>CM077091.1:76834435-78240013 GCA_039513925.1 Platanthera zijinensis
AGTGATTTGTGAGTCTAAGTTAAAGCGTAGTTGTAATCTCGACGAATTCATCGAGTATTGGCAGCTAGGCCGTCGAGTGAAGGCGTGAGTGAAGTAAAACTGTGGAGTTAAGTTCAGGCGTTGAGTGTACTCAGCTAGGCGTCAAGCATACTCGACGAATTTCCCGTAGACTTGGGTTATTCTCACTGATTCGTCGTGTATCAAGTCAGCCAGTTTTGCTAAGTGTTATTCATCGAATGTCTATTATATTCGTCCAGTATACTTGACGAATCAATGTGGACTTAGATTTTTCTTACCGAATTGAGTCCAATTCATCGATTATGGCATTAGGGTAATTTTTAGGGTTTTTTCCTTCTTTTCATTTGAGTAAACTTGTGTTTTGGTTGGGTTTTATCAGTTTTGTGGATGTTTGGACTATTTAGGGATGTGGGTGTTAGTGGAAGGTACAACCGCCACAGTAACCTGTTTTGTGAATTTTTGCTCTGGTGGGTTTACCCGATGTGGGTTTGTGACTGGGTGTGGAAGGGTAGGTTCCCACTACCTCAGGTGCCAGTTTTTCCCCAGTTTTGGGGTTGTCAATAAATAAGACCACTTTTCCTTGGGCCCTTGTGAAATTTACTATTGGTGTGTTTGGTATGTTCCTACCACCACAGGTGCCGGATTTTGTCGGTGTTTATGCTCATTCTATGATGAGTTCACTACATTTTATATGTACTTACTTATGTATATGTTTATAAAGCTTAGATCTATATCGCACTTGGTGTAACTTGGGATGTCTAACCCTTGTGAGTTCTTTGTCACTTTTTATCTTATGATTAAATGTTGAGGCCTTCCTTCCAGTCTTCCTGTTTGGGTGGTAACCCTCTGACTCCTTTACTTTCATTTGAAACTATTCTTTATATTGTCACTTATATATTCTTACTGAGGTATTCTTTTTCTTGGAATGCCTCAGGTTTGGAGCAGTAGCAGATTGAGCTGCTAGAGTTGGTGGTTACTGGATTTTTGTAGTGGTTATAGTAGTTCTCTCCTCACTATTGTGAGGTAATGTTGTTGTTTTGTTCTTTAGTTTAAACATACATATTTTTAGGTGGGTTCGTGTCAGGTTGTTGATGCCCACTGGAGTTTTATATTGTTAAGTTACTTGCTCGTTACTTAGTCTCTTCTAGATGACTTATTAGTTTTACTTGATCTTTAGGAAGGTTTTATGCTAGGATTGCATGTTAGTTATTTTCAAAGATATAAAAGTATCACTTCGACTAACTCAATCATAGCATGATTTTAAAACCAAAGTCCCTATATTTTAACAAACGTAAAAGCTATTTCTATACTGATATTAAATCTAGAGGTATGCATACCATGAATTGTCCTATTTGGATGTTTATGCTCTTGTAGGATGTAAATCTATATAAACAAAGTATTTTCTGCAGCGTATATTCATATTTTTACTTATGGACTAGTTGATCCACTGAGCCGAGGGATACGACCATTCGGAGCATAACTAAATTACCGTTTTCGTCATATTAAACTTGAGGATTTCATTTAAAGTGTTAGGATTAGGTCCTTACCTGAGTGCCTGCAGTTATCCCCTGCACGGTATGGCATCACGACACGCGTTTTCTCTTACTCTGATTTATCATTAAATGTGGAGAAAAATGCGGGTTGTGGCATCGACACTCTCTCGTCTTATACATTCTTCTCCCTACCTACTCCTCTCATTCTATCGCTCTGCATTTTTGTTTTTTGTGTGGATTTGATATAAATTTTCTATAGTTTTAAAATATTATCCAAACTAAAATCTCAAATAGGCAAGTGTACCTATCGAAATATAGTATAGGAAATGTCGTATTAGACTCGGGGCCTGTTCAGTACTTCTACTCACGCAAATTAATATTATTTTATATAAATATAAAAAAGAATATTTTAACTAAATGAAGAAAATTAAATAAAAAGTAGCACTTGATCTAGACTCACTTTGAACTAAAATAAACCTTCATGAAGTAGCGAAAGTGCAAAATCCTAATTACTTACTTCGACCGTGGAGATTCCTAAAGTACAAAAGCATCTCTCGTCTCGAGCTCATGCTTCTAACTAACCTTAGATTGATCGATTAAGACCTCTCGGCCAGTTGAAACCCCTAAGCTAGCTTTAGGTGGTGAACCCCTCTATTGTATTTGACTCCAATCTGACAGATTTATGTCGTCCTCTATCGAGGAGTGCATTCAACTCCTTTTATCTTTGAGTGATCTCCTCGTATCCGCAACCTCTCGGTAATTTAAGAAAATACAGATCTAGGATCAAAAAACAAATTCGCAAAATAAGAATTCGATAAGAATAAATCAAAGATAAATTGATAGCAAGAAAAAATAGAGAGCTTGAAACATTTTTTCAGAAAATAAATAAAGTTTGATTTATTCAAAGATTGTCTTGATCAAGCGTTAAGAAAATTAGTTACATGACATGAAAAGGGAGGTATATAAATAAGAAAAGATGATTGCTAAAAGTAAATTTCTTGAAAACAAAACTAAGTTGTGAATGAGGAGTACAAGAAAGAGATGCATAAAAAAAAGAAAACTAAGCTACAACATAGGCCTAAAACAAGCTCCCCATCCTTCCTACTGAGCTTCTAAACTCATCTTGAATTTATTGATTTTTCTGTTTGGGATTCACGCCCTAGGTCATGCCCGTGACCTAGGGCGTGTAAGGATCGGTAACTGCTAACCTGAAAACCCAGGAACGTTGGAGAAAAACTGCCAAAAGTCGTCATTCTGGGGGTCACGCCCGTGACTTAGGGCTTGTCTAGTCTGTTACAGAAAACAGCGGGAAGGAGAAACGGCGGGAAGTAATTCTGGCGTTGTTGAAGAAGTCACGCCCTTGGTCACGGGCATGACCTAGGGGCGTGTAATGACCGGGTCAGCAAACGGCTTGAAACGGTACACTTTGGGATCAATTCGGCAGTTTCGGGTAGGTCACGCCCTAGGTCATGCCTGTGACAGGGGCCGTGTACTTGGGAAATGTTCCAGAATTATCCCAGGAAGATTTCTGGAGAAAACTGTTTTTTTGAACTAGACACGCCCGTGTTCACGCCTTAGACACGCCCGTGTCATAAGAGTATGTACTTGTGAAACTCTCCAGATTTGTAGAGGACATCATCCTCTTTCTGTTGACTGTTTGCACGTCCCGTAATTCTTTCTGGTTTGAAAGTTATAACCATTTGAAGTTCAGCTATCCGTGACCAAAAATGTTCATTTTCTCCAAAATGTTCTCAGATCATGGTCATGGACTTGATATTGATATTCAGAGCCACATTATACCTGAAATTAGAAAATAAAGGATTTATTAATAATATTCATAAAAATAAAATATAATATAATTATTTATTAGATAAAAATTATATTAAAATAACTATAAATAATGACTTATCAAATACCCTCATACTTAATCTTTTGCTATTCCAGAGCAAAACTATGAGAATTACTTATAAGAAATTAATATAATTTTTAATTAAACTAAAAATTTATTAAATCAAAAGAAATTTAAAAGAAAAATTTAGTGATTTAAAATTTAAGTCCTAAAATATGAAATTAAAATGC
Organism: Platanthera zijinensis; assembly: GCA_039513925.1. Classification (NCBI taxonomy): domain Eukaryota; kingdom Viridiplantae; phylum Streptophyta; class Magnoliopsida; order Asparagales; family Orchidaceae; genus Platanthera; species Platanthera zijinensis. The sequence continues at coordinate 76,838,026 of CM077091.1, forward strand.
GAAGAGACAAATATATTTAGCAATATTTTCTCATATAAATAAATTAGACTTCAAAATTGCGTAATTAGCAAACAAATTTAGATTTAGAATTATTAATACTTTTTAACTAAAAAGAAACTTAAAAGAAAATTTAAACTACTACTTATGCTCTCTAAAAATTTTAATTTAATTCTAAAATAATTATATTGGCTATTGGGCTTGAAAAAAAAATTTGAAGATGTTTTGGATTGGGGGTGATGAATTTTATCCTCTCACCCCATTTTTTTTTATTTCTTTTTTTTGGATATTTGCATACGTTTACCAATAAAATGATGAATATTATTCTCTCATTTTCTATGACATATGAACAAATATATTTTTCTCTCTTCAAATAAAATAAAATTGATTAGGAGTAATTAATTTTATCCTCTTACTCTTTTTAATTTTTTTTGGATTGCATATGTGTACCAAGGAATACTTGATTCCCATGACATATAAACTAACAAAAAAAGTAAAAATTGCATATGTGTACCAAGGGATAGTGAATTTTATCCTCTTATCCCTATGACATATGATCTAACAAGAAAAATTAAAAACAAGTGAAGGCTAAACAAAATTTTAGATTAAATTAAAATAATTAGAGAGCAACTATAGTAAATTAAAATTTCCTAAGAATCTTTAAGCATAAGTGATTATAATTAAAATCTAGAAATTGTTAATCTAAGTACTACAAAATTGAAACTAATTTGAAATTAGAGAGACAAAGTGCTAAATAGATAACTTTAAACAAATTTAATTCATAAAGTATTTCTCAAAATTAAATCGCCTAAAATTAAATCTAACTAACTATGATAAAATAAAAGATTAGAAAATCAAAAATTATAAAAAAAATTATCAACTCAAAATTATTTTTTGAATATCACAAAATATTAAGAAGGGGTTTATCTTTAATTTTTTTTCTTTTAAATTAAAATCCTAATTTTTTTGTTATTCTTGGAATTCCCAAAGGCTACCTAGTGACGAGTTCGCAAGGTACTAGGCGGTTTTGTGGGATGAAAACCCAACACTGCTCTTTCTAAGAAATTAATTTTCACTTTTTTATATTTTTTTATTTTTTATTAAAAATGAAAATAAAACAAACATTTTTTTTTAAAAACTACTTTTTTAATTCAAAAATAATAAAGCAAACTCCACCCACATACTTAAAAATAAGCATTGTCCCAAATATTTATATGCCAAGTAAGAGGGGGTAAATAAAAAGAACTAAATTAAAAATTTTTAGAAATAGAAAAAAAAACAAGAAATTAAGGATAAACAAGGGGTGTCTCCCAAGAGCGCTTTTCTTTTTCCCGTCTTAAAGCGAGACGGTTTGGGTTAGGAGAATGGAAAATAAAAATGTATATGAAGGGGCAACTCCCTTAATTCTCGCTTTGGCGAAGATGTCAAAGTCGTTCGTCCAACGTCTCATCCGCTTTCTTCTTGATGTTCCATCTCGCAGTTGACTTGAAAATTTAGATTCAAATCACCTATCCATACCTGAGTTGATTGGAATGTTTCTAGATGAACGACAAATGGGTCGGGGACAACATTTGATTGCAACGGCTCATCTTCAGACTGAAACTTGTTAGTGAAAGAAAAATCAAGAATAAGCGCGTTAGAAAAATTTTCGCAAGGAGGAGGCTCTTGCAAAGTTATATGAATAGGCTCCGGTTATTTATTTTCAAAAATTAAATGTTTGTCCGAAAATTTATTTAAAATAAAAACATCAGAAACATCATGTTCATAAATTTTCGCTCCTAAAAAGTCATAAAGTGTGCATGGAGATTCATTAATAGGAGAAAAATTGGGAGTAGTAAGAGGAGAAATATGTTCTTCTTCTACTCCTCTCAACGCATCCATACACCTAACAAGCTCTTGAAATAAAAGTTTTTCTTCTTCTTCGGTATAAACAACTACTGGGGTACATGAAGAGACATGTTCCTCAATAGCGACATTATCCGAAGAAGTAGAAAAATCAATAATAGTAAGAAAATTCTCATCCAAATTTTGGGGGGAAGAATCATATTGAAATTGAGAAGATTCCCCAAAATTAAGAGAGAAAGCTTGCGGTGAGGAAGAAGAAGAACAAAAATTCGAATCCAAATAATTATTCTCATAACTCGGGAAACCTTCTGGGTGATCTTGCGACCAAGAGAAGTTTACATCCATGTTGGAAGAATAATTATTTACATCAAAATAATTATTCGCATTACAATTTGAAAATTTATTTTCATGAACATTTGAAAAATTAGAAAAATTATTTTCATAAAAATTTGAACAAGAATTATCATACAAGTGAGAAGAATTATTATCGTAATTAGTATCAAAATTATTCTCATAAGAAAAAAATTTATAATAATTAGAATGATAAAAATACTCACTTCGATGAGAATCACCATAATAATAATAAAAACTTTGGCGCTTTTTTGCGGCTTCAAAAATATCTAGTTGATTTTGAAGCATGGCAAGTTCGGCGGCCAATTTAGATAACATTTTTTTAAAAAGAAAATAAAACAATCGTTACCTAAATAGAATGGAATTCGAAAAAGAAAATGAAAAAGTGAATAGGGGTAGAGAAAGATAATGATAAAATTAATACAATTCGCACTTTAAAAATATCAACAAAAATTCCCCGGCAAAGGCGCCAAAAACTTGATATAAATTTTCTATAGTTTTAAAATATTATCCAAACTAAATCTCAAATAGGCAAGTGTACCTATCGAAATATAGTATAGGAAATGTTGTATTAGACTCGGGGCCTGTTGAGTACTTCTACTCACGCAAATTAATATTATTTTATCTAAATATAAAAAGAGATTATTTTAACTAAATAAAAAAAAATTAAATAAAAAGTAGAAATTGATCTAGACTCACTTTGAACTAAAATAAACCTTCATGAAATGGTGAAAGTGCAAACTCCTAATTACTTACTTCGACCGTGGAGGTTCCTAAAGTACAAAAGCATCTCTCTTGAGCTCATGCTTCTGACTAACCTTAGATTGATCGATTAAGACCTCTCGGCTAGTCGAAACCCTAGGCTTGCTTTAGGTGGTGAACCCCTCTATTGGATTTGACTCCAATCCGGCAGATTTATGTCGTCCTCTCTCAAGGAGTGCATTCAACTCCTTTTATCTTTGAGTGATCTCCTCGTATCTGCAACCTCTCAGTCATTTAAGATATAGATCTAGGATCAAAAAACAAATTCGCAAAATAAAAATTCGATACAAAATAAATCAAAGATAAATCAATAGTAAGCAAAAATAGAGAGCATGACACGTTTTTGAGAAAATAAATAAAGTTTAATTTATTCAAAGATTGTCTTGATTAAGCATTAATAAAATTAGCTACATGACATGAAAAGGGAGGTACATAAACAAGAAAACATGATTGCTAAAAGTAAATTGCTTGAAAACAAAACTAAGTTGTGCATAAAAAAAAGAAAACTAAGCTAAAACAAGGCCTAAAACTAGCTCCCCATCCTTCCTCCTGAGCTTCTAAACTAATCTAGAATTTATAGATTTTTCTGCTTATGAGTCACCCCCCAGGTCACGCTCGTGACCTAGGGCGTGTAAGGCTCGGTAACCGCTGACTTGAAAACCCGGGAACGTTGGAGAAAAACTGCCAAAAGTCATTGTTCTGTGGGTCACGCCCCTAGGTCACGCCTGTGACCTAGGGCGTGTCTAGTCTATTACAGGAAACGGCGGGAAGGAGAAATGACGGGAAGTAATTCTGGCATTGTTGGAGAGGTCACGCCCTTGGTCACGGGCGTAACCTAGGGCATGTACTGACCGGGTAAGCAAACGGCTGGACATGGTACAATTTGGGATCAATTCGGAAGTTTCGGGTAGGTCACGCCCTAGGTCACTCCCGTGACAGGGTCGTGTACTTAGGAAATGTTCCAGAATTGTCCTGGGAAGATTTCTGGAGAAAATTGTTTTTTTAACTATACACGCCCGTGTTCACGCCTTAGACATGCCCGTGTCGTGAGAGTGTGTACTTGTGAAACTCTCAATATTTTTAGAGGACGTTGTCTTCTTTCCGTTGACTAGTTGCACGTCCCGTAACTCTTCCCGGTTTGATAGTTATGACCATTTGAAGTTCAGCTATCCGTGACCAAAAATGTTCATTTTCTCAAAAATATTTTCAGATCATGGTCATGGACTTGATATTGATATTCGGAGCCCAATTATAACTGAAATTAAAAAATAAAGGATTTATTTATAATATTCATAAAAATAAAATAAAATATAATTATTTATTAGTTAAAAATCATATTAAAATTACTATAAATAATGACTTATCAGGGTTGTTGTGCTAGCTGTTGTTATGGTATCTTGTCTGCCTGTGCCCTACTGCCTTATTGGCCAACTTCCCTGCTATCTTGCTCCTTATTGCCTTATTTGTTGGTTGTAGTATGGTGGCTGTCTTGTGGGTTGTTGTAATCAATGACTTGTTTAGTTATTGGTGGTTGCCCTGTTGCCTTATTAGTTCAATAAGACATGGTGGTTGTCTTGTGGCTGACTTGCTGGTTGTAGCACGATGGATGCCTTATTTGCCTTATTAGTTGCTGGCTTATTTTTATTTTACACGTTTATTAATCAACAAATGATTTGGAATATCCCTATTAATAGTTATTTATCCAACTTTATTTTACAATCAATGATGTATGTATATCCAATCACATTTTTAGTTGTTTTGCTGCTTTGTGCCTTTTGATAAATAAAATATGAGATGCTTTGAAATTTTGAATGATACTTGAATGTTTTGTTCATTTTGTTGGATACTTTGAAAGTTTGAATGATAGATATAACTTTATATATTAGTATACTACTGAGGATGCAAAATGTTGTTGGATACATAAAATATTGTGTGGATAATATAAAAGATATCTGAAGATCTAACAATCTAATGAAGTTATGTGATTTTTTTGATGTTGATTTTTTTCAAATGATAATTTTTCTTATGATGTAGTCATGTAAAGTATTTTTCATTTCATCTAACTAATATTAATTTCATGTCTTACCATTTTATAATGTATTCTTCTACTGGATCAAGTTAGGTTTCCGTATCACTGGTACTAACTGGTAGAGATCCGTTCTTAGCATTTGGTGAGAAGTTGGTTGCAAACGACACCAACTGAATCAAATGTAACTACTACAAGTAGATAGTGAATGGTAGAATTACACGTTTCAAGCATCACTTGACTGGGTGGAAGGGTAATGTTAAGTCATGCCCTAAGGTTCCCGCCGACGTTAAGGCTAAGGCAGATTCAACCCTAAACTCAAATTTTGAGAGTAAGAGAGATAAAAGTGCTAAGTTTCAAGCAATCTTGAATGAGGTAGTTGTTGGAGGATTCCATGATAATCAAGAAGAGTACACTAACATACATAGGACCACAGGTTCAATCTAATGGACCAATTTGTTCATTCAGCTGCCGAGTCTACCAAGGGAAAAGATTTCCAAAAGAGCACGATAGAGAGTAAGTACAAAAAAAGCCAGAGGTGACGATGTCGTGTACATAGGTAGATGGGCATATGAAAACGAGATCTCATTTAATTCCATATGTAATTCATCCTTCCAGTAGATGGCTCATGTCATTGAGTTATGCGAACTTGGGATGAAGATCCCAACATTTTATGAGTTAAGAGACAAAATTTTGCGAGGGGAGGTGGAGAGGACGAAAGAGATGTTGGGCACATTCACGCAAACCTGCAAATTAAACGGATGCACTATCATGACCGATGCGTGGATAGATCAGAAGTGTAGGAGCGTGATGAATATCATGATACATTGTAGTTCTAGAGTGGCATTCTGGCTTTAGAAGAATGTCTCCTCCTCCATAAATGATGGAAATTTCATCTTTGACTTCTTGGATGAGGCGATTGATAGCCCAGAGAGCCCAAGAGAGGACAGTATCTTGTAGATTATGATGGATAGCGCGTCCAATAATATGGCTTTTGTAAAGCTTATGGCTTTGAAAAGGCCAAAGGTATTTTGGACTTATTGTGCGGCTCACACTATTAATCTATTGTTACAAGATATAGGAAAATTGAAGCCAATAAAGAGTGCTATCTCCTTGGACTTCTTACTCCATATCTGTATATATGGTCACACCATCTCTCTCGACATATTTAGAGAGACAACAAAAGACTTGGACTCTGATGAGCTTATTCGACCAGGTGTGACTATGATAGCTACAGTGTTTCTATCTTTAGAGAGAAACTTAGAGAAGAAGAATCAATTGAGGGGTATATTCACATCTACAAAGTGGGCTGCAACAAAGTTGGCCAGTAGTGTCGAGGTAAAGCAGGTAAAACTATTGCATCTTTATTCATTTCATTTAAAATATATGTTTTGAAAGTTGTCATTTATAATATTTTCTTAATAATTTATTTTGCATATGGTAGGCTGCAATGATAGTGCTGAGCGCTAGATTTTGGGTAAATGTCGAGCTGACTGTTAGTATATTCACACCATTTGTGAAAGTTTTAAAAAGAGTCGACGGGGATACACCATCCTTGGGGTGGTTATATGGGGATATAAAAAAGCTAAGAAAGAGTTTGTTGTTGTTCTCGATCACCAAGAGAACAAATATCTTCCTATATGGAAGTTTATTGATAGTAAATGGGAGAAGACGATGAGCAGCCCTCTACACCTTACAGGTTATTACTTAAACCCAAATTTTTATTATTTTTATTGAGTGGAGATTGAACAGTCCTCTGCACTTTGTAGGTTATTACTTAAACCCATATTTTTATTATTCTCGACGAGTGAAGATTGAGGCTGACGGAAGGTTTATGAGTGATTTTATTGAGTGTCTCCCAAGGATATATAGGAAAGATCCTTCTACACAGGATCACATCAGTGTTGAGCTTGATGTTTACTAATACCAACAAGGGTTATTTGGTAAATAGATGACAAAGAGATAAGTACAAAATCCCAACTTAAATTCAAGTACATTTTAATATATATATTTATTTATTTATTTATTTATTTATTAACTTTAATGATGTATTTATGTATAATAATTAATACATTGTGTTATCATTTTTATTTTCACAGTACATTGGTGGAGCCTTAACGGTGCTGATACGTCATAACTTAAAACTATGTCTATGAAAATTTTAATCCTGACTATTTCATCCTCTAACTGTGAGAGGAACTAGAGCATCTTCGAGATGGTATGCATTAATTTAGTTATTTAGTTAAACATTAATATCTTACTATATGCATTATTTAACTTTTTGTTGTATACATTAATTTAGTTGTATGCATTATTTAACTTTTTTTATAATTTTGTAGATACATTCTAAAAGAGGAATAAACTCGATAGCAAAAAATTGAACGGTTTAGTATTTGTAAAGTTCAATGTTTTGCTAAAGTCGAAATATTCAAAGATATCTCGAGATCCATTGGCAGCTAAGAATATTGATTCTGGAATGGAACAAGAGTGGATGGTGAATGTTGATCCTGAGAAGGATTAAAATGAAGATGGCGATGATGAAGTCTTTCCTGGAGAGGGGCTGATATGGGCGCAAATTAGAAATATAGTTGACGTTGATCATGATGAAAGGAGGTCTCAAAAAATAGCTACAAGCAAAGAAGTGACAATTAGTTATCAAAGAAGGAGAAAGAGAAAAGTATCTGAGGTGGACGAGGGAGATCTAGAGGGCCCATCAGATGAAGATCATATTCTATCCACTCTGCTGATGAGTATTTAAGTGATGAAGAATGAGATATGTTTGAAATTTGATTTTTGGAATTTTAATCTTAAATCACTAGTTTAATAAATTTTCATCTTTAAAATATTGTATGTTAAATGTTATATATAGCTTTTAATATTTAAAAATTCAATAGGTGGTAGAATATGTAGTACTGTGACTTATATAAAAAAATAACATTTAATTACATATATAATAAATTAAATATGAAAATCCGATATATGAAATATCCTTGATATATCCCCCGATATATCCCCCGATATATAAAAAACTGACATGAAAACTCAAACCGACGTGTCCCCGAAATCCGACATCTGCAACATAGAAAGTAATGCATTAGAGTGAACTGACTGATTAAAGGAATCAGAGGGTTCGCTCAAAGTAATCAATGATCAACTTAGCAAGTTTATGAGAAAATTGCCAAAAGTGAAATATAATCTTTGTTATGTTGTTTTTAAAAAAACGCAATGACGGGAAGATGACCCTTTCACTTGTAAAAGGATTTCTTGTAAATAATGATAGCTTTGTCACAACTTTTCAATTTCTTTTGGTATGTTTAATTTTGCAGTTGATATACTCGGCTAGACAAGTAAGCCTTACAAGGCCCTTGCTCGAACTTAAGTCTTATAGTTTATCATGTTTATAAGACTCTAATTGTGCAAGAATGAATTTGTCATGAGGATAAATGTAAGCCTTACAGTGAGACTAGTGAGCCTTATAGTTAAACACAATCATATTTCAGTTGCATGAGATAGAAATGCAATAAGAGAACCAACACACTTGTCCACGAGAACCAACACACTTGTCTCGACGAAATGTCGAGTGGGCTCAACGCCTAAATTGATAAATCAACATTTGACTCGATGAAGCATCGAGTTATCTCGATGCACTCAACGCCTAACTCGACGAATCAACACTTGACTCGACAAAGCATCGAGTAGTCTTGACGTACTCATCTCCTGGTTTAGCTTGGTCTCAATACACTCAACGCCTGCCAGTACTTGGTCCTTCACTCATCACATGAGTAAGACCAGCATAATCCATTCTTCCAAATTCTCCAAACGCTCTTATGTGCAACCCTGATATGCTCATATTGCATTGGCAGTGAGACTACGTGCTTGATCACTTCCAAATCACAATGGTAACACCAATATTATCCCACTTGATCTTGAAAGTATCAAACAAAAGCTTCACAAACAATTAGTAACATCTAGATATACATCATTTCTCCCCAAGTAATACGAGTTTATAACTCAAAAGCCATTGTGACCAGTGTATCAATGTTGTCATGTCCCTTTGCCCCTAAAATCCTGATAGAACTAGAGGTATAGATTGTGTCACCCTCATAATTGTTCAGTCCTAGTTTCCTAATTTAGGGTAGAATTCTAGAAATCGGTGAGTCCAATATCATATATTGACTCAACCAAGCATGGCCATGCATTTCTCAGTCCTATTCCATCAACGGGCCAATGGATGTAACTCCTGTCATATAGGAGGACAAATCTAATTTTTGTCCACACGCAAACACCCAAATGATTCTAACGTACCCAATAACCACCTTTATCATCCAACTTTCTCAAGACCAGAATTTTGATAGCATTGAAGATGCTCTTCCTCACTTGATAAATATTGTGACTTCAGGTCAAATGACCACAAATTCCATTGCCACTTGAGCCATAATTGTGACACGTTCATACAATAATCCACAAAGTATTCTCATGGTGGGTCTTTCCAGTACAAATTGTTCACTAACAAGTACCCATGTGATGACTTGATATCACATTATCAAGACCTGTGAGAACCGGTCATCAGTCAATGCACATGTTAGTCTTAATGTATCATCATCGGCCTTAGCTTCTAAGATGATACACCGACCAAGGATCATTTAAGAATGAAGCTTCTAAGAATAGAGGCTCTCATATTCAAATCATCACTTGATTCCTATGGAAGCAAACATCCTAAGGGCATTTGTTATGCTAATAAATATATCACAATAGAAATAAATTTACACAATAAAAGAATTTACTAAAATATAAAATTGAAATGTATAGTACTCTATTCATCAAATGAATTATTACAACAATCAACAAATATATAATCCACAAGACTCCTACTAGAGTTGATAATTCAGGTATCTTATACCCAATGATATAACATGACCATCATTCTTTCTCTGTATGAGAGGCTTTATCAGTAGATCTGCAATATTTTCTTCAGTCTCAATCTGCAAATATTCACATCTACTCGATCGACAATCTCCCGAGTAAGACTGAACCGCCGAAATATGTGCTTGGAGCGCTGATTAGATCGAGGTTCCGCAGCAAGTGCAATTGCACCATTGTTGTCACAGTATAGAACTACGAGACAAATAATGCTTGGAACTAAATCTAACTCGCCAATGAATTTCCTAATCCATATAGCCTCCTTCGCCACATTTGCAGCGGCAATATACTCGGCATTAGTTGTAGAATCAGCAATTGTCTCCTGCTCGGAACTCTTCTAGCTAACATCTCCTCCATTTAGGCAAAATACAAACCCTGACTGAGACTTTGAGTCAGCCCTATCAGTTTGGAAGCTAGCATCCGTGTAACCCTTTATAACGAACTCTTCCTCTCTACCAATTACCAAGAATGTATCCTTAGTCCTTCTCAAGTACTGTAGGTTATTCTTGACGGCTATCTAGTGACTATCACTGGGATCAGAATACATGCTAGTCATGATCAAAACATAAAAGACATCGGGTCGAGTACATATCATTGCATACATGATTGATCCAATTGTCGAAGCATATGGAATCAACTTCATGTAGTCCTTATCTTCACAAAATTTAGGAAACTGGTCCTTAGAGAGAGTCACGCCATGAGAAATGGGTAAGAATACTTTCTTGGACTCAAACATGCTGAACCGTTTGAACACTTTCTCAATGTATGTAATTTGGTTCAAACCCAACAATTTCTTCGATCCATCTATATAGATCTTAATACCAAGTATAAAAGTCGCTTCACCCAAGTCTTTCATAGAAAAGCAGTTCTCTAGGTTGTTCTTAATAACTTATAGTGTCGGTTTGTCATTCACAATCAGTAGTATGTCATCTACATACAATATCAGGAAGACAACAATGCTCCCACTAATCATCTTGTAAACACACAGTTCATCCTCGTTCTTGATAAAACCAAACTCTTTGATCTTTTCACCAAAACAAAGATTCCAACTTCGAGAAGCTTATTTTAATCCATAAATGGATCTCTGCAACTTGTATATTTTAGTGGCTTCACCTAGAGATACAAAACCTCAAGTTATGTCATATACACTTCCTCAAGGAGGTTTTCATTAAGGATAGTTATTTTGACATCCATCTTCCAGATCTCGTAGGTATAATACAAATCAATAGCAAGCGGAATCCTGATGGACTTAACCATTACAATAGGGTAAAAGGTCTTATCATAGTTAATATCATGAATTTGCTTGAAACCTATAGCCATCATTTGCCCTTTGAATGTCTGTATATTCCCATCCATGTTGATCTTCTTATTGAAGAACCACTTGGACCCTATGGGTCGTACATCTTTAGACGGTTCCACTAAGGTCCAAACTTGGTTTGCATACATGGAGTCCATTTTCGATTTCATAGCGTCAAGCCACTTCTCGGAGTTCGGTTCACTTATAGCCTCTTGGTAGGTTGCAAGCTCATCATTATGATCCATAAGCAACACATTACCTATTTTAGACATGAGAAATTCATATCTCTCAGGCTCAAACCTTGGTCTACCAGATCTATGTGAAACTTGTGTTTCTTGAGCAGGTTATCTAGCTATAACATCTTGTAGTCCTGGTTCAGGTTCTAATTCCAGTTCATTCACTGTTTCTGGTTCTTGAACTTCTTCAAGTTCTACCCTGGTAGTTTTTCTACTTAAGAACTCTTTCTCAAGAAAGACACCAGTCCTCGTGACAAACACTTTGACCTCAAACGGTAGGTAGTGCCCTTTAGTTTCCTTATGATACCCCCACAAGATAACATTTATCCGACTTGGGTTCCAGCTTGTCAGGTATTTGATGTCTCCCGTATGCCTCACAACCCCAAATCTTAATGAAAGACATACTAGGATGCTTCTCAGTCTATATTTCATATGGTGTCTTTAGAACCATTTTTGTTGGAGCACGATTTAGTGTAAAAGTAGCAATCTCTAAAGCAAAACCACAAAAGGAAACGTGCTGATATGGATGACACATCATCGAATGTGCTATGTAAAATAGAGTATGATTCCTCCACTCAGAAACACCATTATGTTGTGGCGTCCTGGGTGGAGTGAGTTGTGATACAATACCACGCTCTTTATGATGATCATAAAACTCATGACTTAGGTATTTGCCACCTCGATCAGATCGGAGTGATTAACCCTCATACCCACCTAGTTCGCTATTTCATTCTTAAACTCTTTGAACTTTTCAAAGTTTTCGGATTTGCACTTCAAAATATACACACACTACAACAAACTGCACATATTGTAAGGACTAAAATATAACTAAAACATAGTTTGTTACTAATAGCTATATTTAGTAACAAATTTTTTCTGTTGTTACCAAAAAGTACTTTGTGTAACGAATATTTTATATTTTGTTACAATAAAAATTAATTTGTTACTATAAATATAAGTATTTGTAACAACACTAATGTTATGCTAAAAATAGTAATTTTTTCTCACCATATGTTTGGCCATTTTTAGTCCCATACTGCCAGTTAAAAAATAAATTTTGGGTTTATATTTCCCATTCCACAATGAATTTTTGAAATATGCTGGGCTCGTGGGCAGGCGCGGCGGTCGATGGCGGCGCCCGGCGGTGGAGGCCGGCCGACGGCATCTTTTTTACTATTGTAACTAATTTATTGTAACGACACACATACATTCGTGACAATAAGTATTAGCATCGAGCTTTAGAGGACGACCGTTACATAAAAAAAATTTCGTTACCAAAGAGTTTTTATAACGATTTTTGGTACTTATTGTAACGATTTAGATCCTAACTATAAGTGCAATTTGTTGTAGTGACATGTCCGTATCTACTGAAATCATCAGTAAATGTAATAAAGTAGAAGTACCCAACTCTTTCCATAAAACTCATTGGTCCGCATACATCACTTTTTATTATACCCAAGAGATAATCAACCCTCTCATTTAAACCATGGAAAGGGACTTTAGTCATCTTGCCCAGAAAATAGGATTCAAATTTCACAAATAATTCATAGTCAAATGAGCCCAGTAGTCCATCTTTATAGATCTTGGATATGCGCTTCTCATTTATATGACCCAAACAACAATGCCAAAGGTATATAGGATTTGAGTCATTTGTTTTTAGTCTTTTAGTGTTTTCTATATTATAGATCTGACGGTGTAAGTTCAAAACATATAAACCATTAAATATTTGGGCTACACCATAACAAACATCATTCATAAAAATTGAAAAACAATTGTTCTTAATTATAAACAAAAATACTTTCATTTAAAGACATGTTATGGATATAATGTTTCTAGTTATTGAAGTAACATAATAACAATTATCAAGTTCTATTATAAGCCCACTTGGCAAAGAAAGCCGGTAAACTCCTACGGCGACAACAACTCTTTCCCCATTGTCAACACACAGGTCCACCTCTCCTTTACTCAATATTATTCTCCTTCCCAGTTCTGCACATTTATACAAATGTTAGAACCACATCTGGTATCCAATATCCAGGATGAAGGACAGAATGGTTTATCTCTATGAAATAAAACCTGAAGTGGAAGTCATACCTCCCTTCATTTTCCATAAACCCTCAATATAAGAAGGGCAGTTCCTCCTCAAATGACCAGCCTTTCCACCGTGATGTCATTTCCCTTCGTTCATCAAGCCTATCTTCTTCAGTGTTGAGGACTTGGGATCAAGAGATGACTTAGGTCCAACCTTAGTCTTCTTGAAACCTTTGGTATTGCCCTTGCCTTTATACACCATCAGTATAGAGCTAACATGCTTGAACTTCCTCATATTGATCTTGGCAGTTCTCAAAATGCCTAGGAGCTCGGGCAGTGTCTTGTCTATTTCATTCAAATTGTAAGTCAAGAAAAATTGCTAATTACTGTCTGCCAACGATTATGGGATCAGATCTGTACCGAACTCTTGGACCAAATGAAAGCCTAGTCTCTTAATGATCTCTATATACCCAATCATCTTGAGTATGTGAGTCCCGACTAGGTCTCGAGCTCACATCTTACACTAAAACAATGCCTTTGTTAAGTCAAACCTCTCGTGCCAAGCTTGCCCTTGAAAGATTTTCTTGAGATGCTCGTCAATTTCTGTACAACCCATGTTCTCATGTTGCTTTTGAAGCTCAGATTTCATGGTTGCTAGAATGAGGCATTCGACATCCAAGGAGTCCTTTTGATACTTCTTATAAGCGTACTTTTTAGATCGGGATGCATTCTCGACTAGCTCTTAAGGGGATCCACTTCCAAAACATAGAGCTTACGCACTTTCCTGAGAACAATTCTCTGGTTTCTATACCAGTCCAAATAATTTGTCCCGCTCAATTTCTCCTTCTCAAGGATAACTTTGAGGGACGAGGTGGAATGAGATCCACTTGCCATGGAAATTCTACAAGAATTTATGCAAAGAAAAACTCAGTACTACATTTCAAAATACAATTTTATTTCAATTAGGACTTTAATTAAAATTACTCTTATTGGGTCCATTGATGCACTTGTCCTGGATTTGAAGAAGGCCTAGCATACAATGTATACACATGTGTGATCTAACTTGTGCTAAAGTTTAGTGATTGCAGGTTGTCCTATAATATTAATAGGATAGATAGCCTAAGTGGCTAAGCCAGGTAAACTCTTACCTAAGGTATGGATAGATAGAAATCTGTCTATGTCTACAGGCATTGAGTGAAGGCTAATCACTCAACGCCAGGTGACTTATAGCGCTGACTGGAGCCTATATAGTCAAAGCCAAAGTAATGGCAGGCTGGAAAAGTGGCTAAGTCCACAGGCATTGAGTGAAGTTAACTCACTCAATGCCATATAACAAAAGGTTGTGAGACAGGCTAATGCTGTAATAGCCTAAGTAGAAATGAGCAGAAAAGTGGCTAAGTTCACATGCGTTGAGTGTAGCTCACTCACTCAATAATATAGCTTCATAATCATTGAGTATATCTCAGTCAGTCAACGCCATAGGAAAACTGTGAATACTTACATGGTCCACAGGCGTTGAGTGAGGGAAGCTCACTCAACGCCATGTGATAATGCGTTGGCTAATTCTCAAAGGGAGAGTTCTTTTTTAGACACAAAAATTTGGCTAAGTCTAAATGCATTGAGTGTAGCTCACTCACTCACCGCCAGATAACAAAAATGTCTGTTAAGTTGTTTGGCGTTGAGTGGAGTATACTCACTCAATGCCAAGTAGCAGTAAATCTGGCCAAGGCAAAAAGCGTTGAGTGAGGCATGCTCACTCAATGCTCTCAGTCTTAAGATGCTGCATACGCAAAAAATTGGCTAAGGAAAAAAGCGTTGAGTGAAGCATGCTCACTCAACGCTATCAACACCAAGCATGCAGAAGTGGCTGAAGAACATGTTAAGGCAAAAAGCATTGAGTGGGGCTTGCTCACTCAACGCTGTTAATGCCTAGATTGACATAATTCTGTCGAAGTAATTTGGCATTGAGTGAAGCTGACTCACTCAACGCCTATGCTAATGTTGCTTGATTTTGGCTAAGTCCACAGCTGGTGACGTCAGCAAGTCAATAAGTAAACATTTTTAAAATTGATAGCGGGAAAGCTATAGTACAAGCCAAAAGGTGTCGCTGAGCTACTGTACGACAGTTGGCATTAAAGCAAGGTTACAGCTAGTATTAAAAGTGTGGGGCCCACTACTCAAAGAGCCGTTGGGACAAAATTGATAAAAGGAAAAGCTTTCTAGAGGAGATGAATTCATTCTTCCTCACCGCCATTGTTACTGTGACTGAATAACAGGAAGCTCAAGTCAGCAAGACTAAGAGCAAAACAAGTTAATTGTTTGTCTTCATCATCGACTACAGCAAGATCTGAGCAGATCTCTGAAGAGGAAAAAGAAAGTTAGTTGGTGTCATTTTCTATCTGCACCAGCAAGGTCTTTACAGATCCATCTTCTACTCTAAAGATCTGTTACTGGAGGCTGTGAAGAGGAAGTCAGGGCTGATTCTCCTTAACCTAGGAAAGAAAGTGGAAGCATAACTATTGTCTGCAATTTGCTTCTAGCACAAGCCTCCTCATCCTTATTACTGTGAAGAAGTTGAGCTAAGAATCCTTCAGCTAAGTTAGCAACTAGTTTTGTTTTAGTCACTTCATAGTTTGAGCAGGAAAAATCCCTTGTGCTGTGAGGAAGAAGTTAGGACTGAGTATTTCTCAGTTCAAGTAAAGGTAGACTCAGAAAATACATTCCTAGAGTCAAAGTAGGGCTGAGTCTATCTCAGTTAAGGTAGATTGGCACAGAAAAATTTATCTTGTATCCAATCAAGACTCAGCAACCCATTTCTATCTTATAGGATCCTCTTGGATCTGAGTGGTAGGAGCAAGTTTGCCTTGAGGTAGGATCCCTAGTGGATTTGAGGTAGGGCTATCCTCCTAAACTGAGTGTAGGACCTTTATTATGAGGTAGGTGATCAGCTGATCACTAAGTTATAGGCCCTTATGGCAGAGTTGTGAGTCTTGGAGGAGACTGTGATATCCTGAGGGATCTGATGTGCAAGCTCTTTAGAGAAGAGGTTTGGAGAAGTGCCTAGTCCATCAAGATATTTGGATAGGTGGGAGGGAAGTGGATGTACCCTTGTTAGGGGAACCATTATAAATCTATGTGTGCTTTTCTGTGTTGTTTTCTTTGTGCAGGTTGCATGTCTTGAAAGCAGAACTTAATCATCTATTAAGGCTTCCAAATAAAATAAAATATAAGATAGTTACTCAGGATCAAGAAACCTATTCACCCCCTCTATGTGATTCTGATATCTTTGAAAACAAGAACTTCAAGTGGTAGCAGAGGGAGTTTACTCAAAAAGGACCTAACTGTCTGAGTAGACCTTAAAGGATAGCAAAAAAGGTTTATACTTTTGTATTCAAAAGTGAACCATAAGGTGTGGAGATCAATGGAGCTCCAAGTCTACAGAGAGAACAAAAACAACATTGGGTTGTTGACTGCTCTTATAGAAGACAAAGTTTATCCCGATACAAGAGCAAAGATCAGGGCCCCTCTATCACACTCAAATAGTGACTCATAGGTGGATGAAACTAAGGAAGGTGAATGCAGATGATATAAGTCGATAACTACCCTAGAAGAAGAATCCTGCCAGGATCATCGTGGACAAAATGAGGTATATTCCCCATCAAGCTCATCCTCAGAGTCTGGATATAAATCCTGCTCTGACTCTAATGCATCTTTATCAAGTGATGATAAGAGTCCTCTATCAGAAGATGATATCAATCAATTGATTGAAAATCATGCTGCACTTCTAAAAGCTTTCGATAAAAGCAAGATGCTTGTTAAGAAACAAGCAGAGGAAATTGCCTCCCTATAGCAGGCTGCTTCCCAGCAAGATGAGAGTTCATCTTTGCTATATCTAAAAGTAAGGGAAGTAGCTCATCTAAAGAACATGGTAGATATCCATGTTGAGTCCATTAAATATAAGGACTCTATTATCAAGGATCTTGAAGAGAAACTTGAAAGGGAGAAGAGAATTGTCGCCAATTTCTCTAAGATAGATGCTATCAAGAAAAAAATCTAAATCTGAGTGGATTTCTAAAGTTACCCAATCTCAGAGGAGAGGCCAAGCTCTTGTCTAGCCTCAGTCAACCTCTCACAAGGTAATTCTCCCATCCAATAGGTATGACCAAGACTGTAAGTGTGGTCATTTGAGGTTTGGAAATCTTTCTTGTAAGATTACCAAAGTATCTTACAATGGAAGAAGAGAGGTCATGGGATTGAGTGATTAGAAGGCTCCCCATATAGAAGTTCAAAAGGTCCAGCCTGGACCTTTTGTATTTGGTGACAGCGCCCCCTCATTCATGGATGTGTCCATGGCCCCTTCTAATGTTCTTCATACAAGAACCAAACCAATGGAAAGCCAGTTAATGAGGCTACCATGGCTGACCCAGAATCCTTGAAGAACATGCCATCTACAAAGAAGGCTATTGCTAATGATGTTCAGAGTAAGCCAAGTTCCTCTACTGGTAGACTCACTTTTGGTCAAGCACTTGCTGAAAGAAATAAGAAGAAGGATACAGTTCTCCCCACTGAAAAGGCAGCCTGAAGTGGCTTGCACACTTCAAGGTGTGTTCAGAAAAGGAGATACAACATCCATGAATATTGGTTATGTGACAAAGTGGGCCACTTTGCCATAGATTTTTTGCACAACCCCTGTGTACCAAAGGCAAGGCAGTGTCTTCCTGACAGGACTCTTGTAGGTAGACATATGTATTCTTATGCTAATAGGAACCTAGGACCCAAGTCATATTGGGTTTCTAAGGTAAGGTAAATTATTTTTTACATGATAGTCCAAGTTGTCATACCCATATATGGTCCTTGGATAGAGTTGTACCACACCTAAGTCTTGGTAAAAGGATTGGATGAATTGACTAGCATGCACAAGATGCCTAACACATGTGCAATTATTAAGATGGGAGCTTGCAAAAGAAAGCCAGATGCATATCAATGGATAAAGTTCAGGATCAAGGAAGCTGGTGTTCTAAGAGGCTGTGAATCCAGCATCAGCTCCTAGTCTACTAGACAGAGATAAGTAGAATTCATCTTGTTTATGACTCTACTAAATGTCTCTTAATTGCAAGACCTGTGAATTTTAGAGATAAGATAGTTATACTTAAAGTCTGAGAAGATATAAGACAATTATTTAAATACTTGTCTAATTAAATAGTTTAGTGGCTCTCATGGTCACTATGCCACAAGATGCAACTATGCTCAACATCCTCAAACTTGGCATAGGGATGTTGAGTTTATGTCTAATTGCACCCCACTAGGACACAGTATAATGTGCATTACAAGTCATCTTAATCCCTGATTAGGCAAATTTAGCTTTACTTAAGAATTCAAGGCAATTCAATTCCTAAAGAAAAAGTGAATCAATTAAGACCAAGAAGTCAAAGGTTGAGGAGAATATGCTTACTCAACAAAATCTATCGATTAGTCAATCTGCAGCTAAGTAGCAGAAGTTAACCCCAGTCGTTGATCATATCTTTGATCTCAAATGTGTAAGTGGTTTTCCGCCTTCTCTTAAGATATAACTATAAATAGTAGATCTTGTGCATAAAGCAAAAGCACTATTCATTACCCTCTCCCGCCCGTATTCGCCATATCGACGTAAAGCCATTCTCGCTAGGTATCAGAAATTTGCAAGCAAAATGACGCCCAAGGGACAAGATTTCCTCTTCGAAGGGTAAGAAATAGTTCGAAATGGATTCACAAATGCGCTAGAGGAAGTGCGACAAGCTCTTCATCTTCTCCATGTGTTTAACCTAGGGTTCATTTTGACGGAGCCTTGTTTACTATGGAATTGAGAAGTCATAGAATTATTCTCCAATGCCAAAGCATATGTATCTAGAGGCAAACACAAGACTATGGTGAGTGGAAAGAAGATCAAAATCACTCCGCGGTGATTAAGCAAGGCACTGCAGTTGCCTATATAGGTTCACTAAAACTGATGAGGAAGATGAATTGATGCAGGATGACATAAAGTCTGCAGTAAAATGATGGGGATTGTATAAGCACGCTACAGGCTCCATCTTGAGAAAGGAACTAAACCTAAGGGGAAAGTTTCTGGAAAATATCATCGGGAAGGCTCTGATATGCAAACCAGGCTCCCATGATAAAATATCAAAGAATATGTTTGAGTTAATGACAAGGGTCATTCTATCCAAAAGGACCGACTAGGGCAGAATAGTGTTTGAAAGGATAATGGAATGCATTGCTGAACTAAACTTAGGGAGAATTATATCCTTATTCCTGCGACAGACGGTCCCATTAATCTTGAACATGAAGCTTAGGGCAAGAACACACTACATGCGAAGAATGGACATCAAAATGTTTGAGAGGTGGGACAGGGTACTTCAACCCCATGGACCATCAACTGTAAGAAAAGAAAGGAAAGAAGATAGCTATTCCAGAGCCCAACTCCACTAGCAGTTCTTCTGATGAGGAAGAACCACATGATCCACAGGCGTTGAGTGAAGTTAACTCACTCAATTCCATAAAGCAAAAGGTTGTGAGATAGGCTAATGCTTTAATAGCCTAAGTAGAAATGAGCATAAAAGTGGCTAAGTCCATAGGCGTTGAGTGTAGCTCACTCACTCAATGCCATAGCTTCATAATCATTGAGTATAGCTCTGTCAGTCAATGCCACAGGAAAACTGTTAATATTTACCAAGTCCACAGGAGCTGAGTAAGGCAATCTCACTCAACTCCATGTGAAAATGTGTTTACTAATGCTCAAAGGGAGTGTTCTTTTTTAGACACAAAAATTTGGCTAAGTTCAAATGCATTGAGTGTAGCTCACTCACTAAATGCCAGATAACATTAATGTTTGTTAAGTAGTTTGGCGTTGAGTGGAGCTTACTCACTCAATGCCAAGTAGCAGTAAATCTGGCCAAGGCAAAAAAGCATTAAGTGAGGCATGATCACTCAATGCTCTCAGTGCTTAAGATGTTACAGACGTATAAAATTGGCTAAAGAAAAAAGCGATGAGTGAGGCGTGCTCACTCTACTCTCTCAATGCTAAGCATGCAAAGGTGGGTGAAGAATATGCTAAGGCAAAAAAGCATTGAGTGGGGCTTGATACTAAACACTGTCAATGCCTAGATTGACAAAATTCTATCCAAGTAATTTGGTGTTGAATGAAGCTCACTCACTCAATGCCTATGGTAATGTTGCTTGATTTTGGCTAAGTCCACAGCTGGTGACGTCAGTATGTCAACATTATTCAAATTGATAGCGGGTGTTAAAACCGAAAAGTCAGTCTCGAGGAGTTCACCCTTGGGGACGGGGTGATCGCACACTTACTTCTCTCCTATGAGCCCAAAAAAAATCGAGGAAGAAGAACTAGGGACAGACCCAAGGCTGCAGTACGGAGGTCCCTCAATACACTCGAAAGTTCTTAGAGCGCTTCCCCTCCTTAGACAAGTGCTGAAGCTTAGGTATTTCAGAAAGCGCTTGAAGACCGGGCACAAGTGAGCATGCCTTTCTGAGATACCCCTTAGGTACTATTTATAGGATTCTACAAACGTCATGCAAATTACTAGATCCCGAGTTTTGAATATCTATGTGCAGCCCAGGTCGGTCAGCCAATAACGTTACTCCACTGTTCTAAGATACTAGGGGCAGACCAATGGGGCAATGCAATAAAAACACAGTATGGACCCTGGCGAACAATCCTCTGAAGTCTCTGTTCACCCTGGAGGGGGGAGTGCCCGGTGGAGCTTGCACCCGCCTCTCCTCCAGGGTCTCGGGTGAGTATAGGCTCGACCGGCTCTTCTCGTCTGATGTCCAACCCACATTCGGCATGCTCGGCTCGACGAAATCCGAGCTCGGCTCGACGAATGCTGGACCTGGCTCGGCGATTGCTGAGCTCGGCGTGCTCGGGTCGGTAAACTCCGAGCTCGGCCTGGCATGCTCGGCTCGGCGAACTTCGAGCTCGGCCCGACGGAGGTTGAGCTTGGCATGCTCGGCTCGGACAATACATTTCCCTACTAAGCTCGCATGGGACTTGGGCGGTCTAAACTGAATGGTCGGGGCTCCTGTCAACCCACTCGCCACTCTCTAGATACGGGGTTGTATAGCAGGAAAGCTATAGTACAAGCCAAAAGGCGCTGCTAAGCTACTGCACGACAGTTGGCGTTAAAGTAAGGTTGTAGTTGTCATTAAAAGTGTGGGGCCCATTGCTCAAAGAGTCGTTGGGACATAATTGATAAAAGGAAAAGCTTTTTAGAGGAGGTGAAGTCGTTCTTCCTCACCACCATTGTTGTTGTGACTAAAGAACAGGAAGATCAAGTCAGCAAGACTAAGAGCAAAACATTTTAGCTGTTAGTCTTCATCATCGACAATAGCAAGATGTGAGCATATCTATGAAGAGGAAAAAGAAAGTTCGCTGGTGTCATTTTCTATCAACACTAGCAAGGTCTTCATAGATCCAGCTTCTACTCTAAAGATCTTTTACTAGAGGCTATGAAGAGGAAGTGAGGGCTGAATCTCGTCAGCCCAAGAAAGAAAGTGGAAGCAAAACTATTGTCTGCAAGTTGCTTCCAGCACAAGTCTCCTCATCCTTATTACTGTGAAGAAGTTGAGCTAAGATTATTTCAGCTCAGTTAGCAGCTAGTTTTACTGCAGTCACTTCACAGTTCTAGCAGGAAAAATCCCAAATGTTGTGAAGAAGAAGTTAGGACTGAGTATATCTCAGTTCAAGTAAAGGTAGACTCAGGAAATATATTCCTTGAGTAAAAGTAGGGCTAAGTCTATCTCAATCAATGTAGATTGGCAAAGAGAAATTTCTATTATGTATAATCAAGACTCACCAACCCATTTCCATCTTGTAGGATCCTCTTGTATCTGAGTGGTAGGAGCAAGTTTGCTCTGAGGTAGGATCCCTAGTGGATCTGAGGTAGGGCTATCCTCCCAGCCTGAGTGTAGGACCTTTGGTCTGAGGTAGGTGATCTTAGCTGATCACTGAGTTGTAGGCCCTTGTGGCTGAGTTGTAAGTCTCAGAGGAGACTGAGAGATCCTGAGGGATCAGAGGTGTAAGCTCTTTGGAGCAAAGGTTTGGAGAAGTGCCTAGTCCATCGAGATAGTTGGATAGGTGGGACACAAAGTGGATGTACCCTTATTAGGGGAACCACTATAAATCTATGTGTGCTTTTCTATGTTGTTTTCTTTGTGCAGGTTGCATGTCTTGAAAGACGAACTTAATCATCTAATAAGGATTCCAAATCAAAGAAAATAAATGATAGTTACTCAGGATCAAGAAACCTATTCATCCCCCCTCTAGGTAATTTAGCTATCCTTGAAAACAAAGACTTTCAAGTCCCACTATTTTAATCAAACTAATAACCCTTAATATTAATTCAGAAAGTTTATGTGAGCTACTCTCTTAGCGGACATGATCCGTATTTCACCAACACCATGAGTTAGCTTTGGATTTTCTCTTGCAATGCAGTTATTTAGGAAGGCAACGCTTGCCTGTTGCATCATTATGCAACTCTTGTATGTTTTGTGAATAACTCTTTATTCACATCCATCATATGGTGCATGCCAACCCTATGCCTCTGGGCACTCAACCTTTGAGGTCACTAAGTTAAGTTTGACCCGATGTCGACAGTGGAATATCACAATTATCCGCTCGCACCCTTACCAAGATAGATTAATGCACCTTATTTTGGCAAGCCCACACTTCATCGATCGAGGCAGGAAGTGTTATCCATCGGGAGACAGCCAAATACTTAATATTTCATAAGGGAATTTTAAGATAATTTGTTAACACTTAACCATGGATAACAATTAACCAATGTGCACATTCAGAAAAAAAAAACTTACAGTATTCATAATCCAAATGCATCCGAGATGTGCACACAAAAAATCATCAATAATTGACGAACTGGGCTAAATCTGAACATCTAGAACCCTTCTAAATCTTAAGTTTTACATGCACTGGGCATGAGCAACACAAACTCTACTTACACTGAATACAAGCTCGTCCCTCTATGTGAGGTACAAAATCTTACACACTTAGTTTCACAAACCAACAAGAGGGACAGTTACTGTTAAGGAGAAACAAAATATCACAACAAAATCACATGCGTTCTTGGAGGGGTTCCAATAATAGATTTGTGCATTTAAAACACTTCTAAATTTCCAGATCTACACGCAATAGATTTGGCAACTTATAAAACAAATAAAATCAAGCAACCTCCCTTTGATACCACTGTTGGGTTTTTTTATACGTCACAACAGTTGTACGCAGCGGAATAAGGAACTAGAAAACCCCAAAAGAAATGGATCTTGTGATAAACATTGACCAAGAAGTAAATTGCTGTAAATAAAATTTACCTTTGCGAGATTGAGTCACTACTCAACTGAGATGCTCCAAGAAATCTGAAGATCACTAGATGCTAGTGTTCCAATCACAGAATAATGTCCACGTCTCTACAAGTGATCCACACAAATTTGAGAACCCTTAGACTCTTGTCCACAAGATTTAGGTTGGAAGAAAGCACTATGTGTCTTCATAGACTACTAGGCTTGCTCCAGAAGAGGCAGCAGCGACGGGCACTGGAAATTGGTTGAGCGACGGCGATGAGATTGGTACTTTCAGAAACCATTTTGGTTGGCCTTTTCCTCTCGGCTTTCATGGTTCGGTTCATATGTCTTGTAAAACCCTAAGACATCTTCAATTTATACCCAAAAGAATAAATAGTAGAAATTTTTCGCTATCGGCAGACCCATAATATATGGAACATCGATTCAATGAATCAAGACTTGACTCGACGAATTGCCGAGTGTCATAATGCACTCATTGCCTGGCAAGGACCCTAACACTTGACTCGACTAACCAACATATGACTCAACGAATTGTCGAGTGGAAATAATGCTTTCAGCGCCTTGACGAATCAACACTTGACTCGACGAAGCATCGAGTGGTCTCGATGCTCTCAAAGCCTCGACGAATCAACACTTGACTCGACGAAGCGTCGAGTGGACTTAACGCCTAACTCGACGAATCAACATTTGACTTGACGAGGCGTCGAGTGGTCTCGATGGACTCAATGACTAACTCGATTAATCAATACTTGACTCGATGAAGTATCGAGTAGTCTCGACTCACTCAATGCCTGGGTGTGCTTGGTCTCAACACACTCAATTCCTGTCAGTACTTGGTCATTCACTCATCACATGAGTAAGACCGCCATAATCCATTCTTCCAAATTCTCCAAACACTCTTATGTGCGACTCTGATAGGCACATATTGCGTTGGCAATGAGACTACATGCTTGATCATTTCCAGATCACATTGGTAACACTAACAGTCAACATGCCTCAGCTCTTGTGGACTTAGCAACTTTCACCATACAGTCAACATAGGCATTGAGTGTTTCCTTGAGACTCAATGCATATATACTTTAAGTGTTAACTGTTGAAGCGTTGTATGGGTAAGTCTTTACTCAACGCAAAAACAATTAGCAGAATAACTATCTAACTTATGAGGCGTTGAGTGACCCTTCGTTACTTAACATTGTTGCCTTTGACAGCTTAACTGATAAGGCATTAAGTGAACCTTCGTCACTCAATCTTTTGTACTTAACAAAATTCTTCTGGTTGGAGGCATTGAGTGAACCTTCTTCACTCAATGCTTCTGGACTTGGCAGTTATCCTGACTGAAGGTGTTGAGTGAATCTTCCACACTCAATGCTTCTGAACTTATAAAGAATTTCTGATTGAAGGCATTGAGTGAACCTTCTACACTCATGCTTTTAGACTTAGCTGCTTTCTTTGAGAGGGCATTGAGTGAGCCTTCTTCACTCAATGCTTTTGTACGTAGACATATTTTCTTTGAGTAGGCATTGAGTGAATCGCCTTCACTCAATGCTTCTGGACTTAGCAAGATTTGAGTCCAGCTCCACTGAGGCTTTGAATGCCTGAGCTTCTGTCAATGCTTTTAGGCCCCAGGCATTGAGTGATGAGTACTCACTCAACGCTTCTGGGCTTAAGAAAGTTTTTTCCTCTCTATAGTATCCTGTCTTGAGTCCAACCAAAGTTGTTACCCTATCAACCTATCCAATCAATGAACAGTAAAAAACCTGCAAATATTGAACTTGAATATATATCAAATACAAACATTTGTATACTATTGACTTGTGGGTCATCTTCATATCTGGGACATTGTGATTAATGGACCCAACGATCTCCCCCTATTTGAAAAAGTTAGAACCCTAATCAATGATATACACTAACCCACAAAAAAGATAAATTCACAGAATTGAAGAGCAATAAATAACACACAATCAAAATATAATTAACACAAAATTTGATAATTATAAACAAGAGTGTGTGCCCGCAATAATGTTTCATATCCCTAAGGCCCTAAGGAACCTATTATAAATATCATTTTTAGGTATTAGGTTCCTTGATCACTATGCCTCTGCTGGATCTTTTTGCAGCCTTTTCCCCAATTTCTTTCTTATTTTCCCTTTTCCATTCAAAGTAGTTGTATGGTTTTGGAAAGTATCTGCTAGGCTCAGGAGCATCTGATGGAACAGTACCATCTCTCTTATCTCTTCTGAATTTCATACTTAGCTCTTCGTGTCTTTCATACTTGGCCCACACTATAGAGTTGTATAGTTTTCCTCTTTTAGTCTTGTTTTCTTATCTGGTCCCAGGATGAAAGAGTGATAGTCCTAGATTTAGGTCTCCATATCTCAAAGTCAGGCCTGGACTCCATCTCTTCACTATATCTTTTCTTGCTTAGCTTGGTCTTATCATCTTCCTCTGCAACAGACTTGTATTTGCTCTTTGATAGTTGTTGAGTGGTGGGGCTGAAGGAAGGAACAGTTTTAACACCCCCATCCATCACATAGCATATAATAATAGGTTCGACCGGGGCTCTACGCCATATACTACAGACAGTTAAAGAAGTTATTAATTGAAACCATAATCCAATTTCACGCATCTTGACACCGAGTGCATTCTAGCGAAAGTCAATTAAAGGTTTAGAAGAACTTAACCAATCGAATGGCCACTAAAATAAAAATAGGAATGAGGGAAAAAATATACACCGATTATGGCCTTAAGGCTAACAATATTCAACTTATAATATAAATTGTGTTGCATACATCAGCACGCAGGCCGATCACACATGAATGATACAACTAATGGGTAATTTTCTTCGGACTTGAAGGGCAAGCTTAGCACTCCAAAGCTACAGCCTGTTATTTCACGCTTGGCTCGCCTGCACCTGCACGAAACATTCCACCGCAGCGGCGACAAACAATAGAAACAATCAACATTAGCTGACCAAATTATAACGACCCCAACCCTCTCTCAGGGTGGCGTTGCTCCTTCCCTGCAGACATTAACATATACATATCATGGCAATCAGAACGTGAAACTAAGCACCAATCTCCACAGACATTGGCATAAATGACCAATGCCCGTACTCTCAGGGCACATTCTTGGTGCACGGGACCTCATGGGTCACACCCCCATTCTTGGCAATGGTTAGCAACGTTTGAGCTTTTAGTCTTTAAGAACCCAAGCCGCAGAAAATGCCCCTAGCCTTCGGTAAAGTCATGGTGACTTCAGAATCACACTTTGATTCACTTCAAGACGAACGACTAGGATTGGGTACAGTTTAGCTATTTTCCGTGCTCAATTCATCTGGCACGTCAGCCACAATACGGTTCAGCACCCCCTTTCCCATTACAGTATGATTCATAACCCTGTTATGATCCTAGGCTAGCACTCACGGCTGCCTAAGCTGGGCCACAAAGGCTCTAAGCACAACACATTGGTCCCCCGGTCTTCAAGAGACAGGCCTCCACAGATGGCCCCCCGGTCTCACAAGACAGGCCTCACAATATAGCCCACAGGTCTCTATGAGACAAGCTTTTCAAACAATAAAGTGCTAACTGGGAGCTACCGCTGGCAGTAGCGCTACCACCGGGCGATAGGGGACAGACTATCGATTCTTCCCCCATTTTTGGGTGTTTTCCTGGAGACCTCCTCCAGTACTCTCAACGTATCCATCTGCAAACCTCATGACTCTGAATTCAACGCGATTACAATGGACTCTTCTCTGACATACAAAGAATAAAAACATCACCAATCCAGACCAACCCATCCAGAGGGGCTTCACACAGCATGCCTATTCCGAACATCAATTTCGGATCTAAATGTAATACAACAGGGATACAAGGATCTACCCGTCGGGCGAACCACTTTTCACATATTTGTTGAGCGTATACACTTATATGCCAAAACAAAGGAAAACACATGTCCAAAGAAGAGCATCGTTACCCTAGAAGTCCATTTCGGCACCATGGGAGAAATTCTAGCAAAATGGAAATGATCGTTTCGGCTTTGCCTCCAAAGATCTGAAATTGACCCGCGAATCCAAACTCCGAATATCGAAAAGCGGCGGAATGTTCTCAGTCCAGTGCTACTGCTCCTCCTCCAATTGTTCGGCCCAAGGTTCTCAAACTCCAAAAGAATGAATAGAAAACAGCCATTCCAATACTATAAACCAAGCTACCGCCGCACGGTAACTAGATACCGCTGCACGGTACCGTTAATTAACGCCTTGATTCATATGTCACCGCCCAAGCCCTCCAATCACAGGCTGACACGTGTCCAATCTGTTACAGCTTTGTTATTATCGCGCGATAGGTAACTTCCGCCACGCGGTATCTAGCATAGGTTACGACACGACTACTAACGCTATTGTCGTGCGATACCTGTTACCATCGCGCGGTATCATCCTGAGATCCTCGTCAATTAAATTGACCTTACTATCGTCAGCGGTATCACTACCGCTGGGCGGTAGCTTCCTAAAAGCTCTGCCAATTAATTCCAAAATCTACCGCTGTCCTTAACACTACTGCAAGACGGTATCTCCCAGAAACTATTTTACTGCTTCAGAAATCTTGGGGCATTACAAATCTCCCCCACTTAAAGAAATTTATCCCGAAATTATGTAATGTAATAAAAACTATAAAAGTATCTACCTAAAAATGTGTACCTCAGTCAAACAACTCGGGGAACTCTGACTTCATAGTGTGCTCCCACTCCCATGATAGCTCCTCTCGTCCACAGTTGTCCCATCAGACCTTGACAATCCTGATGGACTTAAAGCAAAGTTGCTTGACTTCCTCATCCTCAATATGTATGGGATTGACCTTTGTTGTCAACCCAACCTCAACTGGTACCTAATCCGCAACAACCACTTGTGTAGGCTCTTGCACAGCCTTTCGCAACACGGATATGTGGAATACATCATGTAGACCACTTAGTTCCGTTGAATGTTTCAACCGATAGGCGGCTTCACCAACACACTCCAGTATCTCAAATGGACCAAGGTATATTTAACTCAGCTTCTTCAAGCATCGAATCCTTGACACACCTTTGAATAGTTTGATCTTCAAATATACCCAATCTCCCACAAAAAATTCAACATTTCTTTGCTTGGTGTTATAGTACTTTTCCTGTGTGACTTGAGCAATCAACAACCGCTCCCTGATTGTTCGAACAATCGAAGTCGCATCCTCGACCTCTTTTGACTTATACAACTTTGACTCGCCCGTCTTTAGCCACGACAACGAAGTATGGCACTTGCTACCATAACGGGCTTCTAAGGGCAAAGTTTGAATGCTTGCTTGGTAGATATTGTTGTAAGTGAACTCGATCATATACAAGTGATCCTCCCATTGTTTCCTGAAATCTAGGGTGCACATGGGAAGCATGTCCTCCATCGTAATTTTTACCCTCTCGGTTTGACCATCCATCTGCAGATGAAAGGTCGTATTGAGCTTCAGTTTAGAACCCAACAGTCGATGTACCGGTCTCCAGTCGTTAGACATGAAGCGCCCTTCTTGTTCACTCACGATGCTACGGGGCACACTATGCAATCATGCAATATTATCTACATACAATTTTTCCAGTTTTCCCATCGAATCATCCTTCCTGTTCGGGATGAAGTGTTACACTTTCGTCAACTGATCAATGATCACCCAAATGGCGTCATTTTCCTTCTGTGATCTCGGCAAACCATGCACAAAATACATGGATATATTGTCGAACTTCCATTCCAGTATAGGCAAAGACTTCAAAAATTCACTGGGCTTCTGGCATTCGGCCTTCACCAAGGTACAAGTTTGACACTTCGCCACATACAACGTTATGTCCTTTTTTAGTCCTGGCCACCAGAACAGCTTTTTCATATCTCTATACATCTTTGTGCTCCCTGTGTGAACCAAGTACTTAGTATAATGAGCCTCGTACATCAATTCTTCCCGTAGTTTTCCCACCTTTGGGATGCACAAATGATAGTTCTTCCACAACAGCCCAT
Source organism: Platanthera zijinensis (assembly GCA_039513925.1). Classification (NCBI taxonomy): domain Eukaryota; kingdom Viridiplantae; phylum Streptophyta; class Magnoliopsida; order Asparagales; family Orchidaceae; genus Platanthera; species Platanthera zijinensis. The sequence continues at coordinate 76,867,878 of CM077091.1, forward strand.
CATCAATGATAAACTGGGCATTTGACCCATCCAAGGACTAAGTCATATAGTGCTTCATGCTGTCATCATGTTCTGCTTCAACACGAGACCTCCTATTAACGCAAGAGATCTCCAAGGCCTCCAAATCTCGAACAAGATGCTCATCATGCATCTGTATCCAAATGGCCTACGTGGTAACCCTGTGACTTAATGCATCTGCAACCGCATTACCTTTGCTAGGAATAAAATGTATCTTGAAGGTTTACTCCCAAGGGAACTCCATCCACCTCCCCTGGCATATATTTAAGTCCTTCTGATCCAACAGATACTTAAGGCTCTTATGGTCTGTGTATATATCTACCTTCACGCCATACACATAGTGCCTCAAGAGCTTCAGAGCAAATATTATGGCCGTCAACTCCAAGTTAAGGGCTGAATAGTTCCTCTCGTGCACTTTCAACTTGTGTGAACCATACGCTATCACTTTTCCATATTGTAGCAACACACATCCTAAGCCGCTCCCTGGAGCTTCGCTGTAAATCTCATAGCCCTCTATTCTACATGGCGAACACAGAATAGGTGTCGTGGTCAGACGACTCTTCAATTCTTCGAAAGCTTGCGCGCATGCTGGTGACCACACAAACTTCTGATCTTTCCTTATCAGGGTTATGAGGGCTAACGCTATCTGTGAGAAGTCCTCCAAGAAGCTCTTGTAGTAGCCGACAAGTCCTAGAAAAATCCGTACTTCCGCCACACAAGACAACACATGCCACTCACGTATTGCAGCAATCTTTGCCAGATCCACCACGATTCCCTCTCCACTAACAATAGGACCAAGGAATGCCACTAAAGATAGCCAAAACTCACACTTAGAGAACTTGGCGTACAATTGTTATTCCTCAAGGTCTCTAGAACAATATGTAAATGTTACGGATGCTCATCCTTAGATTGGGAATACACCAGGATGTCATCAATAAAGACTATCATGAACCGATCCAAGTACTCCTTGAACGTTTGATTCATTTGGTCCATAAACACGGATGGCAGATTCGTCAGCCCAAAAGGCAAGACAATGAACTCATAATGCCCATATCATGTACTGAACGCCGTCTTGGGAATGTTGCTTTCCCAAATTCTCAACCGATAATATCTAGACTTCAAATCTCGCTTCGAATACATAGTCGACTCAACCAGCTTGTCGAAAAGATCATTGATCCTCGTAATCAGGTACTTGTTCTTCTCTGTTATCTTATTCAATTCCTGATAATCGATACATCGACACAGACTTCTGTCCTCTTCTTCACAAAGAGGACCTGTGCACTCCAAGGTGATGAACATGGACGCACATTGTAACACCCCCATCCATCACATAGTATATAGCAGTAGGTCCGGCCGGGGCCTGACTCTATATACTACGGATAGACTAAGGAGTTACCAAATTGAAATCATAATCCACTATTTTGTATCCTAACTCAGAGTGCATTCTAGTGGAAGTTAATTAAGTATTATAAAATAAAACCAAACCATATGAATGTCCATTATCAAGAAATAGGAATGAATAACCAAACACACAATAATAGTCTTGGCCTTAATGCCTTACAATGTTTACCCAAATTAAACTGTCTTGCATACTTCGGAACACAGGCCGGCCACACATAAAAAACAAATAAAAAAATGGGCAATTTGCTTTGGACATCGAGGTCCATCTTAGCTATCTTGGGCTTCATCCTGCTATTTCCCGCTTAGCTCAGCTGCACCTGCAAGAACATTCCACCACAATTGTGGAAAACAAAAGCAACGGTCATCATTAATATGCCAAATTATAACGACCCCACCCCTTACTCGGGGTGGTGGTGCTCCTTCCCTGCAGGCAGTAACATAAACATAATATATCAATCAGAACGTGTAACTTAAGCACCATTCTCTACAAATGTTGGCCCAAACGCCCAATGCCCCATGCTTACAAGGCACACTCTTGGTGCACAAGACCTCAAGGGTAACTCCACCATTCTTTGTAACAGTCAGCAATGTTTGAGCTTTTAGTCTTTTGAAACCGAAGTCGAAGACAACATCCCTAGCTTCTAGCAAAGTCATGACGATCTATAGATCAAAGGTATGACTCAATCCAATATGAATGACTAGGGTTGGGTATAGTTCAGCCATATCTCATGCTCAAATCGTCAGGCGCGACAATCATGACTCGGTTCATCATCCCCTTTCCTATTACCGTATGATTCATAACCCCATTATGATCCTAGGATATCTCTCATGGCTACCTTGGTTGAGCAAATAAAGCTCACGCCCACCACAATGGCCCCATAGGTCTTCGAGAGAAAGGCCTTATACACGGCCCCTAGGTCCCACAAGACAGGCCTCATAAGCTGAGCAAATTCAGCTCACGCTCATCCAAAATTATATCACATGGGTCTCCCCGAGACAGGCCTCACAAATACATAGCTCACTGGGAGCTATCGCTAGTGGTAGTAATACCACCGTGCGGTAGGGGACATACTATCGTTTCTTCCCCTTTTTTGGGTGTTTTCCTGGAGACTAACTCCAGTACTCTCACTACAGCCATTTGCACACCCCTTGACTCCAAAATATTCACGATTACCACAGAGTTTTCTCCGACATACAAAACATATAAACATCACCAATCCAGACCAACCCGTCTGTATGGGCTTCACACAACATCTCTATTTTGTACTTCGATTCCGGATCTAAATGCAATTCTAGTGGGGATACATGGATCTTCCTGTCGGGAGAACCACTTCCACGTGATCGTGGAGATTCTACCCTAAAATTGCATACGAAGTACTTCACATGTACAAGAAAGAGGATCGTTACCCTAGGAATCTGTTTTGGCTCCATAGGAGAAAATCTAGACGGTTAGAATAAACCGCTCTAGCTTTGCCTCCATAGATCCGAACTCGCCTTGCAAATCCGAGCCCTGAATCCCACATGGAGGCGAGATCTCCTTTCCGGCACTGCTACTCCTCCAAAAGATCAAACCAAGTTCTCAACTCCAATGGAAAATGAAGTGAAATGACCAAACCAGCACTATAAACCAAGTTACTGACGTACAGTACCTAACTACCATCGCGCGATACCATTATTCAATGCCTCTATTTTCGTATGACCACCCAGGCCCTCCAACTATAGGCTGACACGTGGCCATGCCGTTACAGCTTCGCTAACGCCACACGATTGGATGTAACGCCTCGTTGGATCTAGCGACGGTTACAACACGACCGCTCCTGCTACTGCCACGCGATAGCTACTAACGTCGCGCGTTAGAAACACGAGTGCTCTGGAAAATAAAGTGCCAAGCTAGTGTCTGCGGTATCCCTACTACTGGGTGATAACTTCTCGAGAGCTCTGCCTATTAAAATGGCTAACGCCGCACGATAACCATCTACCGCCGCGCGGTAGACTAGGCGTTGAGTCAACCTATCTCAATCAACGCTCTCAACGCCTCACACTACTATGGAGCGGTATCAGCTTACCGCCACGCGGTATTCAATGCGTCGAGACAACTGGCCTTACTCGGCACTATCAACGACTCTAGCTGAAATATCTAGGAGCTACCGCCGGCGTTAACACTACCGCCGGGCTGTATCTCCCAGAAGTATCTTTCCTGCTTTGGAAATCCTTGGGCATTACAAATCTCTGCCACTTTAAGAATTTTGTCCTAAAATTAAGCAGTGCAGGAAAAACTATAGAAGTATCTACATTAAAAATGTGTACCTCAGTCGAATAACTCGGGGAACTCCAACTTCATAGTTTTCTCCCGCTCCCATGATAGCTCCTCTCGGCCACAGTTGTCCCAACGGACCTTGACCATTATAATTTCCATATTACGAAGTTTCTTGACTTCTACATCCTCAATACGAAAAGGTTTGACCTTCGTTTTTAACAAACCATCCACCGAGAATTGATTTACAACAACCACTTGCATAGGCTCTTGCACCACCTTCCGCAACACCGATATATGGTATACGTCGTGCAGACCACTGAGTTTTGTGGATAGTTTCAACCAATAGGCGGAATCTCCAACACGCTCCAGTATCTCAAACGGTCCAAGGTATCTTAAACTCAGCTTCTTCAAGCGTCGAATCCTAGACACCCCTTTAAACGGCTTGATCTCTAGATATACCCAATCGCCCACGGTGAACTCGACATTCCTATGCTTGGCATTATAGTACTTAGCATGCCTATCCTGAGCAATAAGCAATCGCTCCCGGATTGTTCGCACAATCGAAGTCGCATCTTCGACCTCCTTCTGCTTATTCAACTTCGACTCGCCCGTTTCCAACCATGACAAAGGAGTATGACACTTCCTACCATAAAGGACCTCAAAGGGTGCCATTTGAATGCTTGCCTTGTAGATATCTTTGTAAGAGGACTCAATCATATATAGGTGATCCTCCCACCTCTTTCCGAAATCCTCAGCACACATGCGTAGCATGTCCTCCATCGTCTTGGTTACCCTCTTGGTATGACCATCTGTCCACGGATGAAAAGACGTTCTGAACTTTAGTTTGGTCCCCAATAGTTGATGCACCAACCTCCAGTAGTTAGACATGAAGCGCCCATCTCGGTCACTCACGATGCTACTAGGCACACCGTGTAGTCGTACTATATTATCCACAAACATCTTTGACAGCTTTTGCACCGAATTGTCCCTCCTATTCGGGATGAAGTGTGACACTTTCGTCAAATGATCAATGTTCACCCAAATGATGTCATTTCCTTTCTGTGATATCGGCAAATCATGCATGGAATCCATGGATATATCGTAGAGCTTCCATTCCAGTATATACAAAGACTTCAAAAATCCTCTGAGCTTCTAGCATTCAGCCTTCACTAAGACGCAAGTTTGACATTTCTCCATATACAATTCTATGTCCTTTTTCAGTCCAGGCCACCAGAACAGCTTTTTTATATCTTTGTAAATCTTTATGCTCCCTGAGTAAATCGAATACTTGGTGTAATGAGCCTCATACATCAATTCTTTTGGTAATTTGCCCACCTTTGGGATGCACAAATGACAGTTCTTCTACAACAGCCCATAATCGATATTAAATTGGGAATTTGACCCATCCAAAGCCTCGGTCATGAACTGCTTCATGATATCTTCCAACACTAAAGCCTGCCAAATCGGATCAGCCAGGTCATACTGCACATCTGTCCAGTTCAATCGTGCTTCAACACTAGACCTCCTATCGACACAAGAGATCTCCAAGGCCTCCAAATCTCGAATAAGGTGATAATCATGCATCTGTATCCAGTTAGCCTGTACGGGAACCATAAGACTCAACGCATCCGCAACTACATTACCTTTACACGGTACATAGTGTATCTTGGAGGTTTATTCCCCAAGGAACTCCAACCACCTTCGATGTCGCATATTCAGATCCTTCCGATCCAAGAGGTACTTCAGGCTCTTATGGTCTGTGTAAATATCTACCATCACGCTATAAAGGAAGTGTCTCTATAGCTTCAAAGCAAATATCACGGCTACCAACTCCAAGTCGTGGACTAGATAATTACTCTCGTATACCTTTAATTGGCGTGAGTCGTACGCTATCACTTTACCATGTTGTAGAACCACACAACCTAAGCCACTCCTTGAAGTATTGTTGTAAATCTCATAACCTTCTGTCCCACATGGCGAACACAGAATAGGTGTCGTTGTCAGATGACTTTTCAATTCTTCAAAAGCTTGAGTTCATGCTGGAGACCACATAAACTTCTAATCCTTCCTTGTCTGGGTCGTGAGGGGTAACGCTATCCACGAGAAGTGTTTCACGAAGCGCCTGTAGTAGCCAGCAAGTCCTAGAAAACTCCAGACTTCTGCCAATGAATACAATACAGGCCACTCTCGTATCACAACAATCTTTGCCAAATCCACCGCGATTCCTTCTCCACAAACGATATGTCCAAGGAATGATATTGAATAAAGCCATAACTCACACTTTGAGAACTTGGCATACAACTGATTGCTACTCAAGGTCTTCAGAACAATATGTATATGCTCCGCATGGTCAAACTCGGACTGGGAGTACACCAGGATATCATCGATAAAGACTATCACGAACCGATCCAAAACTCCCCAAACGTCCGGTTCATGAAGTCTAAGAACACGGATAGCGCATTAGTCAGCCCAAAAGGCATGACTGTGAACTCGTAATGCCCATAACGTGTACTGAACGCCATCTTGGGAATATATCTATCCCTGATTCTCAGCTGATAGTAACTAGACTTCAAATCCAGCTTTGAATACACTATCGACCCAACTAGCTGGTCGAAAAGATCATAGATCCTCGGAATTGGGTACTTGTTCTTCTCTGTTAGCTTATTTAGTTCGTGATAGTCGATACACAGTCACAGAATTCTGACCTTCTTCTTTACGAAGAGGACCGGGGTGCTCCAAGGTGACGAACTTGGACGCAAAAACCCTTGCTCTATCAATTCTGGAAGTTGCAACTTCAGTTCTACCATCACTCTTGGTGTTAGGCAGTAAGGAAACTGCGATACAGGTTTGGCACCTAGCATTGACTCGATGGTGACATAGATCTCTCTCTTTATGGTGAGATCACAGGGAGATCCTTAGGAAGTACTTACTAGTTTAGTCTCGCGTTCTGTGTTTTGTCTTAGTGTGACTCCTTTGAGTTGTATTCAGCATAAGCATGCTTCTCCGAGAGCAAGTCTATGCCTAAGGTCATGCTACGAATAATTTTTAAACAACCATGCATTTGTTTGGTTTATAACTACTTAATCAATATAATGGAAGGCACAACAATGAACCAAACGAAGACCTTAGATGCTAAGGAGCGAGAAGCCCCTGCAACGAATAGTGCTCTCTACAACCAAGAGTAGAGAAAAGCTTAATATAAACAAGTCATAGCCTAGTAACTAAACATGTCACAAGTATAAAAGCTAAAATCTAAACCATACCTGTCATCTCGTCCCTTTGCTTAAGGCCTCCTACCTTCTCCCTTGGCTTTGGAAGCCCACTCCAACAGTCACGGGGTATATGTCTCGGCTTGCCATAGTTATAAGAATGGATTGGGCCACCTCGCCCAATGGTTGCTCCAAACTCAGTCTCCTTTGCTTCTGGAGTACCAATCTCACATTCTTTGGCCAAATGTCCTATCTTTCCACACGTATAGCAAGTAAGTGTAACTCGCCCTAAAACTGCTCCTGACTTAGCTTTCTTTGTCTTCGGTACATCATCACGATAATTGCGGGCAAGGTGTCCTAACTTGCCACAAGTAGGGCAAGTATAAGGAGCTAGACTAGTCGATGTTATATATTTTTGCCTCGTCCTCCCATAGTTTTTAAACTGTACAGGGCTTGTATGGTTTGGTACCCTGCACACTGACGTCTGGTGGACTTTTACCAAATCTACTTCCAAAGATCTAGCCGACTCCACCAACGCTCAGAATCAAAATAACTTTGTTCCTACCAATAGAAGTAATAAATCAATTTACCTACTCCCCCTGGATTGTTGTAGGGTAAGTTACCTACTCCCCCTGGATTTCTACAGGGTGAGTTACCTTAGAGGATTACCTATTAGCTTGAACTTTTCATGCTTAATCAACCTTTTCTACCCATGACTTTCTCCCCTTATGTTTCTGCCAAGAAAGAGCTTGATCTTTTCAGAGTGTCATCTTCTATCTCTCCCCTTTGAGCTTGATCAGTCTCATCTCTCCCCCTTTTTGACCTCTTCAAATAGTCAGGAAAGTGCAAAAGGTCTATCTCTCCCCTTATGTTCTCCCCCTAGCTGATGTAGAGGAATCCAGGAGTGCAGCTGCCACCTTGCCCCTTATAAAGGGTTGTCTTGATACCACTTGATACCACTTGACAACACTTGAAATTCAGTATTACTGAAAGTCTCTACACCACTCTTGATAACACTTAAAAAGACCATTTGAAAGTCTCTAGACCTACAGCTATTGATACCTCTTGATAAGAAGCATCTGCTCTCAGCTTGAAAGCCTTTAGTTCTATAGCTGCCGGACTTGCTCCCCCTTAATAGGAGCACCTGCTCTCATCTTGTTCTCCACAAGGTCTACAGCACCTGCAAAAAGAACAAACCTGTGCCAAACATAATACCTTAGGGAGTACCTGAAGCTATTCTAAGTTTAACATACCCAAATCAATTTTGAAGGTGTTGAACTTGGCTTCATCTAGTGACTTAGTGAAAATATCGGCTACTTGCTTGTCAGTGGAGACAAACTCTATGCAAATATCTTCTTCTAAACATGCTCCCTAATAAAATAATACTTAATTTCTATGTGCTTAGTCCTGCTATGTGAAACAGGATTCCTAGCAATAGAAATTTCATTTGTAGAATCAAAATATAGAGGAGTTCTACTCATCTTAATGTTATAGTCTTCAAGCTGATGTTGTATCCACAGCAATTGAGCACAACAGCTACCTACTATAATGTACTCTGACTCTGTAGTGGAGATAACAACACTAGTCTGCTTCTTGTTGCTCCATGACACTAGTCTTCCACCTAGGAATTGACATGTACCAGTGGTACTTTTCCTGTCTTCCTTGCAACCTACAAAATATGCATCTGAAAATCCAGTTAGATCAAATCTTTATTCCTAGGGTACCATAGACCAATATCTGGTGTCCCCTTAAGATACCTTAAAATTCTATTTGCAGCATAATAATGAGATTCATTAGGGCATGCTTGATACCTAGCACAGACACATGTAGTATACATGATGTTAGGCTTACTAGTAGTCAAGTATAGAAGGGAGCCAATTATCCCTCTATACAAAGACTCATCAACATGTTTCCCTGCCTCATCTTTGTCTACAAGCATACTTGACCCCATTGGAGTTCTTATGGTGGAGGCATTCTCTATAACATATTTCTTAATTAACTCCCTTGTGAACTTAGATTGGGATATGCACAAGCCATCATTAGTTTGTCTTACTTGGAGTCCCAAGAAGAATTTTAGCTCACCCATGCTTCTCTTCTCAAACTTCCCTTACATAATTTTGGCAAACTTGCTGCAAATATTATTTTCAGTAGATCCAAAGATAATGTCATCGACATATATTTGGACGAGGATAATCTTACCCTTAGATTCCCTTAGGAATAGGGTCTTGTCTATTTTCCCCCTTGAGAATTTGTTCTCAATGAGGAAAGTAGATAATGTCTCATACCATGCTCTTGGGGCTTGCTTCAACCCACACTACTAGAAAAGTGAGTATTGCCTACACTTTTTTTGGCCAAAGACAAAAAATCATGGCTAATACACTGATATTAGCCATGATTGCAAAAAAACGTGGATAATAAAACTTACATAATCGAGAGAGGCTTTCTGGAGGCCTGAGCTTTCGCATAAAACCCTCTTTCCTGCTCACACCTTCCTTCATATATCCTTCTTGTCGAGATCTTCAACGCCCGTGCTCCATAAATTGCAGGATTTCGAAGTGTTCACCGGCAGTACAAGGCATCGCCGACAAAGATCACCCGCATTTAAAGGGTTTGCCGACAAAAATCGTCGGCATTCGAAGTCTTCGCCGATATTAGAAGGGTTTGCCGTTCTATCTTAGTTTGCATTCTGGTGAATGCGGGGTTCCATGTTCCATTTTCTAGGGCATCGTTCAAAGTACAACTGCCTTCAACTGCTCCTCATTCCATCTGCTCTCCCTTCTTCGGCTCCCTGCTTTAGCATCTCACGATTCCTGCTAAGGCCGTCAGCTGCTACATCTCACGCCATTGTCTCACCCTTCTTCAACACGCTGCTCCCGCCCATTGCAATTTCTGCCACCTAAGCTCCCTTTACCTCCATTTACCTCTCCAATGCAGGTATTTTTACTCCCCTTAACCTCTCTTGCTACCTGCTCCTATACATTGGAGGTACTTTCACTCCTATTTACCTCTCTTTCAAGCTGAAAATCATTTCCATCTCCCATGTAGGTCCTCCTAAAGCACTCCTTTGTTTATCTTCCTAGAACCAACATTTGTAGGAAATCCCTATATCAGGTAGAACTACAACCTGAGCTTTTCAAATGTCTGTCTCTATGTATCTCAAATGCCTATCTCTATGTTTTTTTATTTAATTTAGTTTCTTCATCTTGCTAACTGCATCATTAAGAATGTTTAAAAATCTGAACTATGAAATAGGATGCCAAAGTTAACAGTTCAGTTAACTTTAGTTCAGATTTTAGTTAAAACTGAACTGTTTAATTAGACTGTGAAATAGGATGCCAAAGTTTTAGTTCAACTTTAGTTTAGCTTTTAGTTCAACTTTAGAATGTTCAGCTTTTAGTTCAACTTTAGTTCAACTTTAGTTCAGCTTTTAGTTCAATTGGACTGTGAAATAGGACTATGAAAACTGGACTATTTTAGTTCAACTTTAGTTCAGCTTTTAGTTTACTGTGAAATAGGATGCCAATGTGAAAACATGACTGTTTAATTCTTTTACCTCTATGTATCTTAAGAATGTTTTAACACTCTTTTATGTTGAAAATCATTTCCCTCTCCGATGCAAGTCCTCCTCAAGCATTCCTTTATTTGTCTTCCCAGCACCAATATTTGTAGGAAAGCCCTATATCTGGTAGAACTGCAACCTGAGCTTTTAAAATGTCTATCTCTATGTATCTCAAATGCCTATCTCTATGTTTTGTTTCCTTCCTTCAAAAAACTTTTGAACATTATCTGTCTAAAGTACACATGCATAAATATAATACTAGTTTTGGGAATGTATTCTTGTTGCAAACAGCGTGGAAATTGATGATGCTTTTTTGTGGAATTCAAATCATATTAATCCGTTAAACGATTAGTTTTTTTCCGATAATAATACATCCAACAATAGCAGTTTCAAGTGTGGAGCATCTAAATGATTTGTTCTTGCAATCAGATCAATATTCTGTTGGTATGTATGTAGACGTCCAATGCAAAAATGTAATTTAAGAACACCTTGGGTGGAATAGAAGTAAACATTTTTACACCTACATCCAAACACATAGGCTACTTATGTAACTATCCTGCTTTAATCCCTTTCCACATAAAGTTGACAGGACAACAAACTCATAATAACAACATAACCATAAGAATGTAGCCCATTTGTTAGCTCACTACACTGACAAAATGTGTGGTTGAAGAATGAAAATGTGTTGCTGAAGGAGTATTGTACGGTGTATTTGACATTCTAAACAATGAAGGAGTATTATATGGTGTATTTGACATTCTAAACAATGAAAGGAATTTTTTTAAACATAACTCTTATATGATCAAGTGGTTGGCCTCATTACTGGGATTAGCTTTAGTGTTGAAAATAGGTTTGAAAACTAATATATCTAACCCAACTATGGAGTCTGCCGTGTAACATCTCTACCCGTCAAGAAGAATATAATAGAGGGTCCGGCCGGGGCCCCACACCATATTCCACAAACAGGCGGAGACGCTACGAAATAATATCAAGACCAACGCGACCTAACACAGAGCATTCTAGCGGAAGCTTCACGGTTGAATTATTGAACTCAAGATAAAACAACATTGTCCACTAACATAGGAATGTAAGTATACATCAAAAGAGTCTGGCCTTAAGGCCTTACAACAGTTTCTCTTAACAAGAGTGTGGTTTACAGACATCGGCACGCAGGCCGGCCACACATGAACAAAAGAAACAAAACAATGCCTTCGAGGGCAGCAATGCAGCTTTGGGCTTCAGCCCGCTAAGTCCCGCTTGGACCAGCTCCTCTAGCACCTGTAAGAACCAATCCACCAAATGGTGGCAAAACAGGGCAACGGTCAGCATTCAGCTGACCAATTATAACGACCCTGCCCCTGGCACGGGGCAGCGGAATTCCATCCCTGCATAGCATTTATCCAACATGATATATATAGCAATTCAAGCAAGACGTGCACGCCCGCACAGTCACATATCACAAACGTCGGCACGACGGCCCGACGCTCCGTGCACTCAGGGCACATTCACACCGTTCAGAGGTCCCAGACATAACGGCACACTATGAGCATTCTAGTCTGATCGGCTCACCGGCCGTCGACTCTCGCTATGTGATCCTAACAGGGTCTTAAGCACCCAAGGTTAGACAACCATAACGCGGGTACAGATCCACCTTTCCCGTTGCTCACATCGTCAGACTTACGCCTGGACTGACGCGGGTACAGTTTCACCTTGCCCGTTCCACCATTTCCTAGTTGCAGCCTCACGGCTCAACCTTCCACAAAGTAGCACTCACGGCTACAAGAGAGTCCAACTCTCAACACTTCCTGGACTTCCTCCAGTACTTTTCATCATGCATACAAGCAATGATCACGGAGTCTTCTCCGATATGCAACCAAGCATCACCAATCCAGACCATGTCCAGATGGGCTTCACACAGCATGCCTAGATCCGTACTCCAATTCCGGACTCTAACAAGGGGGACTTCACATATCTACCCCAAGGGGCGCCACAATCCACCGCACACTTGCGGGGAAGGGATTTCCCTATGCAATGCAGGAATTAAGGACTTCACATGTCCAAGCAGGAAATCGTTACCCTTGGAGTTCGCTTCGGAGCCATGGAGAGAAATTTGAGACGGATGAAAGCTTTCGCAGCAGCGTTGCCTTCGCAAATCCGAACTCGGCTCGCAATTTGGACCACCGTAGCACCACCGGCAGCCGGACTCCACTTCCTCTTCTTCCTCCTTGCTCTCACCTCTCTCTTACTTTAGAAAGAGAGAATGAAAAGAGAAATGAGCTTTCTCTCCCCTATTTCCGGCCTTATCAGCCCAGAAATGAACTCCAGCCACAGGATTCTACTTAAAGAAAATGAAGGGCCAAGATCTACTGAAAATTCCCTTTTCTTTTGGCCGACACGGCCTGTGACACGCCCGTGTCACAGGCCGTGTACCCTTAAGCGGCACACGCGGCAGTCGCACCGACTGAAATATTCGAGAACACGGGCATCGACACGCCCGTGTCGAACCTGACACGCCCGTGTCAGTCATGAGACACGCCCGTGTCTCCTGCTACACTGTACTCACCGATCTCCAAAACCAGTACACGGGTCGGAACACGGCAACGGACACGCCCGTGTCCAGCCTCACACGCCCGTGTTCCTGGCCGTGTTGAAGGCCGTGTCCTGCTCTGACTTGAATAGGCCAATTTTGAAAATTAATTCGAACACGCCCTGGGACACGCCCGTGTCGGAGGCCGTGTCCCAGGCTCGACCATCGTCGACCTCCGATCGTCGACTAGCCTGAACACGCCATGGGACACGCCCGTGTCCCAGGCCGTGTACACCCGACACGCCCTGGGACACGCCCGTGTCCCAGGCCGTGTCTAACAGCCTCCAACCCAAAATTGTTTGCAAGCATATTTTGAGATTTTTGGGGTGTTACAATCCTCCCCCCCTTAATAAAATTTCGTCCCGAAATTTGAAAACAATAGGGAGAAAATAACAAAACATTTATAGGTTTTTATTACATATACAACGAGTGAACAAGTTACGAAAATAACTCGGGAAACTCGGCTCGCATGGTCTGCTCGCGCTCCCATGTTAGCTCTTCTCGGCCACAATTGTCCCACCGGACTTTGACAATCCCGATCACCTTGTTCCGCAACTGTTTCTCGGCTCGATCCTCTATTCGTATAGGCTTCACCTTTGTCGTTAGCCCATACTCAACTGGCACTCGATCATTTTCAACTATATGAGCTGGATCCTTGACTGCTTTGCGTAACACCGAGATGTGAAACACGTCATGCAATCCACTCAATTCCAATGAAAGAGCTAGCCGATAGGCGGCTTCCCCAATTCGCTCCACTACTTCAAACGGACCAAGGTAGCGCGGACTTAGCTTTTTCAACCGCCGGATCCGAGATACGCCTTTGAAGGGCTTAATCTTTAAATAGACCCAGTCACCCACCGCGAACTCCACGTTCCGGTGCTTAGCATTGTAATACTTGGCCTGCCGATCTTGGGCTATTAAGAGCCTCTCTCGAATAGAGCGTATTGTTGAGGTAGCATCCTCGACTTCCTTTTTGCCTAAAAGTTTAGTCTCGCCAGTTTCTGCCCAAGCTAGCGGTGTACGACACTTGCGACCATACAGCGCTTCAAATGGGGCCATGCCTATACTCGCTTGATAGCTATTATTATAGGCAAATTCCACCATAACAAGATGTTCTTCCCACTTCTTACCGAAGTCCAGGGCGCACATACGGAGCATATCCTCCATCGTTCTGTTGGTTCGTTCAGTTTGGCCATCCGTTTGCGGGTGAAAGGCCGTACTGAATGCTAACTTCGTGCCCAACATTTGATGAACTAATCTCCAATCTTTCGAAGTAAAGCGCCCATCTCGGTCACTTACGATGCTCCGGGGAACACCGTGCAATCGAACTATCTGCTCCACATAGAGCTTTGCCAACGTTTCCACTGAATCATCCCGCTTGTTTGGTATAAAGTGAGCCACCTTTGTCAACCGGTCTACAATCACCCAGATTGAGTCATGGCCACGCTGAGATCTCGGCAATCCGTGCACAAAATCCATAGAAATATCCTCAAATTTCCATTGCGGAACCGGCAACGACTTCAGGAAACCACTCGGCCGTTGACATTCTGCCTTTACCAAAGCACAAGTGCGACATTTAGCCACATACGCGGCTATGTCCTTCTTTAAACCAGGCCACCAGAACAGTTTCTTCATGTCCTTGTACATTTTTGTGCTCCCAGGGTGAATTGAATACTTTGTAAAATGTGCTTCATATAGCAGTTCTTCCCGCAATTTACCCACACTAGGGACGCACAATCGGCCATCTTTTCGTAATAAGCCATCATCCCAGGAGAACTGATCACCAGATCCCTCCTTTGCATAGCGTTGGAGACTTTCATCCAACTCCGTTGCCCGCCGAACCCTGTCAGCAAGGTCACACTGAACCTCCAACCAGCTCACGCATGCAACAGTCGAAGAATCTCTTTCCACACAAGATATCTCCAAGGCTTCCAACTCCTGGATTAACCGCTCATCATGTATCTGCAACCAATTTGCCCGTACTGGAGTCCGACGACTCAAGGCATCAGCGACCACATTTCCCTTTCCGGGAACATAATGAATATCGAATGTAAAATCCCCAAGGAATTCCATCCACCTCCTTTGTCGCATATTCAACTCTTTTTGATCAAGCAGATACTTTAAGCTTTTATGATCTGTATAAATATCCACTTTCACTCCATACAGATAATGCCGCCATAATTTTAGCGAAAAGATCACCGCCGCCAACTCCAAATCATGGACGGGGTAATTACGCTCATGCACTTTCAATTGACGTGAGCCATAAGCGATCACCTTGCCAAATTGCAGGAGAACGCAGCCTAAGCCGCTTCCTGACGCATCGCTGTATATTTCAAATCCATCTGTACCACATGGCGACGTCAACACGGGCGCCGTGGTCAAACGATTCTTCAGCTCATCAAAAGCTCGTGCGCACTCCGGCGTCCAAACGAACTTCTGCTCCTTTCTCGTCAACGTAGTCAGAGGCAAAGCAATCCGGGAGAAGTTCTCCACGAACCTCCTATAGTAGCCCGCCAGTCCAAGGAAACTCCTGACTTCGGCCACCGAAGACAACACTGGCCAATCCCGAATGGCACTTATCTTTGCCGGATCCACCGCTATGCCCTCTCCACTTACTACATGGCCTAGAAAAGCCACCGACGAGAGCCAGAACTCACACTTTGAGAACTTGGCATACAACTTATTCCTTCGCAAGGTATGCAATACTAATCGCAAATGGTTTGCATGATCTTCCTCCGATTGTGAATATACCAGGATATCATCAATAAACACAATCACAAACAAATCCAGGTATTCGCGGAACGTTCGATGCATGAGATCCATGAATACTGAAGGCGCATTACATAAGCCGAACGGCATCACTGTGAACTCATAATGACCATAGCGTGTGCCAAACGCTGTCTTGGGAATGTCACCTTCCCTAATCCGCAACTGGTAATACCCGGACTTCAAATCCAACTTCGAATAGACGGTCGAGCCCGCTAGCTGATCGAACAAGTCATCGATCCGAGGAATTGGATACTTGTTTTTCTCCGTCAGCTTATTCAGTTCGCGATAATCAATACATAGTCGCAAACCACCGTCTTTCTTTTTCACAAAAAGAACAGGCGCGCTCCAAGGTGACATACTTGGGCGTATATAACCCTGCTCCAGCAACTCTTGCAACTGAACTTTCAGTTCGGCCATTTCTTTTGGCGCTACCCGATACGGCGAACGGGCCACGGGTTTTGCACCCGGCACCAGCTCGATAGCGAAGTCGATTTCCCTTTGGGGAGGTAACCCTGGAAGGTCCTTTGGAAACACATCCGCATACTCCGACACAATCGGCACTTCACTCACACTGGCCTTCGGCGCCACCGCCTCTATGAGTGTGAAGAACAACTCCGCACCCTTCCGAACTGCCTTAACAACTTGGAGAGCGGATAACAACATCCCACTCATCCCTTGCATACCAATGAACTTGGTCTCTTGTTCGGTATTTTGCTCAAGTGTGACCTCTTTTGAAGTGCAATCTATACAGGCACGCTGCTCTGAAAGCCAGTCCATACCAAAGATTATATCAAACTCTTTGATCGGCAATACTAGTGTTTCCACCTTGAACTCCCGACTTCCTATCTTGACCTCAAGACCGCAAGATCGATCCGCGCACATCAAACATCCGTTAGGCAACAACACCTTTACACTGTCTGTCTTGGTCCGGATAGGCACCCCGACACGCACGACAAAATCCTCAGACAGAAACGAATGTGAAGCACCTGTGTCAAACAGTGCTCGCGCCGGATACTCTCGTATAAGGACAAACCCTATAACATTACAATTAAAACAAGCACAGCACAACAAAACAAGCATATAAAAATCTACGCGCACCTGTGACGACATCTGCCTGCTTGATCGCCTCTTGTTGTCCAAGGTTGAAGACCCTGGGCTGCGCGTGCGAGGCAGAAGACTCCACCACAGTCTTCCCCTTCTCCGCATAAGACGCTCCCGTCTTCTTATCACCCTTTGAAGGACCAAATCGGCATTCACGTGCGAAGTGTTCAACCTTCCCGCACGTATAACAAGCACGAGATCCATTCCCAGATGTGTCTGTCACAGTCGTAGAAGGAGCTTGCCCAGAAGACTTAGACTTCTTATTCCACCTCCTACGGTAGCCAAACTTGTCCGGACGCGGCGGCTTAAACTCCGGCTTCACAACCGCCAAGTTTCCTTTTTCTTGCCCCCATTTCATATCCGTCTCCAAAGAACGAGCCGTACAGACTAAGGCTTGGAATCCCTGACTCACAGAACTCGTGAGCAAATACCTTAGCTCATCTCGCAGTCCCGCATAAAACCGACTAGTCTTACGCTCTTCTTCGGCGAAGATCGAACCCGCATATCTTCCCAACCGGGTGAACTCATGCAGGTAGTCATCCACACTTCGATCTCCCTGTGCTAACCATTGGAACTCCATTTCCATCGATATCCTTTGCTGCATCGGTAGATGTTGTGCTAAGAACAACCGAGAGAATTCTTCCATTGTAATTTCTGCCAATTGCCTGCCGGCCAAGTGATGCAGTTCAATCTCATCCCACCACAATCGCGCCTCTCCTTCCAGTAGGAAAGTGGCTAACATCACTTTCTGTTCCTCCTCAACCTTGATAGCCCTCATAATCCTCTTGATTCTTGCAAGCCAATCCTCTGCTTGGGCCGGTGTACCCGCCCCATGAAACTGCGGAGGGTTGAAGCTCAAGAATTGCTTCCATTGTTGATCTGCTACCCGCGGATCAACTTCGGCTTCTATCGGTCCTTGCCGTATCCCAGCTTGTGCTGGCACCACTGTAGGACGTGCCTGCCCCGCTTGCTGAGCATTCATCACCGCAAGTACCGTTTCCGTAATGAGACGGACTGTTTCAGCGGATGGAGGAGTTGTGGGCACCTCGGCTGGTGCCGCACTCTCAACAGAACGTTGTGGTTCGGATTGACCCGCAACACTTCTGGTCACCTATATGTGTAAATTACACAGGTTAACGACCAATACAAACGGCAATCATACAAAAGAATACACAAGTTCACCAAACAAGTGTATTTGCATTCCTAAGTGGACAATCTTGAGTTCATATTAAGTGTTATAACGACGGCAGCGGAAGCGTGGTGGGCCCATAACCCACAGGTCGGAGGATCGAAACCTCCCTCTGATACCAAATTGTAACATCTCTACCCGTCAAGAAGAATATAATAGAAGGTCCGGCCGGGGCCCCACACCATATTCCACAAACAGGCGGAGACGCTACGAAATAATATCAAGACCAACGCGACCTAACACAGAGCATTCTAGCGGAAGCTTCACGGTTGAATTATTGAACTCAAGATAAAACAACATTGTCCACTAACATAGGAATGTAAGTATACATCAAAAGAGTCTGGCCTTAAGGCCTTACAACAGTTTCTCTTAACAAGAGTGTGGTTTACAGACATCGGCACGCAGGCCGGCCACACATGAACAAAAGAAACAAAACAATGCCTTCGAGGGCAGCAATGCAGCTTTGGGCTTCAGCCCGCTAAGTCCCGCTTGGACCAGCTCCTCCAGCACCTGTAAGAACCAATCCACCAAATGGTGGCAAAACAGGGCAACGGTCAGCATTCAGCTGACCAATTATAACGACCCTGCCCCTGGCACGGGGCAGCGGAATTCCATCCCTGCATAGCATTTATCCAACATGATATATATAGCAATTCAAGCAAGACGTGCACGCCCGCACAGTCACATATCACAAACGTCGGCACGACGGCCCGACGCTCCGTGCACTCAGGGCACATTCACACCGTTCAGAGGTCCCAGACATAACGGCACACTATGAGCATTCTAGTCTGATCGGCTCACCGGCCGTCGACTCTCGCTATGTGATCCTAACAGGGTCTTAAGCACCCAAGGTTAGACAACCATAACGCGGGTACAGATCCACCTTTCCCGTTGCTCACATCGTCAGACTCACGCCTGGACTGACGCGGGTACAGTTTCACCTTGCCCGTTCCACCATTTCCTAGTTGCAGCCTCACGGCTCAACCTTCCACAAAGTAGCACTCACGGCTACAAGAGAGTCCAACTCTCAACACTTCCTGGACTTCCTCCAGTACTTTTCATCATGCATACAAGCAATGATCACGGAGTCTTCTCCGATATGCAACCAAGCATCACCAATCCAGACCATGTCCAGATGGGCTTCACACAGCATGCCTAGATCCGTACTCCAATTCCGGACTCTAACAAGGGGGACTTCACATATCTACCCCAAGGGGCGCCACAATCCACCGCACACTCGCGGGGAAGGGATTTCCCTATGCAATGCAGGAATTAAGGACTTCACATGTCCAAGCAGGAAATCGTTACCCTTGGAGTTCGCTTCGGAGCCATGGAGAGAAATTTGAGACGGATGAAAGCTTTCGCAGCAGCGTTGCCTTCGCAAATCCGAACTCGGCTCGCAATTTGGACCACCGTAGCACCACCGGCAGCCGGACTCCACTTCCTCTTCTTCCTCCTTGCTCTCACCTCTCTCTTACTTTAGAAAGAGAGAATGAAAAGAGAAATGAGCTTTCTCTCCCCTATTTCCGGCCTTATCAGCCCAGAAATGAACTCCAGCCACAGGATTCTACTTAAAGAAAATGAAGGGCCAAGATCTACTGAAAATTCCCTTTTCTTTTGGCCGACACGGCCTGTGACACGCCCGTGTCACAGGCCGTGTACCCTTAAGCGGCACACGCGGCAGTCGCACTGACTGAAATATTCGAGAACACGGGCATCGACACGCCCGTGTCGAACCTGACACGCCCGTGTCAGTCATGAGACACGCCCGTGTCTCCTGCTACACTGTACTCACCGATCTCCAAAACCAGTACACGGGTCGGAACACGGCAACGGACACGCCCGTGTCCAGCCTCACACGCCCGTGTTCCCGGCCGTGTTGAAGGCCGTGTCCTGCTCTGACTTGAATAGGCCAATTTTGAAAATTAATTCGAACACGCCCTGGGACACGCCCGTGTCGGAGGCCGTGTCCCAGGCTCGACCATCGTCGACCTCCGATCGTCGACTAGCCTGAACACGCCATGGGACACGCCCGTGTCCCAGGCCGTGTACACCCGACACGCCCTGGGACACGCCCGTGTCCCAGGCCGTGTCTAACAGCCTCCAACCCAAAATTGTTTGCAAGCATATTTTGAGATTTTTGGGGTGTTACATGCCGTCCACCTTCAGTTCACACTCTTTAACAAAGTGTATCAAAGTCTATGGTTTGATTAGGATCAAGTATGCTCATGTGATTTGTTGCTCCAATACACATTTGTGCTTTCAATCATGTTTCAACAAAGTTCAAGAGAGAATGATGACTCCTATTATGCATCAATGTAGTTATGTGATCTTGGTATGCGACATTTGATGATGCCGAGAAGCTAGAAATTCAAAATAAAGAAATTTTTGATCAAGCTAGAATTCATCTTGTCTATCACTCAAAATAATATGATCAAGCTAGAATTCATCATGTCTATCACTAAAAATAAAGAAATTTTTAGAAACATAATATTATTTGTGTTTAGTTTCTTTTGTTTTTAGAGCACCAAGCAATGTTCAAAAGTAAATAAAATAAAAAGTAGAATTAACAACCAAATCATCCATTTAAGAACAATTTTTTTAACTTGGTAGTCGGGTCAAGTTCGTCTTTTTATTTCAAACAATGCACCCTCTATCATTCAACATGTCTATGAAAAACTATTGACTTCACTGTCTTAACATTTTTGGATGATCTGATTACATTTGCATAAAAAGGATACATATAACTGTTAAATGTCCTATGCAATTAGTGTGTTTTGAGAACTATTCTTGGATCCTTTGATTAAACATCATTTGTTATTCCTCTTGTTCTCAGAACTACTACTAAGTTGGTCCTTTTATTTTCATAATGAAAAATATGTTCTATGTTGAAAATTTATGGTCTTATCATTATCAAATTTGCATGCATTCTAATTTGGAATAGTAACATTTTTTATAAATATATCATCTTGCTTAGGTTATAACAGAAATTCTTGTTATTTAGATCCACCCTTTGAAATCATTTCAGTTAGCAGTAGTCTTATATTTTTTTCTTATTTTATTTGTCTTAAGAGTTTTATAAAAATTAAGGACATCTTAATGTTGTCTGATATTTGGTTATTCAATATTTTACTTTTCTTTTTTTGATTTAATAGCTACATTCATGAAGCATTTTGGAAAATATGGTGACATAGTAGATTCAGTGATCATGAAGGATCGACATACACAACAACCCAGAGGATTTGGGTTCATAACATATGTTGGCCCTTCCATTGTTGATCAAGTCATAAAAGAAAACCATATCATTAATGGGAAGCAGGTAATTATTCTTGCAAAATTTCTGAAACATTGTTTTAAAATTTTAAAACCCCAATGTATTTATTGACAAAAAATTTCCTTTCCTTTAGCAAAATTATTCTTCTTTGTGGATATTTTAGGGTAAAAATTATGTTTTCATTCCACTTCATTATGTGTGTTTTAGTACTGCACAATTATGAAAATACCTCCAAGCTTAATTTGTATGGAAGGGGGATTGAGTGGTGGGAATTTAAGTTGGCTCAGGCCAATTCAAAATCTATTGTTTGGTTACAAGCAAAAATTCAGTCACTTGAGTTGAAATTCAACAACAAGAATTTAAATTTTGATTACATAGTCTCAATATGATATTACAGTCCATAAAAATAAAAAATAAGAAACACCACATAGATTGAATGGGATCTCTGGCAGACCAAGTTTTGTCAAAACCATAGTAGATGTAGTTAGAGCAGCAACAAACACCTACTCCTTTTCATTTTTTAGTTTGAATTATCCTCGGATTGGTCCAATTCCAAACCAATTACCAAGTAAACTTTAAATAACATTGATAGAGCATTATAGACTCCTGCAAATCAATCAGGCTTTTTGATTGGAAAAAAGGATAACAAAACCAATCACCAAACAATTTCAAGTGACTTTTACATAACATTATAGATCTTGCAACTTGCAAATCATACCTTCTCCCGAGCTTCATGTAGTAAAAAATGGAAAATGAAGGAACAAATTATATGAATCGAAATGATAAAATAATTGAATGAATATTATATATATATATATATATATCAATGTATATGCATGTACATGTATTTGTTTTTTATTGTGATAAACTTTCTGTTTAAAAAAAGAGAAATGAAGATTTTTTTTAAATATTGTAAGTGGTAAAAGAATTAAATGCATATATCTTCATGTATATAAGTTGATTTCATTTGATTTAAGTTGCTTTCATTTGATGAAATTGTCTGAGATTTTGTTCTTCCCATTTCTTTTATTTCGTAACTCAAAAATTAGAATTACTAATTTTTGAGATGAAACATGTTTACATTACTAAAACATCGAAGACCGCAGGGCTATTTCTTTGAATTTTGAGAAGGAGAGATATATTGTCATCTTCATTCTGATATCAGTACTAAATGTTTCGGTTGTTTTTTCCTGACATGATATAGCTAAGATATTTTAGTATCAAATTCTTAATTACTTATTGGTGGATGGTTTAGTTTTTTTTATAGAATTTTAAAAATAAAAAATTTAATTACTTTTTGTCCTTCATGAAAATAATTAATATTTCTTGCTGCACTTGTAAAAAATTTAATTACTTTTCGTGCTTCATGAAAACAATTAATATTTCTTGCTGCACTTGTATAGTTGTTTCAGTAACATATCTTTTCTTAATTTATTTCTTCTAATTTTTTTTCTTAATTGTTATTTGTTTCTATTATTTCGCATTTTTGTTTTCTGTTGTGAAGGTTGAGATTAAGCGAACAATTCCAAAAGGCTCGGCTCAGTCCAAAGATTTTAAAACAAAGAACATTTTTGTTGGAGGCATACCCTCATTTGTAACATCAAGTCTTTCCTTATTCCTTAAATGTTGGTTTATTGGTGCTTTTGCAATAACTATCATTTACTTTCCTTATTTTTAGATGAGTTCAAGAGTTTCTTCTCGAAGTATGGTATGGTTGTTGAGCATGAAATAATCACTGATCATGTTACGAAGCGATCCCGAGGATTTGGTTTCGTAATCTTTGATTCTGAAAAAGTAGTCGATGAACTATATTCCAAGGGGAATATGATAGAGATAGCTTGTAATCAGGTGAGTTCTGTATTGCGTGTAATCAGGTGTTTAGGTTGCCTAGTTTTTTTAGAATGTTGGGGTTGCATAATTCTTGAGATTATCATGGGTTTTGTCAGAAATTTCTATCTCCAATTTATTCTTAAGTTTTTGTATGTTTCATCTTACTTTTTTCAGTTTGATCAAATTTATTTTCAGTTTTATGTTCTAGTGTCTTAATTAGATGGATACAAGCAAATAATCCCATGCCTTTTGTTAAATATATATTTAGTAATTAGTAAAGAACTAATGTAATAGGAAGTCTAAATTCTGTTTTGAAATTATTTTAAATCTTTTTGGAATGTATTTTTAATGTTAGAATGCATATAAGAATGAACTCCATCATAGGCATATTAATTAGGTTTGAAGTGCACTTTTGGAGTTTTAGGGTTAATTTGATTAACCGAAAAAATTGTGTGTCATCCTCAAATGATCTTTTTGTTATAGATTGATTTATTTTTCCGATGAGTTTTTATTGTTTATCTAGATTATATGGATTCAGTCTGTCCTATAGAGGAACTGGAGGTTTGGGTACTAGGGTTGGAGGTTATGGTGGTGGTGGTGCTGAAGAGTTTGGTGGTGGTGGTTATGGAGGTTTTGGTGGTGGCGGCAGTTTAGGTGGTTATAGAGGCGTGCCATCAATTGGTGGCTATTCTAGAAGGCTTGGCTCTTATGGTGGTGCTGGAGGTTTTGGTTGAGGGTATGGTGGAGATGGTGGTGGCTTCGGTGGTGGGGCTTATGGTCGTGATGTGGGGGGATTTGGTGGTTACGGAGGCTCTGGTTATGGTGGTGGTTTTTACTATGGTCCAGGTGCTGGTTATGGCTTAGGTTGTGGTGGTGGTTGTGGGTTGTATGAAGGTAGGGGAAGCTATGGTGCTTGTGCTGGACTAACCGGTCGGTACCACCCATATGCCAGATAGGTGGTTATTCTCAGACACTATGGTTTATTTTAGATTCAGAAGGTATTATTTTCAGGCACTAGTCAGTCTATTTAGTTCAAGAAGGCATTATTTTTCAGGCATTTAGTCTTATCTAGTTCAGAATTTATCATTATCATTATTATCAGGAACCACCAGTCTTTAGATGAGGAACATCACACAATCGCTAGATATTATGCTAAGCCAATGTTGATCAACTAGAGCAAGTATTTCGTAAAGTATGCTAGGCATGTTTGCAACTATTTTTTTCGACATTAATGTTTTAATGGAACATGTTTCAATCATGTTATTTTGATCTTGGTTAGTTTGTTCGTCATCATATTACATATCTTTAGTCATTGTGAGTTAGTATATACTCTATTTTATGCCTTTGAAATTCACAAAGATCTCTATGGAGAATTGTTTTTGATAATTTCTATGCCAATAGATCTTGTTGCAGTACCATGTTACAATGAGAGGAGCACATGTCTAGCATTACAGTTTTTTGAATGTATTTTTTATAAAAAAACATAAATTAATATTTGCCACAGCTTGCAACTGTGGAAAATAGTTTTTTAAAACAATGATGAGTTCACTTTTTGCCAGGGTTTCATACCGTGGCTAATTGATGGCTTACTTGTCACGACAAATTTTCCCCATGACTAATACTATTTGATACGACCAATCTGTGGCTTAAATTTTTTAGCCACGCTGACTTTAGCATGGATTTTTCCCGTGGCTAGACGGTGGCTAAAGCTTTTTAGCCACAGTTTTGGACTTTTTTCCAGGGCAATTTGCCCTGGCCAAAACTCTATTTTCTAGTAGTGCTATATAGAGCTTTCTTAAGCCTATAAACATAATCAGGAAAGTGAAGATCTACAAAACCTGGTGGCTGATCCACATATACTTCCTCTTCTAAGTCTCCATTCAAGAATGTTGACTTCACATCCATCTGGAAGACTTTGAATCCTTGATATGCAGCAAAAGCAAGGAATAACCTTATTACTTCCAGCCTTGCTACTGGGGCAAAGGTCTGGTCAAAATCTATTCCTTCTTCTTGCCTGTATCCTTTTGCCACCAATCTGGCCTTATTTTTGACAATAATGTCATTCTCATCTAGCTTGTTCCTGTAGATCCACTTTGTTCCTATAAGATTATGTCCCTTTAATCTGGGAATAAGCTTACAGACTTTACACCTTTTGAACTGGTTCAACTCTTCCTGCATACCTCCAATACATTGAGAGTCTTTGATAGCCTCTTCAAGCTTCTTGGGATCTATTTGTGATAGGATGCTTGAACATAGAGCTATGTTGATGTTCTTTCTCCTTATTTGGACACCATGTCTTGCATCACCAATGATTTGGTGTGCTGGATGGTCTCTCAAATGTCTCTCAGATGAAGGCATCCTTGCTTCAGCACGCTGTTCTGCATTGTTCTCAACTGGCTGAACTTCATTGTCTTTAGCTGGCTTTATTGCATTGTTTTCAGCTGACTGTTCATCATCCTCAGCTTGTGAGTCTTGAGCTCCCCCTGGATTACACCCATCTTCTTCCTTATCTTGTCATGATGGATACATTTCCCTAATGGTAAGCTTGACCGTCACATCCTTTAAACCTGCATAACTAGAAGAGCTGCTTGACAGCTCACAGTTAATTAGGTTTGACTCATAAAAGACAACATGTACTGATTCTTCTACAACTTGATTAGTCAAGTTATAGATCCTATATGCCCTACTATTGTTGATGTACCCAACAAATATCCCTTCTTGGGACTTGGCGCAAATTTAGTCGCATAAGACTTACCATTGTTTAGAACATAGCACTTGATACCAAAAATCCTGAAGTAGGATAAGTTTGGTTTTCTGCCTTTCAGAATCTCATAGGGAGTCTTCTTGTGGATTTTGGTGATGGAAGCCCTGTTAAGGACATGACATGCAGTGTTTACTGCCTCAGCCTAGAAATATTCTGGACAGATGTGTCACTTAACAAGGTTCTACCAGCCTCTATGAGAGTTCTGTTTTTCCTCTTAGTAATTCCATTTGGCCGGGGTGTTCTAGGAGAGGAAAACTCTTGATGAATCCCAAGCTCTTCACAGAATCTTGTCATGTATTCAAACTGAAACTCAGTCCAATGGTCATATTTGATTTTGACCATAGTACTATTAAGTTCATTCTGAATTTGTCTAACAAATTTCTGGAAGACATCAGGGGTTTCAGATTTCTTCCTTAGAAAGAACACCCAGACAAATCTTGAAAAGTCATCAACAACCACAAGGGTGTAGACTTTCCTACCTAGACTATGAACTGGCATATGACCAAATAGATCCATATGCAGGAGGTAAAACACCTCACTGAGTTTTTGGTATCAAGGCTCTTGATGGAGGTCCTGGTCTACTTGCCCTTTTGACATGCTGAGCAGATACCCTCCTTGATGCACTTTACCTTAGAACCATTTCTCACTAACTCTTCACAAAAGAGTTTGTCTTTGGTCTTGTAATTCAGATGACCTAGCCTGTTGTACCATTGGACACAATGTGAAGCTTTCTCATCTACAACTAGGCATATACAAGAGTCCTTACTCTCACAAACAAAATTGATACAATAGACATTTTCTCTCCTAGTGCCTGTCAAGATGACCCCTTGGTCACTTGACCTCCTAATTTTGCACTCATCCTTGAGGAAAGAAATGTCATAGCCAAGATCACATAGTTGGCTTATGCTAATTAGGTTATGTTACAAACCTTTCACATAAGCTACTTGTGTGATAGTGATAATGTAATTAGAAATCTTACAAAACCCTTTGGTTACTTTTTTTTCTGAACAACCAAAGATGACATTGGGTCCATTTACAAATGGAGTGTACTCCTTCAGCATGCTCCTTGTTCCATTTATGTGCCTGGAACATCCATTTTCCAAGTACCATATAGGGGTATGGCCACTTGAACTTACCTGCAATAAATAAATCATCTTTCCTTAGGACCCCATTTTTTATGGGGTCCTAGGTGCAGGTTAGACTGAAATTGAACATGCCTACATACAGCTCTTCTAACCAGTAAGCTAGTCTTATATCTCTGCACACTCTTATTAGGCCAGCAATCAATAGTATAGTGGCCCACTTTGCCACAACAATAACACTCATAAATATTGTACCTTCTTTTAAGGGCTTGCTTAACAGTATTGCTATCAGCAGCTCTCAGTCCAGCTGGTACAACAACATTTTTCTTAAGTCTTACAACCATAGCTTTATTTGGGATATGTCTGGAAGCAGAGGTGCTGAGGATATCATGGACCCTATCAACAACTACCTTCTTTTCAGAGTTCAAACTCCCAATGGCTTTAGATATACCCAAGTCTGGTGCACTGACAGACTTTCCTTTAGTCTGATTGTGGACTGGCAGACTTTGAGAATGAGCTGCAACCTTATTTTTGAGTGTTGGGGCTGGTACACCAAACACAAATGATCCAGGATGGGCCATTTGGATTTCTTTATGGGCTGCCGTATAGGTACTAGCACCCTTGCCATTCCTAACACCATACTCCCAGTGACCATGAAGGCTCTCAAGGTCATACCTGTGAAAGGAGGGGTTAGATCTGACTTACTCTAGGGGGGAGGTGAAAAGAGTATTAAAAATTTTGGCTGTTTTATACTTTTTTATCAGAGTGAAAGTAAGTGATACCAATAATATATAAAGAAAAGAAAAACAGGTTAAGTTATTCTATCTATCACATCCACAATAAGAACAAAACAGAAAATGAGCACAACCAGACAACACAAGAATTTTTTAGTGCTTCCCCAACTGGGTACATCCACTCTTCTACCACCCTGGTAGGAATCCACTAGCAGGTTTTGATCAGGTGACTGCCACCATAATATCTATTTGCAGGGAGATATCACAACCCTTTAGACTTTTGATTAGGTTCCCAAAAACCAACCAAGTCTTTTGATCAGATGACTTGACAACCATGTGGTTAACTTTTGAAGGGATTTAAAACCCTTTTATAGGAGGTGAGAGGAGGTGATGGTGTCTTCTCTTTCTCTAATCAATAGAGAAGACTAGTGGATCTTTGATGTTGACAAAGCTCCTCTGAGAAGTTGAATGGTTCAGGAAGACTGGAGCTTTGCTTCAGGTATAGGTCTTCAGCCTTGTTTTATCAATAACCAGGAATCCAGTAGATAGATATTGAAAGAATATCTCTGAAGATTCCTTGCTCTGAAGATGAAGAAGACTCTTGATTTGTGATGAATGTTCTTCTTCAGATTTAAGGATTAACAAGGATGAAAGTAGATTGCACTGTGAGAGAGTTCTGAAGGTTCAGTCTCTGTCTCTATATTTTCTCATGTGCAGTCATTTCTTTATTTGATTTCTGTCACTTTTTGGGGCTGATTGATGCTAGACTAAAAGAAGAAAACTCTTTTATATTCTGCAGTCAATTTGTCCTTTGAATTTTGAATTCAGGCATTAATTGCTGGCTAATCTGGAGAATACAAACGGCTAGAATGTCTGTCATAAATGAGTTTCTCCAACTGTCTCTAATAAAATAAGCAAGTAATTATCCTGATGAATACCATAATTAAGGCTGCTAATAACGGCTATATTCAAAGGAATATGAGCATTAATTACTCAGGAATATTACTGCTAATTAATATAAAAGGTAGGGGACAGAAGGAAGAAAACTTCTCATTCTAAAGCGGGGCAGAAATCGTCGACCAAAGAACAGAATTCGTTGACCTGAGATCCAAGATCTTCGACTTGGGAATTCCAGTTCGTCGACCTGAGCTCTGCGAACTGCGTACTGAGAATGACTTACGAAATTTGCACTCTGAGTTCATTGTGCTGAGAATCTGTCTGAAGAAAACTAATCGTCGACCTGAGCTCGAATATCGTCGAGCTCAGCTCAGAGAAATAACTCAGAGTTCGTCAATCTGAGATCGACGATCGTCGAGCTGAGTTCAAAGAACTTCGAATTGAACAATTTGTTATCTGAATCTTCTAAGTCTTAGTCTGCTAAGGTCCTCTGCTGGCTGGTCCATGAAGGTTGAACCTAAAGACTTAGCCTAAACTCTAGGACTACTAGACTTGACCCTGGCTATACAAGGTGGGTCAGACTTAACCTAATTAAGTGAACCTAGCCCAAATCCAGCTAGGGATCCAACAATCTTCCCATATCTGGGTGAGGTCAGTAAAGCAAAACAAAAGAAACAGTCATAAAGCATGAAAACATATATTTGACAGAATTAAAACATTCAGCAGATATTTACAAGATGTGCTTCATGATTAACCAGTATAGAGTTCAAAAATAAGAACAAAACACAAACAAAATCACTGTTTCTGCTTAGGATTTGCTTTCTCTAGCTTCTCAGTAGGCTGTCTAAAGATGATTTATCTATTTGGATTAGCATCTTCTTTCTTAGACATTGTCATGTCAGATGCACCAATGATGTTGAGATAAGTTGCTCTGGGCACTCAGCTTCTAGATGTAGTTTCATGTAATCATCAACATTGAAAAAATTATTTGCCTTTGCATACCTTTGAAGTTCTTCTTTTCTGAATGAAGACATGGTTGAAAATTGAGAAGGATCCTTTCCTTCAGCTTTGGCTTTGTTAATTTGAGAGAGTCCAACAAGCTCATGAAATCTTGCCATTTTAGCTGAAGTCTCCTATTCTGGATCTACAAAGGGAATTGGAGGAGACTCTGCCCTTTTTGGACTTGAGTCCTGCTTTGATTCAGCAACAGAATCTGTAGGAGTTCTCTTGAATGAAGTTGGAGGAGGATGGCTTTTAGAAGATTGTTGCTGACTGCCATTCCTGAAATGTCTTTGATAGGACTTGGACACTGGAGCATATTTTTGAGAGACATTGTCAGAGGCACCTGAAGATGGAGGAGGAGGAGGAGGGTATTTCCAAAATTGCCTAGGAGGAGACCTGTACCTTCTCCTCTCCTTCCTTTCTTTCTACTCATTCTTGGATAGCCACATCCACTGAGGCATCCCTGGGTATGCAGTTATCTTTTGCAAGATATAGTAAGGGGTGTCATTGGTAGGATTAGGCTTTGGAGCATCCTTGGGAATAATCATTCTCTTCTTTGCAGCTTTCTTCTTAGATTTAGGATCATCAGAATCATCATCTATGTCCTCATCAGAAGAATCTTGAGGGTTATCATATAATACATCTACCTCTTTTAAAGTTTCCTTTGAAATCTATCTTTCAGCCTGAGGAAGAGCTTGAGGTAGAGAAACTGTAGGTGGAGCAACATTCTCTATGATCATCTAAGAATCTTCTAAATCTTTATCAGTCAATAGAAACTCATTCAGCTCAGGATCATTCTGCATCTGTGCAATCTCTTGTGCAACATCTTGTGCAATCAGATCATCTAAACTGGGGATAGTGCTATTATCCATTACATAGGTTGGTCCTACAGATTCCACAATCATGTTAACAGCAAAACTTGCCTTCAGTTGACTAACAACTTCAAGACTTATAGGATATGTGTAGCAAACTATAGCCAAGGGTGTCTTAACCGCTGGAAGTAAAGAGTTCAGATAAATTATACTGAAAGAATGTAATAAACCAAAATTATTTACTAAGGGATTGATATTACAATCACCATCAGTCACAATATCTGCAATCAACAGATCTACATCCAATATATCAGCCTATGAAACCATATCTACATCTGTTGCTGTGACCTCAACTATCTACAAAACTATTTCTGCTGCTACTGAAACTATTTCTACTGCTACTGGAGCTATTTCTACTACTGTTGGAGCTGATTCTTCATTGAGTATCTCCCCCTGCCTGGTTTCAGTAAGTACTTGAACAAGGCCCCTTGTTGAAGAAGGGGGGATAGAGGAGGCAGAAAGTAGGGCAGCAAGAGAAGAAATGGAGGCAGCAATAGGTGAAATAGCCTCTACTATGAGTTGTTTTTAGATTGGAGTGATGTGGTCCAGGATGGAGACAATGAAGGGAGAATATATGACCATTAACTCAGGAGGGGTTTGAGTTGATATAGATGGGTTAATGGGGGATGATGATGGATGAAAGGGTGAGGAATCTGGCATTGGCTCATCTTGAGGTGATGAAGTAAGGAGGAGGGATGACATCAGTTCAAATGATGGTAAGGAAGATATGTTGTGAGGGGGGTATCAGTAAGATGTGGAGGAAGAGGAGTCAAAGGAGGAGTGACATGCTCAGGTGTAGTAGCATGCACTGGAGATTGAATTGGTGATTGTTGATGTTCAGGGAATTGATGTGGTGAAGGATAATGGGCAGGAGTATGAACTGGTGAAGAAAGATGGATTGGGGAAGCTGGAGGAGTTGGTGTATGGGCTTGAGAAGTAGAAGTATGCTGGAGGGATGTTGAAGTTGTTTTGTCATGAGGAGGTGGAGGTGGAATGGAAACATCTTCAGTAGGGTGGGGAGTGGCTGGAGCAGCCCTAGTACTCTCATAAGGTCTTGAGTAAGAGGAGGAAGCCTTGGATGGCTTAGAGATATTCCTGTCCCACCTACCAAATAAAGCTCAAGTAAGCCTCTTGGAGGCATTAATGAATATGGTCAGTGAGACCAGGGATTCAGCAGCCTTGGCCTGAAGGAAGATTCCAAGAATTCTTCCAAAATACACCTCTTTTTTGGTATTTTTCTTCTTAATCATCTCAAACATGATTCTAGCCCAATTCACCGACTTCTTGCTCACAACATCACACATAACAAGGAATTGCTTCCTAGTAATGTAATCATGGGCTATGTGCTTGCCCAGTAGTACCTTGCCTATAATATCTACTAGAAACTTTTAGTCAGTAGATAAATGTTTCTTCAGCAGTTTATGGGGTGTGTCTCCAGAATACCCCATCTTAATCAACATCTCATCAAATTTAGTATTGTCGATCTCTAACTATTCTTCTTCATTAACTAATAAAAAAATATCAGTTAAGATGGCGGGGGTAAGAGAGACAATGTTACTCGATATGGTTCCCGACATAGTATCAGTATCTGGAGAGGAAGAAGTGAAAACCCATTCCCGAACTTTTGTTGCAGCTATCTTCATTCTTGTGGTCATCAGATTCTTTAACAGTTGATTTTCAAATAATTTCAAAATTTCCAAGAAAATATGGTCGGAATGTTGGAATGACTAAAAATCTATATCAAAACCCATGTCTGTACAACGTCGGGCTCGCAGGGGCAGAAGGCAAGATGGGTTTATAGATGGCTATTTTGTTGGGCGAGATGGAACCAAGCGAGAGTCGACTCGCTAGGCGAGTGGATCGCAGGGAAAGGACCACTCGCGGGGCTAAAGCTGCTCACTAGGCGAGAGGAGCTGAGGCAAGAGCCGACTCGCTAGGCGAGAGGGCTCTAGAGGGGGGAGCTCTCGCCCGCGAGATGACGCTCTCGCCAAGCCCCGGTTTGGCGAGAGGCCTAGTGACTGGTTCAGTGTTCAGTCAAAGGTTGGTTGAGGTAGAGAGGGGTTTACCTTTTTAACCCCATGTGATTTTACACTTTTACCCAGGGTGGTCTGCATATAACCCCTCAGAACAGCAAAGTTTGGTTGTTTGCAGACCCGACTAAGGGTATTTTTGTAATTTCCAGTTGGTTTAGTTTAGTTATTGGCAGTTAAGATTCAGAGGCCTATAAATAGACCGGTAAGGTTCCTGATAGAAGGTTTTGCCCCTTCTTTTCTTCTTCTAAGGCACCTAGCTCAACATTGGCTAGGGAGGGGAGAATTGATAGTTCTTCCGGGTAAGAGGTGGGACCTCTACGCTAAAGCCCACGGTCTGTTCCTTTGAGATTCTTGTCCAGGGGGTGGTTCAAGAAGAGTAAGTGTGAGCTGCAGTTTTGGATCCGAGATTTAGTGGGAGTCAGGTTTACTGGCTCCAACATTTTTAATGCGGTGAGCGTGCATCGTAGCCTACACAGAAGAACCTTGGACTACTTTATGGAAGGAGATCTTGGAGAAGCAGACGAGGGCGGGTCCCAGAACCCGAGAGGATACGTTCGGAGAGAGGAGTTCATGGCATCCATTGGAGGCATCATGTACATGCTGCAGTAGATCTCGCAGCGAGGTGATTACATGACCTCCCCCGCCCCCCACCTCGGGCTCCTGGTCTCATGCCTCATGAGGGGATCGTCTCAGCAAGAGTAGGCGAGGACGCACAGGGGGGAGACCACGAAAGGGGAAGGTGGTAGAAGGAAGCCGGCGAGACCTGGAGGGAAGGGAGCTCTTATCTAGTCCCGCGAGTGCCGTCTGTCCAGGGGAGATGGTCGCACAAGTAGAAGTGGCGAGACCTCCAGTGAGAGGGTCTCCATTTTGTAATTTGATTCTTAAGGCTCCCGTCCCAGAGGGGTTTCGCGAGCCAGAGATGACCTACTATGTGGGAAAAGATGACCCCCTCCAGCACTTGCAATGGTTCAAAGACGCGGTCTCCATCAGGCCGATGACGGACGCTTTCAAGTGTCGCCTCATTGCCATCACCTTGAAGGACAAAGCCAGGGACTGGTTTCATCAACTCCTGGCAGGTTAGATATATAGTTTTGAGGATTGAGTAGGAGCTTCCAGTTTGGCTTCTCAACCTCGAAGAATATGAAGAAGAATCCGGCGTCTATTTTTCTGATCATGCAGAAGGCCGATGAGTCCTTGTCCCAGTA
Organism: Platanthera zijinensis; assembly: GCA_039513925.1. Taxonomy (NCBI): domain Eukaryota; kingdom Viridiplantae; phylum Streptophyta; class Magnoliopsida; order Asparagales; family Orchidaceae; genus Platanthera; species Platanthera zijinensis. Next base: position 76,901,661 of record CM077091.1, read on the forward strand.
CGTGGATTGCTTACAGGAAGAAATCCTAAACATCAAGAGGTGCCAGGATTTGCTCTCCAGATGGACTTCACCGTGGGCTGAGGGAGGGCTTCTTCAAGAAGAACCTGACCAGGAAGGCAACATTATTGTTTGATGGGTTGATGGAGAAAGCAGCGAAGGAGATAGCGATGGAGGAAGAAAACCCGGCGTTTGCTAAGAAGTTGTCAAGGTTGACGAAGGTTGAGTCTAGGGAACCAGGAGGCGCGAGGCAATAGGAAGGAAGGAGGAGGGAAGTGTTGAGGGGTCCGGTGCATCAGGAGTTGGGTTGGAGGCAGCCAGGAGGCCCTGTTCAAGGGTAAGGAAGAGGTTTCCCCCAAGGGGTAAGGAACAACTACAAGGCAGGACCAGGGAGGTTCAATCAGCTAGGGTGGGGACATGGTCCTAGACCACTCCCACCCCCGCCTCAGCAAGCTATGGCCATCGGCCAAGGGCGAGGAAGAGGAAGAGAGCAGGGAAGAGCGGGAGCTGGATCAGGGTGAAGGAGGAACCACCCGGAGGGAAGGCGGGAGGGGGAGGTAGCCTTGCCATAATAAGACTTCCACGAGGAGGAAGGCCACGCGACGACTACCTGCCTGGAGTTTCTGGAATTGAAGGGGGGAAGAGGAGCAGGTGATCAGCAGCTACCAATGCAGATAGTGGAGGTGACTGGAACTGAGGAGGAGGATTGATGTGTTGATCGAACGGATGTGGGAGATCGAGGGAGATCAGGGTGATCCATGGGGGGTGGGGGATGGGGATTGAGGCTACCCGCAAGTCCAGCCTTAATACCATATACCGTGGGAGCGTTGCCTCGACGTCACAAGCCCCACCCATGTACGAGAAGCTCACTTTTTCCAGGAAGGACTTGCCGGATCACGAGGATTCATTCTGCGATGCATTAGTGATTTAGACCGCCATCGAAAACTTCACGGTGTCAAGGATCTTGGTAAATATTGGGAGCTCAGTGAATGTCATTTTCAAGAAGGCATTCAACGAGATGAGGGTAGAGTCAAGGAGGGTGTTTGCAGCAGACAGACCACTGTTCGGGTTTTTAGGAGAAAGGAAGGAGGTCGAGGGAGGAGTGGGACTCCAAGTGACTCTTTGAGGGTTGTCTAGGAATTGCCGCTTTGTGATAGTGTACGCTCCCAGCAGTTACAACGCCATCTTTGAAGCCCTTTGATTAGCGCCTTCAGATGCATATCATTATCTTTCCATCAAAACTTGAATCTCAACTCAAGGGGGACTCAGATCAGGGTGCGAGGAGATCCAAAGACAGCCAGAGAATGCTACGTGATAGCAGTGAACGCCATTTCTTGGAAAGGTGATGTTGAGGAGCTAGAGAAGATAATGGAGCAGTGGGATCAAGAGGAGAGAGAATTCGTAGGAGTGGAGAGTGGCATTTCAGAAGAGCCAGAAATGGAAGGAGATTAGGAGGTCAAGGGAGAGGTGGAAGAGGAGAGAGAAGCCATAGGAGTGGAGAGTGGCATTGTAGAGGAGCCAGAAATGGCAGGAGAGCAGGAGGTTGGAGGAGAGGTCGAAGAGGAGAGAGGAGCCATAGGAGTGGAGAGTGGCATTGCGGGGGAGCCATGAAATGGCGGGCGAGAAGGAGGTTAGAGGAGAGGTGGAAAATGAGAGAGATGTTATAGGAGTGGAGAGTGGCATTGCGGGGGAGCCAGAAATGGAGGGAGAGCAGGAGGTCAGAGGAGAGGTGGAAGAGGAGAGAGAATCCATAGGAGTGGAGAGTGGCATTGAGGAGGAGCCAGAAATGGCGGGAGAGCAGTAGGTCGGAGGAGAGGTGGAAGATGAGAGAGAAGCCGTAGGAGTGGAGAGTGGCATTGCGGAGGAGCCAGAAATGGAGAGAGAGTAGGAGGTCGGAGGAGAGGTAGAAGAGGAGAGAGAAGTCGTAGGAGTGGAGAGTAGCATTGCAGGGGAGCCATAAATGGCGGGAGAGCAGGAGGTCGGAGGAGAGGTGGAAGAGGAGAGAGAAGTCGTAGGAGTGGAGAGTGGCATTGTTGAGGAGCAAAAATGGCGGGAGAGCAGAAGGTCGGAGGAGAGGTGGAAGAGGAGAGAGAAGTCATAGGAGTGGAGAGTGGCATTGCGGGGGAACCAGAAATGGTGGGAGATCAGGAGGTTGGAGGAGAGGTGGAAGAGGAGAGAGAAGTCGTAAGAGTGGAAAGTGGCATTGTGGAGGAGCCAGAAATTGCAGGAGAGTAGGAGGTTGGAGACGAGGTAGAAGTGGAAGGAGGAAGAAAAAGAAAGATAAGGGAAGGGGGGAGTCGTACAAAGGGGGAGGCTCAGCCAGGGAGGAGAGGATGTACGTCGCAAGGAAGGGGTGCTGATGAAGAGGTTGAGAGGTTCTTAAGGGAGGTGGCTACGGCCGTTGTGGAGCATGAAGCCATAGAGCATGAGCTAAGGGAGCAGGAGGGAGAGGAGGAGCCTTCGAGGCTAGAGGCGGCAGTTAAGGGGCTAGAGGTGGAAGTCCTCATCAAGAAGGGAAGGAAGGAAAAAATAAAAGTTAGTGGAGAGCTCAGCCCTGAGGATCGGAAGAAAATCAGGGATTGCGTACAGTAGAGCATCAACGTCTTCGCCTGGAGCACAGCGAACATGCTGGGGGTCGATGCGGACGTGGCATGCCATCGTCTCAACCTTGACCCCAAGGCTCGTCCCATTGAACAGAAAAATATGGCAAGGCCCATCAGAGAGGAGGTGGAGAACCTGCTCCAAGCAGGGTTCATATCAGCAAACAAGTATCCTGGGTGGGTGAGTAATGTTATAATGGTGAAGAAAGGGGAGGGGAAGTGGAGGATGTGTGTCGATTTTTACCTTTTAAATAAAGCATGCTCTAAGGATTGTTACCCTCTGCCTCGAATCGACGCGTTGTTTGATTCAGCTGTCGGTTTTTCACTAATGAGTTTTCTAGATGTCTTTTCAGGATACCACAAAATACGTATGCACCCCCCAAACATCAAGGATGTCACCTTCGTCACCGAGGATGGGTGCTTTAGTTACAATATGATGCCCTTCATGTTGAAGAATGCGGGGGCAACTTATCAGAGGATGATGGACCGGATCTTCCGAGAGCAGAAGGGGCGGAACCTCGAGGTTTACGTAGATGACCTGATGATCAAGAGTCAAGACCTCGGGTCTCATGTCCTAGATCTAGAAGAAACCTTTGGAATTATAAGAAAATACAAGATGAGGCTCAACCCACAGAAGTGCGTATTCGGGGGAAGCAGGGGGAAGTTCTTGGGACCCCTCCTCACCCCCTCAGGAGTAGAGCCTAACCCGGACAAAGTGAAAGCAATCTTAGAGTTGGAATCTCCGAAGAATGCCAAAGAGGTCCAACGTCTCACTGATAAGTTGGCTGGATTGTGTAGGTTTCTCTCCAGAGCTGGAGAGAGGAGCTCACCTTTCTTTCGAATGTTGAGAGGAGGAAAGAAATTTGAATGGACCTCTGAATGTGAGAAGGATTTTCTAGCTCTAAAGCAACAGCTCACCCAAACGCCGCTACTCCAAGGCCCATGGAGGGAGAGAGTTTGTTCCTTTACCTGGGGGTAGGGACGGGAGAAGTAAGTTCAGTACTCGTGCGATATGAGGGTAAGAGGCAGTTCCCGATTGTTGGGTACATTAGAAAATGTGTACCTGATTTGTAGAAGCCTCACTTAGCTCAATGATATACATCAAGGTGTATTTGATGTTATTTTTAGTTTATGTGTGCAGGATAAGTATTGGCTAAAATGCAGGAAAAAGTTTCTAAGTCCATGTGTCGACACTAGAGGAAGCTGTGTCGACACTTCAGCATGTTTGTGTCGACACTTGGGAAAGGCTGTGTCGACACACAGAATAGATAGTCGACATCAACTGTGTCGACAAAAGGAGACTGTGTCGACATACAGAAGCAGAGTCGACATCAACTGTGCCGACACCTGAAGACAGTGTCGATACACAGAATTCTTAGTCTACAACAACTGTGTCGACACACAGCACTTGTGTCGACACACGGCAGAGTTTCAACATAGTTGATTTTTATAGAGTGAAGAAGTGATTGTGTCGACACAAACAATCATTGTCGACACATTCTCAAGATTCAGTGTCAAGAAGCTGTGTCGACATCAAGGCCGCTATATCGACATCACCAAAGTCTGTGTCGACACTTAAGTCACTTGTGTCGACATATATTGATAGATTGTCTCGACACTTTAAGACAGTCAGTCTCGACGCTTTGCTGATAGAGACAAAGGCTCAAGAACTGTTTGAGGACTTGACAACTGTGAGTTACAATCGGTTTACTGAAGCTGTCAGACTTGTCAGAAGTTAGTTAGAAACCGTATCAGCCGGTTACCATGGATGAAGTCTATAAATAGATGCATTCAGAAGAAGAAAAGGAGGAATTGACACACAACTAACACAATTATTGTGAGATTGATCTCTGATCAAGAAAGTGCAAGTCACAGAAGAAGATCTTCGTGAGAAGATCTAAGAAGACATTCTGAAGTGTTCATCCACTCAGATTTTGTCTAAGGGGAATTCATTCCAGAATTCAGAAGAAACTTCAGAAGGTTTAGGGAGAGAGAGCTCTAACTGTTTTGAGGTCAAGAAGGAGACAATCACAAGTCTCTTAAGAAGTAGATCCTGAACTAATCTACTAAGAATATCCAGATCCATATCTGGAATCCAAGAAGGAAGCTGCCAGTCAGTCAACTTCAAAGAAGATACACCCTACTAAGTTCATATTCAAGAAGCTTTGAAGAAATCTAAGAACAGGTTGATTTCTGTAATCAGGTTCATCAAGAAGCTGATAAAAAATTATCTTATCCTTTCTCTCTCAACAAGGGTAAGAGACCATCAAATTACTTATCAAATTCTGTAGGATCTTTTCAAAGATCTGAGTTGTAAGCCTATGTTATAAAGGCTGAGTGTAGGAAAATTGGTTCTCTGAGTTGTAGGCCTTGTGGCAAGGCTGAGGTAAGGTTGATTGAGCCAAAGTGTAGGAGAATTGGTTCTCTGAGTTGTAGGCCTTGTAGCAAGGCTGAGGTAAGGCTGATTGAGCCTAAGTGTAGGAGAATTTGTTCTTTGAGTTGTAGGCCTTGTGGCAAGGCATAGGTATGGCTGTTAGCCTGAGTTATAGGAACCTTATAGGGTTCTGAGTTGTAGGAACCTTTCAGGGTTCTGAGCAGTAAGATCTGTCGATCTGAGAAGAAGGAAGAAGTTAGGACGAATCTAGCACACTGCTAGATAGGTGAAGGGGGAAAGTGGATGTACCCAGACCTTGGGGAACAACTATAAACCTATGTGCAATCTGTGATGCTTGTGTTATTCTAAATTTTGTGATTGTATATGCTGTGGTAGCTGTAAAGATTTGAGCTTTATATTAAAGATTTGTAGCTATATTATGCCTATATTTAAAATAAGGAAAAGAACCTATTCACCCCCTCCCCCTCTAGGTGTTGAGGTTGTCTTGAAGTTAAAATTATCAAGTGGTATCAGAGGGAGGTTACTCAAAGAAGTACTTAACAGTCTGAGTTAGATCCCTAAGGCAGAATAAGGAATCAAGAAAATGGGTTCTGGAGAAAATCACAAGGAACTAGTTTCTATGAAACTACCCATCTGCAAGAAGGAGATATTTGGGATATGGAAAGAAAGGGTTAGGTTGTTTATGGAGGCTTCTGACCCAAGGATCTATATTACAGTAAAAGAAGGTCCTTATGTTCCAATGAAGGTATCTGTTCTAGATGCAAACCAGAGTACTCCCAAGGATTTTTAAGAAATAACTAAGGAAGAAATCATTCTAGCAACTATGGATAAAAGAGCCCAGAATATCATAGCAAGTGTCATAGATGATTCAACCTTTCAGAATTTGATTCACTGCAAGACCTCCAAGGAAATGTGGGACACTTTGATAGTCTACATGGAGGGTTCTGAAGAAGTTAGACAAGATAGAAAGTCTATGCTAAATCAGGAATATGAAAGCTTCAGACAAGGGAAGTCAGATAGCATATCTGAGTGCTATAAGAAGTTCTATAGAATAGTTAATGAGATGATGTCTTATGAAAGGGTCTTCATTATATATGAACTGAATGACAAATTCCTGAGATCCTTGACAAAGGATTGGGACACCAAGATTTGTGCCATTAGGGAAGTGGCCAAGCTTACAGATATTTCTCCTCCAACTTTATTTGGAAAGTTGATGTCTTATGAAATGCAACTAATGACTAGAAAAGAGGAGGAAAGAAATGTTAAAGGGGAGCATAAAGAAAAGTCTGTGGCCTTCAAGGTTGAAGCCACTAGAAAGAATAGGAGGATGTCTCCATCACCTCCTAGAGAAGTTGCTGAAATTACCTCAGATAATTAAAACAATAAAAATTCAGATAGTAGTGATTCAGATGCAGATTTTGCGACCTTTACAAGGCAGTTTCAGAGATTCTTGAAGAAGAAGCAGTGGAAATCTAGGCCTTCAACATTACAGCCAGTTGATGACTATTATCAAAAGAGAAAGTCATCAAGGAAGGATAGGAGCAGGTCTAAGCCTAGCAAATCTACAACATCAAAGATTATTTGATACTACTGTAATAAGCATGGACATGTTGTGGCTGAATATCCTTACAAAAGAAAGGAGTCTGTTGATAAAAGAATCAACAAAAGAGCAAGAAGGAGAAATCCTTTGTTGCTAAGAAGGAGAAGAGCTTGACAGACCAATCACCTTCAGAGTCTAAATCTGAAGCTGAGGCATACATGGGTCTTTATGCAGCTGATGAAGAAGATGAGTTTATGCAATTGCTGGACTCCATCTATGAACAAGAAGACCATCAGTGTATTGGACTGATGGCTGTATCAGAAGAAGACAAATACCAGGATCAGCCTGGTCCTAGTAAGGTACAATGTTTGTCTAATAATTCAGTTTGTAGTACTGGCATAGAGTCAGCTACATCTGCATCAAGTGATGTGGATGGATCTGAGTCTGAAGGTGATATTAATCAGCTGATAGATGAATATGGGGACTTGTTGCAAGCACTAAAGAAAAGCAAGAACCTGGCCAAAACTCAGGCTAAGGAAATTGCAGATCTTAAGGTGGCTGCATCTGGTTTAGAGAAAGAGTTGGATCAAAAATTGAATGAGATTGCCAAGCTGAAAACTATAACTATTATTCGGATGGGCACAATCACATACAAAAATGATCTAATTAAAAGTCTGGAAGGCAGACTTCAAAAGGAGAAAGATTTGGTGGCTAGTTCTTCCAAGCCAAAAACTGTTTTATCCTTAATAGATGAGTTTGTGGCTCAAAAGGGTAAGGCTTGAATAGGCTTTAGGAGTAACACCTGGGCTGTCCAATTTAAGAGAAAAGGAAAAGCCTCAGTCTAGCCACTGAATTTTAAAGTCCCTGTAGTTTTTATAAAGGTGTATGAGCCTTCTAACAAGTATGACTTTGAGAATACTCAAGGTCATGGTAAGACTGATGTTCTGAATGATAAGGGTGCTTATGTCAATAAGGCAGCCCATGTTCATAAACCCCATGTTTTTAAGAAAACCGTGGGTGTAGCTGCAGCAGTACCAGCGCAATACAAAAGAGTTGATGTATCTAAAAATAGATATAATAAGTATGAATGCTGGTGCTGTGGTAAGACAGGTCATTATGTCATAGATTTCTGGCACAACACTAGTGTCAGGAAGAACAACAGTCTACCTGTTAGAAGAGCAGCAGGTAGATTTGGCAAGTATGAAGCTAACTTGAACCAAGGACCCAAGACTTACTTGGGTTCTAAGGGAAAGTAATTCTTTATTACAGGTGAGTCCAAGTAACCATACCCCTATATGGTACTTGGACAGTAGATGTTCCAGGCACATGACTAGAATAAAGGGATTGCTGAAGGAGTACTTGCCTATCATAAATGGGCCTAAAGTGATCTTTGGTGGCTCTAAAAAAGGCATCATCATAGGATTTGGTAACATCTCTAGTAACCAGATTACTATCACTCAAGTGGCCTATGTGAAGGGTTTGAAACACAACCTTATAGGCATAAGTCAACTGAGTGATCTAGGATATGACATTTCATTTGTTAAGAATGGATGTCATATCAAAAGGTCAAGTGATCAAAAGATCATTTTGAAAGAATATAGAAAGAGGAATGTGTACTATCTCAATTTTGAGTGTGAGAACAAAGGTTCTCCTATTTGTCTTGTAGCTGATGAGAGAGCTTCTCATTATGTCAAATGTCACAAGAGGCTGGCCCATATTAACTACAAAACAATTGGCCAACTCTTTAGCAAAGAGTTAGTGAGGAATGGTCCTCAAGTTAAGTGTATAAAGGAAGGGATATGTTCAGCTTGTCAAAAGGGCAAGCAGACAAAATCCTCCTTTCATAGCCTTGAAAACAAGGATTAAGTGAGGTGTCTATACCTCTTACATATGGATCTTTTTGGTCTTATGCCAGTTCATAGTCTAGGTAGGAAGGTCTACACTTTTGTGGTAGTAGATGACTATTCTAGATATTCCTGGGTGTTCTTTCTGAGATATAAATCAGAAACCCCAAGTGTTTTACATAGTTTTGTCAAACAAATTCAGAATGAACTGGACAGTATAGTGGTCAAAATCAGAAGTGACCATGGCACTGAATTTTAATCTCAAAGTATGACAAGACTGTGTGAAGAATTTAGGATTTTCCAAGAGTTCTCCTCACCTAGAACACCACAGCAAAATGGTATTGCTGAAAGGAAGAATAGAACATTGATTGAGGCTGGTAGAACTCTATTGAGTGACAGTTCTCTCCCAAAATATTTCTGGGCTGAGGCAGTAAATACTGCATGTCATGTGATCAACAGGGCTTCTATAACCAAATGCCACAAAAAGACTCCCTATGAGATCATGAAAGGTAGAAAACCAAATTTATCCTATTTTAGGATCTTTGGTTGCAAGTGCTATATCCTTAACAATGGCAAGTCTTATCTAACTAAGTTTGCTGCCAAATCTCAAGATAGGATATTTGTTGGGTACAACAATAATAGTAAGGCTTATAGAGTCTACAACTTGATTACTCAAGTTGTAGAAGAATCTGTACATGTTGTATTTGATGAAACTAGATTAATCAACAGTGAGTTGCCTTGTAGTTCATACAGTCCAACAGGTATAAATTAGAGAATGGACAAGCTTTCCATTGCAGAAGATTCAACTACAGATCAACAAATGGAAAATGGTGGCTACTGTCTAGGGGGAGTACAGGACTCTCTAGATACTAAAGTACATCAAGAGGTACAGCATATTGAAGAGACTGGAGGTGTTCAACCAGAAGACAGTCTACCTCTAGCTATTAGACACGTAAAGGATCATCCATCAAATAAGATAATTGGTGATCTAAGACATGGAGTGCAAACTAGAAGAAGGAACTTGAACACAGTGTTATACTCAAGCTTCCTATCTCAACTAGAGCCAAAGAAATTTGAAGAAGCTATCCTAGACTCACATTGGATTAATGTTATGCAAGAGGAGCTGAATCAGTTCAGAAGATGCAAGGTCTGAGAGTTAGTTCCTAAACCAAGAGACCACAACATTATTAGAACTAAGTGGATCTTTAGGAACAAACTGGATGAGAATGGAATCATTGTGAAGAACAAAGCAAGACTTGTTGTAAAATGATACATGCAGGAAGAGGGTATTGACTTTGATCAAACTTTTGCCCCAGTAGCAAGACTGGAAGCCATTAGAATATTCCTTGCCAATGCAGCATATCAAGGATTCAAAGTATTCCAAATGGATGTAAAATCAACATTCCTGAATGGAAATCTAAAAGAAGAAGTCTATGTAGAGCAGCCCTCAGGTTTTTTAGATTCTCACAAACCTGATTATATTTATAGACTTAGGAAAGCTTTGTATGGGTTAAAGCAAGCCCCAAGGGCTTGGTATGAAACCCTGTCTACTTTCCTTATTGAGAACAAATTCTCAAGAGGGAAAATAGACAAAACTTTATTCCTAAGGGAATCTAAAGGTAAGATAATCTTAGTTCAGATTTATGTAAATGACATAATTTTTGGATCTACTAAAAACAACCTTTGTAAGAATTTTGCTAAACTTATGTAAGGGAAGTTTGAAATGAGAAGTATGGGGGAACATAAGTTCTTCTTGGGACTCCAAGTAAGACAGACTGATGATGGGTTGACCATATCCCAGTCTAAGTTCACCAAGGAGTTAATTAAGAAGTATGGTATGGAATAATCCTCCACCATGAGAACTCCTATGGGAACAAGTATGCTTATATGCAAAGATGATGCAGGTAAACCTGTAGATGAGTCTTTGTATAGAGGAATAATTGGCTCTCTACTATATCTCACTGCTAGTAGACCAGACATTATGTATGCAATATGTGTCTGTGCTAGGTACCAATCATGCCTAAAAGAATCTCATTACACTACAGTAAAAAATATTTTGAGATACCTAAAGGGCACACCTAACCTAGGCCTTTGGTACCCTAGGAATGGAGATTTTCTACTAACAAGCTATTCAGATGCATACTTTGCAGGTTGTAAAGAAGATAGGAAAAGTACTACAGGTACATGTCAATTTCTAGGAGGAAGATTGATATCTTGGATTTGTAACAAGCAGACTAGTGGTACAATATCCACAGCTGAGTCTGAATATGTGGCAGCAGGAAGTTGTTGTGCACAGCTGTTGTGGATTCAACACCAGCTAGAAGACTATGGTATTCAGGTAAGTAGAACACCTTTATTTTATGATTCTACTAGTGTTATTCTTATTGTTAATAATCCTGTTTCACATAGTAGGACTAAGCATATAGAAATAAGATACCATTTTCTTAGAGAACATGTAGAGAAAGAGAACATCTCACTAGAGTTTATTAAGACAGATTATCAAATTGCAGATGTATTTACTAAGCCTCTAGATGAAACTAAATTCAATAGATTTAAAATTGAATTAGGAATGTTGACAATATGTTAGATTAACATAATTGGCTAAGTAAAATTGTGTTGACACATTCAGTAATAATGTGTCGACACAGAGGATTTGTGTCGAAAATTCAGAGGAATTGTGTCGACACAGTATCGTAGTGTCGACACCTAAGGGACAATTTGCCGACACATCCAGAAAAGTAGTGTCGACACAACCAGAGTAATGGTGTCGACACTTCAAGAAATTGAGTCGACACTTACAATAAGAGTCGACACAGAATTTCTGATGGTCTACTAAGTATGTCCAGTGTTGACATATCATCAATTGATGTCGACACATAGTAGTCATCGCCGTGGTCGATACAATAGAAGTATGTGTCGACACTTTCCAACAGTGTCGACATATTTAGACAGTTTTTGCCCGCCTTTTGACCTCCTTTGTTTGAAAGGGTATAAATAGGTCGATAACATATTCTTTCGACACGCTCACCAGATTTTCAAGACTAAACCCTTGTGTTGACAAAATCTCTTCTCTCAATTAAAGATTTCTCTCCTTTCCAATGGCGCCAAATATTGAAGATAACATTAATGAAGGCTACGAGCTGGTGCGCAATGCTTTTGATGATGCGGCGACAGAGATTAAAGGGGGAATTACCCTAGTTACTGATTCTGGGTTAGAGTTTCTTTTTTTTGAACCTACCAAGATCTAGAAGAAAGAAGTATTTGAATTCTTTGCTGCTACAATACTGGATTCCACTGTACTAAAGATTAAATCGACAGTTCATGGTAACAGAGTCAAACTTACTCTGAAGAGTTTAAGAAAGATTCTTCACCTTCCAAGAATCCGGGATGAAGAAGAGGTCCCAGCCTAAAAGACAAGGGAAGCTCTTTAGTGGTGTGGATTGGATCCAACCATGAAGATTGGAGCAGCCATAAACCGAAAAGGAATTAATCAACAGGCAAATTTCTATCTGAAGTGGTAGGGAAGGTGATTTTGTGTAAACCAGGAGGCCATGATAGGATCTCTGCCAATATGTTCAATATGATGATCAGGATAATCTATAAGATTATCACAGATTGGTCTGCAGTTTGTTTGACAAGATAAAGGAAGGAATCAAGAAGCCTAATTTGGCTAGATTAATGAGTTTATACCTGGCTGGAGCAATTCCAGAGGTAATACATCAGCTTCCAGGATCTAAAATAAATCTTTTGAGAAGGATGGACATCAGGATCATATCCAGATGGGATAGGGTCCTCTCCAAGGACACACCTGATTTGGATACCCAAGAGACTACAGCTAAATCACCAGTCCATGACAGTATTGATATTGATCATGTGCAAGAAGACACATTGAATGCACAAGTGCAGGGGGAGCAAGTTAGGGAACAGGTCCAGGACCTGACTTAAAATGCCCAAGTCCTTGAGGAGAAAGTTACTGCATAGTTGCAGGGGGAGCCACACTCTGCACAGGTGCAGGAGCAAGACAGAATCAACTTATCAGAAGAAATAGTTCTACAAACAGATCTTGGTACTTCTGGACTTGCTGATGTTGCTGAAAAAGAACTCTCTCCAGTTCATAACCAACAAGAGTTCACTATGGAAGAGTTGTTTCTAGACATAGAGGGAGCAGCAGTTGAGGGGTAGCAGGTTAATATTGAGGAAGTGCAGCATGGGACTGAAAAGAAGTTGCCTCCTAGTCCTAAAGAAAGAGTTGATATTGCCAGTTCTTCTGATTCAAGGGATGAGGAGATAGCAAGTGTAAAGAAAAGAAAACTGATGGTTTTTAAGAGGAGAAGCCAGAACTATAAGAAGGCTTTGCAAGCTACTACTTAACATCAAGCCCCTGAGACTAATTACAGCAAATTGTTAGTTGATTTACAAGTGAAATTTGATGAGCAGAGATTGGCTCTTGAAAAATATGTGGATGAAAGTCATAAGGCTCTTCAATTTGATCTAGCCCAAGACATAAAGTCAATCAGATTTTAGGTCAGCCAGAATAAGAAAGAAATGACAGATTGCTTGCACAAGGGGGGCAATGTTGTAGTCTTTCTAGCAAAGCAACAAGCTGAAATCAAGAAACAAGTGGATGATATTGCTATCAAACAAGGCTATGTCCTTGAAAATCAAATAAGAATGAATGACAATCTGACTGAATCTCACAATGAGATAGTCACTAAAGTAAGAAAAATAGTTATTGAAATGACTGAAGCAAGAAATAAGGAGAAAGAAGAATTTGATAAGAAGCTACAGGAAGCTTTGGATTCCTTTAAAACAGCTATTACTACTTCTCAGCCAACAATTTCTGACAAGCTTTAAAAGTTAAAGCCATTCTTTAAAGATGAAATCAATTACTTGGATGGGTAAATCAGATTTCAAAAAGAAGATTTGAGAGATCATGTGACCAGAGAGAAGTCATAAAGGGGGATAGGGTGTTAGTATATGCAGGCTCTGATAATTCCAAATGGGTAACCAACAGCATTAGAGCAACTTTGGGATATCCACCCTTATGTGATGATGATAATATGGCTGAGTCAGGTGTGCAAACACCTCTACTTGAAGGTGATCAACCTGAGGTTGCCCAAGTTATTTACCCCCCTTCAAATCTTGAGATGATACATCAACAAGTTCATTCTATGTACAACCCTCCTCAATCAATTACTAATGTTATTATTGAAAAGGTAGATATGCCGGAAGCTGGTATGAAAGCTCAGCAAGATAGTCAATTATCAAAGAAAAGATTTAGAGAGCAGGCAGAGTTAAAACCTGATTTTGAGCAATGGAGCCCCACTTCTAGAAATATCATATTAACTGCCTTGAAAGATGTAAAAGACAAAGTTCATGAAAGGGGTAAATGGTATAATGAGCAGGAGTGGCAAAAGTATGAGGCTAGGAAAGAAGCCATAGTTCAATACAGAAGGAAGGCCAAGATTGGGAAGCTACCTCCTGATGCACAGGAGCCTACTAAGTATTTCCCTAAACCTTTTCATTATTTTGAAAGGCAAAGGATTAAGGCTATAGCTCAAAAGAAGACTGAGTTGAAAGGCAAGAAGCACATTGAAGATACAGAACCTTCTGTGCAGGCTCAGATTAAATCAGGAAAAGGAATAATCATCAAGAAGCCAGCCCAGCCTTAGTTTAGTTTTACTAGTTTTCTTTATCCAAGAACTATGTAATTTTTAGTTTTTAAAGAAGTCTATGTAATCAAGTGTTAAGAAACTTTTTGATATGATAAACAAAACATTGTTCCATGTTCATTTAATTTGCATATTTATTCTGTGAGGTGATTATGATTATTTGTTTTGTTTATAAGTTACCTTGTTAAATAATGTTTATACGCATCATCATATTTATTTATCATAAGTGGTGTATATCATTGACAAAAGGGTTATGACTTATCCAAATAGGGGGAGATTGTTGGGTATATTGGAAAATGTGTACCTGATTTGTAGAAGCCTCACTTAGCTCAATGATATACATCAAGGTGTATTTGATGTTATTTTGAGTTTATATGTGTAGGATTAGTATTGGCTAAAATGTAGGAAAAAGTTTTTAAGTCCATGTGTCGACATCAGAGGAAGCTGTGTCGACACTTCAGTAAGTTTGTGTCGACACTTGGGAAAGTATGTGTCGACACACAGAATAGATAGTCTACATCAACTGTGTCGACACCAGGAGACTGTGTCGACACATAAGAGCAGAGTCGACATCAACCGTGTCGACACCTAAAGGCAGTGTCGACACACAGAATTCTTAGTCTACAACAACTATGTCGACACACAGGACTTGTGTCGACACACAGCAGAGTTTCAACATAGTTGATTGCTGTAGAGTGAAGAAGTGATTGTGTCGACACAAACAATCAGTGTCGACACATTCTCAAGATGTAGTGTCAAGAAGCTGTGTCAACATCAAGGCAGCTATGTCGACATCACCAAAGTCTGTGTCGACACTTAAGTCACTTGTGTCGACACATACTGACAGATTGTCTCGACACTTTAAGACAGACAGTCTCGACGCTTTGCTGACAGAGACAAAGGCTCAAGAACTGTTTGAGGACTTGACAGCTGTGAGTTACAACAGGTTTACTGAATCTGTCAGACTTGTCAGAAGTTAGTTAGAAACTGGATCAACCGATTACCATGGATGAAGTCTATATATAGATGGATTCAGAAGAAGAAAAAGAGGAATTGACACATAACTAACACAACTATTGTGAGATTGATCTCTAATCAAGAAAGTGCAAGTCACAGAAGAAGATCTTCATGAGAATATCTAAGAAGACATTCTGAAGTGTTCATCCACTCAGATTTTGTCTAAGGGGAATTCATTCCAGAATTCATAAGAAACTTCAGAAGGTTTGGGGAGAGAGAGCTCCAACTGTTTTGAGGTCAAGAAAGAGACAATCACAAGTCTCTTAAGAAGTAGATCCTGAACAAATCTACTAAGAAGATCCAGATCCATATCTGGAATCCAAGAAGGAAGCTGCCAGTCAGTCAACTTCAAAGAAGATCAACCCTATTAAGTTCAGATTCAAGAAGCTTTGAAGAAAGCTAAGAACAGGTTGATTTCTGTCATCAGGTTCATCAAGAAGCTGATCAAGAATTCTCTTATCCTTTCTCTCTTAACAAGGGTAAGAGACCATCAAATTACTTATCAAATTCTGTAGGATCTTTTCAAAGATCTGAGTTATAAGCCTATGTTATAAAGGCTGAGTGTAGGAGAATTGGTTCTCTGAGTTGTAGGCCTTGTGGCAAGGCTGAGGTAAGGCTGATTGAGCCTGAGTGTAGAAGAATTGGTTCTCTGAGTTGAAGGCCTTGTGGCAAGGCTGAGGTAAGGCTGATTGAGCCTGAGTGTAGGAGAATTTGTTCTCTGAGTTATAGGTCTTGTGGCAAGGCTGAGGTAGGGCTGTTATCCTGAGTTGTAGGAACATTATAGGGTTCTAAGTTGTAGGAACCTTTTAGGGTTCTGAGCTGTAAGATTTGTGGATCTGAGAAGAAGGAAGAAGTTAGGCCGAATATAGCACACTGCTAGATAGGTGAAGGGGAAACCACTATAAACCTATGTGCAATCTGTGATGCTTGTGTTATTCTAGATTCTGTGATTGTATATATTGTGGTAGCTGTAGAGATTTGAGCTTTATATTAAATATTTGTAGCTATATTCTGCCTATATTTAAAACAAGGAAAAGAACCTATTCACCCCCCCCCCCTTTAGGTGTTTAGGTTGTCTTGAAGTTAAAACTATCACCGATTTAATATGTAAGCAGGGTCCTGAAAAAGGCATAACTAAAATACCCTATCCTTGAGAAACTGGCCTTCGCCCTCATCGTCTCAGTTAGGAAGCTCAGATCATACTTTCAGGCTCACTCTATCTAGGTTGTGACGAATCATCCTCTCCGTTGCATCCTGGAAGGGGTGGAGCATTCAGGAAGGTTAGCAAAGTAGTGGATAGAGCTCAGTGTGTTCGATCTCACTTTCATCCCTCGGGTGGCTATCTAGGCGTAAGTAGCGGCAGTTTTCTTGGCAGAATATTTGGTCGAGGTCGAAGAAGCTGAAGCACCCCCTATAGCCGCTTGGGAGATGCTCGTAGATGGGGCCTTGGGAAGAAGCTCTTTTAGAGGAGGGATGATTCTAGTGAGTCCCGAGGGCACCAGAATTGAGCAGGCCCTAAAGATTCACTTCACCCTCACCAACAACCAGGAGGAATACGAGGCCATCAATGCAGGGCTCAGGCTGGCTCGGGAGCTCGGTATATAGGACATAAAGGTCTCCACAGATTCTATTGTATTTATAGGGCACATTAATGGGGTGTTTGAAGTGAGAGAGCTCACCGTCCAATTATACCTAATGAAGGCGAAGGGTGTCATAGAGCAGTTTCACAGCTTTTCAATTCATCATGTCCCAAGGGAAGAGAATGCTCAGGTAGACCTGCTCGCCAAGCACGGTCCTCGGGCCGGAGGAACTATGACAGAGCTCATGAGGCCTTCCATAGAGGAGGGAAAGTTGATGGAAGTGAACCAGCAAGGGTCCTAGATGGATTCATTTATCGAATTTTTGACATCAGGACGTCTACTCGAGAGAGACCTTGAAAAGAAGCGAGTCAGGAACAAATCAGCATATTACCTATTTTAAGAGGGAACCTTGTACCAGAAGACATTGTCAGGCCTACTGGCTCGGTGTGTATCTGAGAAGGAGGCCTTGAGGGTGCTGGAGGAAATTCACTCAGGAGAATGTGGGAGCCATTTGGGAAGTCGGACTTTGGATGGAAGGGTGTTGAGGCAAGGCTACTTTTGGCCTACCCTCATGAGGGATGCTGAGGAATTTGCAATGAGATGTAGGAAATTCCAAGAGTTCTCCCCTCTTCAACTCCTCCCGACCCAAAGGTTTTGCACAATATGGCTCCACGGCCTTTTATCATATGGGGACTTGATCTTGTGGACCCATTCCCCCAAGCCAGTGGTCAGAGGAAATTCCTGCTGGTCATGGTGGATTATTTTTCAAAGTGGATAGAGGTGAAGGCACTAGCAAAGGTGATGTCACAGGTAGTCAAAAATTTCATTTGGGGAGAGATCATCTTCCGTCATGGGCTCTCATTGGCCATTGTCACGGATAATGGACCGCAGTTCGCTAGTAGGGAATTCATGGATTTTTGTGTCCAACTGGGCATAGATCTTCGATTCGCCTCAGTTCATCATCCTCGAAGCAATGGGCAGGTGGAAACTGCAAACAAGGTCATCGTAAACCTCTTGAAGAAGAAGGTAGAGAATTTAAGGGGAAGTTGGGAAGAACAGTTCCCCTCCGTTCTTTGGGCTTTGAGAACTACACCGAATACCGCCACAAGATAGATGCCATTCAAACATTCCCATGGCTCAGAGGCCGTTATACCTGTGGAGTTCGAGGTTGAATCCACCAGGGTGGCAACGGCAAGGAGAGGAGATGAAGGGTGGCCAGTAAAAAATGAGGAAGAGCATAAGCTCTCCCTTGACTTGGGGGAGGAACTCAGGGAGCTAGCATCAATCCGACAAGAGGAAGTCAAGCGCCGAATGTCCAAGTATTTTAAAAAGCACATCAGTGTTAGGCATTTCCAGAAGGGGGACATGGTCCTCAATAAAGTAGATGCAGCGGGTAGGGGAGCCTTAGTAGGGAATCTCAACCCCAACTGAGAGGGTCCCATCATAGTAAGAGAGGCCTTGAAGTCAGGAGGGTACCATCTCCAGGATATGGATGGGGTACCTCTCGATCGCCCCCGAAGTTGCGATGACCTGAAAAGATTATACCCATGATATTGTATCTTTCCATATTTGTTGTTTGTCTTTTTCAATACTAGATATTTTTCCTTTTTCAATACTTGTAAACTTGGCACGTCTTCCTGATATAATGAAATTCCAGGTGTTTTCCTCCATAAGAAAAGATTGCGAGGTTTGGAAAGGAGATCCCGAGAAGACCCGCTGACCAGGCTCTCATCAAGCTGGCAGGTCTATAGGCTCACTCAGTGGTCAGAGTTGGTTTGGAGAGGAGACCCTGAGAAGACCCACTGACCAAAATCCCATCACGCAGGCAGGTCTGTAGGCTCACTCGGTGGTTGGAGTTAGTTTGGAGAGGAGACCCCTATAAGATCTGCTGACCAGGCTCTCATCAAGATGGCAGGGTTGTAGACTCACTCTGTGGTTGGAGTTGGTTTGGAGAGGAGACCCCGAGAAGACCCGCTTACCAAGCTCTCATCAAGTTGGCAGGGTTATAGGCTCACTCGGTGGTTGGAGTTGGTTTGGAGAGAAGAACCTGAGAATACCCGCTGACTAGGCTCTCATCAAGCTAACAGGTTTGTAGGCTCACTCGGTGGCTGGAGTTGGTTTGGAGAGGAGACCCCGAGAAGACCCTCTGACCAGGCTCTCATAAAGCTGGCAGGGTTGTAGGCTCACTCGATGGTCGGAGTTGGTTTGGAGAGGAGACCCCGAGATGACTCGCTGACCAGTCTCTCATCAAGTTGGCAGGGTTGTAGGCTCACTCTATGGTTATAGTTGTTTTGGAAAGGAGACCCCGAGAAGACACGCTAACAAGGCTCTCATCAAGCTGGCAGGGTTATAGGCTCACTCGGTGGTTGGAGTTGGTTTGGAGAGGAGACCCCAAGAAGACCCGCTGACCAGGCTCTCATCATGCTGGCAGGGTTGTAGGCTCACTCAGTGGTTGGAGTTGGTTTAGAGAGGAGACCTCGAGAAGACCCACAGACCAAGCTCTCATTAAGCTGGCAAGGCTGTAGGCTCACTCAGTGGTCAGAGTTGGTTTGGAGAGTCGACCCCGAGAAGACCCACTGACCAGGATCTCATCAAGATGGCAGGGTTGTAGGCTCACTCGGTGGTTGGAGTTAGTTTGGAGTGGAGACCCCGAGAAGACCCGCTGACCAGGCTCTCATCAAGCTGGCAGGGTTGTACGCTCACTCGGTGGTCAGAGTTGGTTTGGAGAGGAGACCCCGAGAAGACTTGCTGACCAGGCTCTTGATGAGTTGTAAATATACCTATTTTATAGTATTTTTATTATGTCACTTTTGTTTATTTTTGTCTTTTTTAGTTTGCTTTCTTTAATAAAATGCTTCTTTTTTATAAATATTTTCTAACTCTGTTTATTTTGGTTTTTCTGAAAAATTTCAGAAAAAGTAAAAATTTGACCTGTCACGCCCGTGACCATGCCCGACACGCCTGTGACAGGCATTCAACGCCTTCCGCCAGTCGACACTCAACGATTTTACTATTCAACACTCAACGCCGTCCAGACACGCCCCAGTCACGCCCGTGTCCAAGACCCGTCACGCCCATGTCCGAGCTCGACACTCAACGCTTTTTCAACACTCAACGCTGCCGACATAAGAGCTGCCAGCTTTCCAAGTCACGCCCCCTGACACGCCCATGACCAAGCCTTTCACGCCCGTTACCGCCATGTGTCACTTCCACAAGCTTCCAAATCGTCGATCAGCGCTCGAAGATCGTCGACCACTGCTTGACACGCCCGTGTCTGACACCTGTCACGCCCGTGACAGACACGTGTCACTTCCCGAACTTTCCAGAACGAAGCCAGCCAGCCAAATTCGCCAAGTAAAACACTCCACTGTCCGACACGCCCCCTGTCATGCCCGTGTCCTAGGGCGTGTCAAGCCCGAATTTTTGTCTATAAATAAAAGCTTTCAAAAAGCTTTTCTTGTCCAATTTTTTGACCACTTTGCTTAGGGGAGGTGCTGTCCAAATGGATCCAAATGCTATGTAAGGGAATTTTATCCCCATCTCTCTTAGTTTTTATTAGGGTGTTTGTTTTAACTTCTTTGTAATAGCTTTTGTTATAAATAAAATGTTATCTTGTTTTTCTCTCTTCATATGGTTTGGAATTCAATTAAGCGTCCTTCTCTTTGCAATTTTCCGTTCCCCTTTTTTTGTTCTTTTTATGTTTTATCTTTTAAAACTTTCATAACTTAGTTAGATTTAGGAATTTTACGGCATTTTTAACCGTTGTAATGTCCGTTTTATTTTCATTTTCCGCCCTTTTTAGCTTTAGTTTTTCTTTTTTATCCTATTTTCATTCTTAAGACTTTATAAAAATACCTAAAAAGTGTTATTTTTAATTTTCTTTAACTTAGGCTCTTAGGAATGTAAAACTTTTTGTTCTTTTTTTAGTTTTATTCTCACTTTTTTGGAGGTTTTATAAAAAATTAAGAATGAAAATATAGTCGTTTCAATTTTTCGAGCACTTTCATTTTGCGTTTATTTACAAAAACTTTTTGCACCGTTAATTTTTATTTTGTCTTTTTATGCATTTCTACCGCATTCTAGCGGTAGAAATGCAGTCGTTTTAATTTTCCAGTCACTTTGTTTTTTTCTTATTTTTGCAAGTGTGTGTGCATGTATGAGTTAGGTTTTAATGCTTTATTTCAATTTCTGTAGAGTGCGTGTGTGTGTACGCATCTATTTCCGCCTACTCGTTAAGAGTTAAATGGAGCACTGCTTTCTTTTCCCGCCCACTCATTTGAGTGGGACTTGTCTTTTTATTGCTTTCATTTTCTTCCTACTCACTTGAGTAGGAAAACTTTTTGTGCATGTGTGTGTTTTCATTTATGTAGAGTGCGTGTGTGCGTTTTCATTTTTGTAGAGTGTGTGCGTGTATGAGATAGATTTACCCCCGCCCACTCATTTGAGCCGGGATTCGCATTTACTACTTTCTTCTCCCGCCCACTCGCTTGAGCCAGGACTCGCATTTTTCTGCTTTATTTACTGCTTTATTTACTGCTTTCTTTAAAGCTTTATTTTATCGCTTTTTAGCGTAAGTGTCCCCATTCTGATGAGTGGCTAACCGCCCTTAGCCCTCAATATCGAAGAGCATTGGGACAGATAAAGTAGCTTTAAATAATTGAAGGTCCTGTTTTTCAGTTTAATTAAATTTCTTAAGGTTTGCCCCGGGTTAACGACGCGTAGGACCGCATAATCGATGTGCAAGGTCTATTTCCGTTATCCATACAAAATGCCGAGAGGTCGTGTGTATGGAACGATAACCCTTGGGTAAAGAGAGCTTCGTGCTAACCCTCGAGAGAGGAGGCGCGTGACTCTACCGGATTGGGTTCCCCACCGAATAGCAGGGTTCTTAGCGTAATGCGGGCATTAAGAGGAATCCTTCGTCGGTCTAGCGATCGGTCGAATAGTCTTAGCATTCGGGTGAGCGATAGTACTAGAGATAAGTGAGCTCATTCTTATGGAACCTCCACGGCCGAGTCTCCGCCTTAATTAATTTGAAATTTAGGATCTCTTTTTATTAAAAGTTATTTTAGTTCAATTCTCTTTTTGATATCGTCGCGCTGAGTTCTTCATCGGCTTTCTGCACTTTATTTCCTGCTTTATTTATTTCCTGCATTTATTTCCTGTTTATTATTATGCTTTCATTATTACGCACTTTTTATATTTCTTTGCCATTTTCTTTTTATAACAACCTAAAATATTATCGGTAGAATAATAGGCTTTCAGGGAAAGAGTAGAAATAGCTAAGTCGGCCCCGAAAACAATACGACCCCAATATTCCTCCACACGTGAATATCCTGTACTACACGCGATAGGTGCACTTGCCTCCCTTTCGTTAAAACTCGGTTTCTAAAAAAATAAAATGCTCTTCTTTTTTATAAAATAAAATCACCTCCACTTTCATAAATAAATAAAAAAGAAACCACTCGTTTTAACCCATCAGCTCTCATCAAGCTGGCAGGTTTGTAGGCTCACTCGGTGGTCGGAGTTGGTTTGGAGAGGAGACCCTGAGACGACACGCTGACTAGGCTCTCATCAAGCTAGCAGGGCTGTAGGCTCACTCGGTGGTTGGAGTTGGTTTGGAGAGGAGACCCGGAGAATACCCGTTGACCAGGTTCTCATCAAGCTGGCAGGGCTGTAGGCTCACTCGGTGGTTGGAGTTGGTTTTGAGAGGAGACCCCGAGAAGACCCGTAGACCAAGCTCTCATCAAGTTGGCAAGTCTGTAGGCTCACTCGGTGGTCGGAGTTAGTTTGGAGAGGAGACCCTGAGAAGACCCGCTGACTAGGCTCTCATTAAGCTGGCAGGGCTATAGGCTCACTCGGTGGTCGGAGTTGGTTTGGAGAGGAGAAACTGAGATGACCCGCTGACTACGCTCTCATAAAGCTAGCAGGGTTGTAGTCTCACTCGGTGGTTGGAGTTGGTTTTGAGAGGAGACCCCGAGAAGACCCGCTGACCAGGCTATCATCAAGCTGGCAGGGTTGTAGGCTCACTCGGTGGTTGGAGTTGGTTTAGAGAGGAGACCCCGAGAAGACCCGCATACCAAGCTCTCATTAAGTTGGCAAGGTTGTAGGCTCACTCGGTGGTCGGAGTTGGTTTGGAGAGGAGACCCCGAAAAGACCCGCTGACCAGGCTCTCATCAAGCTGGCAGGACTGTAGGCTCACTCGGTGGTTGGAGTTTTTTGGAGAGGAGACCTCGAGAAGAAGCGCTGACCAGGCTCTCATCAAACTAGCAGGGTTATAGGATCACTCGATGGTCGGAGTTGGTTTAGAAAGGAGACCCCAAGAAGACCCGCTGATAAGGCTCTCATCAAGCTGGCAGGGCTGTAGGCTATCTTGGTGGTGGATTTAGTTTCGAGACGAGACCCCGAAAAGACCCACTGACCAGGCTCTCATCAAGCTGGCAGGGCTATAGGCTCACTCGGTGGTTGGAGTTTGTTTGGAGAGGAGACCCCGAGAAGACCCGCTGACCAGGCTCTCATCAAGATGGTAGGGCTGTAGGCTCAGTCAGTGGTTGGAGTTTGTTTGGAGAGGAGACCCCGAGAAGACCCGCTGACCAGGCTCTCATAAGGCTGGTAGGGTTGTAGGCTCACTCGGCGATTTGAGTTGGTTTGGAGAGGAGACCCCGAGAAGACCCGCTGACCAGGCTCTCATCAAGCTGGCATTTTTGTAGGCTCACTCGGTGGTTGGAGTTTGTTTGTAGAGAAGACACCGAGAAGACCCACTGACCAGGCTCTCATCAAGCTGGCAGGGCTGTAGGCTCACTTGGTGGTTGGAGTTTGTTTGGAGAGGAGACCCCGAGAAGACCCACTGACGAGGCTCTCATCAAGATGGCAGGGTTGTAGGCTCACTCAGTGGTCGGAGTTGGTTTGGAGAGGAGACCCCGAGAAAACCCGCTGACTAGGCTCTCATCAAGCTAACAGAGTTGTAGGCTCACTCGATGGTTGGAGTTGGTTTGGAGAGGAGAACCCGAGAAGACCCGCTGACCAGGCTCTCATCAAGCTAGGAGGGTTGTAGGCTCACATGGTGGTCGGAGTTGGTTTGGAGAGAAGAAAACGAGAAGACCCGCTGACTAGGCTCTCATCAAGCTAGGAGGGGTATAGGCTCACTCGATGGTCGGAGTTGGTTTGGAGAGGAGACCCCGAGAAGACCCGCGTACCAGGCTCTCATCAAGCTAGCAGGGCTGTAGGCTCATTCGATGGTTGGAGTTTTTTTGGAGAGGAGAACCCGAGAAGACCCGCTGACCAGGCTCTCATCAAGATGGTAGGGCAGTAGGCTCACTCCATGGTTGGAGTTTGTTTGGAGAGGAGACCCCGAGAAGACCCGCTGACCAGGCTGTCATCAAGCTAGCAGGGTTGTAGCCTCACTCGGTGGTTGGAGTTGGTTTAGAGAGGATACCCCGAGAAGACCCGCTGACCAGGCTCTCATCAAGCTGGCAGGGCTGTAGTATCACTCGGTGGTTGGAGTTTGTTTGGAGAGAACACCCCAATAAGACCCGCTGACCAGGCTCTCATTAACCTAGCAGGGATGTATGCTCACTCGATGGTTAGAGTTTGTTTGGAGAGGAGACCCCGAGAAGACCCACTGACCAGGCTCTCATCAAGCTGGCAGGGATGTAGGCTCACTCGGTGGTCAGAGTTGGTTTGGAGAGGAGACCCCAAGAAGAGCTGCTAACCAAGCTCTCATCAATCTGGCAGGGTTGTAGGCTCACTCGGTGGTTGAAGTTGGTTTGGAGAGGAGACCCCGAGAAGACCCGTTGATTAGCCTCTCATCAAGCTGGGAGGGTTGTAGGCTAACACGGTGGTCGGAGTTGGTTTGGAGAGAAGACAACGAGAAGACCTGCTGACCAGGCTCTCATCAAGCTGGGAGGGTTGTAGGTTCACTCGGTGGTCGGAGTTGGTTTGGAGAAGAGACCCCGAGAAGACCCGCGTACCAGGCTCTCATCAAGCTGGCAGGGTTGTAGGCTCACTTGGTTGTTGGAGTTTGTTTGGAGAGGAGACCCCGAGAAGACCCGCTTACCACGCTCTCATCAAGCTGGCAGTGTTGTAGGCTCACTCGGTGGTCTGAGTTTGTTTGGAGAGGAGACCCCGAGAAGACCCCCTGACTAGGCTCTCATCAAGCTGGCAGGGCTGTAGACTCACTCGGTGGTTGGAGTTGGTTTGGATAAGAGACCCCGAGAAGTCCCACTGACTAGGCTCTCATCCAGCAGGCAGGGCTGTAGGCTCACTCGGTGGTTGGAGTTTGTTTGGAGAGGAGACCTTGAGAAGACCTGTTGACCAGGCTCTAATCAAGCTGGTAGGGTTGTAGGCTCACTCGGTGGTTGGAGTTTGTTTGGTGAGGAGACCCCGAGAAGACCCGCTGACCAGGCTCTCATCATGTTGGCAGGGTTGTAGGCTCACTCGGTGGTTGGAGTTGGTTTGGAGAGGAGACCACGAGAAGAACAACTGACCAGGCTCTCATCAAGCAGGCAGGGCTGTAGGCTCACTTGGTGGTTGGAGTTGGTTTGGAGAAGAGACCCCAAGAAGACCCGCTGACTAGGCCTCATCAATGTGGCAGAGTCGTGGGCAGGTTAAGTGGCAGAATAAGCGGTGAGATTTCTTAAGGAAACACTGCTACTGGTCAACAAGATGAGGGAAGTCCATATAATGATAAAAGAGAAGGAGGGTCCTGCCTAAAAAGTGGACGGGTTGACCCCTCGAGACCACTTGCGTCGGAGATACCTTAAGGCGATACCAGAGGGGAGAATAAGTCGGTATCACGCGCAAGAGCGGTGGGGTAATTTGCAACTCCTACTCTGAGCAAAATCCACTCTCCAGCAAGATGGCGAGACGAGGAATGGCCCCGTCTCGCAAGCATAAGCAAACTTAAGAATCGTCTCGCAATAAACGAAATAACATAACAACAAATAAAGCAAGAGCGTATACACTTATCCATAGAAATGTTCATTACAAAAAGAAACTAAGTACAAAGTTACAGGGAAGCAAAAAGAGAGAGCCCTATCTCTCCAGAAGTGTTTCATTCCTCCTCTCTAGAAGACGAGTCATCACCCTCCTCGCCATAGATCTCTGGCACGATGTCGCGGTCAGTAACTTTTTCAAACTCTTCTTTGACAACCCCCAGCTCTTTCATCATTTTCAGGATGAGCTCGGTCGTCCTAATGTTGGAGTATCGGCATAGCTCTTCGACCTCCTCGTAGGAATAATGAGGGTGAGGTGCCTGGGGAAGTACTGAGCGAAAAGATGATGGAGCACTGTCCTGAAGATGGACGATCTGAGATTTCAGATCTTTGACCTCCTCCTCCAGGGCGCGAATGCAGTCAGTCCGCCGTCTCGCCAACCTACAAAAAGCTTATCAGTTAGCTGGAGGCAGACATGAGAGAAGTGGACAAAAGGTAAGATAAGGCTTACCACACCACCCTGGGCCTTAGCGAGAAGGGTTTCGGCAACACCCAGCTTCTTTTCGAGGTCCCCGGACTTCTCGCGTTCCGTCGCCAGGTCAGCCTCAGATTCTTTCCATTTCTTATTATTAAAAATCAGCCGACACGAGAGCTGGTGCGAAAGTTCCAAGTGCGCAGCTGAGCATGCGTAGTCTTCAGAACTAGATCTCGCGAGGTTTCCTTCTTGACGGAATCTGACCATGGACCCCCGTAAAGGTCGAAGCCCTGGGAGAAAGTGTGGCTAGTAGGCGGGTTCTGCTCCATCCATGAGGGAAGGTGGGTGGAGATTGACAC
Organism: Platanthera zijinensis; assembly: GCA_039513925.1. Classification (NCBI taxonomy): domain Eukaryota; kingdom Viridiplantae; phylum Streptophyta; class Magnoliopsida; order Asparagales; family Orchidaceae; genus Platanthera; species Platanthera zijinensis. The sequence continues at coordinate 76,928,073 of CM077091.1, forward strand.
CCGATTCGCCTCCTTCTTCCACAGTAAAACTGGGTCATTAACGGTGTATTGGACCAAGGTGCCCATGTTAAAATTTTGATGAAAATAGGGGGTCGGGCAACTGGAAGAAGCGGCTTCACGAGATGGAGACACAGTTGGTTAAATCGAGTTGCCGGCAGGTTGGTCGGGCAGTGTCGTCTCGCGGGTAAGTGGGACGGCCTGTTGGCAAGATGACCGAGGAGGTGATTGAGGGGACTACGATCCTATGGAGATGGGGCTCAGGGACCCCGACATCTCCTTCTTCTCTTTAGGTTCCTTCTCCTTTTTCTCTTTGGTGAAGGTCACAACCTTCTTCATCTTTTTCTTGGGGCTAGGGCGAGACGGAGCGGTGCCTTCAGCGGGCCTTTTCTAGAGGGAGGGGGTCAAGGACTCTTTCTCCGCCTCGGCCGCCATGCTGGCGAGAGCGAGATCCTTGGATGGCTTAGCGTTACTCCTATAAGGGGGGTGAACGTGGACATTCCTCTCTCCTAAACAAATAACTAGATGATAAGAAGGCAAGACGAAATAGTAAAGGCGATGTACAACCTCGGGCTCGCGGGTAAGAGGGCCCAGACGAGAGGGCCCAGGCGAGAGGGCCCAGGCGAGAGGGCCCAGATAAGGAGAGCCAGGCGAGAGGTGTTATGCGAGACGGCCCAAGTGCCATGTGGCAGGAGATTGGCAAGTGAGTGCCGAGAGGGGATGCTTTCCCGACGAGTGGCCAGTTCGCCACGTGAGAGGACTCCAAAGGTGGAGCTCTCGCCAAAAGGCGGTCCTCTCGTCAGGCGAGAGGACCCTATAGGGGAGTTCTCGCCAGGTGCCATTTTGGTTCAAGGCCGGTTCAGATAGGGTCGGGCCAACCCTTTTGTGCCCCAGGGGTGTTTTACTCTTTTACCCCGGGTGGTCTGCATTTAGCCCTTTAGAACAGCGGAGTTTGGCTGTTGGCAGGCCTAGCCAAGGGTATTCTAGTAATTTCAGGACGGTTTAAGTGGGTTTTTTACAGTCCCAGTTCAGAGGCCTATAAATAGACTGGTAAGGTGTTTTAGAAGGGCAAGCCTTCTCGACTCTTTTCACTTCTTCTAAGGCACCTAGCTCAGCATTGGCTAGGGAGGGGGAGAGCTTTAGCCTCTTCTGGGTACGAGGTGGGACCTCCTCGCTAAAGCCTCCGGTCTAGTTCTTGGCCTAGAGTGTAATCCTAAGGGAGTAAGCGTGAGCTGCCTCTTTAGTTCCGAGCATTAGGAGGAATCGACCTTGTTGGTTCCAACATTTTTGGTGCGGTGAGAGTGGAAAAGAAGCTTGTGCGGAAGAACATAGGGTTACCTCATGGCGGGGGATATAGGAGGAGAAGATGAGGGGTCCCCAAGCCAGGGGGTACGTCGGGAGGGCAGAGTTCATGACGTCCATCGGCGGGATCATGGACATGCTGAAGCAGATCGCACAGGGAGGGGAGTACAAGACTCCCCCCCCCCCTGCCCCAGGTGTCGGGCCTTGCGGTCTGAGAGGGAGCTGGCCTAGCAAGGGTAGGCTAGGATGCACCCGGGAGGCGACCGGGAAAGGAAGTGGCGGCGGAAGAGAGTCGGCGAGAGGTAGAAGGAAGGGAGCTTTTCGCCGGCCCGGCGAGTGTCGTCTCGCCCGCGGGGCTAATCGCGCGAGTGGATATGGCGAGACCACCAGCGAGAGGGTCCCCTTTTTGCGAGTTGGTCCTCTCGGCACCCGTTCCGGAGGGGTTCCGCGAGCCAGAGATGACCTACTATGTGGGGAAGGATGATCCCCTCCAACATCTGCAATGGTTTAAAGATGTGGTCTCCATCAGACTAATGACAGACGCCTTCAAATGCCGCCTCTTCGCCATCACTTTGAAGGACAAGGCCAGGGACTGGTTCCATCAGCTCCCGGCAGGATCGATTTATTGCTTCGAAGACCTGAGAAGAAGCTTCCAGTTGAGCTTCTCGACCTCTAAGAAGAGGAAGAAGAATCCGGAGTATATCTTTTTGATCAAGCAGAAGGCGGATGAGTCCTTGGCTCAGTACGTGGATCGCTTCCAGGAGGAGATTCTGGACATCAAGGAGGTGCCTGGTTTCGCCCTCCATATGTCCTTCACCGTGGGGTTGAGGGAAGGCTTCTTCAAGATGAGCCTAACCCGGAAGGCACCGTTGTCCTTTGAGGGGTTGATGGAAAAGGCAGCGAAGGAGATAGCCATGGAGGCAATGAACCCGGCATTGTCTAAGAAGTTGGCAAGGTTGACGGAGGTGGAGCAGAGAGAGCCAGGAGGAACGAGGCAGCAAGAGGGAAGGAGAATGGAGGAGCCAAGGGGGCCCGCGCACCCAGAGCTGGGCTGGCGGCAACTGGGGGGTCCACTTCCGGGACCAGAAAGAGGTCCTCCTCAAGGGGGAAGAAACTATTATCCGGGACCAGCGAGGTTTCATCCGCTAGGGTGGGGGCATGGTCCGAGGCCACTCCCACCCCCGCCTCAGCAAGCTATGGCCAATGGCCGGGGGAGAGGAAGAGGGAGAGAGCGTGGGAGAGCAGGAGTGGGGAGGAGGAGGAACCCCCAAGAAGGGAGATGTGGGGGAGGAGTTTTGCCATACTGTGACTTCCATGAGGAGGAGGGTCATGCGACGGCCACTTGTCCGGAGTTCTTGGAGTTGAAGAGGGGGAAAGGAGGAGAAGACCAGCAGCTATCGGTGCGGATAGTGGAGATACCAGGAGCCGCGGAGGAGGATCGATGCGTGGATCGGTCGGACACGGGAGATCGAGGAGGGATCGGGGTGATTCATGGAGAGGTGGGGATCGAGGCCACCCGGAAGGCCAGTCTTTATACCATGTACCGTCAGAGCATTGCCTCGATGTCGCAAGCCCTGCCCCCAGACGAGAAGATCACCTTTTCCAGAAGGGACCTACCTGATCATGAGGACCCTTTCTGCGATGCGTTGGTGATCAGGACTGCCATTGAGAACTTCACGGTGTCCCGGATTTTGGTGGACAACGGGAGTTCCGTCAATGTAATCATTAAGAAGGCATTTAACGAGATGAGGGTAGAGGCCCGAAGGGTGTTTGTTGGGTACATTGGAAAATGTGTACCTGATTTGAAGAAGCCCAACTTAGCTCAATGATATACATCAAGGTGTATTTGATGTTGTTTTGAGTTGACATGTGCAGGTGAAGAATTAATAAAGTATGCAGAAAAATTCTAAGTCCAAGTGTCGACACAGAGAAGGATGTGTCGACACATAGAAGAAGTAAGTCGACACAACACTGGGAAGCAGTGTCGACACAGAAGAAGTAAGTCGACACAACACTGGTGTTGGTACCCTAGTTTGATTTGAGTTCAGTCCTCTCCTTTGTGCTCCTTGACCCAAGAAATATCTATGGTCAATGGTTAGGAGTCTAGCTGTAGAGTCCTCGCTTTTCCAAATTGAGAATTTGGTTAAGTAGTTTTTTCGTTCGACCATAGTCGAACGCCGTTCGACTATCGTCTATCGACTGATCGACGATCGTCTATCAGTTGGTCGACGCCTTGGTCTGCGCCGATAGTTCGACTATCTGTTGATAGGTCGACTATCTGTTCTGCGCTGATAGTTCGACTATCTGTTGATAGGTCGACTATCTGTTCTGCGCTGATAGGTCGACTATCTGTTGATAGGTCGACTATCTGTTCTGCGCTGGTAGTTCGACTATCTGTTGATAGGTCGACTATCTGTTCTGCGTTGATAGGTCGACTATCTGTTGATAGGTCGACTATCTGTTTTCTGAGGTAGGTCGACTATCTGCTTGATAGGTCGACTATCTCTGTGCGCTTGATAGTTCGACTATCTGTCCTGATAGATCGACTATCTGGTAGTTCGACTATCTGCTCTGATAGATCGACTATCTCCCGGGGTAGTTCGACTATCTTCTTTGATAGGTCGACTATCTGGATCGTTCGACTATCTGCCCGATAGATCGACGATCTCCGTGCGTCGGTCGACGATCTCCGAAGGTCGTTCGACGCTTTCTGCCTGCTTGTGTATTTTGTATTTATTTATTATATTTAATTAATTTAATACATTTTCTGGCACTTTATTTCAAGCTGTATGATAAAGTTTCCAGGCATAATTTACTTCATTCTATTTGCCTGAGTTCAAATCTTTTAAGATAAAGTTGTTTGTCCTATTAGCTGTCTATTTAAATTACTTTATCCGCTGTCAACCCCTTTATAGCCGTTGGACTGAAAAGTCTTCTTCTTTGCTATAAAGAGTTTATTTCTGATGTGACTTTATTTAGTCCTCTGTTTATTTGATTTAAACCTGCAGCTTCTTAGAAAGAGATTTATTCCTTTTTATGGAATGTATTGCTGCAGAGATATTTCTGTCTTCTTGATATTTACAGCCCAGGTCTCAAGGCTCACAAGAAGACAAAGAATTCAAATGGAAGAGAGCCGTTGCTTGCTGCTAATATTTAAAGAACCCTTTGCAGAAGGATTGAAGCTAGTTAACAGAAGTGTTACACACATATTCAAAAGCACTCAAGCCTTCATCAAGCTCAAGCTTCCTGCTCTCAGCAAACTCCATCTATCTGAGAAGTGTTAAGATCTTCATCTCTTCTTCACCTGAGTTCTCCTGCTTTCAGGAAGTTCAACTCAGAGTTTCTTTGAAGAAGAAGAAGAAGAAGATTGCTGCTTGAAGACTGTTTCTTTTTATTGTTTACTTTCTTCCTGTAGCTTTTCCTTCAGAATTTTCTGAAGAGTTTTCTGCACTGAAGCAAGACTTCACCTGGACATCTTTGAGCCAGGGGGAGCCTTGATTCTTTAGAGCATTCTAGCTCAGTGCAAGCTTTTTGTGCTTCTCTAATCTATTGAAAAATAGAGAAGACATCTTAACCTTCTTCCCCCTCCTGTACAGGGTTATTACTCCCTTCAAAAGTATCCCTTGGTGGCAGGGCACCTGATCAAAAACCTGTGCTTGGTTTTTAGACACCTGATCAAAAGTCTAAAGGGTTTCTGAATCTACCTGAATCAGATTCTGTTGGTGGCAGGGCACCTGATCAAAAACCTGAGTGGATTCCTACCGTGTGGGTAGAAGAGTGGACGTACCCAAGTTGTTTGGGGAACCACTATAAATCTCCTTGTGTCGTCTGGATTCAATTGTTTAATTCCTGTACTGTGGCTGTGATTAGATATAACTAGGTTGCTAGTTGCTGTTTAGGTTTTCCAAGCTTTAACTGTAATTACAGTTAGCTTGTGTTTGCACATCACTTGTGTTAGGCTTTAAGGTTTAATCATATCTATAATCTCTTCATTGCGCACTTCACTCCAAGGGAGTTGGGTAGACTGTTAAGTTTTGTCTGTGCAAAATTTGATAACTCTATTCACCCCCCCCCTCTAGAGTAGTATCTATCCCTTCACTTTCAACTGGGAATTTTTGTCGACACAGAAGAAAAGCATCGACCTCAACATTGGGAAAATGTGTCGACACAGAAGAATATAGTCGACCTCAAGTTTGTCGACACCAGCAGGATGTGTCGATACAGAAGAATATAGTCGACCTCAAGTTTGTCTACACCAGCAGAATGTGTCGACACATTGTGATTGAGTCGACACATTATAGCAGAGTTAAAAGAAGACTGTGTCGACACTTGAAGGCTAAGTCGACACTTACTAAGTTATGATTCTACAACAACTGTGTCGACACACAGGACTTGTGTCGACACACTGAAGAGTCAAGACCAAGTTATTTTCAGAAGAAGCTGTGTCGACTCAAAGGCAACTTAGTCGACATCACTGAAGACTGTGTCGACACCAAAGTCAATTGTGTCGACACAGATAGACAGATGGCCTCGACACTTTCTGACAGACTGTCTCGACAACTTGTGGTTCAAGACTAAGGCACAGGACTTGTTTGAAGACTTGACAGCTGTGGGTTGCCACCGGTTAACTGAAGCTGTCAGACTTGTCAGAAAACGGTTAGAAACCGGATCAGCCGGTTACCATGAAGAAAGTCTATAAATAGACAGATTCAGAAGGAGAAAGTAACTTTTGAAAAACATTGATAAGAATCAAAAAGTTGAGAAGGATTACAATCCAATTCATTTCAAGAAAGTGCTAGGCACTTAAGAAGATCTTCTCCAGAAGATCTAAGAAGACTATCTAAGGATAGATCAAAGAAGAGTTCTAATCAGAATTCAGAAGAATCATTCAAAGTGCTGGATAGAGAGAGATCAAGCCAGAATTTGAAGAAGAAGAAAGAAACCACCAGTGGATTCTCAAGAAGCTGTTTGGAAATCAACTCAGCTAAGTTCAGATTCAAGAAGCTTTGAAGAAAGCTCAGATTCAGTTGATTTCATCAGCTGATCAAGAAGTGTCTTGTCCTCTTCTCTCTCAACAAAGGCAAGACATCAAAATACCTTTTTCTAAATTTCTGTAGGATCTGTTTACACAGATCTGAGATGTAAGCCTGTGTTATAAAGGCTGAGTGTAGGAGAGGTGATCTCTGAGTGGTAGGGCTATTTGCCTGAGTGTAGGAGAAAGTTCTTCTCTGAGTTGTAGGCCTTGAGGCAAGGCTGAGGTAGGGCTGTTGTGCCTGAGTTGTAGGAACCAGTTGGGTTCTGAGTTGTAGGATCTGTTGATCTGAGATTAGTGGAAGTTTGGCCGAATCTAGCATACTACTAGATAGGTGAAGGGGGAAAGTGGATGTACCCAGACCTTGGGGAACCACTATAAAACATTGTGCAATCTGTGATGTTTTATTTTCTGTGATTGCTGTAATTATTGTGTTAGCCATTAAATTGAATTAGATAAGTAGAACCTATTCACCCCCCCCCCCCCTCTAGGTGTTTAGGCTGTCTTGAAAGTTAAACTATCAAGTGGTATCAGAGGCAGGTTCCTCAAAAAGGACTTAACAGTCTGAGGTAGATCTGAAAGGCAGATTCAAGATTCAAGAAGATGGGTTCTGGAGAAAATCATAAGGAGCTAGGGTCTATGAAATTACCCATATGCAGGAAGGAAATCTTTGGGATCTGGAAAGAAAGAGTCAGATTGTTTATGGAGGCATCTGACCCAAGGATTTATATCACAGTTCAGGAAGGGCCCTTTATCCCAAAGAAGATTTCAGCTGTGGATGCAAATATCCAAATACCAAAGACTTATTCAGAAATGACCAAGGATGAAATCATCTTGGCAACCATGGACAAAAGGGCACAGAACATCATTGTTAGTGCCATAGATGATTCAACATTTCAGAATCTGATTCACTGCAAGACCTCCAAGGAGATGTGGGACACATTGATTGTCTACATGGAGGGATCTGAAGAAGTAAGGCTAGACAGGAAGTCTATGCTAAATCAGGAGTATGAAAGCTTTAGACAAGGAAAATCTGATAGCATAATTGAGTGCTATAAGAAATTCTATAGAATTGTGAATGAGCTAATATCCTATGGAAGAGTCTTCAGTACCTATGAACTGAATGACAAATTCTTAAGATCCTTATCAAAGGATTGGGATACAAAGATCTGTGCCATAAGAGAAGTGGCTAAATTGGCAGAGATATCTCCTCCAACCCTGTTTGGAAAGTTGCTATCCTATGAAATGCAACTTATGGTGATGAAGGAGGAGGAAAGAAACTCAAGAGGAGAGCATAGAGAAAAGACTGTAGCATTCAATGCAGAAGCCACTAGAAAGAATAGGAGGATATCACCATCTCCTCCTAAGGAAGTTACAGAAGATAGTTCTGAAAGTTCAAACAAGGATTCTGAAAGCTGTGATTCAGATGCAGATTTTGCTGCATTCACAAGACAATTCCAGAGGTTCTTGAAGAAGAAGCAGTGGAAGTCTAGGCCTTCCCCATCACAGCAAGTTGATGACTATTATAAGAAGAAAAGGTCATCAAGGAAAGAGAAGAGCAGATCAAAGCCCAGCAAAGCCACTACTTCAAAGATTGTCTGTTATTGTTGCAATAGGCCTGGACATGTAGTGGCTGATTGTCCTAACAAGAGAAAGGAATCTTCAGAAAAGAAGAAGACTCATCAGAAAGGCAAGAAGGAGAAATCCTTTGTAGCAAAGAAAGATAAGAGTCTATCAGACCAGTCAACTTCAGAGTCAGAATCTGAAGCTGAAGCATATATTGGACTATATGCTGCATCTGAAGAAGAGGAGTTTCTGCAGTTGCTAGACTCCATCAATGAACAAAAGGATCAGCAGTGTATGGGGCTGATGGCAGGATCAGAAGAGGACATATGCCAGAATCAGTCTGGTCATAATAAGGTACAATGTCCTTCTATTACATCTGTTTGTTGTACAAGTGAAGAATCAGCTACATCTGCATCAACAGATGTAGATGCATCTGAATCTGAAGGAGATGTCTATCAATTGATAGACAAGTATGGAGACCTGTTGCAGGCCCTTAAGAAAAGTAAGAACCTGGTTAAATCTCAGGCTCAGGAAATTGCTGAACTAAGGTTTGCTACAACTGAGTTAGAAAAAGTTATTGATCAAAAATTAAATGAAATTGCCAAGCTGAAAAATATAACTATTATTCAGATGGGCACAATTAATTATACTAATGATCAAGTGAAGAGTCTGGAGGCCAGACTTAGAATTGAAAGGGATTTAGTGGCTAGTTACTCTAAGCCAAAATCTGTCTTACCCTTGATAGATGAATTTGTCACTCAAAAGGGTAAGGCTGGATTAGGATTTAAAGGTAACTCCAGGGCTGGCAGATTCAAGAGGAAAGGCAAAGCTCCTGTTCAGCCACTAAACCTTTCAGTCCTCATAAAGTTTAGTAAGGTGAAAGTGCCTTCTAACAAATATGATCATGAAGACATTCAAGGTCATATTAAGACTAATGTTCTGAAGAACAAGGGTGTAAATGCAAGCAGGCCTACCTATGGTCATAAACCCAATGGTTTTAAGAAATCAGTAGGTGAAGTTGCAACAGCACCAGCAATGAACAGAAATTCTTCTGACAAGGATGTATCTAGATCTAGATACAATAAGTTTGAATGTTGGTGCTGTGGCAAGAGAGGCCATTTTGCATTAGACTGCTGGTATAACACAAGTGTTATAAAGAATAAGAGTCTACCTGTTAGAAGAGGTTATGATAGCTTTATTAATGCTAACCTGAACCAAGGACCCAAGACTTACTTGGGTTCTAAGGGTAAGTAATTCTGTATTGCAGGTGAATCCAAGTAACCATGCCCCTATATAGTACTTGGATAGTGGTTGTTCCAAGCACATGACTGGAACAAAGGGGCTGCTAAAGGAGTATTCATCTGTCAAAGATGGACCTAAAGTGATCTTTGGTGGATCTGAAAAAGGAGTCATCAAAGGGTTTGGTAACATTTCTTCTAACCTAATTACTATCACTCAAGTGGCTTATGTAAAAGGTTTGAAACATAATCTAATAAGCATAAGCCAGCTAAGTGATTTAGGATATGACATTTCATTTGTTAAAGATGGATGTCATATCAAGAGGTCAAGTGATCAAAAGATCATATTGACTGGGTATAGGAAGAGAAATGTATATTGTCTTAATTTTGAATGTGAGAATAAGGCTTCTCCCATCTGTCTTGTAGCTGATGACAATGCTTCTCATTGTGTTAAGTGGCACAAGAGATTGGCTCATCTAAACTACAAGACAATTAGCCAACTCTTTAGCAAAGAGCTAGTGAGGAATGGACCTCAAATTAAGTGTATAAAGGAAGGGATATGCTCAGCTTGTCAAAAGGGAAAGCAGACAAATTCCTCCTTTCAAAGCCTTGAAAACAAGGATTCTGTGAGGTGCTTATACCTCTTGCATATGGATCTTTTTGGTCCTATGCCAGTTCATAGTCTAGGTAGGAAGGTCTACACTTTTGTGGTTGTAGATGACTATTCTAGATTTACATGGGTGTTCTTTCTGAGACAAAAATCTGAAACCCCAAGTGTATTACTTAATTTTGTAAAGCAAATTCAGAATGAACTGAATAGTACAGTGGTCAAAATCAGAAGTGACCATGGTACTGAGTTTCAATCTGAAAGCATAACAAACTTGTGTAAAGACTTTGGGATTTTCCAAGAGTTCTCCTCACCTAGAACACCTCAGCAAAATGGAATTGCTGAAAGAAAGAATAGAACATTAATTGAAGCTGGTAGAACTCTATTGAGTGACACCTCTCTCCCAGAATATTTTTGGGCTGAGGCAGTTAACACTGCTTGTCATGTCATCAATAGGGCTTCTATCACCAAAAGCCACAGAAAGACTCTCTATGAGATTGTGAAAGGCAGAAAACCAAATCTATCCTATTTTAGGATCTTTGGTTGCAAGTGCTATATACTTAATAATGGCAAGTCATATTTGACTAAGTTTGCTGCCAAATCCCAGGATGGGATATTTGTTGGGTACAGCACAAATAGTAAGGCCTATAGAGTCTTCAACTTAACTACTCAAGTTGTTGAAGAATCTGTGCATGTTGTATTTGATGAAACAAGATTAATCAATTGTGAGTTGTCTTGTAGATCAAATGACTCAACAGGTATAAGCAAGAGGATGGACAAGCTCTCCATTGCTGAAGCTTCAAAGGAAGATGGAGCATTGGAAAATGAAGGCTGCTGTCCAGGGGGAGTACAAGAGATAATGGAAGCTGATGAAAACCAAGAGGTTCAGCAGAATGAAGAAGCAAGAGATGCTCAACCTGAAGGGAATCTTCCTCCAGCTATAAGATATCTAAGAGATCATCCTGCTGATCAGATAATTGGTGATCCAAGACAAGGAGTGCAAACTAGAAGCAGAAATCAAAGCACAGTTTTGCATTCAAGTTTCTTGTCTCAAATGGAACCTAAGAAGTTTGAAGAAGCTATCCAAGACCAGCACTGGATTGATGCTATGTAAGAGGAGCTGAATCAATTCAGAAGGTGCAAAGTCTGGGAGCTTATTCCTAAACCAAGAGGCCACAACATAATTGGCACTAAGTGGATCTATAGGAACAAGCTAGATGAAAGTGGGATAATAGTGAAGAATAAAGCAAGGTTAGTTGCAAAAGGATACAGGCAGGAAGAAGGGATCGACTTTGATCAAACCTTTGCTCCAGTAGCAAGGCTGGAGGCAATCAGAATGTTCCTTGCCTATGCAGCCTACCAAGACTTCAAAGTATACCAGATGGATGTGAAGTCAGCATTTCTGAATGGTGATCTTAAAGAAGAAGTATATGTAGAGCAGCCATCAGGTTTTGTAGATCCTCTTAAACCTGATTTTGTGTATAAGCTTAGGAAAGCTTTGTATGGGTTAAAACAAGCTCCAAGGGCTTGGTATGAAACCCTGTCTACCTTCCTCATTGAGAATAAATTCTCAAGAGGAAAGATAGACAAAACTCTATTCCTTAGGGAATCCAAAGGTAAGATCATCTTAGTTCAGATCTATGTTGATGACATAATCTTTGGATCTACTGAAAACAACCTTTGTAAAAAGTTTGCCAAACTTATGCAAGGGAAGTTTGAGATGAGCAGTATGGGAGAACTTAAGTTCTTCTTGGGACTCCAAGTAAGACAGACTGATGATGGATTGTCCATATCCCAGTCTAAGTTCACCAAAGAATTAATTAAGAAATATGGTATGGAGTCATCCTCTACCATGAGAACTCCTATGGGAACAAGTATGCCTATATGCAAAGATGAGGCAGGTAAACCTGTTGATGAGTCATTGTATAGAGGAATAGTTGGGTCTCTACTATATCTTACTGCTAGTAGACCAGACATTATGTATGCAACATGTGTCTGTGCTAGGTACCAAGCCTGCCCTAAAGAATCTCATTATACTGCAATCAAAAGGATCTGAGATATCTAAAGGGCACTTCTAATCTAGGCCTTTGGTACCCTAGGAATAGAGATTTTCTACTAACAGGCTATTCAGATGCAGATTTTGCAGGATGTAGAGAGGACAGGAAAAGTACTACAGGTACTTGTCAATTCCTGGGAGGAAGACTAATATCATGGAGTAGTAAGAAGCAGACCAGTGTGGCAATTTCCACAGCTGAGTCAGAGTATGTTGCTGCTGGAAGCTGCTGTGCACAGCTATTGTGGATGCAGCATCAGCTTAAGTATTATGGTATTCAGGTAAGTAGAACACCCCTTTTATGTGATTCTAAGAGTGCTATTTCTATTGCTAATAATCCAGTTTCTCATAGTAGAACTAAGCATATAGAAATCAAATACCATTTTCTTAGAGAACATGTAGAAAAAGGAGACATCTCATTGGAATCTGTAAAAACAGATTATCAAATAGCAGATGTATTTACTAAGCCTTTAGATGAAACCAAATTCAATAAATTCAAAATTGAATTAGGTATGTTAACCATTGATTAATGTATTAACAAAATCATTAACAATGCAATTGAAGTGGTATGTAAGTAAGTTAAAGTAATAACAACATAATTAAGTGTTAAAAAAAAGGACACATTGAAGTAACACTTACAAGTGGTGCTGAATCAACAGAAATTGGCTAAGTAAGAATGTGTCGACACATTCAGTAATAATGTGTCGACTCAGAGAAATAATGTCGACAAGTCAGAAATATTGTGTCGACACAGAGAATATGTGTCGACACTTAAGAGTTATATTGTCGACTTAAACAGAAATGTAATGTCGACTCAACCAGGATAATGGTGTCGACACTTACAGAATATGTGTCGACACTTATCCTTAGAGTCGACACAGAATTTCTGTCTATCTACTATGTATCCAAGGTGTCGACATAACCACAAATTGGTGTCGACACATAGTAAGCTGAAGTAATGTCGAGACAATAGAAGTTTGTGTCGACACATTCCGTCTGTGTCGACACATTTAGTCTGTTTTTGGCGCCTTTTGAACTTCTTTCAACAGAAGGTATAAATAGGTCAAAAACTCTTTCTGTCGACACGCTTCCAAGGTTTTCGAGACTAAAACCCTGTGTCGACAGTCTATCTTTCTCTCTTCTCTCAAGCTTTCTCGACGAATCGATGGCGCCAAGGATTGAAGACAACGTCAATGAAGGGTATGAGTTGGTGCGTCAGGCCTTTGCAGATGCGCCACCAGATGTTCAAGGGGTTATCACCCTCCTCTCCGAGTCAGGGTTAGAATTTCTAATCTCAGAACCGACTAAAATCTGGAAGAAGGAGGTGCACGAGTTCTTTATCTCTACATCAGTCCACTCAAATGGCCTCAAGATTAAGTCCAATGTTCAAGGGACTAAGGTGAAGATTACTCCAAGAAGTTTAAGAAAAATCTTTCAATTACAAGTAGTTGAGAATGAAGAGGAAGTTCCTAGTTCTAAGACAAGGGAAGCCCTTCAATGGTGTGGACTGGACTCGAGCATGAAGATTGGAGCTGCATTCAACAGGAAGGGTATGAATCAGCAAGGGAAGTTCTTGTCTGAAATTGTTGGGAAAGTGATCCTCTGCAAGACAGGTGGACATGATAGGATTTCTGCCTATATGTTCAGCCTTATGACCAGGATTGTTTTTACAATTCCTACTGATTGGTCAGGAGTACTCTTTGACAAGATCAAAGAAGGAATCAAGAAGCCCAACATGGCTAGAATCATGAGCTTATATCTCACTGGAGTGATTCCTGAAGTGATGCAGCAACTGCCAGGGACTAAGATCAATCATATGAGAAGAATGGATATGAGACTGTTCTCTAGGTGGGATAGGGTGCTGTCCAAGGATGTGCCTGAAGAGAGCAGGCCAGACACTCCTGTGAAATCCCCTTCTCAAACTCAAGAAACTGAACAACAACAAGAAGACCCACTCAGGACACAAGTTGAAGAACAGCCTGACTCAACTATAGTCCAGCAAGTGTCAACACCTGCATAGATGCAGGGGGAGCCAGTTCACTCTCCTGCTCAAAATGTATCTACTCCTGATCAGGTACAAGTGTAGGGGGAGCTAATGTATTTTACTACAAAAGACATTGCTCATATTCTTATTACTGCACAGGTTCAGGGGGAGCTAGTGTCCACTCCTACTCTAGATACTACAATTACTGCACAAGTACAGGAGAAGCTGTTGTCAGTACAAGTGCAAGAGGAAGCACAGTTAGACTTATCTCAAGATTTAACTGCTGCAGAAGAAACAGCTCAACTGGAATTTACTCTGGAGGAGTTATTCCCTGATGCTGATACTACTGCTGATAAAGTAGGAGGAGGACCAGAAATTGAGAAGTCCATAGGTATGGAAATTGATCAGGAAGCTGAAGTTGAGCCACAGGTTGAGGGGGAGCTAGTGGATGTTGAGACTGAGCAACAGGTCAGTGGGACAGATACACTTCATCCTCCTCAAGAAAGAGTTCACCTAGATACTTCGTCTGATACTGAAACTGAAGAAGCCAGGATGGCCAAGAAAAGAAAACTTGTTGTATTTAAGAGAAGAAACAAGAATTATAAGCAGGCTTTACAGACAACACCTCAACAAGTATCTCCTGCCTTTGATCATAACAAGTTTATGGTAGATCTACAGGTGAAATTGGATGAACACAGAATGGCTCTGGAAAAGTATGTTGATGAAAATAGCAAGTCACTTCAGTTTGACTTAGCTCAGGATATAAAATCAATTAGGTTTGAGGTCAACATGCATAAGAAGGAAATGACAGATTGCTTCCATAAGGGTGGTAATGCTGTGGTATATCTGGCAAAACAACAACAGACTATCATCCCTAAGGTGGATGACATTGCTTTAAAGCAAAGCTATGTCTTGGAAAATCAGTTAAGAATGAATGATAATTTAACTGAATCTCATCATGAGATAATAGAGGAATTGAAAAAGATTGTTCCAGGACTGCCTGCAGATAAAACAAAAGAAATGGAAGAATTTGATAAGAACTTTCAAGCTGCTATTGCTTCTGTTAAGACTGCAATCTCTACCTCTTAAAAAGAAATATCTGCAAAGCTTCAAAAGTTAAAACTATTTTTTAAAGAGGGTGTCAATTATCTGGATGGCCAAATCAGATTTCAAAAGGAAGATCTCAGAGATCATGTTTCTAGAGAAGCCATAAAGGGGGAGAGGATGCTAGTTCATGCAGGCTCAGAGCACTCCAAATGGGTGACCAATAGTATTCGAGCCACATTAGGATATCCCCCATTGTGTGATGATGCTATGGTGGCTGAGTCAGGAATACAAACAAGTTTACTTGAAGGCAATCAACCTGAGGTTGCCCAAGTCATTTACCCCCCTCCAGATTTTGATATGATTGATCAGCAGGTTCAAGGGATGTATAGTCCTCCAAAGGAGGTTACTAATATTATTATTGGGAAGGTTGATAAGCCTGAGGCTACTTTGAAAGACCAGCAAGATGCTCTTCTATCTAAGAAAAGGTTTAGAGAGCAGGCTGAACTTAAGCCAGACTTTGAGCAGTGGAGTCCTACTTCCAGAAATATAATACTCACTGCATGGAAGGCTGTCAAAGACCAAGTGCAGGAAAGAGGCAAGTGGTACAATGAGATGGAATGGCAGAAGTATGAAGCCAGGCAAGAGGACATTGTATAGTTTAGAAGAAAAGCCAAGCTGGGTAGGCTGCCTACAGATGCTCAGAAGCCAAGCAAATATTTTCCAAAGCCCTTTCATTATTTTGAAAGGCAAAGGCTCAAGGAAGAAGCAAAGAAGAAGGCTGATCTAAAAGGCAAGAAGCCAGCTGAAGATTCTGAAGCTCCTGTGAAGGCTCAAGTTCTATCTGGCAAAGGGATTGTCATTAAAGAGCCTGATCAGTCTTAGTTTTTTAGTTCTTTCAAAGTATTTTGTAATGTTTTGATTAAATCATTAAATGTAATTCTCTGTATTCAAACATTATCAGGTTATAAACAAAATGTTGTTCGGCATCATATAATGTTCATTCTGTGATGGATTGTTTTTATGTTTTGTTTATATTAAGTATTCCTGTTATGTCATTTATCATCAGTTTATACTTTGTATAAATGGTGTATATCATTGGCTATAGGGTTATGACTTCTCCAAATAGGGGGAGATTGTTGGGTACATTAGAAAATGTGTACCTGATTTGAAGAAGCCCAACTAAGCTCAATGATATACATCAAGGTGTATTTGATGTTGTTTTGAGTTGACATGTGCAGGTGAAGAATTAATAAAGTATGCAGAAAAATTCTAAGTCCAAGTGTCGACACAGAGAAGGATGTGTCGACACATAGAAGAAGTAAGTCGACACAACACTGGGAAGCAGTGTCGACACAGAAGAAGTAAGTCGACACAACACTGGGAATTTGTATCGACACAGAAGAAAAGCGTCGACCTCAACATTGGGAAAATGTGTCGACACAGAAGAATATAGTCGACCTCAAGTTTGTCGACACCAGCAGGATGTGTCGACACAGAAGAATATAGTCGACCTCAAGTTTGTCTACACCAGCAGAATGTGCACATTGTGATTGAGTCGACACATTATAACAGAGTTAAAAGAAGACTGTGTCGACACCTGAAGGCTAAGTCGACACTTACTAAGTTATGATTCTACAACAACTGTGTCGACACACAGGACTTGTGTCGACACACTGAAGAGTCAAGACCAAGTTATTTTCAGAAGAAGTTGTGTCGACTCAAAGGCAACTTAGTCGACATCACTGAAGACTGTGTCGACACCAAAGTCAATTGTGTCGACACAGATAGACAGATGGTCTCGACACTTTCTGACAGACTGTCTCGACAACTTGTGGTTCAAGACTAAGGCACAGGACTTGTTTGAAGACTTGACAGTTGTGGGTTGCCACCGGTTAACTGAAGCTGTCAGACATGTCAGAAAACGGTTAGAAACCGGATCAGCCGGTTACCATGAAGAAAGTCTATAAATAGACAGATTCAGAAGGAGAAAGTAACTTTTGAAAAACATTGATAAGAATCAAAAAGTTGAGAAGGATTACAATCCAATTCATTTCAAGAAAGTGCTAGGCACTTAAGAAGATCTTCTCCAGAAGATCTAAGAAGACTATCTAAGGATAGATCAAAGAAGAGTTCTAATCAGAATTCAGAAGAATCATTCAAAGTGCTGGATAGAGAGAGATCAAGCCAGAATTTGAAGAAGAAGAAAGAAACCACCAGTGGATTCTCAAGAAGCTGTTTGGAAATCAACTCAGCTAAGTTCAGATTCAAGAAGCTTTGAAGAAAGCTCAGATTCAGTTGATTTCATCAGCTGATCAAGAAGTGTCTTGTCCTCTTCTCTCTCAACAAAGGCAAGACATCAAAATACCTTTTTCTAAATTTCTGTAGGATCTGTTTACACAGATCTGAGTTGTAAGCCTGTGTTATAAAGGCTGAGTGTAGGAGAGGTGATCTCTGAGTGGTAGGGCTATTTGCCTGAGTGTAGGAGAAAGTTCTTCTCTGAGTTGTAGGCCTTGGGGCAAGGCTGAGGTAGGGCTGTTGTGCCTGAGTTGTAGGAACCAGTTGGGTTCTGAGTTGTAAGATCTGTTGATCTGAGATTAGTGGAAGTTTTGCCGAATCTAGCATACTGCTAGATAGGTGAAGGGGGAAAGTGGATGTACCCAGACCTTGGGGAACCACTATAAAACATTGTGCAATCTGTGATGTTTTATTTTCTGTGATTGCTGTGATTATTGTGTTAGCCATTAAATTGAATTCTGCCTAGAAGTTTTTATAAATAAGTAGAACCTATTCACCCCCCCCCCCCCTCTAGGTGTTTAGGCTGTCTTGAAAGTTAAACTATCAGTGTTGGCGGCGGATGGGCCATTATTTGGTTTCTCGGGAGAGAGGAAGGGGGTCGAAGGAGGATTAGGACTCCAGGTGACTTTAGGGGGGCTGTCCAGGAACTGCCGTTTTGTGATAGTGTATGCCCCCAGCAGCTATAATGCAATTTTTGGGCTCCCTTTAATTAGCGTCTTTAGGTGTGTACCATCCTCATTCCATCAGTGCTTGAAGCTCAATTCGGGAGGAATGCGGATCAGGGTAAGGGGGGATCCAAAGGCTGCTCGGGAGTGCTACGTGACGGCGGTCAACACCATCTCATGGAGGGGTGACGCAGAGGAGCTAGAGAAAAGGATCGAACGAGAAGAGTTGGAGAGAGAGGAAGCAGGAGTGGAGAGAGGCAGTGCGGTAGAGCCAGCGATGGCAGGAGAGCAAGTGGCTGGAGGAGAGGAGTTGGAGAGAGAGGAAGCAGGAGTGGAGAGAGGCAGTGCAGTGGAGCCTGCGATGGCAGGAGAGCAAGTGGTTGGAGGAGAGGAGTTGGAGAGAGAGGAAGCAGGAGTTGAGAGAGGCAGTGCGGTGGAGCCAACAATGGCAGGAGAGCAAGTGGCTTGAGGAGAGTGGCTGGAGAGAGAGTAAGCAGGGGTGGAGGGAAGCCTTGCAGCGGAGTCGGAGATGGCTGGAGAGCAGGAGCGTAGGGGGAATAGAGGAGGTGTTGGGGGAAGAAGAGAAAGAGGTCATCATCAGACGGGAGCCTGGGAGAAGAGAGAGGAAGTACCCAGGAGAGGGTGGCTGCAGTGGAAGGCTTGGGAGTGAAGGAGTACAGGTCAAAGTAGCTGGAGGAGGACCTGAAGGAGCCAGAGGAAGAAGAACCTTCGAGGTTGAGGGCGGCCGTGGATGTTCTAGAGATGGAGATATTCACAAAAGACGGAAGAAAGGAAAAGATCAAGATCAGCGGAGAACTCACTCCCTAGGACCAGGAGGAGATCCGGAGGTGCGTGCAAGAGAACATCGATGTCTTCTCCTGGAGCGCAGCTGACATGCCGGGGGTCGACGCGGACGTGGCATGCCACCGTCTCAACCTCGACCCCAAGGTTTGCCCCATCCAACAAAAGAAGAGGGCCATTGCCTCCAAGATGTCCAGACCTATCAGAGAAGAGGTGGAGAAGCTTCTCCAGGCAGGATTCATATCTGCCAACAGGTATCCGGGGTGGGTGAGCAACGTTGTAATGGTAAAAAAGGGGGAGGGGAAATGGAGAATGTGTATTGATTTCTCTATTTTGAATAAAGCCTGCCTGAAGGATTGTTACCCTCTGCCTCGAATCGACGCGTTGGTTGACTCAGCCATCGGCTTTTCACTAATGAGTTTTTTAGATGCCTTTTCAGGGTACCACCAGATACGCATGCATCCCCCGGACGTCAAGGACGTCACCTTCGTCACGGAGGATGGGTGCTTTAGTTACAACATGATTCCCTTCGGGCTAAAAAACGCGGGAGCAACCTATCAAAGGATGATGGACCGGATATTCCGGGAGCAGAAGGGGCGGAACTTCGAGGTCTATGTGGATGATTTGATGGTCAAGAGTCGGCACCTCGAGTCCCATGTATTGGACCTGTAGGAAACTTTTACAACTATAAGGAAGTATAAGATGAGACTTAACCCCCTTAAATGTGTATTCGGGGCCAGCAGGGGGAAGTTTTTGGGACATCTCCTTACCCCTGCGGGGGTGGAGCCCAATCCAGACAAGGTAAAGGTGATCCTAGAGCTAGGATCTCCTAAGAATGTCAAGGAGGTCCAGCATCTCACTGGCAAGTTGGCAAGGTTGAGCAGGTTCCTCGGTAGGAGAGAGGTGCTCCCCTTTCTTTCGAACTCTAAGGGGAGGAAGGGAGTTTGAGTGGACCTCAGAATGCGAAAGGGCCTTTGCAGCTCTAAAGCAGCAGCTCACCCAGATTCCGCTACTTCAAGGGTCGAGGGAAGGGGAGAGTTTGTTCCTCTATTTGGGGGTAGGGATGGGGGTGGTTAGCTCGGTTCTCGTCTGAGAGGAAGTGAAGAAGCAGTTCCCCATTTCTTACGTGAGCAGGGTCCTCAAAAAGGCAGAGCTGAAGTACCCCATCTTGGAAAAACTGGCCTTCTCTCTTATCGTGTCGGCCCAGAAGCTTAGGCCATACTTCCAAGCCCATGCAATTCAGGTCGTGACGGACCACTTTCTTCGCTGCATCCTCGAGGGGGTCGAGCACTCGGGAAGATTGGCCAAGTGTTCAATAGAGCTCAGCGAATTCGACCTCTCCTACGTCCCTCGAGAGGCTATTAAGGCGCAGGTAGTGTCAGATTTCTTAGCGGAATATGTGGTAGAGGCCGAGGAGGTGGAGGTATCACCCGTGGTGGCTTGGGAGATGCTGGTAGATGGGGCCTCTAGTAAGAATTCTTTCGGGGGAGGGGTCATCTTGACAAGTCCCGAGGGGAGTAGGATCGAGCAAGCCTTGAAGATACACTTCACCCTCACAAACAATCAAGCCGAGTACGAAGCAATCATCGTCGGGCTTAGGCTGGCTAGGGAGTTAGGCATACAAAATATCAGAGTCTTCACGAACTCCTTGGTGGTGGCAAGGCACATCAACGGAGAGTTCGAGGTTAGGGAACCGACTCTCCAGTTGTACCTAGTAAAGATAAAGGGTATCGTTGGGCAGTTTCATAGCTTCTCCATCCAGCACGTTCCTAGGGAAGAGAGTGCTAGGTCAGACCTGCTCGTGAAGCATGTCCCTCAGGTCGGGGGGACTATGACCGAACTCTTCAGGCCTTCCATAGAAGAGGGGGAGATAATGGAGGTCGACTAGGAGGTGTCTTGGATGGATCCTTTTGTGATCTTCTTGGCGTCGGGATGTCTACCCGAGGGGGATCTCGAGAGGAAGCGGATTAGGTACAAGTCGGCTTATTACTTGTTGAAGGAAGGGGTACTTTACTGAAAACATTGTCTGGATTGCTAGCCCGGTGTGTGTCCGAGAAGGAAGCATCAAGGGTACTGGAGGAGGTTCATTCGGGGGAATGCGGAAGCCACTCAGGGAGTCGGACCTTGGAAGGGAGGGTACTAAGGCAAGGCTATTTCTGGCCAACCCTCCGGAAAGATGCGGAGGAGCTCGCCAAGATATGTAGAAAGTTCCAGGAGTTTGCTCCCTTGCAGCTCCTCCCAGCACAGAGGTTGCGAACGATCACCTCTCCATGGCCCTTCGCCATATGGGGACTGGATCTGGTGGGACCGTTTCCTCAAGCCAGCGGCCAGAGGAGGTTCCTACTGGTCATGGTGGATTATTTTTCAAAATGGTTGGAGGTGAAGGCTCTGGCAAAGGTGACATCACAAGTGGTCAAGAACTTTGTGTGGGGAGAGATTGTTTGTCGGCACGGGCTCCCTTTAGCCATCGTCGCTGACAACGGGCCACAATTTGCCAGCAAGGAGTTTGTGGATTTTTGTGTACATCTTGGCATATACCTTCAGTTCGCTTCGATTCACCACCCTCGAAGCAACGGTCAGGTAGAAGCGGCAAATAAGATCATTGTGAATCTCTTAAAGAAGAAAGTGGAGAACTTGAGGGGGAGCTGGGTGGAATAACTCCCCTCCGTCTTGTGGGCTCTGCGAACTACACCGAATATGGCCACGGGAGAGACGCCTTTCAGACTCTCCCATGGCTCGGAGGCCTTCATACCCATAGAATTTGAGATTGAATCTCCTAGGGTAACAGCAGCAAGGGAGGGGGATTAAAGGTGGCAGGTAGATAATGGAGAGGAGCAAAGGCTTTCACTCGACCTTGTGGATGAACTCAGGGAGCTAGCATCAATCCGGCAGGAGGAGGTCAAGCGTCAGATGTCCCGGTACTTTGATAATCAAATAAGGATCAAGCAATTTCAGAAGGGAGACTTGGTCCTCAAGAAGGTGGATGCCGCAGGCAGGGGGGCCTCGGTAGGGAAGCTCAATCCTAATTGGGAGGGTCCCTTCATCATAAAAGAAGTCTTGAAGTCATAAGGGTATCACCTCCAAGATGTAGACGGGGTACCCCTGGATCGCACCCACAGCGGTGATGATCTGAAGCGTTTATATCCATAATGATAATTTTCTTCTGAATTTATTTGAGTATGATTTTAAATAATCTTCCTTTCTGAGGGCATGTCATGATTTCCTAGCACAATGCATCTCAGGGCGTCCTTCTTAAAAGATGGGGTTACCGTGGAGAAAGAGGAGAGGGGACCCCGAGCAGACCCGCTGACCAGGCTCTCATCAAGCTGGCAGGGCTGTTGGCTCACTCGGTGGTCGGAGGAGAAAGAGGAGAGGGGACCCCGAGCAGACCCGCTGACCAGGCTCTTATCAAGCTGGCAGGGCTGTAGGCTCACTCGATGGTCGGAGGAGAAAGATGAGAGGGGACCTCGAGCAGACCCGCTGACCAGGCTCACATCAAGCTGGCAGGGCCGTAGGCTCACTCGGTGGTCGGAGGAGAAAGAGGAGAGGGGACCCCGAGCAGACCCGCTGACCAGGCTCTCATCAAGCTGGCAGGGCTGTAGGCTTACTCGGTGGTCGGAGGAGAAAGAGGAGAGGGGACCCCGAGCAGACCCGCTTACCAGGCTCTCATCAAGCTGGCATGGTTGTAGGCTCACTCGGTGGTCGGAGGAGAAAGAAGAGAGGGGACCCCGAGCAGACCCGCTGACCAGGCTCTCATAAAGCTGGCAGGGATGTAGGCTCACTCGGTGGTCGGAGGAGAAAGAGGAGAGGGGACCCCGAGCAGACCCGCTGACCAGGCTCTCATCAAGCTGGCAGGGTTGTAGGCTCACTCGGTGGTCTGAGGAGAATAACGAAAGAGGAGTCAGGTCCTCTTCCATGGAGAGGTTTGTCTCCTC
Organism: Platanthera zijinensis; assembly: GCA_039513925.1. NCBI lineage: Eukaryota > Viridiplantae > Streptophyta > Magnoliopsida > Asparagales > Orchidaceae > Platanthera > Platanthera zijinensis. Next base: position 76,950,595 of record CM077091.1, read on the forward strand.
TCCATCCCCATTCATCTCCTTACTCATCTCCTTACTCTGTCATGCTACGGTTCTTCGTGAACAAGGTTTTATTTTCATTTCCGTGCTTGATATGTACGTGGAAGCTGTAATTTGGGAGTAGAAATGTGTCGAACAGCTGTAATTTGAGTTGGGTGTTTACCGGAGTCAGGTAACTGGTGTCTTGGTGTAAAAGCTGGTTAAATAGAGAAAGAAACACCGACCCTTGGAACAATAATAGAAGAGGGGGCACTTCAAGAAAACCTCCTGCATAAAGAAGGAAAAAGAGGGGGGAGTACACCCTCCAGGTCCACTCATGCCGAGAGGTACCAATAGGCAAGGCGAGAGCGCGGAGCGAGTGTCCTCACGATCCGCGATAACGACGGGGTTTTGCCAGCTCGCCCCCCTGAGTCATGTCCGCTAACGACCCCCTCTCGCAAATAAGAGAACCTGCAAATCTCGTAAGTAGTCCAGGCAAGAATAAAAAAGAAAGGAAGAAGAGGCTAGTCCCAGTGATGCGCGAGCAAAACATATATTTACGTATGAATTAGGTAGTAATCACATCTGCGTTTTCAATACAAAAATTACATGCCAAAAGGGAGGAATATCGGGATTACAGCAAAGAGAAAAAAAAAAGAGAAGAAAGAAGTGGTGCTCAAGGTGCCCTAGTTCTTCTCGCTCGCCGACGGCTCCTCATCCTCACCATAGATCTCCGGCACGAGGTCGCGGTCCGTAATATCTTCGCAGTCATCTCTAACGACGCCCATCTCGCGCATCATCTTTAGGATGAGCTCGGCGGTCCGGATGTTAGCGTCTCGGCAAAATTCTTCGACCTCGTCATGAGTATAATGAGGGGGGGAGGTGGAGGAATCTGCGAGCGAGAGGTGGAGGTCTCCTTAAGCTGGCTGTTTTCTGTCTTCAGCTCCTTTACTTCCGTCTCCAATGCTTCCACCCGCAAGTGCAACCTCTCTGCCGTCTCAGCATCCTGAAAGGAAAGGTCGTTAAAACAAGCGAGAGAGAGGTAAGAAAGCTGGCCAAGTAACAACTCACCACTCCGCCGCTGGCCTTGGCGAGAAGGCTCTCGGCCACCTCTAGCCTCTTCGCGAGACCTCCTGACTTCTCGCGCTCGGCAGCAAGGTTGGCGTCGATTTCTTTCCAACACCGGGTGTTGTAGATGAGGCGGCGCGAGAGTCGGTGGGATAGCTCTAGGGTGCGCAGCTGAGAATGCACTGTCCTCAGGATTAGATCTCGCGTGGTGACCGCGTCGAGCGCATCAGGGGAGAGACCTCCATAAAGGCCGAAGCTTAGGGAGAAGGCGTGGGCGGTCGGCTGGACCTGCTCCCTACAGGAGGGGAGGAGTGTTGAGATGGAAACCCGGTGTGTTCCCTTATCCCAGATGAGCGAGGGATCGTTGGCCCTGTCGGGGATGGATGGGCCCAAGTTGAATTTGAGGTGGGCGAACGGTGCAGGGAAGTGAGATGGAGCCCCCTCGCGAGAGGGGGACTTGGAAGAGGGGTGATAAGAACTCGCAGGCGGCGCGAGAAGGGTCGCCTCCTCAGGAAGCGAGATGACCCCGTGCGGAGAAGTTAAGGGAGGCGAGTGAGGGGATTGGGATCCCAGAGAGATAGGACTCAAGGATCCCGATGTTGTCGTGTTCGCAGGGACCTTGTCCTTCTCGGAGGGGAAGGACACGACCTTCTTCATCCTCATTTTCAGTTTCTTCGAAGGGCTGAGGCGAGAGGGAGCTGAGTCCTCGGCCGCCCTCTTCCGTAGAGAAGGGGTCAGCGAATCCTTGGCCGCCTCGACCGCCATGGTGGTAAGAGCCACGTCCCTGGATGGTTTGATGTTGCTTCTGTAAGGAGGGTGCACCGGCACATTCCTCTCTCCTAGTAAAGGCGAGACGGAAAGTCGGGAGAAGAAGTCAGAGAAAGGAAGTCAGTGAAAGGAAAGTGTTAAAGGCAAGAAAAAGAAGGGGGGGTCGAGCATACCTTCCCCGGGGAACACGGGAAGCAGCGAGCTGAGGCCCCGTCTCAAATACCGGACCTCGAAATTCTTCCTAGTAAGGTACTCGCAGAGAAGCTTGTCCGTACCGCCGACCTGCGGGGTGGCGTAGAAGATTTCTGCGGGCGAGACGGGCGCGAGAGGGACGCCGTCTAGGTTCCCGCGAATGAAGACAAAGCGAGTCAGCCAATGATGATTCTTATTTGGCGTCTCGCATACCTTCAAACTCAGCCCAGTAAAGAAGGACACCCCATCTTGGTTGGCGTGGTAGACGAACATTTTGCAGAAGACGGTGAGACTGAAATCTATCCTCTCTCGCCGCATATAAAACGTGAATGCGACCATAACCGATATAGCATTAGGGTTTAGTTGGGCGGGCACGATGCCGAAGTATTTCAGAACTTGCTTCACCTCTGGTCAGAGGGGAAGCCTGAGCCCCGCCTCGAAGTGCGAGACGGGGAAGGCGAGCTCCCCGGGATAGAAGGTGTTCACGCTCTCTCCAACCTTGGGAGGGCGTGACTCAAAGCCCTCCGGCAGGTACTCGCTCCGGAATGTCTCATACTCGTCAGTATGGAGGAGACCGGGAGGAAAATTGTGGTCTATGAACCTCTTCCCGCAGCGGCTACGTCCCTCACCTTCCTCTGGTCTTCTTTTCCCCATAAGTGCGCGAGACGGAGGGAGAATTGGCGAGTAGGGAAGAATTGGCGAGTGGGGAATCAGCGAGAGGGAGCCGCAGGCCTACGTCTAGGAAAGCGTGCTTTCAGCCCTGGCAGCGGGGGTATTTATAACCCTCACCGAAATAAGAGGATAGGCCGATAGGGAGCTGTACCGGAGAAGGGAAAGAGCCGGTAGGCATTTTCTCTCTCTCCCTCCGAGCCTCGGGCAGCGGAGTCCTGAGTGGGCCGCCAGCCCAATTAGGCGGTGGAAGAACATTACCCAAAATTAAAAAATTGACAGAGATTTAAAAAATGTAGCATAAAGAAATTTGGAGGCTGTCGCAACCATTAAATAAGCAGACAAATCATCAGACCAAGCAAACAGATCAAACAAGGTAATGATTCAATCCCGCATGAAGCAGGGGGTAAGTTTGAAGGGGCGCAGAGGGCGCGAGACAGACAGAACATTTTACAACAAGTGAAGGAAAAAGTCAAAAAAGCGAGAGGTGAGAAGGCCCGATCTCTCGTCAGTACTTGTCCCACCTCCATCGTCCTCCGCGGCCTCTCACACAAGGAGGGCGGCTGGGGAGGTGGAAAGCGCGAGCCACCTCAACACCATGATGGGCGAGACGGAGCTGTTTGTCGACGTCGCTCAAGATTGCCTGGGGGTCCGTCTAGTCCACCTCGATGTCGGCATCTATCTCAGAAGATAAACGAGCGCATTCCACCTCTAGCATATCGATCCGGAGGTCTGCGGCTTGCTTTCCTTTTTATAGTGCCTGAATGATGCGTGCATGCTTCCGCAGCATCTCGGCCACCCTACGCTTCATTTCTAGGGGGTCCATGGGGTCGCCCAGATAATCCTCGATCTTATCTATAGGAGGAGGAGGCGAAGGGGCCAGTTGCCTAGAGTAATCTTCGACCGGCGAGTCGGCAGCCAGTGAGTCCTCGGCAGGGGCCCCACTCATACCTGTGGACGAGCCAAAAGGGTAAGACGGTGAGAAGAAGAGAGCAGGAGTCAGAAATGAGGCCTCTTACCAAATCGGCGAGTGGAGCACGAAGTGGTAGAGGGATCATCCCTCCTCGCCACAGGAGTGGAGGGAGGAGTGGAAGCTTGAGGAGAGAGGGGCCGGGAAAAGAGCTCTGAAACGTTGATATTAATGGTCTCTGGACGATGGGGAGGCACTGGGATTTTTTGGGTAGAAGTGGTAAGTAAAAGGTGTGGGGTAGATGGAAATCGTAACAAGCCTGAAGGGCTTACCTCCTTTCCTTTGGAGCTAGCTAGAGCAGGAGGTACGCGCCCCCCTGGGAAGGAGCGAGAAGGTTCTCCTACTGGGAGAGGAGGATCAGGGACTCTTGCCTTTTTAGGAGGAGATGTGGATGGCGGTAGCGAAGGAAGAGTGCGCACAGGGATCTTGTTCAGACCCGCCGTCGTCGCCTTGTTCCGCTGGCGCACGGCCGCGATGCGGTCCCGAAAACTTTGGCTGAGAGACATGGGGGCAGATGCTGAAAGAGAATAGAGGAAAGAGAACAGCCCCTTGAGGGGAGGCAATTTCCGTATTTATAGATTAGGCAAGGGGCCTACCAAAAGATTCCCTCAATAAATTCACTGTACCATCACGGGCCTCGGTTGCACTCTCTTTCCGAGTTTGTAAACAACCTCGAAAAGAGCGGGGATTGTGTACAACCTCGGGCTCGCGGGTAAGAGGGCCCAGACGAGAGGGCCCAGGCGAGAGGGCCCAGGTAAGGAGAGCCAGGCGAGAGGTGTTATGCGAGACGACCCAAGTGCTATGTGGCAGGAGATTGGCAAGTGAGTGCCGAGAGGGGAGGCTTTCCCGACGAGTGGCCAGTTCGCCACGCGAGAGGACTCCAGGGGTGGAGCTCTCGCCAAAAGGCAGTCCTCTCGTCAGGCGAGAGGACCCTATATGGGAGTTCTCTCCAGGTGCCATTTTGGTTCAAGGCCGGTTCAGATAGGGTCGGGCCCACCCTTTTGGGCCCCAGGGGTGTTTTACTCTTTTACCCCGGGTGGTCTGCATTTAGCCCTTTAGAACAGCGGAGTTTGGCTGTTGGCAGGCCTAGCAAAGGGTATTCTAGTAATTTCAGGACGGTTTAAGTGGGTTATTTGCAGTCCCAGTTTAGAGGCCTATAAATAGACCAGTAAGGTGTTTTAGAAGGGCAAGCCTTCTCGACTCTTTTCACTTCTTCTAAGGCACCTAGCTCAGCATTGGCTAGGGAGGGGGAGAGCTTTAGCCTCTTCCGGGTACGAGGTGGGACCTCCTCGCTGAAGCCTCTGGTCTAGTTCTTGGCCCTGAGTGTAATCCTAAGGGAGTAAGCGTGAGCTGCCTCTTTAGTTCCGAGCTTTAGGAGGAATCGACCTTGTTGGTTCCAACAGGCGAGACCAAAGGGACGCGAGCATACCTTCGCCAGAGAGCACAGGAAGGAGGGAGTTGAGGCCGCGCCTCAAGAATTGAACTTCGAAGTTGTTGTCGATGAAGAAGTCGAAGAGAAGCTTGTCCGTGCAGCAAACTTGTGCAAATGCGTAGAACACCTCGACGGGTAACACGGGCGCGAGCGGGATGCCCCCCAAGTTGCCGCGGATGAAGACGAAGCGGGTGAGCCTGTGATGATTCTTGTTGGGAGTCTCGCATACCTTGAGACCTTGCCCGGTGAAGTAGGATACACCGTCGTGGTTGGCATGGTAGACGAACAGCTTGTGAAAAACTGTCAAGCTGAACTCGATGCGCTCCCGGCGCATGTAGCTGGCAAAGGCAACTTGTGCCGAGATTGCATTCGGGTTTAACTACACCGGGACTGCGCTGAAGTATTCCTCTTCAGAAATTATGCTGGGTGGGAAGTCGTGGTCAGCGAATCATTTCCCACACCGGCTGCGCCCCTCGGCCTCTTCAACCTTCTTCTTTCTCATTTAAGGTGAGACGATCAAAGTAGGCAGCAAGGGGATGAATCGGCGAGACGGTTGAAGGAGAAGGAAGCGAGTTGAAGTAGAAGCGAGAGTAATACACGAGACGAAAGGAACAAAAGGACGAGATCTAGGGCACAATAGAGGTGTGAGCGTAGATCTGATCCGCGATGAGGGGGTATTAATAGCGGATATGGTCAGTGGAAAAAATGGGCGGGAAAATATATGGAGGAAGGGGGAGAGTCTGCCGACATTTCACTCTCTCTCTCTCTCTCTCTACCTCGATTCATGTACGGCCCATCGCAGGCTTCCTCAGCAAGGCGAGACAAATAGCAAATAGCAAAGAAGAAATAAATAAAAATAAATTAAACTAAGCATAAAAATAAACTAGAAATACTGATTATTTAATTGTCCTATCCCGCACAAGGCAGGCAACATGTTCATAGGTCCTAGGCCCTAGGCGAGGCAGTAGCATAACATATAGTACAGGAGTATTACAAATTAGAAGAGCGAGATGGATAAACAAGGCAAGATGAGCCGAGAGATCTTCAGTGCTTGTGCCATTTCCAGCGGCCACCGCGAGATCCTTCACAAGGGGGCCGGTTAAGGAGGTGAAAAGCGCGAGCCGCATCAACACCCCGACGCGTGAGATGAAGTTGATAATCGACCTCACTTCGGATGGCCTTAGGATAAGTCTCATCTACCTCAATGTCATCATCGATCTCCAAATACAGGCGAGCACATTCAACTTCCAGCTAGTCGATTCGACGGCCGGCTGCCTTATTATCTTGTTCCAACTCGCGGATGATACGAGCGTACTTCCGAAACATTTCAGCTATTTTACGCTTCATCTCGAGCGGGTCCATGGGGTCACCCAGCTAGTTTTCAATCTAGTCTATAGGAGGAGGGGGCGAGATGACTAGTTGCCTAGAGAATTCCTCAGTTGGTGAATCGACCTGGACGCCTACGTAAGGAGAAGGAGGGTAGAGTAAGGGGGTTCTCGCAGTAGTGTATGGGAGTAGCGAGCGGGACAGAGGTTCGAGAAGGAAGGATTTTTACCAGGATAACAAGAGGTCCCAGCGGCATGAGAAGGATCATCCTACCTCGTGCTTAGAGGAGTAGATGGAGGGGTGGATGGCTGAGGCGAGTCGGAATTTTGGTGATGGTCGGTAGTGTCATCCCGCGGGCTCTCGGGTCGATGTTGTGGTGTGAGATCCCTCTGAAAGTAAATAGTAAATGGGAAAATTCGAATAAAGGAGAAATAGGGATAAGAAGTGGAAGTTCACCTCTTTCTCTCTGGGAGATGTGAGAGGATGGGGTGGATTTCCGAGAAGGCGCAAGAGGGCTCCTCTGCCAAGGAAGAGGGGTCTATTGTTTTTGCCTTCTTCAGGCAAGACAATGATGACTTTAAGGAGGGGGTGAAAACCGGAACCGTGGTCAGAGCGGCAACGTTGGCCTTGTTCCACTTGCGCACCATCGCAATGCGGTCGCGGAAGCTCTGGCTATGAGACATGATAGCACTAGAGCTAGAGAAGGACGAAATGTGGAAAGGGTGGGTGGCACTCTCGATACCGGGGTGTAAATCCTATATTCATAGGTTCACGTGGAGGGCCCCCCAAAAATATTTCGTCATAAATTCACTTTAATGATGCGAGCCTCGGTTGGACTTTCTTTCCGAGCTTGAGAGAACCTTGAAAAGAGCGGGGATTATGTACAACCTCAGGCTCGTAGAGGCAGAAGGCGAGATGGGTATAGAGAAGTCTATTATTTTGGGTGAGATGGACCCAAGCGAGAGCCGACTCGCTAAGTGAATGGATCCCAGGGAAAGGACCCCTCGCGGGACAAAAGATGCTCGCTAGGCAAGAGGGTCCATGGCAAGAGCCGACTCGCTAGGCGAGAGGGCTCCATAGGGGGGAGCTCTCGCCCGCGAGATGACTCTCTCGCCAAGCGCCGGTTCGGCGAGAGGCCTAGTGACCGGTTCAGTGTTCAGTCAAAGGTCGGTTCAGGTAGAGAGGGGTTTAACTTTTTAGCCCCATGTGATTTTACACATTTACCCTGGGTCGTCTGCATATAACCCCTCAGAACAGCGGAGTTTGGCTGTTGGCAGACCCGACTAAGGGTATTCTGGTAATTTTCGGTTGGTTCAGTTTGGTTATTGGCAGTTCAGATTCAGAGGCCTATAAATAGACCGGTAAGGTGCCTGATAGAAGGTTGTTGCCACTTCTTTTCTTCTTCTAAGGCACCAACTCAGCATTGGTTAGGGAGGGGGAGAATTGATAGTTCTTCCGGGTAAGAGGTGGGACCTCCGCGCTAAAGCCCACGGTCTATTCCTTTGAGATTCTCGTTCAGGGGGTGGTTCAAGAAGAGTAAGTGTGAGCTACAGTTTTAGATCCGAGCTTTAGGGGGAGTCGGGTTTACTGGCTCCAAAAATGTCAAACTTCATTGTCGCAAGAGCGCTCGCTGGAATCTCCATGATCACCTACAAATGATAAACAGAGAGATAAAGTGCAAGGGGAATAGAAAGCGCGGGATGGAGCTCGAAGAAAACCTAGATATAAGGTTTTAAGAATATAAAACGACAAACTCCGTCCTGCGAAAAAGAAAAATTCTTCGATCTGAGATCGACGAAATATTTTATCGACAAAAGAGTTCATCGATCTAAGTTTGAAGAAGGGAAAACTTTTCATCTTCCTTAGGTCGACGAAAATTTTCTGATGCCAGATCGTCGATCTCCGGTCGACGAAAATGACTCACACAGAGGGTTCATCGATCTCGGGTCGATGAATTATCTCCAGAACTTTTCTCAGTTCATCAATCTCAAGTCGACGAACTGTGGCAAATTCTTCGACCACAGACAGAAAGTTAATTTAAAGCTTCTCCATTAATCATACCAAGTTGATTTAGAAAGAATAGATGGTTTCTTTCATCCAAGTGTTTGGTGAAGATGTCTGCTCTTTGCAAATCAGTGTAGATGTAGACAAGATTAATTTTCTTTTTGTCCACACACTCTCTAATGAAATGATGTCTTATCTTTATATGCTTAGTTCTACTATGATAAACTGGATTCTGAGCAATAAAAATTTCACTGGTATTATCATAGAGTAAGGTTGAATTATTTAAGTTGTATCCATAATCTAGGAGTTTGTTTTGAATCCACAGTATCTATGAACAACAACTTCCAGCTGCTATGTACTCAGCTTCTGCCATTGATGTAGACACAGATGTTTACTTTTTGCAAAACCAGGAGACAATTCTAGCACTAAGGAACTGGCATGTTCCAGATATGCTCGTCCTGTCCACTCTACATCCAGTAAAGTCAGCATCTGAGTATCCAGTCAACTCAAATTCTGACTCAGTTAGATACCAGAGTCTTAGATTTGAGAAACCCTTTATATATCTTAAAATTCATTTAAGGAAAATAAGAAGAGATTCTTTAGGGTTCAATTGGAACATAGCATAAAGGCATATAGCAAACATTATGTCTGGCCTACTTGTTGTGAGATACAACATGGACCCAACAATGCCCCTATATAATTTCTGATCAATAGGCTTTCCATGTTCATCAGAGTCAACCACAGCATTAGTAGCAATGGGTGTTTTCTTTGCTGAGGCATTTGACATCCCAAACCTTTTAATTAGCTCCTTAGTATACTTGGATTGGGATATGAAGATGCCATCAGGCAATTGCTTAACTTGGAGGCCAAGGAAGTAAGAGAGTTCACTCATGCTACTCATTTCAAACTTTGAATGCATTAAGTTAGAAAACCTTTTGCATAGTTTGGAATCAGTAAAGCCAAAGATAATATCATCTACATAAATTTGTACTAACAAAATTTTATCTTTATGATGCTTATTAAATAAGGTCCTATCTACAATGCCTCTAGAAAATTTATGCTCTAATAAGAAGCTAGCTAAGTTCTCATACCAAGCTCTTGGAGCTTGCATTAAACCATAGAGAGCTTTATGCAATCTAAAGTCATAAGAGGGATTAGTTTGAGAGATAAAACCTGGTGGTTGCTCCACATATACTTCCTCTTTGAGTTCTCCATTCAAAAATGCACTCTTGACATCCATTTGATAGACCTTGAACTTTTTGAAGGCAGCATATGCAAGGAATATTCTTATAGCCTCAAGCCTTGCAATAGGGACAAATGTTTGATCATAGTCAATGCCTTCCTCTTGCCTATAGCCTTGAGCTACTAGCCTTGCCTTGTTCCTTATGATAATGCATTGGGAATCAAGTTTATTTCTGAATACCCACTTAGTTCCAATGATTGGGTAGTCTTTTGGCCTTGGAACTAAGTCCTAAACTCTACATCTCTGAAATTGGTTGAGCTCCTCTTGCATTACTATAATCCAGAGTGGATCTTGCTCTGTATATTTTATAGATTGAGGCTCAATTTGAGATATGAAGCAAGCATACATCAAGTCTTGGTTGAGTTGATGCCTTATCTTCACACCTACTGATATGTCTCTTATTACTTGAGATACAGGATGATCTCTAAGTATGACAAGATCAGTTGGTAGAGTTGGTTCAGCGACAGCCTGGGGAGTTAATTCCTCTTGTGGAATTATGTGGGTTGTTGTTGGTATATCAGCTATTTTAGTGAAATCATCTTCACTGTCTTCAGAGTTTTGTGGAGAGGTATGGGCATTAGCCTCATTGGTGAGGTTCAACACATGCAACTGCTCACACAAATATGGTACCTGCAAAGATTCACTGGTAGAAGAGTTTTTCTCCTTGTAAAACATGTTAGTCTCATCAAAGGAAATGTGTACAGACTCTTCTATTTTCATTGTAGATTGATTATAAACCCTATATGCCTTGCTGACTTGGGAATATCCTAGAAAAATTCCCATTGAAGCCTTGGCTTCAAACATTCTAATATATTTCTTGTCATTATTGTGAATGTAACACATACAACCAAAAATCTTAAAGAAATCTACTTTAGGTTTCTTCCCTTTAAGTAATTCATAGGAAGTCTTGCCCTTAAGCTTATGTATCAAACTCCTGTTCAGTACATAGTTTGTTGTGCTTATAGCCTCTGCCCAAAAGGATAGTGGCAAGTAAGCATCTGCAAGCAATGTACCTGCAGCTTCAATTAGTGTTCTATTTTTCCTTTTAGCTACCCCATTTTGTTGAGGAGTTTTAGAAGCAGAGAAACAATGTCTGATATCTTCCTCCTCACAGAATCTTTACATGGGAAGAGACTCAAACTCAGTTCCATGATCACTTCTGATCAATGCAACTAGAGTAGAGTACTCAATCCTTATGCTCTTAAGAAAATTTGTAAGAACCTTGAAGTTATCTGACTTGTTCCTCAAGAAGAACACCCAAGTGAACCTTGAGAAGTCATCTACAATCACTAGGGTATAAGATTTCTCTCCTAAGCTTTATACAACAAAGGGTCCAAAAATATCCATGTGGAGCTAATACAAAATCCTTGGTGAATCACTTTTATTAATGACTTTGAAACTATTTTTAGTTTGCTTACCTAATTGACAAGCCCTGCTGAGCTCTTCCTTCTTGTAGGGACTAGAAGGGAATCCTCTAAAAAAATTGTCCCTAGATACCTTAGCAATGTATTTTAAGTTAACATGACCTAATCTTTTATGCAAAAGTTCATTATTATTTTTTAATTTGGTTGAACAGACATATTTCAGACCTTGCAGACTTAAAATTTACTATGTAAATATTTCCTACTCTAGATCCAGTTAAACAATCTTGTTATCAACAGAAGAAATAATGCAAGAGGATTTATCAAAAGATACATGAAACCCTTCATCACAGAGTTGACTAATGGAAAATAGGGTTGTGCTTTAATCCACTTACATAAGCTACTTTCTTGAATGTAACAACTCCAATCTTTACATCTCCATAGCCTTTAGTCTGACCACAGTTGGAGTAACCAAAAACAACTTTTGGACCTAGCTTGGACTTGTAGTTGGATAGATTGTCCTTGCTGCCAGTCATATGTTTTGAACAACCACTATCCAGATACCAATATTCCTCTATGGTAGGATAGTCTTTCACCTGCACAAAAACGGATTAGATATTCATCACCCAGGTTACCTTTGGCCCTTGTTGATTTACATAACTAATGCTGGTAATATATGAATATTAAGGTTGACTTTTGTAACATAAGGGATGATATTTTCTTGGTGGAATTATCCATTGGTCAAAAGGATTAATGTTCTGTCTAGGTTGATTAAAAATTCTATTGGAATTAAAATTTCTTTTATTATAGATTGGGGTCGACGAATTCTGGTACGTTCGTCGATCTAAGGTCGACAAACGGGGATGCGTTCGTTGAACTCCACACAGAGAATGAAGGTATTCATATTCTGGGCCCCAATTTCGTCGATCTCTGGTTGACGAACCATACTGGTTTCGTTGATCGCAGTTCAGAGAATAGTTATAGTAAAAGTTTGCGTTCGGAGTTCGTCGACTTGAGCTCGACGAACTGTACACATTTCGTCGATCTGAATTCGGTGAAATCTGCTGAACATTGTTCTTGTTATTATTTTTCTTACTCTTTCTCTTTTTCTTATTCTTGTGTTTAAGTTCTGTTTGATTAAGATTATTATCTTCTAATTTATCCTTACCCTTTTCAGAAACAAATTTTATTGGGGTAGTTAATATGTTTTTCTGAATAAGTGGGGGTTGGCTTGATGAAGCACCTAAGCCCAGCTTGCCATTAAGTCTGGCATTCACTATTCTTGTGATGTTCATCAACTTGATGCTTCTCCCATTCAGGGATTCTTCAAGTTTCCTAGCCTCAGATAATTAAGTCTTTAATTTAATGATTTGTTCATTAGCTAAGGTGATTTCATCCTTTAATTTGTTATTTTCTGACAACCGGTTTTCTTGTTCATTTACTCTCTCTAAGTTGCTAAATTTCTTTTTCAAAATTTATTAAATAAAAACATAAGGACTTGAATTCAGTTTAAATTCTTCTGAATCAAAATCAAAAGAAGATAATACCTAATCCTCTTCAGATAGAGGTTCTTCAGTGTCTTATTGGTCAGCTTCAGAATGGGTGCTTGATGCATTAATAGCCAAAAAGCATATTTCCTTGGCCTTTGCTTCCTCTTCATCTTCAGTGGAGCTGGAAGATGAATATTCTTCTTCATTGTCACTCCAGGTTTCAGCAATGAAACATTTCTCCTTCCTTTTGTGCATGTTGGAGGAGGGCTTATTGTAATGATGTATCCTGGTTTCATTTTCTCTTCTCCTTTCCTTATTTTGGTTCTTTGGACACTCTGAGATGAAGTGTCCAGGCTTCCTGCAGGCAAAATAAACAACTTCTTTAGTTGGTGTTTTGTTATACCTGGGCTTGTCATCTTACCTTTATGACTTTCTTCTGAAATCTTTCAAGCCTATCTTGTAGAATCTCTTGGCTAAGAGACTCAGGAATTCTTCATTGATTGTTGAGGATTTTGATTCTTCATTTGCCTTGAAGGCTATTCTATGCTCCTTCCTTGAGGTTGTGGAAGTCTTATGTTAGCAGCCTCTCTGGATTTGATCAACTTCTCATAAGACTTAAGCTTGCCAAGGAGAGATTTAGTGGAAATCTCATTTAAACTTCTGGCCTCCTTGATTGGCCATATCCTGGAGTCCCAAGTGCTGGGGAAGCACATTAGATATTTTCCATTTATCTCAATCAATGAGATGTCTTTATCCAGGGATTTTAGCTCACTGATGATAACACTTAGTCTATTATACATATCAGCCACTGATTCAGATTCTTCCTTTTAGAAGTTCTCATACTGTGAGATGAGGTTGAATCTTCTATCCTTTCTCTCATCAGCTAAACCAGAAACTATCTAGTTTAGAGAGTCCCAGATCAATTTTGCTGAAGTGCATTAAGCCACCTTTTGGAAGATATCATCAAACATGGTTTGAGCTAGTATATTCACAGCTTTTGTATCAACTATCATGGCTTTCTTCTGAGCATCAGTCCACTCAGGTGGTGAAACTGCATGAGTGCTCGAAGTTGATGTGGATGCAGTCTCTATTATAGGTTGAGTGGGTCCTATCAAAATAGAATTAAAAAATTCTTCATTAATAGAATTCTTATAAAGCTTGATTCTTGCCTTCTAGATAGCAAACTTATTTAAGTTGCACACTGGAGGTCTGGTGCTTATATAATCCTTATTCTGTGACATGGTTTAAGAAATAAGCTAGAGAAATTTAGATCTAAGAAGGATCGGTTGGTTCAAGTGTTACCTTGTTCAACCAAGAGAACAGCCCTCTGATACCAATTGAAAGGAGGGGTTAGATTTTACTTACTCTAGAGGGGGGTGAATAGAGTATTAAAAAATTTGGATGTTTTAATCTTCTATATCAGAGTGAAAGTAGGTGATACCAATAATATATAAAGAAAAGAAAAACAGGCTAAGTTATTCTATCTATCACAGCCACAGCAAGAACAAAATAGAAAATGAGCATAACCAGACAACACAAGAATTTTATAATGGTTCCCCAACTGGGTACATCCACTCTTCTACCACCCTGGTAGGAATCCACTAGCAGGTTTTGATCAGGTGACTGCCACCACAATATCTATTTGTAGGGAGATATCACAAACCTTTAGGGTTTTGATCAGGTGCCCAAAAACTAACCAAGTCTTTTTATCAGGTGACTTGACAACCAAGTGGTTAACTTTTGAAGGGAGTTAAAACCCTTTTACAGGAGGTGAGAGGAGGTGATGGTATCTTCTCTTTCTCTAATCAACAGAGAAGACCAGTGGACCTTGATGTTGACAAAGCTCCCCCTGAGAAGTTGAATGGTTCAGGAAGACTAGAGCTTTGATTCAGGGTGTAGATCTTCAGCCTTGTTTTGTAAATAACCAGGAATCCAGTAGATAGATATTGAAAGAATGTCTCTGAAGATTCCAGGCTCTGAAGATGAAGAAGACTCTTGATTAGTGATGAATATTCTTCTTCAAATTTCAGGATTGACAAAGATGAAAGTAGATTTCAGTGTGAGAGAGTTCTGAGGGTTTAGTCTATGACTTTGTATTTTCTCATGTGCAGTTAGTTATCTATTTGATTTCTGTCTCTTTTTGGGGTTGATGGATGCTAGACTGAAAGAAGAAATTTATTTTATATTATGTAGTCAATTTGTCCTTTTAATTTTGAATTCAGGAATTAATTGATAACTAATCTGGAGAAATCAAACGGCTGGAATGTCTGCCATAAATGAGTTTCCCCAACTGTCCCTAATAAAATAAGCAAGTAATTATCCTGATGAATACCATAATTAATGCTACCAATAACTGCTATATTCAAAAAAATATGAGCATTAATTACTATGGAATATTACTGCTAATTAATATAGAAAGTAGGGGACAGAAGGAAGAAAACTTCTCATTCTAGAGTGGAGCAGAAATCGTCGACCTAAGAACGGAATTCGTCAACCTGAGATCCAAGATCGTTCACTTGAGAAATCCAGTTCGTCGACCATAGCTCTGCGAACTGCGTACTGAGAAAGACTTGCCAAATTTACACTCTGAGTTCGTCGAGCTGAGAATCTTTCTGAAGAAAACTAATCGTCGACATGAGCTCGAATATCGTCGAGCTCAGCTCAGAGAAATAACTCAGAGTTCATCGATCTGAGATCGACGATCGTAGAGCTGAGTTTGAAGAACTTTGAACTAAATAATATGTTCTCTGAATATTCAAAGTCTAAGTCTGCTGAGGTCCTCTGCTGGCTGGTCCATGAAGGTTGAACCTAATGACTTAGCCTAAACTCTATGACTACTAGACATGACCCTGGCTATACAAGGTGGCTCAGACTTAACCTAATTTAGTGAACCTAGCCCAAATCTAGCTAGGGATCCAACAATCTGTTAGATGGTAGTACCACTTTCCTGAAAGTAATTGGAGGCTTGGAGGCTAGTGGCTGCACTTGAGCTTTGCCCTTCCTTTTGGATTAGGCAGCTCTAGTTCTCCCTTTGAATCCTAACCCCTTCTTACCCTTTTGGGAGGAGAAGGAATAAATCAAAGGCAATACTGAACATGGTTTTGAGAACTTAGCCACTAACTCCTTCTCCTTTTGGAGTTTACCTTCAAGATTCCTAATGTGGATAATTTTGAAGGTGATTGTGTCCATCTAAATAAAAGTGATGTTTTTCAGCTTGTTGGCTTCATTTATCTTCAGTTTCAGCATGTTTGTTGAGTCTGAAACATCCGGCTTCAGAGAAGCAATCTCCTCAGCATATTTTTTGGCTAGGAGCCTTCTTTTCTTCAGTGCTTGCAGTAGTTCACCATAATCATCAATCAATTGATTGACATCTCCTTCAGATCCAGAACCATCTTCATCTCTTGATGCAGATGCTTCTAACTCTGGACTAGTTAAATAATCTGACACAGAAGGTGTATAATGTACCTTACTAGGGTCAAGCTGCTCCTGGATGGGTCCTTCCTCAGTCAAAGACATCAGCCCAAGGCAATGGCTGACTTCTTATCCTTCTTTAGATCTGGAAGCATCATCAGCTTCTCCATTAATAGCTGCCAGCATCTCAAAGAAGTCTGCCTCTATAGATTCTTCTTCAGCAAAAAACCGCCCAATATAGGCTTCAGCTTCATCTTCTTTTTCTGAATCTGATGATGAGGACTTAGTCCAGCTCTTTTGCTTCTTATCAATAAAGGATTTCTCCTTCTTTCACTTCTGATGATGATCCTTCTTTTCTCCAGCACCTTTTCTTTTGGCATGGCAGTCAGCTATAACATGCCCTGGCTTGCTGCAACAATAACATACCATTTTAGAAGAAGTATATTTACTTGGTTTAGAGCCATACATTTCCTCGAAAAGCTCAAGAGTTGCTTCTAGGGTCTTATAGTTTAAAGTACTGCTAGAAGCTGCGTCTATCATTTGCTTTGTCTTTTGATTTAGCCTGTTATAAAACGTCTGCACTTGTAACCATACAGGCAGCGCATGATGGGGGCATCATCTTAACAGTTCTTTAAACCTTTCCCAGGTTTATATAAGGTTTCAGAGTCTATTTGTCCAAAGACAAAAATATCGTTCCTAAGTTTTGCAGTTTTAGCTGGCGTAAAATACTTCGTCAGAAATTTTTCAGTTAATTGATCCCAAGTGGTGATGCTCCCTCTTGGCAAAGTCATCAACCATTGTTTAGATTTGGTTCTTAGGGAGAAAGGAAATAATCTTAGCCTAATAGCATCATTTGTGACACCATTTATTTTGAAGGTGTCACAAATCTCAAGAAATCTTGTTATATGTGTGTTCGGATCTTCATCTCGAAGTCCGTCATATTGTACATACTGCTGCACCATTTGAATTATGCTAGGCTTTAGTTCAAAATTATTATTAGCTATAGCAGGGTACACGATGCTTGATTCCATTCCCTCTAGATTCGGTCATGCATAATAAGACATAGGCATGTGCACGACTTCCTCCACGTGGGGTTCTTTCATTCTTAAAGTAGAAAATGACTCGGAATCCTCAACCGGTATTTGGAGAGTAGGGCCTTGAAATCGCGATCTTCTCCAAAGAGTACACTCAATTTCGTGGTCCAAGTCCAAAATAACCAACAAACTCCCGCGGGTCATGCACTAGAAGAAGAGAAGATAAAGAAATAGAAATAAATAAACTAGAAAAAGAGAAGCTAATTTTTTTTGAAAATAGTTTTTTTTGTTTTAACTCCCAAACTTCCCAAGTGCTACCCAATGAAGGGTTCGCAAGGTACAATACAAGATAGTGGTATTTAAGCCACTTTGCCCATTTTGTGAGAGTTAGGTGGTGTAGAAAAATTGTGAAGTGGGTTTCTATTAAGAACGGTAAATATTTTTTTGATTTTTAATATTTTTAGAAAGAGGATGAGAAAGAGAAATGATAAAAGTAATAGGTTCGTGTTTTCAAATTATCAACAAAAAGTTGATGTCTGGGAAAAGATATCCGAACTAGCAATTCAACTAGGCAAGTATACTTATCGAACTGTAGCTAGGGGACACAAATGTCATATTAAAATCCGGGAACTGTTGAGTAAACCTACTCACACGAAAACTATTATTTTATCGAAGGAAAGGTTTTAGGGTTAAAGAGAAATCTAAATGCACTTAAGAAAGGAAATATTACACTAAAAAGAGAACTAATTGCAAATAAATAGAGAGCTAATAAAAAGTATTACAATGAAGGGTTGGAGCAATGAAATGGAAAAGCACTCGATGAAGAATCACCTCAGCAAGAGTTGACTAAAAATGTGATAAAAAACCTAACTTAACAGGGTAAAGGTCCTTGATCGTGGAGGTTCCTAAATCTTGAACACGCTTCTCTCAAAGTCGTGCCAAACTGAGTTTAGCAAGGTCCGACCGAACTCTCGTCCAAATCGGAGGCCTAAATATGGCTTTATGCGGTGAACCCCACTATTGGATTTCACTCCAATCCGGGAGATTTGGACGTCTACCTCTCTCGAGGGGTGTGTACAACTCTCTTTACTCTTGAGTGTTCACTTCAAACTACGAGCCTCTCGGCTAGATTAGAGTGAAAACAGAAATGGAAATTATATATCGATAATATAATTCCAAACATGAATAATCAAGAGTAAATCAAAGGCCTAAACCCTAAAAAGATAAGGTAAATCAAAGCATCATAACTTAATCAACTCGAACCTCGGATCATCAAGATCGAGTACAAGGATGATTAGTTAATCATAGTGAAGTGGAGGAGGAGAGATGAGTAGAAAAACATTAAGAACACAAAGAAATAAATGGGCACTTTATATTAATAATGAAAGAGAGCTACACTTGAAATGAAAGATTACACTTGCAATGAAATAAAACTAAGCTAGCATTACATTAAACTACCAAAATAAGTACAAAAGCTATTACAAATGGTTAAACTAAACTAGGGTTAAGAAAAACTAAAATGAGAAAGAGAGAGAGGGGGACAAAAAGCATGAAAAAACACAAGTAAACAAAAGGGCAGCACCTCCCCTCTCAACCCAAACTTTTTTTGAATGCATGGGGTGGCCTTATATTTATAGGAAAAAATCTCGGGTTGGTTACGCCCTATAACACGCCCGGGGAGGGCGTGTCAGGGGGGCGTGACATGCACGGAGTTTACCTCAGGCTCTGGATTCTAGCGGGAAGGATGATTGCCTCTGTACGATGGTGGACATGCCCTAGGTCACGCCCGTGTAGGGGGGCATGACAAGCACGTCGCGTCAAAATAATTGGTCGGAAATCCGTCAGTCTTTGGAAAAGGTTTAACATGCCTAAGGACATGCCCGTGTTGGGGGGCGTGTCAGTACTGTTGACGTGTAGCAATAGAAAATCTTTAAATGCGGCAGCAGGCTTCGGGATGAGGGTGACACGCCCTGTAGCATTCCCAGGGAGGGCGTGTCAGGGGGTGTGATAGCAGTTTTTCTCGGTATATTGGCTCTGGCAGTAGACTTCCTCGGGATCGGGTCACAAGCCCTGTGACACGCCCAGGGAGGGCGTGTCGGGGGGCGTGTCAGGGCATTTTTGGCCAAAATTCCTGGAAACCTGCAAAAAGAGAAGAAAATATTAGCGACAATAATATATACATAAGGAGGTCAAAATATAAGCATACAAGACATGATTTGCACATTATAAACTAGAAAATACAATAATAGTTTAGACTACAAAACAAACTATCACACCTCAGGCCTTAGCCTTACTACTCAGATTCAAAATTAATTTTACACGGAATTAATCAATAAAATTAAATTACAGACAACAAAGGAAAGTCTTTGTGTCTGTCTACCTGGACTGAGCAGATTTCAGCCCTAACTTTATCTTCCCAGCAACAAGATGATACAGTGATCTTGAATTTGTAGCTCGGCTTATTCTAGAATTGACTAGCAGATAAATTTGGTTCTCCTTAAGAAATGTCTCGCGATATGGACTGAGCAGTTATCAGCCCTTCCTACTTCTTCTTTGATCCAGCAGAATGACCTTCAGATCTAGCTCGGCTTGGATTGAGAAGATAACTTCAGCTAGGGCACGCCTAGGCTGATTCTTCTTCCTCAGAGAATTTCTCTGAACTTACTGTAGAAGATGATGATCACCACAGCTTACTAAAAAGCCCTTCTGATTTGACATTGAAGTTCTTGGCTTTTGCAACAATGGCGGATGAAGACGACAACTCCTCTTTTCGTTTTCTCAGAAAATCAATTAGAAAACTTAATTCGAAAAAACTCTCTCTCTTTTTAGATCTCGATTACTCCTTTTATTTATAATCCCGTCAAAATAATAAGATGATCGACATGTGTCTCAGTTTTAACAGTGGTTAAAACCCCAGCTTTATTAACTTGAGATCCACTGTAGACTAACGGTGAAGTTAATGTTGATTTGCATCGAATCTTAAATTTGTTGACTTGTTGACTTTGCTGAGTCAGCATCCTTCTAAACTTAGCCAAAATAAACTAACATTTCTAAAATTCTGCGTTCGACGAAATCTGAACTCAGTTCGATGAAACTTGAGCTCAGCTCGACGAAACAGTAAAGCTGAGATCGATGAATTCTCTCAGTTGAGTTCTTCCTTCAGGTAAAAGCTGAGTTCGACGAAATCTGAACTCTGCTCGACAAAATTCTGATAACTGATTTCTTCTTACAGGAGAAAGTTGTGTTCGATTAAATTTGAAAGCTGAGTTCGACGAAATCTTCTCCTTACAGCAAAAAAGCTGTGTTTTACGAAATCTTCTTCTTACAGCTAAAAAACTGGGTTCAACGATTCTGAACTCTGTTCCACGAAATCAGAATTGGGTTCGACGAATAGTAGTCTCAGCGATTCTTGACTTAGAAATTTCTTCAGCTCTTGCTAGATGACATTGAGAGCGTTGAGTGTGTTGACCTTACTCAACGATATTTTCACTTTAGCCTATTCTTCATCTATCTTCCTGATGGCGTTGAGTGAGCTGACCTTACTCAATGATTCTGGACATAGCCGATTTTCTAGATTCTTCACAGTAAGGCTAGACTCAGAGCCATTTCACTTGGCGTTGAGTGAGTGAGCTTCACTCAACGCTACTTCACTGAGTTTAACTTTCTATCTCCTTAAGATTTGGCATTGACAGGCTTAGCATGACGTTGAGTGACGAAGCTTCACTCAACACTTCTGAACTTAGTCAAAATTCTTGCTTCCACTGCTTATGCTTTGACAGGATAACCTTGTCTCAATGGTTCTTGCCATATGGCGTTGAGTGAGTTGAGCTCACTCAACGCTTTCTGACTTAGCCAGATTTCTGCCTTTGCAATTCTGTTAGCTTTGACTGCTTGCCATCTCTCAATGCTATTAGTTAAATGGCGTTGAGTGAGCTTGCTTCACTCAACACTTTTTGACTTGGGCATTTTTCTGACTTTCCAGCCTATCACCTTGATTCCACCTGTCATTGTCTCTTGAACAAGCTATCCAATCATTATGACAAAGACTAACCTATTTGCATGAACTTAAACATACATCAAATACAACTATGTCTATCTCATTGACATGTTTTACATCATCAAATCAAGTCCATTGAGATCAATGGACCCAACACATATGCATGCAAATACTCAACCACTGAGTGCATTCCTTGTGCCAAAAGCATGTTCAACTGCTTCTCCAATGGTCTTCCATTTTCATTTGCTCCAAAGCACCAAACAGCATTGAAGCCATCCTAGGGACTGGGGGCTGCACTTGCCTTCTAGGTTGGGCATTAATCATGATGAACACCACTTCAGCTATCATTTGTATTGTTTCAGCTAAAGGAGGTGTCGCAGGCATGTCGCTAGGTGCACTTCTTTCCGCATAGTGCTGACGTTATGACTGCACTGCACCACTCCTAGTCACCTATAATCGTGAAACACTCAATTAGGTGACAAACTGATTGCCAAAAAGCCATCATAGCAACACGCAGGTTCCTCAAACATGTGTATTTTCATTCCTAAGTGGACATTCAAGGGTTCTTTCATGTTATAACGATAACGCACATACATGTACTCACCACCCTTTAAGAGAATTCGCCCACAAATTCAAATAAGACCGACACCAGAGCCTCTGATACCAATTTGTAACACCCCCATCCTTCACATAGTATATAGCAGTAGGTCCGGCTAGGGCCCTACATCATATACCACAGACAGACCAAGGAGTTACCAAATTGAAACAATAATCCAATATTTTGTATCCTAACACAGAGTGCATTCTACTACAAGTTAATTAAGGGTTATAAAATAGAACCCAACCATATGAATGTCCATTATCAAGAAACTGGAATGAATAACCAAACACACAATAATAGTCTTGGTCTTAAGGCCTTATAATGTTTACTCAAATTAAACTATCTTACATACTTCGGCACGCAGGCCGACCACATATGAATAACAAATAAACAAAACGGGCAATTCACTTTGGCCTTCGAGAGCCAGCTAAGCTATTTTTGGTTTCAGCTCACTATTTTCTACTTGGCTTAGTTTCACCTACAAGCAACATTCCATCGCAATGGTGGCAAACAAAAGCAACTATCAGCATTAACCAACCAAATTATAATGACCTCACCCCTCACTCGGAGTGGTGGTTCTCCTTACCTATATGCATTAGAATAAACAAAAAATAACAATCAAAAAGTGCAACTTAAGCACCATTCAACACAGACGTTGGCCCAAATAAAAAACTCCCCATTCTCATAGAGCACACTTTTGGTGAACAGGACCTCAAGGGTAACACCACCGATCTTTGCGACGGTCAACAATGTTTGAGCTTTTATTCTTTCGGAACCCAAGCCGAATACAACATCCCTAGCCTCTGGCAAAGTCATTACGATATGCAGATAAAATGTATGACTCACTCAAAGATGAAGACTATGGTTTGGTGCAGTTCATCCATATCCAGTGCTCAAATCGTCAAGCACGACAGCCACAACGCGGGTCAGCATCCACTTTCCCATTACCATATGATTCATAACCCCATTATGATCCTAGGATAGCTCTCATGGATACCTTAGCTGAGCAAATTAAGCCCACACCCACCACAATGGACCAGAGGACTTCGAGAGACATGCTTCACACACAGCCTACGGGTATCCTTGAGACATGCCTCTTGAATACATAGCTCACTTGGAGCTATCTCCAGGGGTAGTACTATTGCCGTGCGGTAGGGGACAGACTATCGTTTCTTCCTGTTAGATCCCTAGTTTGGATTTGGGCTAATGTTCACTATTAGGATTGTTGACCCACCACGTATAGCCAGGGTCAAGTTTGTTAGTCCTAGAGTTTAGGCTAGTCAATAGAATCAATCTTCATGGACCAGCCTGCAGTTGACTTCAGGGGAATCAATACTTAGAAGAATTCAGAGTTCAGTTTATTAGTTCGAAGTTCTTCGAACTCAGCTCAACGATCGTCGATCACAGATCGACAAACTCAGAGTTCCTTCTCTGAGTTGAGCTCGATGATATTCGAGATCAGGTCGACGAATTATTCCCTCAAGATAGATTCTTTGGTCGACGATATTCTACCTCATCTCGACGAACTTGGAGCTCAGCTTTGACATTTTCTTTCTAGATTATTTATTCTCTGAGCTTAGGTCGACGAATATGTTTTCTCAGCTCGACAAACTTTGAATTCAGGTCGACAAAATCTGTTCTGAGGTCGACGAAATCTGTCAGTTCAGTATTTCCTTCTCTGCAGTTCATTTCCAGATTGACCAAGGCTTATTTAATATATAGTTGCTTATATTGCTCTGAGTAATTAAATGCATATATTCTTATGAATATAGTCGTTAATTGGCAGCATTAATTACTAGATTTCACAGAGTAAAAATTCGGCTTAATAACTGGGACAGTTGAGGAATCAAATTAATGCCCTTCTAGCCGTTTGTCCAAGTTCCAAAAATTAAGCAGTCAATCAAGGAGTAAAAATTCAAATTAAAAATTATCTGCTATCAAAACATACACAAGATAGAAAATAAGAAGTCAGAGAATAAATTAAGTCACATGGGCAGACACAGAAAGACATTCAGTCTGCAAATTTATTCTGCCTTCATCATCTGCAAATCTTCTCCAAGCTTTCAAGAGACATCAAATACAATTAGTCTAAAAGCTTCTATAGATCATCAAAGAAGACCTACACCCTGTGCAAAGCTTCCAGCATTTCCTAAACTATAATCATCTCAGGGCGAGCCTTGACAACTTCAATACACTGAATTCTTCTCTGTTGATTAAAGAAAGAGAAGACAACATCCCCTTCTTAACTCACTGTGTACAGGGTTATAACTCCCTTTAAAAGTTAAACTCTTGGTGGTAGGGCACCTGATCAAAAACCTGTGTGTTTTGGTTGTTTGGGCGCCTGATCAAAAGCCTAAAGAGTTGTGAGATCTCCATATAAATAGATCTTCTGGTGGCAGTCACCTGAGCAAAACCTACTAGTGGATTCCTACCAGGGTGGTAGAAGAGTGGATGTACCTAGATTTGGGGAACCACTATAAAATCTCTTGTGTTGTCTGGTTACCCTTTTTCTTTTTATACTGTGCTTTGATAGTCTAACTCTATTCTCTTTACATAATATCTGATATCACCTATTTTACTGCTAAATCTTATAAATCTATAAAAAGTTTTTAAAGCTCTATTCACCCCACCCCCCCCCCCCCCTCTAGAGCTAATTAGATCTATCCCCTTGTCTTTCACTTTCTCTTTTTTCAGGTGTTTTCCTAGAGACTAGTTCTAGTACAATTAGTGTAGTCATCTGCACACCCGGTGAATCCGAAATCTACACGATTACCATAGATTCTTCTCCGACATACAAAACATATAAACATCACCAATCTATAACAACCCGTCCAGATACGCTTCACACATGATGCCTATTTCGTACTTTGATTCCGGATCTAAATGCAATACTAACGAGGATGCATTGATCTACCCGTCAGAAGAACTACTTCCGCGTGTTTATGGAGTGTCTACCCTAAAATGCCAAATAAAAGACTTTACATGTCCAAGGAAGAGGATCGTTACCCTAGGAATCCATTTTGGCATCATAGGAGAAAATCTAGACGGATAGAATCGACTGCACTGGCTTTGGCTCCATAGATCCGAACTCGCCTTGCGAATTCGAGCTCCAAATCCCATACGGCGGCGAGATCTCCTTTCCGGCGATGCTGCACCTCCTACAAAAGATCCGGCAAGTTCTTAACTCCAAAGGAAAATGAAGTGAAACTACCGAACCAGTACTATAAACCAAGCTACCGCCACACGGTACCTAACTACCGATAAGTGGTTCCATTATTCAACGCCTTGATTCGCGTGCCACTACCAAGGCCCACCACCTATAGGCTGACACGTGGCAACGTCATTACAACTTTGTTTTAGCCACGCGATAGGATGCCAATGCCTCGCAGTGGCTAGCGACGGTTACGACACGACCGCTTCTGCTACCACCACGCAATAGCTACTACCGTCGCGCGATAGAAACCCAAGTGATCTGGCATATAAATTGCCAATCTACTGCCTATGGTACCCCTACTATTAGGTAATTACTTCCCAAGAGCTATGCTTATTAAAATGGCTAACGCTACGCAATAACCATCTACCGCCGCGCGGTAGACTAGGCGTTGATTCAACCTATCTCACTCTATGCTCTCGACACCTGACACTACCCCAGCACGGTATCAGCCTATCGTCATGCGGTAGCCAATGCGTCGAGTCAACTGGCATTACTCGGTTCTCTCGACGCCTATAGACCAAATATCCCGGAGCTACCGCCAGTATTAACACTATTGTCGGACGATATCTCCCAGAAGTCTCTTTCCTTCTTCAAAAATCCTGGGGCATTACACACATACACCTGCTCTATCAATTCTTGAAGTTGCGCCTTCAATTCCACCAACTCTCTTGGTGTTAAATGGTAAGGAGACCGTGACATAAGTTTGGCACCTGACACCCACTCGATGGTGAACTCGATATCTCTCTAAGGTGGGGATCCAGGGAGATCTTCGGGGAATACATCGACAAATCCGACAACACCGGAATACTGACCAAACCAGGTTTGGGCTTCTTATCCTCTATAAGAGTGAAGAACAACTCTGCACCCTCATGAACTGCTTTAACTACTTGGAGAGCAGACATCAACGTCTTGCTCGATCCCTTCATACCCGAGAAAGTAGTTTCCTGGCTTATATTCAACCCCAGTTTGACAATCTTCAAACTACAATCAATAAACGCACGCTTCTTCGAGATTCAATCCATGCCAAAGATCACGTCAATCTCCACTATCGACAGTAGTGACGATTCCATGTCAAAAGCTTGACCCTATCCGTGCACTTCAAACACCTGTTAGGCAGCAATACATCCAATCTTACTTTTGCCACTGAAGAAGGAACTCTGATACATAATACAAAGTCCTCGGATTGGAACGAGTGTGAAACTCCTATATCAAACACTGCTCGAGCCGGACTGTCCATAATTATGACAAAGCCTAAACAAGAAAGTCATACAACCAATGCAAAAGGCGTAAGGTATAGAAAGTATTGCGTTTAAAATCTAACTCATACCTGTAACCACATCTCCTTGTTTGATGGCCTCGTGTTGGCCAAGGTTATAGACTCTTGGTTGGGGTGGTGCCTGATGGGACGCGATTGACTCCACCGCCCTCCCTTTTTCAGCATAGGATGCTCCTGCCTTTTTCACCGTTCTTGGAGGGCCACTACGACATTCTCGGGCTATATGTCCCAGCTTAGCGCAAGTGTAGCAGTGAATTAGACCTCCACACCCAGAAGATTCCTTAGAAGTAACATACGAAGAAGCCGGTCCAGAAGACTTGGCCCTTGTATTCCATCTTCGGTTCCAAGTCTTCGGTGGTTTTGGTACTTTGAACTATGGGCTCATCACGGTTAAGTCCTTCTTACCTTGGACCCTATTCAGAACCTGCTCCAGAGATCAGGCTGTATTGATAAGGAATAGGAAGCCCTGTGTCATAGGTCCTGAGAGAAGTAACCTCAGATCGTCACTCAGTCCTTCATAGAACCGATTAGTCTTGCGCTCCTCATTAGTAAAATTAGAGCAAGCATAACATCCCAATCTCGTGAACTCATGCAGGTAGTTGCCCACAGTACTCTCACCCTGCGTCGATCTATGAAACTAATTCTCCATAGCTATTTTTGCACTGTTGGAATGAACCGTGCCAGAAATTGTGTCGAGAACTCCTCCATTGAGATATCATTGAGTTGTCTCCCACCAAAGTGATGTATCTCAAACTCATCCCACCATAACCTTGCTTCGCCGTCCAGAAGGAATGTGGCTATCGTAGCCTTCTACCACTCCTTAGTCTTTGTTGCTGACATGACTCTCTTAACCCTAAAAAGCCAGTCCTCGGCTTGTGTTGGGGTTCCAGTCCCTGCAAACACTTGTGGATTGAGCTCATCAAGTACATTCTCTACTTTTAAGTCGCTCTCCTCTGCACTACAGGCTCTGCCACTACATGATCTGCCACTATAGGTTCTGATGCACCAAATGGTACATGACCTAATACAGGAACAGGTTGCTGCAAATGCCTCCCTGGTTGGGCATTGATCATAGTGAACACCACTTTAGCTACCATTCATATTGTTTTAGCAAAAGGAGGGGTCGCTGGCGCATCATTGGGTGCATAACTCTCTATAGAGTGCAGATGATGTGACTACTCTGCACCACTCCTAGTCACCTATAATCATGAAACACTCAATTTGGTGATAAATAATTACCAAAATGCAATCATAGAAACATACAAGTTCCTCAAACATGTGTATTTTCATTCCTAAGTGGACATTCATGAGTTCTTTTCATTTTATAACGGAAACGCACATCGTACATACATGTGCTCACCACCTGTTAAGACAATTTGCCCATGAATTCACATAAGACCGACACCAGAGTCTGATACCAACATGTAACACCCCCATCCGTCATATAGCATATAACAGTAGGTCTGGCTGGGTCTCGACGTCATATACTACGGACAGTTAAAGGAGTTACTAATTGAAACCATAATCTAATTTCACGCATCCTAATACAGAGTGCATTCTAGTGGAAGTAAAATAAAGGTTTAGAAGAACCCAACTAATCGAATGTCCACTAAAACAAAAATAGGAATGAGGAACCAAATACATAACTGTTATAGCCTTAAGGCCTAACAATATTAAACTTATAATATAAATTGTATTGCATACATCGGCACGCAAGCCAACTACACATGAACGATACAACTAAAGGGTAATTCTCTTCGGCCTTCAAGGTCCAGCTTAGCCATCCTAGACTCCAGCCTACTTTTTCCCGCTTGGCCCGTCTGCACCTACATGGAACATTCCACGACAACGATGGCTAACAATAGCAATGGTCATCATTAGCTGAACAAATTATAATGACCCCGCCCCTCTCTCGGGGTGGAGGTTCTCCTTCCCTGCAGACATTACCATATACATCTCATGGCAATCAAAACTTGCAAATTAAGAACCATTCTCCACAGACGTTGGCACAAACGCCCAACGTACCGTGCTCTCAGGGCACATTCTTGGTGCACAGGAACTCATGGGTCACACAATGCATTCTTTGAGACGGTCATCAATGTTTGAGGTTTTATTCTTTCGGAACCCAAGCCGAAGAAAACGCCCCTAGCCTTCAACAAAGTCATGTTGACTTCAGATTCACACTTTGACTAACTACAAGACGAGAGAATTGGGTTGGGTACAGTTCAGCTATTTCCCATGCTCAATAGATCATACGCAGTAGCCATGACACGGTTCAGCATCCCCTTTCCCATTACAGTATGATTCATAACCTTGTTATGATCCTAGTTTAGCACTCACGGCCGCTTAAGCTAGTCTGCAAAGGCTCTCATCACAACACATTGCCCCCCCCCCCCGATCTTCAAGAGATAGGCCTCCACAGATGGCCCTCGGATCTCACAAGATAGGCCTCATAATATTGACCACAGGTCTCCATGAGATTGGCTTTTCAAACAATACAATGCTCACTGGGAGCTATCACCGGCATTAGCGCTACCACCAGACAGTAGATGATAGACTATCGATTCTTCCCCCATTTTCGGCTGTTTTCCTTGATACCTCCTCTAGTACTCTTAACGTAGCCATCTGCACACCACGTGACTTTGAAATCTTTGCGATTACCATAGAGTCTTCTTCGGCATACAAAGCATAAAAACATCACCAATACAGACCAACCCTTCTAGATGGGCTTCTGACAGCATGTCTATTCCGTACTTCGATTTCAGATCTAAATGCAATACTACAGGGATACATGGATCTACCCGTTAGTCAAACCACTTCCCACATGTTCGTGGAGCGTCTACCCTTATATTCCCAAATGAAGGACTTTATAGGTCCAAGGAAGAGGATCGTTACCCTAGAAATCCGTTTTGGCACCATGGGAGAAATTCTAGCAGGATGGAAACGACTGTTTCGTCTTTGCCTCCGTAGATCCGAACTCGTCTAGTGAATCTTAACTCCGAATCTCGAATGGCAGTGGAATCTCCTCCGTCCAACTCTAGTGCTCCTCCTCTAGTCGTCTAGCCCAAGGTTCTCAAACTCCATAAGAATTAAGAGAAAATGGCCATTCCAATACTATAAACTGAGATACCTCTGCGCGGTAACTATCTACCGCCGTACGGTATCGTTAATCAACGCCTTGATTCATGTACCACCACCTAAGCCCTCCAATCACAAGCCGACATGTGGCCATGCCATTACAACTTTTCAATCGCCGCTTGATAGGTAACTATTGCCAAGTGGAATCTAGCGTAGGTTACGACACGACCGCTACCGCTATCTCCGCGCGATACATGCTACCGCCGCACGATAATATCCTGAGAGCCTCATCAATTAAATTGACCCTGCTACCACTAGCGATATCACTACCGCTGGGTGGTAGCTTCTCGAATGCTCTGCCAATTAATTCTCGGAGCTATTGCCAACATTAACACTGCCACTAGGCGGTATCTCCCAAAAACAATTTTCCTGCTTCGGAAATCTTGGGGCATTATAATAGTAGTTTCATCCCCATCACCATTAGTTTGACCTTTAGGAGTAGGAACATCATCATATACAAAAGGATCTAGGCCTAGTGCTCCTCTGATGACAATGAAGTCCAAATAGCATTTTTTTTATTGGCCTTAATCATTGATTTCTCACCCTTTATGACTTCTTTAGTGATGATTGTAGTTAGGGAGTCCTCTGTAGAGTAAATCTTGTAAGCCAAATAATTAATCCCTTTGGTGACTTGATTCTTCACCTCCAACATGTGGTCATCAAAGTACTGGGTTCAAGCATCCATTCTTCTCTCAATACTAATCTTGTTTGCTTCCATGATTTGCTTTTGTACTGCATGCACCATTTCCATGTTTGCTGAGGTGATGTTTTGATTCTCTATGATGTCATTTTACTTTTGCCTAATCTCATCAAGCTTTTCCTCAGTATATGTAACAGCTAGAGCAGCTCTTTTAAAGAATGCAACTGTGTTAGCTTTGAGCAAATTCACCTCAAATCTTATTTTCTTGATCTCAGTGTATATGTCTTATCTCAGTTCTTTGATGGAATCATCCACATAGTATTCTATTTGCCTCCTCTGATCATCTACTACTCCTTTCAATTGAGCCAGGAAGGAGGAAGACATTGTATCAGTCTGTTGAGATGTTCCTTGTAAAAAAACATCTTCATTATCCCTCCTCATATCTCCCTTAGATTCTGAGTCAGACACATAAAACTCAGTGGAGTGATCCGGAATATCAATAGCATACTCATTATCCTCAGATAACTCAATAACATTTTTAGTTTCTTTAGCAGGGAGCTATGTGTGAATCTCCCTCTCAACCTCAGGAATTACTATATCGACTTGTTGAACTTCAGCTATAGTTTAAGGGACATCTTCTTGCACTAGCTCTGTAACCCGCTCCCCCCTAACTTTAGCCTTAGAGGGGAGTAACTGAGATTCAACTGGAATTTGACCAATTCTTTCCTATATGTTATCCAAGAAAGAGTCAATCTAGTATTGTAGACCAACAAATGATTGAACTTGCTCCCCTTCAGCAGGAGTATCTACTTTAAGAGTCTCTTCCTAAATCCCCATACAGATCTTATTTATAATAACACCAACTAACCTCTCAGCAGGTTCCATTGGAGTATCTTTAGATTGAGAAACACTATTTGGTAGAATTTTGGCAGCAGGTTCTTATGGAATAGTCACCCGAGCACTTACATCTCTTCTAGTTTCAGTTGTTGATTCAAATAGTTGTGGGTTATGGGGCTCTTCACCTCTGCTCTTAGATGAGCTACTTCCAGATCTCTCTTCAGATATTGTAAGTACTTTCTTATTATTTTTGTCAACTGACAGTTTGTGTGGGAGCAGCACTCTATCCCACCTAGCAAACATCCTTGAGTCCATCTTCCTCATGTGGTGTATCTTAACTCCTAGACTCATATATAGGATCCCTGGAACTTAACTCAGCAAGAATAGGGAGAGTATTCTACCCATGTTGGGATCCAGAATATATTCCACTATCGATTCAAAAAGAATATTTCCCCAGTCAGTTTTCTCAGACAGAATTACTCTTGTCATCATCTCAAACAACTTTCTAGAAATCTTGTCGTGAGAACCTGTCTTGCAGATTAAGTCCTTGCCTATTACATCTGCTAAGAATTTCATTATCAGGTTCATCTCTTTTCTCATGATTGAACCTATGGTGTGCTTTGACAGCCCACACCATTTGAGTGCTGACTTAACATCCTCAACAAATAGTTCATCCTCTTCATCTGATGGCCCAAGCTTAGTCAATTTCAGAACCTTGCTTAACCTCCTTGAGGAAATCTTGATTTTGTTTCCACTGATAGAAGTCTTAATCTTATTGGAAGACGAGTCCACTTTGTAATTAGTGTACAGTTCCAACACTTCTCTTTTCAAGATAGAACATGGTTCTGACAAACAAATTCTAGGTCTTCGACATTCAGTAGATGAAGAACAAGTTGTACTTCTTCAGGAGCATCCTTGAATCCATTCCTAACGAGCTTAGAGCCCTCGAACAGGAAATATACTCCTTTGGGTGCCATTGAATCTTTGATTTTCTGGAGAGTTGAAGAATTTTTGCTCGAGAAAATTCTGGCAGGGATTTAGTGAGTCAAATAGGGCAAGGAACTATCTATTTCATCCTAGGCATACCTTTCTATTTATAGTTAACCATATTTGAGAATGTGGAGAGATGCATACCTATCACGCTTTACGCGATTTGATCTACTACTGAGATTAATCATTGGAATTAGCCGTAATCTGATTTGTCTGTTTGAATACGTTGAGTTCACTCGACGTACTTGACGGTCTCGACACTTTGAGTTGTCTCAATGCCCTCGACACCTTGACAGTTAGTCCATTTTTTCTTGATTACCTACAAAAAGTTTATCCTCCAAATGCACATATGCATGTAAACATAATAATGCTACTCCAATTTCAACATACCCAACTCAAATTTGAAGGTGTTGAATTTGGCTACATCTAGAGGATTAGTGAAGATATCAGTCACTTGTTTGTCTATGGGGACAAACTTAAGACTGATGTCATCCTTTTCAACACGCTCTCTAATGAAATGATATCTAATCTCAATGTGCTTGGTCCTGTTATGAGAGACATAATTCTTAGCAATTGAGATAACACTATTTGAATAACAATACATAGGAGTTTTACTTAGTTGAAGATTATAATCCTAGAGTTGATGTTGAATCCATAGTAGTTGTGCACAACAACTTTGTTGGATCCCGAGTTTGGAATTGGCTAGGTTCGCTAATTAGGATGAGTTTGACCCATATTGTATAACTAGGGTCAAGTCTGTGAGTCCTAGAGTTTAGGCTAGTCTTTAGGTTCAACCTTCATGGACTAGCCAGCAGAGGACCTCAGTAGACTCAGACTTAGCAGAATTCAGAATTCAAAATCATCAGTTCGAAAACCTTCAAACTCAGCTCGACGATCGTCGATCTCAGATCGACGAACTCAGAAATCTTTCTTTGAGTTGAGCTCGATGATATTCGAGCTCAGGTCGACGATCTCTTCATTCAGACAGATTCTCAGCTCGATTAACTTAGAGCGCAGAATTGGCAAGTTATTTCAAGAATGCAGTTCGTAGAGCTCAGGTTGATGAACAGGAATTCTAAGGTCAATGAACGTGGAACTCCAGTCGACGAATTATTTTCAGAGGTCGACGAATTCTGTCAAGAGCCAGAACTTTAAGATTTCCTTATTTTGTACTTATTCATTATATTTTTTTAGCAGTTATTTTCTGATAAATTAATGCTCATATTCTCTTGAATATTGCCGTTATTGGCAACATTAATTATGGTTTACATCAGGGGTTAATTACTTGCTTATTTTAATAGGACAGTTGGGGAAACTCATTTAAGTCAGTTATTCCAGTCGTTTCATTCTCCAAATCAGTCAGCAATTAATGCTTGGAATTCAAATTTCAAAGGAGAATTTTGACAGCAGAATATAAAAGAGATTTTCTCTTTTCAGACGTCAATAATCACTGCATGCATACACTGACCAAACAATACTGAGAATACAGAGAAGAGACACAGAACAACATACAGAACTCTCTCTCTCTCTCTCTCTCTCTCTCTCTCTGTGTGTGTGTGTGCAGAAAACATTCTGTTTTCCCTTGTTCTTTCTAAAGACTGAAAATAGCAACCATTAATATAAAGAATCTTCTTCAACTTCTCCTCCAAGAATATGCAAGGACAACAACTTTGAATCAGTCAAGAAAGTTCTTGGATCTCTCAAGACAAGGATGAAGACCTACACCCTGAGCAAGGCTCCTATTCTTCTGAACCATCTCTATATTTCAGAAGGAGCTTTGACAACAGAAATCCATAAGTCTTCTATGTTGTATAGAGAAAAGAGAAGACATCATCACCTCTCTCACCTCCTGTAAAAGGGTTTATTAACTCCCTTCAAAAGTTTATTCTTGGTTTTTGGGAACCTGATGAAAAGCCTAAAGGGTTATGAGATCTCCCTATAAATAGATCTTGTGGTGGCAGTCACCTGATCAAAAACCTGATAGTGGATTCCTACCAGGGTGGTAGAAGAGTGGATGTACCCAGTTTGGGGAACAACTATAAAATTCTTGTGTTATCTTTGTGTGATCATTTTATTTCTTGTTCTTACTGTGCTATGATATTTTAATTAAGCATGTTTCTATTTCTTATTAAACTACTACTTGTATCACCTATTTTACTCTGATAAATTCTAAAACAGCCAACATTTTTAATTACTCTATTCACCCCCCCCCCCCTTAGAGTAAATCAGGTCTAACCCCTATCTTTAAATTAGTATCAGAGGGGTGTTCCTTTGGTTGTATAAGTTAACACTTGAACCAAAAGGTCCTTGTTAGATATGATTTCTTTTTCCTAGTTTTTTTATTTATTCTATATCATAGCATAGAACAAAGATTATGCAAGCACCAGACCTCCAGTCTACAACTTGAATAATTTTGCTATCTAGAAGAAAAGAATCAAGTTATATATAAACTCTATTGATGAGGATATTTTTAATTCCATTTTGACCGGACCACCAAC
This sequence comes from Platanthera zijinensis, assembly GCA_039513925.1. Classification (NCBI taxonomy): domain Eukaryota; kingdom Viridiplantae; phylum Streptophyta; class Magnoliopsida; order Asparagales; family Orchidaceae; genus Platanthera; species Platanthera zijinensis. Next base: position 76,984,730 of record CM077091.1, read on the forward strand.
TCCAGTGGCTACAATTACTGCAAGTTCCAGCACTCATGTTGTTCCACCACCTGAGTGGAAAGATGCTCAAAAGAAGGCCAAAATAGTTGATGCCAAGGCCATGAATATTCTGGCTTAGGCAATGTCTGATGACATTTTCCAGAAGGTGGCAGAGTGCACATCAGCAAAGGCTATCTGGGATTCTCTTAACCAGATGGTGGTTGGGTCTATAGATGAGAGAAAGGACAGGAGATCCAATCTTATCTCTCAATATGAAAACTTTAAGAAAGAAGAGTCAGAGTCTTTCAATGACATGTAGAACAGACTAAGCTAAATCATCAATGAGCTAAAGACTCTAGACAAGGACATAACTCTCACAGAAGTCAATGGCAAAATCTTTATGTTCTTCTCCAGCTCATGGGATTCCAGAATCTGGCCAATCAAGGAAGCCAGAAGTCTTAATGAGATTTCCACTACATCTCTTCGTGGAAAGCTCAAGTCCTATGAACAATTGATAAAGACTAGAGAAGCTGTTGAGCAGAAGACTCCATCATCAGCAAAAAAGGAGAAGAACATTGCATTCAAATCATCTAAAGAATCAAGAGCTCCAACAGCCAGTGAAGATTTTATGAGTCTCTTAGCCAAGAGATTTTATAAGATGGGCAAGAGGGATTTCAGAAGAAAGTCATCTAGGCAAGATGACAAGCCAAGGTATGACAAGACTCCAATTAAAGAAGTTGTCTGCTTTGGTTACAGGAAGCTTGAATACTTCATCTCAGAGTGTCCAGAGAACCACAAGAAGGAGAGAAGAAGAGAAAAAGAAAGCAGGAAGCAGCACTACAGCAAGCCCTCCTCCAACAAGCATAAGAGAAAGGAGAAAGGCTTTGTGGCTGAAACCTGGAGTGAAACTAAAGATGAATCTTCATCTTCCAGCTCCAGTAAAGATGAAGAGGAAGCAAAGGCAAAAGAAGTGTGTCTGATGGCCATCAATACATCAGGAAGCTATTCAGAAGCAGAAGATGACAAGTCAGAGGGCGAAGACTCTAAATCTGAGGAAGATCTGGTACTGTCTTCTTTTGACTTCAATTCAAATAATTTTATAACTGAATTTGAATCTTTATTTCTTGATTTAATTAACTCTGAAAAAGAAATTAAATAGCTTAGAGAAAAACTATCAGAACAAGATAATTTCATTTCTGAAAACATTAAATTAAAGGATGAATTAACTTTAGAAAATGAACAGATCATCACATTAAAAACTAAATAAGCTGAGGTAAGGCAACTTGAAGAATCCCAAAATTGGAGAAGTATCAAGCTGATGGACATCACAGGCACAGTGAATGCCAGTCTTAATGGCAAGCTGGGCTTAGGTACTTCATCAAGCCAACCCCCACTGATTCAGAAAAATATTTTAACAACTCCAATAAAATTTGTTTCTGAAAAGGGCAAGGAAAAGATAGATGATAATAATGTTAAACAAACAGAATTAAAACAAAAGAATAAGAAAAAGAGAAAGAATAATAAAAATCTTAACTATAACAATGTTCAGCAGATTTCGTCGAACTTAGATCGACGAAATGTGTACAGTTCGTCGAACTCAAGTCAACGAACTCTGAACGCAAACTTTTATTATAATTATTCTCTAAACTGCGATCGACGAAACCAGTATGGTTCGTCGACCCGAGATCGACGATATTGGGGGTCCAAAAAATGAATATATTCATTCTCTGAGTGGAGTTCAACGAACTCATCCCCATTCGTCGAGCTCAGATCGACGAACTTACCAAAATTTGTCGACCCCAGTTCATTATAACAAAAACTTTAATTCTAACAGAACATTTAATCAACCAGGACAATATGTTAATCCATTTAATCAATGGATAATTCCACCTAGAAGATTTCATCCCCTAGGTTATAAAAGTCAACCCGAATACTCATACATTTCCAATTTTAATTATGTAAAAAAACAAGGACCCAAGGTGACCTGGGTAAAGAATAGCTAATCTGTTTTATTGCAGGTGAAAGACTATCCCACCACAGAGCAACAATGGTATCTAGATAGTGGTTGTTCAAAGCATATGACTGGAAACAAGGACAACTTAATCAACTATAAGTCAAATCTAGGACCCAAAGTAATATTTGGTGATTATAATTGTGTCCAGACTGAAGGATATAGAAAGGTCAAAATTTGAGCAGTCACCTTCTGTAAGGTAGCTTATGTAAGTGGACTGAAGCACAACCTTATATCCATAAGTCAGGTATGTGATGAAAGTTTTCAGGTATCATTTAACAAAACATCATGTATTATTACTTCTGTAGATAACCAAGTAGTGTTAACTGTTACTAGAGTAGGTAATATCTATATAGTTAATTTTAAGTCAGCTAAAACTGAAATATGCCTGTTTAACCAAACTAGTATTAATAATGAACTTTTGCATAGGAGATTGGGTCATGTTAATCTAAAAAACATTGCTAAACACTCTAGGGACAACCTTGTTAGAGGATTTCCTTCTTTCCCCTACAAGAAGGAAAGCCTTTGCAGGGCTTGTCAATTAGGCAAGAAAACTAAAACTAGTTTTAAGTCACTTAATAAGAGTGATTAACCTAGGATTCTGTATTTGCTTTGCTTGGATCTCTTTGGACCCATTGTTGTACAGAGCCTAGGAGGGAAGTCTTATACCTTAGTAATTGTTGATGACTTCTCAAGGTTCACTTGGGTGTTCTTCTTGAGAAACAAGTCTGATAACTTCAATGTTCTTACAGATTTTCTTAAGAGCATAAGGATTGAGTAGTCTACTCCAGTTGCATTGATCAGAAGTGATCATGGTACTGAGTTTGAGTCTCTTCCCAAGCAAGAATTCTGTGAGAAGGAAGGTATCAGGCATTGTTTCTCTGCTTTTAGAAATCCTCAACAAAATGGGGTAGCTGAAAGGAAAAATAGAACACTCATTGAAGCTGCAGGCACATTAATTGCAGATGCTCACTATCCCCTATCCTTTTGGGTAGAGGCTGTGAGCACAGCAAACTATGTCCTAAATAGAAGTTTGATTCATAAGCTTAAGGGCAAGACCCCTTATGAACTACTCAAAGGGATGAAACCTAAAGTAGATTATTTTAGAGTCTTTGGTTATATTTGTTACATTCATAATAACAACAAGAAATACATTAGAAAGTTTGAAGCCAAGGCTGAAATTGGAGTTTTTCTTTGATATTCCTGAGTAAGCAAGTCTTATAGGGTATATAATAAATTATCCAAGAAAATGGAAAAGTCTATTCATATTTCTTTTGAAGAGACTATTATGTTTTACAAGGAGAAGATAGCTTCTACTAGTGAGAATTTATAGGAACCTCTCCTGTGTGAGAAGTTGGATGAATTGACCCCCACCAATGAGGCTGTTACACATCCTTCTCCACATGTTGCTGAATAAAGTGAATATGAGGTCACTGAATACAGTGAAGAGCCAATAACAATTATAATTCCACCAGAGGAATTAAATCTTCAAGTTGTTGCTCAACCAGCTCCTCCTACTGAGATAGTCACACTTAGAGATCACCCTATATCTCAAGTGATTGGAGACATATCAGTGGGTGTGCATACAAGGCATCAACTCCACCAGGACATGATGCATGCCTGCTTCATATCTCAAACTATGCCCCAATATATTAAAGATGCTGAGCAAGATCCACACTGGATCATTGCAATACAAGAGGAGCTCAACCAATTTGAGATATGTAGAGTTTGGAATTTAGTTCAAAGACTCAAAGATTACCCAGTCATTGGAACTAAATGGGTATTTAGAAACAAACTAGATGCTCAAGGTACTATCATAAGAAATAAAGACAGATTAGTTGCTCAAGGATACAAACAAGAGGAAGGTATAGATTATGACCAAAAATTTGCCCCTGTTGAAAGATTAGAAGCAATAAGGATATTTCTAGCTTATGCAGCCTACAAGAAGTTCACAGTATACCAAATGGATGTCAAAAGTGCATTCCTAAATGGTGAACTTAAAGAAGAGGTTTATGTGGAACAACCACCAGGTTTTATCTCTTCATCTCATCCATCTTATGTTTTTAAATTGCATAAAGCTCTCTATCATCTAAAGCAATCTCCAAGACCTTGGTATGTAACCTTAGCTAGCTTTCTCTTAGAGCATAAATTTTATAGAGGCATAGTAGATAAGACTTTATTTATTAAGCATCATCATAATAAAATCTTGTTAGTATAAATATATATAGATGACATTATATTTGGTTCTACTGATTCCAAACTATACAAAAGATTCTTTGACCTTATGCATTCCAAGTTTAAAATGAGTAGCATGGGTGAGCTCTCCTACTTCCTTGGTCTCCAAGTGAAGCAGTCCCCTGATGGCATCTTCATATCCCAATCCAAGTATGCTAAGGAGCTAATCAAAAGGTTTGGGATGGCTGATGCTTCAGCTAAGAAAACACCTATGGCTACAAATGCTATGATTGATTCTGATGAACATGGGAAACCTGTTGATCAGAAACTATATAGGGTAATTTTTGGGTCCCTGTTATATCTCACAGCAAGTTGGCCAGACATTATGTTTGCTACTTATCATTGTGCTAGGTTCCAGGTGAACCCTAAAGAATCTCACCTTATTTTCCTAAAAAGAATTTTTAGATATATAAAGAGTTGACCAAATTTAGGACTCTGGTATCAGACTGAGTCAAAGTTTGAGTTGACTGGATACTCAGATGCTTACTTTGCTGGATGTACAGTTGATAGAAAAAGCACCTCAGGGACATGCCAATTCCTTTGTTCTAGACTTGTGTCCTAGTTTTGAAAAAAACAGACATCTATGTCTACTTCAACTATAGAAGCTGAATATATAACAGCTGATAGTTGTTGTTAACAAATACTGTTGATTCAAAATAACCTCCTAGATTATGATTTCAACTTAAATAATTCAACTCTACTTTGTGATAATACAAGTGCAATTTCCATTGCACAGAATCCAGTGCATCATAGTAGAACTAAGCATACAGAAAGAAGGCATCATTTCATTAGAGATTGTGTTGACAAAAAGAAAATTAATCTTGTCTACATCTACACTAATTTGCAAAGAGCAGACATCTTCACCAAACCCTTGGATGAGAGGAACCATCTGTTCTTTTTGAATCAGCTAGGTATGATAATTGGAGAAGCATTAATTTAATTTCTGTCTGCGATCGAAGAATTTGTCACAGTTTGTCAAGCGGAGATCGACGATCTGAGGACAGTTCTTGAGAAAAATCGTCGACTTGAGATCGACGAAATCTCTGTGTGAAGTTTTATTCATCGACCAGAGAACGACGATATTACTTCAGAAGATTTTTCGTCGGCCTGAGAATGACGAAAAGCTTTCCCTTCTTCAGACTGAAATTGACGAACTCTTTTATCAATAAAATATTTCGTCGACCTCAGATCGAAGAATTTTGTTTATCTCGCAGGACGGAGTTTGACTCATCATATTCTGAAAATCTTATTACTAGGTTTTCATCGAGCTCTATCCCGCGCTTTCTGTTCCCCTTGCACTTGATCTCTCTGTTTCCTTTTGTAGACGATCAATGGAGATTCCGGCGAGCTCTCTTGCGATAATGAAATTTGACACGGGTTTTGACATAGACTTCGAGTCACTCCAACATTCTGATCAAATTTTCTTGAATATACTGAAGTTATTTGAAGAACAACAGTTGAAGAACTTCATGACAACTAGAATAAAGATAGATACTACCAAAATCAGAGAATGGGTGTTCACCTCTTCCACTCCAGACACCGATACAATGACCGACACAATATCTGGTAATCAGGTTTCTTTAACCCCCGCAATTTTGACTGAGATTTTTGGATTGATTAATGGTGAATAAGAGTTAGAAATAGATAACTCGGAATATGATGAAATGTTGAATATAATGGGTCACACTAGAGAAAACCCTAATAAGTTATTAACGAAAAATTTATCTACTGACTATATGTTTTTTGCTGATGTGGTGGGCAAAGTATTGCTAGGAAAGCATACTACCTATGATTATATTACGAGGAAACAGTTTCTGGTAATGTCTGCTGTTGTAAAAAGAAACCAGTGAACAGGGCTAAAACCTTGTTTTATTTGATAAAGAAAAAAATAAAAAGAAAGAAGTTTGTTTTGGAAGAATCTTGGGAATTTTTCTACATGAAAAGGCAACTGAATCCCTGGTCTCTATGGCCATATTCATTAATGCTTCCAAAAGGCTAACATGTGCCTTATTTGGAAGGTGGGAGAGGACTATCTCAAAGCCTTCTAAGGATTCTTCCTCTTCAAGAGCATTTGAGAATACAAGAGCTATAAAAGCTGATCCCCCACCCGCAGAAGACGTCCCCTCCATCAGTATTCCATCCACCCAGATTCGACCACCACCATCTCAACAACCTACTCCTCCACAAATTTAAATTCCTTCATCAACCCTCCAATAACCATCCATATTTCAAGCTCATATCCCAACACCACCTACATTCCAAGTACATCATCAAACACCAATTCAATCTCCTGAACATCAACCAACACAAGTTCCCTCTCCAGAGCATACCACACCACCTCAATCCCCACTTCCCCATCATCTTGCTGACATTCTCCTCCATAATATCTTATCCACTCCATCTTTTGACCTTCTGCTATCATCTCCCATCAATACTCCTTCACCTCATGATGATCCCATGACAAACGCCACTCCTTTTCCCTCATCATCCATTCTCAATCCTTCTGTATCAACTCAGACACCTTCTGAGTTTATGCAAATGGATTCCCTTTCCATTCCCTCCCTTCTGAAACTCATCACTCCACTTCTCAAAAATCTTATAGCACAGGCCATTAAACCTCTTGTTTAATCTATTTCATCCTTATCTGTCCTCATTTCTACTGCCCCTACTGTCCCTTCTTCTGGGGGCCTGGCTTCAGGGCCCTCTGAAACCAGGCAGGGGGAGATATCATGTGAAGAATCTCTAGTCTTCTCTCCTCCAGCAGCAGCACAAGCAGCAGCAGTTTTGCAGATAGTTGAGCTAGCTGATGCAGATGCAGATGTACATATGATTACAGAAGTTGAGACAGTTGATTTTGATATGTTTTGTACATATGAGCAAGTTGATCTGCCAGATGTTTTAACTATTGGTTATTGTTGTGTCTATCCCACAATAGATTTATTTGGTTTGCTAAATTCTTTTAAGTCAAATTATATAAATTATCTTCCAGCAGTGTGCCCAGAGCCATCTTTGGCTATAGTATGTTCTACTTCACCAATAAGCCCTGCAGCTGTTAAACAACTAAAGGCAAGTTTTGCAGATTCTGTAATATCAGTTGCTGAGGAGGTTTGCAGTCCTCCTCCTCGCATGTGGGTTGAGTCCCCAATGCCAAACATGGATGAATTTCTGTTTGCTGATTTAGAAGATGATAATCAGATGGTTACTGAGAATGTTGCTCCACTAGAAATACCAGAACCTCAAGTGCTTCCTCAAGCTGAGAAGCAAATCTCAAAGGAAGCCTTGAAAAAAATTGATGCTCTATATGACAACCCACCAGAATGCTCTGATGAATATAATGATGATGAAGATTCTGATGAATCTGATAATCCAAAAGCCAAGAAGAAGATTGCTAAGAAAAGGAAAGCTATTCCAAAGGCTGCTCCTAAACCAAATCCTACACATGATACTCTATACTACATTTTGCAAAAGATTACTCCATACCCTAGGATGCCATAGTGGATGTGGCTATCAAAGAATGAGAAAAAAAGAAAGGAAGAAGAGAAGAAGGTATAGGTCTCCTTCTAAGCACTTCAGGAAAGACCCTCCTCCTCCTCCTCCATCAGCTGGGGACTCTGGAAGTGCTTCTCTCAGATCAGCACCAGTTACTAAAACATATCAGAGACACTCCAAGCCTAGTTCTCATGGCAGCAGTCAGCAATAATCCTCTCATAGAAAGCCTTCTTCTGCTACAGAAAAGGAAGGTACTTCAGCATCTACTGATGATTCAAAGAAGGACTCTAGTCCTAAAAGGCCAGAATCTCCACCTATCCCATTTGTAGATCCAGAACAGGAAACAACTACAAAAATGGCCAGGTTTCAAGAGCTGGTTGGACTTTCTATGATCAACAAAGCTAAAGCTGAAAGAAAAGATCCATCTCAATACTCAACAATGTCATCTTTGTGGAAAGAAGAACTCAAGAGGTATGCTAAAGCTAATAAATTTTTCAATGTAGATGATTATCTGAGTTTGCATCCTGAAGCAGTAGTGCTAAGAGCCACCTCATGCAATATAATTGGAGTATCAAACATGATAATGTCAAAGAGAGAAGCTACAAATCCCAACCGAGAAATTATTTTCAAAAAACAATTTGATAAATCTGAGAAAGAGAAGTCAAAGAAGAATTAATGACTGTGTGTTTAGTTTTTATTTTCTAAACTCTATATGTTAATCATGAAGCACTTTTGTACATATCTGCTGGATGTTTTATTTTCTGCCAGATATATTTTATTTTGCTTTGTGATTGTTTTCTTTTGTTTGTATTAGTGACCTCACCCAAATAGGGGGAGATTGTTGGATCTCTAGTTTGGATTTGGGCTTGGTTCACTAATTAGGATGAGTTTGATACACATTGTATAGCAAGGTTCAAGTCTATGAGTCCTAGAGTTTAGGTTAGTCTTTAGGTTCAAACTTCATGGACCAGCCAACAGAGGACCTCAGTAGATTCAAACTTAGCAGAATTCAGAGTTCAAAATTATCAGTTCGAAATTCTTCAAACTCAGCTCGACGATCATCGATCTCAGATCGACGAACTCAGAAATCTTTCTCTGAGTTGAGCTCGACGATATTCGAGCTCAGGTAGATGATCTCTTCATTCAGATAGATTCTCAGCTCGACGAACTTAGAGCGCAGAATTGGCAAATTATTTCCTGAATATTGTTCGCAGAGCTCAGGTCGACGAACAGGAAATCTCAGGTCGATGAACGTGGAAATCCAGTCGACGAATTCTGTTCAGAGGTCGATAAATTCTGTCCCGAGCCAGAATTAGAAGATTTCCTTACTTCTATCCTTATTCATTATATTTCTTAGCAGTGATTTCCTGAGTAATTAATGCTCATATTATCTTGAATATAGCCGTTAGTGGCAACATTAATTATGGTCTTCATTAGTGTTAATTACTTGCTTATTTTAATAGGAGAGTTTGGGAAAATCATTTAAGTCTGTTATTCTAGCTGTTTCATTCTCCAGATCAGTCAACAATTAATGCTTGGAATTCAAATTTCAAAGGAGAATTCTGACAACAAAATATAAAAGAGATTTTCTCTTTTCAAACGATAATAATCACTGCATGCATACACAGACCAGACAGTATTAAGAATACAGAGAAAATACACAGAACAACATACAGAACTCTATCTCTCTGTGCAGAAAACATTCTGTTTTCCCTTGTTCTTTCTGAAGACTGAAGAAGAACAACCATCAATATCAAGAATCTTTTTCAACTTCTCCTCCTGGAATATTCAAGGACAACAACATTGAATTAGTCAAGAAAGTTCATGGATCTCTCAAGACAAGGCTGAAGACCTACACCCTGAGCAAGGCTCCTAGTCTTTTGAACCATCTCTACATTTCAGAAGGAGCTTTGACAATAGAAATCCACAAGTCTTCTCTGTTGTATAGAGAAAAGAGAAGACATTGTCACCTCTCTCACCTCCTGTAAAAGGGTTAATTAACTCCCTTCAGAAGTTTATTCTTGGTTTTCGGGCACCTGATCAAAAGCATAAAGGGTTGTGAGATCTCCCTGGAAATAGATCTTGTGGTGGCAGTCACCTGATCAAAAACTTGATAGTGGATTCCTACCAGGGTGGTAGAAGAGTGGATGTACCCAGTTTGGGGAACCACTATAAAATTTTTGTGTTGTCTGTGTGTGATCATTTTCTTTTTTTATTCTTGCTGTACTGTGATAGTTTAGTTTAGCCTATTTCTATTTCTAATTAACCTACTATTGGTATTGCCTATTTTACTCTGATAAATTCTAAAATAGCCAAAAGTTTAAATTACTCTATTCCCCCCCCCCCCACCCCCCACCCCACCCCCTCTAGAGTAAATCAGGTCTAACCCCTATTTTTCTAACTTTCAACTGAAATGTACTCTGAAACTGCAGTGGAGATAGCTATACTATTTTGTTTCCTGCTACTCCATGAAACCAGTCTTCTCCTTAGAAATTGACAGGTGCCAGATGTGCTCTTCCTATCTTCTCAACAACCTGCAAAATCTGCATCTAAATAGCCTATTAGTTCAAAATCATTATTCCTTGGCTACCATAGACCAAGATCAGGTGTGCCCTTGAGATATCTTAGAATTGTTTTAGCATAAGAATAATGAGACTCCTTAGGGCATTCCTGGTAACTAGAACAAACATATGTTTCATACATAATATTTATTCTACTAGCAGTCAAGTAGAGGAGGGAGCCAATTATGCCTTTATACCAGGTTTCATAAACAGGTTTCCCAATCTCATCGTTGTCTATTGACATACTTGACCCCATATGAGTTATCATTATCGAGGAACTCTTTATTCCAAACTTTTTGATTAACTTGATGTAGGCTTCATGTAAGACCCCCCTCTCGGAACACAAATCACGGCACGAGGGGAGTCTTATGCCCAAAACAACCACCTTGTAGTAGCGCTTCCTATACCACAATACGCCTATCCTGTCGGCTCTAACTAATATCAATCAATCCCAACCCAACCAAGAATATAAAACAGAAGTCAATCCACGCATAAGTAATAATTGTCCAAAAAGTACAACAAATTAAAAGCTACAACAAGCTTATCTTCAAGCTCCCTGATGAGACAGTTCTTGTGCTTGATGGAGGCAACCTGAATGTCCAAGAGGGACTTCAGTTGGCTAATTTCCCTAGATTTCTGGTCCAACAGATTTGCTATTACAGTCTGCTGGGCAACTGCAAGCTTAAGAGATGAGATCTCTTTAGCTTGCTTCTTAGACAACTTCTTGACCTTCTTAAAGGCATTCAGAAGTTCTCCATACTTGTCAATCAGTTGATTGACATCTCCTTCAGATCCAGAATCTTCTTCACCACATGGTGAAGAGGCTTCTGAGCAAGGACTAGTCTCAAACTCAGACAAATGGGCAGAGTTAGGTGATAGTTGTATCTTACTCTGACCAGGCTGATCCTAGTTGCCTTCCTCATCTATCATTGCCATCAGCCCTCGGAGGTTGTGGACATCTACCTCTAACTCACTGTCTAACAGTGTCAGAGGGGCTCTGATTCCTATCCTCCCTAAAGGATTGACTTCTCTTACTGCAATAGCTTAATCTTTAACAGCAGCAGCAACTAGCCCAATATAGGCTTCCTCTTCTTCAGACTCAGAGGATGATGAGTCTGTCCCACTCTTTTCCTTCTTGGTAATGAAGGACTTTTCCTTCTTTCCTTTGTGTTGTGGCTACTTATTCTCCTCAGTCTCCTTTCTCTTCTCTAGGCAGTCAGCTATCACATGCCCATGCTTGCTGCAACAGTAGCAAATTACTTTAGAGGAGTTGTATTTATTATGTTTAGAACCATACATGTCAGTCTTGTACTGGTTCTTTCTATGATGAGTGGAGTTGGAAGGCCTCTTCTTCCAATGCTTCTTCTTCATTAACCTCTAGAGTTGTTTGAAAAAGGCTGCAAAATCTTCATCAAACATACTGCTGTATGATGCCTCTGAGTCAGAGTTGTCTTACTCAGCTGGTCTCCTTGGTGGAGAAGAGATCATTTCCTTGCCTTTCCTTGAGCTTTCAGCTTTGAAGTCCAAGGACTTTTCTTTGGTCAATGATTTGTTGGAGGCATCCTCCTCCTTCCTGGTAGCCAGCTTCATCTCATAGGAGAGCAGCTTCCCAAACAATATTTGGGGAGGATTGTCAGCAAGCTTGGTCATCTCTCTTATGGCACAGATCTTATTATCCAAGTCTCTAGTGAGAGATCTGAGAAACTTGTCATTTATTTCATAATTATTGAAGACCCTTCCATAGGTCTTCAACTCATTTATGATCCTAGAGAAACTTTCATAAAAGGTAGTTATGTTCTCCTTCAGGATCTGCCTGAAAGCCTCATACTCTTGGTTGAGTAGTGATTTTCTATCATCTCTTACCTCATCAGTACCCTCCTTGTAGACCACAAGGGTGTCCCACATCTCCTTGGAGGTCTGGTAGTGAACCAAGTTCAGCAAGGTTGAGTCATCTACATCATTGGCAATGATTTTTTGTGCTCTCTTGTCTAGGCCAGCTAGTATGACCTCATCTTTGGTCATTTCAGAGTGTCTTTTGGGTTTGGATGTTGGAATCCAGAGCAGAGACCTTCATAGGAATGGCAGGCCCCTCCCTAACAATTACAAAAATTCTTGGATCATAGGCTTCTATGAATATCCTCACCCTCTCCTTCCATATTCCAAACTGCTCCTTTCTACAGATGGAGAGTTTCATGGAACTCAGCTCTGTATAGCATTCTCCTAAACCCATGACCATTTAGCAGCAGCTACCTTGGAGGATCACTCAGATTGTTAAATCTTTTTTGAGCAACCTCCCTCTGATACCACTTGAAAGATCTTATTTTCAAGATAGCTAGCAACCTAGAGGGGGGTGAATAGGTTTTCTTTTGGTCTTTTAATCTTCTTTTAAATCACTTGTTTGTTTCTTTTAGCTTTCAACTTAGAGTGATCTAGAGCTTGTTCTTAGCACCTGCAATTAAGAAAATAAAAGCAAACACAGAAAAGCACACAAGTATTTTATAGTTGTTTCCCAAAATTATGGGTACATCCACTCTCCTCCCACCTTGCTAACTTCCTATTAGTCAAGGCACTTCTCCAAACCAATGCTCCAAGGAGCTTACACCTCAGATCCTTCAAGATCTCTCAGTCTCCTCCAACACTTACACCTCAGCCACAAAGGTCTACACTCAGTGATACAAGTATCACCTACCTCAGGAACTTAAGCCCTACCACTAAGGCCATGGAGGATAGTCCTACCTCAGAGCAAGCTTGCTCCTACAACTCAGAGATGCACTCTCCTACAATTCAGGAAAAACTGCCCTACTTCTCAGTGAGTAAAACTCACCTACCTCAGAGAGCAGTACTCTCCTACAGCTCAGGTAAATTGTCCCTACCTCAGACCCAAAGGTCCTACAGCTCAGATCCAGAAGGATCCTACAATAAGAAATAGTTTAATTGACTTTGATACAGAGAAATTTCTCTGTGTCAACCACTTGAGCAGAAAACTTTCTGCTCTAACTCTCCTCACAATAGGGAAAGGATTTGCTGGAGGGACTCAGAAGAAAACTTCTGAACTTGCTGCTAAAGGCTAAAGATCTTTTGATATTGAATCTTCAAAACAGCTAACTGTACCTGCCAAAGGATGAAAGTTCTTCTTTCTTCAGAACAAATTCTTAATCTGTTGTGGTAGATGGAGACTTGCACAGCTAACTGAACTTTTCTTGCTGGAGAGCTTCAAGCTTTTCACATGCAGCAATGGTGAAGAAGATGAAGATGGCTGCTCTCCTTTTTTAAATATTATATGACCTAAAAGTTGTTTTTGTCTTGGCCCTATCTCTTCCTTTTGTAGTTCGCCGATTAACGGCTCTTAGAGATTGGTGGGCCCCACCTGCAGCTTCAAGCTATGCCTTGCTTTAACGTAAGAAGATGTATAGTAGCTTTACGGTAAGTTTTGTCGTATAGTGTAGCTTCCCCATGTCTGAATTGACCTTAGTTGACCTTATCGATTTTGCTGACGTCAGCACCCGTGGACTTAGCCAAAATCAAGCATCAGATAATAGGCATTGAGTGAGTAAGCATCACTCAACTCCAAACCACTTAGACAGTTTTACTGTCTCTTGGCATTGAGTAAGTAACCTTCATTCAACGCCAAACTACTTAAATATAAAGTCTGTTTCTAGGCATTGAGAGATTCAGCTTCACTCAACACCAACTTGTTTTATCAGCATTCTGTTGCTTTGTATTGAGTGAGTGAGCATCACTCAATACCAAATCCCTTAGACAAAATTCTGTATTCACTAGGCTTTGACAGCGTTGAGTTAGTAACCTCCACTCATCGCTTTTTGCCTTAACCAAATTTCTGCTTCTTCAGCAATGTAAGCGTTGAGAGCGTTGAGTGAGCATGCCTCACTTAATGCTTTCTGCCTTAGCAAATTTTCATTGTTTAATAAGCGCTGGTCTTAGACTGTCTTTCTGAGTTCGACGAATGGTGAACTTAGCTCGACAAACTTTGAACTCAGTTCGACGAAATCTTAACTGAGCTCGATGAACTTAGAACTCAAGCTCTGAACTTAGATAGATGAAATGTGAGCAGAGCTCGACGAACTCAAAACTCAAGCAATGAACTTAGCTCGATGAAATGTGAGCTAAGCTCGATGAACTCTGAACTCAGTTCGACAAAATCTCAACTAAGCTCGACAAACTTAGAACTAAAGCTCTGAACTTAGCTCGACGAAATGTGAGCTGAGCTCGACGAACTTGAACATAGTTCAACTAGTTCAACTTACAGCCTTTTTGCTTATGGCATTGAGTGTGTATTCATCACTCAACTTCAAAACACTTAGCCAAATTTCTATTTAGTAGCATGGCGTTGAGTGAGTTGACTTCACTCAGCGCTTGTGGACTTAGCTACATTTCAGCTCATTCCAACTTAGGCTATGACAGTATAGGCTACACTCAGTGCTATAAGTCATCTGGCTTTGAGTGATGTTCCTTCACTCAATGCCTGTGGACTTCAACAGATTTCTATCATCCCACACCTTATGTAAGTGTTTACCTGACTTAGTAACTTAGGCTACCTGACCTATCATAGTCATCTACTGATGTATGTATATCATTGATAAGATTGACTTCACTCAAATCCTATACATTGTAGGCAATGGACCCAACAGTTTTTGTTAATGGGTATTTTTGTTGGGAGTAGCGACTTGCCAAGCAGCTTGGAAGTGGCAGAGCCTTCTTGGATTATGCTTACAAGGCTACATCAAAAGGACGACCCTGATTTGCAGCACCTTCGTTGTAGAACTGAGAAAGGGGAATTACCAGACTTTTCTATCGATGATGTAGGTACTTTGAAGTACTGCGGTAGATATTGTATTCCGCTGTTGAGAATATTCGAGCTAAGTTGTGCAGTGAGGCAAATGGTTCCAGTGTTTCCTACCACCCTAGTTCTACCAAGAAGTATAGAGATCTGAAGCAGATCGTTTGGTGGTATGGAATGAAGAAATATATAGCCAAGTGAGAGTACTAAGTTGTTAGCCTAAATCACCTAGAGGGGGGTGAATAGGTGAAATGCGTGTCAAATGCGGAATTAAAAAATAACACAGCACACATCAAGCAATCACAGACGACAAGAGATTTATAGTGGTTCCCCAATCTTGGGTACGTCCACTTTACTCACCGATCTAGCAAATCACTAGACTCGGCTACTCCACTATTTCGGATTGAAAACAATCCTACACCTCGGAACCACGTTCCTACAAACTCGATCCAAATTAGATCTACACTCAGAAGATAAAGCCTTCCTACAAATCTCGGAGAAAAACTCCTACAAAGAAATTTGGTTTGAAAATAAAATACAAACAGTAATATTCTCATATCTGGATCTTGACAGTCTTCTTCCTTGAGAGCTTTGGCTTGATCAGAATATGTTGAAGATGCCTTGAGAGAGATCCACAAATCTGAAAAACGGAATCACCTCGATCGAGAAAATAGATCTGAAATCTTTGAGGCTTGGCGAGATCAAGTGATTAACTTTTGTCTGGATCGCTGGAGAATCAGAGTTGAAAACAGCGATCGAAGATCGTCGATCCAGATCTTCTTCCGTGAACGTTAATGGCGGCGGCGTGAGAAATTAGGGTTCACAGAACTTTTTCTCTTTCTTAAAATAAAATCTCTGTTAACTTGTTATTAGTTAAATCTGAGAGGACCTATTTATAGGTGGACTCCAACGGTCAGAAAATTAATTAGGGATGACACGTGGACCAATCAGAAATGATTAATTTGAAATACACTGCGAGATTGACTTAGAGAATTTCAGGAAAATTTAAACAGATATACTCGAGTCATAGAAGAAACATACTCGAGTATCAGATGGCATATACTCGAGTGGATAGAAGGAGTATACTCGAGTATAAGAAGAGAAGCTACTCGAGTGATTCAAAGATCAGCACTCGAGTGAATTTAGAACTACTCGAGTATGAGAGTATATACTCGAGTAAAAATACTTAGAGAAAATTTCTGAGATAAGATAGGAAAAACTACTCGAGTGAAAGGGTTGGAGATACTCGAGTGAGGGGAAAAAGAACTACTCGAGTATCTGGGGAAGATTACTCGGGTAATCACTGAGCTACTCGAGTATGAATAACAACTACTTGAGTACAGAGTCACTTACTCGAGTATATAGGGAACTACTCGAGTATGTAGACTTAGAATTTTTCTGAGATGAGAAGCACAGATCTACTCGAGTATGAACAGAACATTTACTCGAGTAACTAACCAACTACTCAAGTGCAAGTTATCATCTACTCGAGTATAATGCAGTCTACTCGAGTATGTAACCCAACTTACTCGAGTGCAGACTCACTTACTCGAGTGTAAAAGGAGGTACTCGAGTATGTGGACTTAGAGAAAATTTTGGATCTAAGAACAGAAGGATCTACTCGAGTATAATATATGACTTACTCGAGTGACTAACTATCTACTCAAGTATAAACTTATCTACACGAGTATACAGAGTCACACGAGTATGTCTGAGGATCTACTCGAGTACTAAGTCACTTACTCGAGTATATGAAGAAGGCTACTCGAGTATGTGGACTTAGAAAAATTTTCTTCTGAGAAAATAGACATCAGTGCTTCAGTCCACCAATCCAAGTGCATGTAGGAAGTGTATCCCAATAGAGAGGCTATACATGGGCCAACACTTTGGATCACACAATGAGGGATTACATTGTATGGTCCTGTGTTTGGTGACCCATTATAGACTGACATTGGTCTACACTTAGCAATAAAAACCTGCACACATACAACTTGAACACAATATCAAATACACCTTAATTCATCTTAGTTCAAGGTCTGACCTCCTACAAATCTGAGGCATTGTGGAGACAAATCCCAACAATCTCCCCCTATTTGTAGATGTCAGCACCCTCTACACTAAGGTGAATTACTTAGAGTAAAAAGAACAACACATATATACCAAAAGAAAATAAAGTAAGCTAAAGCAGGGAAAATAAAAAGATAGCCATAACTAGAATCAAATATATATATATATATATATAGAAATGTTTTTAACATATTAAAATATTCATTTCCACATTCTCATTGACTCAAGAAGGGGCTTCTTTGTGCATTCTTTCTCTCTTCAGCTCTTGCCTCTCTAGGTAGCTGAAAGGTTTAGGAAAATAAGTTCTAGGCCTAGGAGGAGCAGCTGGGTTGTTGTGCCCCCAATTCCTGTCATGAAGTCTGATCTTGATCTGAGATGCTTCATAAGCCTTCCATTCTAAATAACTGTAATACTGATCTCTGTTCTCGCCAAGATCTGTTACTAGCTTCGGGGTATCAAGGATCAGAGATTTGGAGGTTGGACTCCAAACTTCAGTATGAACAATTGATGGTCTACCTTCAGAAGCTGGGGCAGGCACTTTTCTAGGCGCAGAACGGCTGGTAGAAGAGCCGTCACCATATTTCCTTTTCTTCCTTGGAGCACCTTGAGAACTGGGAGGAAGATCATCTTGCCAAATATCTGTATAAGATAGAGGAGTTTCAGTCACATCACCAGCAGGTCTGGGTGAGAAGGCTGGCACACCTCCTGGAATGTCTGCCTGAGCTGGAGCATCTGTTGGAGGATGTTCTTCAAGAGGGTCTAAGAACTTGGGAATGATGGTAGGGTTGAGTTGAGAATTTGGGAAGTTCTGATTATTTACCCATACAGCTGTATCATAGATGTAGAATTTGACAGATTGGAGCTGGGCTAGGATGTCTGCTTTCATACCTTTTACAAGACCATCCACAGTTGTTTGGGCTTGTTCAGACAGTTTTTCAACTACTTTTTCAACTTGTTCTTTTACAATTTTCTCCCCCTTGCTGATATCTACAGCTAGCTCGGCAATTGCTTCATCTTTGAAGGTGCCAACTTCTTCACATACTTTCATCACATTTGCTTCAGCATTCTTGTCCAATATTATCTAATTATGTGCAACAGTTTCTTGTTGATTTCATAGTTCACCTATGCTTGTGATAGTGTGATCTAGTGCTTTTCCACCTAGCTAAAACAATCTCTTGAGCTCATCAGTATTGGCTTGGATTTCAGCAAAGCCTCTACTCATCTCCTTTTCAAGAGTAGTGACCTTGTTATTTACTGAGGCTAGAGATTCATCAAAGTACTTTCTCTGTTCAATGAGCAACTGTGCAATCTTACTCACCAGATCTGAAGAGGAAGAAGGAGCTGAGGTTGGTGCAGGGACTGAAGGAGCAGGAGCAATCCATGGAGGGATTTCAGTAATTTCCACTGAACTGTCAGCTCTTTTGAAGGGTTCTACCAAATTTGAATCTTCAGTGTTGATGAAGGAAGGAAGGGGAAAGTCTAGTGTCCTCAGAGGAGCATCCACTGGTTCTGGAGATACTTCCTCATCATCAGACAACAGAATCTGTTCAGACTGGCTGGACTCTTTAGCTGAAGACTGAGCAGGAGATTGAGCTGGAGTCTGAGCAGGAGACTGAACTGGAGTCTGAACTGGATCCTGAGCAGGAGATTGAACTGGAGTCTGAACTGGATCCTGAGCAGGAGACTTTACAGCTGATTCATTCTGAAATAGGGGAGCATCTGAGCTGAGCTCATCAATGAATTTATTTATATCTTCTACTGTAGACAACAAGGTTGCTGGATCTGGAATCTCTGATTCAGGATTTGCTGGAGGAGGAGAAACTCTGACTTCTGCTAGTTCTGAAGGTTCTGAGGAAGCTGGGTACTTAGGGTGAGAAGAGGCAGGCTCCCCCTCAACTATTGCACCAGAGGTAGCAGCAGTTTGATGTAGAGGAGGAGATGGAATCCTGTCTTCAAATATACTGGGTTCTTGGGACATTCCTGAAGGAACAGCAGCTTTGGATACCTAGGCAGAGTTCAGAATTTTATTGTCATATCTCTGGATGGAGGATATGGAAACTTTCTTCATGTGATGGAGGGCAGTCCCTTTGGATAGGTCAAAGACTGATGGGTTAATCTCATGAAGCAGGAGGGAGATAATTCTGCCAAAGCTGGGATGCTTGATGCTGTCTCTGATTTTGTCTAGGATCAACAGTCCAAACTGGAACTATTTGCGGCAGATGATAGCTTGCATTATGTCAAACATTTCCATAGAAATGTCTCGAATGGAATACGTCTTGCACAACAGTACCTTAGCTATAACATCCACTAGGAATTTTCCTTCTGAGTTGAAGTCGGCCCTGCTAAAGGAGTGGGCTTGAGGGTTAGCTCCACAAAATAAGCTAGCCCTTACTGAATCGTCTGCAGTCATTTCGGCGTCTTCATCGACCACTGGAAGCTTTAACAGAGTTGCAAGAGAAACTTTATCCAGTCGAATTTTTATCCCTCTTACCTTGGTTTTCAGGAGCTTTCCATTACGCTTTATCTTCAGATTCTTATAGAATTCCTCAACTGCTGGGAAAATGACTCGGCACGGCGACATGAGAACGAACGACAGTCCGGCGGTTTCGAACAGAATCAGAAGATTGCGGAAATCATCTGAAAAAACGGCCATACCCGCGGGGGCGAGTTCAGAGCCGATGCCGATTTTAGAGGAGGGGGCCATCTACGATTCTGGAGGATGAGAGAGGCGAAGAAGACGATGCTCTATGATTTTCGGAAGATGAGGAGTCGGCGGCTACTCGAGTGAATGAGAAGTGGAAAGGGTTTCTCGATTTTTCTATATATATATATAATACTAATTAGGTTTTAGGAAAAGTAAATATAATTTCATACCTGAATGAAGCGGCAAATAGCTCGGTGCGAATAGAAAAATTAGAAATCCAAAATAGAAGTCCGTATACTCGAGTAGATAGCATCATACACAAGTATTAGACGGAACATACTCGAGTAGGTAACACCATACACGAGTAGTAGACAAAATATTCTCGAGTAGGTAGTGTTCATACACGAGTATTTTGTCAAGTTCTCGAGTAGGTCAGACTTCTTACTCGAGTATTTTCCGTTTACTCGTGTAAGTCTTGATATACTCGAGTATCTAATACTTGAAAGACAATTTTCCTTGGTAGATGTCTATTGCCACTGAAAACTTTATCTCTGATCAGCCAACACCACTGATTTCTTCTTGATTTGTGAGTCCATCACTAGTCTTCTTTGTTGAGCAGTCCGAGTTCCGTTTTGAAGAACGAGAACTTGGACTCGTCCAGCGGCTTAGTGAATATATCTGCAACTTGCCTGTCTGTGGAGACATATTATAGATCTATGTCTCCATTTTCCACATGCTCCCGGATGAAATGATAACGAAGCTCTATGTGCTTGGTCCGGCTGTGGGAGACTGGGTTATTGGCTATTGCTATAGCGCTGGATGAGTCGCAAAACAAAGGAATGTTCTGGAACTTCATGTCGTAGTCTTCAAACTGGTTCTTGATCCATAAAAGTTGTGCACAACAGCTGCCTGCAGAGATATACTCTGATTCAGCCGTTGAGATGGCTACACAGTTATGCTTCTTACTGCTCCTGGAAATAAGTCTTCTTCCGAGGAATTGGCAAGTCCCGGAAGTGCTTTTCCTGTCGTCTTTGCTACCTGCAAAATCTGGCGGTTACTCTACATACACTTCTTCCTTTATGTCACCATTTAGGAAGGCGGACTTGACGTCCATCTGATAGACAGTAAAGCCCTTAAGTGCAGCGTAGGCAAGAAATAACCGGATCGCCTCCAGTCTTGCTACTGGAGCATAAGTCTATTCGAAGTCGATTCCTTCTTCTTGACGATAGCCCTTGGCGACAAGTCTGGCTTTATTCTTTATAATTGTTCCATCTTCGTCCATCTTGTTCCGGTAGACCCATTTTGTCCCAAAGATGTTCTTACTCTTGGGTCTAGGAACAAGTGTCCAAACTTTGCATCATTTGAACTGATTCAGCTCTTCTTCCATGGCTAGAATCCAGGATGCGTCGGAGATGGCTTCCTCAAACTTCTTTGGTTCAACCTGTGAAAGAAAACTTAAGTATAAATTCTCGTTAGTTGTACCTCGACGAGTTCTGATGCCATCCCGAGGATCTCCTATGATTTGATCAACGGGGTGATCCTTCAAGTGTCTGAACTCTAAAGTCCTTGCATCTGGGATCTCTTCAGCCACTGGAGTTGCATCTTCAGCTGGGATGTGTTCTTCATTTTGATCATCTACCTCTTCAATGGGGGTTGTAGAGGTGATCTTGATGAACGTCTCATCCTTATCTTTAGTAGTTTCATCCAGGCTAAGTTCTTTCAACTTTGTACCTGCATCTACAATAGGCACACTAGACAAGTTGCTTTGCAGCAGACTCGTCTCATCAAATATAAGATAAATCGACTCTTCTACCACCAGAGTTTTTCTATTGAATACTCTATAGGCCTTACTATGGCTACTATAACCTACAAAAATACCTTCAAAGCTTTTCTCGCTAAACTTGGTAGTGTGATACTTACCGTTGTTAAGTACGAAGCACTTACAGCCAAAGATTCTAAAATACGAAATGGTTGGTTTCTTTCCTTTTAAAAGTTTGTAAGGAGTCTTATCATGGTTCTTGTTGATGAGAGCTCGATTTTGCACGTGACAAGCGGTGTTGACGGCCTCAGCCCAGAAGTACTCTGGAAGTGAAGCATCACTCAACATAGTCCGGCAAGCCTCTATGAGTGTTCTGTTCCTTCTCTCAGCTACTCCATTTTGCTGTGGAGTGCGAGGAGAGGAAAACTCATGAAAGATACCTTGACTTTCACAGAATTCTGTCATGGCTCCAGACTTGAATTCCGTTCCATTGTCACTTCTGATTTTGACTACGGAACAGTTGTATTCATTCTGGATCTGCCTAACAAAATTAGTGAAAATACTGAAGGTATCTGACTTGTGTTTCAGAAAGAACACCCACGCAAAGCGCGAGTAATCATCCACAATAACCAACGTATATTCCTTACCTCCCAAACTTCTAACCTACAGTGGGCCAAACAAGTCCATATGGAGAAGCTGTAAGCTTCTATTGGAATCCTTGCCTATTATGCTTTTAAACGAACTTCTTGTTTGCTTGCCTTTGATACAAGCGTGACAAGGACTGTCCGTAACGCACTTGACATTAGGTGCATCACGTACTAAGTTTTGTGAGAATAATTTATTAATAGTTTTGAAATTAATATGTGCTAGTCTCTTGTGCCATTGGTCAGCAAGGGATGCACTACTTTTTGCTAAAAGACATACTGGTGTAGAAGTGTCAACACAAATGAAATTTAAACAGAAAATATTTCTGCTTCGAGTGCCTGATAAAATAGTTTCCATGTTGTTTACCGATTTTATCAAACACTTGTCAGCATGAAATTCAACTATGTATCCTTTGTCGCATAATTGGCTTATGCTGATGAGATTGTGTTCCAATCCTTCAACATAGGCTACATCCGAAAAGGATACGCTACCGTTAGTGATCATACCATAGCCTTTAGTTATTCCTCGATCTGAACCTCCAAAGATGACCTTTGGTCCGTTACAGACTGAGGTGTAATTCTGGAGTAGGCTCCTTGTCCCGGTCATATGCCGAGAGCATCCACTGTCCAAGTACCAGATTAGCATTTTGGTGGCCTTTGGACATACCTGCAATTACAATCATTTAGCCTTAGGAACCCAAACAAGTTTGGGTCCTTGGTCTCGAGTTAGAATACTCCCCCTACGATTATTAGCCTCATGAGTGGTCACTCTCACGTTGCTAACTTTAGGGGTTGCAACATTTTTAGGATTGAACCAACAATCAATGGCAAAATGACCAATTCTGCCACAACACCAACAGTCGAACCTGTTGTATCTTTGCCTTGTGTGGTCCTGCTTGACTTTCTGGAATGAAGGTCTAGCAGGAGCTTTACTCTTGGAGGAAGAGGCTTCATGATGATGGCAATTATATGAAGTCTTCTCCTTCATAGGCTTTTCTACAATGGGTTTTACTCTTGGTGTCTTTTTGATATTGTGACCATGAGCATAAGGTCCATAGCTTTGAAGCTGAATCTCTTCATAAGGTGCTTTGAAGACACTCTCGCCGAAGTTACGAGGACGAGTCCAACCTTGGTATCTTGACTTAGGCTTCTCAGGGATCGGCCTGGAAAAGTATCCATAGGTATACTCATAGTCGAGCTCGTTCGTAGGAAAGATAACTTTCTTGAACAGAACAGGTTCCAAGGGAGCTTTCCCTTTTTCTTCAGCTAGAGCCTTCCGGGCAGCCTTATTCTTTCTCTTGGCCTTGTTTCTCCTAGAGGATTTACTAGAAGAGCCAATGTGGCCTAAACCAGCACCCTTGGCCTTAGCAGAGAACTCAGCAACGATTGGAAGAACTGTCTTAGGCTTAGAGAAACTCTCAACAAGTTTCTTTTCAGCCTCGAGTTGTTGTTCCAATCTTTGATGATTTCCTCTTTAAGGTCGAGGTGCTTGAGAGCTTGATTGTATTCATCCATAGCACTGTTTAAGTTCTCTTGAAGAGAGTTAGTCTTATTGACTTCTTCTCTTAAGCTGCTCTCACTAGCCTGTAGAGATTTTATCTCTTTGGCTTGAGTTTTCACTACCCTACGACATTTTTCGTAGGCTGTGAGTAACTCCTTATACTGACCCATGAGTTCAGATTCATCTTCAGAGGAATGGCCCTCTTGCTCATTATCATCATCAGAATTAGAGAGAGGAGTGTGAGATTTTACCTCCCCAGTGAACTGGGGGACTTGTTCATCATCTGAGTGAGCCATGAGCCCAAAGTAAGCTTCCTCTTCTTCACTCGACTCAGATGAGTCGGAGTCGCTGAGAGTTTTGCTCTTCTTGGCTACTAGACTCTTCTCTGTCCTCTTCTTATGGTGTGAGGATTTCTTTTCCTCTCTTCTTCCACCTTCTTTCTTTTTGTGAGGGCAGTCGGCGATGACGTGACCTGGCTTATTGCAACAATAACAAACGATGTCAGTCGAAATCTGTTTGTTCTGTTTAGAATTATACCTGTCATGGCTACTTGACCCTTTCTTTCTCTGATCACTATCACGTCGTGATCTTCTGAATGAGGCATCTTTGCCTCTCCATTGCTTCTTCTTATTTAAGAATTTCTTGAATTGCCGGGAGAGCAATGAGAACTCTCCTTCAGATAGTTCTGAGCCAGATGAGCTTGGGTCAGATGATTCTTCTTCATCAGCTTCAGGAACTGGGGCAGGAGAGCTAGCCTTTGTCTTCCTTGAGCTATCTGCCTTTAGAGCGACAGACTTCTCCTTGGATGCAGACCTGCTTATCTCTTCTTCAGCTTTTCTTGAGTTGATTTGCAGCTCATAAGACATAAGAACAGATTCTGCGGGTCTGTCTCAGCTAACCTTCCAAACTCCCGAATGGCACATACCTTATTGTCCCATTCCTTGGTTAGGGATCTTAAGAATTTGTCATTGAGTTCCCCATTGGTGAAGACACATCCATAAACTCTGAGACCATTTACTATCTTGAAGAAGTTCTCAAAAGTGTCAGCTATGGCTTCCTTATGACCCTGCCTGAAGGCTTCATATTTCTGGTTCAGTAGGGACCTTCGATCATCCCTTACTTCTTCTGTACCTTCCATTAGAGTCACTAGGGATTGCCACATATCCTTGGCAGATTGGCAATGAATCAGATTCTGCAGCATTGAGTCATCGACTGCACTTGCGATAATATTTTTGGCTTTCTTGTCCAACGAGACAAATGCAATCTCGTCCTTATCGAGATCCATCAATTTCTTTGGAACTTGCTTAGATGAATCTATGGTGGAGGTGGTCATAGGAATGTGAGGACCTTCTTCAACAATCATGAAGATCCGGGGATCTACTGCTTCCATGAAGAACTTTACTCTTTCCTTCCACATAGGAAAATTGTTCTTGGTGCAGATAGGGAGTTTAGCAAAATCCTTGGTCTTACTCATGCTTGATACTATTCAAGAAACAACTTAGAAGGATAAGATCAAGGTGTTAACCTTTTAACGATCAACCTCCCTCTGATACCAATTGAGAGTACTAAGTTGTTAGCCTAAATCACCTAGAGGGGGGTGAATAGGTGAAATGCGTGTCAAATGCGGAATTAAAAAATAACACAGCACACATCAAGCAATCACAGACGACAAGAGATTTATAGTGGTTCCCCAATCTTGGGTACGTCCACTTTACTCACCGATCTAGCAAATCACTAGACTCGGCTACTCCACTATCTCGAATTGAAAACAAACCTACACCTCGGAACCACGTTCCTACAAACTCGATCCAAATTGGATCTACACTCGGAAGATAAAGCCTTCCTACAAATCTCGGAGAAAAACTCCTACAAAGAAATTTGGTTTGAAAATAAAATACAAACAGTAATATTCTCAGATCTGGATCTTGACAGTCTTCTTCCTTGAGAGCTTTGGCTTGATCAGAATATGTTGAAGACGACTTGAGAGAGATCCACAAATCTGAAAAACGGAATCACCTCGATCGAGAAAATAGATCTGAAATCTTTGAGGCTTGGCGAGATCGAGTGATTAACCTTCGTATGGATCGCTGGAGAATCAGAGTTGAAAACAGCGATCGAAGATCATCGATCCAGAGCTTCTTCTGTGAACGTCAATGGCGGCGGCGTGAAAAATTAGGGTTCACGGAACTTTTTCTCTTTCTTAAAATAAAATCTTTGTTAACTTGTTATTAGTCAAATCTGAGAGGACCTATTTATAGGTGGACTCCAACGGTCAGAAAATTAATTAGGGATGACACGTGGACCAATCAGAAATGATTAATTTGAAATACACTGCGAGATTGACTTAGAGAATTTCAGGAAAATTTAAACAGATATACTCGAGTCATAGAAGAAACATACTCGAGTATCAGATGGCATATACTCGAGTGGATAGAAGGAGTATACTCGAGTATAAGAAGAGAAGCTACTCGAGTGATTCAAAGATCAGCACTCGAGTGAATTTAGAACTACTCGAGTACGAGAGTATATACTCGAGTAAAAACACTTAGAGAAAATTTCTGAGATAAGATAGGAAAAACTACTCAAGTGAAAGGGTTGGAGATACTCGAGTGAGGGTAAAAAGAACTACTCGAGTATCTGGGGAAGATTACTTGGGTAATCACTGAGCTACTCGAGTATGAATAACAACTACTTGAGTACAGAGTCACTTACTCGAGTATATAGGGAACTACTCGAGTATGTAGACTTAGAATTTTTCTGAGATGAGAAGCACAGATCTACTCGAGTATGAACAGAACATTTACTCGAGTAACTAACCAACTACTCGAGTGCAAGTTATCATCTACTCGAGTATAATGCAGTCTACTCGAGTATGTAACCCAACTTACTCGAGTGCAGACTCACTTACTCGAGTGTAAAAGGAGGTACTCGAGTATGTGGGCTTAGAGAAAATTTTGGATCTAAGAACAGAAGGATCTACTCGAGTATAATATATGACTTACTCGAGTGACTAACTATCTACTCGAGTATAAACTTATCTACACGAGTATACAGAGTCACACGAGTATGTCTGAGGATCTACTCGAGTACTAAGTCACTTACTCGAGTATATGAAGAAGGCTACTCGAGTATGTGGACTTAGAAAAATTTTCTTCTGAGAAAATAGACATCAGTGCTTCAGTCCACCAATCCAAGTGCATGTAGGAAGTGTATCCCAATAGAGAGTCTATACATGGGCCAACACTTTGGATCACACAATGAGGGATTACATTGTATGGTCCTGTGTTTGGTGACCCATTATAGACTGACATTGGTCTACACTTAGCAATAAAAACCTGCACACATACAACTTGAACACAATATCAAATACACCTTAATTCATCTTAGTTCAAGGTCTGACCTCCTACAAATCTGAGGCATTATGGAGACAAATCCCAACACCAAGTTTGTGTCTGAATGTTTCACCTACAAACGTGTTAAGGCAGATCATAGAAGGCAAGAAACACGGTTTTGATCAGTAGCAACACGGACGTGTCAGGGGTGACACAGGCGTGTCCTTACCCGTGTCACCACCCGTGGCCTTCTCGGGTTGAAAACCTGGGGTGTGTTGCCAGGAGTGCACGGCCGGGTTACACGGGAGTTTACTGATCAACACAGGCGTGTCCCATTTGACACGGGCATGTCCTTACCTGTAACCCCTCTATCCGTCTCATGGTATATAGTAGTAGGTCCGGCCGGGGCCCGACGCTATATACTACAGACAGACCGAAGGGTTACATAATGAAACCATTCTCCCAAACATAAACGTCCTACACAGATCAACTAGCGGAAGCTTTTAATTAGTTGAAAGAGCCCAAATAACAGATAGTATGAAACATGAATGTTCACTAACCACATTAGGAAAGAAATACCATAATACATAAAAGTACTCGGCCTTATGGCCTTACAAATGTTCACTTAACAACATAGTGTTTTACAGACATCGGCTCGCAGGCCGGCCACACATGATAGAAATAAAACAACAGTTCGCTTTGGCCTTCGAGGGCCAGTACAGCAGCTTGGGCTTCAGCCCGCTATTTGGTACTTGGTTCCGCCGTACCTACAAGCAACATTCCACCGTACGGTGGCAAACAAAGCAACAGTCAGCTAAAACTGACCAAATTATAACGACCTCGCCCCTTATTCGGGACGACGGTGCTCCTTCCCTGCATTTCATTAGCCCAGCTAAACAATTAATTGCATAAGTAAATTTCGCCGCAGGTGTAGGCTCGCTCGGCCAAACACCCCGTGCACTCAGGGCACATTCTCAGTGAATCCGGTCAATTCTGTGGCTTCACTGCCATCCAAAAATCAAAGTGAAAGTACAACCTAGAACAGTTCACCACAGGTGGAGGCTCGCATGGCCGCCCACCCCGTGCACTCAGGGCACACTGATGGTGTACCGGACTTCCCGGATAAAACCTTCGTTCAGAGGTCCTTGACTTGACGGATTACTTTGAGCATTTCAGTCTTTTCAGCCCCTGGCTTGAGACTCGCATTATGTCACCGACGAGAGCCAATTTCCGCTACTCTCATGTCATAGTCCACATAACGCAGGTACAGCTCCACCATTTCCCATTGCTCAAGTCGCCCTACCGTCTCCGAATACCGTAGTATTCATGGCCAAACCTGCAGGGCGCGGGTCGTATTTGCCTTTCCTGTTCGGCTCCCAAGCCTAATAATACTGAACCTCATGGGCTCACTGTTTTCCAAAGAAAGACCTTATATGTCTCCTGGAGACAGGCCTCGCACATACAATCCCAATTATACAAGGTTGTCCCCAGGCCACCTAGTTGGCAGGAATGCGTTTCGCCCAATTTTCCGGGTGCACCTTAGAGTTAATCCCCAAGGCTCCCTGTTGCAATCTACCTTGTAGAAAACTGGAAAAATAACACAACACGGAGTCTTCTCCGACAATCAATGGATAATGCAACATCACCGTTCTAGACAAACACATCCGGGTAGGCTTCACACACAATGCCTATGCCCGTACTTCGATTCCGGACTCTAAAGAGGTGGGACTTCACATATCTACCCCAAGGAACACCGCACACTCACCGCACACTCGCGGGAGCGGGTTTCCCATGCAGAAAGGAAGAGGACTTTCCAAATTCTTTTTGGCGCCATGAAAAATTAGCCATATGGAAAGCTTCGCAACGAGAATGCCTCCGCGAATCCAGTCTTGATTTTTGATTCGGTGCTCCGATGCTCCGTCGGCGGATGGGATCCTCCTCCTTCTTCCTTACTTTATCCTCTCTCTAAGACTTAAGAAAGAGAAAGGCCAAAAGAAAATGAGGAGTTTAACCCCCACTCCCGGCCTTAAGGAAGGAGGATTAATCCTAAGCCGTCAGATCTAATTAAAAGAAAACGAACGGCTCGGATCAAGACAAAAAGTCACTAAAATAGGCCGAACACAGCTTTGCACACTACTGTGTCCTAGATCGTGTGCCTTGATCCAGACACGATTGTCGAGGATAGAAAAGGACACGGGTTGGGACACGCCCGTGTCACGACCTGACACGCCCGTGTCGGGTCATCGACACGCCCGTGACCAGGGGCATGTCACGCATAACAGCCACGCCAACCGACACGTCCCTTAGTGGACACGGGTGGCCACACGCCCGTGCCGAACCTGATACGCCCGTGTCATACAGTACACGCCCGTGTTCAGGGTCATGTCCCTCAGTCGGCACAGGACCAAACTTCCAGAGGAGTACACGGCCATGTGACACGCCCGTGTCACATGTCGTGTGCCTGACACGCCCGTGTCACAGGCCATGTTCGAGCACTCAATGCTCGTCGGCCTCAACTCGACTACCCAAGCACGACACGGCCATGTGACGCGCCTGTGTCACAGGCTGTATTCACCCTACCAAGACCCGAACTTGATTCGAACACCGTCTGTTTCACTTTTAAGTTTCGAGGCATTACAAATCTTCCCCCCCCCCTTAAATAATTTCGTCCATGAAATTATGTAAAGATAAACAACCTAAGATTTACCCAAACGAAATAACTCGGGGTATTCCTCCAACATAATCTTCTCTTGATCCCATGAAAGATCTTCACGACCACAATTATTTCAACGGACCTTAACCATACGGAAACTTCTTATTGCGGCGTCGTGTGACTTCAAAGTCTTCAATACATACGGGCTTGACCTTCGTCGTCACCCCACAATCAACTGGCACCTGATCGGCCGCAACCATATGCGAAGGCTCTTGCACCGCCTTACGCAACCCCGATATGTGGAACACATCATGTAGCCCACTCAAGTTCACTGACAACTTCAGTCAATACGCTGCTTCACCACTCCACTCTAGGAGCTCAAACGGTCCAAGGTACCTCGGACTCAGCCTCCTCAGGCGTCGAGCTCGCGAGACACCATTGAACAGCTTGATTTTCAACTATACTCAATCAGCAACAGCGAACCCCATGTTCCTATGCTTTAGAGTTATAGTATTCTATCTGTCTGTCGTGATCGATCTGCAACCATTCCTAAACTGTATGTACCGTTGAAGTGGCGTCTTCCACTGTCTGACGTTTGTACAACATCGACTCACCCATCTCCAGCCAAGATGACGGCGTGCGACCTTTTTCTTCCATACAAGGTCTCGATAGGCGCCATTAGTTTACTCGCCTGGTAGCAGTTGTTATACTCAAACTCATCTATGTACATGTAATCTTTCCACTGTCTTCAATAATCCAAGACGCACATGTGAAGTATGTCCTCCATCGTTTGCTGGCCCATTCGGTCTGAACATCCGTCTGCGAACGGAAGACCATACTGAAGCTTAGCTTAGTTTCCAACAATTTATGCACCAGCCTGGTTTCGTTGGACGTGAAGTGTTCATCTTAGTCACTTACAATACTATGGGGTGCACCATACAACCGAACAATGTTATCCATGTAGAGTTTGGCTAACTTTTCCACCGGATCATCCTTTTTCAGTTTGGGCCATCAGAACAACTTCTTCAAACCTCTAAACATTTTGTGCACTTCGGGTGAATTGAGTACTTGGTATAATGAGGCTCGTACATCAAGTCCTGCTGCTGACTCTCCACACTTGGGGCGCACAGACGACTGTCCTTCCACAATAGTCCGTCTTCAAAACCATATCGGGGATTTGACCTATCAAAAGCATCATCCGTGATCTGCTTGTCCACGCAAGAGATTTCCAATATCTCCAAAACTTGCGCCAAAATGTATATCGAAGGTGTTGTCCCCCAATAAATCCATCCACCTCCGCTGCCATAAGTTTAAATCCTTTTTATCCAATAAGTACATAAGGCTCCTGAGATCGATTTAGATACCGACATTCACGTCATTTAGGTAGCACCTTTAAAGCTTCAGGGTGAATATCAAGGCCGCTAACTCGAAGTCATGGACCGGATAAATCCTCTCGCGTACTTCCAACTAACGTGAGCTATATATTATTACACTCTCATGCTGGAGCAGAACACAATACAAGTCACTGCCCCAAGCATCGCTGTAAATCTCAACTTCTTCGGTCCTACTCGGTGAACATGGAATAGTTGCCGAGGTCAACCGACTTTTCAGCTCTTCGAAAGCTTGCACGCACTCCAGCGACCACACAAACTTTTGATCTTTCTTCGCCAAAGTCGTGAGGGGTAATGTTATCCGCTAGAGGTTCTCTATGAAGCGTCTGTACTAGCCGGCCAGTCCTATAAACTTCGGACTTTTCGTCAACACAAATAACAAAAGCAACTCACGTATCGCAAATATCTTTGATGGGTCCACCATGAAACTTTCTCCACTCAAGACGTGACTAAGAAACGCTACTGAGGGTAACCAAAGCTCGCACTTGGAGAATTTGGCATACAACGGATTTCTCCTTAACGTCTCTTGCTGGGTATTGTATCCACAATGTACCTGATTTGAAGAAGCCACTGTACAAGCTAACGTAAATAGACAATGTATTTGATGAAATATTTCTAGTTGTGCTTGTAGTTATTCCATGCTAAGTACACACCAATGTCAGGGTGCAGTGGGTCAATATACACAGGTCTGTGCAACGTAATCCCTCGTTGAGCAGATCAGTGTGTTGGCCTACGTGTACTCTCTCTATTGGGGTGTACTTAATTTCAAGTACAGGGCTATGATAAAGCTAGAGCATACATAGAGCAAGGATGGGCCAAAGACCATCTCACGGGTTGAAAGATGAGAATCGTCTAAGTGTAAATCGTCGAGAATCACTAAGTGATTCTCACCGATTCGTCGAGAATCACTAGTTGATTCTTGCCGGGTTGGGCCGGCTGTCTCGACGCAGTCAGAAAAATCATCTAAGGCAGAATCGTCGAGAATCACCAAGTGATTCTCGCCGATTCGTCGAGAATGACTTTGCATTCTCGACGAGTCGGCGAGAATCCAAGGTGATTCCCACCGATTCTCCCCGGCCTCTATAACCTGTGCAGCAAGAATTCTCTAAGTAGAATTCGGCGAGAATCGTAAGTGATTCTCGCCGATTCATCGAGAATCACTCACGATTCTCGCCGAATTTGACTTGGGTATTTTTCCAACTCTGTCTGGACCGGTCCACGTTATCTGCGGGATTTTGAACCGGACTTTGGTCATACTGCTGGTGGGGCCCACAACGGTCATCTCTTGACCTAGTGTATAAATACTCTGTATTTGTGAACAGTATACACATAGACGAGATACGAAACAGAGCGGCCGGCTAACCCTAATCTCGCGAACTTGCTCCGCCTCCGTCACCGCAGCCGATCACCGAAGCCGATCTCGATCTCCTCCAGATCCTCGGTGATAGAAGCCAAGTCCTGCACAGCGTCTCACGTGTCTATCCAGAGATCTTTTGTCTCTTGATTTGAGATAGGGAAATCTTTCCCCGTCCGAATCGATCGAGACGATCGATCCTCGTGTGACCGTTGGTAGACCTTGCCGACTTTGCTAAGAAGATTGGATCTCCAGTGCTTTGCTGCTGTCTTCAGTTGCCGCCGCCAACACAGAGAGCCTCGCCGCCGCTCGTCGCCGCCGCCGGTCTCGGGGAGATTCTCTCCAAGTGAGATCTAGGGTTGTGGACTCTTCGTTGACTTCAAGAACACGTCGTCGAACGAAGAGGGACACCTTAGTCTCCATACGTTGTTTGTATTTCTTACAAGCTATTTTCATTTCATTGTAAAGGACCGATTGGTCTCTAGTTGAAGGGTTGGGTGCAACACATGGTGTGGGAGTGTTGACTCCTACGTGTGGAAGGGTTCCTTCTGTTAGTGCAAGGATTGGATTTCAATCCTGTTGGTGAAGTGACCGAGTCGTCCCTGGTTGGGAGATAGGTCGAAGGGGGAAAGTGGACGTACCCAAATCGGGGAACCACTATAAATTGCTTGTGTACTTTCTGTGCTGTGTTGTTTTGTTTTCTTGTGCAGGTAAAACTTTAATTCCGCAAATACGCTGCAAAGACACCTATTCCCCCCCCCCCCCATAGGTGTAAGTAGTTGACACTAAGTGGACTTTCAAGTGGTATTAGAGGGAGGTTACTCATCAAAAAGGTTCACACCTTGAGTAAAATCCTACCACCAGTGTCAAGAAGAAGACCGATATCTTCCATGGACGGACTCAAGCACTCCGGCAAAATCCCAGTATGCACCAGACTGAACTTTCCTATCTAGAAGGAAAGAATCAGATTCTACATGGAAGCAGACGACCCCCGGCTCTTCATGATAGTGGAGGAGGGACCTTACATTTCCACCAAGGCCTCCACCATTGATCCAACCAGGAAAGTGCCCAAGAAACTTTCGAAAATGGACAAGGACGAAATGGTGCTTTTCGGACTCGACAAGAAAGCTCAGAACATCCTGGTAAGCGCAGTTGACGACTCTATGATGCAGAACTTCAGCAATTGCAGGACAGCCAGGGATCTCTGGAGCTGTCTGATTGTCCTAATGGAGGGCACAGATGAAGTGAGGGACGATCGGAGATCCCTCCTCAATCAGAAATATGAGGCCTTCAGGCAAGGGCCAAAGGAGGAGATCGGAGTCACCTTCAAAAACTTCCTCAAGATCGTCATTGCACTCAAAGGATATGGAAGAGTGTTCACTGACGGTGAACTCAATGATAAGTTCCTTAGGTCCCTCACTAAGTAATGGGACACAAAGATCTGCGTCATCCGCGAGTTTGGCAAACTTGCGAAAACTGATCCACAGATTCTGTTCGGGAAGCTCATGTCCTATGAGCTTCAGTTGAACACAAGGAAGGCTGAAGAGGAAGCAGAGAAAGCCGCGGCCAAGGAAAAGACGGTGGCCCTAAAAGCCATTCAATCCATAAAGGGCAAGGGTGCCGCTTCTTCCCGTGCGTGGAAGAGGGATGAAGAGGAAGACTCTGAGCTAAGCTCCTCCGGCTCAGAGTTATCAGAGGAAGATTTATCCCTTATCACACGGGAATTCAAGAAGTTCCTCAAGCTGAGGAATCAGAGAAAGAGAAACGGCTCCTCCTCAAGGGATTAGAAGAAGAACTATTCCTCTGACAGGTATGTTTCCAAACCGAACAAACACCGCTCTTCTGACATTATATGCTTTGGTTGCAACAAGCCAGGACACGTCGTGGCCGACTGCCATCAAGGCAAGAGGGAAAAGGGAAAGGGAGAGGAGCGCAGGTCCTCAAAAGACAAGAAGAAGGAGAGGAGTTACATCGCAAAGAAGCCAAATACGCTGAGTGAATCTGACACGTCAGACACCAGCGATGATGAGGAAGCCTACTTTGGGCTAATGGGTCGCTCTGACTCAGAAGGAGAATTCCCCCCATTTACTGGGAAGGTAAAAGCTCACACCCCTCTCTCCGACTCTGACTCTGATCCTGAGTCTCAGGATGATGATCCTGAGGATAGCCCTTCTGCCCTTGAAGCTGAGCTCCTCGATAAGTATGAGCTTCTGCTCAATACATTCCTGAAATGTCGAAAGAAACTGAAGGCTGAGAAAAAGGAAGATAAATTCCTTAAAGGTGAGAGTGTATCCCTGAGGGAAGAGATCACCAGTTTGATCTCCCTCCGACAGGAGCACTTGGACCTGACTTCAAAGCATTCAGAGTCTCTTAAGCTCCTTGATCTTAAGCAGGAGGAAGTCGACAAGTTGGAAGAACTACTTGCGGCAGAAAGGAAGATCGTCAAGAGCTTCTCTATGCCAAAAACTGTTCTTCCATTAGTTGATACCTTCTCTGCTCAAGCCAAAGGAGCTGGCTTGGGGCATGTAGGGGTATCTAGCTCCTCATCCAGGAGGAACAGGAATAGGAGGAAGAATAAGGCTGCCAAGAAAGCCTCTGCTGATGAGAAAGGAAAGGCCCCACTCAGCCCTGTTGAGTTCAGAAAGCCTAGCTTTCCCTGTAACCAACATGACTTTGAGTCAACATATGGGCATCACTTCAGGCCCTCGGTTGTAAAGCCGAAGAGCCGATATAATGGGTGGACCTTTCCCCGTAACTTCAGTGAGAGTGTCTTCAAGGCACCTTATGAGGAAATCCACTAGGGAAATTATGGTCAATTCTCTAGCGGCCATAATAGGAAGCAGGCACCTAAGGCCAAGCCTGTTACACTGAAAAGCCAAGAGGTGAAGAAGTCATGTGACTGTGGTCATCATGTTGCCTCCACCTACAGGTCTTCGGCCCCAGCTGAACCCCACGTTTCAAGGGTAAAGCAGGCACCCAAGAGGAAGTATAACAGGTTTGACTGCTGGTGCTGTGGCAAAATTGGTCACTTTGCCGTGGATTGTTGGTTTAATCCAAGGTATAACGAGACTCCTTATGTTAGCAATGCGAGGCCGACCACCCGTAGAGTTAACCAATCGAGGGGGAGTATGCTAACAAGGAATCTAGGACCCAAGTTCGATTGGGTTCCTAAGGCAAATTAATTCTGTTTTGCAGGAATGTCCAAAGGCCAACAAAACTCCTATTTGGTATTTGGACAGTGGATGCTCCCGTCACATGACCGGGACAAGAAGCCTGCTGAGGGAGTACTCTCCAGTCGAGGATGGACCCAAAGTCATATTTGGGGGATCTGATCGGGGAGTCACCAGAGGTTACGGTACGATTTCCAACGGTATACTCTCTATCACTAACGTAGCTTATGTTGAAGGGTTAAATCATAACCTGATCAGCGTAAGCCAGTTATGTGATAAAGGGTATGACGTTAAGTTCTGCAAGGATAAATGCCTAATAATATCATGCGGCTCTTCGGAGACCGTATTAACAAGCATTAGGAGCAGAAATATTTTCTGTTTAGATTTTCTTAGTTTAGATTCTTCTACCCCAGTATGCCTCGTTGTTAAAGGCAGTGCATCTCTTTGTGAACAATGGCACAAGAGATTGGCACACATTAATTACAAGACAATTAATATGTTGTTTTCCAAAGATTTAGTAAGGGATGCTCCCATTATTAAGTGCATCAAAGATAGTCCATGTCCTGCATGTCAGATGGGCAAGCAGACTCGGGCTACCTTTAAGGGCATCCCAGACAAAGATTCCTCCAGATGTCTATATCTTCTGCACATGGACCTGTTTGGTCCAATGCAAGTTCATAGCTTAGGAGGGAAGTCGTATACGCTAGTGATTGTAGATGATCACTCTCGGTTTACGTGGGTGTTCTTTTTAAAACGCAAGTCTGATACGTTTGACATCTTCACCAGTTTTGTCAAGCAGATACAGAACGAACTTAACTGCTCAGTGGTCAAAATCAGAAGTGACCACGGAACAGAGTTTGAGTCTAGGGCTATGACAGAGTTCTGTGAAGAGCTTGGTATCTTTCATGAGTTCTCCTCCCCTCGCACTCCTTAACAGAATGGAGTGGCGGAGAGGAGGAATAGAACACTCATTGAAGCGTGCACGACAATGTTGAATGACGCTTCTCTCCCAGAATACTTCTGGGCTGAGGCTGTCAATACGGCCTGTCATGTACAAAACCGGGCGTTGATTAACAAGAGCCATCGTAAGACTCCTTATGAGCTACTGAAAGGCAAGAAACCAACCATGTCCTATTTGAGGATTTTTGGCTGCAAATGTTATGTACTGAATAATGGGAAGTACCCGCGTACAAAGTTTGGTGAAAAATGCTTCGAAGGCATATTCATGGGCTATAGTAGCCACAGCCAGGCTTATAGAGTTTTCAATAAGAAAACCCTAGTGGTAGAGGAATCAATAAATGTTGTATTTGATGAAGGAAGCTTGCTTAACTGCAAGACTTCTAGTTGTCTTCCTGAAGCTGCAGGTGCCAGACTCGAAAAGTTACAACTGGATGATCCCGA
This sequence comes from Platanthera zijinensis, assembly GCA_039513925.1. Lineage (NCBI taxonomy): Eukaryota > Viridiplantae > Streptophyta > Magnoliopsida > Asparagales > Orchidaceae > Platanthera > Platanthera zijinensis. The sequence goes on from CM077091.1 coordinate 77,021,719, forward strand.
GAAAGATGCAACTCCAAAATATGTCAAGGTCTCCACATCAACGCCGATCGGAGAAGTTGAAGATCAAAATGAGGCAAATCCTTTAGAAGAAGGAGATGCCCAAGAAATAGTCGAAGCTCCTGATGCAAGACTTCTAGAGCTCAGACACGTGAGGGATCATCCCAGAAATCAAATCATTGGAGATCCCCGAGACGGTGTCAGAACTCGCCGAGGTACTCTTAACGAGATCTTGCATCTTAGCTTTCTGTCGCAGGTGGAGCCAAAGAAGTTCGACGAAGCGAACAAAGACGCATCGTGGATTTTGGCCATGCAAGAGGAGCTGCATCAATTCGAAAGATGCGAAGTCTGGACGCTGGTTCCCAGACCGAAGACGCAAAATGTGATTGGCACCAAGTGGATCTTCAGAAACAAGTTAGATGAACATGGAGTCATCATCAAGAATAAAGCCAGACTGGTGGCTCAAGGATACAGACAGGAGGAGGGGATTGACTTTGACCAGACGTTTGCACCAGTTGCACGGCTCGAGGCAATCCGGCTATTCCTAGCCTATGCCTCTCACAAAGGATTCACAGTCTATCAGATGGACGTGAAATCGGCTTTCTTGAATGGAGATTTGAAAGAGGAAGTATACGTTGCTCAACCTCCAGGTTTTGTCAATCCTACTTATCCTAATCATGAATATTTTCTTAATAAAGCGCTATATGGCCTAAAACAAGCACCTCAAGCTTGGTATGAGACATTATCTAGTTTTCTTCTTGAGAACAAGTTCTCTAGAGGAAAAATAGATAAGACATTGTTTCTCAGGGAAGTCAAAGGCAAGATTTTGCTGGTGCAAATCTATGTTGATGACATTATATTCGGCTCAACGGACAACAATCTTTGCAAAAAAATTTTCCAAACTTATGCAAGGAAAGTTTGAAATGAGCAGTATGGGAGAGCTGAAGTATTTCTTGGGAATTCAAGTGAAACAGTCTGAGGAAGGAATCTTCATTTCTCAGACGAAGTTCACAAATGAACTCCTCAAGAAATTCGGAATGGAGAATGCAACCTCTATGAGGACTCCAATGGGATCCACCATGTCTCTGGATAAGGATGAGAAAGGGAAACCTTTTGATGAAACCAAATACAGAAGCATCATTGGATCTCTGCTCTATCTTACTGCGAGTAGACCGGATATCATGTTCTCCACATGTGTTTGTGCCAGATATCAGGTGAACACTAAGGAATCTCATTATGTCGCTGCAAAGCGAATTCTCAGATACCTTAAAGGTACCCCTAATCTTGGCTTATGGTACCCGAGAAGCAATGATGTCGAGCTAATAGGGTTTTCAGATGCTGATTTTGCAGGAAGTAGGGATGACAGGAAAAGCACCTCCGGGACGTGTCCATTCCTCGGAAGAAGGCTTATTTCATGGAACAACAAGAAGCAGAATTGTGTAGCAACCTCCACTGCAGAGTCTGAGTACATCTCGGCTGGCAGCTGTTGCGCACAACTCCTATGGATAAGAAACCAGTTAGCCGACTATGACCTCTAGTTCAAGGAAGTACCGATGTACTGCGACTCCTCCAGTGCAATTGCTATTGCCAACAATCCGGTATCGCACAGCAAAATGAAGCATATTGAAGTGCGTTACCATTTCATTCGGGAGCACGTGGAGAACAAGGACATCTCTCTCTGCTATGTTCCCACTGACAAGCAGATTGCAGACATTTTCACAAAGCCCCTTGACGAGGCCAAGTTCAGTATGTTCAAAACTGAATTGGGGATGCTAAACTACGAAGAATGAAGACTACAGGAGCTCAAGGCTCATGCGTCTAGGGGGAGCCTCTGCTAGGAATTTAGTGAAAGCAAAGGTACAAGAACTGAGGGGGAGCATGGTGTCACATGCTTCAGTCCCCGATTTGCAGAAGCCGAAAAGGGGGAGATTACCCTCTCGGCTAAGGCTAAGGTGGCTCCAAGTTTGCTCTCAAGAAATTGGTAATGAATATCTCTCTCAACTCAATTTTAAGTTTATGATTTTCATTCCTATATGCTCTATTCACCTTAGCTTGTAGGGTTTAGGCTTCTTCAAATAGGGGGAGATTGTTGGGTATTGTATCCACAATGTACCTGATTTGAAGAAGCCCATGTACAAGCTAAGGTAAATAGACAATGTATTTGATGAAATATTTCTAGTTGTGCTTGCAGTTATTCCATGCTAAGTACACACCAATGTCAGGGTGCAGTGGGTCAATATACACGGGTCTGTGCAACGTAATCCCTCGTTGAGCAGATCACTGTGTTGGCCTACGTGTACTCTCTCTATTGGGGTGTACTTAATTTCAAGTACAGGGCTATGATAAAGCTAGAGCAGACATGGAGCAAGGATGGGCCAAAGACCATCTCACGGGTTGAAAGACAAGAATCGTCTAAGTGTAAATCGTCGAGAATCACTAAGTGATTCTCACCGATTCGTCGAGAATCACCAGAGATTCTCGACGAGTCGTCGAGAATCACTAGTTGATTCTTGCCGGGTTGGGCCGGCTGTCTCGACGCAGTCAGAAAAATCATCTAAGGCAGAATCGTCGAGAATCACCAAGTGATTCTCGCCGATTCGTCGAGAATGACATTGCATTCTCGACGAGTCGGCGAGAATCCAAGGTGATTCCCACCGATTCTCCCCGGCCTCTATAACCTGTGCAGCAAGAATTCTCTAAGTAGAATTCGGCGAGAATCGTAAGTGATTCTCGCCGATTCATCGAGAATCACTCACGATTCTCGCCGAATTTGACTTGGGTATTTTTCCAACTCTGTCTGGACCGGTCCACGTTATCTGCGGGATTTTGAACCGGACTTTGGTCTTACTGCTTGTGGGGCCCACAACGGTCATCTCTTGACCTAGTGTATAAATACTCTGTATTTATGAACAGTATACACATAGACGAGATACGAAACAGAGCGGCCGACTAACCCTAATCTCGCGAACTTGCTCCGCCTCCGTCGCCGCAGCCGATCACCGAAGCCGATCTCGATCTCCTCCAGATCCTCGGTGATAGAAGCCAAGTCCTGCACAGCGTCTCACGTGTCTATCCAGAGATCTTTTGTCTCTTGATTTGAGATAGGGAAATCTTTCCCCATCCGAATCGATCGAGACAATCGATCCTCGTGTGACCGTTGGTAGACCTTGCCGACTTCGCTAAGAAGATTGGATCTCCAGTGCTTTGCTGCTGTCTTTAATTGCCGCCGCCAACACCGAGAGCCTCGCCTCCGCTCGTCGCCGCCGCCGGTCTCGGGGAGATTCTCTCCAAGTGAGATCTAGGGTTGTGGACTCTTCGTTGACTTCAAGAACACGTCGTCGAACGAAGAGGGACACCTTAGTCTCCATACGTTGTTTGTATTTCTTATAAGCTATTTTCATTTCATTGTAAAGGACCGATTGGTCTCTAGTTAAATGGTTGGGTGCAACCCGTGGTGTGGGAGTGTTGACTCCTACGTGTGGAAGGGTTCCTTCCGTTAGTGCAAGGATTGGATTTCAATCCTGTTGGTGAAGTGACCGAGTCATCCCTGGTTGGGAGATAGGTCGAAGGGGGAAAGTGGACGTACCCAAATCGGGGAACCACTATAAATTGCTTGTGTACTTTCTGTGCTGTGTTGTTTTGTTTTCTTGTGCAGGTAAAACTTTAATTCCGCAAATATGCTGCAAAGACACCTATTCCCCCCCCCCCATAGGTATAAGTAGTTGACACTAAGTGGACTTTCATCTCCAATACCGAATCCAGATGCTTGGAATGATCACCCTCATACCGAAAGTGTACAAGTATGTCGTCGATAGAGGTTATCACGAACTGGTTCAGGTATTCACTGAACGCCCTATACCTCAAATCCATAATACGGACGGCACATTTGTCAGCATAAGCGGCATAATGATGAACTCATAATGCCCATATCATGTGTTGGGCGCCGTTTTTGGAATATCACTTTCCCTTAGTGACAAATAATAGCATCTAGACTTTCGATTCAACTTGAGTACACACTTGACCCATTGAGTTGATCGAACAGATAATCACTCCTTGGGTAGGATCCTTAATATTTTCCCGTTAACTTAATCAAATTCTAGCAACCATTACATAGTTAAGCTTCCATCCTCTTTTAACAAGAGGACCGATGTGCTCCAAGGCAATAAACTTGGACGTACATAACCCTGTTCTACCGGCTCTTGAAGTAATACTTTAGTTCCGACATCTCACAACCATAGCTAGTACCAAACTGACCACCTTACGTTTGAAATTGATGTATGCATGCTGCTCCGGGAGCCAATCATTCCAAAGATTACATCGAACTCTACAGACAGCAGTAGCGATGTTTGCAAGTCAAAACTCCTGACTCCCTAACCGTAACTTCAAACAACAGGCTCTATTCGGGTGTAAAGAGTACCTGTTAGGCAATAGTACTCTCGATTTGACTCTTGTCATCGAAGAAGGAACTCTGATGCACGATACACATCCTTCGGGCAAAAAGGAATGGAAAGTTCCCATAACGAACCGTGTTTTCGTCGGACACTCAGAAAATCAATACAAATCCTATCATAACCAGACATAGGTTAATATGCGTAAGGCAACAAGTATCTAAAACTGATATACCAAAAATTAAACCATACCTGTTACCATATCAGCGTATTTCATAACCTCCTGATGGCTAAAGTTGTATCCTCTAGGTTGGGATGGCGCATATTGAGGTTTAGCACTCTCCAACCCCTTGCCCTTCTCTTCGTTAGTTGCTCTAGGCTTCTTCTCGGACTTCAGACGTCCGCTTCGACACTCTCGGTCAAAGTGTCCCAGCTTTCCACAGCAAAATCATGCGTCCGGGTCTCGGCCAATAATTGTTCTAGATGCACCAAAAGAAGGAACTAGACCCGACCTCCTTGCCTTCTTACACCATCTACGGAAACCAGACTTCGAGATGGGTAGCGCCTTGAACTCTATCTTCTCATCACTGGAGTCTTTCTTCTCTTGGACTCCCTTCATAGCTTTCTCTATCCCCTGATCGTCTTTACGACAATCTCGGGCAAAGTGACCAAATCTTCCACATTTATAACTGTAATATGGAGTTTGACTAGCAGATACGTCAGGCCTCACTTTACTCCTCTTTCGGTGTACAGACTTTGCGAGACCTGGGGAGTTTGGTAAGCTGTACACTGGCGTCTGGTTGGTTCTGGCCAAATCTGCTTCCAAAGCTCTAGCCGACTCCACTAACGCTCGGAATCCAAGTAACTTTGGTCCTACGAGTAGCATTCGTAATTCATCACGCAGACCATTGTAGAATCTATTAACTATAGTTTGCTCGTTCTCCAAATCAAACCCTGGGTAGCGCCTTATGATAAGAAATGCCTGCAAATACTCCTCAACTGAGTGTGTATCATGCACTAAAAGCATGTTCAACTGCTAATCCAAAGGTCTTATACATGTCAGTTGTTCCATCACACCACTCGGTGTTGAAGTCACCCCAGGGACAGGGGGTTGCAATTGCCCTCCAAGTTGTGCTTTAGTCACCGCGAACACCACTTCAACTATCCTTCTTATGGTTTCAACAGAAAGCAGGGTCTCAGGCACACTGTTAAGTGCACTACTCTCTATGGAGTGCTGACCTTGCGACTGCCCCACACCACTCGTAGTCCCCTATAAAGCATAACTATCGATTAGGCGACATACAAATTGCTAAAAGCAATCATTGGAACACTCAGGTTCCTAAAAAACAAGTGTATTTTCATTCCTAAGTGGACATCCATGGGTTCTTTTTATATTATAACGATGACGCACATACATGTGCTCACCAACCCTTAAAAGAATTCGCCCACGAATTCCAATAAGCAAGACCGGAACCGGTAGTCTGATACCAAATTATAACACCCTTATCCGTCTCATGGTATATAGCAGTAGGTCCGGTCGAGGCCTGGCGTCATATACTACAGAAAGACCGAAGGGTTACAGAATGAAACCATTCTCCCAAACATAAACGTCATATAAAGAGCAACTAGTGAAAGCTTTTAATTAGTTGAAAGAACCCAAATAACAGATAGTATGAAACATGAATGTCCACTAACCGCATTAGGAAAGAAATACCACAATACATAAAAGTACTCGGCCTTATGGCCTTACAAACATTAACTTAACAACAAAGTGTTTTACAGACATCGGCTCGCAGGCCGGCCACACATGATAGAAATAAAACAACAGTTCTCTTTACCCTTCGAGGGCCAGCACAGCAGCTTGGGCTTCAGCCCGCTATTTGGTACTCGGTTATGCCGCACCTGCACGAAATATTCCACCGTACGGTGGCAAACAAAGCAACGGTCAGCTAAAGCTGACCAAATTATAACGACCCCGCCCCTTATTCGGGACGGCGGTGCTCCTTCTCTGCATTTCATTAGCCCAACTAAACAATTAAGTGCATAAGTAAATTTCGCCACAAGTGTAGGCTCGCTCGGCCAAACACCTCGTGCACTCAGGGCACATTCTCAGTGAATTCGGTCAATTCTGTGGCTTCACAACCATCCAAAAATCCTAGTGAAAGTACAACCTAGCACAGTTTACAACAGGTGGAGGCTCGTACGGCCGCCCACCCCGTGCACTCAGGGAACATTGACGGTGTACCAGACTTCCCGGATACCACGTCCATTCAGAGGTCCTTGACTTGACAGATTACTTTTAGCATTTCAGTCTTTACGGCCCCTGGCCTAAGACTCTCATTAAGCCACCGACGAGAGCCAATTTCTGCTACTCTCATATCATAGTCCACATAACGCAGGTACAGCTCCACCATTTCCCGTTGCTCAAGTCGCCCTACCGTATCTGAATACCGTAGTACTCATGGCCAAACCTGCAGGGCGCGGGTCGGTTTTGCATTTCCTGTTCGGCTCCCTGGCCTAATAATACTAAACCCCACGGGCTCACCATTTTCCAAAGAAAGACCCTACATGTCTCCTGGAGACAGGCCTCGCACATACAATCCTAATTATACAAGTTTGGCCCCAGGCCACCTAGTTGGCAGGAATGCGTTTCCGCCCAATTTTTCGGGTGCACCATAGAGTTAATCCCCAAGGCTCCCTATTGCAATCTACCGTGTAGAAAACCCGAAAAACAACACAATACGGAGTCTTCTCCGACAATCAATGCACAATGCAATATCACCGATCCAGACAAACACGTCCGGGTAGGCTTCACACACAATGCTTATGCCCGTACTTCGATTCCGGACTCTAAATAAGGGGGACTTCATATATCTACCCTAAGGAACACCGCACACTCGTGGGAGCGGGTTTCCCATGCAGAAAGGAAGAGGACTTCACATGTCCAAGTTGAGAATCGTTAGCCTTGAAGTCCATTTTGGCGCCATGAATAACTAGCCGGATGGAAAGCTTCGCAACGAGAATGCCTCCGCGAATCCGGTCTCGGTTTTCGATTCGATGCTCCGCCGGTAGCTGGGATCCTCCTCCTCCTTCTTCTTTGCATTCTCCTCTCTCTAAGACTTAATAAAGAGAAAGGCCAAAAGAAAATGAGGAGTTTAACCCCTACTCTCGGCCTTAAGGAAGGAGGATTAATCCTAAGCCGTCAGATCTGATTTAAAGAAAACGAACGGCTCGCATCCAGCCAAAAAGTCATTAAAATAGGCCGAACACGACTTTGCACACGGCCGTGTGCCTTTATCCAGACACGATTGTCGAGGACAAAAAAGTACACGGGTTGGGACACGCCCGTGTCCGACCTGACACGCCCGTGTCGGGTCATCGACACGCCCGAGACAAGGGGCGTGTCACGCATAACCGCCATGCCAACTGACACATCCCTTTGTGGATACGGGTGGCCACACACCCGTGCCGAACCTGACACGCCCGTGTCATACAGTACACGCACGTGTTCAGGGCCGTGTACCTCAGTCGGCATAAGACCAAACTTCCAGAGGAGTACACGGCCATGTGATACGCCCGTATCACATGTCGTGTGCCTGACACGCCCTGTGACATGCCCGTGTCATAGGCCGTTTTCGAGGACTCAACGCTCGTCGGCCTCGACTCGACTACCCGAGCATGACACGACCATATGACACGCCTGTGTCATACGCCGTGTTCATCCTACCAAGACCCGAACTTGATTTGAACACCGTCTGTTTCACTTTTAAGTTTTGGGGCGTTACATTACCTGTGTCCACCAAGGAAAGTGTTGGTTGTCGTGACGGTTTTGTGACACACCGCTGTGTCACAGGCGTGTCTGAACCCGATACGGGCGTATCAGGTAGAGACACGGGCGTGTCTCTACCCGTGTCCTTTCCTGGCCACGACAGTCGTGACTAGATCGAGGCATACGGCCTGGGACACGGCTGTGTGCAAGGCCGTGTTCGGCCTATTTAAGTGAAATTTTTGGTGAATTTGAGTCGTTCGTTTTCTTTAAAGAAGATCTGACGGTCCAGGTAATCTCTTGCTGGTTCAAGTTCGGAATTTAGAGATTTATTCCTCATTTCACTTAAGGCTTTCTCTTTCTAAGGAGTTAGAGAGAGGAGGGAGCAAGGAGGAAGGAAAAGGAGGAATCCGGCCATCGGCGGAGAATCAGAGCACCGAATCAAGAACTGAGACCAGATCCGTGGAGGAAATTCATGTTGCGAAGCTTTCCATCTGTCTAGTTTTCCATGGCGCCAAAGCGGACTTCAAGTGTAACGATTCTCAACTTGGACATGTGAAGTCCTCTTCCTTTCTGCATGAGAAACCCGCTCCCGCGAGTGTGCGGTGAGTGCGCAGTTTTCCTTGGGGTAGATGTGAATAGTCCCCCTTGTGTTGCATGTAGAGTCTGGAATCGAAGTACGGCCATAGGCATTGTATATGAAGCCTACCCGGACGTGTTTTTTGGATCGGTGATGTTGCATTGTGCATGGATTGCAGAAGAAGACTATATGTTATGTGTTTTGGGGGTTTACTACACGGTAGATTGCAACAGGGAACCTTGGGGATTAACTCCAAGGTGCACCCGAAAAACTGTGCGGAAACGCATTTTTGCCAACTTGGTGGCCTGGGGCCAACCTTGTATATAATTGGGTTAGGTGTTGATGTTGTTGATATGAGATGCGGGGGAAGAAACAATAGTCTGTCCCCTACCGCACGACGGTAGGATTACCGTCGGCGATAGCTTCAAGAAAGCTATGTATTTGTGAGGCCTGTCTCCAGGAGACCTGGAGGGCCTTGTTTGGAAAGTTGTGAGCCCGTGGGGCCCAGTATTTTTTAGGCCAAAGAGCCGAACAGGAAAGACAAGACCGACTCGCGCCCTACGGGTTTGGCCATGAGTACTATGGTATTCGGAGATGGTAGGGCGACTTGAGCAATGGGAAATTGTGGAGTTGTACCTACGTTATGTAGACTATGACATGAGAGTAGCGAAAATTGGCTCTCGTCGGTGGCATAATGAGAGTCTCAGGCCCAGGGTCGTAAAGACTGAAATGCTCAAAGTAACCATCAAGTCAAGGACCTCTGAATGGAGGTGGTATCCAGGAAGTCCGGTACACTGTCAATGTGCCCTGAGTGCACGGGGTCGTCGGTCGTGTGAGCCTCCACCTGTGGTGAAGTGTGCTAGGTTGTGCTTTCACTTGGATTTTTGGGTGTACTAATGAAATGCAGGGAAGGAGCACCACCGTCCCGAATAAGGGGCAGGGTCGTTATAATTTGGTCAGCTTTAGCTGACCGTTGCTTTTATTTGCCACCGTGCGGTGGAATGGTTCTTGCAGGTGTTGCGGGGCCTAGTGCCAAATAGCGGGCTAAAGCCCTGGATGTTGTGCTGTCCCTCGAAGGCCAAAGTGAATAGCTACTTTTATTTCTATCATGTGTGGCCGGTCTGCGAGCTGATGTATGTAAAACAATACCTTGTTAAGTGAACTCTTGTAAGGCCATAAGGCCAAGTACTTTTGTGTATTTTGATATTTCATTCCTATTGTGGTTAGTGGACATTCATGATATGTACTTTCTGTTATTGGGTTCTTTCAACTGCTTAAAAGCTTCCGCTAGTTGCTCTGTGTAGGACGTTTGTGATTGGAAGAATGGTTTCATTCTGTAACCCTTCGGTCTGTCTGTAGTATATGGCATTAGGCCCCGGCCGGACCTACTGCTATATACCATGCGACGGATAGGGGTATTACAAGGCGCCTATTTTCATTCTAGATACTAAAGATCGTGTGTTGTGAAGGAAGACAATACCCATGGTCAATGTTTTGTGGTTAAACCAAGACATGGAGAGCACGACTTGGGAGTTAGAGTCAGCTATAAGGGAGGTTCATCCTCATCAATTCTCCTAGTTTGTCTTGGTAAGTGTTTCTATTCAATAATTCTTGGTTATTTTTTCCTTCTTAAGTGGATTTAGTTGTGTTTCAAGTTTCGAGACGAAACTTTCTTTTAGGGGGAGTGGCTTTAACACCCCTTATTTTTCGTTTTTATTTTAATTCCTTTAGTAGATTATTTTTGACGTCAGGGCGTTACGTTGATGCATGGTTAACGGGTACCGTTGCTGGAGCGTGACTTTTGCTCATTTGGTATCCGAAGGTTATTGACTTAGAATATTAGCATGGATAATTTCTAGTGTGTTTTTGGAATTTCCCTTGCAAGTCGGGTTCGTTTTAGTACTGGGTGGAGCCTTTTTGGGATATTTGGTGTTTTGACTTCTGGGATTTTTACCCAAGTTTGGCTTGTCCGATTCTGATTTCGACTTCATCATTGAATTCGTAGCATCGATATTTAGCTTCGGTGCGAATTTCTTGGAAATGCGAGATGATTTGGAATTTTTGGTCGTTTGGACGTTTAGTGTAATAATAATATATTATATTATTTATATATATATAGCCTTACAATGTGACGGAAACCCTATTCATCGTCTTCTTCCCAATCCATCAAAGTGATTTGCGAAAGAAAGAAGCGGCGGTCATTGTAGAGCTCTCAGCCGTTGATTATAGGAACTCTGGTGCAAGAAATCGTCGTGGGAGGGTAGATTTGGATAGCTCTCGTCGAGATATACGTTTGTACAGTGAGTTTTTCCCGTTTCTTTAATTTTTGGGCATTAGGGAATTCATTTTGACCCTTGTTTGCCCCGAAAAGTTTCAGGAATCATTGCCTAGGTATTCTTGCGGCCAGATCCTGGAGGAGGAGCGCCCATGTGGCCAGATTTCTGGAGATTGAGGCAAGTGGTGATTTCTTCACCTCGCTAAGTTATTTGTGTTCTTTGTTTCATTTTCTTTTCTCCTAAGAAAATAGGAGTGGTGTAGGGTTCGTCTAGGTCAAAGTCCATTAGGTTGTGAGATGGGTTGTGTTAATTCATTGAGAATTAGTTTAGGTCAACCTTCCGTCAAGCATGTAAATTTATTAAATCTGGCTAGTATTCGTCGAGTATCTATGGGTTAGGTCAAACCCGCTGATTAGTTGGTTATTAGTTTAGGATAATTCGTTAAATATGACTGTTAGTCCAAGTCAGAATTCGTCGAATATTGTTGTTAACTTAAGTTAAATTTGTCGAATATGGTGGGGTCAGCCGGAGTGAAACTCGTCAAATGGGAATTTTTGGTCCAAGTCAAATTCGTCAAGTATCCTCGATGAATTCGTTGAGTGTCAGCTTTGGCGTTGAGTGATCTGCATTCGTTGAGTTTTAGGTGTTGAGTTCATCGAGTATCAGTCTTGACGTTGAGTGAATTTGACTTGGCGATGAGAGCATCGAGTGATTTGTGAGTCTAAGTTAAAGGAGTAGTGTAATCTCGACGAATTCATCGAGTATTAGCAGCTAGGCATCGAGTGAAGGCGTTGAGTGAAGTAAAACAGTGGAGTAAAGTTCAGGCATTGAGTGGACTAAGCTAGGCGTCAAGCATACTCGACGAATTTCCCGTAGACTTGGGTTATTCTCACTGATTCATCGTGTATCAAGTCAGCCAGTTTTGCTAAGTGTTATTCGTCGAATGTCTACTGTATTCGTCGAGTATACTCGACGAATCAATGTGGACTTAGATTTTTCTTGCCGAATTGAGTCCAATTCGTCGATTATGGCATTAGGGTGATTTTTAGGGTTTTTTTTCCTTCTTTTCATTCGAGTAAACTTGTGTTTTGGTTGGGTTTTATCGGTTTTGTGGATGTTTGGACTATTTTAGGGATGTGGGTGTTAGTGGAAGGTACCACCGCCACAGTAACCTATTTTGTGAATTTTTGCTCTGGTAGGTTTACCCGAGGTGGGTTTGTGACTGGGTGTGGAAGGGTAGGTTCCCACTACCTCAGGTGCCAGTTTTTCCCCAGTTTTGGGTGTGTCAATAAATAAGACCACTTTTCCTTGGGTCCTTGTGAAGTTTTACTGTTGGTGTGTTGGGTATGTTCCCACCACCGCAGGTGCCGAATTTTGCCGGTGTTTATGCTCATTCTATGATGAGTTTGCTACTTTTATATGTACTTACTTATGTATATGTTTATAAAGCTTAGATCTATATCGCACTTGGTGTAACTTGGGATGTCTAACCCTTGTGAGTTCTTTGTCACTTTTTATCTTATGATTAAATGTTGTGTCTTTCCTTCCAGTCTTCCTGTTTGGGTTGGTAACCCTCTGACTCCTTTACTTTCATTTGAAACTATTCTTTATATTGTCACTTGTATATTCTTACTGAGGTATTTTTTTCTTGGAATGCCTCAGGTTTGGAGCAGTAGTAGGTTGAGCTGCTAGAGTTGGTGGTTACTGGATTTCTGCAGTGGTTATAGTAGTTCTCTCCTCACTATTGTGAGGTAATGTTGTTGTTTTGTTCTTTAGTTCAAGCATACATATTTTTAGGTGGGTTCGTGTCAGGTTGTTGACGCCCACTGTAGTTTTTATATTGTTAAGTTACTTGCTAGTTACTTAGTCTCTTCTAGAAGACTTATTAATTTTACTTGATCTTTAGGAAGGTTGTATGCTAGGATTGCATGTTAGTTATTTTCAAAGATATAAAATTATCACTTCGACTAACTCATTCATAGCATGATTTTAAAACAAAAGTCCCTATATTTTAACAAACGTAAAAGCTATTTCTATACTGATATTAAATCTAGAGGTATGCATACCATGAGTTGTCCTATTTAGATGTTTATGCTCTTGTAGGATGTCAATCTATATAAATAAAGTATTTTTTGCAGCGTATATTCATATTTTTACTTGTGGACTAGTTGATCCACTTAGCCGAGGGATACGACCATTCGAAGCATAACTTAAATCACCGTTTTCGTCATATTAAACTTGAGGATTTCATTTAAAGTGTTAGGTTTAGGTTCTTACCTGAGCGCCTGCAGTTATCCCCTGCACGGTGTGGCATCACGACACGTGTTTTCTCTTACTCTGATTTATGATTAAATGTGGAGAAAAATGTGGGTTGTGACATCGACACTCTCTCGGCTTATACATTCTTCTCCCTACCTACTCCTCTCATTCTATCGTTCTGCATTTTGGTTTTTTGTGTGGGTTTGATATAAATTTTCTATAGTTTTAAAATATTATCCAAACTAAAATCTCAAATAGGCAAGTGTACCTATCGAAATATAGTATAGGAAATGTCGTATTAAACTCAGGGCCTGTTGAATACTTCTACTCACGCAAATTAATATTATTTTATCTAAATATAAAAAAAGATTATTTTAACTAAATGAAGAAAATTAAATAAAAAGTAACACTTGATCTAGACTCACTTTGAACTAAAATAAAACTTCATGAAATAGCGAAAGTGCAAAATCCTAATTACTTACTTCGACCGTGGAGATTCCTAAAGTACAAAAGCATCTCTCTCGAGCTCATTCTTCTGACTAACCTTAGATTGATCGATTAAGACCTCTCGGCTAGTCGAAACCCCTAAGCTTGCTTGAGGTGGTGAACCTCTCTATTGGATTTGACTCCAATCTGGCAGATTTATATCGTCCTCTATCGAGGAGTGCATTCAACTCCTTTTATCTTTGAGTGATCTCCTCGTATCCGCAACCTCTCGGTCATTTAAGATACAAATCTAGGATCAAAAAACAAATTCGCAAAATAAGAATTCGATACAAAATAAATCAAAGATAAATTGATAGCAAGCAAAAATAGAGAGCTTGACACGTTTTTTGAGTAAATAAATAAAGTTTGATTTATTCAAAGATTGTCTTGATCAAGCGTTAAGAAAATTAGTTACATGACATGAAAAGGGAGGTATATAAACAAGAAAAGATGATTGCTAAAAGTAAATTTCTTGAAAACAAAACTAAGTTGTGAATGAGGAGTACAAGAAAGAGATGCATAAAAAAAGAAAACTAATCTACAACATAGGCCTAAAACTAGCTCCCCATCCTTCCTACTGAGCTTCTGAACTCATCTAGAATTTATAGTTTTTTTGCTTGGGAGTCACGCCCTAGGTCACGCCCGTGGCCTAGGGCGTGTAAGAATCGGTAACAGCTGACTTGAAAACCCGGGAACGTTGGAGAAAAACCACCAAAAGCCGTTATTCTGGGGGTCACGCCCCTAGGTCACGCCCGTGACCTAGGGCTTGTCTAGTCTGTTATAGGAAAAAGCGGGAAGGAGAAACGGCGGGAAGTAATTCTGGTATTGTTGAAGAGGTCACGCCCTTGGTAATGGGCATGACCTAGGGGCGTGTACTGACCGGGTCAGCAAACGGCTAGAAACGGTACAATTTGGGATCACTTCGGAAGTTTCGGGTAGGTCACGCCCGTGAAAGGTTGCGTGTACTTGGGAAATGTTCCAGAATTATCCAGGGAAGATTTCTGGAGAAAACTATTTTTATGAACTAGACACGCCCGTGTTCACGCCTTAGACACGTCCATGTCGTAAGGGTGTGTACTTGTGAAACTCTCCAGATTTGTAGAGGACGTTGTCCTCTTTCTATTGACTTTTTGCACGTCCTGTAACTCTTTCTGGTTTGAAAGTTATGACCATTTGAAGTTTAGCTATCCGTGACAAAAAATGTTCATTTTCTCCAAAATGTTTTCAGATCATGGTCATGGACTTGATATTGATATTCGGAGCCCAATTATACCTGAAATTAGAAAATAAAGGATTTATTAATAATATTCATAAAAATAAAATATAATATAATTATTTATTAGATAAAAATTATATTAAAATAAGTATAAATAATGACTTATAAAATACCCTCATACTAATCTTTTGCTATTCCAGAGCGAAACTATGAGAATTACTTATAAGAAATTAATATAATTTTTAATTAAACTAAAAATTTATTAAATCAAAAGAAAGTAAAAAGAAAAATTTAGTGATTTAAAATTTAAGTCCTAAAATATGAAATTAAAATGCGAAGAGCCAAATATATTTAGCAATATTTTTTCATATAAATTAATTAGACTTCAAAATTGCGTAATTAGCAAACAAATTTAGATTTAGAATTATTAATACTTTTTAACTAAAAAGAAACTTAAAGGAAAATTTAAACTACTACTTATGCTCTCTAAAAATTTTAATTTAATTCTAAAACAATTATATTGGCTATTGGGCTTGAAAAAAAAAGAAATTGAAGATGTTTTGGATTGGGGGTGATGAATTTTATCCTCTCACCTCATTTTTTTCATTTCTTTTTTTTTGATATTTGCATACGTTTACCAAGAAAATGATAAATTTTATTCTCTCATTTTCTATGACATATGAACAAATATATTTTTTCTCTCTTCAAATAAAACAAAATTGATTAGGAGTAATTAATTTTATCCTCCTACTCCTTTTAATTTTTTTTGGATTGCATATGTGTACCAAGGAATACTTGATTCCCATGACATATGAACTAACAAAAAAAGTAAAAATTGCATATGTGTACCAAGGGATAATGAATTTTATCCTCTTATCCCTATGACATATGATCTAACAAGAAAAATTAAAAACAAGTGAAGGCTAAACAAAATTTTAGATTAAATTAAAATAATTAGAGAGCAACTATAGTAAATTAAAATTTCGTAAGAATCTTTAAGCATAAGTGATTATAATTAAAATCTAAAAATTATTAATCTAAGTACTACAAAATTGAAACAAATTTGAAATTAGAGAGACAAAGTGCAAAATAGATAACTTTAAACAAATTTAATTCATAAAGTATTTCTCAAAATTAAATCGCCTAAAATTAAATCTAACAAACTATGATAAAATAAAAGATTAGAAAAAAAAATTATAAAAAATTTATCAACTCAAAATTATTTTTTGAATATCACAAAATATTAAGTAGGGGTTTATCTTTAATTTTTTTTCTTTTAAATTAAAATCCTAATTTTTTGTTATTCTTTGACTTCCCAAGGGCTACCTAGTGACGGGTTCGCAAGGTACTAGGCGGTTTTGTGGGATGAAAACCCAACACTGCTCTTTCCAAGAAATTAATTTTCACTTTTCTATATTTTTGTCTTTTTTATTAAAAATGAAAAGAAAACAAACATTCTTTTTTATAAAACTATTTTTTTAATTCAAAAATAATAAAGCAAACTCCACCCACATACTTAAAAATAAGCATTGTCCCCAATATTTATATGCCAAGTAGGAGGGGGTAAATAAAAAGAACTAAATTAAAAATTGTTAGAAATAGAAAAAAACAAGAAATTAAGGATAAATAAGGGGTGTCTCCCAAGAGCGCTTTTCTTTTTCCCGTCTTTAAGCTAGACGGTTTGGGTTAGGAGAATGGAAAATAAAAATGTATATGAAGGAAAAACTCCCTTAATTCTCGCTTTGGCGAAGATGTCAAAGTCGTTCGTCCAACGTCTCATCTGCTTTCTTCTTGATGTTCCTTCTCGCAGTTGACTTGAAAATTTAGATTCAAATCACTTTTCCATACCTGAGGTGATTGGAATCTTTTTAGATGAACGGCAAATGGGTCGGGGACAACATTTGATTGCAACGGCTCATCTTCAGACTGAAACTTGTTAGTGAAAGAAAAATCAAGAATAAGCGCATTAGAAAAATCTTTAAAAGGAGGAGGCTCTTGCAAAGTTATATGATTAGGCTCCGGTTGTTTATTTTCAAAAATTAAATTTTCGTCCGAAAATTTATTTAAAATAAAAACATCGGAAACATCATGTTCATAAATTTTCGCTCCTAAAAAGTCATAAAGTGTGCATGGAGATTCATTAATAGGAGAAAAATTGGGAGTAGTAAGAGGAGAAATATGTTCTTCTTCTACTCCTCTCAACGCATCCATACACCTAACAAGCTCTTGAAATAAAAAAATTTCTTCTTCTTCGGTATAAACAACTACTGGGGTACATGAAGAGTCATGTTCCTCAATAGCGACATTATCTGAAGAAGGAGAAAAATCAATAAAAGTAAGAAAATTCTCATCCAAATTTTGGGGGGAAGAATCAAATTGAGATTGAGAAGATTCCCCAAAATTAAGAGAGAAAGCTTGCGGTGAGGAAGAAGAAGAAAAAAAATTCGGATCCAAATAATTATTCTCATAACTCGGGAAACCTTCTGGGTGATCTTGCAACCAAGAGAAGTTTACATCCGTGTTGGAAGAATAATTATTTACATCAAAATAATTATTCGCATTACAATTTGAAAAATTATTTTCATGAACATTTGAAAAATTAGAAAAATTATTTTCATAAAAATTTGAACTAGAATTATCATAAAAGTGAGAAGAATTATTATCATAATTAGTATCAAAATTATTCTCATAAGAAAATTTTTTATAATAATTAGAATGATAAAAAATACTCATTTCGATGAGAATCACCATAATAATAATAAAAACTTTGGCGCTTTTTTGCGGCTTCCAAAATATTTAGTTGATTTTGAAGCATGGCAAGTTCGGCAGCCAATTTAGATAACATTTTTTTAAAAAGAAAATAAAACAACCGTTACCTAAATAGAATGGAATTCGAAAAAGAAAATGAAAAAGTGAATAGGGGTAGAGAAAGATAATGATAAAATTAATACAATTCGCACTTTCAAAATATCAACAAAAATTCCCCGGCAAAGGCGCCAAAAACTTGATATAAATTTTCTATAGTTTTAAAATATTATCCAAACTAAAATCTCAAATAGGCAAGTGTACCTATCGAAATATAGTATAGGAAATGTCGTATTAAACTCGGGGCCTGTTGAGTACTTCTACTCACGCAAATTAATATTATTTTATCTAAATAAAAAAAAAGATTATTTTAACTAAATGAAGAAAATTAAATAAAAAGTAGGACTTGATCTAGACTCACTTTGAACTAAAATAAACCTTCATGAAATAGCAAAAGTGCAAAATCCTAATTACTTACTTCGACCGTGGAGATTCCTAAAGTACAAAAGCATCTCTCTCGAGCTCATGCTTCTGACTAACCTTAGATTGATCGATTAATACCTCTCGGCCAGTCGAAACCCCTAAGCTTGCTTTAGGTGGTGAACCCCTCTATTGGATTTGACTCCAATCCGGCAGATTTATGTCATCCTCTATCGAGTAGTGCATTCAACTCTTTTTATCTTTGAGTGATCTTCTCGTATCCGCAACCTCTCGGTCATTTAAGATACAGATCTAGGATCAAAAAACAAATTCGCAAAATAAGAATTCGATACAAAATAAATCAAAGATAAATTGATAGCAAGCAAAAATAGAGAGCTTGATACGTTTTTTGAGAAAATAAATAAAGTTTGATTTATTCAAAGATTGTCTTGATCAAGCGTTAAGAAAATTAGTTACATGACATGAAAAGGGAGGTATATAAACAAGAAAAGATGATTGCTAAAAGTAAATTTCTTGAAAACAAAACTAAGTTGTGAATGAGGAGTACAAGGAAGAGATGCATAAAAAAAAGAAAACTAATCTACAACATAGGCCTAAAACTAGCTCCCCATCCTTCCTACTGAGCTTCTGAACTCATCTAGAATTTATAAATTTTTTTGCTTGGGAGTCACGCCCTAGGTCACGCCTGTGGCCTAGGGCATGTAAGAATCGGTAATTGCTGACTTGAAAACCTGGGAATGTTGGAGAAAAACTGCCAAAAGTAATCATTCTAGGGGTCACGGCCCTAGGTCACGCCCGTGACCTAGGGCTTGTCTAGTCTGTTATAGGAAAAAGCGGGAAGGAGAAACGGTGGGAAGTAATTCTGGCATTGCTGAAGAGGTCACGCCCTTGGTAACGGGCATGACCTAGGGGCGTGTACTGACCGGGTCAGCAAACGGCTGGAAACGGTACAATTTGGGATCAATTCGGCAGTTTCGGGTAAGTCACACCCGTGAAAGGGGGCGTGTACTTGGGAAATGTTCCAGAATTTTCCCGGGAAGATTTCTGGAGAAAACTGTTTTTTTGAACTAGACACGCCCGTGTTCACGCCTTAGACACGTCCGTATCGTAAGGGTGTGTACTTGTGAAACTCTCTAGATTTGTAGAGGACGTTGTCCTCTTTCTGTTGACTATTTGCACGTCCCGTAACTCTTTCTGGTTTGAAAGTTATGACCATTTGAAGTTTAGCTATCCGTGACCAAAAATGTTCATTTTCTCCAAAATGTTTTCAGATCATGGTCATGGACTTGATATTGATATTCGAAGCCCAATTATACCTGAAATTAGAAAATAAAGGATTTATTAATAATATTCATAAAAATAAAATATAATATAATTATTTATTAGATAAAAATTATATTAAAATAACTATAAATAATGACTTATAAAATACCCTCATACTAATCTTTTGCTATTCCAGAGCGAAACTATGAGAATTACTTATAAGAAATTAATATAATTTTTAATTAAACTAAAAATTTATTAAATCAAAAGAAAGTAAAAAGAAAAATTTAGTGATTTAAAATTTAAGTCCTAAAATATGAAATTAAAATGCAAAGAGCCAAATATATTTAGCAATATTTTCTTATATAAATTAATTAGACTTCAAAATTGCATAATTAGCAAACAAATTTAGATTTAGAATTATTAATTCTTTTTAACTAAAAAGAAACTTAAAGGAAAATTTAAACTACTACTTATGCTCTCTAAAAATTTTAATTTAATTCTAAAACAATTATATTGGCTATTGGGCTTGAAAAAAAAAGAAATTGAAGATATTTTGGATTGGGGGTGATGAATTTTATCCTCTCACCCCATTTTTTTCATTTCTTTTTTTTTTGATATTTGCATACGTTTACCAAGAAAATGATGAATTTTATTCTCTCCTTTTTTATGACATATGAACAAATATATTTTTTCTCTCTTCAAATAAAATAAAATTGATTAGAAGTAATTAATTTTATCCTCTTACTCCTTTTAATTTTTTTTGGATTGCATATGTGTACCAAGGAATACTTGATTCCCATGACATATGAACTAACAAAAAAAGTAAAAATTACATATGTGTACCAAGGGATAATGAATTTTATCCTCTTATCCCTATTACATATGATCTAATAAGAAATATTAAAAACAAGTGAAGGCTAAACAAAATTTTAGATTAAATTAAAATAATTAGAGAGCAACTATAGTAAATTAAAATTTCCTAAGAATCTTTAAGCATAAGTGATTATAATTAAAATCTAAAAATTGTTAATCTAAGTACTACAAAATTGAAACTAATTTGAAATTAGAGAGACAAAGTGCTAAATAGATAACTTTAAACAAATTTAATTCATAAAGTATTTCTCAAAATTAAATCGCCTAAAATTAAATCTAACTAACTATGATAAAATAAAAGATTAGAAAATCAAAAATTATAAAAAAATTTATCAACTCAAAATTATTTTTCGAATATCACTAAATATTAAGTAGGGGTTTATCTTTATTTTTTTTTCTTTTAAATTAAAATCCTAATTTTTTGTTATTCTTGGACTTCCCAAGGGCTACCCAGTGACGGGTTCGCAAGGTACTAGGCGATTTTGTGGGATGAAAACCCAACACGGCTCTTTCCAAAAAATTAATTTTCACTTTCTATATTTTTGTCTTTTTTATTAAAAATAAAAAGAAAACAAACATTCTTTTTTATAAAACTATTTTTTTAATTCAAAAATAATAAAGCAAACTCCACCCACATACTTAAAAATAAGCATTGTCCCCAATATTTATATGCCAAGTAGGAGGGGGTAAATAAAAAGAACTAAATTAAAAATTGTTAGAAATAGAAAAAAAATAAGAAATTAAGGATAAATAAGGGGTGTCTCCCAAGAGCGCTTTTCTTTTTCCCGTCTTTAAGCTAGACGGTTTGGGTTAGGAGAATGGAAAATAAAAATGTATATGAAGGGACAACTCCCTTAATTCTCGCTTTGGCAAAGATGTCAAAGTCGTTCATCCAACGTCTCATCCGCTTTCTTTTTGATGGTCCTTCTCGCAGTTGACTTGAAAATTTAGATTCAAATCACCTATCCATACCTGAGGTCATTGGAATCTTTTTAGATGAACGGCAAATGGGTCGGGGACAACATTTGATTGCAACGGCTCATCTTCAGACTGAAACATGTTAGTGAAAGAAAAATCAAGAATAAGTGCGTTAGAAAAATCTTCGCAAGGAGGATGCTCTTGCAAAGTTATATGATTAGGCTCCGGTTGTTTATTTTCAAAAATTAGATTTTCGTCCGAAAATTTATTTAAAATAAAAACATCGGAAACATCATGTTCATAAATTTTTGCTCCTAAAAAGTCATAAAGTGTGCATGGAGATTCATTAATAGGAGAAAAATTGGGAGTAGTAAGAGGAGAAATATGTTCTTCTTCTACTCCTCTCAACGCATCCATACACCTAACAAGCTCTTGAAATAAAAAAATTTCTTCTTCTTCGGTATAAACAACTACTGGGGTACATGAAGAGTCATGTTCCTCAATAGCGACATTATCTGAAGAAGGAGAAAAATCAATAAAAGTAAGAAAATTCTCATCCAAATTTTGGGGGAAGAATCATATTGAAATTGAGAAGATTCCCCAAAATTAAGTGAGAAAGCTTGCGATGAGGAAGAAGAAGAAAAAAAATTCGGATCCAAATAATTATTCTCATAACTCGGGAAACCTTCTGGGTGATCTTGTGACCAAGAGAAGTTTACATCCGTGTTGGAAGAATAATTATTTACATCAAAATAATTATTCGCATTACAATTTGAAAAATTATTTTCATGAACATTTGAAAAATTAGAAAAATTATTTTCATAAAAATTTGAACTAGAATTATCATAAAAGTGAGAAGAATTATTATCATAATTAGTATCAAAATTATTCTCATAAGAAAAATTTTTATAATAATTAGAATGATAAAAATACTCATTTCGATGAGAATCACCATAATAATAATAAAAACTTTGGCACTTTTTTGCGGCTTCCAAAATATCTAGTTGATTTTGAAGCATGGCAAGTTCGGCAGCCAATTTAGATAACATTTTTTTAAAAAGAAAATAAAACAACCGTTACCTAAATAGAATGGAATTCGAAAAAGAAAATGAAAAAGTGAATAGGGGTAGAGAAAGATAATCATAAAATTAATACAATTCGCACTTTCAAAATATCAACAAAAATTCCCCGGCAAAGGCGCCAAAAACTTGATATAAAATTTCTATAGTTTTAAAATATTATCCAAACTAAAATCTCAAATAGGCAAGTGTACCTATCGAAATATAGTATAGGAAATGTCGTATTAAACTCGGGGCCTGTTGAGTACTTCTACTCACGCAAATTAATATTATTTTATCTAAATATAAAAAAAGATTATTTTAACTAAATGAAGAAAATTAAATAAAAAGTAACACTTGATTTAGACTCACTTTGGACTAAAATAAACCTTCATGAAATAGCGAAAGTGCAAAATCCTAATTACTTACTTCGACCATGGAGATTCCTAAAGTACAAAAGCATCTCTCTCGAGCTCATGCTTCTGACTAACCTTAGATTGATCGATTAAGACCTCTCGGCCAGTCGAAACCCCTAAGCTTGCTTTAGGTGGTGAACCCCTCTATTGGATTTGACTCCAACCCGGCAGATTTATGTCGTCCTCTATCGAGGAGTGCATTCAACTCCTTTTATCTTTGAGTGATCTCCTCGTATCCGCAACCTCTCGGTCATTTAAGATACAGATCTAGGATCAAAAAACAAATTCGCAAAATAAGAATTCGATACAAAATAAATCAAAGATAAATTGATAGCAAGAAAAAATAGAGAGCTTGACACGTTTTTTGAGAAAATAAATAAAGTTTGATTTATTCAAAGATTGTCTTGATCAAGCGTTAAGAAAATTAGTTACATGACATGAAAAGGGAGGTATATAAACAAGAAAAGATGATTGCTAAAAGTAAATTTCTTGAAAACAAAACTAAGTTGTGAATGAGGAGTACAAGGAAGAGATGCATAAAAAAAGAAAACTATTCTACAATATAGGTCTAAAACTAGCTCCCCATCCTTCCTACTGAGCTTCTGAACTCATCTTGAATTTATAAAATTTTTTGCTTGGGAGTCACGCCCTAGGTCACGCCCGTAGCCTAGGGCGTGTAAGAATCGGTAACCGCTGACTTGAAAACCCGGGAACATTGGAGAAAAACCACCAAAAGTCATCATTCTGGGGGTCACTCCCCTAGGTCACGCTAGTTACCTAGGGCTTGTCTAGTCTGTTACAGGAAAAAGCGGGAAGGAGAAACGACGGGAAGTAATTCTAGCATTGCTGAAGAGGTCACGCCCTTGGTAACGGGAATGACCTAGGGGCGTGTACTAACCGAGTCAGCAAACGGTTGGAAACGGTATAATTTGGGATCAATTCGGCAGTTTCGGGTAGGTCACTCCCGTGAAAGGGGGCGTGTACTTGGGAAATGTTCCAGAATTATCCCGGGAAGATTTCTGGAGAAAACTTTTTTTTGAACTAGACACGCCCGTGTTCACGCCTTAGACACGTCCGTGTCGTAAGGGTGTGTCTTGTGAAACTCTCCAGATTTGTAGAGGACGTTGTCCTCTTTCTGTTGACTATTTGAACGTCCCGTAACTCTTTCTGGTTTGAAAGTTATGACCATTTGAAGTTTAGCTATCCGTGACCAAAAATGTTCATTTTCTCCAAAATATTTTCAGATCATGATCATGGACTTGATATTGATATTTGGAGCCCAATTATACCTGAAATTAGAAAATAAAGGATTTATTAATAATATTCATAAAAATATAATATAATATAATTATTTATTAGATAAAAATTATATTAAAATAACTATAAATAATGACTTATAAAATACCCTCATACTAAGCTTTTGCTATTCAAGAGCGAAACTATGAGAATTACTTATAAGAAATTAATATAATTTTTAATTAAACTAAAAATTTATTAAATCAAAAGAAAGTAAAAAGAAAAATTTAGTGATTTAAAATTTAAGTCCTAAAATATGAAATTAAAATGCGAAGAGCCAAATATATTTAGCAATATTTTCTCATATAAATTAATTAGACTTCAAAATTGCGTAATTAGCAAACAAATTTAGATTTAGAATTATTAATACTTTTTAACTAAAAAGAAACTTAAAGGAAAATTTAAACTACTACTTATGCTCTCTAAAAATTTTAATCTAATTCTAAAATAATTTTATTGGCTATTGGGCTTGAAAAAAAAGAAATTGAAGATGTTTTGGATTGGGGGTGATGAATTTTATCCTCTCACCCCATTTTTTTCATTTCTTTTTTTTGATATTTGCATACATTTACCAAGAAAATGATGAATTTTATTCTATCATTTTCTATGACATATGAACAAATATATTTTTTTCTCTCTTCAAATAAAACAAAATTGATTAGGAGTAATTAATTTTATCCTCTTACTCCTTTTAATTTTTTTTGATTGCATATGTGTACCAAGGAATACTTGATTCCCATGACATATGAACTAACAAAAAAAGTAAAAATTGCATATGTGTACCAAGGGATAATGAATTTTATCCTCTTATCCCTATGACATATGATCTAACAAGAAAAATTAAAAACAAGTGAAGGCTAAACAAAATTTTAGATTAAATTAAAATAATTAGAGAGCAACTATAGTAAATTAAAATTTCCTAAGAATCTTTAAGCATAAGTGATTATAATTAAAATCTAAAAATTGTTAATCTAAGTACTACAAAATTGAAACTAATTTGAAATTAGAGAGACAAAGTGCTAAATAGATAACTTTAAACAAATTTAATTCATAAAGTATTTCTCAAAATTAAAACGCCTAAAATTAAATCTAACTAACTATGATAAAATAAAAGATTAGAAAATCAAAAATTATAAAAAATTTTATCAACTCAAAATTATTTTTCAAATATCACAAAATATTAAGTAGGGGTTTATCTTTATTTTTTTTCTTTTAAATTAAAATCCTAATTTTTTTGTTATTCTTGGACTTCCCAAGGGCTACCCAGTGACGGGTTCGCAAGGTACTAGGCGGTTTTGTGGGATGAAAACCCAACACGGCTCTTTCCAAGAAATTAATTTTCACTTTTCTATATTTTTGTCTTTTTTATTAAAAATGAAAAGAAAACAAACATTCTTTTTTATAAAACTATTTTTTTTAATTCAAAAATAATAAAGCAAACTCCACCCACATACTTAAAAATAAGCATTGTCCCCAATATTTATATGCCAAGTAGGAGGGGGTAAATAAAAAGAACTAAATTAAAAATTGTTAGAAATAGAAAAAAACAAGAAATTAAGGATAAATAAGGGGTGTCTCCAAAGAGCGCTTTTCTTTTTCCCATTTTTTAAGCTAGACGGTTTGGGTTAGGAGAATGGAAAATAAAAATGTATATGAAGGGACAACTCCCTTAATTCTCGCTTTGGGGAAGATGTCAAAGTCGTTCGTCCAACGGCTCATCCGCTTTCTTCTTGATGTTCCTTCTCGTAGTTGACTTGAAAATTTAGATTCAAATCACCTATCCATACATGAGGTGATTGGAATCTTTTTAGATGAATGACAAATGGGTCGGGGACAACATTTAATTGCAACGGCTCATCTTCAGACTGAAACTTGTTAGTGAAAGAAAAATCAAGAATAAGCGCGTTAGAAAAATCATCGCAAGGAGGAGGCTCTTGCAAAGTTATGTGATTAGGCTCCGGTTGTTTATTTTCAAAAATTAAATTTTCGTCCGAAAATTTATTTAAAATAAAAACATCGAAAACATCATGTTCATAAATTTTCGCTCCTAAAAAGTCATAAAGTGTGCATGGAGATTCATTAATAGGAGAAAAATTGGGAGTAGTAAGAGGAGAAATATGTTCTTCTTCTACTCCTCTCAACGCATCCATACACCTAACAAGCTCTTGAAATAAAATTTTTTCTTCTTCTTCGGTATAAGTAACTACTGGGGTACATAAAGAGTCATGTTCCTCAATAGCGACATTATCAGAAGAAGGAGAAAAATCAATAAAAGTAAGAAAATTCTCATCCAAATTTTGGGGGGAAGAATCATATTGAAATTGAGAAGATTCCCCAAAATTAAGAGAGAAAGCTTGCGGTGAGGAAGAAGAAAAAAAAAATTCAGATCCAAATAATTATTCTCATAACTCGGGAAACCTTCTGGGTGATCTTGCGACCAAGAGAAGTTTACATCCGTGTTGGAAGAATAATTATTTACATCAAAATAATTATTCGCATTACAATTTGAAAAATTATTTTCATGAACATTTGAAAAATTAGAAAAATTATTTTCATAAAAATTTGAACTAGAATTATCATAAAAGTGAGAAGAATTATTATCATAATTAGTATCAAAATTATTCTCATAAGAAAATTTTTTATAATAATTAGAATGACAAAAATACTCATTTCGATGAGAATCACCTTAATAGTAATAAAAACTTTGGCGCTTTTTTGCGGCTTCCAAAATATCTAGTTGATTTTGAAGCATGGCAAGTTCGGCAGCCAATTTAGATAACATTTTTTTAAAAAGAAAATAAAACAACCGTTACCTAAATAGAATGGAATTCGAAAAAGAAAATGAAAAAGTGAATAGGGGTAGAGAAAGATAATCATAAAATTAATACAATTCGCACTTTCAAAATATCAACAAAAATTCCCCGGCAAAGGCGCCAAAAACTTGATATAAATTTTCTATAGTTTTAAAATATTATCCAAACTAAAATCTCAAATAGGCAAGTGTACCTATCGAAATATAGTATAGGAAATGTTGTATTAGACTCGGGGCCTGTTGAGTACTTCTACTCACGCAAATTAATATTATTTTATCTAAATATAAAAAGAGATTATTTTAACTAAATGAAGAAAATTAAATAAAAAGTAGAAATTGATCTAGACTCACTTTGAACTAAAATAAACCTTCATGAAATAGTGAAATTGCAAACTCCTAATTACTTACTTCGACCGTGAAGGTTCCTAAAGTACAAAAGCATCTCTCTTGAGCTCATGCTTCTGACTAACCTTAGATTGATCGATTAAGACCTCTCGGCCAGTCGAAACCCCTAAGCTTGCTTTAGGTGGTGAACCCCTCTATTGGATTTGACTCCAATCCGGCAGATTTATGTCGTCCTCTCTCGAGGAGTGCATTCAACTCCTTTTATCTTTGAGTGATCTCCTCGTATCTGCAACCTCTCGGTCATTTACGATACAGATCTAGGATCAAAAAAACAAATTCGCAAAATAAAAATTCGATACAAAATAAATCAAAGATAAATCGATAGTAAGCAAAAATAGAGAGCTTGACACGTTTTATAGTAAATAAATAAAGTTTGATTTATTCAAAGATTGTCTTGATCAAGCATTAATAAAATTAGCTACATGACATGAAAAGGGAGGTACATAAACAAGAAAACATGATTGCTAAAAGTAAATTGCTTGAAAACAAAACTAAGTTGTGAATGAGGAGTACAAGAAAGAGATGTATGAAAAAAGAAAACTAAGCTACAACAAGGCCTAAAACTAGCTCCCCATCCTTCCTCCTGAGCTTCTGAACTCATCTGGAATTTATAGATTTTTCTGCTTAGGAGTCACGCCCCAGGTCACGCTCGTGACCTAGGGCGTGTAAGGCTCGGTAACCGCTGACTTGAAAACCCGGGAACGTTGGAGAAAAACTGCCAAAAGTCATCGTTCTGCGGGTCACGCCCCTAGGTCACGCCTGTGACCTAGGGCGTGTCGAGTCTGTTACAGGAAACGGCGGGAAGGAGAAACGACGGGAAGTAATTCTGGCGTTGTTGGAGAGGTCACGCCCTTGGTCACGGGCGTGACCTAGGGCATGTACTGACCGGGTCAGCAAACGTCTGGAAATGGTACAATTTGGGATCAATTCGGAAGTTTCGGGTAGGTCACGACCTAGGTCACTCCCGTGATAGGGGCGTGTACTTGAGAAATGTTCCAGAATTGTCCCGGGAAGATTTCTGGAGAAAACTGTTTTTTTAACTATACACGCCCGTGTTCATGCCTTAGACACGCTCGTGTCGTGAGGGTGTGTACTTGTGAAACTCTCCAGATTTTTAGAGGACGTTGTCCTCTTTTCGTTGACTAGTTGCACGTCCCGTAACTCTTCCCGGTTTGAAAGTTATGACCATTTGAAGTTCAGCTATCCGTGACCAAAAATGTTCATTTTCTCAAAAATATTTTCAGATCATGGTCATGTACTTGATATTGATATTCGGAGCCCAATTATACCTGAAATTAGAAAATATAGGATTTATTTATAATATTCATAAAAACAAAATATAATATAATTATTTATTAGTTAAAAATTATATTAAAATAACTATAAATAATGACTTATCAGGGTTGTTGTGCTAGCTGTTGTTATGGTATCTTGTAGCCCTGCGCCCTACTACCTTATTAGCAAACTTCCCTGCTATCTTGCTCCCTATTGCCTTATTTGTCGGTTATTACATGGTGGATGTCTTGTGGGTTGTTGTAATCAATGACCTGTTTAGTTATTGGTGGTTGCCCTATTGCCTTATTAGTTCAATAAGACATGGTGGTTGTCTTGTGGCTGACTTGCTGGTTGTAGCACGATGGATGCCTTATTTGCCTTATTAGTTGCTGGCTTATTTTTATTTTACATGTTTATTAATCAACAAATGATTTGGAATATCCCTATTAATAGTTATTTATCCAACTTTATTTTGCAATCAATGATGTATGTATATCCAATCACATTTTTAGTTGTTTTACTGCTTTGTGTCTTTTGATAAATAAAATATGAGATGCTTCGAAATTTTGAATGATACTTGAATGTTTTGTTCATTTTGTTGGATACTTTGAAAGTTTGAATGATAGTTATAACTTTATATATTAGTATACTATTGAGGATGTAAAATGTTGTTGGATACATAAAATATTGTGTTGATAATATAAAAGATATTTGAAGATCTAACGATCTAATGAAATTATGTGATTTTTCTGATGTTGATTTTTTTCAAATGATAATTTTTCTCATGATGTAGTATTGGTACCCTAGTTTGGATTTGTGTTAAGTCCTCTCAATTAGTTTCTTGACCCATGATTTATCTATGGTCAAAGGTTAGTTATTAGGTTAGAATTCCTCAGTTGTAGAATTGTCACTTATCCAGTGGAAATCTGGCTAAGTTGTTTTTGGTTCGACTATAGTCGAACGGCGCTCGACTATCGTCTATCAACTGTTCGACGATCGTCTATCAGTTGGTCGACTTTCGTCAGTCAGCAGATCGTCTATCTTTGAGTTAGTTCAACTCTTGATAGCTTGACGATCTGTGGTTTCTGCCTCATCGATCGTCGAACCCTGCTCGACTTCTTTTGACTAGACAGATTTCTTGATAGTTTAACTCCTTGATAGTTCAACTATCTGATAGCTCGACTATCTGCTCTGATAGTTCGACTATCTGTTCTATTGTTGATAGTTCGACTATCTGTTTGATAGTTCGACTATCTGCTCTGTGTTGATAGTTCGACTATCTGTTTGATAGTTCGACTATCTTTTTGATGGTTCGACTATCTTCTTTGATAGTTCGACTATCTGTGTCGTTCGACTATCTGTTATGATAGTTCGACGATCTCTGTGGTTCGGTCGACGATCTCCGTGGATCGTTCGACGATCTCTTTGTCTGTTGTTAGTAATTTTGTACTCCTTCTCCTCTGTGATTTATTTCCTATTTATTTAGCATATTTTATTAAAGATTATTTCATTGATTTTATGCTGACATTTCAAGGAAATCTTTACCCCATCCTTTATGCATAAGTCAAGTTTTTTCTGACAAAAGTCTTTTGTCTTATTAGTTGAAATATCTTTATGCTTTATCTGTCATGGTGTCCTTTATAGCCGTTAGACACAAAAGTCTTCTCTGGCCGTAAAGAGTTTAGTCTGATTTGACTTTCTCTAGTATTCTTTTATCAGATTGGATATGTAGCTTCTCAGAAAGCTTTATCCCTTTATAGGATGTCTGTCTGCAGGATATATTTTTGTATTGTGCTATTTGCAGCCCAGATTGCAGATCTCAGAAGAAGACAAAGTTCAAACAAAGATTAGAGTTGTTACAGAGGCTAATATATAAAGAGCCTTTTCTTTTGAAAGAACAACACAACACACATATAAATAGATAGAGAGATATACTCACAGACACCAAGTCTGGTTGACATAGATATTCATATACAGATTCAAAACAAGAAGAACAGCTCTCAGTTTCTTTCACATTCAACTGAGAAGATCTACTCTCTTCTGTACTCTTCTTCAACCCTGAGTTTATCCTGCTTCTAGGAACATTCACACTCAGAGCCTCTAGAAGAAGAAGAAGAAAGAAAAGCTGATTGAAGAAGAACAATCATTCTGCATCAAGAGTCTTCTTCAAGCTGCTCCTTCAAGAACTTCAAGACAGCTTTCTGTCAAGAGTTCAGAAGAGTTCCTGCACCCTGAAGCAAGACTTCTTCCTGGATATTCTCTAAGCCATGGGGAGCCTTGATTCCTTAGAGCTTGCTAGCTCTGTGCAATCCACTTACTTCTCTAATATTGTTTTAATAATAGAGAAGACACTCTAACTCTCTCTCAACCTCCTGTAAAAGGGTTATTACTCCCTTCAAAAGTGAACCTTGGTGGCAGGGCACCTTAGCAAAAACCTGTGTTGGATTTTGAGCTCCTGATCAAAAGCTCAAAGGGTCTACTTGATCTACCTGAACCAGATCAGTTGGTGGCAGGGCACCTGAACAAAAACCTATAGTGGATTCCTACCAGGGTGGTAGAAGAGTGGATGTACCTATTTAGAGGGAACCACTATAAACCTCTTGTGTCATCTATGTTGTTTACTTTAATTATTGCACTGTGGCTGTGAATAGAACTAACTAGGATTGCTAGTTGCTGTGTTAGGACTAAAGCTGAAACTGTAATTACAGTTAGCTTTCTTTTGTGCACCACACTTTGTGTTAGGCTCTAGGGTTTTAAATATCTATAAACTCTTTCTACAAATTAACTCTAAGGGAATTGAGTAGATAGTCAAAAATTTGAATACTCTATTCACCCCCCCCCCTCCCCTCTAGAGTTGTATCTATCCTCACTTTCAATTGGTATCAGAGCCAGGTTGACTGACTGTACAGGCTAATACCTGAGTCACAAGATCCAGATAGATACCAAGTTTATAGACATTCACTTTATGGCCCAGTACAAGGATTATTCTAGCACCAGACCTTCAGTTTGCAACTTAGCTAAGTTCAGCATCTGGAAGGCAAGAATCAAGTTATATATGAATTCTATTGATGAAGATATTTTTTCTTATATTTTGACAGGACCTCCAACACCACCTGCTGCAGCCACTGCTACAACATCTACAAATCTCAGTGCAGTGCCACCTCCAGACTACAATGATGCATACAAGAAAGCAAAAGTAGCTGATGCAAAAGCAATGAATATTCTGGCTATGACTATGTCTGATGAAACCTTTCAGAAAGTGGCTGATTGCACTTCTGCAAAAGCCATGTGGGATTCACTGAACCAGATTATAGCTGGTTCAGCTGATGAGAGGAAGGACAGAAGGTCCAACCTTATATCTCAATATGAAAACTTCAAGAAGACTGAAGCTGAATCAGTTAAAGTTATGTACACCAGGCTCAGCTCCATCATCAATGAGCTGAGAACCCTTGATAAGGAGATAACATTGACAGAGGTCAATGATAAGATACTGATGTGCTTCCCCAGCACATGGGATCTTAGGATCTGGCCCATCAAGGAGGTCAGAAGTACTACTGAGATCTCAACTGAAGCCCTCCTTGGAAAGCTCAAATCTTTTGAGCAAGTTCTAAAGTCCAGGGAAGCTGAAGCTAAGACTCCCACTCCAACAAGGAAAGAGCAAACTCTTGCTCTCAAAGATGCTGATGCTTCTGAAGGAAGCCAATCCAATGAGGAGCTGATGGCACTCTTTGCCAAAAGGTTTCTCAAGATGGGCAGAAAGGACTTTAGAAAGAAGTCTTCAAGATATGAAGATAAACCAAGGTATGACAGATCTCCTACTAAAGAAATTATCTGTTATGGTTGCAGGAAACCTAGACACATTCTACTAGAGTGTCCAGAGGAAAAGAACAAGGATAAGAGAAAAGAAAAAGAACATCAGAAGAAGCACTCCAAGTCCTCCTCCTATAAAAAGAAGAAGAAAGAGAAAGAATTTGTTGCTGAAACCTGGAGTGATTCAGATGAGGAATCTTCCTCCTCAAGCTCCAGTGAAGATGAGGAAGAGAAGAAGGCAAAGGAAATTTGCCTAATGGCAATTGCTGCCTGCAGCAATCACTCAGCTGCAGAGAGTTCTGATGATGATGAAGAAATGCCTATAGAAGATCAGGTATTATCTTCTTATGATTTTTCTTCTACTGAATTTAAATCTGAATTTAAATCCCTTTGTTTAGATTTAATTAGTTCAGAAAATGAAATTAAGGAGTTTAGAAATACGATAGCAGAATCAGAAATCCTCTCCATTGAAAATGCTAGGTTACAAGCAGAACTCACTAAGTCCAGAGAAGAAATAAAATTTCTTAAAAATGAACTAGATAAGTCAAAAAGATTAGAACAATCTCTAAATGGTAGAAGCCTTAAGCTGCTAGAGATCACTAGCATGACAAACACTAGGTCAGGCAATAATAAGCAAGGCTTAGAAGCCTCATCAAGTGAACCCCCTTGGTTCTTAAAAATCATCTTTCAACTCCAGTAAACTTTATTTCAGCTGATGGAATAAAGAATACTGAGCAAGTAAATCTAGTTAACAAAGCCTTAAATAAAACTAAGAGAGAAAAGAGAAAGCAAAAATTTAAGGAACTACAAAAGTCGTCAAACGTTGCTCGACGATTGAAGGCTCAATGGTCGAACGATGCTCGACGATCTGAGCATCGATCGTTGAACGATGATCGACGATCTCAATATGATTTTCAAAATAATCACCTGAACCTTAGAAATCCTAATGTAAATAGAAACCCTAGGTTTATTAACCCATCAACTGCATGGAGCATTCCACCTAGGAGATCCTATCCCTTAGGATATAAACCCCAGCCTGCTTATTCTTTTATTTCAAGCTTTCATTATGTGAAGAATAATGGACCCAAGGTTGTCTGGGTCCACAATGTCTAACTGTTTAATTTGCGGGTGAAGACCTATCCAATTACTAAAGATAAATGGTATTTGGATAGTGGTTGTTCCAAACACATGACAAGAAACAAAGAAAATCTGTCAAAATACAAGGCCAAGCTTGGACCAAAGGTGATCATTGGGGATTCCAGCTGTGGTCAAACAGAAGGATATGGTAGGATTACCATTGGAGTAGTAACATTCAAAAGGGTTGCATATGTAACTTGACTAAAGCACAACCTAATCTCAGTAAGCCAGTTATGTGATGCAGGTTATCAGGTATCTTTCACTCACACTCTCTGTAATATTACTTTAAATAGTAATGTAGTGTTAGTAGGCATTAGACAGGGTAATATTTATTTAGTAGATTTTAACTCAACTCAATCTGAAATCTGCCTGTTTAATGAAGTAACAAATAATAACACCTTATGGCATAGGAGGCTTAGCCATGTTAACCTCAAGAACATATCTAGGTTATCTAAATACAACCTTGTTAGAGGTTTACCTTCTTGCCCCTACAAGAAGGAAAGCCTATACAAGGCTTGTCAATTAGGCAAGCAAACCAAAAACTCCTTTAAGTCTGTAAATAAAAGTGATTCACCTAGAATCCTGTATTTATTACATTTGGACCTTTTTGGCCCAATAAATGTACAGAGTCTAGGAGGGAAGTTTTACACTTTAGTGATTGTAGATAACTTCTCTAGGTTCACTTGGGTGTTCTTCTTGAGAACTAAGGCTGATAACTTCAAAGTTCTTACAAACTTTCTGCTATGTGTGCAGACTGAGTATTCTACTCATGTGGCCTTGATCAGAAGTGATCATGGTACTGAGTTTGAGTCTCTTCTCATGCAAGAATTCTATGAGAAAGAAGGTATCAAACATAGCTTCTCTGCTCCTAGAACTCCCCAACAAAATGGGGTAGTGGAAAGGAAGAATAGAACCCTGATTGAAGCTGCTGGAACATTATTGGCAAATGCTAACATGCCTCTCTCTTATTGGGCAGAAGCTGTTAGCACAGCTAATTATGTCTTGAACAGATGTCTTATACATAAGCTTAAGAGTAAAACTCCTTATGAGTCACTTAAAGGAAAGAAACCTAAAATTAATTATTTTAGAGTCTTTGGTTGTGTAGTGTATATTCACAATAACAACAAAGAATACCTTAAGAAGTTTGAAGCAAAAGCTTCAATGGGAATTTTTCTTGGATATTCCCAAGTAAGCAAAGCTTATAGGGTGTTTAACAAATAAAGATCTAAAATAGAGGAGTCTGTGCATGTTTCTTTTGATGAGTCAAAGATGTTTTACAAGGATAAGGAAACTTCTCCTTCCTCAAGCTCATTGCAGGTACCTGAGTCATGCAAAGATGTCACTCAAGAGATTATCCATCTTTCAACTCTCCATATCACTGATTCAGACAGTGATGAAGACACTGTGGAAGCAGTTGCTGTACCACCAATAGTTGATCCAATTCCTCAAGAGGAATTAATTCAAACTGTTGTTGAAGATCACATCCCACCTGCTAATATTATCATACTTAGAGATCATCCTACATCTAAAGTGATTGGTGACATATCAGCTGGCGTGCAAACAAGACATCAATTAAGACAGGATGTGATGTATGTTTGTTTCCTTTCACAGATTGAGCCCCTCACCATAAAAGATGATGAGCTAGATCCCCACTGGATCATTGTTATGCAAGAGGAGCTTAATCAATTTGAAAGATGTAAAGTATGGACTTTGGTTCCAAGACCTAAAGGCCAACTGATCATAGGCACCAAGTGGGTGTTTAGAAACAAGTTGGATGCCCAAGGAATTATAATAAGGAACAAAGCTAGGCTTGTAGCTCAGGGCTACAGACAGGAGGAAGGTATAGACTATGACCAAACCTTTGCCCCTGTTGCAAGGCTAGAGGCAATAAGGATCTTTCTAGCATATGCAGCCTATATGAAGTTTAAGGTTTTTCAGATGGATGTCAAGAGTGCATTCCTAAATGGTGAGCTAAAGGAAGAGGTGTTTGTTGAACAATCTCCTAGGTTTGTCTCTTCAACTCAACCCTCATTTGTTTACAAGTTGCAAAAAGCTCTTTATGGACTTAAGCAAGCACCCAGAGCCTGGTATGAAACTCTAGCTAGTTTCCTGTTAGAGCACAACTTTGTTAGGGGAGTAGTTGATAGAACCCTGTTTGTCAAGCATCACAAGGACACCATCCTGTTAGTTCAAGTTTATGTGGATGATATTATTTTTGGCTCCACTGATCCCAAACTTTGCAAAAAGTTCTCTGACCTGATGCATTCTAAGTTTGAGATGAGTAGTATGGGTGAGCTGTCTTACTTTCTTGGTCTCCAAGTAAAGCAAGATTCTAATGGCATCTTCATCTCCCAATCCAAATATGCCAAGGAATTGGTAAAGAAGTTTGGGATGGCTGATGCTTCAGTAATGCATACACCTATGGCTACTAATGTAGTTATAGATTCTGATGATCAAGGTAAGCCAGTTGATCAGAAAAACTATAGGGTCATTGTTGGTTCCCTATTGTATTTAACTGCAAGTAGACTAGATATAATGTTTGCCACATGCCTATGTGCTAGATTCCAGGTCAACCCTAAGGAATCTCATTTGATTCTCCTCAAGAGAATTTTGAGATACCTGAAGGGATGTCCAAATTTAGGACTATGGTACCCAGCTGAATCAGAATTTGAGTTAATTGGATACTCTGATTCTGACTATGCTGGTTGTAGAGTTGACAGGAAAAGTACCTCAGGAACATGTTAGTTCCTGGGAGAGAGATTGGTCTCTTGGTTCTGTAAGAAACAGGCTTCTGTCTCAACTTCAACTGCAAAGGCTGAATATATAGCAGCTACTAGTTGTTGTTCACAGATCCTGTGGATTCAAAACCAGCTTTTGGATTATAGGTACACACACAAGAACACCAAAATCATGTGTGACAGTACCAGTGCTATCTCTATTGCACAAAATCCTGTGCACCACTCTAGTACCAAGCACAATGAGATTAGACATCATTTTCTAAGAGATTGTGTGGAAAAGAACAAGATCAGCCTTGAGTTTATATTCACTGACCTTCAGAGAGGTGATATTTTCACCAAGCCCTTAGATGAACAGAAGCATTTGTTCTTTTTGGTTCAACTAGGCATGATAAATGGAAAATACTAAGTGTGACTTCTGCCTTTGTTGAAATCTGTTTGAAGATCGTCGAACGACGTTCGACGATAGTCGAACAGGTTGAGCCTATCGTCAACCTATGGTTGATGCCAGCTCATTTGCTTGTGAAGACAAAAATAGTCGAACGATTGCTCGACTACTCTGCTTCAGGAAACGATCGTCGAACGACCGTTCGACTATCGCTTCTACTATCTGTTAAAACAGGTCGACGATTGTCGTTTTAATATAAAACCGATGGTCGACCTAGGTTAAGAGATTGTCTTTTTAGTAGTCGACAGAGCTCGTCTTTTCGTATTCTGTCTTTCTGCTTGAGCTCTGCCCCGCGCTTTCTGCTCTTCGCTTCTCTCGTCTTCTTCGACAAAATCAATGGTGATTGCTCCAGCTCTCCTGACAGCGATGAAGTTTGACGCTGGTTTCAGCGTGGATTTCGACTCGTTTAGCGCCTACGATGCGGAGATTATAGAGATGCTACAGCTCTGCAAGGATCAAGGACTGGACAAGCTTATGTCCACAAGGATTAAGATAAACATTCCAGAGATCAAAGAATGGGTTTTCTCTTCGTCTTCCAGTAATGAATCCATGACCGGGACAATAGGCGGAGAAGAGGTAATCCTGACTCCTGCCATACTGACTGAAATTTTCGGATTATTGAATGGTCAAGAGGAGTATGACCAAGATACTCAAGAGTATGGAAGAATGCTCGTAGAGCTAGGACATGCTGAGGGCATTCCTACAAAGTTGCTGAAAGTAAATTTCCCGATGAGGATAAAGTTCTTAGCAGAACTGGTTGGAAAAGTGCTATTGGGTAAGCACTCTGCTCATGACAACATCACCAGGCAGCAGTTTGCCTTGATGTGTGCCCTTGTCAATAAGAAAGAGATTAATTGGGCAAGTATAGTGTTTGATTTGATCAGGAAGAAGAACTCCAAGAAGGAATTAACTCTTGGAAGGGTGATAGGAATATTTCTAAAAGAAAAATATCCTCAACTGTTGGGTATAGTTGCTACATCCATCAATGCTAGTAAGAAGATTGATCCCACTTTATTTGTTAAGTTGAGGAGGAACATCCAGAAGCCCTCACCAGCTGGGGTTGCTCCTGCTACATCTGAGAGCACAAGGACTGTATCAGTCACTCCCCACCTACCTGAAGATGGCTCTTCCATTCCCCCCATTCCACCTTCATCTGCATTACCATCCACTTCCACTGAAGTGCCATCTACATCTACTGTCTCTATTCCACTAGATTCCTTCACTATTCTCCATGCATCACCACCAGCATCTCTACCCCCTTCTCATCTTGTTGGGACTTCAATTCCCAGTTTTGATTTGTTAGCTTCTTAGACTCTACCCACTCCACCTCAGTCACCACTTACACCTCCAGATCATATTCATCTTCCCTCATCCAATCATCAGTCTCCAATTCACAACATATCTCATCAGGAGACCACCGTCCCTGATGATCTTCCATCTACTGTGATTCCCCCACCATCCTTTGAAATAACTCCAGCCTTCATTGCAAGCATTATGGAGCTAATTGCTCCTTCAATCAAAATCATGATTGAAGAAGAAATTGCACCTCTTGTTTCTTCCATTTCTTCCCATACTCAATCCATCACAGCCCTCTCCAAATCTGCTGAGCCCTCTTCATTTAGGGGCTTGAGTTCAGTTCCTACTGAAATCAGGCAGGGGGAGATGTTCCAGGAAGATGTCTCAGGACTTCCCCTTATCTCTCTCTCAGCTGAAGTTCCAGACCCAGCAGCTGTTCAAGTAGCCCAAGTCTCAGATCAGAGGGCATCTGATATTATAATGGAAGCAGAATTTGCTGTCAAAGTTTGCCTTGAAGAATCCTCCACTCCCATTGTTTCTCTGTACCTAGAGGGAGTCATCACCTTCTTTCTAGATGATTTATGGGAGTTGGGAAACCCTGCAGGTAATTCATTTACTCAATTCCTTGACATGTTAACTGACATGTTAACATATGAATATCTTGAAGGTATGTTGCTAGCCCATTTAGAAAATATGTGTGTTCCTAATACGACAGATCCAGTGCAAGAAGATCTAGAAGCTCCAGAACCAGCTCAAGAACCTGCTGTTCAAGAACCTGTATCTACTCCTCCAGCTAAGATAGTTGTACAAGATGAACTAGTCTCCAAGACAGTTACTGAAGAGCAAGAAGAGAAATCAACTCTGTGGGATGACACCCCAGGACCTGATTTGGATACCCTTCTGGCACAAGATGCCTTAGAAGAGGAAAGAGAGAAAGCTGTATTGAAAGCCAAAGAACAAGCTAAGCAAGAGTCTTTTGATCCCTATGATCAACCTCAATCATCTCATTCTGATGATGAGGATGATTCTGATGAGTCAGAAGGTTCTAAGAAGAAGAAAGCAGCAAAAAGGAAAAGGAAAGCTGTTGCTCCTCCTCCTCCTCCAAATCCTGATCATGATGTTCCCTATTACATACTGAAAGGGATAGATCCCAAATCTAAAGAATATCAATATTGGATGGGACTATCCAGAAACAAACAAAAGTAGAAAAAGAAAAGCAAAAGATATGACAGTCCAGCTCCCAAGTGGACTCCTAGAGGACCTCCTCCTCCTCCTCCAAGTGCAGGAGCTTTTGGAAATGTATCTACCAATCCCTAAGCTCCTTCTACAAGATTCACACCCTCACAGGCTTATCAAAGAGGAAGTAATCCAGGATATCAAGGCAGATCTCAATCTGGACATCAAAGATAAGAGGCTGATACAAAAGATCAAGTGAAGGAGATAGTATATCAGAAGCCAACCTTTTCTCCTCCTCCTTCACCCAAGAGGAAAGCATCACCTCCTAAAGAAAGCAAAAGCATACCATCCAAAAAGCCAGCTCAAATAAAGAAAACAGATTCAAAAGGTAAAAGAGTAGTTTATTCTGAAAAATTAAGTAAAACATATGCAGAGTTTGCTCCTCCTTCTTCTCTAGTTATTCAAGAAAATAAAGAGTCAACTGCAAGTTTGCTAGAACTCTCTACAAAATTCAAAAGTGTAAAACCTCTAGATTCAACTGATGATAATGAATATGAAAGCCAAGAGCTTAATCCTGATTTCAGGATGGCCAGATTTCTTGAATTGGTTGGATCAGCTCAGATCAGACAAGCCAGAGCTGAAGGAAAAGATGTTACAGGCTTAACTACTATGTCAAAATTCAGAAAGAAGAAACTAGATAGATTCTAGGTCAGACCTGAAGTTTTTGATGCTTCAAAGTACATGGAAAAGCATCCAGAAGCTGTAGTGCCAAGAACAGGAGAATCCAAGATTATTGGAGAACAAGACTTGAAGACCTCAAAGAAAGATGCTCCAGATCCTTACAGAAAAATTTCTTTTCTTCCTGGTTCTTCTGTCTCCAAATCAGACTCTGATGCTATTTGAGTTCTTATTTATTGTCAGATTGTTTATCTGTTTGATTGATGCAATTTGATGCTTAGATGTTTCTTTTCCTGAGTTATATTTATTTCCAGCAGTTTTGTTTTGAGAGACTTAACCCAAATAGGGGGAGATTGTTGGTACCCTAGTTTGGATTTGTGTTAAGTCCTCTCAATTAGTTTCTTGACCCATGATTTATCTATGGTCAAAGGTTAGTTATTAGGTTAGAATTCCTCAGTTGTAGAATTGTCACTTATCCAGTGGAAATCTGGCTAAGTTGTTTTTGGTTCGACTATAGTCGAACGGCGCTCGACTATCGTCTATCAACTATTCGACGATCGTCTATGAGTTGGTCGACTTTCGTCAGTCAGCAGATCGCCTATCTTTGAGTTAGTTCAACTCTTGATAGCTCGACGATCTGTGGTTTTTGCCTCATCGATTGTCGAACCCTGCTCGACTTCTTTTGACCAGACAGATTTCTTGATAGTTTAACTCCTTGATAGTTCAACTATCTGATAGCTCGACTATCTGCTCTGATAGTTCGACTATCTGTTCTATTATTGATAGTTCGACT
Source organism: Platanthera zijinensis (assembly GCA_039513925.1). Classification (NCBI taxonomy): domain Eukaryota; kingdom Viridiplantae; phylum Streptophyta; class Magnoliopsida; order Asparagales; family Orchidaceae; genus Platanthera; species Platanthera zijinensis. The sequence continues at coordinate 77,062,325 of CM077091.1, forward strand.
ATCTATTTGATAGTTCGACTATCTGCTCTGTATTGATAGTTCGACTATTTGTTTGATGGTTCGACTATCTTTTTGATAGCTCGACTATCTGCTTTAATAGTTCGACTATCTGTGTCATTCGACTATCTGTTCTGATAGTTCGACGATCTCTGTGGTTCGGTCGACGATCTTCGTGGATCGTTCGACGATCTCTTTGTCTGTTGTTAGTAATTTTGTACTCCTTCTCCTCTGTGATTTATTTCCTATTTATTTGGAATATTTTATTAAAGATTATTTCATTGATTTTATGCTGACATTTCAAGGCAATCTTTGCCCCATCCTTTATGCATAAGTCAAGCTCTTTCTGACAAAAGTCTTTTGTCTTATTAGTTGAAATATCTTTATGCTTTATCTTCCATGCTGTCCTTTATAGCTGTTAGACACAAAAGTCTTCTCTGGCCGTAAAGAGTTTAGTCTGATGTGACTTTCTCTAGTATTCTTTTATCATATTGGATATGCAGCTTCTCAGAAAGCTTTATCCCTTTATAGGATGTCTGTCTGCAGGATATATTTTTGTATTGTGCTATTTGCAGCTCAGATTGCAGATCTCAGAAGAAGACAAAGTTCAAATAAAGATTAGAGCCATTACAGAGGCTAATATATAAAGAGCCTTTTCTTTTGAAAGAACAACACAACACACATATACATAGATAGAGAGATATACTCACAGACACCAAGTCTGGTTGACACAGATATTCATATACAGATTCAAAACAAGAAGAATAGCTCTCAGTTTCTTTCACATTCAACTGAGAAGATCTACTCTCTTCTGCACTCTTCTTCAACCCTGAGTTCATCCTGCTTCCAGGAACATTTACACTCAGAGCCTCTAGAAAAGAAGAAGAAGAAAGAAAAACTGATTGAAGAAGAACAATCATTCTACATCAAGAGTCTTCTTCAAGCTGCTCCTTCAAGAACTTCAAGACATCTCTCTGTCAAGAGTTCAGAAGAGTTCCTGCACCCTGAAGCAAGACTTCTTCCTGGATATTCTCTAAGCTAGGGGGAGCCTTGATTCCTTAGAGCTTTCTAGCTCTATGTAATCCACTTGCTTCTCTAATATTGTTTTAACAATAGAGAAGACACTCTAACTCTATCTCAACCTCCTGTAAAAGGGTTATTACTCCCTTCAAAAGTGAACCTTGGTGGCAGGGCACCTTAGCAAAAACCTGTGTTGGATTTTGAGCTCCTGATCAAAAGCTCAAAGGGTCTACTTGATCTACCTGAACCAGATCAGTTGGTGGCAGGGCACCTGAACAAAAACCTGTAGTGGATTCCTACCAAGGTGGTAGAAGAGTGGATGTACCTATTTAGAGGGAACCACTATAAACCTCTTGTGTCGTCTGTGCTGCTTACTTTAATTATTGCATTGTGGCTGTAAATAGAACTAACTAGGATTGTTAGTTGTTGTGTTAGGACTAAAGCTGAAACTGTAATTACAGTTAGCTTTCTTTTATTCACCACACTTTGTGTTAGGCTCTAGGGTTTCAAATATCTATAAACTCTTTCCGCAAATTAACTCTAAGGGAGTTGAGTAGATAGTCAAAAATTTGAATACTCTATTCACCCCCCCTCTAGAGTTGTATCTATCCTCACTTTCATGTAGTCATGTAAAGTATTTTTCATTTCATCTAACTAATATTAATTTCATGTCTTACCCTTTTATAATGGATTCTTCTGTTGGATCAAGTGAGGTTCCCGTATCAATTGTACTAACTGGTAGAGATCCGTTCTGAGCATTTGGTGAGAAGTTGGTTGCAAACGACACCAACCGAATCAAATGTAACTACTGCAAGCAGATAGTGAATGGTAGAATTACACGTTTCAAGCATCACTTGACTGGGTGGAAGGGTAATGTTAAGTCATTCCCTCAGGTTCCCGCTGACGTTAAGGCAAAGGCAGATTCAACCCTAAACTCAAATTTTGAGAGTAAGAGAGATAAAAGTGCTAAGTTTCAAGCAATCTTGAATGAGGTAGTTGTTGGAGGATTCCATGATAATCAAGAAGAGTACACTAGCATACATAGGACCACAGGTTCAAACTAATGGACCAATTTGTTCATTCAGCTGCCGAGTCTACTAAGGGAAAAGATTTCCAACAGAGCACGATAGAGAGTAAGTACAAAAAAAAGCCAGAGGTGATGATGTCATGTACATAGGTAGATGGGCATATGAAAATGGGATCTCATTTAATGCCATATGTAATTCATCCTTCTAGTATATGGCTCATGTCATTGAGTTATGCGAACTTAAGATGAAGATCCAAACATTTTATGAGTTAAGAGACAAAAATTTTGCGAGGGGAGGTGGAGAGGACGAAAGAGATGTTGGGCACATTCACGCAAACCTGCAAATTGAATGGATGCACTATCATGACCGATGCGTGGACAGATCAGAAGTGTAGGAGCGTGATGAATATCATGATACATTATAGTTCTAGAGTGGCATTCTGGCTTTAGAAGAATGTCTCCTCCTCCACAAATGATGGAAAGTTCATCTTTGACTTCTTGGATGAGGCGATTGATAGCCCAGAGAGCCCAAGAGAGGACAGTATCTTGCAGATTATGACAGATAGCACGTCCAATAATATGGCTGTTGTAAAGCTTATGGCTTTGAAAAGGCCTAAGGTTTTTTGGACTTATTGTGCGGCTCACACTATTAATCTACTGTTACAAGATATAGGAAAATTGAAGCCAATAAAAAGTGCTATCTCCTTGGACCTCTAACTCTATATCTGCATATATGGTCACACCATCTCTCTCGACATATTTAGAGAGACAACAAAAAGACTTGGACTCTCATGAGCTTATTCGACCAGGTGTGACTAGATTAGCTTCAGCGTTTCTATCTTTAGAGAGAAACTTAGAGAAGAAGAATCAATTGAGGGGTATATTTACATCTGCAAAGTGGGCTGCAACAAAGTTGGCCAGTAGTGTTGGGGGAAAGAAGGTAAAACTATTGCATCTTTATTCATTTCATTTAAAATATATGTTTTGAAAGTTGTCCTTTATAATATTATCTTAATAATTTATTTTGCATATGGTAGGCTGCAATGATAGTGTTGAGCGCTAGATTTTGGGTGAATGTCGAGCTGACTGTTAGTATATTCACACCATTTGTGAAAGTTTTAAAAAGAGTCGACGGGGATACACCATCCTTGGGGTGGTTATATGGGGATATAAAAAAGCTAAGAAAGAGTTTGTTGTTGTTCTCGATCACCAAGAGAACAAATATCTTCCTATATGGAAGTTGATTGATAGCAAATGGGAGAAGACATTGAGCAGCCCTCTGCACCTTACAGGTTATTACTTAAACCCAAATTTTTATTATTTTTGTTGAGTGGAGATTGAACAGTCCTCTGCACTTTGTAGGTTATTACTTAAACCAATATTTTTATTATTCTCGTCGAGTGAAGATTGAGGCAGACGGAAGGTTTATGAGTGATTTTATTGAGCATCTCCCAAGGATATATAGGAAAGATCCTTCTACACAGGATCACATCAGTGTTGAGCTTGATGTTTACTAATACCAACAAGGGTTATTTGGTAAATAGATGACAAAGAGATAAGTACAAAATCCCAACTTAAATTCAAGTACATTTTAATATATATATATATTTATTTATTTATTTATTTATTTATTTATTAACTTTAATGATATATTTATGTATAATAATTAATACATTGTGTTATCATTTTAATTTTCATAGTACATTGGTGGAGCCTTAACGGTGCTGATACGTCGTAACTTAAAACTATGTCTATGAAAATTTTAATCCTGACTATTTCATCCTCTGACTGTGAGAGGAACTGGAGCATCTTCGAGATAGTATGCATTAATTTAGTTATTTAGTTAAACATTAATATCTTATTATATGATTGTATGCATTATTTAACTTTTTTTTATAATTTTGTAGATACATTCTAAAAGAGGAATAAACTTGATAGCAAAAAATTGAACGGTTTAGTATTTGTAAAGTTCAATGTTTTGCTGAAGTCAAAATATTCAAAGATATCTCGAGATCCATTGGCAGCTAAGAATATTGATTCTGGAATGGAACAAGAGTGGATGGTGAATGTTGATTCTGAGAAGGATGAAAATGAAGATGACGATGATGAAGTCTTTCCTGGAGAGGGGCTGATATGGGCGCAAATTAGCAATATAGTCGACGTTGATCATTATGAAAGGAGATCTCAAAAAATAACTACAAGCAAAGAAGTGACAATTAGTTATCAAAGAAGGGGAAAGAGAAAAGTATCTGAGGTGGACGAGGGAGATCTAGAGGGCTCATCAGATGAAGATCATATTCTATACACTCTGCTGATGAGTATTTAAGTGATGAAGAATGAGATATGTTTGAAATTTGATTTTTGGAATTTTAATCTTAAAATCACTAGTTTTACAAATTTTCATCTTTAAAATTTTGTATGTTAAATGTTACATATAGCTTTTAATATTTAAAAATTCAATAGGTGGTAGAATATGTAGTACTGTGACATATATAAAAAATAACATTTAATTACATATATAATAAATTAAATATGAAAATCCGATATATGAAATATCCTTGATATATCCCCCGATATATAAAAAACCGACATGAAAACTCAAACCGACGTGTCCCCGAAATCCGACATCTGCAACATAGACAGTAATGCATTAGAGTGCACTGACTAATTAAAGGAATCAGAGGGTTCGCTCAAAGTAATCAATGATCAACTTAGCAAGTTTATGAGAAAATTGCCAAAAGTGAAATATAATCTCTGTTATGTTGTTTTTAAAAAAACGCAATGACGGGAAGTTTACCCTTTCACTTGTAAAAGGATTTCTTGTCAATAATGATAGCTTTGTCACAACTTTTCAATTTCTTTTCGTATGTTTATTTTTGCTGTTGATATACTCGGCTAGACAAGTAAGCCTTACAAGGCCCTTGCGCGAACTTAAGTCTTATAGTTTATCATGTTTATAAGACTCTAATTGTGCAAGAATGAATTTGTCATGAGGATAAATGTAAGCCTTACAGTGAGACTAGTGAGCCTTATAGTTAAACACAATCATATTTCAGTTGCATGAGATAGAAATTCAACAAGAGAATAATTATGAGGGTCAATGCAAGTAAGGCTCTGTTTGGAACAGCATATGCTCATAAATAATCTCTTTTTAAAACGCAAATGAAGTTTTACAGCTGTTTGTTTGTGCAGTTTGTAGAAAATCACATATTTTAAAATTGATGATAAGTTGATTTTTCATAAGCTATTCAGATCTAGCTTATAGCTTTTCATAAGCGCTTATCCCTTAAAATAGCCCGGGCGAGGTTTTTTCGACTAGGCGCGACTTTTTCGACCGGGCACGATTTTTTCGCCTGAGCTCGTATTTTTTCACCCGGGCGCGTATTTTTCACTCAAGAGCGTATTTTTTGCCTGGATGCTTATTTTTCGCACGGGCGCGAATTTTTAATGCGGACGCGAGTTTTTTGACTGAGCGCGAATTTTTTGCCAGGACGCGAATTTTTCGCCCGGGCGCTATTTTTTGCTCGGGAGCGCATTTTTTGACCAGACGCAATTTTTTGCCCAGGCGTGAATTTTTCTAACTAGAGCGATTTTTTCGCCGGGACGCAAATTTTTCGCCCGGGCGCGAATTTTTCGTCAGAGTGCGATTTCATCTTTCGAGCACGATTTTTTGCCCCGACGAGATTTTTTGCCTGGGCGAGAATTTTTCTTCCATGCGAACAAATCGCGCCCGGGCGACAAAATCGTGCCCGGGCGACAAATTTGCGCTCGGGCGACAAATTCGCGCCCGGGCAACAAATTCGCGCCCGGGAGACAAATTCGCGCCCGGACTACAAAATCGCGCCCGGAAGAGAAAACACGTTCGTGTGAAAAGGCCCATGTCCGGGCGAAAAAACCGCATCTGGGCAAAATATTCGCACCTAGGCAAAATATTCACGCTCGGACGAAAAATTCGCGTTCGGGGAAAAAAATTGTGGCCGGGAGAAAAAATCGTGTGTGGGGTAAAAAAAACACGTCCGAGATAGAAAATCGCGTCTTGGCGAAAAAATCGTGCCCGAACGAAAGAAAAACGCGTCCAAACGAACGAACCTTTATGAATAAATGAAACTTTAGATAAAAATGCACAAACTATCCAAACAGTCTACTGCTTATTCATCATTGTTTTTAAAAAAACTCTATGCAAGTATGATTTTTCAATTAGCAACTTATTAATTATCATAAGTTGTCACAAAGAGAACCTAAATCGTATACTTAGACTAGCTTACAAGACAAACTCTGCGCACACGAAAAAAAGTGAGGCTTATAGTCAAGCACGCTCACAGGAGTTCAGTTGCACCAGATATAAATTCACTGAGATTAAAATTATGAGGGACAACCAAGCCTTATAGTTAAACTAGCTTAAAAGACAGACCCTGCAGAAACTGGAGGAATTCTTTTAGGGTCTGTTTGGGAGGGCTTTCTAGCTCCTTTTCATTTCCTAGAAAACATCACCGCACATAATAAACCGTTTGGAATGTCTACCGGTTGGAAAAGCTACCATCAAAAACTCATTTTTCTCCTTTATTTGAAAAGTCACTAGCCTCCTACTTTTCAACTTTTCGAAAAGTAATTTCTCATCCCGATACACAGTTGATGCTATGAAAACATTTTACTAATCTGGATCCAGTTCGACAACACTACAAAAACACTAGTCTTTCTCTAGATGAATATTTCACTCGGGCGCGATTTTTTCGCAAGGGGCGATTTTTTCGCCCTAGCGCGAATTTTTCGCCCGGACGCGAATTTTCTTTCGGGGCGCGAATTTTTTGCCCAGACGCGAATATTTTGCCAGGGCGGGGAATTTTTCGCCCGGGCGCTGAATTTTTTGCCCGGGCGACATTCTTTCGCCCTTGCGCGAATTTTCCGCCCGGGAGCAAATTTTTTCACCCTGGCACGAATTTTTTCTCCCGGCGCGAATTTTTCGCCCGGGCGCGAATTTTTCGCCCGGGCGCGAATTTTTCGCCCGGGCGCGAATTTTTCGCCCGGGCGCGAATTTTTCGCCCGGACGCGGAATTTTTCGCCCGAGCGACATTCTTTCTCCCGGGCGCGAATTTTTCACCCGGGCGCAAATTTTTTCACCCAGGTGACAATTTTTTCTCCCGGCTTGAATTTTTCGACCTGGCGCGAACTTTTCACCCGGGCGCGTATTTTTTCGCCCGAGCGCGAATTTTTTTAATGAGGCGCGAATTGTTCGCCCAGGCGCTGTTTTTTCGCCCGATTGTGCATTTTTCGCCCGGGAGCAGTTGTTCCCCGAGCGCGGTTTTTTCGCCCGGGAGCGGTTTTTTTTCCTCCGGACGCAGTTTTTTCGCCCGGGCGCGAAATTTTCGCCCGGGCGCGAATATTTCTCCCGGGCGCGAATATTCGCCCAGGCGCCAATATTTTGCCCGGACGCGCAGTTTTTGAGCGTTGTTTTCGCCCTGGCGCGAAATTTTTGACGGGACGCGAAATTTTCGTCCGTCCGGAAAATTCACTCTCGGGCAAAAAATGTGCGTAATTTTAATAAAAAAGTCACTGCAACGGAGATTTGTCAATCAGTTTATAAAATGCTCCTTTCTGAAAATCTCTACAAAAGAAGTTCACCCAAACGGATCTCCTTTTGCAATATACATTTTTCAAAAGCTCATTTTTCCACCTTTCTTTTACTACCACTCCTTTTCTTTTCAGAAAATCCCTCCCAAACAGAGCCTTAGTTAAACATGCTCATAAGACTTCAGTTGCCGAGATAAAATTTCACAAGGATAATAATTATAAGGGACAATCCAAGTAAGTCTTATAATTAAACTAGCTTAGAAGAAAAAAAGACCTTGCGGAAACTTGAGTGAGTCTTATACTTGAACAAATTTACGAGACTTCAATTGTTAGAGATAGAAATTGTTGAGAAAACAATAATAAAGATGTTGTAAGGTTTTTGATTTGTTGTTGTCAATATATGATAATCGGAGGACTTCGAGGGTCAAAAATACCAAAATATGTATTTGATATTATGATGATTTATAATACAGAAATCATAGAATTTTTGTCCGCAAGGAATTGAGAGTCCCTCCCTGTAAAAATTTCGAGATTTCCGAAAAACGGGAAATCGGACGCAGGAACACTCAACCTTTCCGAGTCCAAATAATCAGATGCAACAGAAAAGCAAGAGCTTGTACCATCAAAAATTTTCTTTACAGAACAAGACATACATGACGAGACATGATTCGCCGATGTATCCGATGAAAGCAGAAAAGAATTACAAGGCAAGAAAACATAAGCCGCGCGGACTCAAAGAGTAACTGCCGGCACTGCTGTTATCCGCTATGCAGTCCGCTCAAACCGACTGGTCGTCTGGCCGCAACCTTGCGGCGTGGACTACCCGTTATTCCAAAGTTGAACTCTGATCGCCGATCTGCAAGTCGCCTAACTGCACAGTTGCTAGCTGGCAGATCGCGCAAACTGCTGCCGAACAGAACCAAGTCGCCGGAAACGGACAGCTTATTGAACTGGGAAACTAGTTGCAGAAGAGAGATACCTCATGGTCGCAAGCGACCTGCTGTTATCCGCTGGTTGCTATCCGCTGAGTCCGCACTGCCCCTGACCAAAGTCAGAACAAAGTTCCCGGCCCTTCAGTGCTATCCGCACAACCTGTACAGCAAAGACAAGTCAATCTCTTCAAACCCCGCGGATAGAAATTCCTAACCGCAGCAACTATCTGCGAGTTCACTTACTGTTCATTCTGTTACTGTGGATGTGACGGGGGGTCCTATTTATAGGCACGGAGATGAGTGTGGTCACCGCCCTACCGATAGGAACACCACCCGAGCTCGCGGCGAGCACAGAGCGTTTCCGCACAACTGCGAATACAAAGCTTGTTCGCTGCAACAAGCTGGATGCCATCCCACCACACAACACATAGGCCGGATAGAGAATTCTATCCGCCAAGTCGCCAAAGGCCATGCCAGGGAAAATGCCATCATCAAACTCAGATGAAACCACCCCAGTCTGCACACCTTGCGGACACAGCACCAGTCCGCACAACCTGCAGACTCAGCTCCAAACTACACATACCAAGTCCGCATCATAGGCACCAAGATGATAGCTATCGAACTCGGCGGACAAGGAGAACTATCCGTAAGAACCGCGCCACAAGACGGGGCCTGCCTGGACTTAGAAATAACCAAGTTCACCACCAGTCAGCTAGAACGAGCGGATACCAACACCAGCTCGCCCAACCTAGAAAACTCCACCAGCTCGCTCCAACCGGGGATACAAAGCCTATCCACCTGGTTACTGTCTAGGAACAAGGATGCAGAACACAGGCCGACCTGGCTAGTCGCCAGCCCTATCCGCACAGACTGCGCGGTCTAACTACCGAGACCGTCGATACTGTCTACACAATTCGCGTGGACAGTCCGCCTAGGCTGCCACTTTCACTTCAAAAAATTCAACACTCCCCCCTTGAAGTGAGAAGTGAAAACCAGCCCTAACTGTCCCCATAACCGAGTAAATGGCCCCTTCGACAGCGGCTTCGTGAAGATGTCCGCGATGTTGTTCTCACTCTGCACATGTCCAACCACAAGAGACCCCTACAACACCTTCTCCCGAATGAAATGGTGTTCAATCTCAATGTATTTGGTCTGCGCGTGACAAACTGGATTATAAACCAGTTTCAGGGCACTTTCATTGTCACCGCGTAGCAGAGTAGGACCGCGCACTTCTTCATGGACTTCCTCTACTAGCATCCTAAGTCAAATGGCTTCCCGAGCTGCCAAGGCCGAAGTCTTGTACTCTGCTTCCATTGTAGAGACGGACACCGAGTCTTGCTTTTGTTGCACCACGAGATATCTGCTGATCCACATGTGAAAACATAACCGGATGTTGACTTCCGGTCATCTAAATCTCCCCCATAATCAACATCAGTATATTCATGCAAGTTAAAGCCCGTGTCTCTCCCATAAAGGAGACACATATCAACAGTGGACTTCACGTACTTCAGAATACTCCTTGCCGCCATCAGATGAGGCTTCCTAGGTTCCTCCATATACCGACTTACGCGACCAATCGCATATGCAATGTATGGCCTCATAATTGTCAAGTAGATAAGGCTCCCAACCAGAGCCCGGAACACTAGAGTATCTGGAAGAATCCTCCCCTCATCTAACTGAAGTTTGATGATAACATCAAAAGGAGTAGAGCTACTCTTCCTCTCCTGAATGCCGAATTGCTGAACGATCCACTCTGCATAGCCTTTTTGGGAAACGAGTATACCGCCATCTTTCCTCTCCACCTCGAGTCCAAGGAAGTGGTGAAGCTCACCCAAGTCCTTCATCTCAAACCAAATGGCTAACTCTGCCCTGAGTCTAGCTACCTCCTCCTTGGAGTTTCCTGTAACGATCATGTCGTCCATGTATAGCAGTACCAAACCATGAAGCTCCCCCTCTTCTTGATGAATAGGCTCGAGCCTGAATCAGAGGAAAAATAACCGCAGAACTGGAGGTATTCTGCGATCTTTCCATACCATGCCCGAGGAGCCTGCTTCAACTCGTAAAGAGCCTTCCGGTGCTTACAGACGTAATCCGGATGATCTTCAGACAAGTATCCTGGTGGCTGAACCATGAAGATGTTTTTATCTATTTCTCTGTAAAGAAAAGCATTCTTTATGTTCAACTGCTACATCTTCCAGCCTTGGCAAGCCGCCAACACCATCACCACCCGAACTGAAGTCATCTTTGCAATCGGACTGAATGTCTCTTCGTAGTCTTCTCCGTACTGATGAGAAAAGCCTCGAGCTACAAGGCAAGCCTTGTACCACTTAAAGCTCCCATCCTCCTTCTTCTTCATCTTATAGACCTACTTGCATGTCACAGAAGTAATACCATCTACCTTAGGCACAAGGTCACAGGTCTCATTCTTCCTGAGGGCAACCATATCCTCATTATGGACATTTTCCCACTCCTTGACCCCAGTGGCATCATTAAAGCTAGAAGGCTCTCGTTCATCCAGAGGGCCTGCGAAGAAATAAGAGATCAAGCTCACAGTATTTCCTTCGCTATACCGAGCTGGTGGCTTGATGGTCCTCTTCGATCTCCGAAGAGTCTGACCCTTTCTCACCATCTTCGTTGCTTCTTCTGAATCAGCTCTGTTCTCGGGCACACTTGGAGCATCGCTCCCCCTACTTCTTGAACCAGAAGCCTCTGCCCCGGAGCTAAAAACACCTGGAGCCCATGGTGACACAGGTAGATCCACTAGAAGATCCCTAGTAGCCTCCTCCTGCCCACTATCTGACCTGCTCTCTGGTAGCTCCACAGATAAGCTACCCTCATAAGACGTTAGTTCATCGAACACCACATCCCTGGAGACGACGAATTTTCTTATCACTGGATTCATACACTTCCATCCGTTCTTTCGCTCACCATAGCCCACAAAGACAAGCTTCCTTGTCTTCGCATCCAGCTTTGTCCTCAAAGCATAAGGGATGTGTACGTAGCAGGTTGACCCAAACACCTGAAGGTGTTCTACGCTGGGTTTCTCCTTAAATAATATCTCAAAAGGAGACTTCATGTTGATCGGACTCAGAGGCATCCGATTGATGACATAAGATGCGCAGGTCATCCCCTCCACCCAATAAGACCTAGGGATTCCTTTAGCATGAAGCCAGCATTTGCAAGTCTCCGTCAGATGACGGATCTTCCGCTCTGCTACTCCATTTTGTTGTGTAGTATGAGCGCAAGTGATCTCTCTTTGAATTTCGTGCTTGAAATTAGAGAACTCAAATGAAATGAACTCACCTCTGTTATCCGTTCTAAACTTCTTGATCCGCAGATGAAGTCGGCCCTCTACTAACTTCTTGAACTCCACAAACAACCGGAGCGCATCTGACTTCTCCTTCATAAAATACACTCAAGTGTACCTTGAGTAGTCATCAACCAGAATCAGCATGTATTTGCTGCCTCCAAGGCTAGTTGTGACAATCGGCCCCATCAGATCACCATGGATACACTCCAATGGTGCTTTACTCCTTATTTTTGAATTATCAAATGGAAGGCGATGAGCCTTTCCATACTGACACCCTGAGCAAATGTGTCCATCATCGAAGGATGACAACTTAGGCAAGCCTTTCACAAAACTCTTTTATGTCATAGCCTTCAACTTGTCTATCCCGACGTGCCCCATACTTTCATGCCAGATAGCAGCGCTATCGTTGGTGTTGGATACATTGGAAATAATGTACTTGATTTGAAGAAGCTCTTTCAACTCAATTATATACACAAGTATGTATTTGATGTATAGTTAAGTTTCATGTGCAGGGTAAAAACTTGAAGAAAAGCCTAAGTCCATGGGCGTTGATTGAGGCAAGCTCACTCAATGCCAAACATCAAGGCTGTTGCTAGAGAAGCAGGAAAAATGGCTAAGTCCACAAACGTTGAGTGAAGCTTATACACTCAACGCCATACAGCTAATAGTGATGAGAGAAGACAGGACAGTCAAAGACTGGCAGATTGGAAAGCAGAAAAATGACTAAGTCCACAAGAGTTGAGTGTAGTCAACTCACTCAACGCTATATAGCCAGAATCCTTGAAGATCAAGTCAGTAGTGTCGAGACAAGTCAGATATCTCAACACCTTAAAGCTCGGGACAGTAGTGTCGAGACAATACAACTGTCTCGACATAATGAAGAATTGAAGTACAGACTGTAGTGTCGAGACAACTCAACTGTCTCGACACGGTGAAGATTTAAAACAGATGTCAACACCCAGTAGATAGTGTCGAGACAATTCAACTGTCTCGACACAGTAAAGATTTAAAGCAGATTTCGACACCCAGCAGACAGTTGTGTCGAGACAAGTCAACTGTCTCGACACATTCAAGTTCAGACAAAAAATTCTATCAAGTACAAATGTGTCGAGACTGCTAAGATGTCTCGACACCTTGAAAGAACACTAAGTATTATTGCGTCGAGACACTACTTCTCGACACTCATGATTCTGAAGTTGTACAGAGTCAACACAGCTGAGTATCAAGTCAAGTCAGAAGTGTCATATCAGCTACAGTGACTTAACATCTCATCAGAATCTATTTGAAGGAAAACATGAAGTATGATGGTATTTGATGATGTCATCAATCAGAAGCCAGCAACTAGTGAAGGCTATAAATAGAGGGCTCATCTACACAGAACACAACAATCAATAATGAATCAATGGATCAATTCTCTCATTCTGATTTCTCCTAAGTAATAGAAGGGTGACAACTCCAAGAAGAAGGAAGACGTTGGTCTTCAAGAAAGTCTTCTGATCCTTTCAACAAGTTGATCAGAGGATTAAGGTGGATTTATTCTACAAGTTCTTCAAGGAAATCAAGCCGATCATCATCAAGAATATTGCAGATCCAGTGAAAAATCATTTCAGCCAGTTTGTTCATCAAGAACCAATCTTGTGCTGCTAAATTGAAGAATCTGAATTCTCAGATAAGTCAGATCTCAGAGTTGATGTTTTCTGAGATTACTTTCTTTCTCATTTTCTTTTTAATTCTGTAAGATCTTTTTGAGATCTGAGTGGGTAGGAGATATATTCTCTGAGTTGTAAACCTGTATTATAAAGGCTGAGGAGGGTTCTTGAGGGACATGAGGTAGGTGATTTGTGTGGGATCACTGAATTGTAAGACTTGTAAAGCCTGAGGTAGGGTTCTTGAGGGACCTGAGATATGAGATTAGGTGGATCTCTGAGGTAGGACCAATGGGTCTGAGTTGTAGGTTTCTTAACAAAAACTGAGTCTGTAAGATCATTGATCTGAGTTGATCTGGAGGAGATATAACCTTAAAAAGCATGTTGCCAGTGTGGAAGAAAGGGGAAAGTGGATGTACCCTAGATAGGGGAAACACTACAAAATCTCTATGTTATGTGGATTGCTTGTGCTGTGTTCTTGTGAATGTTTATTTTCAAGTGTCTGTTGAACCTTTAGTATAAGTGACAAAGAAATAAAAAAGACACATATTCACCCCCCCCCCCTAGGTGATTAACTACTCATAGATTTATCTTTCAAGTGGTATCAGAGTAAGGTTGTTCAAAGAAAAAGATCAAACAGTCAGAAAAAGATCCTAAGGGTAGTTGATACATATCAGATCTCATGGCTTGAAAATCTCATAAAGAACTCAGTTCTATGAAGCTTCCTATATGTACAATAGATAATTTTTCTATTTGGAAGTAGAGGGTGAGATTATTCATGGAGGCATCTGATCAAATAATCTTTGTCATAGTTCAAGAAGGACCATACATTCCCATGAAAGTACATGTCTTAGATGCAAATGTGCAACCCCCTAAGAGTCTGTCTGAGATGACAAAGGATGAGGTGGTTCTTGCCACCATGGATAAAATAACACAAAATATAATTGTCAGTGCAATACATAAATCAACCTTTCAGAACTTAGTACACTGCAAAACATCCAAGGAGATGTAGGACACTCTAATAGTCTATATGGAAGGCATAGAAGAAGTCAGAGATGACAGAAAGTCTCTACTCAACCAGCAGTATGAGGCATTCAGGCAAGGGACAACTGATTCTATAGAACTTTGTTATGAAAAGTCCTTTAGAATAGTCAATGACTTAAAGAATTATGACAGACAATTCTCAAACTATGAGCTTAATGACAAGTTTCTGAGATCCCCAAATAAAGAATGGTACATAAAGACTTGTGTTGTAAGATAAGTGGGCAATTTGAGGAACATGGTACCCCAGGATTTGTATGGGAAGCTGTTGTCACATGAGCTTCAGTTAAATTCTAGAAAAGCTGAAGATGAATCTGCCATAAGTTCAAATCAGACTAGATCTGTGGCTTTCAAAGCAGATACATCAAAGAAGGATAGAAGAGAAATTTAATCATCACCAAGAAGGGATGAAGATATAGTCAGCACTAGGACTAGTTCTTCATCAGAGGAATTGTCAGGTGGAGAATTGGTCATGTTCACTAGGCAATTCAAGAAGATGATGAGAAGAAGGAAGCAATGGAACAAGAAGACATCATCTGGATCAAGTACCAGCAAAAACAAAGACAGACATAGAAAGAACTCTGTGGTAAGGCCTGGACATGTCATTGCTGACTGTCCAGTAAAGAGAAAAGAGAATAGGAAGTCCAAGAACAAGAAGTTCTATAAAGACAAGAGATCAGAAAAGGGTCTGATGATAAAAAAAGCCAAAGACTTTATCTAATAGTGATACTGATTTAATTGAATCAGAAGAAGAACATGCACACATTGGACTGTTCTCCTGTGAAGAGGAATTCATCAGAGAGGTCATATACAAGGGCAATAACTACACAACTTCATCACTTCATTGTGACTCTGAAGATGATATAGAGGTTAACTTGATGGCACTGTTTGATAATCTAGAAATAGAAATTGTTGAATGTTAGGATACTCAGGTAATCTTTGACAATTCCATTTGTTCTACAACTTCTGTTTATGAGACTGGGGATGAGTCAGACACATGTAGCTCAAATTTTGATAAACATTAGTCCAACTCTGAGACTGAACTACAACAGCTCACAGTCAAGTTTGGAAAACTGCTAGAGGCTACTGTAAAGAGCAAAAAGCTTGTCAAGGAACAAGCCAACATGATTGACTCTCTGATGGGACTTAAGTACCATCATGAGATGGCTACTAAGAAGATTGGTCTTCAAAGTTCAAAGTTGGCTAAGCTAACTAAGATCATTGAAGATTAAATCATGTTGCTAAACAAAAAGAAGCAACCATTCAGGAGTTAGAACTCAAACTTCAGAATGAGAAAACACTTGTTCAGTTGTTTTCTAAATATAAGATTGTGCTCCCCATAATAGATACCTTCTCATGAACTCCTAGAAGTGTACTTGGTTATGTTAAACCTAAGAGAAGGAGAGACAAAAAGCTGACAAGACAAAAGGGTCCAGTCATGCCACAACCCGTGTTTCAAACTAAGGGAAAAGAAACCCAGAAGTCTGGACCAGTAGGACAAAACTCATATATGAATAGGAAAGCTATTCCTAATGTGCTTGCTCCAAGGAGGATTGTTGTGACTGAGAGGCAAAACAATCATTATGCTCTCAGTCAAAATGCAACTGTCAAGTTTGCTGATTTTTGTCCTAAGAAATGTCAGCATAAAGTACCTACTATTCCTCCAAAGAAGAGATATAACAGATATGAGTGCTGGTGTTGTGGAAAGATTGGACACTTTGCCCTAAATTGCTGGTTCAATCATACAGTGTCTTATGGACAGAAAGTGTACCCTGCTAAGAACTTTTCAGGTGGTCTCAATGGAGCCCCTGCTAACAAGCACCTTGGACCCAAGACAATTTGGGTTCCTAAGGATAAATAAATCTTTATTTTGCAGGTATGTCCAAGCAAAAGAGATAGGAAAATTTGGTACTTGGATAGTGGATGTTCCAAATACATGATTGGAACAAAGACCAATTTGAGGGAGTTTATTCCAGTGAAGGATGGACCAAAGGTGATCTTTGGTGGAGCAAACCAAGGGATTACCAGAGGTTATGGTACATCAAAGACAATAAGAGAAGACTTGAAGCTAAAGGAGCTATCAATAGAAGAATCAGTTCCAGCAAGTCAAAGTATACAAGATGGAATCAACATTATTGAAGAAGAACTTGCATAGGAACAACCAGAAGGAGAGACTCAGCCACAAGAAGCTGTTCAAAGAGAAGAGGATACACTACCAGTGGATGTCAGACATCTAAGGGATCATCCAAGAGAACTGATCATTGGAGACGCAGCTCATGGTGTGACCACAAGAAGTAGACAGCACAATAGAGTAATGTACTCCAGTTTTCTATCACAAACAGAACCAAGAAAGTTTGAAGAAGCTAATATAGTCCCAGTTTGGATAGAGGCTATGCAGGAAGAACTGGACCAGTTTAAGAGATGTAATGTCTGGAAGCTGGTTCCCAGACCAGATGACTATAACATCATAGGAACCAAATGGATCTATAGGAACAAACTAGATGAGAATTTTGTTATAGTCAGGAAAAAGGCTACACTAGTTGCAAAGGGTTATAGACAAGAAGATGATATAGATTATGATCAAACCTTTGCACTAATGGCTAGATTAGAGGCTATAAGACTCCTCCTTGCATATGCAGCCCACAAAGGATTCAAGGTCTACCAAATGGATGTGAAGTCAGCCTTCCTCAATGGTAACCTCAAAGAAAGGGTCTATGTTGAGCAACCCTCAGGTTTTGTTGACTCGACACATCCTAAGTATGTTTATCTTTTATTAAGAGCTCTCTATGGATTAAAATAAGCCCCAAGGGCATGGTATGAGACTCTGTCTAAATTCCTTCTGGATATTAAATTCTCAAGGGGGGAATAGACAAAATAATATTCCTAAGGGAGGTCAAAAGCAAGACCATCTTATTACAAATACATGTAGATGACATTATATTTGGTTCTACTAATGAGTCACTTTGCACTAAGTTTGCAAACTTATGCAAGGTAAGTTTGAGATGAGTAGTATGGGTGAACTCAAGTTTTTCTTGGGTCTCTAAGTTAAGTAAATTGTTGGTGGACTTTTCATTAGTCAGTCTAAGTTCACTAAGAAGTTAATCAAGAAGTATGGCATGGAAACAATCACTTCCATGAGAACTCCTATGAGGTCCAGTATGTCTTTAGACAAGGATGGTGGTGGCAAGCCAGTTATTATCACCTTGTATAGGGGCATAGTTGGATCACTACTCTATCTAACAGCTAGTAGATCATACATAATGCATGCTACCTGTATCTGTGCTAGCTATCAAGTTTGTCATATGGAGTCTCACTATATAGTAGTAAAATGAATATTGAGATATCTAAAGGGCACGCCTAGTCTTGACCTATGGTATCCCAGGAATATTTATTTTGAACTTACAGAATTTTCAGATGCAGATTATGCAGGTTGTAAAGAAGACAGGAAAAGCACTTCAGGTTCATGTCAGTTCCTTGGAAGAAGACTAGTGTCATGGAGAAGCAAAAAGCAAACAAGTGTAGCAATATCCACTACTGAATCTGAGTACATTTCAGCTGGAAGTTGTTGTGCATAATTGCTTTGTATTCGGCATCAATTACAAGACCACAACATTCAGCTAAGTAAAACTCCATTATATTGTGATTCTACTAGTGTCATTTCAATTGCAAATAATCATGTATCATATAGTAGAACTAAACATATTGAGATTAGATATCACTTTATTAGGGAGCATGTAGAAAAATAAGACATTAATCTAGAATTTTTTCTTATAAATAAACATATTGCTGATATTTCCACCAAGCCCCTAGATGACGAGAAATTTAATTTATTTAAGTTTGAACTCGGAATGTTAAATCTGGAATAATTAATGCATACATAAAGACTGATGAAAATAAGAATAAAATATTAATCAGCAATTAAGCTTACTTAATTAAATATCAAGTAAAAATATCTAAGTATCAATTTCTATAGTTCAGGAGACAAAATTTTGGCTAAGTCAAAAGTTGTGTCAAGACACCAGAAAATATGTCGATACTTTATACTGCAATGTGTTGAGACATCAAAGAATGTGTCTAGACACCAAAGTAAGTGTCGAGAAATCAAAGGGTGTCGAGACCCTAAGGTATATGTCGAGAGACATTATCTTTGTGTCGGCCTGTGTCGACACATCTCGACAGACAATTTTTCCAGTTTCGACACTTGGTCTTTTCTTAAACATTTGGAACAGTCTAAATGGAGCGTGCCTTTTCGACTTCAGGAGAGCCTAGACTATAAAAAGGGTATGAGAGTAGAGGTCGACTACGCCTTCTTGAGATCTTGAGAGTTTGATATCTGAGTGTCGAGACCTAGAACTCCTTTTAGTCGACACACCTCTTTTGAATTCTTCTCTCCAATGGTTCCCAAAAGTGACGATAACATCTTCGAAGGTTCTGAACTTGTCCGAAATGGATTCAACTCGGCGTCTGAAGAAATTAAGAATGTAATAGCCCTAATCACTGAAGCAGGATTGGAATATCTGCTTTCAGAACCTTCAAATGTTTGGAAACGAGAAGTTCTAGAATTCTATACCAATGCTCATCTCGACTCAAACACAGAAAAGATTAAGTCCAAAGTGAATAGAACAAAGGTCAAAATCACAACTAGAAGACTGGTCAAGATATTTCACTTGTCAAGGATTGATCAAGAAGATGACCTAAATTCTGGCAAGACTGTAGAAGCTTTGGAGTGGTGTGGATTGGCCCCAACCACAAAGCTTGGAAGCACCTTGGTAAGGAAGGGAATGAATACTCAAGGCATATTTCTATCAGAGATTATAGGAAAAGTGTTGCTATGCAAAGTAGGAGCACATGACAGAATCTCTGCTCAAATGTTTGAGCTGATGACAAGGATAATATTCAAAGTGAAGACCAACTAGAGCAAAATTGTCTTTGACACAATAATAGAGAGCATCAAGAAGCCCAATATGGGAAGGATTATAAGTTTCTACTTGATACAATCTATTCCTGACAGTCTCATTCTCAAGATTGGATCTAAGATCAATCACAAGAGAAGAATGGACATGAGAATTCTAGCAAGATGGGATAGAGTATTAACAAAAGAGACACCAGTACTAGAGAAGAAGAAAGAGAAGAATAAGAAAGTAGTGGTTGTGGAAGAAGAATCTTCTAGTGACTCTGAAGAACAAGGAAGCTCCAGGACAGAAAAACATGATAATGAAGCACCAGAAAATTCTCCAAGGACCTCTCCTGGTACTAGAGATCAGATGCATGGGGAGACAATACCAGAGAAGGAACACATTGAGGGGGAGAACTTCAATGATCTTCCTGACTTTGAGAATGACATTGTTAACACCACAGTGATGGAAGTTGTACATGAACTGAAGTCTCTAGTGGAACAAGCTGGTGTTCCTGCACAAGATGTGCAAATGTCTGATAAAGAGAATGAGAATGCAGTCTCTAAGGAGACTGGAGAAGATTTTCCTATGGATAAAGAAGCTAATATCAAGAGGAAGTTATAGGATACACTCCCAGATGATCATTATTCTGATGCTTCAACACAACTAGAGGATGAAACCATGGAGGAACTCAACCTTGGTGAAGTAGGTGTAAGGGTTGAGGGGGAGATAGCAGATCTGACCCCAAACACTGAAGGATCTAAATAGCCTACTTCAGTTAAAGTTGTCAGTTCTTCAGATTCTGATGAGAAGGAAGCCTCTCAGTTCAAGAAAAGGAAAATTGAGAGACTCAGGAAAAGGAGTAGGAGCTATAAGAAAACAGTTCAATCTGGAAAAACATCAGCTCCTCCTATGGATTTCAGCTCCCTTCTAGTTCAAATACAAATCATGCTAGACCAACAAAGAAAAGCCCTGGAACTGTATGTAGATGAAAGAACAAAAGAGGTGCAGTTCCAGTTGGCACAAGACATCAAATCCATTAAATTTGAAGTGAATTTACTGAAAAAGGATATGAATGATTTCTTTGAAAAAGGTGCTCATGGAGTAGTGTATTTTGCTCAACAAGAGAAGGACTCAAAGAAAATTCTGGATTCAATGGCTACTCAATAAGGTTATGTAATTGAAAACTAGACAAGAATGAATGACAACATGATTACAATGCATGATGTTTCACTGGTAAAGCTAGCTGGGCAAACTACAGCTCTAGAGACAAAGATAGATTATACCTCTACAGCCATTGAATCTAAGCTCTCCACTCACTCAGCCTTTGTGGATCAAACAGTCCAGGCTTCTTGCAAAGACCTCAATGATAACTTGCTCAAAGTGAAGAATCATTTGTCCTTAGGGGTTAATCATCTTATACACCAAGTAAGATTTCATAAGAATGACTTACGAGATCTTATTGAGAGAGAGTTCATAAAGGGGGAGAGAATGATAATATAGTTAAGCTCTGAGCATTGTATGTGGACCTCCAATAACATCAGATCCACTCTAGACTTTCCTCCTCTTGATTATGATGATCAAACTGCTGAGTTTGGTGCACACCAGCTTAGTTTGAGGCTATTCACATTGTAGTACAGACTATGTACAGTCCTCCACCACATGTTCAGAATATAGTATATGAAGAGGTGGAGATGGCTGCTCCTGCCTTGCTCAAATAAAAAGAAGCGCAATTATCTAAGAAGAGATTCAGGGAGCAGGATGAAGCAAAGACAGATTTTGAACAGTGGAGTCAAACTTCCAGAAATATTATACTCAATGCATGACAAGCATTTAACAACAATATAACTGACAGGGGCAAATGGTACTCAGAATAAGAATGGGTCAAGCATACAAAGCAGCAGAAGAATATTTATAAATTCAGGAACGATCTGAAGGCAGGGAAGATCCCTGCTGATTCTATAGAGCCCAACAAGTACTTCCCCAAGCCATATCATTATGTTGAAAGGCAAAAGCTCAAGGAAAAAGAGATCTCTAAGGCCAAGGATGACAAAGGCAAGAATAAGGCTGATGACAAGGTGCCTGAAGTCAAAGTCAAGATACAATCAGGAAAAGACAATGTCATCAAAGAGCTAGAACAATCTTAGATTATTTCTCTTTTCTAGAAACTATGTAATTTTGTAATAGTACATTGTAAATTCAGAACTGTTTAAACACTGGCAAAAATGAAATGAAAATTTTATTAGCTCTTTAGAATTTTTGTCTTGTTGTTTTCATTTGTTTTGTATTTCTGTTACAGTACTTTCCATTTACATCATAATTATCTTATTTTGGTATTGTGGTGTATATCATTGAATTGGGGTTATGACTTCTCCAAATAAGAGAAGATTGTTAGGTACATTGGAAATAATGTACTTGATTTGAAGAAGCCCTTTCAACTCAATGATATACACAAGTATGTATTGATGTATGGTTAAGTTTGATGTGCAGGGAGAAAACTTGAAAAAATGTCTAAGTCCACAGGCATTGAGTGAGGCAAGCTCACTCAACGCAGAACATCAAGGCTGTTGCTGGAGAAGTAAGAAAAATGGCTAAGTCCACAGGCGTTGAGTGAAGCTTATACACTCAATGCTATATAGCTAATAGTGCTGACAGAAGATAGGACCGTCAAAGCATGGCAGATTGAAAAGTAGAAAATTGGCTAAGTCCACGGGCGTTGAGTGTAGTCAACTCACTCAATGTCATATAGCCAGAATCCTTGAAGATCAAGTCAGCAATGTCGAGACAAGTCAAATATCTCGACACCTTAAAGCTCAGGATAGTAGTGTCGAGACAATACAACTGTCTCGACACAATGAAGAATTGAAGTGCAGACTATAGTGTCTAGACAACTCAACTGTCTCGACACAGTAAAAATTTAAAGCAGATGTCGACACCCAGCAGATAATAGTGTCGAGATAATTCAACTGTCTCGACACAGTGAAGATTTAAAGCAGATGTCGACAACTAGCAGACAGTTGTGTCGAGACAAGTCAATTGTCTCGACACCTTCAAGTTCAGACTAGAAATTCTATCAAGTACAAATGTGTCGAGACTGCTAAGATGTCTCGACACCTTGCAAGAACACTAAGTATTATTGTGTCGAGATACTTGGGACTTCTCGACACTCATGATTCTGAAGTTGTATAGAGTCAACACAGCTGAGTGTCAAGTCAATTCAGAAGTATCATATCAGCTATAGTGACTTGACATCTCATCAGAATCTATTTGAAGGAAAACTTGAAGTATGATGGCATATGATGATTTCATCAATCAGAAGCCAACAACTAGTGAAGGCTATAAATAGAAAGGTCGTCTACATAGAACACAACAATAAATAATGAATCAATAGATCAATTCTCTCATTCTGATTTGTCCTAAGTCAGATAAGGGTGATAACTCCAAGAAGAAGGAAGACGTGGGTCTTCAAGAAATTCTTCTAATCCTTTCAACAAGTTGATCATAGGATTAAGATGGATCTGTTCTACAAGTTCTTCAAGAAAATCAAGTCGATCGTCATTAAGAACATTGAAGATCTAATAAAGAATCATTTCAGTCAGTCTGTTCATCAAGAACCAATCCTGTGTTGTTGAATTAAAGAATCTGAATTCTTAGATAAGTCAGATCTCGGAGTTGTTATTTTCTGAGCTTAATTTCGTTCTCAATTTCCTCTTAATTCTGTAAGATCTCTTTGAGATCTGAGTGGGTAGGAGATATATTCTCTGAATTGTAAGTCTGTGTTATAAAGGCTGAGGTAGAGTTCTTGAGGGACCTGAGGTAGGTGATTTGTGTGGGATCACTGAGTTGTAAGACTTGTAAAGTTTGACATAGGGTTCTTGAGGGACCTGAGGTAGGAGATTCGGTGGATCTCTGAGGTAATACCAGTGGGTCTGAGTTGTAGGTTTCTTAACAGAAACTGAGTCTGTAAGATCATTGATCTGAGTTGATCTGGAGGAGATATAACCTTATCTAGCACATTGCTAGTGAGGAAGAAGAGGGAAAGTGGATGTACCCTAGATAGGAGAACCTCTATAAAATCTCTGTGTTCTATGGATTACTTGTGTTGTGTTCTTGTGAATGTTTATTTTCAAGTATCTGATGAACTTTTAGTATAGGTGACAAAGAAATTTAAAAGACACATATTCACCCCTTCCCCCCTCTAGGTGATTAACTACCCATAAATTTATCTTTCAAATGGTATCAGAGTGAGGTTGTTCAAAGAAAAAGACCTAATAGTCAGAAAAAGATTCTAAGGGTGGTTGATATAAATCAGATCTCATGGCTTCAGAATCTCATAAAGAACTCAGTTTTATGTAGCTTCCTATGTGTACAATGGATAATTTTGTTATTTGGAAGCAGAGGGTGAGATTATTCATGGAGGCATCTGATCCAAGAATCTTTGTCACAGTTCAAGAAGGACCTTACATTCCCATGAAAGTATCTGTCTTATATGCAAATGTGCAAACCCCTAAGAGTCTGTCTGAGATGACAAAGGATGAGGTGGTTCTTGCCACCATGGATAAAAGAGCTCAAAATATAATTGTCAGTGCAATAGATAATTCAACCTTTCAAAACTTAGTACACTACAAAACATCCAAGTAGATATGGGACACTCTAATAGTCTATATGGAAGGCACAGAAGAAGGCAGAGATGACAGAAAGTCTCTACTCAACCAATAGTATAAGGCAATCAGGCAAGGGAAAACTGATTTTATAGAACTTTGTTATGAAAAGTTCTTTAGAATAGCCAGTGAATTAAAGAATAATGGCATACAATTCTAAAACTATGAGCTTAATGACAAGTTTTTGAGATCCCTAAACAAAGAATGGGACATAAGGATTTGTGTTGTAAGAGAAGTGGGCAATCTGAGGAACATGTTGCCCCGGGATTTTTATGGGAAGCTGTTGTCACATGAGCTTCAATTAAATTCTAGAAAAGTTGAAGATGAATCCACTAGAAGTTCAAATCAGACTAGATTTGTGGCTTTCAAAGCAGACACATCAAAGAAGGCTAGAAGAGAAATTCCATCATGACCAAGAAGGGATGAAGATACAGTCAGCACTGGGACTAGTTCTTCATCAAAGGAATTATAGGATAGAGAATTGGCCTTATTCACTAGGCAATTCAAGAAGATGATGAGAAGAAGGAAGCAATGGAACAAGAAGAAATCATCTGGATCAAGTACCAGCAAAAACAAAGACAAACACAGAAACAACTCTGTGGTCAAGCCTGGACATGTCATTGCTGACTGTTTGGTAAAGAGAAAAGAAAATAGGAAGTCCAAGGACAAGAATTTCTATAAAGACAAGAAATCAAAAAAGGGGTTGATGATAAAAAAGCCAAAGACTTTATCTGATAGTAATACTGATTCAACTGAATGAAAAGAAGAACATGCACATATTGTACTGTTCTCCTGTGAAGAGTAATTCATCAGAGAGGCCATATACAAGGGCAATAACTCCACAACTTCATAACTGTATGGTGACTCTGAAGATGATATAGAGGTTAACTTGATGGCACTGTCTGATAATCCAGAAACAGAAATTGTTGAATGTTAGGATACTCAGGTAATCTTTGACAATTCCATTTGTTCTACAACTTCTGTTTATGAGACTGGGGATGAGTCAGACACATGTAGCTCAAATTTTGATAAACATGAGTCCAACTCTGAGACTGAACTGCAACAGCTCACAGTCAAGTTTGGAAAACTGCTAGAGGCTCTTATAAAGAGCAAAAAGCTTGTCAAGGAACAAGCCAACATGATTGACTCTCTGATGGGACTTAAGTACCATCATGAGATGGCTACTAAGAAGATTGGTCTTCAAAGTTCAAAGTTGGCTAAGCTAACTAAGATCATTGAAGATAAAATCATGTTGCTAAACAAAAAGAAGCAACCATTCGGGAGTTAGAACTCAAACTTCAGAATGAGAAAACACTTGTTCAGTTGTTTTCTAAACATAAGACTGTGCTCCCCATAATAGATACCTTCTCATGAACTCCTAGAAGTGTACTTGGTTATGTTAAACCTAAGATAAGGAGAGACAAAAAGCTGACAGGACAAAAGGGTCAAGTCATGCCACAACCCGTGTTTCAGACTAAGGAAAAAGAAACCCAGAAGTCTGGACCAGTAGGACAAAACTCATATGTGAATAGGAAAGCTATTCCTAATGTGCTTGATCCAAGGAGGATTGTTGTGACTGAGAGGCAAAACAATCATTATGCTCTCAGTCAAAATGCAACTGTCAAGTTTGCTGATTTCTGTCCTAAGAAATGTCAGCATAAAGTACCTACTATTCCTCCAAAGAAGAGATACAACAGATATGAGTGCTGGTGTTGTGGAAAGATTGGACACTTTGCCCTAAACTGCTGGTTCAATCATACAGTGTCTCATGGACAGAAAGTGTACCCTGCTAAGAACTTTTCAGGTGGTCTCAATGGATCCCCTGTTAACAAGCACCTTGGACCCAAGACAATTTGGGTTCCTAAGGATAAATAAATCTTTATTTTGCAGGTATGTCCAAGCAAAAGAGATAGGCAAATTTGGTACTTGGATAGTGGATGTTCCAAACACATGACTGAAACAAAGAGCAATTTGAGGGAGTTTATTCCAGTGAAGGATGGACCAAAGGTGATCTTTGGTGGAGCAAATCAAGGGATTACCAGAGGTTATGGTACATCAAAGACAATAAGAGAAGACTTGAAGCTAAAGGAGCTATCAATAGAAGAATCAGTTCCAGCAAGTCAAAGTATACAAGATGGAATCAACATTATTGAAGAAGAACTTGCACAGGAACAACCAGAAGGAGAGACTCAGCCACAAGAAGAAGCTGTTCAAAGAGAAGAGGATACACTACCAGTGGATGTCAGACATCTAAGGGATCATCCAAGAGAACTGATCATTGGAGACGCAGCTCATGGTGTGACCACAAGAAGTAGACAGCACAATAGAGTAATGTACTCCAGTTTTCTATCACAAACAGAACCAAGAAAGTTTGAAGAAGCTAATATAGTCCCAGTTTGGATAGAGGCTATGCAGGAAGAACTGGACCAGTTTAAGAGATGTAATGTCTGGAAGCTGGTTCCCAGACCAGATGACTATAACATCAAAGGAACCAAATGGATCTATAGGAACAAACTAGATGAGAATTTTGTTATAGTCAGGAAAAAGGCTACATTAGTTGCAAAGGGTAATAGACAAGAAGATGATATAGATTATGATCAAACCTTTACACCAATGTCTAGATTGGAGGCTATAAGACTCCTCCTTGCATATTCAGCCCACAAAGAATTCAAGGTCTACCAAATGAATGTGAAGTCAGCCTTCCTCAATGGTAACCTCAAAGAAAGGGTCTATGTTGAGAAACCCTCAAGTTTTGTTGACTTAACTCATTCTAAATATGTTTATCTTTTATTAAGAGCTCTCTATGCATTAAAACAAGCCCCAAGGGCATTGTATGAGACTCTGTCTAAATTCCTTCTGGAGAATAAATTCTCAATAGGGAAAATAGACAAAACACTATTCCTAAGGGAAGTCAAAGGCAAGACCATCTTAGTACAAATATATGTAGATGATATTATATTTAGTTCTACTGATGAGTCACTTTGCACTAAGTTTGCCAAACTTATGCAGGGTAAGTTTGAGATGAGTAGTATGGGTGAACTCATGTTTTTCTTGGGTCTCCAAGTTAAGCAAACTGTTGATGGACTTTTCAATAGTAAGTCTAAGTTCACTGAGGAGTTAATCAAGAAGTATGACATGGAAACAACCACTTCCATGGGAAATCCTATGGGGTCCAATATGTCTTTAGATAAGGATGGTGCTGGCGAGCAAGTTGATATCACCTTATATAGGAGCATAATTGGATCACTACTCTATCTAACATCCAGTAGATCAAACATAATGCATGATACATATGTTTGTGCTAGGTATCAAGCTTGCCCTAAGGAGTCTCACTATACAGCAATAAAAAGAATATTGAGATATCTAAAGGGCGCATCTAGTCTTGGCCTATGGTATCCCAGGAATAAAGATTTTGAACTAACAGGCTTTTTAGATGCAGATTAGTAGGTTTTAAAGAAGACAGAAAAAGCACTTCAGGTTCATGTCAGTTCCTTGGAAGAAGGCTAGTGTCATGGAGCAGCAAAAAGCAAATAAGTGTAGCAATATCCACTATTGAATCTAAGTACATTTCAGCTGGAAGTTGTTGTACACAATTGCTTTGGATTCAGCATCAATTACAAGACTACAACATTCAGCTAAGTAAAACTCCATTATATTGTAATTCTACTAGTGTTATTTCAATTGCAAATAATCTTGTATCACATAGTAGAACTAAACATATTGAGATTAGATATCACTTTATTAGGGAGCATATAGAAATGGAAGACATTAATCTAGAATTTGTTCCTACAAATAAACAGATTGCTGATATTTTCACTAAGCTCTTAGATGAAGAGAAATTTAATTTCTTTAAGTTTGAACTTGGCATGTTAAATCTGGAATAATTAATGCATACATAAAGACTGATGAAAAAAAGAATAAAATATTAATCAGTAATTAAGTTTACTTAATTAAATATCAAGTAAAAACATCTAAGTATCAAGTTTTTATAGTTCAGGAGACAAAATTTAAGCTAAGTCAAAAGTTGTGTCAAGACACAAGAAAATGTGTCGAGATTGTATACTGCAATGTGTTGAGACATCAAAGAATGTGTCGAGACACCAAAGTAAGTATCGAAACATTAAAGGGTGTCGAGACCCTAAGGTATATATCAAGAGACATTATCCTTGTGTCGACTTGTGTCGACACATCTTGACAGTCAATTTTTCTAGTGTCGACACTAGGTCTTTTCCTAAAAATTTGGAACAGTCTAAATGGAGCACGCTTTTTTGACTTCATGAGAGCCTAGACTATAAAAAGGGTATGAGTGTAGAGGTCGACTATGCTTTCTTGAGATTTTGAGAGTTTGATTTCTGAGTGTCGAGACCTAGAACTCTTTTTAGTCGACACACCTCTTTCAAATTCTTCTCTCCAATGGCTCCCAAAAGTGATGATAACATCTTCAAAGGTTATGAACTTGTCCGAAATGAATTCAACTCGGCATCTGAAGAAATTAAGAATGTAATAACCTTAATCACTGAAGCAGGATTGGAATATCTGCTTTCAGAACCTTCAAATGTCTGAAAATGAGAAGTTCTATAATTCTATTCAAATGCTCATCTTGACTCAAACACGAAAAAGATTAAGTTCAAAGTGAATGGAAGAAAGGTCAAAATCACAACCAGAAGACTGGTCAAGATATTTCACTTATTATGGATTGATCAAGAAGATGACCTAGATTCTAGCAAGACTGCAGAAGCTTTGGAGGGGTGTGGATTGGCCCCAACCACAAAGCTTGGAAGCACCCTGGTCAGGAAGGGAATGAATACTCAAGGCAAATTTCTGTCAGAAATTATTGGAAAAGTGATGTTATGCAAAACAGGAGCACATGACAGAATCTCTGCTCAAATGTTTGAGCCGATGATAAAGATAATATTCAAAGTGAAGACCAACTGGAGCAAAATTGTCTTTAACAAAATAACAGAGAGTATCAAGAAGCCCAATATAGGAAGGATTATAAGTCTCTACTTGGTACAAGATATTTTTGATAGTCTCAATCGCAAGATTGGATCTAAGATTAATCACATGAGAAGAATGGACATGAGAATTCTAGCAAGATGGGATAGAGTATTAACAAAAGAGACACCAGTACAGAAAAACATGATGATGCAGCACCAGAAAATTCTCCAAGGACCTCTCATAGTATTGGAGATTAGATGCAGGGGAGACAATATAAGAGAAGGATCACATTGAGGGGGAGAACCTCAATGATCTTCCTGACTTAGAGAATGACATTGTTAACACCACAGTGATGGAAGTTGTACATGAACTGAAGTCAGTAGTGGAACAAGCTGGTGTTCCTGCACACGATGTGCAAATGTATAATAAAGAGAATGAGAATGCAGCCTCTAAGGAGACTGAGGAAGATTTTCCTATGGATAAAGAAGCTGATATCCAGAGGAAGTTACAGTATACACTCCCATATGATCATTATTTTGATGCTTCAGCACAACTAGAGGATGAAACCATGGAGGAACTCAACCTTGGTGAAGTAGGTGTAAGGGTTGAGGGGGAGATAACAGATATGACCCCAAATACTGAAGGAGCCAAAGAGCCTACTTCAGTTGAAGTTGTCAGTTCTTCAGATTCTAATGAGGAGGAAGCCTCTCAGCTCAAGAAAAGGAAAATTGAGGAACTCAGGAAAAGAAGTAGGAGTAATAAGAAAATAGTTCAATCTGGAACAACATCAGCTCCTCCTATGGATTTCAGCTCCCTTCTAATTCAAATACAAATCATGCTAGACCAACAAAGAAGAGCCCTGGAACTCTATGTAGATGAAAGAACAAAGGAGGTGCAATTCCAGTTGGCACAAGACATCAAATCCATTAGATTTGAAGTGAAACTGCTGAAAAAGGATATGACTGATTTCTTTGAGAAAGGTGCTCATGGAGTAGTGTATATTGCTCAACAAGAGGACTCAAAGAAAACTCTAGATGCAATGGCTGCTCAACAAGGTTATGTAATTGAAAACCAGATAAGAATGAATGACAACATGATAACAATACATGATATTTCACTGGTAAAGCTAGCTGAGCAAACTACAGCTCTAGAGACAAAGATAGATTCTACCTCTACAGCTGTTGAATCTAAGCACTCCACTCACTCAGCCTCTGTGGATCAAGCAGTCGAAGCTTCTTGCAAAGACCTCAATGATAACTTGCTCAAAGTGAAGAATCATTTGTCATTAGGGGTTAATCATCTTGTAGACCAAGTAAGATTTCATAAGAATGACTTACGAGATCATATTGAGAGAGAAGTCATAAAGGGGGAGAGAATGATAATAAAGTCAAGCTCTGAGCATGCAATGTGGACCTCCAATAGCATCAGAGTCACTCTAGGCTTTCCTCCTCTTGATTATGATGATATAACTACTGAGTCTGGCTGCCAACCAGCACAGTTTGAGGCTATTCACACTACAGTACGGACTATGTACAGTCCTCCACCGTAGGTTCAAAATGTAGTATGTGAGGAGGTGGAGATGGCTGCTCCTTCCTTACTCAAAGAAAAAGAAGCTCAATTATCTAAGAAGAGATTCAGGGAGCAAGCTGAAGCGAAGCCAGATTTTGAGTAGTGGAGTCCAACTTCCAGTCCTATTATACTCACTGTATGACAAGAAGTTAACAATAATATAGCTGACAGGGCAAATGGTACTCAGAACAAGAATGGGTCAAGCATACAAAGTAGCAGAAGAACATTTATAAATTTAGGAATGATCTGAAGGCAGGGAAGATCCCATCTGATTCTATAGAGCCCAGCAAGTACTTCCCCAAGCCATATCATTATGCTGAAAGGCAAAAGCTCAAGGAAAAAAAGAGATCTCTAAGGCCAAGGATGACAAAGGCAATAAGAAGGCTGATGACAAGATGCATGAAGTCAAAGCCAAGATATAATCGGGAAAATACATTGTCATCAAAGAGCCAGAACAATCTTAGATTATTTCTCTTTTCTAGAAACTATGTAATTTTGTAAAAGTACAATGTAAATTAAGAACTGTTTAAACACTGGCAAAAATGAAATGAAAAAGTTTATTGGCTCTTTACTATTTTTGTCTTATTGTTTTCATTTGTTTTGTATTTCTGTTACAGTACTTAACATTTACATCATAATAATCTTATTTTGGTATTGTGGTGTATATCATTGAATTAGGCTTATGACTTCTCCAAATATGAGGAGATTGTTGGGTACATTGGAAATAATGTAATTGATTTGAAGAAGTCTGAAAGTCTTTAATTTCAAGGATAGCTAAATCACCTAGAGGGGGGTGAGTAGGTTATTGGTCTCCTTATTAATTATTTTCTTTTCTATTAGTTTGCTGCTTGAGTGGTTGATTGATTTCTACTTTCAAGATGATTTACCCTACACAAAGAAAACAACACAGCAAAACACACATATATTTATAGTGGTTCCCCAACTGGGTACATCATCTTTCCCTCTCACCTATCCAACTGTCTTGTTAGACTAGGCACTTCTCCAAAATGCTCCAAGGATCTTACACCTCAGGAACTCAGCCTTACACACAGATTCTTCACAAAATCCAAGCTCAGAACCACAAGGGTTCCTACCTCAGTGCCCTGCAGAGCTCCTACAGCTCAGTGATCCACTGATCACCTACCTCAGCCTTATTTCTAAGGCCTACAACTCAGGCTCTTTCGCCCTACAGCTTCAGGCACACATCCCTACTCTCAGAGTGCTGCAGCACTCCTGCAACTCAGTACCCTTTCAGGTACCTACAGCTCAGATCCAGGTAAACTGAATCCTGCAGGATGAAAGTGGGTTGATGGATATTCTTGACACAAGAGACATTTCTTTGTGTTAAGCTTCTTGACTGAGATAGACTCAGTCCAACAATGACTACAGGAGATTTTTTCCTGAGTCTACCGTTACTAAACTAAGATATAGTTAGTCATAACTACTTCCACAACAACAAGTAATTACTTGTGTTGGAAGTTACTTGCAGAGCAATGTTCTGCCTCTTCCTGAACTGAGACAGAAGCTCATCCCTCTCTTCTTCGCAGCAACAATAATGTAGAAGCTTTGGCTTATGCTGGAAGTAACTAGCAGATCTGTTTCTCTGCTCCTTTCTGAACTGAGCAGACTGCTCAGCTTCAACTCCTTTACAGCTCCTCAAGTGTATGTTCTTTTTAGAAAGTATTGGATGGATCTGTGAAGCTCCTGCAGCAAGGGTTGGCTCTTGCAGCTATATCTTTCTCAGGGAATCACCCTGAGCTTCCTTGTTGGTGCAGATGAAGATGCCACCAACAAACTTGTCGTTGAAGATGTTGATCTCAACAGCTGACTTGATCTTTTTCTTTCTTAGCTTGAGCTTCCTGTTATATGGCTCCACAACAATGATAGAGAGGAAGAACAATGGTTACTTCTTTTATTTATTAAGACCCAACGGCTCTTTTAGCAGTGGGTCCCACACTTTTAATGTTGGCTGCAAATTTGCTTTAACGCCAACTATCGTACAGTAGGTCTGCGGTAACCTTTGTCGCGTACTGTAGTCATCCCGCCACTTATTTGAAATATATTGACTTGTTGACTTGCTGACGTCACCAGGTGTGGACTTAGCCAAAAATCAAGTAATATTAGCATATGCATTGAGTGAGTAAGCTTCACTCAACGCCAAAACACTTAGGCAGATTTATTGTTTTTTGGCGTTGAGTGAGTAACCTTCACTCAATGCCAAATTACTTAGAATATCAATCTGTTACTAGGCGTTGAGTGATTCAGCTTCACTCAATGCCAAACTTGCTTTATCAGCTTTCTGATGCTTGGCGTTGAATGAGTAAGCACCACTCAACGCCAAACCCCTTAGACAAAATTCTTTCTTCACTGGGTGTTGACAGCGTTTAGTCAGTAACCTCAACTCAACAATTTTTGCCTTAACCAAATTTCTGCTCCTTCAGCAAATTAAGCGTTAAGAGCGTTGAGTGAATACGCCTCACTCGACGCTTTCTGCCTTAGCCAATTTTCTGTTTAGTAGCATGACGTTGAGTGAGTTGACTTCACTCAATGCATGTGGACTTGGCCACTTTTCAGCTCATTCCAACTTCAAGCTTTTACTGCTTTAGCCTATCTCACAGCCTTTTGTTGTATGGCGTTGAGTGAGTTGACTTCACACAACATCTGTGGACTTCGCCATATTCTCAGCTTGCCACTGCCTTGGATTTGACTGTATAGGCTTCACTCAACGTTATAAACCATCTGGCATTGAGTGACTGATCTTCACTCAATGCCTGTGGACTTAGACAGTTATCTGTCTTTCCACCACTTAGGTAAGAACTTACCTGACTTAGCCACTTAGGCTACCTATCTCATCATAGCTTATTAGGACAAACTGCAATCATTCACCTTAACCACAAGTTAGATCACAACATGTGTATACATTGTTTTGCTAGTCCTTCTTCAAATTCAGGACATTGGGATCAATGGACCCAACAATCTCCCTCTATTTATAGAAGTCAAAACATAAGCCAATGTATACACTAAATATACTTATGTTATAAATATTTAAAACATATCATCATAGCATAATTCAGATAAATCATAGACATAATCATCACAGTATAATTCAGATAAATCATAGACATATCAAATGATGTAGCAGATAAGTCAATGACATGGCAAATGATGAGTTAGACAGATCATGATTATAATAAAAGGTTGTTCTATTTAATCATATAGGGAATAAATGTTTGAGCAATATAAACACAGTGTTTCATCCTTAGCCCTGTAAGCAAAACCTAAAATATTTTAAGTTCCAGGTTCCCTTATCATAATCCCACTCCCTCTGGATCTCTTTGTCGGCTTGTATTCAGCTCCAACTATCTTCTTTCCTTTCTTATTGGCTTCATCAACATCCTTAGCCTTAGGTGTTCCAGCTTCAGCTTTATCCTTTTGTCTCTCAAAATAGCTGAAAGGATTGGAGAAGTATTTAGATGGTTCCACAGCATCAGGAGTGAGAAGATTTGACTTTTTGTTCTTCCAGAATATCCATCTCTTTGTGTCTCTCTTTTCCATCTTATCCCATTCAGTCTTGTTGTACCATTTACCTCTGTTTGATCTCTTATTCTTGACTTGGTCCCAAGCAAGCAGAATAATAGATCTGGACTCTGGGCTCCACTGCTCGAAATCAGACCTCTATTCCATTTCTTCTCTATATCTCTTTTTCCTTAGCTTGGCCTCCTCTTTAGCATCATCAGTGATTCTTTCTTTGACCTGTAGTGATCGGTCTACTATGGGGCTGAAGGAAGGATTCTGAGCACCAGTAGTCTTCTCTGCCCACTGAGCATTAGCACTGTCACCTTCTTCAATATACTGAACATATTCTTGATTGTCTTGAACTTGGGCTCCACTGCTATACATCTTGTTCAAAGCATCTTGTACATGGTCAGACATCATTGGGATGTTATTATATTGCAGTGGCTCCATTCCCAATGAGTATCTCACAGTATTTGTGGCCCAGACCATATTCTCAGTATTTACTCTGATGACATTTCTCTCCCCCTTTTTGACTTCTTCAATTACTTGAGTAGTCTAGGAGGTGCTAGTTTTACTTCTTTCCCCTTCCAGGTATTTAACTCCTGCAGTTACTTGATTTTTAACTTCTAATATGTGGTCATCAAGCATCTTGGTACAGGCATCCATCTTAGTGAAGATTTCAGTGTTCTGTTCTTTTCTACAAATTTTATCATTCTCATGAATGGTCACAGAGTTCTTAGCCTAAATATTTTGATTTTCAATGATAATAGCAATATTCTGGCTTGACACGTCCAGTTTCTTCATGGTGAAACCTACAGCAGGAGCAGCTCTTGTAAAGAATTTTACTGTTTCTCCTTTCAGCAGATTCAGTTCAAACCTTATAGATTTGATCTCAGTTACAAGATCATTTCTAACATCTTTGAGGGCTTCATCCACATAGTTTTCTAATGCCCTTATTTGCTCATCTAGCAAACCTTTTAGCTGGGCCATGAAGGTAGGTGGCAGCTGATCAAATCTGGCATATGTGCCCTCATTCGGGGCTTCAGTTTCTCCTTGTACATGCTTGCTACCTGTTCCTTAAGTTGTGCCACTCTTGTGTTGTTCTGTTTCTGGATGTGGTGAGGAGTGTGCTTTCTCATCACTGTCTTCCTCTTCCTCAGATTCTAATGACACTAGATTATGTACCTCATGACCAGGGAGATCAGAAAGTTTCTCCCCCTCAACCACTGCCATGCTTTTGTTTGCATGCAGGTCAGCAGTAGCATCCTTTATTGGAGGAACCTCCAGTTGCTCCCCTACAAATAATGCATCATGCATTATCTCTTGCATCAGTTGCTCCCCCTCAATTTGAGCAATCATTCCCTTAGCACTAGGAGTTTCCAAGACTATATCCTGTAGTTCCTCATCTTCAGACATAGGTATATGTCTATCTGCATCTTCCAATCTGGAGGCATCATCCCCCATTTCTGCAGATATTTTGTTAACAAGTTCCTCTGCTATTTGCCCAGCATCCTTGGCTGGAGGCAAATCATCTCCTTCCTCTCCAGCATATTCAGCTAACCCGGCAGCGATCTCATCCACTTCAGGAATAGAGTCTGACTTTAGTCTACTCACATGACTAAGGGGGGTAAGATCAGACGAGGCGGATACCTGGATATTCATGTCCATCCTGGACACTTCAGCAGATGAAGATAGATCAGGATCATGAGGCTCTTCGTCCTCAGATGAGCTGCTAGATGAGTTGGGCTCAGTAGTAGCAATTCTCTTCCCTTTTCTCTCCACAGCTTCTGGACCATGGGGCAGAAGGACCCTGTCCCATCTCTCAAGAATCCTGATGTCCATCCTTCTCATGTAGTGTATTATTGCACCAAGTTTCAGATTCAGAATTTCTGGGCAGTTTCTCGCAGAAATAGTGAAAGGATTCTCCCCAAATTGGGTTCAGCCATGCATTTCACTACTCTTTCAAACACCACTCTTCCTCAATCAGTTCTCTTGGACAGTATGACCCTAGCCATTAGTTCAAACATCCTTTTTGAGATTTTATCATGTGAGCTTGTTTTGCATATCAGAGCTTTCCCAATGACATCGGCTAGGAACTTGCCTCTCAGGTTGAGTTCATTCCTTTGAATTGATCTGGTTGTGTGCTTGGAAGGTCCACACCAGTTCATTGCCGATTTTGCATTGTCTAGCAATACCTCTTCTTCGTCCTCAGTTGCAAAAAGCTTTGGCAGTTGTAGAGCCTTGCTTAGCCTTCTGGGCGTTATCTTGATCTTTTCGCTTACCATGGTATTAATTTTACCAGCTGAAGCATCCGCTTTGGCGTTGGCAAACAACTCCAGTACTTCCCTCTTCCACAAAAGAGAGGGTTCCGTCAGGATAAAAGCCAGGTTAGATTTCTACAGAAGATTAAGCACCTGCAGAACTTCTTCCGGAGCATCAACGAATCTATTTCGAACCACCTCTGCTCCTTTGAAGAGGAAATCTGGTCCCTTGGGCGCCATTTCTCTGGAGAATTTGAGAATGCAAGCGAAAGCGGCTTCCCGTCGATTTAGCGAATGCGGGCGGGAGAGGGTAAGGAATAGTTACTTAGCGTATTGCACAAGTCCTTCAATTTATAGGTATTTCTAAAAGGAAGGCGAAAAGTCACTAATCCATCTTTATTGTTTAATCTTGATCAATGGCCAGGATTGAATCCCGACATATCCGCAGTCCGTCTTTTCTCCAATATTTGTTAAGTGGGCTTAATTAGCTTAACATCAGTTTTCTTTAGCAATTAACTTTTCGATTAGCCCCTAACTGTGTTGTCCTAACTTGCAAGGGTAATATAAACCTGCAGTACACATTCTAAAACGTGTTCTATTGGGGTGAAATTAGACGAAATTTCAATAACCTTATATTTATTTCAATTGAGAGATTATTAGCCCCCAACCTCAATTGACTCAACCAAATTTTGATACTAACCTAGTTTAGTATTCCATATGCAATATTTCTTTGGGTATGTTGAGACAAGTTACATTTTGTGGAATGGTGAACATGTAAGCCACTAACACATGTATTAAGAAGAGTTGTTATTTTTACATCTTCTTAGTCATTTGTTTCAATTACCCTTCTTATGCATGAGTAATCAATTTTGAAATTTAGTGGTAGAATAAAAGAAAGGTGAATTCTACTTATCTCTTCTCTATAAACTTGAAGTCCATGCTGGATTCACAATTTCTGAGCATACCAACAACCTTGCTTCTGTGCTTTATCCATTGATGTTCATCTGGCTTTCCTTTGTAAGCTCCCCCTTAATAATTGCACTTGTCATTGACATTTAGTGCATGTTGATAAGTTGAATCATTTCTTATATCCAGACTTGAGTCTGGTAAAACATTGTCCAAGGACCATAAATGGTTATGGTCACTGGACTATCCTGCAAGACAGAATTACCTTCCCTTAGGAACCCAAGTTGACTTGGGTCCTAGGTTCTTGTTAGCTTGAAAAAGCAAATGTCTACATACAGGAGCCCTGTCAGGAAGACTTTCTCTTGACCTTGGCACACTAGGGTTGTGCCAAAAATCTATGGCAAAGTGGCCCACTTTTCCACAGCACCAGCACTCATGAATATTGTATCTTCTTTTCTAAGCAGGTCTGACAACAGACTGAACAGAAGAAGAAGCAGCTTCCTTATTACAAATTCTCTTAGCCACAGTCTGACTGAGAGTAGGTCTGACATGATAAGAGCTTGGATTTTCATAAGGTCTATCAGAAGCAGTTCTCCTTGCAGAGGGCATGTTGTTGGTGTCCTTGGAAGATTTCAGGTCTTGCATCCTGGCAGATTTACCCTTGGTCAGAGTGTGAGCAGGGAGATTTTGAGAAAATTCCTCTGCCTTGCTCAAGAGAGATGGAGCTGGTGCATTAAATATAAAAGATCCAGGATGGGCCTTTTGCACTTCTTCATGGGGAGTCTTCTGAGCACTCAGACCCATGTCATTTCTTCTTCCATTGTAAGAGACATTTGTAGCCTTACAAGGAAGATTCTCATTCCTCCAGTAACCATCCTTGGGGTCTTGGTCATACCTGTTGGAAGGGAGAATTGCCTTGTGAAAGGTAGGTTGAGGCCTGACAGAAACTTGGCCTCTTTTCTGAGATTGGATTACTTTAGAAATCCACTCAAATTCAGATCTTCTTTTGATAGAATCTATCTTAGAAAAGTTGGCCACAATTCTCCTCTCCCTATCAAGTTTCTCCTCAAGATTCTTGATAATAGAGTCCTTGTATTTTAAGGACTCAACATGGATATCTACCATGATTTTCAGATGAGCTGCTTCCCTCTTTTTTACACATAGGAAGGATGAAGCTTCATCCAGCT
This sequence comes from Platanthera zijinensis, assembly GCA_039513925.1. NCBI lineage: Eukaryota > Viridiplantae > Streptophyta > Magnoliopsida > Asparagales > Orchidaceae > Platanthera > Platanthera zijinensis. Next base: position 77,100,799 of record CM077091.1, read on the forward strand.
AGGAAGCAGTCTTCTGTAGGGAGGCTATTTCCTCTGTTTATTTCTTAACAAGCAGCTTGCTTTCCTTGAAAGCTTTTAGAAGGGCAGCATGATTGTCAATCAATTGATTGATATCATCATCTGTCAAAGGACCCTCATCATCACTAGATGAGGAGACATCAGAGTCTGTACAGGATTCATATCCAGACTCTGAGGATGATTTAGATGGAGAATGTACCTTATTTTGACCAGACTGATCCTGGAAAGATTCTACTTCTAGGGTAGCTATTTGTCCATGACATCTGCATTCCCCTTCTTCAGCTTCATCCACCTTTATGTCACTCTCTGAATGTGATAGAGGGGCCCTGATTCTTGCTCTTGCATCTGGAAGGACTTTTTCATCACCAAGAGCAGCCAATAGCCCAATGTTGATATTGTCCTCTCTGCAGATTTGCTGCTCCATATAGTTTCTCATCTTATTGTTCATCCTTGAACACATAAGTTTAACCTTTTAGCTATCCTTGGAGGTCAACTCAGAATGTTAGGTCCTTTTTGAGTAACCTCCCTTTGATACCACTTGAAAGTCTTTAATTTCAAGGATAGCTAAATCACCTAGAGGGGGGGTGAATAGGTTATTGGTCTTCTTATTAATTCTTTTCTTTTCTTTTAGTTTGTTTCTTGAGTGGTTGATTGATTTCTTCTTTCAATATGATTTACCCTGCACAAAGAAAACAACACAGCAAAGCACACAGATATTTATAGAAGTTCCCCAACTGGGTACATCCATTTTCCCTCCCACCTATCCAACTGTCTTGTTAGACTAGGCACTTCTCCAAAATGCTCCAAGGAGTTTAAACCTCAGACCCTCAGCCTTACACATAGATTCTTCATATAATCCAAGCTCAGAACTACATGGTTTCCTACCTCAGAGCCCTGTAGAGCTCCTACAGCTCAGTGATCCACTGATCACCTACCTCAGCCTTATTTCTAAGGCCTACAACTCAGGCTCTTCAGCCCTACATCTTCAGGCACACAACCCTACTCACAGAGTGCTGCAGCACTCCTACAATTCAGTACCCTTTCAGGTACCTACAGCTCAGATCCAGGTAAACTGAATCCTACATGATGAAAGTGGGGTGATGGATACTCTTGACACAAGAGATATTTTTTGTGTCAAGCTTCTTGACTGAGATAGACTCAGTCCAAGAATGACTACAGGAGTTTATTTCCTGAGCCTACCTTTACTGAACTAAGATATACTTAGTCCTAACTACTTCCACAGCAACAAGTAATTACTTGTGCTGGAAGTTACTTGCAGAGCAATGTTCTGCCACTCCCTAAACTGAGACAGAAGCTCAGCCCTCTCTTCTTCACAGCAATAATGATGTAGAATCTTTGGCTTATGCTGGAAGAAACTGGCAGATCTGTTTCTCTACTCCTTTCTGAATTGAGCAGACTGCTCAGCTTCAACTCCTACTTCATAACTCCTCAAGTGTATGTTCTTTTTAGAAAGTGTTGGATGGATCTGTGAAGCTCTTGCAGCAAGGGTTGGCTCTTGCAGTTATCTCTTTCTCAAGGAATCACCCTGAGCTTAATTGTTGGTGCAGATGAAGATGCCACCAACAAACTTGTCGTTGAAGATGTTGATCTCAACAACTGACTTGATCTTTTTCTTTCTCAGCTTGAGCTTCATGTTCTATGGCTCCACAACAATGGCAGAGAGGAAGAACAACTGTTACTTCTTTTATTTATTGAGACCCAACGGCTCTTTTAGCAGTGGGTCCCACACTTTTAATGCTGGCTGCAAATTTGCTTTAACGTCAACTGTCGTACAGTAGGTCTGCGGCAACCATTGTCACGTACTATAGTCATCCCGCCACTTATTTAAAATATGTTGACTTGTTAACTTGCTGACGTCACCAGCTGTGGACTTAGCCAAAAATCAAGCAATATTAGCATAGGCGTTGAGTGAGTAATCTTCACTCAACGCCAAAATACTTACGCAGATTTACTGTTTCTTGGCATTGAGTGAGTAACCTTCACTCAACGCCAAACTACTTAGAATATCAATCAATTACTAGGCGTTGAGTGATTCGGCTTCACTCAACGCCAAACTTGCTTTATCAGCTTTCTGCTGCTTGGCGTTGAGTGAGTAAGCATCACTCAACGCCAAACCCCTTAGACAAAATTTTGTCTTCACTAACCGTTGACAATGTTGAGTCAGTAACCTCCACTCAACGCTTTTTGTCTTAACCAAATTTCTGCTCCTTCAGTAAATTTAGCATTGAGAGCGTTGAGTGAATACGCCTCACTCAACGCTTTCTTCCTTAGACAATTTTTTGTGTAGTAGCATGGTGTTGAGTGAGTTGACTTCACTCAACGCATGTGGATTTGGCCACTTTTCAGCTCATTCCAACTTCAGGCTTTTACTACTTTAGCCTATCTCACAGTCTTTTGCCATATGACATTGAGTGAGTTGACTTCACTCAACGCCTGTGGACTTTGTCATTTTCTCAGCTTGTCACTGCCTTGGCTTTGACTGCATAGGCTTCACTCGGCGCTATAAGTCATCTGGCATTGAGTGACTGATCTTCACTCAATATCAGTGGACTTAGACAGTTATCTGTCTTTCCACCACTTAGGTAAGAACTTACCTAACTTAACCACTTAGGCTACCTATCCCATCATAGTTTATAAGGACAAACTGCAATCATTCACATTAAACACAAGTTATATCACAACATGTGAATACATTGTTTTGTTAGTCCTTCTTCAAATTCAAGACATTGGGATCAATGGACCCAACAAAGTCCTTTCAACTCAATGATATACACAAGTATGTATTTGATGTATGGTTACGTTTCATGTGTAGGGTGAAAACTTGAAGAAATTCCTAAGTCCACAGGTGTTGAGTGAGGCAAGCTCACTCAACACCAAACATCAAGGCTGTTGCTGGAGAAATAGGAAAAATGGCTAAGTCCACGGGTATTGAGTGAAGCTTATACACTCAACGCTAAACAGCTAATAGTGCTAAGAGAAGACAGGACAGTCAAAGCCTGGCAGATTGGAAAGCAAAAAAATGGCTAAGTCCACAGGCGTTGAATGTAGTCAACTCACTCAATGTCATATAGCCTGAATCCTTGAAGATCAAGTCAGCAGTGTCGATACAAGTCAGATATCTCGATACCTTAAAGCTCAGGACAGTAGTGTCGAGACAATACAACTGTCTCAACAAAATGAAGAATTGAAGTGCAGACTGTTGTGTCGAGACAACTCAACTGTCTCGACATAGTGAAAATTTAAAGCAGATGTCGACACCCAACAGATGGTAGTGTTGATACAATTCAACTGTCTCGACACAGTGAAGATTTAAAGCACATGTCGACACCCAGCAGACAGTTGTGTCGAGACAAGTCAACTGTCTCGACACCTTCAAGTTCAGACTAGAAATTCTATCAAGTACAAATGTGTTGAGACTGCTAAGATGTCTCGACACCTTGCAAGAACACTAAGTATTATTGTGTCGAGACACTTGAGACTTCTCGACACTCATGATTTTGAAGTTGTACATAGTAAACACATCTGAGTGTCAAGTCAAGTCAGAAGTGTCATATCAGCTATAGTGACTTGACATCTCATCAGAATCTGTTTGAAGGAAAACTTGAAGTATGATGGCATATGATGATGTCATCAATCAGAAGCCAGCAACTAGTGAAGGTTATAAATAGAGGGATCGTCTACACAGAACAAAACAATCAATAATGAATCAATAGATCAATTCTCTCATTCTGATTTCTCCTAAGTCAGAGAATGGTGACAAATCCAAGAAGAAGGAAGACGCTGGTCTTCAAGAAAGTCTTTTGATCCTTTCAACAAGTTCATCAGAGGATTAAGGTAGATCTGTTCTACAAGTTCTTCAAGGAAATCAATCTGATCATCATCAAGAACATTACAGATCCAGTGAAGAATCATTTCAGCCAGTCTGTTCATCAAGAACCAATCTTGTGCTGCTGAATTCAAGAATCTGAATTCTCAGATAAGTCAGATCTCAGAGTTGCTATTTTATGAGATTACTTTCTTTCTCATTTTCTTCTTAATTCTGTAAGATCTCTTTGAGATCTGAGTGGGTAGGAGATATATTCTCTAAGTTGTAAGCATGTGTTATAAAGGCTGAGGTAGGGTTCTTGAGGGACCTGAGGTAGGTGATTTGTGTGGGATCACTGAGTTGTAAGACTTGTAAAGTCTGAGGTAGGGTTCTTGAGGGACCTGAGGTAGGAGATTGGGTGGATCTCTGAGGTAGGACCACTGGGTCAGAGTTATAGGTTTCTTAATAGAAACTGAGCATGTAAGATCATTGATCTGAGTTGATTTGGAGGAGATATAACCTTATCTAGCACATTGCTAGTAAGGAAGAAGGGGGAAAGTGGATGTACCCTAGATAGGGAACCACTATAAAATCTCTGTGTTTTGTGGATTGCTTGTGTTGTGTTTTTGTGAATGTTTATTTTTAAGTATCTGCTAAACCCTTAGTATAAGTGACAAAGAAATTTAAAATACACCTATTTTACCCCCCCCCCCCTCTAGGTGATTAACTACCTATAGATTTTTCTTTCAGTTGGCCCTCATCCGATCAACATAGAAACTTGTTGATAACACAAACATGTCCCTCACCTTTCTCCCTACATGAGCAACGTCAACTTTCACTGCTGACACGTTGCGGAGAAACTTCACTTCTGTTAGACCAAACAGAACGTGAAAGCTCGCATCCACCGCATTGGCCACAGAGAAGAGGTTCTTCTTCATGCCCGGTACGTGATAGACATTCCTCAATGTGAGTGGACCCTTATCACTACCCAAAGAAACTACACCCTCTTTCTCTACTACATGAATAGTATCATCAGCGGTTATGATAGCTTCGTTACCTGAGAATGTAAGCAGAGATGAGAACTTTGACTCATCCCAGGTGAGATGATGTCCACTCCCTGAATCCACGATCCTGTCATCTTGGTAGTTGACGGTGGACAAAGCACGAACACATGTGCCCGTCATAAATGCTCATCCCCATCCGGCTTCCTCAGCACTAGAACCAGCTCCCGCCTTGTCTACAACATGCCCAGGCTGTAGCTTGACCTTGCAATCCATCTTGAAGTGTCCTGGCTGGTTGCACCTGTAGCACTTAAGCCACTCCTTCTTCTTCCAATCTCGCTTAGGAGCAGCGCCCCCTCTTGCTGATAAGAAGTTGAAGGGCCATCACCAGCAGCAATCTTCTTCTTCTTCTCCCATCTCTTCTTCTTCCCTATGAAGAGAGACTCACTACTTCCTTCAGAAATAGTGATATCAGCCATCTGACGAGCCAAGCTCTCCTGCGAAGCCAGTAGGTTCTCCAGCTCCAGCAGAGACGGCTGAGTGGCCCAGCCTTGAATCAAAGTGACAAAGGCCAAATATTCCCTCCGTAAACCACGGATTATGTGCCTTTTTAGCTTTGCCTCCGAAATAGACTCATCAGGGTCCAACATTGAAATCTCAGCGCACAAACTCTTCATCTTTAGGAAGAACTTCGAGATGGGCAGATCACCTTGAGTTGCTCTCGCCAACTCATTTTACAGGAATTATAGTCTTTGCTACATTCTTCATGTTGAACAACTCATCGAGGGATGTCCAAATCTCTACAGCCGACCCACATCCTATGATATGATCAAAGAGTTCATGTGAGATTGCCCTCTTGAGGGTAAACTCAGCTTTCATGATTGTCTTCCTCCAAGCTCTCACTGCTTCATCACCAGCAGCAGTAGTAACCTCTTTCCTATCTCCTCCGCCAATAAACTCCCATAGGTCCCACCCAGAATATATCTTTGCATACACGACTTTCACTTCTTAAAGTTAGTCGGTGTAAGCAGCTCGATTCCAAGACCTCTTGCATATCCTCCTTCAATTGCAATATCACTGATATACTTAGACTCCAGAAGCAAAAAAAGCAATCCAGATGGTTGATCATTTCTCAGTCCCTGTTCCCTCTGATACCATGTAAAAATTTTGAGATTTGTGGAAAACGGGAAACCAGGCGCAGGAACACTCAACCTATCTGAGTCAAAAAAATCAGATGCAATAGAAGAGCAAGAGCTTGTACTATCAAAAATCTTCTTTACATAGCAAGACATACATGGCGAGACATGATTCGTCGATGTATCCGATGAAAGCAGAAAAGAATTACAAGGAAAGAAAACATAAGCCGCGCGAACTCAAAGAGTAACCGCCGACACTGCTACTATTCGCTATGGAGTCCGCTCAAACCGACCAGTCGCCAGACCGTAACCTTGTCGTGCGGACTACCCGTTATTCCAAAGTTGAACTCTGATCGTCGATCTGCAAGCCGCCTAACCGCACGGTTGCTAGCTGCCAGATCACGCGAACTGCTGTCAAACTGAACCAAGCCTCCAAATGCAGACAGCTTATTGAACTGAGAAATTAGTTGTAGAGAGAGAGACCGCCTGGTCGCAAGCGACCTGCTATTATCCGCCAGTTGCTATCCGCTGAGTCTGCACTACCCCTGACCGCAGTCAGAACCAAGTTACTGGCCCTTCAGTGTTATCCGCACAACCTGCACAGCAAAGACCGGTCAATCTCTTCAAACCACGTGGATAGAAAATCCTAACCACAGCAACTATCCGCGAGTTCACTTACTGTTCATTCAGTTACTGTAGATGTGACATGAGGTCCTATTTATAGGCACGGAGATGAGTGTGATCACCGCCCAACCGATAGAAATACCACCCGAGCTCGCGGCGAGCACAGAGCGTATCCGCACAACTGTGAATACAAAGCTTGTTCGCCGCAACAAGCCGAATGCCAGCCCGCCACACAACACATAGGCCGGATAAAGAATTCAATCCGCCGGGTCGCCAAAGGCCATGCCAGGGAAAACGCCATCAGCAAACTCTGATGACACCACCCTAGTCTGCACACCTTGCGGACACATCACCAGTCTGCACAACCTACGGACTCAGCTCCATACTACACATACCAATTCCTCAGCCTAGACACCAAGATGACAGCTACTGGACTCGACGAACAAGGAGAACAGTCCGCAAGAACCGAGCCACAAGACGGAGCCCGCCTTGACTTGGAAATAACCAAGTTCACCACCAGTCCGTTGGAACGAGAGGATACCAACTCCAGCTCGCCCAACCTAGCAAACTCCACCAGCTCACTCCAACCGCGGATACAAAGCCTATCTGCCTGGTTACTTCCTAGGAACAAGGATGCAGAACACTGGCCGACCTGGCTAGTCGCCAGCCCTATCCGCATAGACCACGCGGTCTAACCACCGAGACCACCGATACTGTCCACACAATCCGCGCGGACAGTTCGCCGAGGCTGGCACTTTCACTTCAAAAATTCAACACTCCCAGCCAGGGATATTTTTTTTTCCATCTCTCCTTCGAATACAACACTCAAGCCATTAGCCCACTATAGTGGGGTCGGCTTTGAATGTTCCGAAAAAATTCCTCGCCTGAATTTAATAGATGATAGGCTCCTGGCTTAAAGACTTCGGATATGATCAAGGACACAACATAATTTTTTCTAGTTACTGACTTGTTTTTGCCTTGTCTCAGGGTCATCATTTTTCAAAACTAAGGCTCCATTTGGCACGGTGGTGACAGTTATGAATATGGGGTTAAATTATCATTCTTTAACGCCCATCTTAGGAACATCATCCACTTTTATGTTCAAATGAATGATGTTTGTTAGGTGATCCTTAACGAATGACGGTTTAACCCATACGTTTACGATCGCCACCACTGTGCCAAACGGAGCCTAAATCGCCATTTTTAAAGATTTGGGCCACACAATTTTGTTAAAATATTTGGTAGTTCGTCGTATTATTTCTTCTTGCATAGCCGAAGAGCGGTAGTGAGTTTCTTAAAGCGGGTAAGTTTTCATGAAGCTTATTGCATCGTCATGCACCCACTCTTTTCAACTCATGGCGGTGGCTGTCATTGACCGGGGAGTAAGTTCAGACACTTCTATTAGAATAAAAGCTACAAAAGAAAACTTGCATTTCTCACAAAAGAAAACTTGCATTTCTCCCAAAAGGAAAATAGAAAATTTCTGGCCACTTGTTTGTGAACCACTGGTTGTTATCAATGCTAATAGCAAAAGAAACTTCATGTGCGAAGCTGACATACAATATCGCTTCATATAAAATTCTTATCAACTCTAATGAAACCAAGTCAATAAACTGAACTTGAAAAAGTTACGTAAATTGGAGTAGTATAAGAACATAACGTTTTATCGAAAAATTCAAGTAACGGAGGTAAATGATGTTTTAAAGAAGATGAAAAATAAAAAGGCTGTTGAGTCGGACTATATACACATCGAGTATGAAAATGTCTAAAAAAGAAAGAATTTTGTGGCTTGCATATTGTCCAAAAAGATACTGAAGTCAAAAAGTATGTCGGGGCAATGCAGAGAAAGTATCTTGGTACATTTGTATAAGAACAAATGAGATAAACAAAATTATCTTAATTACAGATGGATTAAATTAATGAGTCATATCATAAAATTATAGGAACAAGTAATAGAAAGAAGAGTAAGACGAGAGACTAACATCTCGGAGAATCAATTTGAATTCATGTCAGGGTGGTCGACCATGGAAGCTATACATCTCTTGAGGATACTCATTGACAAATATCGAGAAAAAAATAAGATATGCATATGTTGTTTTTCGATCTTGAGAAGGCGTATGATAGGGGGTCTTATGGAGAGTCTTAGAAAAAAAAGGTGTAAATGTATCATACATTGACATAATCAAAGGCATGTATACAAATAAAGTGACGAGGGTGAGGATATCTGCAGTATTAACATAGAAATTCTCTATCACAGTTGGCTTACATCAAGGTTCAACTTTAAGCTCTTATCTCTTTACCCTTATCTTAGATGAGCTCACCGGGCATATCCAACAAGCAATATCTTGGGATTTTTTGTTTGCGGATGATATTGTTTTGGTCAATGAGACGAGCAAGGGTGTAAATGCAAAACTTGAATCTTGGCGAGACAAATTAAAAAAGAAGGATTTTAGATTGAGTAGGGCATAGACGGAGTATATGAAGTTTAAATTTAGCATTGCAAGAAGGACAAATGACTTTATTATTAAGTTGGGTGATCAAGATATTTCTCGCAGTGAGGGATTTAAATATTTTGGATCGATGGTTCAAAGCGATAGAGGTGTTGATAAAGATATGATTCATAGAATTCAAGCAAGTTGGTTGAAATGGAGAGGAGCATAAGAGATCTTATATGATCGTAGAGTACCATTAAAATTTAAAGGTAATTTTTTCCGTACTGCAATAAAACCAGCGATGCTCTACAATTCTGAGTGTTGGGTAGTGAATTGTGTACATGAGCAAAAAATAAGAGTTGCGGAGATGAGAATGCTTAATTTGATGTGCGGACAAACGAGATCATGTAAAATTAGGAATGAATGCATCAGGGATAAGACAAGAGGGACACCAATTGAAGAGAAGATGCAAGAAGATTGACTAAGATGGTTTGGACTTTACAAAGGAGACCATTAGAGGTACCAATTAGGCGTTGTGAGAGTTTAGCCACTAGGCATGTCAAACGAGGGAGGGGTAGAGCAATAAAGAATTGGAATGAAACTATAAGGAAAGATATGTAATTAGGCATTAGTGAGATCATGACTAAAGATAGGGCACAATGGTGAAAAAGGATCCATATAGTTGGCCCCACTATAGTGGGATAAAGACTTGCCGCTTGAGTGTTGTTGTTGGAGTGTTTATTTTAGCTAGTGTGTGTGCCTCAATTCACTTGGAGAAGAAATCTATCATTATAGGGATAAACTTTCGTTGTCCATTGGCCATGGGGAATTACTCGAGGATATGCCCCCCAAAGAGCAAAAGGTCGGGGGGCTAGAAAAGACATGCAAATGTTGCGCGGGTTGCAATTGGTGCACTGCATACATTCAGCATTGATGGCATTCATAGAAGACCAAAATTATCTTTTTGCTGCAGAGTATTTTCACATTCACAAAAATGTACTAGTTCAAGAATCCATGGTACATCTTCTTTGATGCACCTTGTGTATAGAACAACCAATGATCTTCCATGTAACTATTCTTCCAACAATACTTAGGTTCTGTTTGGGACAGCTCTGTCGGATGGAGAAGTTGCTAATGGAATAGAGCTCTTAAAAAACTCTATAGAAAAAGCTGCGGACTGTTTGGTAGAAAAACTGGGCTCTGAACCGTTTTTCCCTCCTCTCGCCGCTTCTCATCTCTCTTCTTATGAGGGCTATCACATTCCCAATTACCTCCACACATTTTTTACTCCGGCGATCGCAACTCTAGCCCTAAGTTCTTATTAATGTAGAACCCGGTAATTCATCCCAACTCCTCCGTCGTCGATGATACCTTCATCGAAATCCGCATACATGCTCTAACGCCAAAGAGGGACTGCGGGAGGGAGGTCATCAGAGCTCCAAGCTGCGTCGGAAAGGGAGGTTGTCGGAGCTCCAAGCTGCGTCGGAAAGGGACGCCCTGGAGCTCCAAGCTGCGTCGGAAAGGGAGGTCGTCGGAGCTCCAAGCTGCGTCGGAAAGGGAGGTCGCCAGAACTCGTCGGAGCTCAAAGCTACGACCGGGAAGGGGAAGACGAGTACAAAAATCGAAAAAAAATTGATGGATCGGGCGATTTTACGGGAGTCGGGGGCTCGGCAGCAGGAAGAAAATCTATTTTACCAGAGCCAAAGTTGGGGCGGGAGATTTTCAAAAAGCATCAAAATAACTCCAGATTTATGAAAAGCACTTCATAAAAAGTTGTCCCAAACAAATATAAAACAGCTCTCAGAGCTGGGCCAAACAGAGCCTTAGGCTACGTTTGGTGCGGCGTATCGTAGCTTATTTGCTCCGGTGAGGTTGGACAAACGTCATTGTAATTTGTAAGTTTTGTATGACAAATGTTACTACAGTTACAAAAAAAACTAGTTTGTGGCATAAGATTTTGATATAACAATGATATTTTTGTCCAATCTCACCGGAATAAATAAGTCATGATAAGTCACGTCAAAGGGAGCCTTAGTGAGCAGCCTTTTGTTGGAATCACTGTTTTTTTTATTTATAATGGAACGGTATCCTCTTTTGGAAGAAAAAAATTGAAGGATTCTTCAAACTTTTTGATAGTTCGTTGTCTATTACCTATAAGACCTCAATGGCAGGTTGGACGTAGTGCGAGATTTGTGGGAACAGTCCTGGCATGAATCGACCATTTTGTGAGAAAGTCTATGAACATTACTTTCTCTGGGGATGCCCTTGACGAAGGATTCTAGAAATCTGATAACTTCTTTTGCCCTCCGTAGATATTTCTTGAGAATAATCTTTTTGATCTCATAATTGTCACTTGCATGCAAAGTACGAATTTGAGAATCAATGAGAGCGGCAATGTTTCATACTTGGAGGCTGCATGATAAGCGCAGTCCAGCCAGAAGTGCTTCATATTCAGTTTGACTGTTAACTGTATTGAACCCTAGGGGAATTGAGTCGTATAATGACACCGCCTGGTCTTTTAGAATAACTCCGAGCTCAGATGAACTAGCTCCAGATTCCCACATCCATATATAAATCAAACTATTTCTGAATGCTAAAAAAATTCATTGGTAGTGAGATCTGACATAAAATCAGCAAGAAATTTGGGCTTGAATTGCTACGTGGCATACAAATTTGATGTCCATGTTAGATCGCCCAATTGACCAATCATCGTGAGTAATAATGATTGAGCTGAGTCATGAAATGAAGTCGGTCTCCTTGCCGAGCAAACCAATGGAAAAGAAAAAAAATTAAGAATGGGATGTTTTAATTTTGCATTTTCGGCCATATAATAAACTAGTGATTGTCATCATTGGTCTTCTTGGATTATGATTGAGCAGATTGTGAATTCAATTCTCTGCATGCTGCGGTCACTCGACTTTCTGACCAAGTCGAGTCACATTTTCGAGGCGCGGCTACCATTCCTGGTACTCGCCCACCAACCGTGCAGACCGCGCGCAGGCTTCCACATAGGGAGGATGAAGTGCCCTCTAGGATGAGACGTGAGCTCTATATGATGGTCATGACTCCTGAGCCATCGCAAGCACTGGACTTCGCAGAAGTTGTTGATCATTTTGAGGACTTCGAAGAAGTTGCTTACCCAAAGGGTCTCAAAATTCATTAGCTCTTTTGTAGAGCACCAAAGGAAACGTATGTTGGGGTTTGCTACTTCAAGGAAGAGAAAGAGAGGGTCTCAAGCACTCTTTCATATCAAGCAAGGGATGTTTGAGACCCTTGGGTGCTATATTGATCGATTCCAGAAGGAAATCCTTGGAATCCATGATGTTAAACCGGCGATGCATCAGGTCTCCGGGTCTTCAAGAATGGCTCTTCAAATTTGTGGTGAGCCGAAGACCTCCCAGGTCATATGGGGAGCTGATCAATATGGTCAACCATTTCATTGAAGGGGAGAACTCAATCATGAGTTTCTCTCTTCCCTAATTCAACTCATGCAGAGGGCAGCACAGAGAATGTTTTGCAGTCGCCGGACAATCTGTTAGACATCACAATCGGGTTGCCATACATAGTTCATCACTTTAGTGCCACAACGAGGGAAAATTTTCCATCATCAATGATCACCTCGACCATTTCAGTAACTGAGGTCGCCACGAACTCGTTCTCCTTCGAAACAGACTGCTGAGGCATCAACCACAAGTGTTGCAGACAACACCTCAACCAGCTCGCTCTTTGCAGTACTGCACTCCTCACATGGACCAATATATACAGGAGACAAAGATATAGTCATCTTGAGCTCGTGTACGGATTGTCAATGCCACATTTTATATATTTTATGTAATTTTTTCAATTTTATTTCATGTGATTTTACAACCATCGTGATTGAACGAACTGGAGCATTCATAGTGGTTTTCTTATGTCATTTTGCGCATAAAACATAAAACAAGGATGCGGGAATAATTTTGAACATGGAAGATTTTGGGTATATTTCTAAATTTTTTGGACCTCTTAACAGTGTCGAAGCTGTGAACCCTGCGTGTCAATGTCTAGACCACTTCCCTACCTCCTCCCTTGGCCGACCATCACCTTGCTCCGGCCAGCCTACAAGCTATTATATGGAGGGATCCTTGTACATATGATCTTTGCAAAACCTACAAGCTTAAAATAGAACTTTTCATTACCACTAATAAATTTATTAGAAAAAACCAACCTGATACAATGCTGGCCGCCACACATATGACATATCGTTATTAATCTATGTAACCCTAGGGGCAAGGTGGTGCGTTGTATCTTTCCCACAATATATATATGAGTGGGAGTGCCCCATTATTTTGATCTTTGAGTTTTAGTTTCTTGAACACTCTTTGGAGACAGGAGTGTTTTGGAGGACCCATCCTCCGGATGCATGGCGAAAGCTTGTCTCTATGGCAATTTTGGGTTCCTGTTAGGGTTTGCAACACACCTCTGATTGGATCTCCTCATTGTTTCCACCTCCCGACAGTTTGCTCGCCCGTCCCCGGCTGAATCGCGACAGTGCCTCCTACCGTCTCCGACTCCAACGATTCAACACACACGCATCTCCCCCATCGCCGACGCGCACATCCTGTCGCGCCGTCGTCAGCTCTTCGTTGCAAGCGCCTCCAGCAGTGTACCAACCTGCTCACACCTTTCGGTCATCCGCCTTCCAGCGCTGCGTCGTACAATCACGATCTCCGCCTCCATCGCCTCCTACAAGGGTTGCGCCTCCTCATCTGCACCATCCAACAACTCTTCTGACCACCGCCCTATTCCAGCCGTTCAACGGAGCCTCCAACTATGCCAACACTTCGCCGTCGTACACCAACACCCAATTTCTCCTTCGCAAGACTTCCAGCGACCGGTTCCGGCCTTTTTCCCATGTACGACCCATCATCCAACACACGATTCCAGTGTGCCTTCGACTTCCGATGTCTCCGACCGACTCTCTTCTTAAGTCGTGTCCGGCGGTACCTCCAGTGGGTCGTACACACGTTTGTAGCATTCCGGTGCTTCTCACCGCTACTCCTACACGCCTCCCATGCCCGTTACTCGTTTAATGGGCTTCCACGCTAACAAGAATGCCTTTGACACTACCTCCATTGACTTCCATCGCATGAATCACATCAAAGCCCAGCTTGCGGATCTCACGCTCCTCCTTCGAGAGCTTACGACCACGACGGTACATCACCCTTCGGTCACTCCACCGCCGCCACCGCCGCCGCCGCAACCACTTCAGCCAACCCTGGACCACATGGGGTTTATGCACCCCGATGCGGACATCCACCCGGCCCATCTACGACGGATCGAGATTCCTGTGTTAGACGTCACCAACCCTCTTGAGAGGCACACCCACGCTAAGCAGTTCTTCGATCTTCAGTCCACCCCCGCCAACCAAAATGTCACCCTAGCCACAATCTACATGGAGGGTTCGACACACCACTGGGTACGTTGGATGCGCCAGCAGGTTCCTGAACTCACTTGACCCACACTGAAAGAGGAACTCCTTTACCACTACGACGCCCGTCAGGCAGATAATGTCTTTGAGTGTCTCAGCTCTGTCAGTCAGACCGACACAGAGGCCACCTACATCGACAAATTTATCGCAGTCACTACACACGTACCCGACCAAGCCCCCAACCACTACCTGGTGTATTTTCTGTCGAATTTGCAACCCCGCGTTCGGGCATACATTGGAGTCCACAACCTGTCTACTCTTTCCCATGTCATGGAGTAGGCTTGGTACCTCGAAGAGAAACTCTACACAGATCCACCATCCTCCTCAATCCAGTCTCCCCACCAGTCACTGGCGCTGTCACCGCCTCTTCCACACTAAACTCCCCCCCCCCCTTATGATGTTTGCAAAACCTTGCGTCGGTCAGCCTACAAGCTTTTATAAGGAGGGATCCTTGTACATATGATGTTGGCAAAACCTATAAGCTTAAAATAGAATTTTTCATTACCACTGATAAATTTATTAGAAAAGACCAACCTGATACAACGTTGTCCGCCACACCTATCGTTATTAATCTATGTAGCCCTTGGGGCATTGGTCATACGCCGTATCTTTCCCACTCTATATATATGAGTGAGAGTGTCCCATTATTTTGATTTTTGAGTCGTAGTGTCTTGAACTCTCTTTGGTGGGAGGAGTGTTTTGGAGTACCCATCCTCCGGGTGCATGACAAGAGCATACCACTATTGCAAATTTGTGTTCATGTTAGGGTTTGCATCACAACTCTAATTGGATCTCCTCCTTGATTCCTCCTCCCGCCAGTTTACTCGCCCTTCCCCGCCTAAATCGCGCCAGCACCTCCTACCGACTCCGACTCAAACAATTCAACGCACACGCATCTCCAGCATCGCCGACGCACGCATCATGCCTCGCTGTCGTCGGCACTTCGCCATGCGCGCCTCTAGTAGGGTGTCGACTAGCTCACACCCTTCGACCGTCCTCCTTTCAGTGCCACCCCGTACAGTCACGCTCTCTGCCTCCATCACCACCTACAAGGATTGCGCCTCCACGTCTGCACTATCCAACAACTCTTCCGGCCACCGCCCTCTTTCAGCCATTCGATGGCACCTCCAACAACGTTTGCACCTTGCCGTCGTATACCAACGCCCGATTTCTGCTTCGCAAGACTTCCAGTGACCAATTCTGACCTTTATCCCATGTACGACACCTCTTCCAACGCACGATTCCAGTGGGCCTTCGGCTTCTGAAGCCTCCAGCAGGCCCTCTTCTTCTCCAGTCGCATCCGGCAGCACCTCCAGCGGGCCTCACACACTTTTGTAGCATTCCGACGCATCAGACCGCTACTCCCAGACGTCTCACATGCCCTTTTGTAGCATTCCGGCGCTTCACACCGCTACTCCCAGACGTCTCACATGCCTTTAACTCATTTAATGTCCCTCCACGCTAACAAGAATGCCTCTGACACTGCCTCCACTGACTTCCATCACATGGATCACATCGAAGCCCAGCTTGCGGATCTCACTCTCCTACTTCGAGAGCATAAGACAACGGCGGTACATCACCCTCTGACAACTCCACCGCCACCGCCACCACCACCGCCACCACTTCGACCGCCCCGGACCACATGGGGTTTCTGCACCCCGCTGCAGACATCCACCCAGCCCATCTACGCCGAATCGAGATTTTTGTGTTCGACGACACTAACCCTCTTGAGTGGCACGCACACGCCGAGCAGTTCTTCGACCTTCAGTCCACCCCCGCCAACAAGAAGGTCACCCTAGCCAATATCTACAAGGAGGGTTTGACACTCCATTGGGTACGTTGGATGCGCCAGCAGGTTCCTGACCTCACGTGGATCATACTGAAAGAGGAACTCATCCAGCACTACGACGCCCGCTAGGCGAGTAATCCATTTGAGCGCATCAGCGCCATCCGTTAGACTGACACAGAGGCCACCTACATTGACAAGTTCCTCGCGGTCGCTACGCACCTACCCTCCCAAGCCCCCGACCATTATCTGGTGTATTTTCTGTCGGATTTGCAACCCCACCTTCGGGCGTACCTTCGGGTCCACAACCCGTCTACTCTTTCCCTTGAAATGGAGCAGGCGAGGTACCTCGACGGGGAATTCTGCACAGATCCACCACCCTCCTCGATCCAGCCTCCGCACCAGTCGTCAGCGTTGTCGCAGCCTCTTCCTCGCTTAACTCACCAGCCCCCCCCAACCCCCAACCCCACCTTATGATGTTTGCAAAACCTTGCGTCGGCCAGCCTACAAGCTTTTATATGGAGGGATCCTTCTATATATGATGTTGGCAAAACCTATAAGCTTGAAATAGAACTTTTCATTGCCACTGAAAAATTTATTATTAAAGACCAACCTGATACAACACTGGCCGCCACACATATCGTTATTAGTCTATGTAGCCACAGGGGCATGGTCATACGTTGTATCTTTCCCACTCTATATATTTGAGTGGGACTATCCCATTATTTTGATCTTTGAGTCTTAGTGTCTTGAACTCTCTTTGGTGAAAGGAGTGTTTTGGAAGACCCATCCTCCGAGTGCATAATGAGAGCATACCACTAATGCAAATTTGTGTTCCTGTTAGGGTTTGCACCGCAACTCTAATTGGATCCCATCCTTGATTCCGCCTCCCGACGATTTGCTCACAAATCCCCGGCTAAATCGTGCCAGCGCCTCCTACTCCAACGATTCAACACACACGTTTCTCCCCCATCGCCAACGTGCGCATTCTGCCATGCCGTCGTCGGCTCTTCACCACACGTGCATCTAGTAGGGTGTCGACCTGATCACACCCTTCGACCGTCTGATTTCCAGCGCGGCGTCGTACGATCACGCTCTCTACCTCCATCGCCACCTATAAGGATTGCGCCTTGTCCGCACCATCCAACAACTCTTCCGACCAACGCCCTCTTCCAACCATTCAACGGCACCTCCAACAACGCCTGCACCTCGTCGTCGTATACCAGCTCACGATTTCTACTTCACAAGACTTCCAGCGACCGGTTCTGGCCTTTTTCCCATGTACGAACCCTCTTCCAACGCATGATTCCAGCATGCCTTCGGCTTCTGAAGCCTCCAGCCAGCCTTTTTCTTCTTCAGACGCATCCAACATCACCTCCAGCGGGACTCACGCACCTTTGTAGCATTCTGACGCTTCACACTGCTACTCCCAGATGCCTCACATGCCCTTAACTCATTTAATGTCCCTCCACGCTAACGAGAATGCCTCCAACACTGCCTCCACTGACTTCCATCACATGGATCACATCGAAGCCAAGCTTGCGGATCTCACTCTCCTCCATCGAGAGCATACGACAACGGCGGTACATTGCACTTCGGCCACTCCACCGCCACTGCCACCGCCGCCACTGCCACCACTTCGGCCTGCTCCGGATCACATGGGGTTTCTGCACCCCGCTGCGGACATCCGCCCAGCCCATCTACGCCGGATCGAGATTCCTGTGTTCGATGACACTAACCCTCTTGAATGGCACTCCCATGTTGAGCAGTTCTTCGACCTTCAGTACACCCCCGCCAACCAGAATTTAACCCTAGCCAATATCTACATGGAGGGTTTGTCACTCCATTTGGTACGTTGCATGCGCTAGCAGTTTCCTGACCTCACCTGGCCCATACAAAAAGAGGAACTCCACTACGACGCCCACTAGGCGGGTAATGCAGTTGAGCGCATTAGCGCCATCCGTTAGACAAACACGGAGACTACCTACATCGATGAGTTCTTCGCGGTCACTACGCACGTACCCGGCCAAACCCCCGACCACTATTTGGTAAATTTTCTGCCAGATTTGCAACCACACCTTCGGGCGCACCTTCGGGTCCACAACCGGTCTACTCTTTCCCTTGAAATGGAGCAGGCTAGGTACCTCGATGGGGAACTTTACACAAATCCACCATCCTCCTCAATCCAGCCTCCCCACCAGTTGCAGCCGCCTCTTCCTCGCTTGGCTCCCCCCCCCCCCCCCCCGGAGCCCTAGAGGATAGGCCCACGGCCCACCTCCACAGCCTCCACCCCGGCTCCCACAGGCACTATGATGACCCCAACACCTGTATCGCCAACAACACCTCGATCATCGTCGTAAGAGCCACTGCTTTCGCTGTGATCAACCATACTCACCCACGTCTTCCCTCTCAAAAACCTGTGTATGTTGATTGGATTCGAAGACGATGCCCCTGATTTTGGCAACTTGAATCTGCAAACGCTTCCTGGAGACCCCTATGGACCTCGACCTTGAGGACAAGGTCGGTTTTTAGGCAGGCGTGTTGATACGACATTGGCCGCCACACATATTGTTATTAGTCTATGTAGCCCTCAGGGCATGGTAGTATATTGTATCTTTCTCACTCTATATATATGAGAGGGAGTGTCCCTTTTTTTTTATCTTTGAGTGTTAGTGTCTAAGACTCTTTTTGGAGAGAAGAGTGCTTTGGAAGACCCAGTCTCCAAGTGTTTGGCAAGATTTTGTCTCTCGGTTGTATCTTTCATGTTTACCATTATGCGTTGCAAATTTGTGTTCCAGTTATTTTAAAACTTGATACGGCTAGCCCTTATCACAACCTTAAGAGTTTGAGGTCATCACATTAACTTATAAACCATCAACAACTCCACATACCACCAAGGTCATGGGCATCATAGTTTAAGATTAGATCATCAAGTCCCGCCCAAACCTATATATACAGGAGACAGAGATAGAGTCATCTTGAGCTCGTGTGGAATCAACAATGACACATTTTATATATTTTTATGTAATTTTTTCATTTTAATTTCATATGATTTTACAACCATCATGATCGAACGATCTAGATCATTCATAGTTGTTTCTCATCTAATTTTGCACATAAAACAAGCATGAGCATCGAAGATTTTTGGTATATTTCTAAATTTTTTGGACCTCATAGTGTCAAAGTCGTGAAACCTGGGTGTCAAAGTCTAGACTGTTAGTGTTACTATTGTGATCTAGAAGTGGTCAAACAGGTAGTCTCAATGTCAACGCAATATGATCCTATAAGGTCGCACATAAGAGTATTAGAAAAGTTGGAGAGGTTTGTGTTAGGATTGCTCATATGTGATATGAATGAAAGGCGAAGCCTATGACATTCTGGAATTGGAGATTTTTCAACTGAGGACCTATATTATGAATATAGATGACCAGGTAAATCGTCGAGAAGTGTCTTAACGTTTTGTGGACTGTTCTGTCGAAATTCGTCGAATGACTCAAAGTAAATTCGTTGAATTGTCTCTTGTTGTTCCGACGAATCGATCTGAATTCGTCTCGACATTTCGACGAATTGGACTTGGATTCACCGAGTACTCTCTTGACATTTCGACGAATTAGACTTGGATTCGTCGAGTACTCTCTTGACATTTCGAGGAATTGGTCTGTCTGTATTCGTCGAGTATTCTCGTGTTATCTCGACGAATGGTTCTTTTATTCGTCGTATATACATGTGTCATTTCAACGAATGATGTTAACTCTGGTTTGATTTTTTAAGTCTGATTTTGGTCTGATCTGTTGGTAACTGCAGTTTCGGTATATATATATAGGTGAGATAACAATTATCTCGTGACGTGCTCGACCTAATCGACCCAGATCGTGAGTGTGGTGACTTCTTCCTCCCGACGGAACTGTTCCAAAACGTCGAAGTCGCACCCACCGATTCGTTGCCACCGACCATTCCGACCCGTTATTGTCGCCGGAAATTGTTTCCTAAGCTTCTTCTTCGTCACCGCCGCCTCTCCTTTGACGGATCTAGCAATTCGTAGAGACGTTGAGGGCATTCCTTCCTCCAACCTAAATCTTGTGTGAAAAGAGTCTAAGGGTTCTTCTTGCCCGTGTGGATACTCATAGAGACGTGGAGATACTTTTATGCTCGGAACTCCAGTCGCAAGTGTTCGTCGGACTTCCTTGGAGCATCTTGGTGGAGTAGTGACTCAATCCCGCTAAGGTATATATTTTTTTAATTCAAAGTTGGTTTTACTTCTTGATCAATGTTCATTGCAAAATCCATTTTTCTTTGGGTTTCTTGATATTCTGCTGCGCACATGTGATGTGCATCTCTCCTAGAAAATCCCAACAGTGGTATCAGAGGGAGGTTCGCGATGATTATTGTTTCAGAAATTGCTAAATTTACTGCGTGTAGATCTGGAAATTTAGAAGTGTTCTAAATACCCAAATCTATTCCTGGAACATCAAATGTTGATGGAATTTTGTGAGAAATCGGTGGTAGTTTTTCAAAAAAATTTGGTCGGGTCGCTGCCCCGCACCCCGCAGGGGCTCTACCCCTTGACCCCGCTCGCTTATCGGTCAACGAGACCACCGCCAGGGGCGCTGCCTCTTGGACCCCGTTAGGGGCTCTGCCCCTAAGACCCCGCCAGGGGCGCAGCCCCTTGGAATCTCGTCAGGAACGCATGTGATGTTGTTGTGATTTCTTTGTTTCTTCTTAACAGTTACTGTCCTTCTTGTTGGTTTGTGAAAACAAGTGTGTTAAATTTTGACTCTCACATAGAGAGATGAGTTTGTCTACTATGTAAGTGGAGTTGGTGTTGCTCATGTCCAATGCATGTAAATCTGAAGATTTAGAAGGGTTCTAGATGTTCAGATTTAGCCTACTTCGTCAAGTGTTGATGATTTTTCTTTGTGCACATCTGAAAAGTATTTGGATTATGAGTGTTGTAAGTACTTTGTGAATGTGCACATTAGTTCATTATTAGTCATGATTAAGTGTTAATCAATTATCTTAAAAATCTCTTATCCAATATTAAGTATTTGGATGCATTCTGATGGATAACACTCTTGCTGGCTCGATCGATGAAGTGTGGGATTGCCAAAGCAAGGTGCATTAATCTATCCTGGTAAGGGTGCGAGCGGATAATTGTGATATCTCACTGTCGACATCGAGTCAAACTTCACTGGCTGATCTCAAGAGTTGAGTGTCTAAAGGCATAGGGTTGACATGCATCATATGATGGATGCAAATAAAGAGTTATTCATCAACCATACAAGAGTTGCATGATGATGCAATCGGTAAACGTTGCATACCTAAATAACTACATTGTGAGATAAAAGCCAAAGCTGACTCGTGGTGTTGGTGAAATACGGATCTTGTCCACTAAGAGAGTAGCTCGCATAAACTCCCTGAATTGATATTGAGGGTTATCAGTTTGATTAAAATAATAGGAGTAATTTTAATTAAAATCATAATTGAAATAAAAATATATTTTGAAATATAGTACTGAGTTTTCTTTGCATAAATTCTTATCGAATTTCAATGCCAAGTGGATCTCACTCCACACTGTCCCTCAGAGCTATCCTCGAGAAGGAGAAACTGAGTGGAAAAAATTATCTGGACTGGTATAGAAATCTGAGAATTGCTCTCAGGCAAGAGCGTAAGCTCTATGTCTTGGAAGAGGATTCTCATGAAGAGCCAGTTAGGAATGTATCCCGAGCTGATAAAGATGCTTATAAGAAGTATCAAGACGACTCTTTGGATGTCGAATGTCTCATGCTCACCACCATGAACTCTGAGCTTCCGAAGCAACATGAGAACATGAGTTGTAAGAACATTGACGAGCACTTTAAGAAAATGTTTCAAGGGCAAGCTCGTCAAGAGAGGTTTGACATCACCAAGGCGTTGTTTCAGTGTAAGATGGGAGCTCGAGACTTAGTAGGGACTCACGTACTCAAGATGATTAGGTATATAGAGAACCTTGAAAGACTATGTTTTCCTCTGGGCTAAGAGTTGGCTACAGACCTGATCCTGCAATCGTTGTCGGACAGTTACGAGCAATTTGTCTTAAATTACAATATGAATGAAATTGACAAGACACTGCCCGAGCTCCTAGGCATGTTAAGAACTGTCGAGATCAACATGAAGAAGATCAAGCTTGTTAACCCCATATTGATGGTGCATAAAGGCAAGGTCAAGGCCAAGGGTTTCAAGAAGACTAAGGTTAGACCTAGGTCATCTTTTGAGCCCAAGTCTTCAGCACTGAAGAATAAAGGCTTGGTGAAGGAAGGGAAATGCCACCACTGTGGCAAGGCTGGTCATTAGAGGAAGAAATGTCCTTATCTTGAGGATCTGCAGAAAATGAAGGGAGGTATGACTTCTGCTTCAAATATTTATGTTATAGAGATAAACTTTTCTGCTCATTCATCATGGGTATTGGATACCGAATGCAGTTCTCACATTTATATAAATGTGCAGGAACTAGGAAGGAGAAGAATGTTGAGTAAAGGGGAGGTGGACCTGCGTGTTGGCAATGGAGCAAGAGTTACTGCTGTCGTCGTAGTAGTTTACCGTCTTTCTTTGCTCAGAGGGCTTGAATTGGAACTAGATAATTGTTATTATGTTCCTACAATACCTAGAAACATCATTTCTATTTCATGTTTGGACATGATTGGATTTTCTTTTATTATTAAGAACAATTGTTGTTCCATATTTAAGAATGATGTTTATTATGTTGTAGCTCAAATGTTTAATGGTTTGTATGTTTTGAACTTAGAGCATCCGATCTATAATATAGAAAATACTAAAAGACTAAAAACGAATAACTCAAATCCTACGTACCTTTAGCATTGTCGTTTGGGTCATATAAATGAGAAATGCATATCCAAGCTCCATAAAGATGGACTACTTGACTCATTTGATTATGAATTATTTGAGAGATGCGAATCATGTTTATTAGGCAAAATGACTGAAGTCCCTTTCACTGGTTTTAATGAAAGTGTTGATGATCTCTTGAGTATAATACATAGTGATATATGCGGACTCATGAGTTCTATGGCTAGAGGTGGGTACTTTTACTTTGTTACATTTACTGATAATTTCAGTAGATATGTGTATCTTATGAAGTGCAAATCCGAAACCTTTAAAAAGTTCAAAGAGTTTAAGAATGAAGTAGAGAACCAGCTGGGTAAGAGGGTTAAAGCACTCCGATCTAATCGAGGTGGTGAATACCTAAGTCTGAGATTCATGATCATCTAAAAGAGTGTGGTATTGTATCACAACTCACTCCACCCAGAACGTCACAGCATAATGGTGTGTCTGAGCGGAGAAATCGTACTCTGTTAGACATGGTACGGTCAATGATGAGTCATGCAGATTTGTATGTTTTCTTTTGGGGATTTAATCTAGAGACTGTTGTTTTTACACTAAATCGTGCTCTAACGAAAATGGTTCTAAAAACACCATATGAGATATAGACTGAGAAGCATCCTAGTATGTCTTTCATCGAGATTTGAGGTTGTGAGGCATACATGAGACGTCAAATGCCTGTCAAGCTGAAACCCAAGTCAGATAAATGTTATCTAGTGGGGTATCCTAAGGAAACTAAAGGGTACTACTTTTACCTACCGTCTGAGGACAAAGTGTTTGTCGCAAGGACTGGTGCCTTTTTAGAGAAAGAGTTCTTATCCAGAAAGACTACAAAGGTAGAACTTGAGAAAGTTCAAAAAACACAAACCGTGAATGAACCGGAATTAGAACCTGAGCAAGAACTACAAAATATTGTAGCTAGAGAACCTGCTCAAAAACACAAGTCCCACGTAGATCTAACAGACCAAGGTTTGAGCCTGAGATATGGATTTCTCATGTCTCAAATAGGTAATGTGTTGTTTATGGATCATGATGATGAGCCTGTAACCTACCAAGAGGCTATGAGTGGACCGGACAGCGAGAAGTGGCTTGAGGCAATGAAATCTGAAATGGACTACATGTATGCAAACCAAGTTTGGACCTTGGTGGAACCACCTGAAGGGGTACAACTCATAGGGTGCAAGTGGGTATTCAAGAAGAAGACCGACATGGATGGGAATATACAGACTTTCAAAGAGCGATTAGTGACTAAAGGTTTTAAGCAAATTCATCGAGTTAACTATAATGAGACTTTTTCCCCGGTTGTTATGGTTAAGTCCATCAAAATTCTACCTGTTATTATTGCGTATTATAACTACGAGATCTGGCAGATGGATGTCAAAACGGTTTTCCTAAATGGAAACCTTCTTGAGGAAGTGTATATGACACAACCCAAGGATTTTATATCTCCAGGTGAAACCACTAAAATATGCAAGCTGCAGAGATCCATTTATGGGTTAAAACAGGCTTCTCGAAATTGGAATCTTCGTTTTGATGAACAGATCAAAGAGTTTGGTTTTATCAAGAACGAGGATGAACCGTGTGTTTACAAGAGGATTAGTGAGAGCATTGTTGTCTTCCTAATATTATATGTAGATGACATACTGTTGATTGGGAATGACAAACCGACCCTACAAGTTGTTAAGAACAACCTCGGGAACTGCATTTGTATGAAAGACTTGGGCGAAGCGACTTACATACTTGATATTAAGATCTATAGAGATAGATCAAAGAAGTTGTTGGGCTTGACCCAAAGTACTATATTGAGAAGGTGTTGAAACAGTTCAACATGCTTGAGTCTAAGAAAGGATTCTTACACATGTCTCATG
The DNA here is from genome assembly GCA_039513925.1 of Platanthera zijinensis. Lineage (NCBI taxonomy): Eukaryota > Viridiplantae > Streptophyta > Magnoliopsida > Asparagales > Orchidaceae > Platanthera > Platanthera zijinensis. The sequence continues at coordinate 77,125,830 of CM077091.1, forward strand.
GTGTGAATCTCTCTAAGGACCAGTGTCCTAAATCTTTGGAAGATAAGGACCGCATGAAGTTGATTTCATATGCTTTGACAATTGGATCAATCATGTATGCAATGATATGTACTCGACCCGATGTTTTTTATGCTTTGAGCATGACTAGCAGGTATCAGTCTGATCGCGGTGATAATCACTAGATAGCCGTCAAGAATATCCTAAAGTACTTGAGAAGGACTAAGGATACGTTCTTGGTATTTGGCGGAGAGGAAGAGTTTGTTGTAAAGGGTTACACGAATGTTAGCTTCCAAACTGATAGAGACGACTCAAAGTCTCAGCCAGAATTTGTGTTTTGCCTAAATGGAGGAATTGTTAGCTGAAAGAGTTCCAAGCAGGAGACAGTTGATGATTCTATAACTGAGGCCGAGTATATCGTTGTTGCAAATGCGGCAAAGGAGACTGTATGGATTAGAAAATTCATCAGTGAGCTTGATGTAGTTCCTAGCATTATTGATCTCATAGTTCTCTACTGTGACAATAACGATGCAATTGCACTTGCTTCGGAACCTAGATCTCATCAACGCTCCAAGCACATACTTCGACGGTTCCATCTTATTTGTGAGATTGTCGATCGAGGAGATGTGAACATTTGCAGAGTGCCGACTGAAGAAAATATTGTGGATCCACTAACAAAGCCTCTTGCACAGAGAAAGCATGATGGTCATACTAGATCAATGAGTATTAGATACTTGAATGACCAACTCTAGTGGGAGTCTAGTGGATTGTATTTTGTCGGTTGTAATAATTCATTTGATGAATAAAGTACTATACATTTCATTTTATATTTATGTCAAGTTCTTTTATTATGTCAATTTATTTCTATATGATGGATTAATTAACATAATAAATGTCCTTAGAGTGTTTGCTTCCATAGGATTCAAGTTGATGACTTGAATGTGAGGGTCTATGTTCTTAGAAGCTTCATTCTTAAATGCTCCATGGTAGGCGTATCATCTTAGAAGCTATGGGCGATGATGATACATCCAGACTAGCATGTGGGTTGACTGATGAACGGTTCTTACAGGTCATGATATTGTGATATCAAGTCATCACATGGGTACTTGTTAGTGAATAAGTTGTACTGGACAGACCCACCATGAGAATATTTTGTGGATTGTTATATGAACGTGTCACAAGTAGGTTTCAAGTGACAATGGTGTTTGTGATTCTTTGACATGAAGTCACATCGTTCATCAAGTGAGGAAGAGCGTACTTTGATGTCATCCAATGTCTTCTTTGAGAAAGGTTGATGATAAAGGTGGTTATTGGGTACGTTGTGAGTCTTTGGGTGTTTGTGTGTGGACAGAAATGAGATTTTTCTTCTTATATGACAGGAGTTGCATCCATGGGCCCCTTGATGGAATGTGATTGAGAAATACATGGTCATGCTTAGTTGAGTCAATATATGATATGGGCTTACTAAATTTCTGGAAGTTCATTCTAAATCAAGAAACTTGGATTGAACAATTATGAGGGTGACACGGTCTATACCTCTACTTCTATCCGGATGTAAGGGACAAATGGACATGACAACACTGATACATTAATCATAAAGGCTTAATGAGTTTAGAACTCTTATTGCTTGGGGAGCAATGATGTATTGTTAGATGTCGCTCATTGTTTGTGAAACTCTTGTTTGATACTTTCAAGATCAAGTGGGATATTGTTAGTGTTACCATTGTGATCTACAAGTGGTCAAACAGGTAGTCTCACTGCCACCGCAATATGAGCCTATGGGGTCGCACATAAGAGTATTGGAGAAGTTGGAAAGGTTTATGTTGGCATTGCTCATATGTGATATGAGTGAAAGGCCAAGCCTATGACATTCTGGATTTGGAAATTTTTCAGCCCAGGACCTATATTGTGGATATAGAAGACCAGGTAAATCGTCGAGAAGTGTCTTGACGTTTTATGGACTGTTCTGTCAAAATTCGTCGAATAACTCAAAGTAAATTCGTCGAATTGTCTTTTGTTTTTCCGACGAATCGATCTGAATTCGTCGAAATTGTACAACCTCGGGCTCGCAGGAGCCAAAGGCTTGAGGAAGGGAGCTAGCCGAGACGGCCCAGGGCGGTCGTCAATTCGCAGAGCGAGTGGATCCTGGCAAGAAGGACTTAGGCGAGAGGGCCCAAGCGAGAAGGTCTAAGCGAGAGCTGCGCCATGAGATGGGCGAGCAAGTGCCAAGGGAGGAGGCACTCGCGGGTGAGTGGACGACTCGCCATGCGAGAGGGCTCCAGAGGGGAGCTCTCGCTAGCGAGACGGTGCTCTCGCCAGGCGAGAGGACCCCAGAAGGAAGTTCTCGTCAAGCACCGGTTCGGTTTAAAACCGGTTCAGGTAGGGTCGGGTCCATCTTTTAGCCCCATGGGATCTTACTCTTTTGCCCTGGGTGGTCTGCATATAACCCTTCAGAACAGCGGAGTTTGGCTGTTGGCAGACCCGACTAAGGGTATTCTAGTAATTCCAAGTCAGCTCCATTTGGTTATTGGCATTTCCAGTTCAGAGACCTATAAATAGACCGGTAAGGTGCCTTAGAAGAGATGCATTCCTAACTCTCATTCTCTTCTTCTAAGGCACCTAGCTCAGCATTGGCTAGGGAGGGGAAGAATTTTCGATTCTTCCGGGTACGAGGTGGGACCTCCGCGCTGGAGCCCCAGTCTAGTCTTTCGAGAGCCTTGTCAAGAGGATGGTCCGAAGAGAGTAAGTGTGAGTTGCACCTTTAGTTCCGAGCTTTAGGAGGGACCGACCTTATTGGTTCCAACATTTTTGGTGCGGTGAGCGTGGAACAGCAGCTTGCACAGAAGAACTTTGGGTTACCTCATGGCGGGGGATCTTGAAGGAGATGGAGGCGGGTCCCCGAACCCGGGAGGATATGTCGGGAGGACGGAGTTCATGACATCCATTGGGGGGATCATGGACATGATGAAGCAGATCTCGCAGAGAGGAGAATGCGAGACCCCTCCACCCCAGATGCCGGGTCTCGCGCCCCGCGAGGGGATCGACCCGACAAGGATAGGCAAGGACGCGCCCGGAAGGCGACCGGGGAAGGAGGTAGTGGCGGAAGGTAGTCGGCGAGACGTGGAGGGCAGAGAGCTTTTCGCCAGCCCAGCGAGTGTCGTCTCTCCTGGAGGGATGGTCGCGCGAGTGGAGGTGGCGAGACCCCCGGCGAGAGGGTCTCCCTTCTGCGAGTTGATCCTCTTGGCACCCGTTCCTGAAGGGTTCCGCGAGCCCGAGATGACCTACTATGTGGGGAAGGACAATCCCCTCCAACACCTGCAGTGGTTCGAAGACGCGGTCTCCATCAGACCAATGACGGACGCTTTTAAGTGCCGCCTTTTTGCCATCAACCTGAAGGACAAGGCTAGGGATTGGTTCCACCAACTCCCTGCGGAGTCGATTTACGGCTTCGAGGAGCTGAGCAGAAGCTTCCAGTTGCGCTTCTCGACCTCTAAGAAGAGGAAGAAGAACTCGGAGTCCATTTTCTTGATCAAGCAGAAGGCCGACGAGTCCTTGGCTCAATATGTGGACCGCTTCAAGGAGGAGATTCTAGACATCCAGGAGGTGCCCGGTTTCGCTCTCCAGATGGCCTTCACTGGGGGGCTGAAGGAGGGCTTTTTTAAGATGAGCCTGACTAGGAAGCCGTCGTTGTTATTCGAAGGGTTGATGGAGAAGGCGGCGAAGGAAATAGCTATGGAGGCAGCAAACCCGGCCTTTGCTAGGAAGTTGGCGAGACTGACGGAGGTGGAGCAGAGGAAACCGGGAGGAGCAAGGCAGCAGGAGGGAAGGAGAAGGGAGGAGCCAAGGGGGCCAGTGCATCCGGAACTGGGCTGGAGGCAGCCAGGAGGTCCTGTTCAAGGACAAGGAAGGGGTCCCCCCCAGGGGGGAAGAAACTATTATCCAGGACCTGGGAGATTTAATCTGTTAGGGTGGGGGCATGGTCCGAGACCACTCCCACCCCCGCCTCAGCAAGCTATGGCCATCGGCCGAGGAAGAGGGAGAGGAAGAGAGCGTGGGAGAGGAGCAGGTGTGGGGAGGAGGAGGAACCCCCAAGAAGGGAGACAGGATGGGGGAGCCGCCTTGCCGTATTGTGACTTCCACGAGGGGGAAGGTCACGCGACGGCTACCTGCCCTGAATTTCTGGAGTTGAAGAGGGGGAAGGGAGTAGGGGAGCAGCAGCTGCCGGTGCGGATAGTAGAGATGACGGGAACCGGGGAGGAGGACCGGTGTGTGGATCGATCAGATACGGGGGATCGAGGGGAAATCGGGGTGATCCACGTGGGGGTGGGGATTGAGGCTACCCGCAAGGTCAGCCTCCACACCATGTACCGTCGGAGCGTCGCCTCGACGTCGCAAGCCCCTCCCCCGGATGAAAAGATTACTTTTTCCAGGAGGGACCTACCAGATCACGAAGATCCCTTCTGTGATGCGCTGGTGATTAGGACCGCCATTGAAAACTTCACTGTGTCCAGAATCTTGGTAGATAATGGGAGTTCCGTAAATGTCATCTTCAGAAAGGCATTCAATGAGATGAGAGTAAAAGCCAGGTGAGAGTTGGCGGCGGACGGACCGTTGTTTGAATTCTCAGGAGAGCGGAAGGAGGTTGAGGGAGAAGTAGGGCTCCAGGTAACTCTGGGGGGGCTGTCCAGAAACTGCCGCTTTGTGATAGTGGACGCCCCCAGCAATTACAACGCAATCTTTGGGCGCCCTTTGATCAGCGCCTTCAGATGTGTGCCGTCCTCGTTTCATTAGTGTTTAAAGCTCAATTAAGGGGGGACTCAGATCAGGGTGCCGGGAGATCCGAAGGCGGCCCGAGAGTGCTATGTGACGGCAGTGAACACCATCTCATGGAAGGGTGATGCAGAAGAACTAGAGAGGAGGATGGAGCGAGAGGAGAAGGAGAGAGAGGTGGTTGAAGTGGAGAGAGGAATTGCGGTGGAGCCAGAGATGGCGGGAGAGCAGGTGGATGGAGGTGAGCAGGAGGAGAGAGAGGTGGCTGAAGTGGATAGAGGCATTGCGGTGGAGCCAGAGATGGCAGGAGAGCAGGTGGATGGAGGTGAGTAGGAGGAGAGAGAGGTGGCTGAAGTGGAGAGAGGCATTGCGGTGGAGCCAGAGATGGCGGGAGAGCAGGTGGATGGAGGGGAGCAGGAGGAGAGAGAGGTGGCTGAAGTGGAGAGAGGCATTGCGGTGGAGCCAGAGATGGCGGGAGAGCAGGTGGATGGAGGTGAGCAGGAGGAGAGAGAGGTGGCTGAAGTGGAGAGAGGCAATGCGGTGGAGCCAGAGGAGGCGGGAGAGCAGGAAGGTAGGAGGGAGGTAGAAGGTGCCAGGGGCAGGAAAAGGAAGATAGGGGAAATGAGGGAGTCGTCTGGAATGGAGACTCAGCCAGAATGGAGGAAGGGATCATCGCCAGGAAGGAGTCCCGAGGAAGAGAGGGGGAGGACCTTGGAGAGAGTGGCTGCGGTTGATGAGGAGCGGGAAGTGGTGGAGCGCAGGTCGAGGGAGCAGGAGGAAAACCTAAGGGAGCAAGAAGAAGAGGAGGAGCCTTCGAGGCTGAGGGCAGCAGTGGAGGTTCTGGAGATGGACATCCTCACGAAGGATGAGAGAAAAGAGAAGATCAAGGTCAGCGGAGAGCTCATCCCCAGGGATCAAGAGGAGATCTGGAGGTACGTGCAAGAGAACATTGATGTATTCGCCTGGAGTGCAGCTGACATGTCGGGGGTCGACGCGGACGTGGCGTGCCACCGTCTCAACCTCGACCCCAAGGTCCGCCCCATCCAACAGAAGAAGAGGGTTATCGCTTCCAAGATGGTCAGACCTATCAGGGAAGAGGTGGAGAAGCTGCTCCGGGCGGGGTTCATATCTGCGAGTAGGTATCCGGGGTGGGTGAGCAATGTTGTAATGGTAAAGAAAGGGGAGGGAAAATGGAGAATGTGTATCGACTTCTCTCTTTTAAATAAAGCATGCCCGAAGGATTGTTACCCTCTGCCTCGAATCAACGCGCTGCTTGATTCAGCCGTCGGTTTTCCACTAATGAGTTTTTTAGATGCATTTTCAGGGTACCACCAGATACACATGCACCCCCCGGACATCAAAGACGTCACCTTCATCACCGAGGATGGGTGCTTCAGTTACAATATGATGCCCTTCGGATTGAAGAACGCAGGGGCGACCTACCAAAGGATGATGGACTGGATATTCCGGGAGCAAAAGGGGCGGAACCTCGAGGTCTACGTAGACGACCTGATGATTAAGAGTCGAGACCTCGAGTCCCACGTCTTGGACCTGCAGGAAACTTTTAGAACTATAAGAAAATATAAAATGAGACTCAACCCTCTAAAATGTGTATTTGGGGCCAGCAGGGGGAAGTTTTTAGGGCACCTCCTCACCCCTTCAGGAGTGGAGCCTAATCCAGATAAGGTAAAAGCAATCCTGGAGTTGGAATCTCTGAAGGATGCTAAGGGGGTCCAACGTCTTACCGATAAGTTGGCAGGGTTGAGCAGGTTCCTCTCCAGGGCAGGAGAGAGGTGTTCCTCCTTCTTTCGAACTCTGAGGGGAGGGAAGGAATTTGAGTGGACCCCCGAATGCGAGAGGGTCTTCCTAGCTTTGAAGCAACAGCTCACCCAGACGCCGCTACTTCAAGGGCCGCGAGAGGGGGAGAGTTTGTTCCTCTACTTGGGAGTAGGGACAGGGGCAGTTAGCTCGGTCCTCGTGCGAGAAGAGGGTAAGAAACAGTTCCCCATATATTATGTGAGCAGGGTTCTCAAAAAGGCGGAGCTAAAGTACCCCATCCTTGAAAAGCTAGCCTTCGCCCTCATCGTTTCAGCCCGGAAGCTCAGGCCGTACTTCCAAGCCCATGCTATTCAGGTCGTGACGGACCACCCTCTCCGCCGCATTCTAGAGGGGGTGGAGCATTCGGGGAGGTTAGCCAAGTGGTCGATAGAGCTTAGTGAGTTCGACCTTGCCTACATCCCTCGGGTAGTTATCAAGGCGCAGGTGGTGGCGGATTTCTTAGCAGATTATGTGGTTGAGGTCAAAGAGGCAGAGGCATCTCCCGTGGTGGCTTGGGAAACGCTCGTGGACGGGGCCTCAGACAGAAATTCTTTCGGAGGAGGGGTGGTCTTAAGAAGTCCCGAGGGGACCAGAATCGAGCAGGCTTTGAAGATCCATTTCTCCCTCACGAATAACCAGGCCGAGTATGAAGCCATCATCGCCGGGCTCAGGCTGGCTCGTGAGCTGGGCATACAGTACATCAGAGTCTCCACGAATTCTCTGGTGGTCGCGGGGCATATCAACGGAGAGTTTTAAGTGAGAGAACCAACCCTCCAGTTGTACCTGGTAAAGATAAAGGGTATCATAGGGCAGTTCCACAGCTTCTCAATCCAACACGTTCCAAGAGAGGAGAATACTAGGGCAGACTTGCTCGCTAAGCACGGCCCTCAGGCCGAAGGGACCATGACAGAGCTCTTTAGACCTTCTATAGAGGAAGGGGAGTTAATGGAAGTGGACCAGGAGGGGTCCTGGATGGACCCATTTATGACTTTCTTGACGTCGGGACGTCTACCCGAGGGGGACCTTGAGAAGAAGCGGGTCAGGTACAAGTCGGTCTATTACCTGCTGAAGGAGGGGATCCTTTATCGAAAAACGTTGTCTGGCTTACTAGCTCGGTGTGTGTCCGAGAAGGAGGCGTCAAGGGTACTGGAGGAAGTTCACTCGGGGGAATGCGGAAGCCATTCAGGGAGTCCGACCCTGAAAGGGAGGGTGTTGAGGCAGGGCTACTTCTGGCCTACCCTCAGGAAGGATGCTGAAGAATTTGCAAGGAGATATAGAAAGTGTCAGGAGTTCGCCCCACTTCAACTCCTCCCGGCTCAGAGATTGCGCACGATTACAGCTCCATGGCCCTTCGTCATATGGGGGCTGGATCTAGTAGGCCCGTTTCCCCAAGCCAGTGGTCAGAGGAAGTTCCTGCTGGTCATGGTGGATTACTTTTCAAAGTGGTTGGAGGTGAAGGCTTTGGCAAAGGTGACGTCGCAGGTGGTCAAGAACTTTGTATGGGGAGAAATTATCTGCCGGCACGGGCTCCCTTTGGTCATTGTCACGAATAACGGGCCACAATTTGCTAGTAGGGAATTTATAGACTTTTGTGTCCAGCTAAGCATAGATCTTCGGTTTGCCTCCGTTCATCACCCCCGAAGCAATGGACAGGTAGAAGCAGCAAACAAGATCATCGTGAACCTCTTAAAGAAGAAGGTAGACAATTTGAGGGGAAGTTGGGTGGAGCAGCTCCCCTCCGTTCTATGGGCTCTGAGGACTACGTCGAACACGGTTACGGGAGAGACGCCCTTCAAACTCTCCCACGGCTCGGAAGTCGTCATACCTGTGGAGTTCAAGATTGAATCCCCCAGGGTGGCAGCGGCAAGGAGGGGAGATGAAGGGTGGCAAGTGGACAATGAAGAGGAGCAAAGGCTCTCCCTTGACCTGGTAGAGGAGCTCATGGAGCTAGCATCAATCCGGCAGGAGGAAGCCAAACGTCGGATGTCCAAGTACTTTGATAAACACATCAGGGTAAAACAGTTCCAGAAGGGGACTTGGTCCTCAAAAAGGTAGATGTCGCGGGCAGGGGGGCCTCTGTGGGGAAGCTCAACCCCAACTGGGAGGGTCCCTTTATTGTAAAGGAGGTATTGAAGTCAGGAGGGTACCACCTCCAGAATGTGGACGGGATACCCCTGGATCGCGCCCGAAGCGGCGATGATCTGAAGCGATTCTACCCCTAATGTTATACATTTTTGTACTTATTTGAACATGTTTCTAAGGATCTTCATATTTGTATACATGGCACGATTTCTTAATACAATGCACTTTGAGGTGACCTTCTTTGAGAGACGAGGTTACTGTGGTTGAGGAGAGGAGACCCCGAGAAGACCCGCTGACCAGGCTCTCATCAAGCTGGCAGGGCTGTAGGCTCACTCGATGGTTGGAGTTGGATGAGGAGAGGAGACCCCAAGAAGACCCGCTAACCAGGCTCCAATCAAGCTGGCAGGGCTGTAGGCTCACTCGGTAGTTGGAGTCGGTTGAGGAGAGAAGACCCCGAGAAGACCCGCTGACCAGGCTCCCATCAAGCTGGCAGGGTTGTAGGCTCACTCGATGGTTGGAGTCGGTTGAGGAGAGGAGACCCCGAGAAGACCCGCTGACTAGGCTCCCATCAAGCTGGCAGGGCTATAAGCTCACTCGGTGGTTGGAGTCGGTTGAGGAAAGGAGACCCCGAGAAGACCCGCTGACCAGGCTCCCATCAAGCTGGCAGGGTTGTAGGCTCACTCGGTAATTGGAGTTGGTTGAGGAGAGAAGACCCCGAGAAGACCCGTTGACCAGGCTCTCATCAAGCTGGCAGGGTTGTAGGCTCACTCGGTGGTTGGAGTTGGTTGAGGAGAGGAGACCCCGAGAAGACCCGCTGACCAGGCTCCCATCAAGCTAGCAGGGTTGTAGGCTCACTCGGTGATTGGCGTTGGATGAGGAGAGGAGACCCCGAGAAAACCCGCTGACCAGGCTCTCATCAAGCTTGCAGGGATGTAGGCTCACTCGGTGGTTGGAGTTAGTTGAGGAGAGGAGACCCCGAGAAGACCCACTGACCAGGCTCCTATCAAGCTGGCAGGGTTGTAGGTTCACTCGGTGGTTGGAGTTGGTTTGGAGAGGAGACCCCGAGAAGAACCGCTGACCAGTCTCCCATCAAGCTGGCAGGGCTGTAGGCTCACTCGGTGGTTGGAGTTGGATGAGGAGAGGAGACCCCGAGAAGACCCGCTGACCAGGCTCCCATCAAGCTGGCAGGGTTGTAGGCTCACTCGGTGGTTGGAGTTGGTTGAGGAGAGGAGACCACGAGAAGACCCGCTGACCAGGCTCCCATCAAGCTGGCAGGGTTGTAGGCTCACTCGGTGGTTGGAGTTGGATGAGGAGAGGAGACCCCGAGAAGACCCGCTGACCAGGCTCCCATCAAGCTGGCAGTGCTGTAGGCTCACTCGATGGTTGGAGTTGGATGAGGAGAGGAGACCCCGAGAAGACTCGCTGACCAGGCTCCCATCAAGCTGGCAGGGTTGTAGGCTCACTCGGTGGTTGGAGTTGGATGAGGAGAAGAGACCCCGAGAAGACCCGCTGACCAGGATCCTATCAAGCTGGCAGGGCTGTAGGCTCACTCGGTGGTTGGAGTTGGTTTGGAGAGGAGACCCCGAGAAGACCCGCTGACCAGGCTCTCAGCAAACTGGCTGGGCTGTAGGCTCACTCGGTGGTTAGAGTCGGTTGAGGAGAGGAGACCCCGAGAAGACCCGCTGACCAGGCTCTCATCAAGCTGGCAGGGTTGTAGGCTCACTCGGTGGTTGAAATTGATTGAGGAGAGGAGACCCCGAGAAGACCCGCTGACCAGGCTCCCATCAAGCTGGCAGGGCTGTAGGCTCACTCGGTGGTTGGAGTTGGATGAGGAGAGGAGACCCCGAGAAGACCCGCTGACCAGGCTCTCATCAAGCTGGCAGGGTTGTAGGCTCACTCGGTGGTTGGAGTCGGTTGAGGAGAGAAGACCCGGAGAAGACCCGCTGACCAGGCTCCCATCAAGCTGGCAGGGTTGTAGGCTCACTCGGTGGTTGGAATTGGTTGAGGAGAGGAGACCCCGAGAAGACCCGCTGACCAGGCTCCCATCAAGCTGGCAGGGATGTAGGCTCACTCGGTGGTTGGAGTTGGATGAGGAGAGGAGACCCCGAGAAGACCCGCTGACCAGGCTCCCATCAAGCTGACAGGGTTGTAGGCACACTCGGTGGTTGGAGTCGGTTGAGGAGAGGAGACCCCTAGAAGACCCGCTGACCAGGCTCTCATCAAGCTGGCAGGGTTGTAGGCTCACTCGGGGGTTAGGGATGGTCTCGGAGGGGACCCTGGAGGAACACGTTGACCGGGTCCGCCTAGCTCGCGAGGTCGTGAGTAGGTTGAGTAGCAATACAAATGATGAAATGTCTTAAAGGAAAAAATCACTGTTGGTCGGCACAATGAGGGAGATCCCAGTCATGATGTATAGGAAAGTTTCCTGCATAAGGAAAAAGAGGGGGGAAACTGACCCCTCGAGACCACCCGCGCCGGAAGGTATTTAAGAGTGAGGCGAGAAGAGGGAAAAAGTCGGCCCCATGCGCGAGAGCGACGGGGGCGCGACGACTCGCGCTCTGGGCAAGGTTTATACTCCCGCCAGGAGGCGAGACGAGGGGTGACCCCGTCTCGCAAATATGAGTAGATCTTCAGATCATCTCGCAAATAACCCAAACGAAAAAGAAACCTACCTGGGAGCGGCGCATTACAAAAAGAGAAGTGTGTATTACATATCACATCCATTGGATGTAGTCCCGTACAAGATCAGGTCAATTACAAAAAGAGAGGCACATTAGAATGACAAAAAATATCATGTTTTGGAAGCTAGCTATTCCTTCTCCCTGGAAGGCGAGCCTTTTTCCTCGTCGTAGACTTCCGGTACGAGGTCGCGGGCGGTGATGTCCTCGCAATCATCCTTAACGACGCCCATCTCGCGCATCATCTTCAGGATCAGCTCGGCGGTTCTGATGTTCGCGTCTCGGCAAAACTCCTCGACCTCCTCATGGGTGTAATAGGAAGGGGGAGGTGGGGGAATCACCGAGCGAGAGGTCGAAGGAGCGGCATCCTTGAGCTGGACGATCTTGGCTCTTAGCTCCTTCACCTCTGCCTCCAGCTCCGCTACGCGCGAGTGTAACCTCTCCGCCGTCTCGGCATCCTACAAAAAGCCTTTGTTAAATTGGTGTCAGGAACATAGAAAACGGGCTAAGGGAAAACTCGCCACTCCACCGCGTGCCTTGGCGAGAAGGTTCTCGGCTACCTCTAGTCTCTTCGCGAGATCTCCCGACTTCTCGCGCTCGGTGGCAAGGTTGGTCTCGGATTATTTCCAGTTTTGGTTGTTGTAGATTAGGCGGCGCGAGAGCCTGTGCGAAAGCTCCAAGGTGCGCAGTTGGGAGTGCGTCGCCCTCAGGACCAGGTCTCGCGAGGAGGCCTTGTCAAGGGGATCCGGGCCTTGACCTCCGTAGAGACCAAAGCCCAGGGAGAAGGCGTGGCATGTAGGCTGGTCCTGCTCCCTCCAGGAGGGGAGCAGGGTGGAGACTGAGACTCGGTGCGCCCCCTTGTCCCAGATCAGTGTTGGGTCGTTGGCGGCATCAGGGACAACGGGGCCCATGTTGAAGTTGAAGTGGGAAGACGGTGCGGGGTAGTGAGAAAGAGCCCCCTCGCGAGAGGGAGACCTGGATGGTTGTTGGGAAGAGCTGGCGTGTTGCGCGAGCAGTGCCGTCTCTTCAGATAGCGAGACGGCCTTGCGAGGAGAAATCCGAGGGGACTGGGGGGACTGGGACCCTAGGGAAATGGGGCTTAGGGACCCCGACACCACCACCGTCTCCTCGGTAGAGGTGTCCAAAAAAACCGGGCTCACCGGGCTGGCCCGGCCCGGCCCGGTGAAAAGCCCGGTAGGCCCGGTCCCGGGCCAAGACCGGCTCGGGCCCATGCCGGGCCATGGGGCCCTTCCGGGCCCCAGTATAAGGGCAATGCCCGGCCCGGTGCCCGGGCCGGGCCGGGCCGGGCAAAGCCCGGTCACCGGGCTTAGCCCGGGCCTGGAAAAGCCCGGGCTAAGCCCGAACTGGCTGGAACCAACGGCTCTAAGAGTCGTTGGTTCCAAACCAACGGCTCTTAGAGCCGTTGGTTGCTGCCTTGCTGGCAGGCCACCAACGGCCCTAAGAGCCGTTGGTGGAGCAGCCAGCCACTTGGGCTGCTATTTGCAGCCCAAGTGGCTATTTTTTTTTAATTAAAAAAAAACCTATAAACCCCCCCCTCCTTTCTTCCTTTCACAAATCACCCCCCACCCTCTCTCTCTATTCTCCATTTCTCGCGAACATGTCGTCAACGCAGGCGTCGTCTTCCTCATCCGTCGCTCACGAAGTGGTGGGGCACAAGCGTACGGCGCCAGTTTGGGAATATTTCGACTTAGTACAAGTCGGCGCGGAGCAAAAGGCGAGATGCAAACAGTGCTCGAAATTACTTTCGACCGCTGGCAACTCGACACTCGCAAGACACGTTAAGTCTTGCGCAGCCAAACAAGCTCCTCCCGAGTCGACCCAGGCGCAATTATCGGCATCCAGACAAATCTGGACGTACGATCAAGGTCGGCAGCGAGAGCTGCAGGTGAAGAACATCATCAGACGCGGGTTATCGTTCAGCCACTACGACAACGAAGAAGAGACCGAGTACATTCATCAAGGGCTACAACCCAAATATCACCAAGTAAGTCGATCTTCTATTAGACGCGACGCGCTTAAATATTACTTAGAGGCAAAACAAAATTTAATAAATTTTTTTGAAAATTTTGAGGGTCGAGTGAGTTTAACGAGCGACGTTTGGACAAGTAGTATAAAATTAGGATTATCATATATGTCTATAACGTGTCACTGGGTCGATCCCGTTTCCTGGGATCTAAATAAAAGAATAATTTGTTTTGAAAGTTTCGAAGTACCGCACACCGGTGCGGCGATTTATCAAATAATTTCAAAATGTTTGCGCGAATTTAAAATAAAAGATAAAATTATGAGTATTTTTTTTCGATAACGCCACAAATAATACCACCTCAATTGAATGGTTAAAACGTGATTTGAAACCTATGTTAAACGGCGCCTTTTTTCATACTCGTTGCGCGTGTCACGTTTTAAATTTAGTAGTACAGGATAGTTTATTCTATATGGAACCATACATTAATAAAATACGTTTAATGTTACAATTTATTTATAGTTCTAAACAACGACGTCAAGATTTTAAAAAATTCGTAACCGGTCAAGGTCACAAATTTTTAAAACCTCTATTTGACATGTCAATTAGATGAAACTCTACATATATAATGTTAAAACGAGCGATTCGACAAAAAACACTACTAATGGAATTTTATACTTTGTTAGGTCAACATGAATTAACCGAGTCCGATTGGGCAATTTTAGAAAATTACATGGATTTGTTAGAAGTTTTTTATACTGCGACAAATAGTTTATCGGGCGTATATTATCCTACTAGCCCGCTAGTTATTGAAAATATTGTTAATATTTCACAAAAATTAAATTACTTTAAATAACACGCCGGATGGATCGAATTAATAAAAATAATGGAAAAAAAAATTTTAAAATATTATAGAGAAATCTCAGTTACGTTTTCATGCGCCGCCGCTTTGAATCCTCTTTTCGGCGTTGACGGCGTAGAAAATTTTATTGAAGAAATAAATAACAATATAGGCGTAGATCTAAGTGATTCAGATTTAGATAATCTGAGTCTTTTTAATTTTAACACTGTTTTTACTGAATGTTATAATTATTACGATAATTTATATGGGTCGCGGCCCCGAGAAGATGTGTCGCAACCCAAAACATCTAGTAGTTTTAAAAATAAAATGTTAGAGTTAGCCTCTAGGAAAAAAGCGCGCACAACATCTAGTAGTTTAAATGAATTAGGATTGTACACAAAAACACAATTTCGTGATTTTATGTCCACGAACGAATTAGAAAATTTCGATATTTTAAAATGGTGGAAAGGTAAAGTAAATACCTATCCTATTATGGCATATATGGCCCGAGATTTACTAATGATCCAAGCTAGCACGGTAGCTTCGTAGTCTGCTTTTTCAATTAGTGGCAGGGTTTTAAACGAGCGGAGAAGTCGACTAAACGAAGAATCACTCGAGATCTGCATATGCTACAAGGACAACCTGGACGCGATGAAGAGAAAGCAGCATATTTCAGTGATCGAGGATAGCTCGTCGGACATGGAAGACGAGATGGACGCGATCAATTTAAACTAGGGCCACTAGGCAACTTTTTGTATTTTTTTGATTTGTAATTTTTAATAATTTAGAATATCTGACATTTGTAATTTTAAAAAATTTAGAATTTCCTAATTTCTGTATATGCACTTGTACAGTATAAATTTTACACATTCCTAAATTTGTATAATTTCATTACATTAATTATTAATAAATAAAAAAATTCAACGTTGTTGTGTTTTTTATTTTTAAAAATTTTTATATAAAATTAAAAAAATAAAATATAAATTAAAATAATAACCGGGCCCGGGCTAAGCCCGGGCCCGGCCCGGGCCGGCCTGGGGGGCCTTACCAGGCCCCCCTCACGGGGGCATTGCCCGGCCCGGCCCGGTTAATGATTAGGCCCGGCCCGGGCCCGGTTCGGAAAAGCCCGGGCCCTGCAGGCCCGGGCCAAGCCCGGGCCCGCCAGGCTTTATGTGCACCTCTACTCCTCGGAAGTTTTCTTCTTGTCGGGTGGGAGAGAGACCACTTTCTTCACCTTCACTTTCATCTTCTTCGAGGGGCTGAGGCGAGACGGAGCGAAATCCTCGGTCGGCCTCTTTAGGGAGGGGGTCAGCGATTCTTTAGCCGCCTCGGCCGCCATGTTGGCGAGAGCGACGTCCTTGGACGGCTTGATGTTGCTTTTATAAGGGGGGTGAACTGGCACGTTCCTCTCTCCTGATAAAGGCGAGACGGAGTGTTAAAGGAAGAAATCAGCGAGAGGGAAGTAGTAAAGGCGAGACCAAAAAGGAAGGTCAAGCATACCTTCACCAGGAAGCACGGGGAGGAGTGAGCCAAGACCGCACCTCAAATACTGGACCTCAAAGTTCTTTCCGACGAAGTACTCGCAGAAGAGCTTATTCGTGCCGCCGACTTGGGGGGTTGCGTAGAAGACTTCGGCGGGCGAGACAGGCGCGAGCGGGACGCCACCCAGGTTGTCGCGGATGAAGACGAATCGCGTGAGCCAATGATGGTTCTTGTTGGGCGTCTCGCTGACTTTGAGGCCTAGCCCTGTGAAGTAGGACACCCCGTCCTGATTGGCGTGGTAGATGAACAGCTTGCGGAAGACAGTTAGGCTGAACTCTATTCGCTCTCGCCGCATGTAGCTCGCAAAGGCGACCAGGACGGAGATGGCGTTAGGGTTCCGCTGGGCTGGCACGGTGTCGAAGTACTTCAAGACCTGCTTCACCTCCGGCCAGAGGGGTAGTCTCAACCCCGCCTCGAAGTGCGAGACGGGGAAGGCAAGCTCCCCGGGGTAGAACGTGTTTATGCTCTCGCCGACTCTGGGGGGCGCGATTCGAAGCTTTCCGGCAAGTATTAGCGAATGAAGGCGTCGTACTCGTTCGCAGAGATACGCCCGGGTGGAAAATCGTGATCCGCAAATCGCTTCCCGCAGCGGTTGCGTCCCTCGCCTTCTTCAGCTTTTTTCTTCCCCATAATCGTGTGAAACGGCCGGAATTGGAAGCAGAGGAGGCTGGCGAGGTGACCCAAGGATGAGGAGGCGATATGGCAGACGAGCGGTCGGCACGCGAGAGGGACGAAAAAAATGGGGGGGCTGAAGCGCAGCGATTTATGAAAGCATGGGCTTGACCCCGGTGAAGGGGATATTTATAGCAATCATAGGGTTTGGGAAAAAAGTGTACGGACGGAGAAATTGTGCAGGGGAAGGGGAAGAGGCGGTCGACCCTTTCTCTCTCCAGGACTCAATTTGCGCAGCCCTAGGTGGGCCCTCAGCACAGCCAAGCGGCGGGAATAAATTAAAATTAAAAGAAAAAATCGGTAGGTCAAGAAAAATTAGCATAAATGCATAATTTAAATACTGATTACAGAAAATCAAACAAATACGGAGAAGCGGACAATTATTAAATTAATAAAGTTCATCCCGCGCGCGGCGGGCGGCAAGTTCACAGGGCGCATAGTTTGCGCGAGACGGAAACATAAATAATTACAAGCCATAAATGGAGGAAAGAGACGCGAGACGAGACGAGAACTCGTCAATTCTTGTGCCACCTCCAGCGCCCTCCGCCGCGGGATCTCGCACAGGGAGGGCAGTTGGGGAGGTGGAAAGCGCGAGCCGCGTCAACACCGCGGCGAGCGAGACGGAGCTGTTGGTCGACCTTACTCAAGATAGCCTGGGGGGTCGGTCTCGTCTACTTCAATATCGGCATCGATCTCCGAAAACAGGCGGGCGCACTCCACCTCCAGCCAATCGATCTGATGGTCCGCAGCTTGCTTCCCCTTTTCCAGCTCCTGGATGATGCGCGCATGCTTCCGTAACTTCTCCGCTACCCTACGCTTCATTTCCAACGGATCCATGGGATCGCCTAGGTAGTCAGTCTTCGATTTCGTCTATGGGAGGAGGGGGCGAGACGACCATCTGTCAGAAGTAATCGTCAACGGGCGAGTCCTCGACCAGCGAGTCCTCAGCATGCGAGTCGCGCATACCTGCGTAGAAAATTGGGAAGGTGAAATGGAGAAATGGTAGCGAAGAAAAGCCCAAAAGGAAAAGTTTCTTACTAAAGCGGCGAGAGGAACCCGTGGTATTAGGAGGATCGCCCCTCCTCGTCGCGAGAGTAGATGAAGGAGTAGAGGGTTGTGGCGAGACGGACGGATGGCGGTGTTCGGAGATATTTATTCGTATGGTCTCTGGACGATGAGAAGGCGTCGGGACCTTCTAAATACGGGCAACAAGTAAGAAGACAAACGGGATGGAGATGAAGGCATGTCGATGTTGATAGATTTACCTCCTTTTCTCTAGGATTGGCCGGGGTTGGAGGGATACGCCTCCCCGGGACGGTGCGAGAAGGCTCCCCTGCTGAGAGGGGAGGATCAGCGGCTTTCGCCTTCTTGGGAGGGGAAGAGGATAACGGTAAGGAAGGAGGAGCGCGGACCGGGATCTTGTTCAGAACCGTCGCGGTCGCCTTGTTCCTCTAGCGCACCGCCGCGACGCGGTCACGAAAACTTTGGCTGAGAGACATAGGGACAGAGGATAGAAGAGGATAAAGCGAAGGAAGCGGCCCCCTGCAGGGAGATGAGTCCTATATTTATAGGTTGGGCAAGGGGCCCACAAAAGATTCCCTCGTAAATTCACTTTAATGACACGAGCCTCGGTTAGACTATCTTTCCGAGTTTGTAACAACCTCGAAAAGAGTGGTGATTGTGTACAACCTCGAGCTCGTAGGAGCCAAAGGCTTGAGGAAGGGAGCTAGCCGAGACGGCCCAGGGCGGTCGTCAATTCGCAGAGCGAGTGGATCCTGGCAAGAAGGACTTAGGCGAGAGGGCCCAGGCGAGAAGGTCTAAGCGAGAGTTGCGCCATGAGATGGGCGAGCAAGTGCCAAGGGAGGAGGCACTCGCGGGTGAGTGGTCGACTCGCCATGCGAGAGGGCTCCAGAGGGGAGCCCTCGCTAGCGAGACGGTGCTCTCGCCAGGCGAGAGGACCCCAGAAGGGAGTTCTCGCCAAGCACCGGTTCGGTTTAAAACCGGTTCAGGTAGGGTCGGGTCCATCTTTTAGCCCCATGGGATCTTACGCTTTTGCCCTGGGTGGTCTGCATATAACCCTTCAGAACAGCAGAGTTTGGTTGTTGGCAGACCCGACAAAGGGTATTCTAGTAATTTCAGGTCAGCTCCATTTGGTTATTGGCAGTTCTAGTTCAGAGGCCTATAAATAGATCGGTAAGGTGCCTTAGAAGAGATGCATTCCTAACTCTCCTTCTCTTCTTCTAAGGCACCTAGCTCAGCATTGGCTAGGGGGGGGAAGAATTTCCGATTCTTCCGGGTACGAGGTGGGACCTCCGCGCTGGAGCCCCCGGTCTAGTCTTTCGAGAGCCTTGTCAAGAGGATGGTCCGAAGAGAGTAAGTGTGAGTTGCACCTTTAGTTCCAAGCTTTAGGAGGGACCGACCTTGTTGGTTCCAACAGAAATGTCTCTTGACATTTTGACGAATTGGACTTGGATTCGTCGAGTACTCTCTTGACATTTCGACAAATTGGGTTGTCTGTATTCGTCGAGTATTCTCGTGTTATCTCGGAGAATGGTTCCTTGATTCGTCGTATATACATGTGTCATTTCGACGAATGCTGTTAACTCCGGTTTGATTCTTTAAGTACGATTTTGGTCTGGTCTGTGGCTAACTGCAGTTTCGGTATATATATAGGTGAGATAACTGTTATCTCGTGACGTGCTCGACCTAATCGACCCAGATCGTGAGTGTGGTGACTTCTTCCTCGCGACGGAACTGTTTCAAAACGTCGAAGTCGCAGCTGTCGATCCATTGCCGCCGACCATTCCGACCTGTTGTCGTCACCGGAAATTGTTTCTTAAGCTTCGTCTTCGTCACCACCGCCTCTCCTTTGACGAATCTAGCAATTCGTGGAGACGTTGAGGGCATTCCTTCCTCCAACTTAGATCTTGTGCGACAAGAGTCTAAGAGTTCTTCTTGCTCGTGTGGATACACATAGAGGCGTGGATATACTTCTACGCTCGGAACTCCAGCCGCAAGTGTTCGTCGGACTTCTTTGGAGCATCTTGGTTGAGTAGTGACTCAATCCCACTAAGGTATATTTTTTTATTCAAATTTGGTTTTACTTTTTGATCAATGTTCATCGCAAGATTCATTTCTCTTTGGGTTTTCTTGATATTCCGTTGCGCACATGTGATATGCATCTCTCCAAGAAAATCCCAACATAGACCACTTCCCTACCTCCTCCCTTGGTCGGCCATCACCTTGCTGAGGCCAGCCACCACCCCAACCATCCCACTCACCATTTCTTATAATCACCATAACTATCCTCACCACAAATAACCAATATGACTACACACACCTCCTCATAATTACCCCCACTAGATTTCATATATCTACCTTAACCACTCACTATCCTTCCAATAACTAATTCAACCACACACTAACAATCACAAATACCACATCCAACCATCCCAAACTACACTCCTTCCTTGAAAACTACCACAACCACCCTCCAATGTCATAACTATCCGTAACTATCCACTTCCCAACAAATTCCTGCAGTAAAAACTGATCTCACGCCTCTTTTCTAACCACCCATCCGCTGAACTTTCACTCCATTACTAGCCATTGAACTTTTCCTATCATTCAGCTGGATCACCTAATGCTATCACTTTGCTGAACAGGCCCCCCTCTAGCCCCTCCCTTCCAGGATCTCAGCAGGATAGGCTCCAAGTTCACCGTATGAACACCTACAAAGACTTTCCCGTCATTAACTGTTACACACTGGCACTCGCAGCTACCCTCTTCTTCAATCCACTGCAAAATCCAGCACTGAGCACCCCTGCTGAACCCAACCAAATCCGCACGAGGCCTGCAGCCCCCACCTATAGACTCAAGACCACCTGTACTAGCTTTATCAAATAGTTTGTGGCTTAGTGAAACTACTGATAGACAACAGGTTGTTGGAAAATGAAGTAACTAACATCACCGATATCAGAGGTAGGATTCAGGGAAGCTCTTATGACACATTTATCAAAAATAGAGGCCAATGAGCTATCTGCTCTAACATTACAATAGCAAGGAACATGGAAGGTGATCTGATTAATGGTCATTTTATATATTGGAAGCAATTCATGAAGAATTAGATCAAATGAATTTGTAACAAAATACTTGGGCAGAAATCCCTAAACTTGATCTTATACACATAAAGCTAACAAACATTAAACAGCCAGATTCCTAGAAAAAATCAGACTAAATGAGCACACCACAACACAACAATAACGACCAATTCAAGGAACGACTAGCAGCACTACAATGGATAACACTATACATACCAAAACAACGGACAACTTCCACAGAGCCATCAGAGCTCGAGTGGATAGAAGACCCAACAACGACTAACCATCAAAGCACAATCTGCGCGTACACATGAACTACCCACATAAGGGGCAAAGACTTCAGCAAATAGCTCGGCGGACCGACGGAGGAAATCTGAGCAGCTCGGAGGGGAGAATATTGATGCAAATTGTGCCTCTGCAAGCCCGTAAGCGATGTGTTCCCATTAATGTCGATCACCTACCTTGCGTGTCATACCACACCCCACAACTTCAATCTCCATCTTCCATCAACATATCAACTTGCCTCGCGCTCGAAACCTTCTGACACATGGCCCAGACGAGACAATGATAATCATAAACATTAAGGCCTTCGGAGAAACCCTCACACAATATCGTGACCGACACAATGACCGTATGGATTCCTTGCAAGCAACTATTCTGAAGATTGACGCTTAGATAGTGCAGCTCCATCAAGCCATCACCGGGCCTTCTTGGCTTTTACGGACAAACCTTCCTCACTCAGTCACTCGGCCCACCAACGAACTCAACTTCCTTCTACCCCACAGTGGTTGATGCCTTCACACATGCTGCAAGCACTTTAGAGGGGCCTTTCAAAGGCACAGATCTCATGGGCTGCATCCTGAAGGCATGACCTGAACGAGACAATGACAGTCACAACATTGAGGCCATCGGGAAAACCCTCACACGAGATCGTGACTGACAGGATGAACTTATGGATTTCATGCAAGCAACTATCCTCAAGATTGACGCTCAGGTAGTGTAGCTCCATCAAGGCATCACCGGACATTTTTGGCTTCTGTGGACGACCCCTCCTAGCTCGGCCCACCAACAAACTGAACTGGCCTCCACATGACAGTGGTTGATGCCTCCACACATGCTCTACGCACTTTAGAAGGGACCTATTTCAAAGGCACGGATCTCATGGGCTGATTCGTGAAGACCAAAGGGTTTCCATCATCCTTATGGGGGAAGGCTCCACACTCCATTGAATTTGTTGGTTGCGGATCACAACACATCTTACATGGTCAAAGCTCAAAGAAGAATTAATAAAATGCTATGAACGACACTATTCTGGTGACACGGTGGAATGGATGTGTGGGCTTCCAATGAACATGCTTCCTTCACAGCAACATTGAAGAGTTCATTGAGCTCGTCGACCATGTTCTTGGCTTATCACCTGGCCATTATTCGGGCCTTCATGCAAGGACTTCAACCACATATTCGCTCCTGCCTCTGCACCAATCAATCCATTACTATCACAGATACCGTGGATATTGCTTGCTTGGTCAATGTTGATTTCTTCGTCAAGACCACCGACCACATCCACCCCCACCCCCACCCCCCACCCACGCCACATCCCTCATCATCTACCGCATATCCCACTACGCCAAAATACTACCCCCATCTACCACAAAACAACTCTACCCTGACCACCCTCCTCATACTCACCAAACACCTCCAATCCCAAACCATCATTCCCACCCAAAACTTCTCGTTCACCACTTCTCCAACCAAGAACACATTGAACTCTGTCAAGACGTTTTTCTTTCGATCTAAGTAGTCGTACTTGCCATGATTGCCTCGTGAAATAGCTGCATGCAATCATAGGGAATGATGACTCAAAGGTCACCATGAAAACTTTGAGATAACTGCAGCATCGGCTCAACAAAACAATTTTATAGACTAGATGTTTCAAGCTACTTCGTAGGGGTAATCTTTGAACTCTGCACAATGAAACTTAAGGTGCAACTTTAGGTTCATCCCATCCATATCATGATGGATAGTGAGGTGAGTCACAATATCCAATCACTGGATTTAGTGACTCGATTGAACCTGGAGACAGCCAAATTTCACCATTCTTTGGAGACAGATGCCACAACCATATAAGAAGAATTTGTCAAAGCAGGTGGGCACTTGTACTATCACAGTATCACGATGGATTTCTACGCCTATGGCCTGGATGTGATCCTGGGAGTCGCTTGGTTACAGAGATCGGGGGAGGATCCAGTCAACTTGCCCAATTGATCATGTGTTCTGAACTGGAGGTGCAACCTCATGAGTCATGTCCATCATGGTGGTGTCCCTTTTGCAGACATTTCACCATTATCACACTCGTTACCAACTGCCTTAAGAAAAGGCATTTCATCTGGATCAAGGAAGCTGGGCACGTCTTCCACGTAAAAGGAAAACTCACTAGTGCACTCATTTTGGCACTCCCAAATTTTAAATACCTATAGTTTGATTGTGACACATACATTATTAGTATTGGTGTTTTGTTCATCCAAAAGGGTTGACAGATTGCAAATTTTAGTAAAACGTTGAATGACTAAGGGGCTAGATACTTATGGAGGTCATTGAGTTCTGCGTTACTGTTCAAGCTCATCACTATTAGCGGCATTATCTAATCGCGTGTGAGTTGGTATTAAAAATAGATCACGAGGCACCGAAACATCCAAACTCCTAAAAGAAGATTAGGCAACAGGCCAAGTGGACGTCATACTAAAAGTTTATATTTCATCTGAGGCACAAATCGGCTATCTCAAATTGAGTAGTTGTTGCACTTAACTGACCCTATTTATAGGTACCCCATAACAGCATATTTTTTACTTAGATTTCCAGGTCTTATACCATATTGATTCATATTTTGAATATAACCGGACCACCTATTAATCTTTTTTACTAGGCGCATGTCGAATAGCTAGTCGACAAATGTCGAATAGCGAGTCGACAAATGTCGAGTAAAGTTGAGTTTTAAACATCGATTGGAAGTTAGTTTGCACCATCCAGTAATCCGAAGACATGAATGAAATAAGTATGTTTCACTTTATCAAGATGTTTTGTGAAGATATTAGCCTCTGTATAAATGTGTTTCAAAGAAACTTTTTTTTCTCCACATTGTCTATAATGAAGTGATGCTGATGCCAGCAGGACGGCGCGGGATGAACAATCTAAATGCAACCTAAAATGTGACAAGATGATGAATATGCAAGAGTAGGTCCGCACAAGCAATTGCAGCAGTAATTAATTAATATGAAAATTAAAAAAGGCACTAACATTCTCAAAACCTTAATTAAAGAAAACAAGAAATGTTCACAAACGAGCGAGGCGCAATTATTTCAAGCACGTGCGGAATTAACCCTGCAAGTCATACATCCACAGATACTAATAACACATAAAATAAACATCCACTAAAAAGTCAGGTGCCAAAATAAACAACAACAAAGGACAGAACTTTATACCACAATTCACACATGCAGGCGGCGGTGAAGACGGTTATGGGCGGGCATCAAGAGTCGAAGTATGGATAGGGACTGGTGGTGGTTCGAATGGTCTTAGGTTGTGGTTGTAGCAAAAGAGAGTGGATGTAGGGGTCACGATGGGGGGAATTTATGGTTGGCGGTAGTGGGGTAGACTGGAGGTGGGCGGTTGGTCTGGACTGGAATATGAAAGGGGAGGTAGTAGAGATGGGAGGGGCTGACAGAGAGAGATTGTCAAGAACAGTAAGGGTCTGTTTGGTGGAGAGGGAAACGGGGTAGAGGTGAAGGGATAGAAGTGGATTTGACGTGGAAGGGGAGGTGTTTGGCGCGGATCCGACGGGAGGGAGGGGATACTACAGGTGTGGGAAGATGTAAGGGGAGGGAGGAGGACTTACAGTAGCCGACGGTGGAGGGGAAAGGAGGGGGAGGTGGAGGCGAAAGAGGCAGAAGAACTGGCATCGCACGAAGGAATCCCGGCATCGCGCTTAGGGGATTTTGACCGATGGTTCAAGAAGTTAAAACTGAACTCTCGATGCCTTTGAACCGCCTTCTCCCACCTATACATAACCCTAAAATAAAAAAACTATTCCATAAAAACTGAAAAATCAAACAAAATCGACTCAAACTGTTTGGGACCAATCAGGCGTAAAATACAAGTCAAAATATAAGATGTAATATATGAACTCGACTCGGATCGATCATCCGGACACAACCACGGACTCGGATCGTCCGACTAGGCAGCAGATCACCGCCCCCTATGGGAATACACCTGTGTTGGACGCGGAGCGCCATCACCTCCACCCGGCTTGAAAGCACTCATCGTACTCGTTGTGTAGCCGCGGGGCGAGTCTCTTAAGCTCCTTAGAAGAAATCCAAGTAGAATCGTGTAGAGGCCGACTGCTCCAACGGATAAGATAGCCCACTATATCTCGCAAGACCGCGGTGTAGAATTCGTGACTGATGATCTGAAGTATGTCATCTGTGGAAGTAGATGCCTCCGACTGTAAGGTATCTCCGCCTGACTGATGGGTCAGTGGAACCATCGGGGGTGCAATGCGATCATCATGGGTAGACTCCGCGGATGGCAATAGAGGGGGATTGGTGGGGGCGCAATCGGAGATGAAGGCTCAGGTAGGGGGCTATATGAGATAAAGGCTCAGGTAGAGGTGTCGAGAAAGGGTCCACATACACGCGCTCCTCGTAGTAAGGAGTTAGAGCCTCTACGTTGAATACTCGGTTGATGACCATACCATGAAGGATGTCAATCTCATATGCATTCGTACTAATCCGTCGTACGACTGTCTAGGGGTCCATTCTGCGAGCGCTTAATTTCTTTATTGGTCCTTGCGGGACCCTCTCTGGTTGAATGTGAATCAGCACTTACTCTCCCGCCTCAAAAGATTTGTTCTCGCCTACGCTGGTTTGTTGGATCCTTATAATAATCATTACTAACTGTAATTTTTTTACAGACCGACTCATGAAGTGCATGCATATGTTGTATGAAAGACTCTGCTGACTCACTGGATCTAGACTCGAGGGGAATATCCATCAAGTCAATAGGTTTCCAAGACTCATACCATAATATGATATGGAATGGACTCAAACCTATTGTCATATTGACAGAGTTATTATATGCAAATTCGGCTATGGGGAGAATTGAATCATATCTGTTGGAGCCAAAATTTGACCCCAACGAGAGTTCAGACCCAAGGGGGTAGCTAACACATTTCTCCCGAACTTGACCCCTTGACCAGCCGCTCGGAACTAGAAAAACAGACCCTAGGTTACAGCATGGAGGTCCCTCCACTAACCCGGAAGATCTCAGAGCGCTTCCCCTCCTTAGCCAGTGCTGGGCTAAGCATACCTCAGAAAGCGTTACAAGACTTGAGAAAATGAGAAAGCTTGCCTTCTGAGGTACCCTACGGGTCTATTTATAGATTCCAAAAGTCTGGTCTGCCAACAGCGTAACTCCGCTGTTCTAAACAGCTATATGCAGCCAAAGGTGGTCTGTCAATAGTCAAACTCCGCTGTTCTGGAAGGTTATTTGCAGCCCTGCAAGGGCATCAAGGTAATTTTACCTTTGGACCCCACTGGGTGAATGTTATTCGGGAAGGGTCTCGCTCGCCTTCTAGAGCCAAGATCGGCAGGCGCCGACATAACCATCCCCACTCAACGCCAAGAGCAGAAAGCGTTGACCGGACAGGCTTCACTCAATGCCAAGAGCGGGAAGCATTGACAGAACAGGCTTCACTCAACGCCAAGAGCAGAAGGCGTTGACAGAACAGGCTTCACTCAACGCCAAGAGCAGAAGGCGTTGAAGAACAAGCTTCACCCAACGCCAAGAGCGGAAGGCATTGACAGAACAGGCTTCACTCAACGCCAAGAGCGGAAAGCGTTGACAGAACGGGCTTCACTCAACGCCAAGAGCGGAAAGCGTTGACAGAATAGGCTTCACTCAACGCCAAGAGAGGAAAGCGTCGACAGAACAGGTTTCACTCAACGCCAAAAGCGGAAGGCATTGACAGAACAGGCTTCACACAACGCCAAGAGCGAAAAGCGTTGACAAAACAGGCCTCACTCAACGCCAAGGAACTGGCTCGCGCAGCTTGCTCAGCGAACACTGGAAGGGTCTCACTCGTCTTCTTGAGCCATTTCGCTCATGAAGATCCCGCAAAGCCCTGATCCTGGAGGAGGGACCCACTCATCGAATACGGGGTTGTACACAATCCCCGCTCTTTGTGAGCTTTCGCGAAGTTTAGAAAGAAACATCCAACCTCAGGTATTTGATGAGTGTTTGCTGACCTGGAAGAGAATCTTTTGTGGGCCCCTCCACGACGCTATATATATCCCAGGGCATGTACTCAAGACATTGCTTATTCTGCTACTGCTTATCGCTTGAGCTCTCGCGCTTCTTCGAGAACGTATGCCAAATGGGACTCGCGACCGCTCCCGCGGGAACTTCAAGACCGCCTCGCTGCCGCACAGAAGAAGGCTCTCGACAAACCTCCCAAGTACGCCCCATGTCTTGCGGCCAAGAGGCCCGCAGAATCTGCCTACAGGCCGAGAATGGCCAAATCCGTTTGGCGGGATCGTACTAGAAACGAGCCTGCTTCGCCGACCCTGACCCCTGTCCGCGAGAACCCTGCTCTTCTGTCGGAGGTAGCTTTCTTACCCACTTTATTAGCAAAAACCTTCTGAAATGGACGTCGCATTGATCCGTCAACCCTCTCGCAGGAAACTATACCGGGAGGGGGCGTTGACGCTTCATGGCGAATGCCGAGACAAACCAACCTGGTTGGAACGAGCAGCTGGTTCTGGTGGCTACCCCTCCAGTGGTCCAGGTCGAGCCCGTGATCGATATGGTCGCTCCTGGTAACCTTCTCGCCCGACCTTTGCTTTTTTTAGCCTATAGTCTCTCGCTTACTTAGCTTCCCGCAGCTCCTTCCTTCGGAACCACTGGACTTGCCAGTCCGACGCCGAGAACTCCAGCCGCCAAGGACCCCATCAATCCAATGTCCGGTCTCCTGACCTTGGCTGATGAAGCCGCTGCCAATTTACCTGCGCGTGCGTCGGGTTCTCGGCCCTTGACGGGGAAGGAAACCGCCCTCCCTCCATCGGCCGAGACCCACACGTCGGCGTGAACGCCATACCGCCCGGGCCGAGGAAAGTCGTGCCACTCACTTTTTAAGAAACCCTTTGAAGGGCGGCCCGGCCCCTCCCGCCAGCCATCAGGTAAAATCCCCACCTTTGCGCCAGGTAAGCAAGAGCTCACTTTACCTTTTCTCTTCACATTGTTCTAATTGAATATTCCCTGCTAGATCGGGAGACTGCGGAGGCGGGACCTGACGAAGGCGAGGAGGTGATCTCGCCCCCGCCTTCCCCCAGCATGATGGAGGACTTTCTTGATGCTCCTGGGGACGACAAGGTGCGTAGGAAGAGAGTGGTGGGAGCCCTGTCGAAGCTCATATGGATGCGGCGAGAGGACTCCTTACAGGCGAGCACTCATCAGGCGGCAACTGAACGCCGAATGGGTATGCTCGAGAGAGATTATTCACACCTCATCGGCGAAATGGGGCGCCAAGGAGGTGGGTGCGAGGAGACCTCTCCCGGGAGGCACATCGCGCGACCCCGGGACCAGATGCGCTTGGTCCACCAGGAGCTTACCGTCGTGAGCGCCTACCATTATCCGCGAGTGGCTCCAAGGACCGGGAGGCGAGGTTGGGGCCGCTGGCAGTGGGTCCAATAGTGTATTCTACTGGCTCTCGCCTGCTCTTACCCCAACCTCTCGCCTACCCTTCTCTAAATGTACCCTTTCCGTTGGCAGTGGGTCCGTTGTATCTGACCTTGTTTTTCGCAACGCGTTTAATGCTTTTGCCGAATGCATGTTTCTCGTGTCATGTTTATTTTGTCATCGCTCTTTATTTTTACACGAGATCCTCCCCTGAGTCTTTCGCCATTCACAGGTACGGGAAGTGTGGCAAGATTGGGCGGAATATGAGGCGCCAAAATATAAAAAATTGCTATCTGCGCTTCCGCCGCTATGAAAAATCTCATGATTGCAAAATTTTTCTATAAATAGGTCGGCTCACCAACCGCATTTACTTCTATTTGGACTCTGATCCTTCGTTCTTCTCTTACCCACTCGCCTCTTCTCGATCTCGCGCCTGCGCAAGCCAAGCTTCCCTTCCACGCACTCGCAAAATGTCGGGCGAGACCGAAGGTCGAACCAAGTGTGCGCAAAGCTTCCTTGACCACAAATTTCCCTCCTGCCGGCTGACCGAGAAGGAATACATTTTCGCCATTGCCCTAGAGCATTTCGAGGTGGGGTTCCGCCTCCCCGTCTAGCCTGAGGTGCGTCAGGCCCTCCGGTACTATGGAGTGGTCCCGACCCAGCTCAACTCCAACTCCGTGGCGCTTCTGGTGGCTTTCGCTTGTTACATGCGCGCGGAGAAGATCGAGTTTAGCCTCTCGATCTTCCGGAAGTTATTCAACTTCCGATCCAAAGGCGGGGTCGTCTTCTTCTTCGGGCAGTCGATCAAGACCAGCGGTCTCGCCAATAAGAAATTGAAAAATATTAATTCAGAATTGCGTTTAGAGAATAAAAATTGAAAAATATTAATTCAGAATTGCGATTAGAGAATAAAAATTTAAAAGCACAATTAAATGTACAACCAAATCTTGATGTATCTCATTCTCCTTCTAGGTCTGTAGTTAAAAATATTATACATTTTTTATTGCAAAGAATTAAAAGAAAAATTCAAGTTGTTCGAAAAAAAGTTGAATATTTCTAAAAAGTGTAGTAAAAAGTTGATTGAAGAAAAAAGTGTCTTAGCTCGTAAACTAGAATCATTAAAATTATTTGTGCAAAAAATTCAAATAATAAAAATCTTTTATATCTAGTTTATCTTCAAAGATATATAAGGTATGTACTAGTGTTTAAAATTTCATAAGACATACATCTAGTAGAATATTTAATCCGCATTTAACTTCTCTCAATATTAAAGTAAATATCAACAAATTTTCTATTAATAATAATTTCAAAAATCACTATCATTATAAGCCTCAACTTTATGATTATGGAAATTTGTCATATAAAAAGAATATTTAACCAAAGTATGAATGGAGACTGATCTTTAAAAATGACGCACATATTACACTCGAAAGGACACATTCATCATTATCTCCCCCATGGTTTATCACATTATGTTTGGGTATCCAAAAAACCGCAACACTTGACTTCTTTTGGTTACCTAAATATCTTATTCATTAGTATTCACCTATTGCGCGAAGTAGAAACTAATCAAATCAAAATTACTCAATAATTTAATTCACGATGTGCATAATGCCATTTTTTCATTTCTATTTTGTTTTTGTTTTTTTAAGTCATCATGTCATGGACACTTTGCATATATTTTTGTTATATGACTTACGCATATTAAGTTTAATGATAAATAAATTTAACTGAATGTAATTGAATAATAGTCAGCATTTTAAGTGACCTACTTAACTCTCTGTCCTAGCATCAACTCTAATTAAGTTTATCACCTATGTTAGTTGATTTTCTTTCGTAATATCTCTAAAAATTGAGGTTTGAATTTCTTAAGTAATACTATAAAAATCAATCGTATATATATTAACTTAAATCTTGGAGCTTAATCACATTCTTATATGCCTATGAATGGTGAGTTCAGAGTTCAATTTTGGGCGCATGCAAATCAAGTATATGTGTTAAAACCAACATAGCATTGCATATGGTTACCCTAATTTATCATTCTAGCATTGTCTTTTACTATAGGAAAACCTCATTGTTCATGCTAGTTATATCATATCATGATTTGCTAAAGTTAAACTGAATGTGCTCCATATGATAAATTAACAAACATGAATGTGAACATCACATACACCGCAATGATTTAGTATGATCAATTGATATCCTAAACTCACATTCTCTCTAATTCAATAACATAATTCATAAGAGTACTTAAGAACTTAAATTGGTTATTTCTATCTATCTTAGAAATTGTAAATCATGTGATAGATATTGGTTTCATTGTGTCGTACTCATTTTGGTGTATTGTGTATGTGAAGTGCTTCACCTGTATTTGCATGTATGTCTTTCTTACGAGAACCATAGAATCAAGTGCACATCAATCGAAATCAAATCACATAATCGTTATCACATCATTTTTGGTCTATGAAATATATTTGTACTAAAAGCATGCAACATTTTGTTAATATAAATCAATTTCTTTTAGCATAACACCGCGCTTTGTTCTCGTACTCATCACTCTAGCGTCACCTTATAGTGTATGTTAAATTAAATATTTATGCTATGCACTCTGTGGCTTGCTATGCTAATTCTTTGAAAATAATAATAATAATAATTAGAAAATTAAAATTTGAAAAAACGTGAAATCTATAAATCCAAGCACTAATCATGCATTAGTACCATAACGTATGTGTGTGTCTCTAGGATTAACTGCTTTAGTATGACTATGATCATTCACTCATTGTTTGTGTCTCACAATAGCGATGGCGTAGGGTTGTGTGCATTAGAGGCGCTAACCTGTAAATCATATCTTGTCCTTAACCGGGGAAGGTTCCAGTGGGGCCTTGCAAGACAATGGGTGGAAAGAGTGTTAGATTGAGTGGATTTTTTTGTATACATATGAGGTTAACACCCCAACCTACGACATGTGTGCAGTTCCTCATGTTCATCCGTCACTTAGTACCGGGCTAGGGTGTAGACATTTTGTTTGGGTATTTTTTGTCTGGGCATGCTTAAATTTTATTAACTGCATGATTATTACTTCACATATCATGATTATTTATTTCATGCATATCTTATTAATTTCTCATGATAATTGTGCATATCTTATTGAGTTCTCATGCATATCTTATTTACTTCACTTATCATGATTATTTATTTCATTTGTGCGAACATATAAATCCTGAGTGTCAACACCTTATCTTATTGAGCTCTCATGATAATTGACATATACAATAGACTTTTATATATAACCATTTTGACACATTAGGCTAAATGAATTAATAAGCAACTTTTTTCGTATTTCCTCATGTTTTTCGCTGCATTAGATAGGGTTTGCATCGAATAATCATTTTCCAAAAAGTTGTGAGCAAAAAATAGCGAAACTTGGGCTTAAATCTTAAAAAATCAACTCTCTGTTTGATATCGCGCGACGATAGGTTCATCATCGACGATAGTGATTTCTACATGAAGTGCATCGATTTTTTATGATGTTGTTTTTACTTCCTTTGTGTGCAATTTAGCTTCTTGTTCATGTTTTTGTGTGTAATTTCTGATATCTCTCTGTTTTTAAAAGAAAATTATAAAAAACATTTAACAAATATAAAAATCACAAAATATGTTTTACTTTACCCGTGTATTTATTTATTCTTAAAAAAATTAAAAATTAAAAAAATAATAAAAATTAAAAAAAAATTAAAACACTTTTGTCGAGTATTCACGTCTATTTATTTCAACACTGCAATAACATGACACAATCATTATTAGGACATGCATGACTAGAACTTAAAGCATAAAGATTACGTACAATGTTTGATTGAAGATTGTTAAACTCTGTTTAACATTGTATGTTTGTGTCATGATGTGTTTAATATATTGGTACTTAACTACTGAGTGCGACTATATAGGATAGTGTAGGCTTAACATGTCTCTGGGTATGTGTGGGAATTTAGGTAGCATAATAAATTTTCACGGTTCACACATCCCAAGAAAATGCACTTCTGTAGATATTTCAAAACTTACATGTTATAACTCATGATATTGTGACTAACATACTAAGAATGACCTGAAAAATCAATATCATGTTATTCATGTTTCATATATAGAGCTTAGAGCTTTGGGCCAAAATTACAGTAGTAAGGTCTTTGTATACAAGTTAAAGTGTATCAATCTATGTTGGTAGATTTCGATTGATTCGGGGGCATTGAAAAAAATAAATATAAATTGATAGTAAAAAAGAGAGGAAAACTCATATATATGCTATCATAATATGCACCAAGGATACCCTTAAGCACTACTCATTTCTCTTGATAAGCCTTCATAAGCATTGTGAGGATGAGCACCTTGTTCTATGGAATCGTTTTGATCTTGTGCAAAGACAGTTAATTGCGTTAGGACATTTTGTTCTAGTCTTGGTATAGGGTGGATCGAAATGTGACAAGATTTTTCACTTCACCACTCCTGTGTTAGCATATTGATTTATTGAGATAAAACATGTATTAATGATTATTTCTACCTGATGTTTTTTCTTTTGATGCTACACATACACCTGTCATTATTCTATCTAACTCTTCCATGCATAAGAATTGGACTTAAACTACAGTGATTATCTATCGCACAAGTGTACTAGTACACGATTACTATTCATGACGTTTTCAATATTACACTGCATTAACTCTATAAATCAAATGATATTGTACGTCAAATTTTGTGTATTTAGATTCAAATGCTTTGTCCAGATATTTCTTATGCTCTGTCATTCTTTAAATAAAATGTTTTTTATATTGACTAGGTCTGTCCAAATATTATTATTTTCTCCCATGTCTGTTTTTGCTTTGCCAAAACTTCATCTCCATGTTTAATCCCTATCCTCTACCGTTAGTTCTCCGCCCTTTTGATAATATCAAAAGGGGGAGATTTATTTGTTCATGAGTATGTAATACTAGTCACCTAGGGGAAGATCACGTGCAGGGAAAGCACACATGTAGGGGGAGTCGTACTTTTGTTTATATTTCATGCTTATTGTTGAATTTCACTATACCACCTACTACTGATTTATATTTCATGAACGAGATTTGATATTATCAAAAGGGAGAGTTTGTTAGAACTCATGGTCCGCATATCTTTAGTTTGAGAATATCAAATCTCAAGTTGCATTTGATCATACTTGTGTTGGGTATAGTGTGCAGGTTTATATGTATGAAAAACAGTTTCAAGGCATGTGACCTACTGTCGGGCGCTAGCACTACCGCTGGCGCTAGCGCTGAAAAATTAATGTTGAGCGTGCAAAGAGTCTTCTCTGTGACCTACCGTCGGGAGTTAGCCCTACCGCCGGGCGCTAGCCAATTTGACTGCATCAAGGAGAAGCCGCTACCTCCAGGAGTTAGCCCTACCGCCGGACGCTAGCCAATTCGACTTCATCACTACCGTCATGCGCTAGCCCTACCGCCAGGCGCTATCCTATCAAATCAACTACATCGAGGAGGAACCACTACCGCCATGCGCTAGCCTTATCGCGTCGTGGTATCCAAAAGTGGTGCGAATATTTTAAGGATATTTTTCCTAATTAAATGGACAGTTGGCGACACCGCGTGAGAAGACCTACCGCTGGGCGCTAGCTCTACCGCCAGCAGTAGCTTTTTTAAAGACAAGTATAAAAGCACACGTTTTTTTTTCTGAGGTGAGAACAAGGAGAAGTATTTCACGTCTAGGGTTCGGCTATCGCCTCTGTTGGTGCGAACCACCGTCTCCGAGAAAGGAAAAGCGAAATTTCTCCCTCCCGTTCGTGATCGAATAACTCTGAAGAGCGAAGTCTCCAACGATCATTAGCGGCTGATCGAGTGCACGAAAAACGACATTTAGAAGCATCGATCGCGCACCGTTCTACGGAGAAATTTTTTTTTTTAGAGAGCAATAATTTTAAACTCTTTTATTCTTATTTGTATTTTCACTTCTCTATTCAGTCTTGAGTTTGTGGGAAAGTTGTGGGAAATCGGCCTGGGAGGCCGTCGGATTTTTGGGAGCAATCTGTGGAAATTTTCCTGAGACGACGTCTAGATCTGGGAGATCTAGTGGGCTCTAAGACCCTTCCGGGGAGTAAGGGGAAGTGTCGACTTATCAATCTTCTTGGGAAGAAAAGAGAGAGTCAACCGGTCCTAGTTGAGGGTTGGTATAGAAACCAAAAAGATTTTGAGAGTTTCGCGCCTCCGATCTCCGACGTCACGGAGATCAAGTTGTTTTGTTGTAACCCTTGTGTTTAATATTGAATAAAATTAAATTTCTTTTATTCTTTCTCAAATTTGTGATTGTATGTTGCTAGGATTTTGAGAGTTGTGTGGGAAATTAGAAAACGAATTTTCACAGGGGAAAAGTGGTACTGTGACCTACAGCCGCGCGGTAGCAGTCTACCGCCCCGCGGTAACGTCCAGACCAGGTCGCTCTTGGTGAAATTCATTTTATTTCTGAATTAAATTGAAAACTTTATTCCCCCCACCCCCCACCCCCACCCCCCACCCCTGTAAAGTTGGACACCAGATCTAACAAAGGCGTATATGATTATTTATGGTTTTGAATTATTACTTAGGCCCGATAAATTTTCCTCCAATTTCGATGTGAGATTCGGTTCATTCATGCACCTCATTTCACCTAGAAACATATCACCTAGAAGCATATCATCCTAGAAGCATATCATCCTAGAAGCATATTGTTACACCCCCGGACGGATCCGAAGGCGACAACGGGGCTGAACCAACTGGTTCAGCCCCCACTCTATAGATGGCGGCCCTCGGGGGGGGCTGAACCCACCCGGTTCAGCCCCAATTGGGTCCGGCCGGCCCCCTTGGCCGGCCGGCCTTGGTCCGGGTATAAATATACCCGGATCCTCCTTGGGGGGAGCAAGCAAGATATTTACAAGGTATTCCTTCCTCCTCTTAACCCTAGCCGTCTTCCTCTCTAGATCTCCCTTCTCTCTAGTAGATTCATAACATTTGGTATCAGAGGATCCTTCCTCCCAAATTTTTTTGGTTCCGCTTTCATACGCGTTCTACCAGACCCGACAACTCCTGGATCGCATCGATCCTGCTCGCACCGACGATTTCGCGCGTCGACCTTTCCCGGCATCGCTCGAGTCGACCATTCCCGGCATCGCGCGCATCCGATCGCTCGCATCGACCACAACCTGCGATCGCGTCGACCGCTTCCTGCATCGCATCCGCTGCCGTACCTCTCCTTCCTGCCGATCGCGCGTTTCTCCGCCTCCGCTCGCTTCCGTTTCGACCCCAGGTGACGGCGGACGGTATCCGGGAGCCGCATTTGCGGGCTGCTGCTGCTGTCTCCGCGGCCCTGCTTCCTGGCCTCATTCCCGGTCCGGCTGCTTCTCCCGGAGGCTGTCGTTCTTCCAGTGGCTGCCGCTTCTGAATCCTTCTAAATTGTTGATATTTTGCACACTCCCGGGATCCCATCATGGTGACTCGTACCCAAGAGGACTCCACTCGGCTCGCACATCTCGAAGAAAAATACACCGGTCTGACTGACACCGTGGCAGCCCTCGCCGATAAGTTAACGGCATCGGAGAAACGTCTCGAAGAGAAATTGGATACCCGCATGGACGAGCTTAAAAATATGTTGACTCAACACCTTAAAGGCAAAGGTGTGGTGGGCGAGACCAACACAGTCCAGTTTCTCCTTCCTACTCCAGCCTCAGAGCACGACGAACGAGCCTCTAGCCTCAATGGGGGGCTTGGAATTGACGGTGAAAGGGGAGGAGTCTCACGCCGACCACCGATATGGTCCGGGGCCACCCCGTTGGGTGGAATCGCCACGTCTGCTTTGGATTTCCCTCCTCACCGCGAAGACCGCCAGAAGGACCAACGACCCCACGGGCTGGGGTACACACCCCGTGATGGGCTCCTCCCTATTCCAGGAGCACCGGGACACGCCTCGGGCGGACGGGGAGGAGGCGGATGGGAGTTTAGACCGCCTTTCTTGGGAAACCCCTATGGAGAGGGATTGGGGGTACCCACATGTGGCCGCTGATCAACGGCTACCGCGTCGACACGGGCAAGAGTACGGAGGACTTGGGCCACAACTACCACGCGCTTATATGCCGTCGAAGATTGCCCGCATGAACTACCCCAAGTTCAAGAGAGGTGATGCACTCGAATGGGTCCAAAAGGCAGAGTTATTTTACAGCTATCAGGAGATACCAGAAACGCAGTGGGTAAAGTTGGCGTCCTTCCACCTTGAAGAGGACGCATACCAGTGGACCCAATGGTTCCTCCGGGGACGAGATCACGCGCCATGGTACGAGTTTGTCGACGGATTCACCGCCCGCTTTGGTCCCCTTGAGTATGAAGACTTCGAGGCTCTTCTTCAGAAGTTGCGTCAGAAAGGGACGGTGATGGAGTACCGAACCGAGTTTGAACGGTTGGCCAACAGGGTGCAGTGGAGCGAGAGGACATTAACAAGTTGTTTTATTTCTGGCCTAAAGGAAGACATCAGAGATGAGGTGCATGCTTATATGCCGCGCAGCTTGACACACGCTATCAGCTTGGCCCGGATTCAGGAAGAGCGTCTCAATCGACAAAAGTTCAGGGGGGACACTTCGAGGAACACTACACACCTGCCCGACACAAAGAGGGCTCCAGCAGCTGCCGATAGGGCCACAATGAAGAAATTGACGTGGACAGAGCTACAGGCTAGGAAGGAGCAAGGATTGTGCTTCAACTGCGATGAAAAGTTTACCCCAGGCCACAAATGTCAGAGGACCCAGGTTTATATGTTACAGGAAGATCCGATGTCGGATGGAGATGGAGGGGAACAGGGGCACATTATGAATACAGTCGAGTACGGGGTATCTTCTTTGACCATGGCGGGAGACTCCGCTCCACCCACTATGAGTATTGCGGGGCGGATTGGCCAACAGCAGGTGACCATTCTGCTTGACAGTGAGAGTACACATAATTTTATTAGCTCGGCAGTGGCACAGAAGCTGGGGCTAGAGGTCATCACGGATGTCGCGTCGCCGGTCGTGGTGGCCGGTGGACACGAGCTGCATTGTGAAGGCGTGCTTCCGAACGTGGAACTCAGTGTGCAAGGGTACACCGACAACATGGATGTCTACTTGTTGCCCATCCAGGGGCCAGATATGATTCTGGGGGGCCCAATGGTTGCGACAGCTGGGCAGGGTGACTCTGGATTGGGAAAGGCTGACTATAGAGTTTGCTAGAGCTGGGAGAGAATACTGTCTGCAGGGAATCCACATCTCACCAGTGCCAGGGGGCTCTTTTTGCTGTTTGGAGCGGCTACCAGATTCCCACCTTGAGGACAAGCTGGGTCTTGATGGGGTGGGGAATGTTACGCCCCCGAACGGATCCGAAGGCGACAACGGGGCTGAACCAACTGGTTCAGCCCCCACTCTATAGACGGCGGCCCTCGGGAGGGCTGAACCCACCCGGTTCAGCCCCAATTGGGTCCGGCCGGCCCCCTTGGCCGGCCGGCCTTGGTCCGGGTATAAATATACCCGGATCCTCCTTGGGGGGAGCAAGCAAGATATTTACAAGGTATTCCTTCCTCCTCTTAACCCTAGCCGTCTTCCTCTCTAGATCTCCCTTCTCTCTAGTAGATTCATAACACATATAATCCTAGAAGAATATCATCCTAGAAGCATATTAGGAGAAGTTTTAATTAGGTGTCACTGCCCCCAAAGACGTCGTTTTCCCTCATCGGACCGCCACAACGAATTCAGGATGTTACAGAAAGTTACTTGTTTAAAAGGACTTGTTTACGTATCTATGAGGATCCACTATTGGAAACCTTGCATCAAGAACCTCACACGTCAGGATTAGGAGAACATGTCGGTCAATCAAAGTAACTGATCCACTATTGGAAACCTTGCATCAAGAACCTCACACGTCAGGATTAGGAGAACATGTCGGTCAATCAAAGTAACTAAACCTTGCTAGATCTCGTACAATTGGTTGAAGCTAAAACATGATGTTATTAATTTGTTTCAAAAATGCACCATCCTTCAGTTATATATATGGCACACATAACACAAGATCATATAGTATATTATCTATTCAAGAGAAACTACGAGATGAACTGTCTATGGATTTCATGGTTTTTCACTCGTGAAATGTAAGGTTGATTATATTATTGTAATGGTAAATTTTCAAAGATCATACATTTTTATCGCTTGTAAGAAGTCCCTAGATGTCGAGCTATTCTTAGAGATATTGTGAGGTTGCACAAAATTCCTCGACCTTTCACTTCTGGCACGGCAAATCTTTTGTGGAATATTTTTGGGAGTCCAATTGGGGCAAATTTGGTACCAAGCTTTAGTTTATTGTCACATATCATAGTTAGATGGATGACCAAACTGAGATTATTAAATGACATGTATGAGACTTTCTTAGGCGCTTAGATGAGGAACATCCTAAGCAACGAAGAGGAACATCCTAAGCAATGAAGAGAAACATCCTAAGCAATAAATTCTCATTTGAAATAATCTAGGGTTGTACCACACTAACATGATTGACAGTCACCTCCATCTAACAAGTACACCTCTTCTGATTATCAATCGTGTATAGATCACTTCGAAATTTTGCATAAAGATATTGCTAATAATTTAGGATCATCTTCTAAAAATATTAATTCATGAACGATACCCAACAATGGGACTAATATTTTTTAGCAGATTGGGCGTTTCAATTTTTTTGGAAGGAAGGATTCTCATATGTACCTTAACATAAGTTGCAGCAATGAAAACTTGGTTCGTACTTTTCAATATGCCAATGCAACTCGGCATTTCAGTGATATGCATTGCAACATATTCGGCATTTCTAGTTCGGGAAGTGGATGGGAAAGTGATGTAGGGGTAGGCTAGTGGTGCTCGGAAACTACAACTCTATGTGCAGGTGCAGGGCTGACACACTAATATAATGCTACATGCAATGTGACCGTCGGTCAACGACGACAATTAATATAAGCAATGTTATGTAATAGCACCACGCAGTTAATCAAAATAAAGAAACAAATAATTAATTTTTAGCAATTTGGCAACGGCTTACTCCGCTCGGAGGGCCTAAGCAAGCACACGGCGAATAAATCCACAAACAATTAATAGCATAAAAGGAAATAACTACCACAAAACTATAATCGCAGCACAATATAGATAAACAACCAAATGAAAATGTCAAGTCACAGAACACAATACCATAAATACTCACAACGTAGAGGGCTGAACCGAGACACTGAAGATTTGGAGGGCCGGATGTGTAGATCGACAATCGGAGGTGGAACCGGTGGCGAGACGACGAGGACGGTGGCTGCCCTTGGCGGGAAATGGTGGTAACGGATAGTAAAACGGCGGATCCGGCCACGAATAAGTAGATCCGGGTCGAGGATGGGTAGATCCACTATTTAGGGGCGGATCCGGGCAAAATGGAAAGTATGAAATGTGGAAATAACGGATCGGGAGCGAAAATCTCAGATCTGAATGGATCTAGAGAATTAGGGTTGTTTGGAAGTGGTTCCACGAAGGGGAGAAGAAGTGGAGGGGCGGGTGAACAGTAACTGTGAACAGTAACCGGCGAACAGTGTCGGCGGCCAGTGCGGTGAACAGTAATCGGGTGAACAGTGCTCGGATGAACAGTGTTCCGCGTATGGAAGAGTGGCTGCTGGCTGGAATGGCGGGCTGCAGCGGTTCTGGAGGGTTTCCGATGGCTGGAAAAGGGATTTGAAGGGTGGAAAACGAAGGTGGGGGTAGGGGTTACCTTGGGGAGGAGTTTGGCGGCCTAGG
This sequence comes from Platanthera zijinensis, assembly GCA_039513925.1. NCBI lineage: Eukaryota > Viridiplantae > Streptophyta > Magnoliopsida > Asparagales > Orchidaceae > Platanthera > Platanthera zijinensis. The sequence goes on from CM077091.1 coordinate 77,165,878, forward strand.
AGTCATCACCTAGGGTTCCACGGCGTCGGCATCGGGGAGGGATCGCTGGAATCCGGGAATGCTCTTCTCCAAATTCAACAATGGCCTCAAATCAGCCCCCTAGCATCCTATTTATAAGAAAACACAAACTAGGGCATCCCCATCAACGGCTATGATTGGCCGATGGGTTAGCCCTTTAAAATACATCAAAATAAACTCAAAAATATAAAGTAATATAGCGTTTTGACTCGCGGCGACGTTCCGGACGCAATCGCGGAGTCCGATCGTCGATCCGGGCGCGCCAAATATGGAAAGTTGCCAAATCAGCCCCGAGCGGGCCCAAAACGCGTCCTCGTCTCTGCTCCGCATCAATCTCCCCGGCTTGAAAGAATTCATCTCCCGATGAATAGGGATCAAAATTCTCTCGCTGCATGCCGGGTAAAACTCGAAGAAGTCCACCAGAGGTCGCCCAAGTATCGTCGCTGGAAAGTGTCCTCGCCGATCAACTCCCCCTGACTGAAAAGATGTCATCTCCGGTGAATGGAGACGGACGTGCTGAAGTCGAAGTCCAGGGGCGAATCGATCAAGCTCTGCTGCAAGTACCCAAGAGTCACCAACGTCTGTAGTGGGAATGCACTGGTGGAGTCTGGTCTCCATGAAGCTCTCAACGCTCAACTCACGAGTGGTGGATCCTGGTGCGATCGGTGGTGCCTGTGGTGAAACCAAAGAAGACGAGTCCCCAGGTGGGTGGAGGTCAACAATGGGTGAGGACGTATGAGGGTGATATGGTAACGACAGTGGGGATGGGGGTGGCTGGGTATCTCCACTGCTCGGGTCCACATACTCATGAAGTTCATAGTACGGAGTCAGATCTTCAACATTAAACACAGGGCGAATTCCCATATTGGCCGGGATGTCAAGTCGGTAGGCGTTGGTCCCAATACGACCAATAATTGAGTACGGACCCATTCGCCTCGCGCTTAACTTCTTGGCAGGCCCCGAAGGGAGCCTCTCAGGGCGGACTCGCACCATTACCTTCTCGCCTACATTAAGTATTTGCTCTCGTTTTCGCTTATCTGCATGGGTTTTATAATTTTCATTGCTTGTTAATATTCGTCGGCGGACCGACTCATGCAAATCATGCAAATGCTGTGTAAATGACTCAGCAGACTCATGCAGGTAATGCAAATGATGCGAAGACAACATGACAGACACGGTACACTCATTATAGGAAAATCTAATAATGCCTGAGATGTCTCTCAAATGTGGTGGCCTATCAGGAGGTTCTTTCGGTGGAGTGTAGACAAACTCATCCCGTGTGTGACGAGTGCTCAGATGACCGTGAGAGACAACTATTCTCAAATACGGGCTCGTAAAGAGCCAAATGTCTCTCAGGGAACGTGGCGCATCAGGGGGGTCCCCAGGAAGTGTGTAAGAAAAGTCATCACGAAGGAGACGACCACCTGAGTGAAAATCGTGTGCATTGACTAGAAGTCGTGACTCTAAAATGTGGTGAGCGTCCCAGACAAGAAAGAACTCATCGGGTGGCTCAGCGGGTGGCGTGTCCCAAAACTTATCCAGTGTGTGAGGTGTCATAAGGTAGGTCCTCACAATATGAGTATGCTTAAATGGACTCAAGGTAGGCCCTATATATGTCATGCTCCACTCAAGGTCCCTTCTCTGGGGTAAGGCCAGAGATGATGATGAAAGAGGCGTCATACCTGAGCGGCTCACCCGAGTCTCAACCTCACCAAGATGTGGCGGATCATCAGGAGGCTCAACAGGGGGCTCGTCATAGGGCTCGTCACTAAGGTCAAGGTCCTCCCGATGAGTACCATCGAAAGGGGTAGTGCCCATGTGCAGGGGTGACATAGCCACTACGAGATCAACACCAAACTCTGAGCTCTCGATCGTAACGTGACTCAGGGTAATGCCAAGGGAAAAGCGACATAGACCTACGCTCAAGAATGGGTCTGCAGGTGCGGTGTCAAGACATGAGTTTAGGGTATGAGTGTTAATTAACCACTGACGTGCCAAAAGTGGAGGTATGGGTAAGGGGCACAACACTACATACTCAATAGGTCGCTCAGGCTCATCCTCCGTCGGAGTCACAAGAGACGGGCCAGAAACAAGAGATAGATTACTCATGGGGCTAAGCATCTCGCTGGGGTGAGAGCAATCCGTATCAGGTATCACTTCCGTCGTGGGTAACAGGACAGTGGTAGACATCGTGGTGACCTCAGTATGAGAAGGACTCGTACTGCGGAGGTCAAGGTGAGGGTCCAACCGACCAGCTCTGGCGGATCTCAAAGACTGTTCGTAATGAAGGGCAAACTGGTACGTCTGCTCGAGGGACTTCAAGCTATGATAAACCACCTTAGTACGGATGTCAGATCGAAGCCCAGATCGAAATCTGCAAGTGGTCATGACTGAGTCCTCTCGGATATCGCTCCTCACAACTAACTCATCAAAGCAATCCCTGTACTCAGTGACAAACATGGTTTCTTGCTGAAGGAAAAATAATTGGTCGAGCAAGCGACTACGATATGATGAAGGTAGGTACCTCTGACACAATATACGCTTCATGTCCACCCAACTAGTGATGCGATGAAGACGGTCTCGCTCGCGGGTCCTCTCAACGCTAGCCCAATATGTCCTCGCCTGATCTAAAAGTCTAAGTTTCACAAACTTAACGCGACGCTCACCGAATAACTCAAAATGATCAAGATAATACTCCATATCCACGAGCCAATAACTGAAAGACTCGGGACTCGATGAGCCGTCAAAGGAAGGGGAAAATTTACGAAACCGACTCTCAAGATCTCTCTCAAAGTGACGATCCTCATAATAGTCATCCCTAAGATAATCGGGTCGAGTAGAAGGATCAACACGATCCGCTCGCGTGCAAGGATAAGAACGACGACAATCGTCATACTGATCATCTCTGGCATAGTGAGGTTGTGTCGGTGGGTCGACACGATCTCGGGAAGTGGTGTGCCGCAGACGATAATAGTCATCATGATAACGTGAGGATTTCTCTAAAGTTGCTCTATGACATCGGGTATAGGCGGACTTAGAATACTCAGATGGAGGAGACGAACGACGACGATAACTAGACATGGATGAACCTAAAGACTCTATATGACCTACCACTACAAAGCATGCAAAAGGCCTAACCTTTCCCTCTGATACCAATTTGATGTAGGGGTAGGCTAGTGGTGCTCGGAAACTACAACTCTATGTGCAGGTGCAGGGCTGACACACTAATATAATGCTACATGCAATGTGACCGTCGGTCAACGACGACAATTAATATAAGCAATGTTATGTAATAGCACCACGCAGTTAATCAAAATAAAGAAACAAATAATTAATTTTTAGCAATTTGGCAACGGCTTACTCCGCTCGGAGGGCCTAAGCAAGCACACGGCGAATAAATCCACAAACAATTAATAGCATAAAAGGAAATAACTACCACAAAACTATAATCGCAGCACAATATAGATAAACAACCAAATGAAAATGTCAAGTCACAGAACACAATACCATAAATACTCACAACGTAGAGGGCTGAACCGAGACACTGAAGATTTGGAGGGCCGGATGTGTAGATCGACAATCGGAGGTGGAACCGGTGGCGAGACGACGAGGACGGTGGCTGCCCTTGGCGGGAAATGGTGGTAACGGATAGTAAAACGGCGGATCCGGCCACGAATAAGTAGATCCGGGTCGAGGATGGGTAGATCCACTATTTAGGGGCGGATCCGGGCAAAATGGAAAGTATGAAATGTGGAAATAACGGATCGGGAGCGAAAATCTCAGATCTGAATGGATCTAGAGAATTAGGGTTGTTTGGAAGTGGTTCCACGAAGGGGAGAAGAAGTGGAGGGGCGGGTGAACAGTAACTGTGAACAGTAACCGGTGAACAGTGTCGGCGGACAGTGCGGTGAACAGTAATCGGGTGAACAGTGCTCGGATGAACAGTGTTTCGCGTATGGAAGAGTGGCTGCTGGCTGGAATGGCGGGCTGCAGCGGTTCTGGAGGGTTTCCGATGGCTGGAAAAGGGATTTGAAGGGTGGAAAACGAAGGTGGGGGTAGGGGTTACCTTGGGGAGGAGTTTGGCGGCCTAGGAGTCATCACCTAGGGTTCCACGGCGTCGGCACCGGGGAGGGATCGCTGGAATCCGGGAATGCTCTTCTCCAAATTCAACAATGGCCTCAAATCAGCCCCCTAGCATCCTATTTATAAGAAAACACAAACTAGGGCATCCCCATCAACGGCTATGATTGGCCGATGGGTTAGCCCTTTAAAATACATCAAAATAAACTCAAAAATATAAAGTAATATAGCGTTTTGACTCGCGGCGACGTTCCGGACGCAATCGCGGAGTCCGATCGTCGATCCGGGCGCGCCAAATATGAAAAGTTGCCAAATCAGCCCCGAGCGGGCCCAAAACGCGTCCTCGTCTCTGCTCCGCATCAGAAAGTAAGCAAACTTTTTCAATATGCTAGTTAAATTCGCCATTTCAGTGATATACATTAAAACATATTTAACCTTATTTTATGACAAGCCACCAACCCAAAATCTCAATCCGCCTGCAGCAGCCCCGAATCCAAGTCACCATTTACACCCCCTATTGAAGAGATTGGCCGGGTATTTGACATTCGGGAGTACCAAACTTATAAAGAGATGCATATCACTGGTATTTTACTCTCTTGGCGAACAAAGCATCATAGACAGTTCCTGGATCAGAGCAACAGTGCCTCATCGCTCAAGCATGCATTTGTTATAAGTTGTTGTGAAGATTCAGCATGCGGCTCATAAGATTAATAAATATCTCACATCTTATTTTATTGGTCCATTTTATATTTACCAAGCAATTTTTCTTTTTCTTATAGTTGGATGTATCATGTTTCGACTAATTGGTTTGACCGATCATGAGATCATGAATAAATAGGTCTAGTAAAAATAGCTATTCTAGATTATTAAGGCAAAAAAATCTTCTCTGTATTGAGATGAAAGTATAAAAAGCAATAATTTCAAAATTTCACTATTATTTATGCAAAACTTGATGGAATTAAATACATGACTTCGACACACTAGAAGAATAGACAAATAGGATAAATTATCGTGTATGAATCACCTAGCCAACTCCCTAGGCTAGGGACCCTAGCTGCTCTGCTCCTTTTCCTAAACCACCCTCCTCGTCTCCTCCATTTCAAAGCACTTAGTCGATGCCCAAACATCATCCCCGGCAGCAAGCACCTACATCGACGCCTTCCCTTCCTCAGACACTTGCCCAAGTCACCTCCCCTATTATTAATTTCAAACTCTTTTATTCTTATTTGTATTTTCACTTCTCTATTCAGTCTGAGTTTGTGGGAAATTGGCATGGGAGGCCGTCGGATTTCTGGGAGCAATCTGTGGAAATCTTTCTGGGAGGACGTCTAGATTTGGGATCACTTCTCTATTCAGTCTGAGTTTGTGGGAAATTGGCATGGGAGGCCGTCGGATTTCTGGGAGCAATCTGTGGAAATCTTTCTGGGAGGACGTCTAGATTTGGGAGATCTAGTGGGCTCTAAGACCCTTACGGGGAGGAAGGTGAAGTGTTGGCTCATTAATCTTCTTGGGAAGAAGAGAGAGTCAACCAGTCCTAGTTGAGGGTCGATATAGAAAACCAAAAAAAATTATCAGTTTAATCGCCTTCGATCTCCGGCGTCACGAAAATCAAGTTGTTTTGTTGTAACCCTTGTGTTTAATTTTGAATAAAATTAAATTTCTTTTATTCTTTCTCAAATTAGTGATTGTATGTTGTTAGGGTTTTGAGAGTTGTGTGGGAAATCAGAAAATTAATTTTCACAAGAGAAAAGTGGTATTGTGACCTACCGCCGCGCGGTAGCGTCCAGACCAGGCCGTCCTTAGTGAAATTCATTTTATTTCTGAATTAAATTGAAAACCTTATTCACCCACACCCCCCCCCCCCCTCTAATGTTGGCCACCAGATCCAACAAAGGCGTATATGATTATTTATGGTTTTGAATTATTACTTAGGCTCAATAACTTTTCCTCCAATTTCGATGTGAGATTCGGTTCATTCATGCACCTTATTTCACCTAAAAACATATCACCTAGAAGCATATCATCCTATAAGCATATCATCAACAAAGCATATCATCCTAGAAGCATATCATCCTAGAAGCATATCATCCTAGGAGAATATCATCCTAAAAGCATATTAGGAGAAGTTTTATTTAGGCGTCACTGCCCCCAAAGAAGTCAATTTCCCTCATCGGACCGCAACAACGAATTCAGGATGTTACAGAAAGTAACTTGTTTATGCATTTATGAGGATCCACTATTGGAAACCTTGATCAAGAACTTCACGCGTTAGGATTAGGACAACATGTCGGTCAATCCAAGTAGCTAAACCTTGCTAGATCTCGAACAATTGGTTGAAGCTGAAACATGACGTTATTAATTAAGTTCAAAAATGCACCATCCTTCAGTTATATATATGGCACACATAACACAAGATCATATAGCATATTTTCTATTCAAGAGAAACTACGAGATGGTGCACTTGTGAAATGTAAGGTTGATTATATTATTGTTATGGTAAGTTTTCAAAGATCACACATTTTTATCGCTTGTAAGAAGTCCCTAGATGTCGAGCTATTTTAGAGATATTGTGAGGTTGCACAAAATTCCTCGACCTTTCACTTCTGATAAGGAAAATCTTTTGTGGAATATTTTTTGGGAGTCCAATTGGGGCAAATTTGGTACCAAGATTTAGTTTAGTGTCACATATCATACTTAGATGGATGACCAAACTGAGATTATTAAAATGACATGTATGAGACTTTCTTAGGCGCTTAGAGGAGGAACATCCTAAGCAATGAAGTGCAAGTCCACAAGCCAAATTGGATTATAAGAACTCTTTACACAAATCAACCAATAAATTCTCATTTGAAATCATCTAAGGTTGTACCACAATAACATGATTGACACTCACCTCCATCTTACAAGTACACCTTTTCTGATTATCAATCATGTATAGATCACTTAGAAATTTTGCATAAAGACATCGCTAATAATTTACTACCATCTTCTAAAAATATAAATTCATGAATGATACCCATTAATGGGACTTATATTTTTTAGCAGATTGGGCGTTTCCATTTTTTTGGAAGGAAGGATTCTCATATGTACCTTAACATAAGTTGCAGCAATGAAAACTTGGTTCGTACTTTTCAATATGCCAGTGCAACTCGGCATTTCAGTGATATGCATTGCAACATATTCGACATTTCTAGTTCGGGAAGTGGATGGGAAAGTAAGCATACTTTTTCAATATGCTAGTTAAATTCGCCATTTCAGTGATATACATTAAAACATATTTAACCTTATTTTATGACAAGCCACCAACCTAAAATCTTAATACACCTGCAGCCCTGAATCCAAGTCAATTTACACCCCCTATTGAAGAGATTGGTCGGATATTTGACATTCGGGAGTACCAATCTCATCAAGAGATGCATATCAGTGATATTTTACTCTTTTGGCGAACAAAGCATCACAGACAGTTCCTGAATCAGAGCAGCAATGCCTCATCGCTCAAGCAAGTATCTGTTATAGGTTGTTGTGAAGATTCAGCATGCGGCTCATAAGATTAATAAATATCTCAAATCTTATTTTACTGGTCCATTTTATATTTATTAAGCGATTTTTCTTTTTCTTATAGTTGGATGTATCTTGTTTCGACTCATTGGTTTGACCGACCAATGAGATCATGAATAAATAGGTCTAGTAAAAATAGTTATTCTAGATTATTAAGACAGGAAAATCTTCTCTGTATTGAGATGAAAATATAAAAAGCAATCATTCCAAAATTTCACTATTATTTAAGCAAAACTTGACGGAACTAAATACATGACTTGTGCATGACTTGGACACACTAGAAGAATAGACAAATAGGATAAATTATCTTATATGAATCACCCAGCCAACTCCCTAGGCTAGGGACCCTAGCTACTCTGCTCCTTTTCCTAAACCACCAACCTCATCTCCTCCATTTCAAAGTCCTTAGTCGATGCCCAAACATCATCCCCGACAGCAAGCACCTACATCGACGCCTTCCCTTCCTCAGAAAATTGCCCAAGTCACCTCCCCTATTAGGCTCACTCGTACCATCCAGCTCCTCACCCAGAAGCCCGATCTTCCTAGCCAACATTCTCGAGCCTTTCCACCTCCTGCCAATAGTAAAATTTATTACTAGTAAGAGCTAACCAACGCCTCCCTTCCATGGCAAACTCCAGCGCACCCACTACAGCCAACATTGTCCTAGTTACCACCCAGCAAGTCTGAAGCCGCAACAAACAAGATTTATGTTGCTTAAAGGAACCCATGGTAATCTCTAGCTTGCACTTATCTCTTATTACTTTATTCTATCACTTGTCCTAATGATTAAGATTTAGTAATTGAAATGACATGGCTTGCCCTAATACCTAAATTGTTTATTATTCATCGTCTATTTTCATAAAGTTTGTTTGTGAGTCTACTTTGTGCAAGAGTCGGATACTAAAGTTTGGATTGTCGAATTAAGAACCTTAAAGAATTGCCCCTATTACATTTTGATTAGCACAACATTTTGTTAATTATTGAGTTTGTCGCGCAATTTTAATTCAAATTGGTATCAACAACCTAATATTGAGTTTTAAACTTCAGACTGCATCAAAAATACATTAGGGGACAACCAGTGACTCCTCGAAAGAAAGGCATAACCTTCTTACAACTCCCCAATGACAAACTAACCAGAATAAGCATGCAACAACTTGGTTGTAGGTTCCAAGTCCTAGATCATTCGGCCTGCAAAACAAGGATCAAATGTTTGAAAAATAAGATTTTGTAATCGAAGCCGGGCGGAAAAAAATACATTTAGTTGATCTTGTTCCAAGAAGCACCAACCTCCTTTGATACAATTATGATCGCAACTTCGTTATTTGCATACTCCTTTGTGTCATTATCTTTATTAAATTAATGTTTTTGGTCGTCTCCATGTAGGCTTACTGGAGCATAACAGGTTTAGTTTGATTTTTAACAATTATGTTGTTTAAAAGATAAACATTCAACAATTTTCATGGAAAATGAAAATTCGTACGCTGAACAACTCTGTTTCCTGAATAACAATATTGTCTGTTATCTGCATTTACACCAAAAACAAAAACAAAAAATGATTATAGAGTTGCAATCTTTCACGGGATCAACAAACAAATGAAAGCTGCATTATAGATTCTACTAAGCATCTATATTGTAACCATTTCTGCGATTGTGAAAGAAGGTTTTCTCAGTACATACTCATTCAAAGATCTACAAGAATCCCAATATTTTCTATTTGTCGTGCTCCTCAAGCTGTTTTTTCTTCGGAAGAACGGCTTCTACGAGCGCCTCGATCTCTTCTTTCGCCCGCTCGAAGACATTTGGGCCTTTAACCTTGTCTATTGGCGTACTCTCATCAATGTCATCGCTCGTGCCATGAGTCTCATTGTCGTGCGTTTTTTCCCTCTGCGTTCCTCTCTCTAACAAGCAAGCCAATGGTCCAATGACAACAATATCCATGAAAATAAAAAAAACAGAGGTTCAAGCTCATGCAGCAAAAAGATAAGATTTTGATCCAAATCAAACCCTATTTCAACCATTCTTTGAAGAAAAATCATATCCTCTCACAAGGAGAGGCAGACGAAAGGGGCAATTCTTAACATTAACTTAGGAGTCCGAAAGAGATAACCTACCCTTAGAAAACCTTCCAATATTCAGATCAAAAGGGTATGTGCAGATAGAAACGGGAAAGCAGAGAACGTCAAAAAGAAAGAAAAATCTTGAAAAGTACCTCGTTTCGACCTCTCCATTGGTGAATTATTGACGAAGATGTGGAGAATGGGTGGACGATCAGATCAAAGAAGGAGCAATCACCCAAACGAGAAATAGGGAAAAGGGGATTTTTTTTTGGCTTAGGAAACGAACAGCCATATTCAATATTCAGGTCTACTTATATTAGTGGCCGGCCTGGAGGGCCCCACTTTGGGAGGGAACCCGAGCCCGGCTCGGCCCGGCTCAAGCTGGGCCTAGTTGGCAAAAAACACCATCCCGATCGGCCCGGTTCAATTCCGGCCCGGTCGGATTTTTTGTGCACGACTACTTTTCACCCGCAAGTTCAAAAAAGGAGGGTTTTTTTGTCCAAGCACAATATAAGCAGCGAAATTGTGGAGGTCCCGTCTGCAGTCATTTTAGGTTTACGATTTTTCAAGTGCTGAGCTCGACGGATCGCTCCCTTGTGGTGTGCTGCCTCCTTGTGTCGCAAACTTCTTCCCCGACGACATTGAAACTCTCACTGCCGCCTACCAATGTTGCCAAGGTCTTCTTTTCTGAAGTGCTCGCCATTTCAGATAAATCCTAATCTACAAAGGTGATTGCTATTAGCATCGCAGTTTTGGCCAGTCGCACCGCACTTTTTCCTAATTTTTCGCGTATTTTAGAAATACGTCTTGTACATGCATTGTTAGGAAAAGTGTGACGAGATCTACAACTTTCATGTTGAACACTTTTCCTAAAAATGCATGTACAAAGCGTATTTCTAATAGGCGCGAAATCTGGGCGTATTTCCAAAGTACGTCTTGTACATGCATTTTTAGGAAAAGTGTTCAACACAAAAATTGTAGATCTCGTTGAGATCTACAATTTTTGTGTTGAACACTTTTCCTAAAAATGCATGTACAAGACGTATTTCCAAAAGGTATGAAATATTAGGAGAGTGCGGTGTGACTAGCCAAAACTACGGTGCTAATAACAATCACCCCTACAAAACCCCATTGATGTTGTGTTGATGCTATTTTGCCACTTGTAAACGTTGGAATGCAGACATGTTGATGTGTCATCTGCAAATCACAGCTTCCTGTCCATTGAGATTTATTTTAAGAAAACTTGTTTTCGCTTGGTGGAATACTTATGATAAGAATAACTTGACATTTGTTATCTTAACAGGATGCAAAATTACCGTTCATTTTGCAAAAAAAGGCCTATGTTTTAACGGGATGCAAAATTTGATAAGAACTTGACATCTGCACAACACAGCCCCCTCAAGTTTGCAGCATTCTACAAAAAAAATCTACTAAATTTTTAGTACTTAGTACTCTGAAAAAAATCGGACAAAGATCCATTGAATTCTAATCTAGGGTGCAAAGTGCAAGACTAATAGTAATAGGAGTACATTTCGCCAAATTTAAAAATTCACTTTGCATTCTTTCAAAATTCTGTATTTTCAAGGTGCAATCTGCCAATTACTCCTATCTGTGACAGGCTTAGAAGAAGCGTCCTCGATCATGGGAGGAGAGATTTTCGAGCGACATAGCTAGTAAATTCACACGGTCATTTTTCTCGACATTTTGTGCTAATAAGTTCCTCGTGGCACTGTGTAATTATCAATGTTTTTCTCGGAATAATCATGCAAAGCGAGAGTAGTCATCTACAATAACCAATGTATAATACTTACCTCCCAAACTTCTAATTTGCAGGGGACCGAACAAGTCCATATGAAGTAGGTGTAAACACGTATTAGAATCTTTGTCAATAATGCTTTTAAAGGTAGCCCTTGTTTGTTTGCCTTTTACACATATGTGACAAGCTCTATCTTTAACGCACTTAACATTGGGTGTATCACGTACTAAATTAAGAGAAAATAATTTATTAATAGTTTTGTAATTTATATGTGTTAATCTCTTGTGTCATTGGTCACCAAGAGACGCACTATCTTTTGCCAAAAAGCACACTGGTGTAGAAGAGTTTATGCAAATAAAATTTAAGCAAAATATATTTCTACTACGAGTGCCTGATAGAATTATTTTTAAGTTATCTACCGATTTTATCAAATACTTGTCTGCATGAAATTTTACTATGTATCCTTTATCACAGAGTTATCTTATACTTATGAGATTATGTTCTAATCCTTCAACATAAGCCACATCGAAGAATGATACACTACCGTTTGTGATCATACCGTAGCCTTTTGTGATTCCCCTGTCAGAACCTCCAAAGATAACATTTGGCTCATTTTTAACTGGAGAGTACTTTTGAAGAAGGCTTCTTGTCTTGGTCATGTGCCGAGAGCATCCACTGTCCAAATACCAGATAGGCGATTTGTTGGCCTTTGGACATACCTGCAAAAGTAAAATCAGTTTACCTTAAGAACCCAAACGCGTTTGGGTCCTTGGTTATTTGTCAGCATGCTCCCCTAGGAGTGTTAACATTATGAGTGGTATGCCTCGTATGATTAACTAGTAGAGTTATGAAACTTCTGGGATTAAACCAGCAATCTACTGCAAAGTGACCAATTTTGCCGCAACACCAACAGTCAAACATGTTGTACCTTTTCCAAGTCTCCTATTTGACCTTTTGAACGTGTGGTCTTGTAGGGGCGGCTGATCTGGAGGTAGAAGCCTTATGATAATGACACTCACAAGCCTTATTCACCTCCTTTTCCTTGGGTACAACTGTATTGGCCTTAGGTTCCTTCTTAATATTATGGTCATGAACATATGGACCATAGTATTTCATTTGAACTTCCTCAAAAGGTGCCTTAAACACACTTTCACCAAAGTTTCGGGGACGAGTCCAACCTTGGTACCGTGACTTAGGCTCTACATAAGTAGGCCTGGCCAAATGACCGTAGGATGAATCAAAATCAAACTCGTTTGTTGGGACGATGATCTTCTTAAACAAAGTTTGATCTAGGGGAGCTTTCCCCTTCTCCTTGGTTAAAGCTTTCTTAGCAGCTTTACTCCTTCTTTGAGCTTTGTTCCTCCTATAAGATTTACTAGGAGGAGCCTCATGGCCAAAGCCAGTTCCTTTAGCCTGAGCGGAGAATTCAGCAACAAGTGCAAGGACTGTCTTTGGCTCAGAGAAACTTTCAACAAGTTTCTTTTCAGCGGCAAGTTGTTCTTCCAATTTCTCGATGATTTTCTCTTTCAGGTTTAGGTGCTCGAGATCTTTATTATATTCTTCCATCGTGGCATGGAATTCATTTCTGAGTGAGTCCATCCTTATGACTTCCTCCCTCAGAGTGCTCTCCTCAGCCTTAAGAGATTTGATCTCCTTGGCTTGAGTTCTCGCGACTCTTCGACATTTTTCGTAAGCCCTAATCAACTCCTTGTATTGAATCATGAGTTCAGATTCATCATCAAAGGAGTAGTCCTCATGATCATGGTCTGAAGCATCAGATTCTGAGAGAGGGGTATGAGAGTTTACCTTCCCAGTATACTCGGGTTCTTCTTCCTCGTCTGTTTGTGCCATCAACCCAAAGTAGGCTTCTTCTTCCTCACTTGACTCAGATGAGTCAGTGTCACTGAGAGTCTTGACCTTCTTTGCTACTAGGCTTCTTTCAAATTTATTTTTACCACAGGAAGACTTTTATTCTTCTCTTCTTCCACCCTATTTCTTCTTGTGCGGGCAATCAACAATTACATGCCCTAACTTATTACAACAGTAACAAACAATGTCAGATGAAATATGTTTGTTCGGTTTGGAGTTATACCTATCGGGGCTACTTGAGCCTTTTTTATGACGATCACCATCGTGACATGATCTTCTGGAGGAAAAGTCTTTGTCTTTCCATTGCTTATTCTTACTCAGGAACTTTTTGAACTGTCTAGAGAGTAGGGAGAACTCTCCATCTTATAGCTTTGAGCCCGAGGAGCATGTCTCTATTTTTTCTTCTTCACTTTCTTCCTATGCAGGGGCAGGAGATGCAGCTTTGACCTTCCTTGAGGTCTCTACCTTTAGAGCGACAGACTTCTTCTTCGATGAGGATCTACTTCCCTCTTCTTCAGCTTTTCTTATATTTATTTGAAGCTCATATGACATCAGCTTCCCGAAGAGGTTCTGAGGATAAGTCTCCGCTAGCTTTCCAAACTCCCTTATGACACATATTTAGTTGTCTCATTCCTTTGTTAAGGATCTTAAGAGCATATCATTTAATTTTCCATTGGTGAAGACTCGGTCATAGTTCCTTAGACCATTGACGATCTTGAAATTTTTTTCAAAGGTGTCTACTATTGTTTATTTGGGGCCTTGCCTGAAGGCCTCATACTTCTGGTTCAAAAGAGATCTTCTATCGTCCCTTACTTCTTCGGTGCCTTCCATCAACACGATCAGAGACTACCACATCTCTTTGGCAAATTTGTAGTGGATGAGATTTTGTAACATAGAATCATCGACTGCACCTGCGATTATATTTTTAGCTTTTTTTCTAGAGAGATAAGTGCAATCTCAGCTTTATCTAGATCTATCAGTTTCTTTGGTACTTGCTTTGAGGGGTCAATAGCGGAGGCCGTCATAGGAGTGTAGGGGCCTTCTTCCACTATTATGAAAATCCTGGGATCCACTGCTTTCATGAAGAACTTCACCCTTTCTTTCTACATGGGAAGTTTGCCTTAGTGCATACAAGTAGCTTAGCAAAATCCTTGGCTCTGTCCATGCTTGTATACTCTTAAGACAACTAGGAGAAGATCTTATTCAAGGTGTTAACTTTTTGATGAATAACCTCCCTCTGATACCAATTGATAATGTTTAGTTGTCTACCTAAATCACCTATAGGGGGTGAATAGGTGAGCTCTGCATCTTTTTGCGGAATAAAAAATTGTACGAGAGATGCGCAGAAATCAAACAAGCAAACCACAGACGACACCAAAAATTATAGTGGTTCCCCAATCTTGGGTACATCCACTCTTCACCTCACTGATCTAGCACCACGCTAGACTCGACTACTTCACTATTATCTCGGATTGGAAAACAATCCTTCAACTCGGAACAACGTTCCTACAACTCGGAGTAAAACAACTCCTACAACAACTCGGAGTACAACTCCTACAACAACTCGGAGAATATCTCCTACAAGGATAAAATGAATTTACAATAGAAAATACATAAACTTTCTTCACAGATCTGGAGAAATCTCGGCTTCTTCCTTCTTGAGAAATTGAAAGGCTCTGTTAGAAAAATCGAGGAAGAATACAGAGATTACTTGGATATGAGAACTTAGGATCACCACGATCAAGAAGAAGATTTACAGAAGACGAAAATCATGATCGAATGAATCCTTCTTGTCTGAATCTTTGAGATCGAGAACTTCGGCGATGAAGAACATGTCTGAGTCGGTGGCATTTCCCGATTTGGAAGTTAGAAAATGATTCAAAAATCTGTAATAATCTTCTTAGGGTTTGTCGATTCTGACAAAACCTTTTATAGACTTGACCTAACGGTCTGATTACATTAATTATCATCCACGTGGACCAATCAAGAATTAATTACATTTGAAATTGAATCTGTTTGACACTTAGCGAAAATTCAGAATTCTGACTTCCAGTTCTCGAGAGAGATAGGTGTTACTCGAGAAGAACTTTCTGTTTCTCGAGAAGAATTACTTAAGGAAAGTAGAGAAAATGAATTCTGATTTCTCGAGAAATAAAAGACTTTTCTCGAGAAATAAGTTCTGTTACTCGAGAACAAGAAGCCAACTTGAGGAAAAAAGTTTTTGTTTCCCGAGAAAGAACATCTGGTTCTCGAGAAATACTATGGCCTTGTCGAGAACTAACTTTGGCCTTCTCGAGAAATAGCATTGGCCTTCTCGAGAAAAAGACTTAGAAAAATTCTGAGCTAAGTTTGAGTTAACTCGAGAAAGAAACAAGTCTTACTCGAGTACTGCAAGACTTTCTCGAGAACTAGACTATGCCTTCTCGAGAACAACTTCTGCTACTCGAAAACCTGGCTGAGCTAACTCGAGAAATGGCTTCAATTCTACTCGAGTACCTTTAAGTCTTTCTCGAGTAAAACACTTAGAAAATGTTGACTTTCTGAAAAATAATTTTCTTCAAGGAATTCAGCAATTAGTCTTTCTCCCATAATTTTAGTACTTTGAAAATGAAGTGTGTCCCAATAGAGAGGTTACATATGAGTCAACACCATGGATCACACAATGAGGGATTACATTTTATGGTCATGTATTTGGTGACCCATTATAAATTGACATTGGTCTACACTTGACAATTATATCCTGCAAACACTTAACTTGAACAAGGCATCAAATACAAACTTAATTCATCTTAGTTTAAGGGTGACTTCATACAAATCTTGGTTATTGTGGATGCAATACCTAACAATCTTCCCCTATTTGTAGAAGTCAGAACCATCTACACTAAGGTGAATTACATCAAGATAAACAAATAAAATAATCGGAAATAGAATAATGGAAGAGATATTATGCAATAAAAAATTTAAATCATCAAAATTTAAAGATTTATATATATAGATATTGTACAGGGAAAGAAATCCTATTCCACAAAATCTCATATATGAAATTTCTGATCATCTTCAATTTCTACTTACTCTGCTATTATTGATGTCTCTCCTTCTTCTCTTGCTATCTCTTCTGATAACTATATGGTTTAGGATAGTACTTGGCAGGTTTGGGAGGAGCCTTGGGATTGTTTTTTCCATATTATCTATCATATATTCTCTTTTTGGTAAGAGATTTCTCATACAGATCTCATTCATAGGAGCTATAATGATCATTTTTATTCTCATTAAAATCAACAAGTTTTAGAGTGTCAAGAATAAGTGATTTTGAGGTTGGACTCCATACTTCACAAATTCTTGAGCTCTTCTCCTTTCAGCTTCTGGATTTGGAGTGGACCGGCTAGCAGAAGCACCGTCACCGTATTTTCTTTTCTTATGAGCTAGAATTTATGGAGGAGAAATCTGAGGCATTTCTTGTTCTAAACAAACTTGAGAATATTCTGCAGGAGGGGCTTCAAAGTCTTCAGGTCTAGGAGAGAATGAGGGCATTGGGGCATAAGGTTGCTGAGCAATAGGATTGAGATGAGGAGGAGGAGGAGCATTTGGATCTACTTGAAATTCAGGAAAAATTTGGTTGTGCATCCAAACTGCTGTATCATATGTGTGAAGTTTAACACCAGCAACTTGGGTTAGAACATCAATATTTATTTCATTCAGCTTTGCTTCCCAAAGAGTTTTCATGTTTCCATCAAACTTTTCTAGATATTCCTTTACTAAGCTCTCCCCCTTTCTGACTTTTATAGATAGGGTGCTTATGGCCGCCTCTTTGAACTTTCCAACTTCTTCACATGTCTTGAAGTTGTGACTTTCAGCATTCTTTTCCAATTGAATCTGATTATTTGCCAGAGTGACTGATTGGTCCATAACATGACCAATACTAGTGATTTTATGATCTAGGGCTTTCCCACCTATTTGGAACAGATGTTTAAGAGAATCAGTATTGTGCTGTATCTCAGTAAAGCCTCTGCTCATCTCTTTTTCTAAAGCAGTTATTTTGTTAGTGACAACTTTAAAAGATTCATCAAAATGTGTTCTTTGCTGGGCTAACATAAACTCCATCTTACCCAGAAGGGTATCTTCAGTAGGTGATACAGCTGGAGGAGGTGGAGGAAGTGGAGGAGGTAGGATAAGAGCGATCTAGGGAACTATTTCTTCAATGATCATAGTAGATGTGCACTGATTTCTGCTAGTAGATGGTACTTCATCTTCAACAACATCACTTATGAAGGTTGAAATGTTGAAATGTAGGTTTTGGAGAGGAGGTTCAGCTGCTTCAGGAGATAGATCTTTACCATCAGAAATGGAAACTGTCTCTTCATCTTATACAACCTCAACAGGGGACTTGGGGTTAGAGGATTCTGGTTCAGAAGGGTGTTCTTGATGAGATGGTTCTGGTTGAGAGGATTTATCTTCAGGCAGATGGAAGGGAGATTCTTTAGAAGTAAGTTCCTCTATCATCTTGTTGATATCAGCATTTGTAGATATAACTTATTTTTCTGTCTAGGCATCAGTAAGAATTTCTTGATCAGGTAGGTCAACATCAATAAAACCTGAATCATCTTCTTGGGTAGAAGTGTTCTAAGCAGCAGCAGAAAGAGTTGTGTCCTCTTCTATGACTATAAGTTTAGCAGCTTGTGGAGTAGAGACATGAGCCTGGAAATCAGATAGGGCTGGAGCTGGATCTGGAACTGAAGTGGACTGTACTGTCACTTGTGCATATGGAGCAGGCTCCCCTCAATAACTGGATCAGATGAATCAGTTATTTAATGAGAGAGGGGATATGGGGTCCTGACTTCATCAACCACTACCCTTGGAGCTGGAGGGGCTTGGCCTAGTCTTAGAAGCTTGATTTCCCATCTCTGGATGGAGGTGATAGAAACCTTCTTCATATGGTGAATGGTGATACCCCTGGCTAAGGTGAAAACATCTGGCTTCATCTGATTTAAATACAGAGACAGGATTCTCCCATAGTTGGGGCTTTTTATGCTCTCTTTGATTTTGTCAAAAATCATCATTCTCCATTGGAATTTCTTTCTACATATAACTGTTGTCATCATATGAAAGAACTCAGTGGTGATGTAGCTAATAGAACTGGTGTGGCATAGAATGACTTTTCCCAGAATATCTGCAAGAAGTTTGCTCTCTGCATTCATATTCTGACGGCAGACTGTGATGGTAGAGTCAGGAAGTCCACAGAAATTGAAAGCCCTGTCATAGTCTGTGCCTTCTAGGTCGTCTTCTTCATCGATCAATGACAACTGCAGAAATTAAGAAATAGAGGTAGAAGTCATTTTAATCTTGAGGTCCCATACCTTAGTTTTCAGAAGCTTTCCATTTCGCTTAACCTTGGCATTTTGGAAAAAACTCTTCCACATCAGATATAAGTACTTTGCAAGGATGTTGAGGAACGAATGATAAACCAGCGGTGTCGAGCAGGATTAGAACATTTCTGAAGTCATCTGAAATTTCGTCTATTCCGGTTGTAATAAGTTCAATGTCGATGCTTAACTTGGATGAAGGAGCCAATGATTAAAGAACTAAAAAAACTGCTGGCTGACGAGTGGAGGAGCAGGGTAGTTTAGGAGAGAATCGGCGGAGATGGAGAAGACGAAGGGTTTTCTCGAGAACGGAATTTGAAATTCGGGAATTTGGATTTTTCTGGACTTCTGCCATTTATATAAACCCTAAATCTTGATGCTTAAGGAAATAATATAAGTAAAATACCTAAAGTATGGCGGTTGAGGTGCCCAGGAGCTAATATCAAAAATTTGAACTTGGAGGAAAATTCGGCATAAGACTTCTCAAGAGCCATATCATTTCTCGAGAGGGGGCAAATATTTTCTCGAGAAGAGGATATCTTGTTATTGAGTAGAGGCATTCTTTTCGAGAGGTAAGTCTGAAGTTCTCGAGAACAAGTGAAGTACCCGAGTAGTTGTTCTCGGGAAGAAGTTGTGGTTCTCGAGTAGTAGATTAAGTACTTGAATAATAAACATTCTTCTCTAGAAATGAAGTCCAGACTTAGAATTTTCTTGATTTTTGAAAAGTAACCTGATTCTTGAACTTGTTGCGAGGTCCTTTTCTTCATCCTTCCTTATTGAGCATGCCAAGTTATGTTTTGAAGAACGAGAACTTGGTCTCGTCCAGTGTCTTCGTGAAAATATCTGCAGCCTGCTTTTCAATTGGAACATACTGGAGATTGATGTCTCCTTGCTCCACATGTTCCCTGATGAAATGGTACCTCAGCTCTATGTGCTTTGTCCGGCTGTGAGAGACTGGGTTGTTGGCGATTGCAATTGCACTAGAGGAGTCACAGAACAGTGGGATGTTCTTGATCTTCAAGTTATAGTCATCAAGTAGATTCTTGATCCAGAGAACTTATGCACAACAACTGCCGCCAAAAATGTATTCTGACTCGGCCGTTGTGATTGCGACACAATTTTGCTTTTTGCTGCTGCATGAGATGAGTCTCGTTCCTAGGAATTGGCAAGTCTCGGAAGTGCTCTTTCTATCATCTTTACTATCTGCAAAATCGGCATCTGAAAATCCAATTAGCTCACTATCATTACTTCTTGGGTACCATAAGCCAAGATTTGGTGTACCTTTAAGGTATCTCAAGATCCGCTTTGTAGCAATGTAATGAGATATCTTAGAGTTCACCTGATATCTAGCACACACACATGTAGAAAACATGATGTATGACCTACTAGCAGTAAGGTAGAGCAAGATCCAATTATTCTTCAATACTTAATTTCATCAAAAGGTTCCCCTTTCTCATCCTTGTCCAGATACATAGCTGAACCCATTAGAGTTCTCATAGAGGTTGCATTCTCCATTCCGAATTTCTTGACCAAATCTTTGGTTAACTTCGTCTGAGAGATGAAGATTCCATCCTCAGATTGTTTCACCTAAAGTCCTAAGAAATACTTTAGCTCTCCCATACTACTTGTAACACCCCTATCCGTTGTATAGCATATAACAGTAGGTCCGGCCGGGGCCCGACGCCATATACTACGGACAGACTGGTTGGTTACGCATTGAAACCATACAACCAAGCACCAACGTCCTACACAGAGTCATTCTAGCGGAAACAATTTATTAAGTTGCACAAATACCAGAACCCTGCCACGCAAGAATGTCCACTACAGAAATAACAATAGGAATGAATAATACAAAAGTACCGGCCTTATGGCCTTACAATGTTTGCTTAACAAAACATATCTTACATACTTCAGCTCGCAGGCCGGCCATACATGAAATAAACGAAAAGCATAAAAGGGATTAGGCCTTCGAGGGCCAGCACCGCAACATGGGCTTTAGCCCGCTATTTTCCGCTTGGCTCCGCAGCACCTGCAAGCACAAACCACCGCCCGGTGGCAAACAAAAGCAACGGTCAGCTATGCTGACCAAATTATAACGATCCCGCCCCCAAAATCGGGACGGCGATGCTCTTTCCCTGCACTTTATTAGTATAGGCAATATATTAGTGTGAACACACATCATCACAGGCGTAGGCTCGCACGGCCACACACCTCGTGCACACAGGGCACATTCACGGCGAACCGGCCAACGTCACGTCAATTCAAGCCATAGACGTTCCCGTTCCACCACCGTCTCTTGGATGGCCAACCATATGAGCATCTTGTCTTCTTGGCCTTGGTCACGACAATTTAAGCCATAGACCGCCGAAGACTCTCATCCATGCCAACCGTCCCACCGAACGACATAGATCGGGTACGGTTCCGCCTGACCCGTGCTCATATCGCAACGGCAATTTAAGCCATATGCGCAGGTCAAGACTCACCGAGTCCCGTTTCCGCCACAATAATCACATAACCCGGTTATGTTCACGTTGGCTCCCCGGCCATCGTATTGGCAAAACTCGCTTTTGCCCAGTTTTCCGGGTGCACCTTGGAGTTAATCTCCAAGGCTCCCTGTTGCAATCTATCACGTAGAAAACCCAAAAAATGCCCAAACACTCGGAGTCTTCCCCGGTTCATATGCAATGCAACATCACCGATCCGGCTCTACTTGTCCGGATAGGCTTCACACACAATGCCTATGTCCGTTTTCGCATACGGACTCTACACAAGGGGGACTTTACATATCTACCCCAAAGAACGCTCCAACTCTTCGCTCACTCGTGAGAGAGGGCTTCCTATGCAAAGGGAAAAAGGGCTTCACATGCCCAAGGATGAGAAATCATTACCCTTGCGTTCTTCCGCGGCGCCATCGAAAACTATGCGGTTGGAAAGCACCGCAACGGCGTCACCTCCGCGGATCTGGACTCGGATCGCGATTCGGAGCTCCGAAGCTCCTCCGGCGGCCGGATCTTGGACTCCTCCTTCCTCCTTGCTCTCCCTTCTCTCTAAACTCTTAGAGAGAGAATGGCTAAGGGAAATGAGGATTCCCAACCCTAAATCCCGGCTAAAACCCCCCAGGAGCAGCCCCCCACCGTCGGATCCAAAGTCAAAGAAACGAACGGCCAAGATTAGATCTGAAATCATAAAATCTGGGCCGAACACGGGTTGCAACACGACCGTGTGCCTGGCCGTGTCACCCATTCGCCGTCTCGATCGATTCAAAAAACCAGCACACGGCCTTTGACATGGCCTCCGACACGCCCGTGTCACCTGAGACACGCCTGTGTCGGGACCCGTGTCACGCCCCCCGTGTGTAATCGGCCCGATTTCCCAACCCGAGAAGGACATGGCCTGTGACACGGCACCCGACACGCCCGTGTCGAATTTGACACGCCCGTGTCAGGGCCCGTGCCATGGCCCGTGTGCCTTCCTCAGAAAACAGCCCAAAGTGACACGCCCTGGGACACGCCCGTGTCCTAGGCCGTGTGCCTCAACACGACGATCTCCGACCGTCAAAACGTCAACCACATGACCGTGGCCGAACACGCCTGTGTCACGCCCGTGTCACGCCCGTGACACCTGCTCCAAAATTCAGACTGGGCTTAAAACATCACTCGTCCCTCTTTTGAGTTTCGGGGTGTTACAACTCTCTCCCCCTTAAAAGAATTTCGCCCACGAAATTTACTAAAGGAAAACCATAGGAACTTAAAACTTTTAACGGTACCTGAGCGGAATAACTCCGGGTACTCCTCATGGTTTGCTCCCTTTCCCAAGAGAGCTCCTCCCGACCGCAATTATCCCACCGGACTTTAACCATCCGGATCTCCTTGTTACGGAGCCTCTTGACCTCTGCATCTTCAATACAAACGGGCTTGACTTTGGTCGTCAACCCTTCGTCCACCGGTACTTGATCAACTGCGATCACCTGCAAAGGCTCTTGCACCGCCTTCCGCAAAACAGAGATGTCAAAACAGAGATGTGGAACACATCGTGTAACCCACTCAACTCTACCGATAACTTCAAACGATAAGCCGCTTCGCCGACCCGCTCCAGAATCTCAAAGGGTCCAAGATATCTTGGGCTCAGCTTCTTCAAGCGTCTCACCCGCGAAACACCCTTGAACGGCTTTACTTTCAAGTACACCCAATCGCCCACCGCGAACTCCACATTCCGATGCTTGGCATTATAGTACTTAGCCTGTCTGTCCTGAGCGACCAACAAGCGCTCCCGAATGATCCGCACCAACGAAGTAGCATTTTCCACCTCCTGCTTCTTGTACAACCTTGCCTCACCCGTTTCAAGCCACGATAACGACGTGCGACACCTCCTACCATATAGGGCCTCAAAGGGCGCCATCTGGATACTCGCCTGGTAGCTGTTGTTGTACGCGAACTCCACCAAATACAGGTGGTCCTCCCAATGCTTACCGAAGTCCAGAACACACATGCATAACATGTCCTCCATCGTTCTATTGACTCTCTCGGTCTGCCCATCCGTCTGCGGATGGAAGGCTGTGCTGAACTTCAACTTTGTCCCCAGCATCTGCTGCACCAACCTCCAATCATTGGACGTGAAACGCCCATCGCGATCACTCACAATGCTGCGAGGCACACCATGCAGTCTAACTATAATGTCAACATACAACTTTGCCAATTTCTCCACTGGATCATCCTTCCTATGCGAAATGAAGTGTGACACCTTTGTTAGCCGGTCTACGATCACCCAAATGGCGTCGTTCCCTTTCTGCGACCTTGGCAACCCATGCACAAAGTCCATAGATATGTCGTCGAACTTCCACTCCAGTATAGGCAAGGACTTCAGAAATCCCCCCGGCTTTTGGCACTCCGCCTTCACCAAGGCGCACGTTTGGCACTTAGCCACAAACAGCGCCACAGCTTTCTTGAGCCCCGGCCACCAAAAAAACTTTTTGAGATCACGATACATCTTCGTGCTCCCTGGGTGGATTGAGTACTTGGTATGATGAGCCTCGTACATCAACTCCGCCCGGAGGTTACCCCCACTTGGGACGCACAACTGATGATCCTTCCTTAACAAACCATCTACTACTGAGAACTGGGAATTTGACCCATCCAACGCTGCCTCCATAAGCTCCTTCATGGAGTCATCTAACTCCAATGCTTGCCGAACCCGGTCAGCCAGGTCATACTGAACTTCTGTCCAGTTTAACATTGCTTTAGCGCTCGTCTGCCTGCCAACGCAACAGGTCTCAAGCTCCTCCAACTCCCGTATCAGCCGCTCATCATACACCGACAACCAGTTGGCTTGGGCGGGAGCCCTGCGACTCAACGCATCTGCAACTGCATTGCCCTTCCCGGGTACATAATGTATTTTGAAGGTGTAGTCCCCCAGGAACTCCATCCACCTCCTCTGCCTCATATTAAGGTCCTTTTGATCCAACAAGTACTTTAGGCTCTTGTGATCGGTATATATCGACCCTTATGTCGTATAGGTAGTGCCTCCACAGCTTAAGTGCAAATATCACGGCCGCCAACTCCAAGTCGTGGACCGGATAGTTCCTTTCATGCACTTTCAGCTGACGCGATCCATAAGCTATCACGCTCCCATGCTACAACAACACGCAGCCCAAACCACTACCCGAGGCGTCACTATACACCTCGAAGCCCTCGGTCCCACTCGGCGAACTAAGCACTGGCGCCGTGGTCAACTGTCTCTTCAGCTCCTCAAACGCTTGCACGCACTCCTGCGTCCACAAGAATCTCTGATCTTTCCTTGTCAACTTCGTGAGAGGTAGCGCTATCCGCGAGAAGTTCTCTACGAAGTGCCTGTAATATCCGGCAAGCCCGAGAAAACTACGGACTTCCGCGACAGAAGACAACGCAGGCCACTCCCGTATCGCAACAATCTTCGCCGGATCCACCGCTATACCTTCTCCACTAACAATGTGACCAAGGAACGCTACTGAGGGTAGCCAGAACTCGCACTTGGAGAATTTCGCATAAAGCTCATTCCTCCTCAAAGTCTCCAACACCAGATGCAAATGCTTGAAGTGATCTTCTTCGCACTGCGAGTACACCAATATATCGTCAATAAAGACGATCACAAAGCGATACAGGAAATCTCGGAACGTCCTGTTCATCAAGTCCATAAACACTAATGGCGCATTCGTCAGCCCAAACGGCATGACCGTGAACTCGAAATGCCCATACCTTGTGCTGAACGCCGTCTTCGGGATATCACATTCCCTTATCCTCAACTGATAGTACCCCGACTTCAAGTCCAACTTAGAATATACTGACGATCCGACTAACTGATCAAAGAGATCATCAATCCTCGGGATCGGGTACTTGTTCTTTTCCGTCAGCTTGTTCAACTCTCTGTAGACGATACACAACCGCATACTACCATCCTTCTTCTTAACGAAGAGGACCGGTGCGCTCCAAGGCGATGAGCTTGGACGCACATAACCTTGTTCCATCAGCTCCTCTAGCTGAACTTTCAACTCTGCCATCTCCTTAGGCGCCAACCTATACGGAGCACGTGACACCGGTTTGGCCCCCGGTACGAGCTCGATGGTGAAATCAATCTCCCGCTGCGGTGGGGCTCTGGGAAGACTATCCGGGAGCACATCGGGGTATTCATAAACAACCGGGATGCTATCCAACGTGGACTTTGGCTCCACAGCCCCAACTATTGCGAAGAACAGCTCTGCACCAGCACGAACTGCCTTTACCACCTGAAGAGCAGACATCAGTGTCTTGCTCAACCCCTTGAGTCCCTCGAATGTTGTCCCTCGCCCAACACCCAGCTTGACCTCCTTCCGGTCGCAGTCAATCCAAGCTTTCTGCTCCGAAAGCCAATCCATCCCAAAGATCACGTCGAACTCTACTAGCGGTAGCAATGACGCTAGCAAGTCGAACTCTTGGCTCCCAATGTGAACCTTTACGGCGCACACTCTGTCCGCACGCATCGAGCACCCATTCGGTAGCAACACATCCAACTTGTCCTTCGCCATCGAAGAAGGGACTCTGATGCGCGATATGAAATTTTCGGACAAGAAGGAGTGTGAAGCTCCCGTGTCGAACAGTGCCAGTGCCGGACTATCACTAATCACAACAAAGCCTATACAAACAATATTAGGCTAACAAGCAATAGACAACAGTATATAAAGTTAACTTGCTGTAAATTAATTCGTACCTGTCACCACGTCAGCTTGTTTGATGGCCTCCTGCTGGCCCAAGTTATAGACTCTAGGCTAAGTCGGAGCATAGTGGGACGCGGTTGACTCCACCGCCTTGCCCTTCTCTTCGTAAGTAGCTCCTTGTTTTCTCTCGGACTTTGGGCGTCCGCTCCAGCAATCGCGGGCAAAGTGCCCCGTCTTTCCATACGTGAAAAAAGCGCCCGGGGTTCGATTAGTAGTTGCCCCCGAGGCACCCGTAGACGAAGCTGGACCTGACGTCCTAGCCTTCTTGAAGAATTTTCGATAGCCCGACTTCGACGTAGTCGGCGCTTTGAACTCCGATTTCTTCCCACCAGAATCCTTCTTAGCTTGCACATTCTTCATGTCCTTCTCCAAGGACCGGGCCGAGTTGACCAAGGTTAGGAAACCAAGCGCCATGGGCCCTGACAGTAGCAACCTCAGCTCATCTCTTAACCCTTCGTAGAAGCGGTTAGTCTTTCGCTCCTCGTCGGCAAAGGTAGCGCTAGCATATCTCCCCAACCGAGTAAACTCGTGGAGGTACTCGTCTACAGTGCTATCTCCTTGCACCAACTTTTGGAACTCGTTCTCCAATGCGATCCTCTGCGCTGAGGGGAGGTATCGAGCCATGAACAGTCTCGAAAACTCCTCCATAGGAACTTCGGCCAACGACCTTCCCCTCAACTGGTGTAGCTCTAGGCCTTCCCACCATAACCTTGCGTCCCCATCCAAAAGGAACGTCACTATCGTGGTCTTCTGCCACTCTTCCGTTTCAGTAGCTGTCATCACCCTATTGACTCTTGAGAGCCAATCCTCAGCTTGGGTCGGGGTTCCCGTTCCCGAGAACACCGGTGGGTGGAAGCCCATCACATGCTTCAACTGTCTTTCAGTTGCTCTCCGAGGCAACTCCGGCTCCACCGCCACCTGCTCAACCCTTCTAGGCTCCGCCGCTTAGAGCGGCACTTGCTCCCCCGCAGGAGCAGGCTACTGCACCTGTCTTGCAGGTTGCGTATTAATCATAGCAAAGACAGCTTCTGCCACCAATCTAATGGTCTCGGCAGACGGAGGTGTTGCAGGCGCTTCACTTGGCGCACTGCTTGCCTCAGAACCTGGCCGTTCTGACAGCCCAGCACCACTCCTGGTCACCTATAATCATGCAAAACACCGATAAGCGACCAAATATTACTGCAAACAGCAATTATAGGAACACGCAGGTTCCTCAAACATGTGTATTTTCATTCCTAAGTGGACATTCATGGGTTCATTTCATGTTATAACGATGACGCACACATGTGCTCACCACCCCTTAAAGTGAATTCGTCCACGAATTCATTTAAGTTTGACCGAAACCAGTAGTCTGATACCAATTTGTAATACCCCTATCCGTCGTATAGCATATAGCAGTAGGTCCGGCCGGGGCCCGACGCCATATACTACGGACAGACCGGTTGGTTACGCGTTGAAACCATACAACCAAGCACCAACGTCCTACACAGAGTCATTCTAGCGGAAGCAATTTATTAAGTTGCACAAATACCAGAACCCTGCCACGCAAGAATGTCCACTACAGAAATAACAATAGGAATGAATAATACAAAAGTACCGGCCTTATGGCCTTACAATGTTTGCTTAACAAAACATGTCTTACATACTTCGGCTCGCAGGCCGGCCATACATGAAATAAACGAAAAGCATAAAAGGGATTAGGCCTTCGAGGGCCAACACCGCAACATGGGCTTTAGCCCGCTATTTTCCGCTTGGCTCCGCAGCACCTGCAAGCACAAACCACCGCCCGGTGGCAAACAAAAGCAACGGTCAGCTATGCTGACCAAATTATAACGATCCCGCCCCCAAAATCAGGGCGACGATGCTCTTTCCCTGCACTTTATTAGTATAGGCAATATATTAGTGTGAACACACATCATCACAGGCGTAGGCTCGCACGGCCACACAACTCGTGCACACAGGGCACATTCACGGCGAACCGGCCAACGTCACGTCAATTCAAGCCATAGACGTTCCCGTTCCACCACCACCTCTTGGACGGCCAACCATATGAGCATCTTGTCTTCTTGGCCTTGGTCACGACAATTTAAGCCATAGATCGCCGAAGACTCTCATCCATGCCAACGGTCTCACCGAACGACATAGATCAGGTACGGTTCCGCCTGACCCATGCTCATATCACAACGACAATTTAAGCCATATGCGCAGGTCAAGACTCACCGAGTCCCGTTTCCGCCACAACAATCACATAACCCGGTTATGTTCACGTTGGCTCCCCGGCCATCGTGTTGGCAAAACTCGCTTTTGCCCAGTTTTCCGGGTGCACCTTGGAGTTAATCTTCAAGGCTCCCTGTTGCAATCTACCACGTAGAAAACCCGAAAAACACCCAAACACCCGGAGTCTTCCCCGGTTCATATGCAATGCAACATCACCGATCCGGCTCTACTTGTCCGGATAGGCTTCACACACAATGCCTATGTCCGTTTTTGCATACGGACTCTACACATGGGGGACTTTACATATCTACCCCAAGGAACGCTCCAACTCTTCGCTCACTCGCGAGAGAGGGCTTCCTATGCAAAGGGAAAAAGGGCTTCACATGCCCAAGGATGAGAAATCATTACCCTTGCGTTCTTCCGCGACGCCATCGAAAACTATGTGGTTGGAAAGCACCGCAACGGCGTCACCTCCGCGGATCTGGACTCGGATCGTGATTCGGAGCTCCGAAGCTCCTCCGACGGCCGGATCTTGGACTTCTCCTTCCTCCTTGCTCTCCCTTCTCTCTAAACTCTTAGAGAGAGAATGGCTAAGGGAAATGAGGATTCCCAACCCTAAATCCCGGCTAAAACCCCCCAGGAGCAGCCCCCCACCGTCGGATCCAAAGTTAAGGAAACGAACGGCCAAGATTAGATCTGAAATCATAAAATCTGGGCCGAATACGGGTTGCAACTCGGTCGTGTGCCTGGCCGTGTCACCCATTCGCCGTCTTGATCGATTCGAAAAACCAGCACACGGCCTTTGACACGGCCTCCGACACACCCGTGTCACCTGAGACACGCCCGTGTCGGGACCCGTGTCATGCCCTCCGTGTGCAATCGGCCCGCTTTCCCAACCCGAGAACGACACGGCCTATGACACGGCACCCGACACGCCTGTGTCGAATTTGACACGCCCGTGTCAGGGCCCGTGCCATGGCCCGTGTTCCTTCCTCAGAAAACAGCCCAAAGTGACACACCCTGGGACACGCCCGTGTCCCAGGCCGTGTGCCTCAACACGACGATCTACGACCGTCAAAACGTCGACCACATGTTCGTGGCTAAACACGCCTGTGTCACGCTCGTGACACGCCCGTGTCACGCCCATGACACGGCCGTGTCACGCCCGTGACACCTGCTCCAAAATTCAGACTGGGCTTAAAACATCACCCGTCCCTCTTTTGAGTTTCGGGGTGTTACACTACTCATTTCAAACTTTCCTTGCATAAGTTTGGAAAACTTTTGCAAAGGTTGTCGTCAGTAGAACAAAAAATGATGTCATCAACTTAGATTTGCACTAGTAAAATCCTGCCT
Source organism: Platanthera zijinensis (assembly GCA_039513925.1). NCBI lineage: Eukaryota > Viridiplantae > Streptophyta > Magnoliopsida > Asparagales > Orchidaceae > Platanthera > Platanthera zijinensis. The sequence goes on from CM077091.1 coordinate 77,195,371, forward strand.
TTTACTTCCCTAAGAAATAACGTCTTATCTATCTTTCCCCTTGTGAACTTATTCTCAAGAAAAAAGTTAGACAGCGTTTCATACCAAGCTCGTGGAGCTTGTTTCAAACCATATAACGCTTTAAATAATACATAAACAAAATTAGGATGTTCAGGATCAACAAAACTTGGAGGTTGTTCCACATACACTTCTTCCTTTATGTCACCATTAAGAAAGGCTGACTTCACATCTATTTAGTAGACAGTGAAGCCTTTGAGGGCAACATATGCGAGAAACAACCTGATTGTGTCCAGTCTTGCAACTGGAGGATATGTCTGATCGAAGTCGATCCCTTCTTCTTGTTTGTACCCTTGGGCGATGAGTCTAGCTTATTTCTTGATTATGGTTCCATCTTCGTCCATCTTGTTCCGATAGACCCATTTTGTTCCAATCACATTCTTTCCTTTGGGTCTTGGCACAACCTTCCAGACTTGACAATGCTTGAACTGATTTAGTTCTTCTTCAATTACCATTACCCAAGATGCATACTTGTTTGCTTCCTCAAACTTCTTTGGTTTAACCTGCGAGAGAAAACTCAAATACAAATTCTCATTAGTTGTACCTCTACGAGTTCTGACACCTTCACGAGGGTCTCCGATGATTTGATCAATTGGGTGATCCTTCAAGTCTCTGAGCTCTAAATTCCTTGCATCTAGAGCTTCCTCTATCAGTGGAGTGACTTCATCAGCTTGAATGACATCTTTATCATGGTGATCAACCTCTCCAATTGGGGTTAGAGTGGTGATCATGATTAACTCTTGACCTTTTTCTTTAATTGGCTCATCCAAGCTTAGTTCCTTTAGTCTTGAACCTGCATCTTCAATAAACACACTAGAAGAGCTGCTTTGAAGCAAACTCGTCTCATCAAATACAACATTAATAGATTCTTCTACGACCAGGGTTTTCTTGTTGAAAATCCTATATACCTTACTTTGGCTACTATATCCTACAAAAATACCTTCAAAGCTCTTTTCATTGAATTTAGTTGTGTGATACTTCCGGTTATTAAGTACGAAGCATTTATTACTAGAAATTCTAAAATATAAAATAGTCAGTTTCCCGTCCTTTAGTAGTTCGTAAGGTGTTTTATCATGGTTTTTATTTATGAGTGCTCTGTTTTGCACGTGACAAGCAGTGTTGATGGCTTCAGCCCAAAAGTATTCTGGTATTGAGGCATCACTCAACATGGTTTTGCAGGCCTCTATGAGTGTTCTATTCCTTCTCTTAGTGACTCTATTCTGTTGAGGAGTACGAGGAGAGGAAAACTCATGAAAGATACCTAGGATTTCACAGAATTCTATCATGGCCCCAAATTTGAACTCTGTTCCATTGTCACTTCTGATTTTGATAACGGAATAGTTGTATTCATTCTAGATTTGTCTGACAAAATTAGTGAAACTATCAAAAGTATCTGACTTATGTTTTTGAAAGAATACCCATGCAAAGCGAGAGTAGCCATCTACAATAACCAATGTATAATCTTTACCTCCCAAACTTCTAATTTGCAAGGGACCAAACAAGTCCATATGAAGTAGGTGTAAACACATATTAGAATCTTTGCCAATAATGCTTTTAAAGGTAGCCCTTGTTTGCTTACCTTTTACACATACGTGACAAAGTCTATCTTTAACGCACTTAACATTGAGTGCATCACGTACTAAATTAAGAGAAAATAATTTATTAATAGTTTTGTAATTTATATGTTCTAATCTCTTGTGCCATTGGTCACTAAGAGACGCACTATCATTTGCCAAAAAGCACAGTAGTATAGAAGAGTCTAGGCAAATAAAATTTAAGCAAAATATATTTTTACTATGAGTGCCTGATAGAATCGTTTTAAAGTTATCTATTGATTTTATCAAGCACTTGTCTGCATAAAATTCTACTATGTATCATTTATCACAGAGCTGGCTTATGCTTATGAGATTGTGTTTTAATCCTTCAACATAAGCCACATTTGAGAAGGATACACTACTGTTAGTGATCATACCGTAGCCTTTTATGATTTCCCTGTCAGAACCTCCAAAGATAACCTTTGACCTGTTCTTAACCGGAGAGTACTTTTGAAGAAGGCTTCTTGTCCCGGTCATGTGTCGAGAGCATCCACTGTCCAAATACCATATAGGCAATTTGTTGGCCTTTGTACATACCTGCAAAAGTAGAATCAGTTTACCTTAGGAACCCAAACGCATTTGGGTCCTTGGTTATGTGTCAGCATGCTCCACCTAGGAGTGTTAATATTACAAGTGGTCTGCCTCGTATGATTAACTAGAGGAGTTTTGAAACTTCTGGGATTAAACCAGCAATCTACTGCAAAGTGACTAACTTTTCCGCAACACCAACAGTCAAACCTATTGTACCTTTTCCAAGTCTCCTGTTTGACCTTTTGAACGTGTGGTCTTACAGGGGCGGCTGATCTAGAGGTAGAAGCCTCATGATAATGACACTCACAAGCCTTGTTCACCTCCTTTTCCTTGGGTACAACTGGCTTGGCCTTAGGTTCCTTCTTAATATTATGGTCATGAACGTATGGAAAATAATATTTCATTTGAACTTCCTCATAAGGTGCCTTGAGCACACTTTCACCAAATTTTTGGGGACGAGTCCAACCTTGGTACCGTGATTTAGGCTCTACATAAGTAGGCTTGTCCAAATGATCGTAGGATGAATCAAAATCAAACTCGTTTGTTGGGAAGATGCCCTTCTTAAACGAAGTTTGATCTAGAGGATGTTGGGTACATTGGAAAATGTGTACCTGATTTGAAGAAGTCTCACTTAGCTCAATGATATATATCAAGGTGTATTTGATGCTATTTTGAGTTTATATGTGCAGGTTAAGGATATGCTAAAATGAAGGAAAAAGTTTCTAAGTCCATGTGTCGACACTTAAGAAAGCATGTGTCGACACTTGGAAAAGCTATGTCGACACTTGAAGCTACTGTGTCGACACACAGAATTTATTAGTTGACTTCAACTGTGTCGACACCGGGAGGCAGTGTCGACACACAGAAATATTAGTCGACATCGACTGTGTCGACACCGGGAGGCAGTGTCGACACACAGAAGTATTAGTCGACATCAACTGTGTCGACACCTAGAGGCAGTGTCGATACACAAATTCTGAGACTATATCAACTGTGTCGACACACAGGACTTGTGTCGACACTCAGCAGAGTTTCAACAATGTTGATTGCTGTGAAGTGAAGAAGTGTCTATGTCGACACAAAGAAGCAGTGTCGACACATTCTACAGATGTAGTGTCAAGAAGCTGTGTCGACACCAAAAGAATTATGTCGACATCACCAAAGTTTGTGTTGACACTTAATCTACTTGTGTCGATACATAATAACAATCAGTCTCGACGCTTTGCTGACAAAGACAAAGGTTCAAGAACTGACTGGAGACTTGACAGCTGTGTATTCCAATAAGTTTGCTAAAGCTGTCAGACTTGTCAGAAGTTGGTTAGAAATTAGATCAGCCAGTTATCATGGATGAAGTCTATATATAGATGGATTCTGTCAAATCAACAAAAAAATCGTGAACAACAACAACAACCGCACCAACAACTATTGAAGGATTGATCATTGATCAAGGAAGTGCACGTCACACGGAAGAAGATTTTCGTGAGAAGATCTAAGGAGAATTCAAGCAAGAATTCTGAAGAAACTTCAGAAGTTCCGGAGAGAGAGAGAGAGATCTCCAATTGTTTAAGTAAAGAAGGAGACATTTACAAGTCTCTTAAGAAGCAGATCTTTAACTAATCTGCTAAGAAGGATTCAGATCTATTCTGTAATCAAAGAAGGAAGCTGCCAGCCAGTCAACTTCAAAGGAGATCAACCCTACTGAGTTCAGATTCAAGAAGCTTTGAAGAAAGCTAAGAACAAGTTGATTTCAGCCACCAGTCTTATCAAGAAGCTGATCAAGAAACCTCTTATCCCTTTTCTCTCAACTAGGGTAAGAGTCCATCTAAACACTTATCAAATTTTGTAGGATCTTTTCATAGATCTGAGTTGTAAGCCTATATTATAAAGGCTGAGTGTAGGAGATATAGATCTCTGAGTGGTAGGGTTTTTTAGCCTGAGTGTAGGAGAAATTTTTCTCTGAGTTGTAGGCCTTGTGGCAAGGCTGAGGTAGGGCTGTTAGCCTAAGCTGTAGGAGTGTGGTTACACTCTGAGTTGTAGGAACCTTTCAGGGTTCTGAGCTGTAAGATCTGTGGATCTGAGAAGAAGGAAGAAGTTAGGATGAATCTAGCATACTGCTAGATAGGTGAAGGGGGAAAGTGGATGTACCCAGACCTTGGGGAACCACTATAAACCTGTGTGCAATCTGTGATGTGTGTGTGATTATGATTTTTGTGCCGTGATTGCTGTAGAATAGTCAGATTCTATTTTAAGATCTAAAAAATTATTCTACCTTAAGTAAAAAAAGAAAAGAACCTATTCACCCCCCTCTAGGTGTTTGGGTTATCTTGAAATTAATTCTATCAAGTGGTATCAGAGGGAGGTTACTCAAAGAAGGACTTAACAGTCTGAGTAAGATCCATAAGGCAGATTCAAGATTAAGAAAATGGGTTCAAGAGAAATTCATAAGGAACTAGGTTCTATGAAATTACCCATATGCAGGAAAGAGATTTTTGGAATATGGAAAGAAAGGGTCAGGCTTTTCATGGAGGCTTCTGATCCAAGGATCTACATTACTGTAATGGAAGGTCCTTATGTTCCAATGAATTTGTCAGTTCTAGATGCAAATCAAAGAACTCCCAAAGATTTTTAAGAGATGACTAAGGAAGAGATCATCCTGGCAACTATGGATAAAAAAGCCTAGAATATCATAGTAAGTGCCATAGATGATTCAACCTTTCAAAATTTGATTCACTGCAAGACCTCCAAGGAAATGTAGGACACTTTGATAGTCTACATGGAGGGTTCTGAATAAGTCAGACAAGACATAAAATCTATGCTGAACCAAGAATATGAGAGTTTCAGACAAGGAAAGTCAGATGGTATAACTGAGTGTTATAAGAAGTTCTATAGAATAGTAAAAGAGCTGATGTCCTATGGAAGGATCTTCAATACATATGAACTGAATGATAAATTTCTAAGATCCTTAACAAAGGATTGAGACACTAAGATCTGTACCATTAGGGAAGTGGCCAAACTTGCAGATATCTCTCCTCCAACCCTATTTAGAAAATTATTGTCATATGAGATGCAGCTGATGGCTAGGAAAGAGGAAGAGAAAAGTGCAAAAGGGGAGCATAGAGAAAAGTCTGTGGCACTCAAGGTGGAAGCCACTAGGAAGAATAGGAGGATGTCTCCATCACCTCCTTAGATAGTTGCTAAAATTACTTCAAATAATTTAGACAACCAAAGTTCTGACAACAGTGACTCAGATAAAGACTTTGCTGCCTTCACAAGATAGTTTCAGAGATTCCTGAAGAAGAAGCAATCGAAGTCTAGGCCCTCAACATCTCAGCCTGTGGATGACTATTATCAAAAGAGGAAGTCATCTAGGAAGGACATGAGCAGGTCTAAGACTAACAAATCTACAACATCAAAGATAGTTTGCTACTGCTGTAATAGGCCTGGACATGTTATTGCTGAGTGTCCATACAAAAGAAAGGAGTCTGCTGATAAAAAGAAGACTCAACAAAAGAGCAAGAAGGAGAAATCCTTTGTTGCTAAGAAGGAGAAGAGCTTGACAGACCAATCATCTTCAGAGTCTGAATCTGAAGCTGAGGCATACATTGGTCTATATGCAGCAGATGAAGAAGATGAGTTTATGTAATTGCTAAACTATATCTATGAGCAAGAAGACCATCAGTGCATGGGACTTATGGCTGTATCAGAAGAAGACAAGTGCAAGGATTAGCCTGGTCCTAGTAAGGTACAATGTTTTTCTAGTAATTCAGATTGTAGTACTGGCACAGAGTCAGCTACATCTGCATCAAGTGATGTGGATGGGTCTGAGTCTGAAGGTGATATTCATCAGCTGATAGATGAATATGGGGACTTGTTACAGGCACTAAAGAAAAGCAAAAACCTGGCCAGAACTCAGGCTAAGGAAATTACAGATCTTAAGATGGCTGCATCTGACTTAGAGAAAGAGTTGGATCAAAAATTGAATGAGATTGTCAAAATGAAAACTATAACTATTTTTCAGATGGGCACAATCACATATAAAAATGATCTGATTAAAAGTCTGGAAGCCAAACTTCAAAAGGAAAAAGATTTGGTGGCTAGTTATTCCAAGCCAAAATCAGTTTTACCCTTAATAGATGAGTTTGTGGCTCAAAAGGGTAAGGCTGGAATAGGATTTAAAGGTAACACCAGGGCTGTCCAATTTGAGAGAAAGGGCAAAGCCTCAGTCCAGCCACTGAATTTTAAAGTCCCTGTAGTTTTTAGAAAGGTACAAGTGCCTTCTAACATGTATGACCTTGGGAATACTCATGGTCATAGTAAGACTGAAGTTCTGAATTACAAGGGTATTTATGTCAATAAGGCAGCCCATGTTCATAAACCCCATGTTCTTAAGAAAATAGTGGGTGTAGCTGCAATAGTACCAATACAAAACAAAAGATTTGCTGTCAACCAGACTGCCAAGAATGTATCTAAAAATAGATACAACAAGTATGAATGCTAGTGTTGTGGCAAGACAGGTCATTATGCCATAGATTGCTGGCACAACACTAGTGTCAGGAAGAACAACAGTCTACCTGTTAGAAGAGCTGTAGGTAGATTTGTTAAGTATGAAGCTAACTTGAACGAAGGACCCAAGACTTACTTGGGTTCTAAGGAGAGGTAATTCTTTATTGCAGGTGAGTCCAAGTTACCATGCCCCTATATGGTACTTGGACAATGGATATTCCAAGCACATGACTGGAACAAAGGGGTTGCAAAAGGAGTACTTACCTATCATAAATGGGTCTAAAGTAATCTTTGGTGGTTCTGAAAAAGGAATCATCAAAGGGTTTGGTAACATTTCTAATAACCAGATTACTATCACTCAAGTGGCCTATGTGAAGGGTTTGAAACACAACCTTATAAGCATACGTCAGCTGAGTGATTTATGATATGACATTTCATTTATTAAGAATGGATGTCATATCAAAAGATCAAGTGATCAAAAGATCATTTTGACAGGATATAGAAAAAGAAATGTGTAATGTCTTAATTTTGAGTGTGAGAACAATGTTTCTCCTATTTGTCTTGTAGCTGATGAGAGAGCCTCTCATTGTGTCAAATGGCACAAGAGGCTGGCCCATCTTAACTACAAAATAATTGGCCAACTCTTTAGCAAAGAGTTAGTAAGGAATAGTCCAAAATTTAAGTGTATAAAGGATGGGATATGCTCAGCTTGTCAAAAAGGCAAGCAGACAAATCCTCCTTTCATAGCCTTGAAAACAAGGATTCAGTGAGGTGTCTATACCTCTTATATATGGATCTATTTTGTCCTATGCAAGTTCATAGTCTAGGTAGGAAGGTCTACACTTTTGTGGTGGTAGATGACTATTCTAGATATTCCTGGGTGTTCTTTCTGAGACAAAAATCAGAAACCCCAAGTGTTTTATATAGTTGTCAAGCAAATTCAGAATGAACATGACAGTATAATTGTCAAAATCAGAAGTGACCATGACACTGAATTTCAATCTGAGAGTATGACAAGACTGTGTGAAGAATTTGGGATTTTTCAAGAATTCTCCTCACCTAGAACACCACAGCAAAATGGTATTGCTGAAAGGAAAAATAGAACACTGATTGAGGCTGGTAGAACTCTATTGAGTGACACTTCTCTCCCAGAATATTTCCGGGCTGAGGCAGTAAACACTGCATGTCATGTGATCAATAGGGCTTCTATCACCAAAAGCCACACAAAAACTCCCTATGAGATCATGAAGGGTAGAAAAAAAAACTTATCCTATTTTAGGATCTTTGGTTGCAAGTGCTATATCCTTAACAATGGCAAGTCTTATCTAACTAAGTTTGCTGCCAAATCCTAAGATGGGATATTTGTTGGGTACAATAACAATAGTAAGGCTTATAGAGTCTACAACTTGATTACTCAAGTTGTAGAAGAGTCTGTACATGTTGTCTTTGATTAAACAAGACTGATTAACAGTGACTTACCTTGTAGCTCATGCAGTTCTAAAGGTATTAATGAGAAAATAGACAAACTTACCATTACAGAAGAATCAACTGAAGAGCAAGAAATGGAAAATGGTGTCTACTGTCTAGGGGGAGTACACGACTCTGTAGATGTAGATGTACACCAAGAGGTTCAGTATATTGAAGAGACTAGAGGTGTTCGACCTGAAGATAGTCTACCTCCAGCTGTTAGACACTTAAAGGATCATCCAGGAAATCAAATAATTGGTGATCTAAGACATGGAGTGCAAACCAGAAGCAGGAACTTGAACATAGTGCTTTGCTCAAGCTTCCTATCTCAACTGGAGCTAAAGAGATTTGAAGAAGCTATTCTGGACCCACATTGGATTGATGCCATGCAAGAGGAGTTGAATCAGTTCAGAAGCTGCAAGGTCTGGGAGTTAGTTCCTAAACCAAAAGACCACAACATCATTGGAACAAAGTGGATCTTTAGGAACAAACTAGATGAGAATGGGATCATTGTGAAGAACAAAGCAAGACTTGTTGCAAAAGAATACAGGCAGGAAGAGGGTATTGACTTTGATCAAACCTTTGCCCCAGTAGCAAGACTGGAAGCAATTAGGATGTTCCTTGCCTATGCAGCATGTCAAGGCTTCAAGGTATTCCAAATGGATGTAAAATCAGCATTTCTAAATGAAAATCTAAAAGAAGAAGTCTATGTAGAGCAGCCCTCAGGTTTTGTTGATTCTCTCAAACCTGATTATATTTATAGACTTAGGAAAGCTTTGTATGGGTTAAAGCAAGCCACAAGGGCTTTGTATGAAACCCTGTCTACATTCCTTATTGAGAATAAATTCTCAAGGGGAAAAATAGACAAAACTCTATTCCTAAGGGAATCCAAAGGAAAGATAATCTTAGTCCAGATTTATGTAGATAACATAATATTTGGGTCTACAGAAAGCAACCTTTGCAAGAAGTTTGCTAAACTTATGAAAGGGAAGTTTGAGATGAGCAGCATGAGGGAACTTAAGTTCTTCTTGGGACTTCAAGTAAGACAGACTGATGATGGCTTGTCCATATCCCAGTCTAAGTTCACCAAGGAGTTAATTAAGAAGTATGGTATGGAATCATCCTCCACCATGAAAGCTCCTATGGGAACAAGTATGCTTATATGCAAAGATGATGCAGGTAAACCTGTAGATGAGTCTTTGTATAGAGGAATAATTGGCTCTCTTCTATACCTAACTGCTAGTAGACCAGACATTATGTATGCAACATGTGTCTGTGCTAGGTACCAATCATGACCTACAGAATCTCATTACATTACAGTAAAAAGGATTTTGAGATATCTAAAGGGCACACCTAATCTAGGCCTTTGGTACCCTAGGAATGGAGATTTTCTACTAACGGGCTATTCAAATGCAGACTTTGCAGGTTACAAAGAAGATAGAAAAAGCACAACAGGCACCTGTCAATTTCTAGGAGGAAGATTGGTTTCTTGGAGCAGTAAGAAACAGACTAGTATGGCAATTTCCACAGCTGAGTCTGAATATATGGCAGCAGGAAGTTGTTGTGCACAACTGTTGTGGATTCATCACTAGCTAAAAGACTATGGTATTCAGGTAAGTAGAACACCTTTGTTTTGTGATTCTACTAGTGCTATTTTTATTGTTAATAATCCTGCTTTACATAGTAAGACTAAGCATATAGAAATAAGATACCATTTTCTTAGAGAACATGTAGAGAAAGAGGACATCTCACTAGAATTTGTCAAAACAGATTATTAAATTGCAGATGTATTTACTAAGCCTTTAGATGAAACTAAATTCAATAAATTTAAAATTGAATTAGGAATGTTAAACATAGATTAGTTTAACAATTTTGGCTAAGTAAATCCGTGTCGACACATCCAGATAAGTGGTGTCAACACTTCAGTAAGTGGTGTCGACACAACCAGAGTAGTGGTGTCGACACATCCAAAAATTGTGTCGACACTTGCAATAAGAGTCGACACAGAATTTCTGATGAACTACTAAGTATGTCTAGTGTCGACATATCATCAATTGGTATCGACACATAGTAGTCAACGCCGTTGTCGAGACAATAGAAGTATGTGTCGACACATTTCAATAGTGTCAACACTTTTAGACAGTTTTTGCCCGCCTTTTGACCTTCTTTGTTTAGAAGGGTATAAATAGGTCAAGAACATATTCTGTCGACATGCTCTCCAGGTTTTCGAGACTAAAACCTTGTGTTGACAAACTCTCTTCTCTCAATCCAAGTTTTCTCACCATCCCAATGACGCCAAAGATTGAAGATAATATTAACGAAGGATATGAGGTGGTTCGTCATGCCTTTGATGATGCGGAGTCAGAGATTAAAGGGGTCATTACACTGTTTGCTGAAAGTGGTTTGGAGTTTTTGATATCTGAACCAACCAAGATTTGGAAGAAGGAGGTTTTTGAGTTCTTTGCTGTAGCAACTGTAGACTCAACTGGATTTAAGATTAAATCAACAGTTCATGAAGCAAGAGTAAAACTCACCTTGAAAAGTTTGAGAAAAATTCTTCATCTTCCAAGAACTCAGGATGAACAAGAAGTATCAGTATCAAAAATAAGGGAGGCCCTACAATGGTGTGGATTGGATCCCACCTTGAAGATTGGAGCAGCAATTAACAGGAAAGGGATGAATCAGCAAGGTAAATTCCTTTCAGAAGTGGTAGGAAAGGTTATTCTATGTAAGCCAGGGGGACATGATAGAATTTCTGCCAATATATTCAACCTTATGATAATGATAATTTTTAAACTCAACACAGATTGGTCTATAGTACTATTTGAAAAGATTAAGGAAGGCATCAAGAAGCCTAATTTGGCTAGAATAATGAGTCTATACTTGGCTGGAGAAATTCCAGAAGTAATGAACTAGATTCCTGGTTCTAAAATCAATCATATGAGAAGAATGGACATCAGGATCATCTCCAGATGGGATAGGGTCCTCACCAAGGACATACCTGATATAGCAAGCCAAGAAGCTGCTGAGAGATCACCTGCACAGGACACAACTGATCATGCACAGGTGTAGGGGGAGCTAGATAGTGTACAGGACCTGACTGAGAATGCACAAGTGCAGGGGGAGACAATTACTACACAAGTACAAGGGGAAAAGAGAATTAACTTGGCAAGTGAAATGGATTCATAATCTATTCTTGAGAGACCTCATGTCAACAGTCTAGCCCAAGATGCTATCATGGAGGATACATCTGGAGCTGCTGATGCTCCTGAGAAAGTAGTATCACCAGTTCACACTCAACAGGAGTTCACTCTAGAAGAATTGTTTCCTGATATTGAGGGAGAAGCAAATAAGGAGGAGCAAGTGAGGATTGAGGGGGAGCAGGCTGACATTGAGGGGGAGCACCATAGGACTGAGAAGGAGCTGCCTCCTAGTCCTAAAGAAAGAGTTTATATAGCCAGTACCTCTGCTTCAGAAGATGAGGAGATTGCAAGTGTTAAGAAAAGAAAACTGATGGTTTTCAAGAGAAGAAGCCAGAGCTATAAGAAGGCTTTGCAAACTACTACTTCACAACCTGCCCTAGAGGCTGATTACAACTCATTAATGGTGGCTTTGCAAGTTAAATTGGATGAACAAAGAATGGCTCTAAAGAAGTATGTGGACGAAAGACACAAGTCACTTTAGTCTGAACTGGCTCAAGATATCAAATCCATCAGATTTGAAGTCAATCTCCATAAGAAAGAGATGACAGATTGCTTCCACAAGGGGGGCAATGCTGTAGTATTTCTAGCAAAGCAGCAATCAGAAGTCAAGGCTAAAGTAGATGACATTGCTATTGAACAAGACTATGTCCTTGAAAATCAGATTAGAATGAATGACAATTTGACTGAATCTTACAATGAGATAGTCACTGAAATAAAGAATACAGTTACTACAATGACTGAAGAAAGAGCTAAAGAGAAAGAAGAGTTTGATAAGAAGTTACAGGATGCCTTAGATTCATTTAAGACAACCATTACTACTTCTCAGAAAACAATTTCTGATCAGCTTCTTAAGATAAAATCATTTTATAAAGACGGTGTAAATTTTCTTGATGGCCAAATAAGATTTTAAAAAGATGACTTAAGAGATCACATTGAAAGAGAAGTCATAAAGGGGGAGAGAGTGTTAGTCAATGCAGGCTCAGAACATGCCAAATGGATATCCAATAGCGTCAGAGCCACTCTGGGATGTCCACCCCTTTGTGATGATGATAATGTTGCTGAATCTGGTGTGCAACCTGCTTATGTTTGAGGTGATCAACTTGAAGTTGCTCAGATCATCTACCCTCCAGCAGATTTTGATATGATTCAACAACAGGTTCAGACAATGTACAGTCCTCCATAGGAAGTTGAAAATGTTATTATAGAGAAAGTTGAAATGCCAGAAGCTACCTTGAAAGCTCAGCAGGAAGCTCAACTTTCAAAGAAAAGATTCAGAGAACAGGCTGAGTTAAAGCCAGATTTTGAGCAGTGGAGCCCCACTTCAAGAAATATAATTTTGACTGCATGGAAAGCTGTGAAAGATCAAGTTCATAAAAGGTACAAATGGTATAATGAACAAGAATAGAAGAAGTATGAGGCAAGGCAGGAAGCCATTATATAACATAGAAGAAAGGCTAAGATTGGGAAGCTACCTCCTAATGCTCAGGAGCCTAGCAAGTACTTCCCTAAGCCTTTTCATTATTTTGAAAGGCAAAGGATTAAGACTGAAGTTCAGAAGAAGGCAGAGTTGAAAGGAAAGAAGCCTATTAATGATGCAGAACCTCCTATGCAAGCTCAGATTAAGCCCGGAAAAGGCATAGTCATCAAGGAGCCTGATCAGCCTTAGGATAGATTTACTAGATTTTGCAAGAACAATGCAATATTTAGTATTAAAGAAATCTATATAATCAGTTGTTAAGAAACTTTTTTTTAATATTAACAAAATAATGTTTCAAGTTCATCAAGTTGCATTCTTATTCTGTGATGTGATTTTGTTATATGTTTTGTTTATAAGTTACCCTATCATTTATTATTTATATATATCATCATGTTTGTTTATTATAAGTGGTTTATATCATTGACTAAAGAGTTATTACTTCTTCAAATAGGGGAGATTGTTGGGTACATTAGAAAATGTGTACCTGATTTGAAGAAGTCTCACTTAGCTCAATTGTTGAAACCGGAAACCGGCCCCTGTGGAGTTCGACCCTTGGGGAAGGGGTGATCTCGCAATTACTTCGCTCCTGCAAGAGAAACAACAAGGGAGAGATAAACAAGGGACAGGACCAAGGGCCCGGCTCGGAGGTCCCACCACACACCCGGAAGATCTTAGAGCGCTTCCCCTCCTTAACCAGTTGCCGGGCTAAGGTACCTCAGAAAGCGCTATAAGACTTGAGAAACAAAAGCGTGCCTTCTGAAGTACCCCTTGGGTCCTATTTATAGATTACCTTGGACGGTCTGCGAATAACCCGCCTCTGGTGGTCTGAATTTACTAAAGAGCCCCTCGGATTGGCCTGCCAATAGCCAAACCCCGCTGTTCTGGCTGGTTATACGCACCTCTTGCCGGGTTACCCCCTGTCATCTGGAGGGAGGTGGGCAGCAGCCGGTCCGCCTGAGAGAGGCGGCTGGGGCCGGCTTGCTTGGAAGGGGCGAGCGGGGGGCTGGCCCGCTTGAGAGGGGCGGCTGGGGCCCGGCCCGCCTAGGAGAGGCGGCTGGGGCTGGCCCGCTTGAGAGAGGCGTCTGGGACCCGGCCCGCCTAGGAGAGGCAGCTGGGGCCCGGACCGCCTGAGAGAGGCGGCTGGGGCCCGGCCCGCCTAGGAGAGGCGGCTGGGGCTGGCCCGCTTGAGAGAGGCGGCTGGGACCCAGCCCGCCTAGGAGAGGCGGCTGGGGTCCGGACCGCCTGAGAGAGGCGGCTGGGGCTGGCCTGCCTGCTTGCTTGGGCCCCTTCGGCGGACACGGGGTTGTACACAATCCCCGATCTTTGCGTGCTTCGCAGAAGCTCGGAAAGAAATGTCCAACTCTCGTGTCCGGCGACGACCTTGCTGAGCTGGAGGGAATCTTTTGGTGGGACCCACCTTTTAACTATAAATAAGTCACCGGGCCTTCGATGACTGGCCCTCTCCTCTTGCTCCCTGCATGGTTTGAGGCCAGGAGATGCCTGCGTCTGAGGAGATACGTGCTCGGTTGGCTGCCGCAAGGGAGGAGAGTCGGGAGGAGGCCCTCGTGGCCGCCCCGTGGTTGGCGCCCAGATCATCCGGCCCGCAGTTTAAGCCGGCTAGGGGAAAGGTTGTCCGCCGTTCTACGCCGAGTGATGATCGGGGTTCCGGCGGCTCCGAGGTTGAAACTGGGTACGTGGTTTCGCCCTTCGACCTGTGCTTTCCACTGACTTTCCCCTTTGCAGGAGACGCCCCCTGAAGACGCATTGGAAGGAGGCTCCGGGAACCTCGCGGATCTCGCCGTGGAGATGATCGACCTGGGCGTCAGTCCCCTTTCCCCAGCATGCAGCCTTCCTGTGACTCCTCCCCCGCTAAGAGTCCAGGGTCTGGGGAAGCCGCTCGCCGCCCCGGGAGGGAAATCATTCCAAGGTCGGCCGGGTTCTTCTCGGCCAGCTGACGACGCGGGAGACGTGCAGACGCCGGGTAACCCCCTTGAAACCAACCCGCTCGCCGCTCGTCTGTTTCTGACCTTGCTTCTGCAGGATATCGTGTCGTTTCTTCTGATGTCGAGATGAGCGAGGGGTACTCGCCTCCCGTGGAGCCGGAAGACATTGCGGACTTCTTGGGCGACCCGCATGATAGCGAGAAGATGAAGGCGCAGGTGGCGCGAATGTTCCAGAAACACACAATGCTGCTCAAAGAGGCCTTCGTGGGGATGGAGAGAGACAGAGTCAGGGCGGAGGAGCGACTCGCTGCTTTGGAGGGGGCAAGGGGCTCGGCTGAGGATGATGAGCCGGCATCTCCGGGCGCGCACATTACGCGAGCAGAGGAGCGGCTGACAAACATTTCGAAACAGGCCGATCAGACCAAGCGGGAGCTGGCGGCGGTTCGAGAGTATCATGACTCTCGCGTGCCGCCTCGAACCGGCTCGCAGAGGCGGGGTAGGTGGAAATGGATTGAGTACTAAGCCACCTGCCTCGCCCGCCCGTGCCCGCAGTTGCTCGCGGGGTCTGAATCGTCTCGATGCGATCCATCCCAGTTTATCGGAGGCGGATATTGTCTAAGAACAATTGCTTGTAATAATTCAGGGTTCTACTCGCCCGTTCCAGGGCGCATGCCTTTTTATTATTTATTATTATTATTATTTTTTTTATTTTTTTATTTTTTTTTTGCTGGGTTCTCAGCTTCAACCTTGGAGAGCCTGCCTAGTTGAGGCGGGTAAGGGTCGGCCCGCCTAGAAGAGGCGAGCGAGGGCCGGCCCGCCTAGGAGAGGCGAGCGAGGGCCGGCCCGCCTAGGAGAGGCGAGCGAGGGCCGACCCGCCTAAGAGAGGCGGGCGAGGGCCGACCCGTCTAGGAGAGGCGAGCGATTCGCCTGTTCCCCCTCTACTGGGCATTCCTCTCAGACTCTGCTCTGTGCGGGAGGGGGAATGGCTCGCGGCCGGGAGACTCTCGTGGCCGGTCGGCGATTCGACGCGGGCCCGGGCGGGGCTCGGGAATCGAAGCGTCGGGGCTGGCTCCGCTGTCAGTTCACTTTCCCGCCTTTCCCGATTTTTCCCGCTCTTTTCCCGGCCCTATAAATAGGCCCTTATTTATTACTTCACCTACCGTATTCAAGAGTCCTTCCAGCTTTACCTCGCGAGAACCCTCTCTTTTCTCTTTCCTCTCGCTCGGCTCGCTTATCAGTTCCGCGAGATGACGGGCGGCAGCGGCGAAGCGGACGGGAGGGGCAAGTGTGCTTGGGTCTTCGCCGACCACAGCTTCCCTCCCGCCGTTATTTCGGAGAAGGAATTCTTGGACACCGTCGGCAACTTCATCCCGCCGGGTTTCGTGGCGAGGCGGCCCGGGAAGGAGGAACGGATCAACGAGCTCTCGGGAGATGAGCTGGCTCTCCCGACGGCCCACTTTGAGGCGGGGCTCCGGCTACCCCTCTGGCCGGAAGTCCGCCAGGTCTTCAAGTACTATGGGGTTGTCCCAGGGCAGTTGACCCCGAACTCGATCGCCGTCATCGTCGGGTTCGCCTGCTACCTTCGCGAGGAGAGGATTGAGTTCAGCCTTGCGGTCTTCCGCAAGCTGTTCTCCTTCCGCGCGAACAAGGACGGGACCGCGTGCTTCACGAGCATGCACGCCAAGGTGCGGGAGACGGTCAACAAGAGCCACAACTGGCTCAAGAAGTTTGTCTTCGTCAAGGGCGACTTCGGCAACGTCTCTTTCTCGCCGGTTCAACTCGGCGAGGCGAGCTATCGGCCCCCTAGCCTGGGGGGCCATGAGGCGAAATTATACGAGTTCTTTGCCGGCAAGAACTTCGAGGTCGCATTCCTCCGCCGGAATCTGGATGACCTCGTCCCTGTCCCGCCCGGTGAAGGTAAGCGGCTCACTCGCCTCTGCTTGAATCGCACCTCGGATTTTCCTAACTCTTGTTTCTGCAGGCGAGCGCGACGTCCCCCTCCGCCCGCCTTACGAGAGCGCGCGGTCTGCTTTGAGCGAGCTTGGCCGTGCGGAGGCGGCAGCCTTAGCTCACCGCGAGCTCTCGGCTCCCGCTGGCCAGAAGCGATCCGGAGGTGAACTGACCCAGGGCCCTCCCCTTTCTAAAAAGCCGAGTAAAGCGGGGGGTCAGGCTCCTTCAGTCGGCGACAAGGGCAAGGCCCCCGCGGATCGTCCATCCTCTGCTTTCGCCCCTGCGGCTCCCTCGACCGCCGATCCCGCCAGCGGGGCGGCAGGGTCATCGCAGCCGCTCGCGGAGACTCGGCCCGCCGAGAAGCCGGTTCCCCGAGGGCATCCCAACTTTGGCTATGGCGAGGGGCCCACAGACAGATCCGGTGCCCCGCTGCTTCAGTGGGATAAGGAGGCCAACCGCGTCTCGGTGTCCTCGCTGCTGCCCAGTTGGGCGGAGCAGGATACCGCCTCCAGGGACGCCTTCAATCTCTCCTTCGGTGTGTACGGGCGGGAGGATGCCTCTACCTACGGCGAGGAGGCCACGCGGGTGCTCATTTATGAGAGCGCGCGGGCGCAATTTCAAAGCCTCGCCTTGGCCCACATGGTCGGCCGGCGATGCCTCCGGCTGGACAGGGACGTCCCCTCGCTCAACAAGTTGATCGATGAGAAGGAGGGGGCCCGCAAGCTCGCCCAGGAGGAGGCGGACGACCTGCGAAAGCGGCTCGAAGCGGCTGACGCCGCCCTCGCGCAATATCAGGGGGGCGCGGTAAGCCATCTGACTCGCTCCCGCCTCTGTCCCGTAACTCGCTCTGATAAATTTCTTTGCAGGATGCGGCGACCGCCAGCCGACTTGGTACCGAGATCGCCACCCTCCAGCTGGAGAACCAGACCCTGCAGGCGCGGGTGGGTGCGCTCGAGGCTGCTGCCGCCGTCCCGCCGGTGTCTTCGAGCGGCTGTCAACTCGTTCATCACAGCGAGTACGACCTGGCGGTTCTGATGCAACAGAACGGGGCCGACGCGGTGACGTACCTCTTCAAGACGCTGCAGCGGGCCAGGCTCCTCAAGGACGAGTGTTCTGGCTTGCGGGTGACCGACGTGGTACCGGAGCTGTTCCTCCCCGTACCCAAGTCAGGCGAGTACCACCGCATCTGAAGGGCCCGCCGCCTTGAGGCTTTTATCTTTCCCCCCCTTCTTTGGACATGTATTTTGTTTATTTTTGTGCGACTGCTCCGCGGGCCGCAGTTACAATTTTATAAGAATATATTCACTGCGTTTAATTCCTCGATTGTCAATTATTTCCCGCCTCGCCATCGCTACCGTGCGCTGTTTGTTGATTCTCTGATTTTTCATTGTCGCGAGTGAGCGAGTGAGGCCGCCCGCCCGTTTGGGGTTCGGGACGTAGATCTAGGTTCGAGACACTAAAGTTGGCGCGACGCGAGTGGCGAGTCGCACCTTCCGCGACGCGGTTGGACTGGGCCCGTCTTCCGTGCGTGAAGACTTCGTGTGGGCCGGCCTCTCGGGGGGGGGGGGGGGGTCTTTGGCGCTTCTGAGCCTTTGCCTCTAATTCACCCTGTGACCCGCCGGGTGGCAGGTTGGGGCCGGCGTTGCGGCCTCATAGGGTCATCTTGACCGGCTCGCCCACCTGATCTCTGGCGACGTGAGTCTAATCTCTCCACTCGCACGCCCTGATTAGGGCTCGCCCCTTTATGCGCCGGGGCCGGCCTTCTTGGCTCGCCGTCTTGCCCGGGCATTCCTCGGGGATGGTATCCAATCCCTGGTTGCTCGGCGAGAAGTCGCCAGCCCGACCCCGCCCGGAGTATGGGGTAGACCCCTCCGAGTGACATCCAGCCCTGCCGGCTTGGTGAGAGCCGGGCAGCGGGGTCTGCTCGGGGTCTGAGGCAGACTCTTCCGAGTGACATCCAGCCCTGCCAGCTTGGTGAGAGCCTGGCAGCGGGATCTGCTCGGGGTCTGAGGCGGACTCCTCCGAGTGACGTCCAACCCTGCCAGCTCGGTGAGAGCCTGGCAGCAGGATCTGCTCGGGGTCTGAGGCAGACTCCTCCGAGTGACATCCAGCCCTGCCAGCTCGGTGAGAGCCTGGCAGCGGGATCTGCTCGGGGTCTGAGGCAGACTCCTCCGAGTGACATCCAGCCCTGCCAGCTTGGTGAGAGCCTGGCAGCGGGATCTGCTCGGGGTCTGAGGCAGACTCCTCCGAGTGACATCCAGCCCTACCAGCTTAGTGAGAGCCTGGCAGCGGGATCTGCTCGGGGTCCGAGGCAGACTCCTCCGAGTGACATCCAGCCCTGCCAGCTTGGTGAGAGCCTGGCAGCGGGATCTGCTCGGGGTCTGAGGCAGACTCCTCCGAGTGACATCCAGCCCTGCCAGCTTGGTGAGAGCCTGGCAGCGGGATCTGCTCGGGGTCTGAGGCAGACTCCTCCAAGTGACATCCAGCCCTGCCAGCTCGGTGAGAGCCTGGCAGCGGGATCTGCTCGGGGTCTGAGGCAGACTCCTCCGAGTGACATCCAGCCCTGCCAGCTTGGTGAGAGCCTGGCAGCGGGATCTGCTCGGGGTCTGAGGCAGACCTCCGAGTGACATCCAGCCCTGCCAGCTTGGTGAGAGCCTGGCAGCGGGATCTGCTCGGGGTCTGAGGCAGACTCCTCCGAGTGACATCCAGCCCTGCCAGCTTGGTGAGAGCCTGGCAGCGGGATCTGCTCGGGGTCTGAGGCAGACTCCTCCGAGTGACATCCAGCCCTGCCAGCTTGGTGAGAGCCTGGCAGCGGGATCTGCTCGGGGTCAGAGGCAGACCTCCGAGTGACATCCAGCCCTGCCAGCTCGGTGAGAGCCTGGCAGCGGGATCTGCTCGGGATCTGAGGCAAATGGCATTCATCTCTCATCGGGGGGGGGGGGGGGAAACAAGTTTATCGCAAGAAATTCCATTAGAGATTGAACACGGTTTACATAATTTTTAGGGAAAGAAACGCTTCAAGTCGTCTCCACTCCAAGTGAGACTCAGGGTCTCGCCCTCCACATTCCGGAGGCGGTATCCACCCGACTTCAATGCCTCCTGCACGATGAATGGTCCCTCCCAATTGGGGTGGAGCTTTCCCACTGCGGCTGATCTCCCTGCCGCGTCCACCTTCCTCAAGACCAAGTCTCCTTTGGCAAACTGCTTGACTCTGACGTGCTTGTCGAAATACTTAGCCATTCTTCTCTTTATCTCCTCCTGCCTCACGGCTGAAAGGTCCCGCAGTTCCTCGACCATGTCGAGAGAGATCCGCAACTCTTCTTCATTATCGGCTCTCCATTCCTCTTTGTGCTCTCCGACCCCTACTACCCGAGGTGTCCGGACTTCAAATTCCACCGGAAGTACTGCCTCGCACCCGTGGGAGAGTTTGAAAGGCGTCTCCCCTGTCGCTGTGTTGGGTGTGGTTCGGAGGGCCTAGAGAACCGAGGGGAGTTGCTCCACCCAGCTTCCTCTCAAGTTCTCCACCTTTTTCTTGAGAAGATTCACGATAATCTTGTTTGCCGCTTCCACTTGCCCATTGCTTCGGGGGTGATGAACTGAGGCAAACCTGAGATCGATCCCGAGCTGCTCGCAGAAGCTGGTGAACTCGGCACTGGCGAATTGAGGGCCATTGTCTGTGACAATGGCCTGAGGCAACCCGTGGCGACAGATGATCTCCCCCCATACAAAGTTTCTGACGACCTGGGAGGTCACCTTGGCCAGCGCCTTAACTTCTAGCCACTTGGAGAAGTAGTCAATCATCACGAGCAGGAACCTCCTCTGGCCGCTGGCTTGGGGAAAGGGCCCGACCAAGTCCATTCCCCAGATGGCGAATGGCCAGGGAGCGGTGATACTCCTGAGGCGTTGGGCTGGTTGCAGCTGGAGGGGAGCGAATAGCTGGCACTTATGACACTCCTTTGTGAATTTTGCCGCGTCGAGACCCAGAGTCGGCCAGAAGTATCCCTGCCTGACGATCCAGCCTTCTAAGGTTCGACTTCCGGAGTGACTCCCACACTCCCCGGAGTGGACCTCTTCTAAAATCTTCGGGACCTCCCTCTCGTTCACACAACGCGCCAGCATCCCTGAGAGAGTTTTCCGGTATAACTGGCCATCTCGCATGAGGTAGTATGTCGATTTGTACTTGAGTTTCTTTCCATCCATCCCCTGGGGATATTCCCCGATGGTCAGGAAAGTGATGAATGGGTCCATCCAGGAGGGGTGCTGTTCCACCTCCATCAGCTCCCCCTCCTCGATGGATGGGCGAAAGAGGTCTGTGATGGTACCCCCCGCCCGGGGTCCACGCTTTGCTAGCTGATCTACCTGCTCGTTATCCTCCCGAGGCACGTGCCGGATGGAGAAAGTCTGGAAGGTGCCGATGACTCCCTTTACCTTCGCCAAGTAACGCTGCAGGGTGGGTTCCCTTGCCTCGAATTCCCCGTTGATCTGGGAGGCCACCACCAGGGAGTCAGTGAGGACCTCCACATCATGCACCCCCAGTTTCCTGGCTAGACGTAGACCCGCAATCACGGCTTCATACTCGGCCTGATTGTTGGTGATGGGAAAATGCACCACCACTGTTTGCTCGATCCTCGCCCCCTGGGGGCTTTCCAAGATGACCCCAGCCCCCAGGGAGTGCCTCCCTGACGCACCATCCACCATGACCTTCCAGGGAACCGGGCGAGTGAGTTCCTCCCCCGCCACCTCGACCACATAGTCAGCCAGGAAATCGGCCATGGCTTGGGCCTTGATCGAGAGGCGAGGTACGAAGGAGATGTCGAACTCGCTCAGCTCCACCGACCACTTGGCCAACCTGCCGGAATGCTCCACCCCCTCGAAGATGTTGCGGAGAGGGTGGTCAGTCACCACTCGGATCGAGTGTGCCTGGAAATAGGGCCGGAGCCTCCGGGCCGAGATGATGAGGGCGAAGGCCAGCTTCTCTAAGATGGGGTACCGGAGCTCGGCCTTCCTCAAGACCCGACTTACATAGTAAACCGGGAGTTGTCTCTTCCCTTCCTCCCGAACTAAAACAGAGCTCAGGACCTCGTCCCCAGCCCCTAAGTACAGGAATAAGTCCTCCCCCTCCTTTGGCCCTTGGAGCAGGGGGGCCTGAGTCAACTGCTTCTTTAGGGCCTGGAATGCCTCCTCGCACTCCGAGGTCCACTCGAATTTTTTGCCTCCTCTCAAGCTCTTAAAGAACGGAGAGCACTTCTCCCCGGCCCGTGAGAGGAACCTGCTCAGTCCCGCCAGCCTCCCAGTTAATCGCTGCACTTCCTTCGCATTCCGCGGAGACTCCAACTCCAGGATTGCCCTCACCTTGTCGGGGTTGGGCTCTACGCCGGCAGGGGTGAGGAGATGCCCCAGGAATTTTCCTTTGCCTGACCCGAAGGTGCATTTGAGGGGGTTCAACCTCATCTTGCACCCGCGGAGAGTGGCAAAGGTCTCTTCTAGGTCCCGGAGGTGGGAGTCGAGGTCCGGACTCTTGACCATGAGATCGTCTACATATACTTCCAGGTTCCTTCCCCTCTGCCCTTGAAAGACCCTGTCCATCATTCTATGGTAGGTCGCCCCTGCATTTTTCAGCCCGAAGGGCATCATTTTATAACAATAGCACCCATCTCCTGTGATGAATGATACGTCTTTGACGTCGGGAGGGTGCATCCTGATTTGGTGATAACCTAAAAAGGCATCCAGAAAACTCATCAAAGGGAAACCGACGGCTGAGTCAACCAGCGCGTCGATCCGAGGCAAGGGGTAACAATCTTTAGGACATGCTTTATTAAGAAGAGAAAAATCGATACACATCCTCCACCGGCCGTCTCCTTTTTTAACCATTACAACATTGGAGACCCAGCCGGGGTATTGGATTTCGGATACAAAGCCGGCCTTGAGGAGCTTTGCTACCTCCTCCCTGATGGGCTCGGCGAGCTTGTCCGCAACGGGCCTCTTCTTTTGTCGGATGGGGGGAGCCGTTGGGTCTAGGTTGAGGCGGTGGCAGGCGATGTTGGAATCGATCCCGGGCATCTCCGCGGCACTCCATGCGAAGATGTCCACGTTCTTCTGGACGCACTCCAGCATCCTGCCTTGAGCCTCCGGGGTCAATCCCCCGCTGATGCGGATCTTCTCCACCCTGCCTCCGGTGGTTAGAACCTCCATCTCCGCCACCTCCTCTGCCGCCTCCAGGCGGGGCTGTGCCTCCCACTCCTCAGCCTCCCCCTCATCGAAGGCGAGGACCTCCTCCTCAGCTTCTGCTACGGCCATCGCCTCAGCCGGCTCTTGAATATCCTCAGCGACCTTCTCCTGGGCACGGCTCTCCTCCACCTCCATCTCATCCCTGCCCGCTTCCGGCTCCACCTCCTTCAACTTCCGCCCCATCTCCTCGGCTCCCTCCAGCCAAGAGATGGAGTTCACCGCCGTGACATAGCACTCTCTCGCTTCTTTGGGATCTCCGCGGACCCGGACCTGGACCCCATCGACGTTGAACTTTAAGCACTGGTGGAAGGATGAGGGGACGCAGCGGAAGGCACTGATGAGAGGCCTCCCGAAGATGGCGCTGTAGCTGCTGGGGGCGTCCACGATGACGAACTTGCAGTTGCGGGACTGCCCCCCCAGAACGACATGGAGTCCCACTCCTCCCTCAACCTCCTTCCTCTCCCCTGAGAAGCCGAACAGGGGTCCGTCCGAGGCCAACACCCTTCGGGTCTCCACCTTCATTGCATCGAACGCCTTCTTGAAGATGACGTTGACCGAGCTCCCGTTGTCGACGAGGATCCGGGGGACGGTGAAGTCCTCGATGGCTGTCTGGATGACCAGCGCATCGCAGAAGGGGTCCTCGTGACCCGGCATATCCTCCCTAGAAAAGGTGATTTTCTCGTCCGGGGGCGGGGACTGGGACGTGGAGCCAACGCTCCTGCGGTACATAGTGTGGAGGCTAGACTTGCGGGAAGCCTCGATCCCAGCCCCCCCGTGGATCGCTCCGATCCTTCCTCGGGAGCCCACATCCACCCGGTCTTCGCACCGACCCTCCTCCGCCCGAGGCCGGATCTCCTCAATCCGCACTTCCGGACGCTGTTGTTGTTGTTGCTGCTCCCGGTTGCCCCTCATCTCGAGGAACTCTGGGCACGTGGCTGTGGCGTGCCCCTCCTCCTGATGGAAGTCGTAGTAAGGCAACTCCACCCTCACATCCCTTCTCCTTCTCCGTATCGCTCTTCTCCTCTCCCCCAGTGCTATGGCCATAGCCTGCTCCTGGTCGGGAAGGGCCGGCCTCTGGCCCTGCATCCCGCCTGGAGGGTAAAACTGGCCCTGTCCTCCTTGACGGTAGTCCCCTCCACGGAACCCTCTCCTTGCCCCGGGCTCCTGCCACTCGGGTCTCCACCCCAGCCGGAAGTTCGGCTCGTGTCGCCCCTGCCTGGGCTGCTGCTGATGCTGCTGCGGCGGCGGCTGTTCCCTCTGCCGGAGCTCAGCCCTCCTCTCTTCCTGCCCTCGGCCACCCCTTGGCCTCTCTTCCTCCACGGCCCACCTGGCCAACCTTCGGGCAAACTCCGGATGCGCCGCCTCCATATCGGCCTCCCTAGCCGCCCTCTCCAGGAGCGCCTCAAAAGATACTGGGGGGGACCTCTTGAGTTCTATTGCAAAGAACCCGGATTGGAGACCCAGGGTAAAGGCCACCATCATGGTGTGCCCTGGCATCTCCTGCACTTGGGACAACTCCTCTTGGAATCTGTCCAGGTAACTCCCCAGGGTCTCTCCCACCCTCTGCTTGACACGGAACAAGGACTCCACCTCCTTCTTCCTCTTCTTGGATGTGGTGAATCTCAACATGAACACCCGACGCAGGTCCTCGAAGCAGTAGATGGACCCGGTCGGGAGCTGGTGGAACCATTCTCTCGCCTTCTCTCGGAGGGTGATGGCGAAGAGTCGGCACTTGAAGCCGTCAGACATCTGTCGAATAGAGACCATGTCCTCAAACCACTGGATGTGGTGGATGGGGTCTCCCTTCCCGGAGTAGTAGGTCATCTCCGGCTCACGAAACCCCTCTAGAACTGGGGAGGAGGAGACGAACTCGCTGAAGGGGCTTCCTCCCTCAACGGGGCGAGGGGGGAACTCTCTCCCCGCCGTCTCGCCAAAATGGTATTCTGCGGCCGAGCCGGGGAACAGAACTCGCCCCTGGAACTCGCGCTCGCCTCTCTCGGCGGGTTCCTTCCCAGGTCGCCTGAGCGGCGCGTCGTCGCCGAGTGCGGGAGCGGCGACTACTGGAACTACCGGTGTCGCGCTCTCCGCTTGCATGCCGAGGGCGGTCCTA
This sequence comes from Platanthera zijinensis, assembly GCA_039513925.1. Classification (NCBI taxonomy): domain Eukaryota; kingdom Viridiplantae; phylum Streptophyta; class Magnoliopsida; order Asparagales; family Orchidaceae; genus Platanthera; species Platanthera zijinensis. The sequence goes on from CM077091.1 coordinate 77,220,435, forward strand.
ACGAGCCCGAGGATCTCCTCCCTAAGTTCCGCCGACACGCTCGCCGCTGGGGGTGGGGGAGGGGGTGGCGAGCTGCCCCTGCCTGATCCTTGTCCTTCTTCTCAAGTCATCGAGCCTGCTGAAGGTTTTCCTTGCTGACCACGCTCCACGCTCACCGCACCAAAATGTTGAAACCGGAAACCGGCCCCTGTGGAGTTCGACCCTTGGGGAAGGGGTGATCTCGCAATTACTTCGCTCCTGCAAGAGAAACAACAAGGGAGAGATAAACAAGGGACAGGACCAAGGGCCCGGCTCGGAGGTCCCACCACACACCCGGAAGATCTTAGAGCGCTTCCCCTCCTTAACCAGTTGCCGGGCTAAGGTACCTCAGAAAGCGCTATAAGACTTGAGAAACAAAAGCGTGCCTTCTGAAGTACCCCTTGGGTCCTATTTATAGATTACCTTGGACGGTCTGCGAATAACCCGCCTCTGGTGGTCTGAATTTACTAAAGAGCCCCTCGGATTGGCCTGCCAATAGCCAAACCCCGCTGTTCTGGCTGGTTATACGCACCTCTTGCCGGGTTACCCCCTGTTATGTGGAGGGAGGTGGGCAGCAGCCGGTCTGCCTGAGAGAGGCGGCTGGGGCCGGCTTGCTTGGAAGGGGCGAGCGGGGGGGCTGGCCCGCTTGAGAGGGGCGGCTGGGGCCCGGCCCGCCTAGGAGAGGCGGCTGGGGCTGGCCCGCTTGAGAGAGGCGGCTGGGACCCGGCCCGCCTAGGAGAGGCGGCTGGGGCCCGGACCGCCTGAGAGAGGCGGCTGGGGCCCGGCCCGCCTAGGAGAGGCGGCTGGGGCTGGCCCGCTTGAGAGAGGCGGCTGGGACCCGGCCCGCCTAGGAGAGGCGGCTGGGGTCCGGACCGCCTGAGAGAGGCGGCTGGGGCTGGCCCGCCTGCTTGCTTGGGCCCCTTCGGCGGACACGGGGTTGTACATCAATGATATACATCAAGGTGTATTTGATGTTATTTTGAGTTTATATGTGCAGGTTAAGGATATGCTAAAATGAAGGAAAAAGTTTCTAAGTCCATGTGTTGACACTTAAGAAAGCCTGTGTCGACACTTGGAAAAGCTGTGTTGACACCTGAAACAACTGTGTCGACACACATAATTTATTAGTCGACATCAACTGTGTCGACACTGGGAGGCAGTGTCGACACACAGAAATTTAGTCGACATCGATTGTGTCGACACCGGGAGGCAGTGTCGACACCGGGAGGCAGTGTCGACACACAGAAGTATGAAAGTGAAGGGATAGATACTACTCTAGAGGGGGGGTGAATAGAGTTATCAAATTTTGCACTAGACAAAACTTAATGGTCTACCCAACTCCCTTGGAGTGAAGTGCGGAATGAAAAGATTATAGATATAGAATTAACCCTATAGCCTAACACGAGTGAAGTGCACAAACTCAAGCTAACTGTAATTACAGTTAAGGCTTGGAAAACCTAATCAGCAAATAGCAATCCTAGTTATATCTATTCACAACCACAATGCAGGAATTAAACAAGGGAATCCAGACGACACAAGGAAATTTATAGTGGTTCCCCAAACAACTTGGGTATGTCCACTCTTCTACCCACACGGTAGGAATCCACTCAGGTTTTTGATCAGGTGCCCTGCCACCAACAGGATCTGCTTCAGGTAGATCCAGAAACCCTTTAGACTTTTGATCAGGTGTCTAAAAACCAAGCACAGGTTTTTGATCAGGTGCCCTGCCACCAAGGGATACTTTTGAAGGGAGTAATAACCCTGTACAGGAGGGGGAAGAAGGTTAAGATGTCTTCTCTATTTTACAAAGATTAGAGAAGCACAAAGACTTGCACTGAGCTAGAGAGCTCTTAAAGAATCAAGGCTCCCCCTGGCTCAAAAGATGTCCAGGTGAAGTCTTGCTTCAGTGCAGAAAACTCTTCAGAAAGATCTGAAGGAAAAACTACAAGAAGATAATAAATAATAAAATTAGCAATCTTCAAGCAGCTGTCTTCTTCTTCTTCTTCTTCAAAAGAACTCTGAGTTTGAACTTCCTGGAAGCAGGAGAACTCAGGTTGAAGAAGAGTAGAAGAGCTTAACACTTCTCAGTTGGATGGAAATTGCTGAGAGCAGAAAAACTTGATCTTGATGAAGGCTTGAGTGCTTAAATGAATAACTGGTTAACTAGTTAGCTAGCTTGAATCCTTCTTCAAAGGATCCTTTTTATAGCAGCAACAAGCAACGGCTCTCTTCAATTTGAATTACTTGTCTTCTTCTGAAGCTTGAGACCTGGGCTGTAAATATCAAGAAGACAAAACAATCTCTGCAGCAGAAACATTCTATAAAAGGAATAAACCTTTTTCTAGGAAGCTGCAGGAAGCAATCTGATAATAAAGTACTAAATAAAGTCATATCAGAAACACACTCTTTATATCAAAAAGAAGACTTTTCAGTCTAACGGCTATAAAGGGCTGACAGCAGATAAAGTAAAATATAATGTCAGCTAGTAAGACAAACAACTTTATCTAAAAAAATTTGACTCAGGCAAAAGGGATGGAGCAAATATTGCCTGGAAATTTTATCATAAAACAACTAAAACAACGTGCCAGAAAATGTATTAATTAATTAAATATAATAAATAAATACAAAATATAAAGGCAGACAAAAAGCGTCGAACGACCCTCGGAGATCGTCGACCGACGCACGGAGATCGTCGAACTATCGGGCAGATAGTCGAACGATCCAGATAGTCGACCTATCGAAGAAGATAGTCGAACTACCCCGGCAGATAGTCGACCTATCAGAGCAGATAGTCGAACTATCAGATAGTCGATCTATTTGGACAGATAGTCGAACTATCAAGCACAAACAGATAGTCGACCTATCAAGCAGATAGTCGACCTACCTTAGAAAACAGATAGTCGATCTATCAACAGATAGTCGACCTATCAAAACAGACCAGATAGTCGATCTATCAACAGATAGTCGAACTATTAGATAGTCGATCTATCAGGATAGATAGTCGAACTATCAAAGACGACAGATAGTCGACCTATCAACAGATAGTCGACCTATCAAAGCGGAACAGATAGTCGACCTATCAACAGATAGTCGAACTATCAGATAGTCGATCTATCAGGACAGATAGTCGAACTACCAAGCCAAGCAGATAGTCGACCTATCAACAGATATTCGAACTATCAACGCAGACAGAGCGTCGACCAACTGATAGACGATCGTCGATCAGTCGATAGACGAAGGTCGAGCGGCGTTCGACTATAGTCGAACGAAAAACCTACTTAACCAAATTCTTCATCTGGAAAAGTGAGGGCTCTACAGCTAGACCACTAACCAATGACCATAGATATTTCTTGGGTCAAGGGACTTAAAAAGGCAAGACTAAACTCAAATCAAACTAGGGTACCAACAATCTCCCCCTATTTGAGTTAAGTCTCTCAAAAACTAACACATAAAGCTAGCTAAAGAGCAATAAAATTAATACAGGAAATAGTTAACAATTAACTAGCAGTTATCAAACAGATAGATAATAGACAAATATAACACAACAGTCAATCAAACTATTAAGAGTCTACAGAATCTGGCAAAGGGTCAGAGGAACTAGGAACAAAAGAAATTTTCCTCAGAGGATCATCAACCTCTTTCTTTGACATCTTTAAGTCCTGCACACCAATGATCTTCAATTCTACAGCCCTTGGAACAATTGCTTTAGGGTGCTTTTCCATGTACTTTGAGGGGTCAAATACATCAGGATTAACCTGGAACTTTTCGAACTCTTTCTTTCTGAATGTAGACATGGTGGTTAAACCAATAGTATCTTTTCCTTCAGCTTTTGCTTTTCTGATTTGAGCTGCTCCAACCAATTCGTGAAAACGAGCCATCCTAAAGTTAGGATCAAGCTCAGGACTTTCATAAACAGACTCAGGAGGAGTAGCATCTGATTCTTTATCTTGATTAACTAGATAAGATATGGGAGCAGACTTAGCAAAAGTTCTTGCTAGAATTTTAAAACAAAATAAACTACTTACCTTTTGAAACAACTTTTTCAGACTGTACTGGCATTGGAGATAGAACTCTTTTCTTTGGAGAAGGAGGAGGATAAAAAGTTGGTCTTTGAAACACAACCTCCTTCACTTGTCTTTGAGAACCAGAATACGATCTGCCTTGGGAACTTTGAGAGCTTTTCCTTGGCAGAGGCTGAGAAGGAGCAGATTTTCCAGAAGAGGCAGAAGGATTAGCAAAGAGGTTGCCAGAGGCTCCTGCACTGGGAGGTGGAGGAGGACCTCTGGGTGTCCATCTGGAAGCAGGAGAGTCATATCTCTTAGTTCTCTTTCTTTCTTTCTGCTGGTTCTTGGAGAACCACATCCAATGCTGAAATTCTTTTGATTTGGGGTCAATTCCTTTAAGAATGTAATAAGGAGTATCATTATCTTGATTGGGAGGAGGAGGAGCAACGTCTTTTCTTTTCTTTTGAGCAGCTTTCTTTCTCTTTGAACTTTCAGACAAATCAGAATCATCTTCATCATCAGAGTGAGATGATGGAGGATTATCATATGGATCATAGGCTTCAGAAACAGCCTTTTCCTTCGAAGCAGCTTTCTCTTTTTCCTCTTCTATGGCATCCTGAGCCAGAAGGAAGTCCAAATCAAGTCCTGGGGAATCATCCCAGACAGACGACTTTTCAACTTGCAAATCTTTTTCTTTTTCCTCTAACAAAGATTGAACTCTTTGATTCCAAGCATCTCTTGCTTTCTTTTCTTGAATTTCAGACACATCTTCTATGTCATCTAAAAAAGAATCCAATTCTGGATCTACTTGAATAACAGGAATATCAGGAGCAGCTTCTGAAACTATTACTATAATCTGGGCAGCTAAATCTTCTTTAATATAATCTGTAGAATTATGAACACAGATCTGCTAAATAAACTAAAATCATTCCTTCTAGGAATTCACAAGCTAGCAAATTAATTGACTCGTCAACAAAGCGGATGAGTGAATTACCTTCATATTTGACCAACTCCCAAGATTCATCTAGGTAGGATGTAATAATCCCTTCTAGGAAATGGGCAACCACGGGAGTGGTAAGATCTTCTAAGCAAACTTTCACAGCAAATTCAGATAGCATAATAGCATCAGATATATCTTTGTCAGACAACACTGAACCTGATTGATCTTGAGCTTGTACTGCATCAGACTTTTCTTGAACTACTGGAAGGGAGGCTGGAGGCTCTGAGGCATCTTCACAGAACATCTCCCCCTGCCTGATTTCAGTGGAAAGTGAAACCAGGCCCCTTGAAGAAGAGGGCTCAGCAGATTTAGAAAGAGATTGGATGGAAGCAGTCAAGGAGGCAATGGAGGAGGCAAGTGGAGAAATTGCCTCTTCAATCATGATTTTGATTGAAGGGGTAATCAACTCCAGAATGCCAGAAATGAATGCTGGGGTGATCTCAAAAGATGATGGAAGTGTAGTGGATGGGGATGCAGCAGAGATGGTTGTAGTGTTAACTGGAGATCGAATGGGAGATGGAGCTGGAGAGTTAACAAGAGTGTTAACTGGAGAATGAATAGGGGACTGAGGAGGTGTTGGAATCCTCTCAGAACCTAACAGATCAAAACTAGGAGCAGATATCCTAGCCAGATGAGAAGGAAGAGGAGATGCTGGAGGGGAAGGAAGAACAACCGTGGTTGTTTCTCTAACAGGAGAGGGAGAAAGTCGTACTTCAGCTGAAGTTGATGGAACTTCAACTGAAGCAGACTGCATAGCAGAAGAAGATGAGGGAAGGGAAAGAGCTAAGCCAGCTTCTTGAGGGTGAGGAGCGACCGAATCAGTCCTGGTGCTCTCTGATGTCGCTGGAGCAACCTCTGTGAGAGAGGGTTTCACAAAAATTCTCTTCCACTTGGAGAACAGATTTGGGTCCATCTTCTTGCTCGCATTTATGGTTGTTGCAACGGAGACCAGCAGCTGAGGATACTTTTCCTTTAGGAAAATTCCAATAACCCTTCCGAGGGTAACTTCCTTCTTACTATTCTTTTTCCTTATTAAATCAAACATTACTCCTGCCCAATCAATCTTTTTCCGATTAACAATTGCACACATCAGTGCAAATTGTTGCCTTGTGATATTGTCATGAGCAGAGTGCTTTCCAAGGAGCACTTTTCCGACTAACTCAGCGAGAAATTTAATCTTAAAGGGAAAATTGACCTTGAGCAGCTTCGTGGGAATGCCCTCCGCATGTCCCAGCTCAGTCAGCATCCTTCCAAACTCTTGAGCATCTTGCTCATAATCATCTTCACCATTAACTAATCCAAAAATATCAGTCAGAACGGCCGGAGTTAAAATTACCTCTTCTCCGCCGATGGTGCCAGTCATCGAATCGTCAGAGGATGACGAAGTGAAAGCCCATTCCTTGATCTCGGGAATATTTAACTTTATCCTTGTCGACATTAATCTTTCTAGACCTTGGTCCCGGCATAACTGAAGAATTTCTACAACTCCTGCTTCACAGCTACTGAAGGCGTCAAAATCGACGCTGAAGCCTGCATCGAACTTCACGACAGCTAGTACTGCTGGAGAAACCGCCATGGAATTGCTGGAGAATGCGCGAGAAAGACGGAGAAGACGAAGGAGATGAAGCGGCAGAAAATAGCAAGCGGGAAGACAGAATGCGAAAAGTCACGCTCCGTCGACGATAAAACAAAAGATCTTTTAACCTAGGTCGACTATCGACTTTATATTGGACCGGAGATAGTCGATCTATTAAAAAGATACAAGACCCGATGGTCGAACGGTCGTTCGACGATCGGTCCAGAAGCAGAGTAGTCGGACAATCGTTCGACTATTTCTGGCTTCTCAAACAACAAGCTGTCGTCATCCAGAGATCGACGATGAGCTCGACTTGTTCGACTATGGTCGAACGCCGGTCGACGATCTTCAATCAGACAAACTTTCATCAACCATAGGTCGACGATGGGCTTGACCCGATCGACTATCTTCGAATGTCGTTCGACTATCTTCAAACAAGTTTCAACATTGGCAGATATAGTCACACTTAGTCTCGTCCATTGATCATGCCTAGTTGAACTAAAAAGAACAGATGCTTCTGTTCATCTAAGGGCTTGGTGAATATATCACCTCTCTGAAACTCAGTGGATATGAACTCAAGACAAATCTTGTTCTTTTCCACACAATCTCTCAGAAAATGGTGCCGAATCTCAATGTGCTTCGTTCTAGAGTGGTGCACTGGATTTTGTGCAATTGAGATAGTACTGGTACTATCACACATGATTTTGGTGTTCTTGTGTGAGTAACCATAGTCCACAAGCTGGTTTTGAATCCACAGGATCTGTGAACAACAACTGGCAGCTGCTATATATTCAGCCTCTGCAGTTGAAGTTGAGACAGAAGCCTGCTTCTTACAGAACCAAGAGACCAATCTCTCTCCCAGGAACTGGCAAGTTCCTGAGGTGCTCTTCCTGTCAACTCTGCAACTAGCATAATCAGAATCAGAATATCCAATTAATTCAAATTCTGACTCAGTTGGGTACCAAAGTCCTAGATTTGGGCATCCCTTCAGGTATCTCAGGATTCTCTTTAGAAGAATCAGATGAGATTCCTTGGGGTTGACCTGGAATCTAGCACAAAGGCATGTAGCAAACATTATATCTGGCCTACTTGCAGTTAGATACAATATGGAACCAACAATGGCCCTATAGTTCTTTTGATCAACTGGCTTGCCGTGATCATCAGAATCAATAACTACATTAGTAGCCATGGGTGTAGGCATTGCTGAAGCATCAGCCATCCCAAATTTCTTTACCAATTCCTTGGCATATTTGGATTGGGAGATGAAGATACCATCAGCATCTTGCTTAACTTGGAGACCAAGAAAGTAAGATAGCACACCCATACTACTCATCTCAAACTTGGAATGCATCAAGTTGGAAAACTTTTTGCACAGTTTGGGATCAGTGGAGCCAAAAATAATATCATCTACATACACCTGAACTACAGGATTGTGTCCTTGTGATGCTTGACGAAAAGGGTTCTATCAACTACTCCCCTAGTAAAGTTGTGCTCTAACAGGAAACTAGCTAAGGTCTCATACCAGGCTCTAGGAGCTTGCTTTAGTCCATAAAGAGCTTTCTGCAACTTAAACACATGTGAAGGCTGAGTTGAAGAAACAAACCCTGGTGGTTGTTCAACAAACACCTCTTCCTTAAGCTCACCATTTAGGAATGCACTTTTGACATCCATTTGGAACAACTTAAACTTCATGAAGGCTGCATAGGCTAAGAAGATCCTTATTGCTTCTAGCCTTGCAACAGGAGCAAAGGTTTGGTCATAGTCTATACCTTCCTCCTGTCTGTAGCCCTGAGCTACAAGCCTAGCTTTATTCCTTACTATAATTCCATTTGCATCCAACTTGTTTCTATACACCCACTTGGTGCCTATGATCAGTTGGCCTTTAGGTCTTGGAACCAAAGTCCAAACTTTACATCTCTCAAACTGATTGAGTTCCTCTTGCATTGCAATGATCCAGTGGGGATCTAGCTCTGCATCTTTAAAGGTGAGGGGCTCAACCTGTGAGAGGAAACAAGCGTGCATCACATCCTGTCTTAATTGATGTCTTGTTTGCACACCAGCTGATATGTCTCCAATCACTTGAGATGTCGGGTGATCTCTAAGTGTGACAATATCAGCAGGTGGGATGTGATCTTCAGCAACAGTTGGGATTAATTCATCAGGAGGAATTTGATCTACTGTTGGTGGTACAACAACAGCTTCAGCAATGTCTTCATCACTGTCTGATTCAGTGATCTGAATAGTTGATAGTTGAAGAATTTCTTGAGGGGCATCAGGTACCTGCAATGAACTGGAGGAAGGAGAATTTTCCTTCTCCTTGTAAAACATCTGAGACTCATCAAAAGACACATGCACAGATTCTTCAATTTTACAGGAAGATTTGTTATAAACCCTATAAGCTTTGCTTACTTGGGAATATCCAAGCATGATTCCCATTGAAGCTTTTGCTTCAAATTTTCTAATATATTCTTTATTATTATTATGAATATAAACAATACAACCAAATACTCTAAAATAGTTAATTTTAGGTTTCTTTCCCTTAAGCAACTCATAAGGAGTTTTACACTTAAGCTTGTGTATCAAACTTCTATTCAAGACATAATTGGTTGTACTAACAGCTTCTGCCCAATAGGAGAGAGGCATGTTAGCATCTGCCAATAATGTACTAGCAGCTTCAATGAGTGTTCTATTCTTCCTTTCAACTACCCCATTTTGTTGGGGAGTTCTAGGAGCTGAGAAGCTATGTTTGATACCTTCTCTCTCACAGAATTCTTGCATGAGAAGAGAGTCAAACTCAGTACCATGATCACTTCTGATCAAGGCCACATGAGTAGAGTACTCAGTCTGCACACATAGTAGAAAGTCTGTAAGGGCTTTGAAGTTATCAGACTTAGTTCTCAAAAAGAAAACCCAACTGAACCTAGAGAAGTCATCTACAATTACTAAGGTGTAATACTTCCCTCCTAAACTCTGTACATTTATTGGGCCAAAAAGGTCCAAATGTAATAGATACAGGATTCTAGGAGAATCACTTTTATTTACAGATTTAAAAGAATTTTTGGTTTGCTTGCCTAGCTGACAAGCTTTGCATAAGCTCTCCTTCTTGTAGGGGCAAGAAGGTAAACCTCTAACAAGGTTGTGTTTAGATAACCTAGATATATTTTTAAGGTTAACATGACTAAGCCTCTTATGCCACAAAGAATTATTATTGAGTGTTACTTCATTAAACAAGCAGATTTCAGAATGAGTTGAATTGAAATCTACTAAATAAATATTACCTATTCTAATGCCTACTAAAACAATATTATTATTTAAAGTAATATTGCAAGAGGAGTTAGAAAATGAAACCTGGTAGCCAGCATCACATAGCTGGCTGACTGAGATCAAATTGTGCTTCAGTCCTGTCACATATGCAACTCTCTTGAAAGTGACATCTCCAATTATGATTCTGCCATAGCCTTCTGTCTGACCACAGCTGGAATCTCCAAAGATAACCTTTGGGCCGAGCTTAGCTTTGAATTTTGACAGATGATTTTTATTTCCTATCATATGCTTGGAGCATCCACTATCCAAATACCACTTATTTTGAGTGATTGGATAGGCCTTCACCTGCAAGACATTTATTTAGACAGTGTGGACCCAGGTAACCTTGGGTCCCTTATTTTTCACATAAGAAAAACTGGAAATATATGAAAATGCAGGCTGAGGGTGATAACCTAGTGGGTGAGATCTCCTAGGTGGGATTCTCCATGCAGATGATGGGTCAACAAACCTAGGGTTTCTATTTTCATTTAGGTTTCTATGGTACTGATTATGATTTTGAAAATCATATTGAAAACGTCGATCGACGTTCGACGATGGGTGCTCAGATCGTCGAGCTTCATTCGACCATTAAGCTTCCGATCGTCGAGCGGCGTTCGACGCTCTTTGCATTTCTTTAAAAAATTTCTTTCTCTTTTCTCTCTTAGCTTTATTTAAGGTTTTATTAACTAGATTTACTTGCTCAGTGTTCTTCATTCCACTAGCCGAAATGAAGTTCACTGGAGTTGAAAGATTGTTTTTAAGAAGAACTGGGGGTTCACTAGGAGAAGCTCCTAAGCCTAGTTTGTTATTAGCTGACCTAGTGTTAGTCATGCTGGTAATTTCTAACAACTTAAGGCTTCTACCATTAAGTGATTCTTCTAACCTCTTAGACTTAGCTAACTCCATTTTAAGAAATTTAATTTCTTCACTACAAGTAGTGAGATCTTCCTTTAACCTAATATTTTCTGTAGCAATTACTTCTGAGTTAGCTAACTTATTTCTAAGTTCTTTTATCTCCTTTTCTGAGCTAATCAAATCTAAGCATAAAGATTTAAAATCTAATTTAAATTCTTCTGAAGTGAAGTCATAAGAAGAGAGTACCTCATCTTCTGTTGGCATCTCTTCATCTGAATCTGAACTCTCTGCAGCTGAGTGGTTGCTGCAGGCATCTATTGCCATGAGGCAAACTTCTTTTACCTTCTTCTCTTCCTCATCCTCACTAGAGCTTGAGGAGGAGGATACTTCATCAGAATCACTCCAAGTTTCAGCAATGAAACCTCTCTCCTTCTTCTTGTTCTTGTAGGAGGATGGCTTGGAGTGCTTCCTGTGTTGTTCTTTTTCTTTCCTCTTGTCTTTGTTTTTCTCCTCTGGACACTCTGGCAGGATATGTCCAGGCTTCCTGCAACCATAACAAATAATTTCTTTAGCAGGAGAACGATCATACCTTGGTTTATCTTCATAGCGTGAAGACTTCTTTCTGAACTCCTTTCTCCCCATCTTGAGAAACCTCTTGGCAAACAATGCCATTAGTTCCTCATTTGATTGGCTGCCTTCAGAAGCATCAGCAGCCTTAAGAGCTAGAGATTGCTCTTTTCTTGTTGGAGTGGGGGTCTTTGCTTCAGCTTCTGCTTCCCTTGTCTTCAGCACTTGCTCAAAAGACTTGAGCTTGCCGAGAAGGGCCTCTGTTGAAATCTCATTTGTACTTCTGGCTTCCTTGATGGGCCAGATCCTTAGATCCCATGTGCTAGGGAAGCACATAAGAATCTTATCATTGACCTCTGTCAATGATATGTCCTTGTCCAGGGTCCTCAGCTCATTGATGATTGAGCTGAGCCTGGTGTACATGGCTTCAACTGATTCAACATCAGTTTTCTTGAAGTTCTCATACTGTGAGATCAGGTTGGACCTTCTGTCCTTCCTTTCATCAGCTGAACCAGCTACAATCTAGTTCAGTGTATCCCACATGGCTTTTGCTGAGGAGCAATCAGCAACCTTCTGGAATACCTCATCAGACATTGTTTGAGCCAGAATGTTCATCGCCTTGGCATCTGCTATCTTTGCCTTCTTGTACTCATCGTTGTAATCTGGAGGAGGCACTGCACTCATATCAGATGATGAGGCAGTAGCAGCAGTAGGTGCTCTTGGGGGTCCTGACAAAATAGAAGCAAAGATGCTTTCATCAATAGAATTCATATATAATTTTATCCTTGCCTTCCAGATGCCAAACTTAGCTAAGTTGCATGCTGGAGGTCTGGTGCTAGAATAATCCTTGGACTGGGCCATGATAGTGAATATCTATAAGCTTTGGTATCTATCAGGATCTTGTGACTTAGGTGTTAGCCTATTCAGTCAGTCAACCTCCCTCTGATACCAATTGAAAGTGAAGGGATAGATACTACTCTAGAGGGGGGGTGAATAGAGTTATCAAATTTTGCACTAGACAAAACTTAATGGTCTACCCAACTCCCTTGGAGTGAAGTGCGGAATGAAAAGATTATAGATATAGAATTAACCCTATAGCCTAACACGAGTGATGTGCACAAACTCAAGCTAACTGTAATTAAAGTTAAGTCTTGGAAAACCTAATCAGCAACTAGCAATCCTAGTTATATCTATTCACAGCCACAATGCAGGAATTAAATAAGGGAATCCAGACGACACAAGGAAATTTATAGTGGTTCCCCAAACAACTTGGGTACGTCCACTCTTCTACCCACACGGTAGGAATCCACTCAGGTTTTTGATCAGGTGCCCTGCCACCAACAGGATCTGCTTCAGGTAGATCTAGAAACCCTTTAGACTTTTGATCAGGTGTCTAAAAACCAAGCACAGGTTTTTGATCAGGTGCCCTGCCACCAAGGGATACTTTTGAAGGGAGTAATAACCCTGTACAGGAGGGGGAAGAAGGTTAAGATGTCTTCTCTATTTTACAAAGATTAGAGAAGCACAAAGACTTGCACTGAGCTAGAGAGCTCTTAAAGAATCAAGGCTCCCCCTGGCTCAAAAGATGTCCAGGTGAAGTCTTGCTTCAGTGCAGAAAACTCTTCAGAAAGATCTGAAGGAAAAACTACAAGAAGATAATAAATAATAAAATTAGCAATCTTCAAGCAGCTGTCTTCTTCTTCTTCTTCTTCAAAAGAACTCTGAGTTTGAACTTCCTGGAAGCAGGAGAACTCAGGTTGAAGAAGAGTAGAAGAGCTTAACACTTCTCAGTTGGATGGAAATTGCTGAGAGCAGAAAAACTTGATCTTGATGAAGGCTTGAGTGCTTAAATGAATAACTGGTTAACTAGTTAGCTAGCTTGAATCCTTCTTCAAAGGATCCTTTTTATAGCAGCAACAAGCAACGGCTCTCTTCAATTTGAATTACTTGTCTTCTTCTGAAGCTTGAGACCTGGGCTGTAAATATCAAGAAGTCAAAACAATCTCTGCAGCAGAAACATTCTATAAAAGGAATAAACCTTTTTCTAGGAAGCTGCAGGAAGCAATCTGATAATAAAGTACTAAATAAAGTCATATCAGAAACACACTCTTTATATCAAAAAGAAGACTTTTCAGTCTAACGGCTATAAAGGGCTGACAGCAGATAAAGTAAAATATAATGTCAGCTAGTAAGACAAACAACTTTATCTAAAAAAATTTGACTCAGGCAAAAGGGATGGAGCAAATATTGCCTGGAAATTTTATCATAAAACAACTAAAATAACGTGCCAGAAAATGTATTAATTAATTAAATATAATAAATAAATACAAAATATAAAGGCAGATAGAAAGCGTCGAACGACCCTCGGAGATCGTCGACCGACGCACGGAGATCGTCGAACTATCGGGCAGATAGTCGAACGATCCAGATAGTCGACCTATCGAAGAAGATAGTCGAACTACCCCGGCAGATAGTCGACCTATCAGAGCAGATAGTCGAACTATCAGATAGTCGATCTATCTGGACAGATAGTCGAACTATCAAGCATAAACAGATAGTCGACCTATCAAGCAGATAGTCGACCTACCTTAGAAAATAGATAGTCGATCTATCAACAGATAGTCGACCTATCAAAACAGACCAGATAGTCGATCTATCAACAGATAGTCGAACTATCAGATAGTCGATCTATCAGGACAGATAGTCGAACTATCAAAGACGACAGATAGTCGACCTATCAACAGATAGTCGACCTATCAAAGCGGAACAGATAGTCGACCTATCAACAGATAGTCGAACTATCAGATAGTCGATCTATCAGGACAGATAGTCGAACTACCAAGCCAAGCAGATAGTCGACCTATCAACAGATAGTCGAACTATCAACAAATAGTCGAACTATCAACGCAGACAGAGCGTCGACCAACTGATAGACGATCGTCGATCAGTCGATAGACGAAGGTCGAGCGGCGTTCGACTATAGTCGAACGAAAAACCTACTTAACCAAATTCTTCATCTGGAAAAGTGAGGGCTCTACAGCTAGACCACTAACCAATGACCATAGATATTTCTTGGGTCAAGGGACTTAAAAAGGCAAGACTAAACTCAAATCAAACTAGGGTACCAACAAAGTATTAGTCGACATCAACTATGTCGACACCTGGAGGCAGTGTCGACACACAAATTCTGAGACTATATCAACTATGTCGACACACAGGACTTGTGTCAACACTCATCAGAGTTTCAACAATATTGATTGCTGTGAAGTGAAGAAGCATCTATGTCGACATAAAGAAGCAGTGTTGACACATTATACAGATGCAGTGTCAAGAAGCTGTGTCGACACCAAAGGAATTATGTCGACATCACCAAAGTTTGTGTCGACACTTAATCTACTTGTGTCGACACATAATTACAATCAGTCTCGACGCTTTGCTGACAAAGACAAAGGTTCAAGAACTGACTGGAGACTTGACAGCTATGTATTCCAACAAGTTTGCTGAAGCTGTCAGACTTGTCAGAAGTTGGTTAGAAACCGGATCAGCCGGTTACCACGGATGAAGTCTATATATAGATGGATTCTGTCAAATCAACAAAAAAAATGTGAGCAACAACAACAACCACACGAACAACTATTGAAGGATTGATCATTGATCAAGGAGGTTCACGTCACACGAAAGAAGATTTTCGTGAGAAGATCTAAGGAGAATTCAAGCAAGAATTCTGAAGAAACTTCAGAAGTTCTTGAGAGAGAGAGAGAGATCTCCAACTGTTGAAGTAAAGGAGGAGACACTTATAAGTCTCTTAAGAAGCAGATCTTGAACTAATCTGCTAAGAAGGATTCAGATCTATTCTGAAATCAAAGAAGGAAGCTGTCAGCCAGTCAACTTCAAAGGAGATCAACCCTACTGAGTTCAGATTCAAGAAGCTTTGAAGAAAGCTAAGAACAGATTGATTTCAGCCATCAGTCTTATCAAGAAGCTGATCAAGAAACCTCTTATCCCTTCTCTCTCAACTAGGGTAAGAGTCCATCTAAACACTTATCAAATTTTGTAGGATCTTTTCATAGATCTGAGTTGTAAGCCTATATTATAAAGGCTGAGTGTAGGAGATATAGATCTCTGAGTGGTAGGGCTTTTGAGCCTAAGTGTAGGAGAAATTTTTCTCTGAGTTGTAGGCCTTATGGCAAGGCTGAGGTAGGGCTGTTAGCTTGAGCTGTAAGAGTGTGGTTATACTCTGAGTTGTTGGAACCTTTCAGGGTTCTGAGCTATAAGATCTATGGATCTGAGAAGAAGGAAGAAGTTAGGCCAAATCTAACACACTGCTAGATAGGTGAAGGGGGAAAGTGGATGTACCCAGACCTTGGGGAACCACTATAAACCTGTGTGCAATCTGTAATGTGTGTGTCATTGTGATTTCTGTGCTGTGATTGCTGTAGAATAGTTAGATTCTTTTTTAAGATCTGAAAAATTATTCTGCCTTAAGTAAAAAAGAAAAGAACCTATTCACCCCCCCTTCTAGGTGTTTTGGTTATCTTGAAATTAATTCTATCAGAGGAGCTTTCCCCTTCTCCTTGGCTAAAGCTTTCTTAGCAACCTTATTCCTTCTTTGAGCTTTGTTCCTCCTAGATGATTTACTAGGAGGAGCCTTATGGCCTAAGCCAACTCCTTAAGCTTGAGTGAAGAATTCCGCAACAAGTGGAAGGACTGTCTTGGGCTTGGATAAAATTTCAACCAATTTCTTTTCAGTGGGAAGTTGTTCTTCTAATTTCTCGATGATTTTCTCTTTCAGGTTTAGGTGCTCGAGAGCTTTAATGTATTCTTCCATCGCGGTATGGAATTCCTTTCTCAGTGAGTCCATCCTTGTGACTTCCTCCCTCAGAGTGCTCTCCTCAGTCTTAAGAGATTTGATCTCCTTGGCTTGAGTTCTCGCGACTCTTCGACATTTATCGTAAGCCCTGATCAACTCCTTATATTTAATCATGAGTACAGATTTGTCATCAGAGGAGCAATCCTCATGATCATGGTCTGAAGCATCAGATTTTGAGAGAGGGGTGTGAGAGTTTACCTTCCCAGTGTACTGGGGTTCTTCTTCCTCGTCTGTCTGTGCCATCAGCCCAAAGTAGGCTTCTTCTTCCTCACTTGACTTAGATGAGTCAGTATCACTGAGAGTCATGGCCTTCTTGGATACTAAGCTTCTTTCATATTTCTTTTTACCAAAGGAAGACTTCTTTTCTTCTCTTCTTCCACCCTCTTTCTTCTTGTACGGGCAATCAGCAATTACATGTCCTGACTTATTACAATTGTAACAAATAATGTCAGATGAAATATGTTTATTCGGTTTGGAGTTATACCTGTCGTGGCTACTTGATCCTTTCTTATGAAAATCACCATCGTGACGTGATCTTCTGGAGGAAAAGTCTTTACCTTTTCATTGCTTCTTCTTACTTAGGAACTTTTTGAACTGTCCAAAGAGTAGAGAGAACTCTCCATCTAATAGCTCTGAGCCCGAGGAGCTTGGCTCTGAGTTTTCTTCTTCACTTTCTTCCTATACAGGGGTAGGAGATGCAACTTTGACCTTCCTTGAGCTGCCTACCTTTAGAGCAACAGACTTCTCCTTCGATGAGGATCTGCTTCCCTCTTCTTCAACTTTTCTTGTATTTATTTTATGCTCATATGACATCAGCTTCTCGAAGAGGTTCTGAGGATCAGTCTCATCTAGCTTTCCAAACTCTCTTATGACACATATTTTATTGTCCTATTCCTTTGTTAAGGATCTTAGGAGCTTATCATTTAATTCTCCGTTGGTGAAGACTCTACCATAGTTCCTTAGACCATTGACGATCTTGAAATTTTTTTCAAAGGTGTCTGCTATTGTTTCTTTGGGTTCTTTCCTGAAGGCCTCATACTTATGGTTCAAAAGAGATCTTCTATTATCCCTTACTTTTTCGGTGCTTTCCATCAACACGATCAGAGACTGCCACATCTCTTTGATAGATTTGTAGTGGATGAGATTTTGAAGCATAAAATCATCGACTGCACTTGCGATGATATTTTTAGCTTTCTTTTCTAGAGAGACAAGTGTAATCTCAAGTTTATCTATATCCATCAGTTTCTTTGGTACTTGCTTTGAGGGGTCAATAGTGGAGGCAGTCATAGGAGTGTAGGGGCCTTCTTCCACTATCATGAAAATCCTTGGATCCACTGCTTCCATGAAGAACTTCACCCGTTCTTTCCACATGGGGAAGTTTGCCTTAGTGCATACAGGTAGCTTAGCAAATTCCTTGGCTCTGTCCATGCTTGAATACTCTTAATATAACTAGGAGCAGATCTTGTTCAAGGTGTTAACCTTTTGATGAACAATCTCCCTCTGATACCAATTGATAATGTTTAATTGTCTACCTAAATCACCTAGAGGGGGGTGAATAGGTGAGCTATGCGTCTTTTTATGAAATAAAAAAATTATACGAGAGATGCGCAGAAAACAAACAAGCAAACCACAGATGACACCAAAAATTATAGTGGTTCCCCAATCTTGGGTATGTCCACTCTTCACCTCACCTATCTAGCACAACGCTAGAATCGGCTACTTCACTATTATCTCGGATTGAAAAATAATCCTACAACTCAGAACAACATTCCTACAACTCGGAGTAAACCAAATCCTATAATAACTCAGAGTACAACTCCTATAATCTTGGAGAATATCTCCTACAAGGATAAAATGAATTTACAATATAAAATACATAAACTTTCTTCACAGATCTGGAGAAATCTCGTCTTCTTCCTTCTTGAGAACGTGAAAGGCTCTATCAGAAAAATCGAGGAAGAATACAAAGATTACTTGGATCTGAGAACTTAGGATCACCACTATCAAGGAGAAGATTTGTAGAAGACGAAAATCTTGATCGAATGAATGCTTCTTGTCTGAATTTTGAGATCGAGAAGTTCGACGATGAAGAACACGTCTGAGTCGGGGGTGTTTCCCGATTTGGAAGTTAGAAAATGATTCAGAAATCTGTAATAATCTTCTTAGAGTTTGTCGATTTTGACAAGACCTTTTATAGACTTGACCTAATGGTCTGATTACATTAATTATCATCCACGTGGACCAATCAAGAATTAATTATATTTGAAATCGAATCCGTCTGGAACTTAGCGAAAAATCAGAATTTTGACTTCCAGTTCTCGAGAGAGATAGGTGTTACTCGAGAAGAACTTTCTGTTTCTCGAGAAGAGTTTTCTGTTTCTCGAGAAGAATTACTTAAGGAATGTAAAGAAAATGAATTCTGGTTTCTCGAGAAATAATAAACTTTTCTCGAGAAATAAGTTCTGTTACTCGAGAACAAGAAGCCAACTCGAGAAGAAAGTTTCTGTCTCCCGAGAAAGAACTTCTGGTTCTCGAGAAATACTACGGCCTTCTCGAGAACTAACTTTGTCCTTCTAGAGAAATAACACTGGCCTTCTCGAGAAAAAGACTTAGAAAAATTATGAGCTAAGTTTGAGTTAACTCGAGAAAGAAACAAGTCTTAATCAAGTACTACAAGGCTTTCTCGAGAACTAGACTATGCCTTCTCGAGAACAACTTCTATTACTCGAAAACCTGGCTGAGCTAACTCGAGAAATGGCTTCAATTCTACTCGAGTACCTATAAGTCTTTCTCGAGTAAAATACTTAGAAAAATTTTGACTTTCTGAAAAATAATTTTCTTCAAGAAATTCAGCAACTAGTCTTTCTCCTATAACTTTAGTAATTTGAAAATGAAGTGTGTCCCAATAGAGAGGTTACATATGAGTCAACACCATGGATCACACAATGAGGGATTACATTGTATGATCCTGTGTTTGGTAACCCATTATAAACTGACATTGGTCTACACTTGACAATTATATCCTACAAACACTTTACTTGAACAAGGCATCAAATACAAACTTAATTCATCTTAGTTTAAGGGTGACTTCATACAAATCTGGGTTATTGTGCTTGCAATACCCAACACGCGCTGCGGTAGTTCTCCGACCCGAAAGTCTCTACAAAACTCCATACTACCGCCAGCGGTAGCAATACCGTCGCGAGGTATCTTCTCGACGCACTCGAAGATTCGTCTCAACGAATACAGAATACCGTCGGGCGGTAGCTAACTATCGCCATGCGGTAGCTCCCAGAACCCCAAAGTCCCGAAAAAATGGGGTGTTAAAACTCCTCCGCCCTTAAAAGAATTTCATCCTCGAAATTTAACACGCAAAAAAACACAAGCTTACTTTATGTAAACAATTCTGGGAAGTCTTCTTTAATTGCTTGCTCGCACTGCCAAGGGAATTCGTCTTGCCCGCAGTTATCCCAACGCACTTTCACGAGCTTAACCTATTTATTCCGCAACCACTGAACTTCTGAATCCTTTATGCCAACCGGGCGGATTCTCGTCCTCAAGTACTCTTTCACCGACACCGCTGCCGACTCAACCATAATACTTGCCTCCACCAAGGCTTTCCTTAAAACTGAAATAAGGAAGAAATCGTGTACTCCACTCAGCTCTGGGGACAATGCCAACCTATATGCTGCTTCTCTAATCCGTTCCGTAACTTCGAACGACCCCAAAATCACGGACTCAACTTCTTGAGTCGGCAAATCCGCGAAAAACCTTTGAACGGCTTAATCTTTAGATACACCTAGTCGCTTACCGCAAACTCCACATTTATATGATGCGCATTAAAATACTTCGCGTATTGATCCTGAGCAACCTTCATGTGCTCTGGAATTGTTCGCACTAACTCACAAGCTTCATTCACTACTTCCTTTCCCAAAAGTTTGGTGTCTCCCACCTATATCCAAGACATCGGTACTCGACACCGCCTTCCATACAAAGTCTCGTATTGCGTCATCTTGATACTTGCCTGGAAACTATTGTTGTAGGCAAACTCCACCATAAAAAGGTGGTCTTCCCACTTCTTCCCAAAATCAAGGGTACACATCCTCAACATATCCTCCATTGTACGATTTGTCCTCCTTGTTTGACCATCGGTTTAAGGATGGAACGTCGTACTAAACTTGAGCTTTGTACGTATTGGGTATTGCATCCACAACAACCTTGATTTGAAGAAGGGTCCCGTCAAGCTAAGATGAATTGAGTTTGTATTTGATGCTGCTATTTTAGTTATATATTTGTAGGTCTACATTGCTAAGTACACACCAATGTCAAGTTACAGTGGGTCAGTAAACACAGGACTATACAATGTAATCCTTCATTGTGTAGGACAATATGTTGACTCACATGTATTCTCTCTATTAGAGTGTACTTTTATCCCAAGTATAGGAAAAGGATCAAAGAAGGAAAAGGCTTGGATTCAGAAGGACAAGAATTTTTCTAAGTATAATTCGTCGAGTATGGGAAGGAATATTCGTTGAATTCGTCGAGTATACTCGTTGATACTCGTCAAATTCGTCGTATATACTTTTCAACACTCGTCGAATTCGTAGTATGTACTTAGGGAAAATTTGCTGAGAATTTGAAAATCCGCCAAGTAAAATTCGCCGAATATCATCGTGTATACTCGTCAAATATATCTAATGATACTCGCCGAATTTGTTGAATATACTAGACGATACACGACAAATTCGTCGAGTCTATACGAAGCTACTTCTCTGGATTTTCTAAGTCTCATTCGTCAAATATCACTTGGCCAGGCGTCGAGTGCGTTGAGTGCGTCGAGTGAGCTAGCTGATACTCATTGAATTCGTCGAGTATACTAGATGATACTCGTCGAATTCATCGAGTATGTTCTCTACTTTGGCGTTGAGTGGATAGCTGGCCTAAGCTGATTTTCACCAAGTCATTTTTGTCGAATAACAATGACCAATCGGCAAGTATACTAGCGATACTCGACGATACTCGACGATACTCGACGAATTTGACTTAGGTCTTTTTCCGACAGAAATTCAAAATCCAGGCTCGGGTTACGACATCCATGTACAGTGGTTTCGAAGTTTCATTTTTTGAAATTCTTTTTTAGCCGTTGCTTGTTGATGTCTCTATATATATTTAGGGTGAATTAATAATCTTCCTAATCTTGCTAATCGTGCTAATTTTCCCTCTCGTTCAAATCAAGAACTTTTCTAAATCGGTCGGCTTCCTGTGCGATACGCGACTTCTCCGATCGATCGACTACAACACATTGCACGATTCAATCTTCATCGATCTCTACAACTGGATTTCTTCCATCTAAAGATTTCTATTCCTCCAGATCTAGACGATTGAAGATTGAAGATTCAAGGTCTTCAAAGATTTCTATTTTCCAAATTCTCCACAATTTTAAGATCTTCCTTTTCAAAGAACGACAGAGTGAAGACTTGTAATCTTTATTATATTACAATATTCCTTTACATTTGTAGGAGATTTTCCTCCGAGTTGTAGATCCAATTTGTGGATCGAGTTGTAGATCCGGTTTGTGGATCGTGTTGTAGATCCGGTTGTGGATTGAGTTGTAGGAGAGGTTTTTCTCCGAGTGGTAGGAGCATCGTCTCCTAGTTGTAGGAGTTGCGGCTCCGAGGTGTAAGATTTGTGGAAATCTGAGTTTGGTGAAGTAGCAAATTCTAGCCCTTCATGGTAGATAAGCGAGGTAGGAAAGTGGACGTACCCAACTCGGGGAACTACTATAAATCTCGGTTTTTGTGTGCTTATTTTTAAGTAATTTTTATTCCGCAAAAAGACACAGACATCACCTATTCCCACCTTTAAGTGATTTAGGTAGACGTTAGATACTTTCTAAAAGTCAAGCCTATGAGTAGATAGTCACCTAGGGGGGGGGGTGAATAGGTGACCTTTTAAAATTCCTTTGCAATTCTTTGTCCATAATTAAATAACAATAATACTATCACAATTTATAGCACACACGATATAAGTAAAGAACAGTTTATAGCACACAACACACACGGAATTTATAGTGGTTCCCTTATCTAGGGTAAATCCACTTTCCCCCTTCTTCCTCACTAGCAATGTGCTAGATAAGGTTATAGCTCCTCCTTTTCAACTCGGATCCAAAGATCCTACAAGCTTAGTTTCTGTCAAGAAACCTAAACTCAGACCAACAAATCCTACCTTAGAGATTCCCTTAATCTCCTACCTCAGGCCCTATCAAGAACCCTACCTTGGCCTTTATAAAATAGGCCTACAACTTAGTGATTTACCCAAATCACCTAAATCAGGTCCCTTTGGAACCCTACCTCAGCCTTTATAATTTAGGCTTACAATCTCAGAGAAAAGAATCTCCTACCCACTCAGATTTCTAGGATATCTTACAATATAAAGTGATAAATTAAACTTAGAAAATAAAAAATCTATAATCTGATATATCTGTTTACACAGATTCTTCAAATCAGCTGCAATTGGATTTCTTCTTGATAGATCTGCAGACTAAAAGTTCCTTCTCTGAATCAGCAATCTTCTTGATGTTGATCGGCATGAATACCTTGAAGATATTGTTGATCAGATACAACTAGATCTTCAGATCAACCTAGTAAAAGGGATCTGAAGACTTTCTTGAAGACCTTCGTCTTCTTCCTCTTTCTCGGAAATGTCACCTAGTTAGGACTTGGAAGAAATTAGAACGAGAAATTCTGAATGATTGATTTGATCTGTCGATTGTTCTTTTTAATTCGATTCTCTCATATATATATTTTTTGTGAAGGCAACACTACCTATTTATAAACTTTGCAGATGGTTGGATTCTGTTTGATGATGTCAGCAACATACATAAAATCCTTCCTTGACCTATTTCTGTTGAAGTATGAGTTTTCTACAACTGACTTGACAGTTCTGACATGTCTTGACATGTTAGGTGTCGACTCAGTATATTATGAAACATAAGTGTCAAGATGTTCCAGATGTTTTGACAAATGTGGTTAGATATCTGAGCAGTCTCGACACATTCTAACTTGGAATAATTTTCATTAGAAGCCTAAAGTGTCAAGACAGTTGAGTTGTCTCGACACACCCGTTATCTGTGTTGACATCTCTTAATACTGCCTTGTGTCGAGACAGTTATATTGTCTCAACAACTGTCTACTATATCGACATCTTCTGATTCTGCCTTGTGTCGAGATAGTGAGATTGTCTCGACACAACTGTCTGCTATGTCGACAACTATACTTAACATGCATTGTGTCGAGACAGTTGGTTTGTCTCGACACAATTTTACTCAAAATAATTCTCCTCTTTATTTTATCAATTAAGCTGACTTAGTCTTAAAGGTGTCGAGACAACTGACTTGTCTAGACACAAATTCTGTAGAGGTGTCGACATAATTTAACGGTGTCGACACAATTGTGCTTAGATAAATTTCCTCACTTTAAAACCTGCACATGTAAACTTAACATACATCAAATACAACTTTGTGTATATCATTGAGTTGACAAGGGGCTTCTCCAAATCAGGTATACAATTCCCAATGTACCCAACAATCTCCCCTTATTTGGAGAAGTCATAACCCCAATTTAATGATATACCCCACAATACCAAAATATGATGTAAAAGATTTAACATGGCAACAATTTATATTAAGACAACAAAAATAGAAGGCCAGTGAACATTTTCATTTTATTTAACAAAATTTAACTAGTCCAAGGATTACAATATGTCATAACAGAATTATATAATTCCTAGACAATACAAAATAATCTAAGATTGATCTGGCTCCTTAATGGCAATGCCTTTACCCGATTGAATTTTGGCTTTAACCTCTGGCATACTGTCATCGGCTACCTTCTTGCCTTTTTTGTTCTTGATATTGGAAAGCTTTTCAACCTTAAGTCTCTGTCTTTCAAAGTAATGGAAGAGCTTGAGGAAATATTTGCTTGGTTCAATAACAGTAGATGGAATCACCCCATCCTTCTGATCTTTTCTGAACATATAAATAACATCTTGTTGCTTGAGATGCTTACTCCATTCCTTCTCAGTGTACCAATTTCCCCTCTCATATCTATTAGTGTTAATTATTTGCCAAGCAGTGAGTATAATATTTCTAGAAATTGGACTCCACTGCTCAAAATCAGGCTTAGCCTCTGCCTGTTCTCTAAATCTTTTCTTAGACATTTGGACTTCTTTTTCCTTCAGCAGGGCAGCATCAATCATCTCCACCACTCCACAAACAATATTCTGAACATTAGGTGGAGGACGATACATAGTCTGGACTACACTTTGAATATACTCAAAGTTTTGTGGGGGGATATATTATCTATTCTGTAACTGGAGGAATTCCTTCCAACTGAGCTGGTTGGTGCTGGAGTTACCATGATGATCTAGAAGTGGTCAAACATGTAATCTCACTGCCAATGCGATATGAGCCTACAGGGTCGCACATAAGACCATGTGGAGAAGTTGGAAGATTGACTGTGTTGGTAAGAGTTACCAATCACCATACAGAATCGGGTCAGGCAAACGTTGCCAAGGAGGTTCGTCGAGAATGATTCGTCGAGAATCATTCGTCGGGAATGATTCGTCGAGAATCGTCGAGTATGACTCGCCGGCTAAGGCAAATTCGTAGAGAATCGAACTGTTGGATTCCCGACGAATGGTGATACTAGACGATTACAGCTGATGATTCTCAACGATTCTGCAGCTGAGTCTCGACGATTCTGCAGATGATTCTCGCCGATTCTGTAAGTTGATTCTCACCGAACCTAGAGCTGATTCTCGCCGAACGATTCAGAAACCCTATTTTGGGTGGTCTGCGGATAGCAAAATTCCTAGGTATGTTTATACTTTTGGTATAAATTAGGACTTAGGGTTTTGGGAACCGTGGAATTTCTTGTGTGGCCGAGTCGAAGCTGACGGGAGTGTTTCGCCGTTCTGTCGGTTCGCCGCATCCCGAACCCTGCCCGACGGAAGTGTTCCACCGCCTCGTTCGCTCCGCCGACCTCCTCCTCTCCGACGATAGTCGCCGGTGCTGCTCTTCCTGGAGCGGACCTAGCAGTCCGTGGAAGTGCAAGGTGTAGTCGATCTACTTTCCCGATCCTTCGTGTGACGAAGCTCGGTGTTCTCCCACTTGTGTGTATTTCTGCAGAGACGTAGACGCTATTCTACGTGGAACTCGCCACCGACAAGGACTCATATTTTGAAGCATCTTCGTTGAGTTGTGACTCAACGCTGCTAAGGTAATTTTACCTAGTTGTTCCTTAACTTCTTGATTCAACATTCATGGCCCGATCCCAATATCTTTTGGGTTGTTCTTGATTTTTTTTACTTCCGCTGCGTGCATAACTGTTGTGCCCACCTCATAGAGAAACCCAACAGTGGTATCAGAGGGAGGTTGCGGCCATGATTGTTGTATTGGAAGTTTGGTTATTCCAGTACGTGTAAACCTAGGGATTTAGAAGTGTTCTAAATGTCTTGATTTAATCCTGGATCATCAATTATTGATGGTTTTTTCAAGGGAAAATGGTGGGCCCATAACCCACAAGTTAGGGGCTCCGCCCCTTGGAACCCCGCCAGGAACGTCTGGGATTTCGTGGTTATTTCTAATTGTTAGAAATTATTGTCTCCTTAGCAGTAATCGTCCCTCGAGTGGTTAATGAACCCGTGTATTGTTTTGGATTTTGAATCCAACAATGAGAGACGAGCTTGTCTACTGCTTTAAGTCGAGTTGCCTTTGCCTTTGTCCAATGCATATAAATCTGAAAGTTTGGAAGAGTCCGGATATTCAGATTTAGCCCTTTCTTCTATCAAATGTTGATAGTACCATGTTGTGTACATAAGGTACGCATGAGATTTTTTAGAAAAAAAAAGTTTTTTCTGTGGATGTGCACATTGATCTAATGTTGATCATGGTTAATTGTTAACCTATTATCAAAAATCCCTTCATCAAATATTAAGTGTTCGGATGCCTTCCGATGGATGACACTCTTCCTGCCTCGATCGATGAAGTGTGGGCTTGCTAAAGCAAGGTGCATTAATCTATCTTGGTAAGGGTGCGAGCGGATAATTGTGATATCCCACTGTCGACATCGGGTCTAACTTAACTAGGTGACCTCAAAGGTTGAGTGCCTAGAGGCATAGGGTTGGCATGCACCATATGATGGATGAGAATAAGGAGTTATTCACCAACCATACAAGAATTGCATGAGGATGCAATTGGCAAGCGTTGCCTACCTAAATAACCACATCGTGAGAGAAAAGCCAAAGCTGACTCATTGTGTTGGTGAAATACGAATCTTGTCCACTAAGAGAGTAGCTCACATGAACTCTTCGAATTGATAGTGAGGGCCATCATTTCAAATAAAATAGTGGGAGTTTTAATTGAAGTCGAAATTAAAAATAAATTGTATTTTGAAATTTTGGTGCTGATATTATTTTGCATTAATTCTTGTAGAATTCCATGGCAAGTGGTTCACACTCCACTTTGTCTCTGAGAGCCATCCTTGAGAAGGATAAGCTCAGTGGGACCAACTACATGGACTAGTACAGGAACCTGAGAATTGTTCTCAGGCAAGAGCGAAAGCTCTATGTCTTGGAAGAAACCCCCGAGGTGATGACCGGGAACTCTTCCCGAGCTGATAAGGATACTTATAAGAAGTATACAGATGACGCTTTAGACGTCGAATGCCTTATGCTTGCCACCAGGAACTCTGAGCTTCAGAAGCAACATGAGAACATGGGGTGCAAGGAGATTGACGAGCATCTCAAGAAAATGTTTCAAGGACAAGATCGTCAAGAGAGGTTCGACGTCACAAAAGCGTTATTTCAGTGCAAGATGGGAGTTTGAGACTTAGTACGGACTCACGTACTCAAGATGATTGGGTATATAGAGAACCTTGAAAGGCTGGGTTTTCCTCTAGGTCAAGAGTTGGCCACAGATCTGATCCCGTAATCATTGCCGGACAGTTATGAGCAGTTTGTCTTGAACTACAACATGAATGAAATAGACCATGTTAAGAACTGCCGAGATCAATATGAAGAAGGCCAAGCCTGCCAGCCCCATACTGATGGTGCATAAGGGCAAGAGCAAGGCCAAGGGCTTTAAGAAGACGAGGGTGGGACCTAAGTCATATCTTGAGCCCAAGTCTTCTGCACTAAAGAAAAAGAAGAGCACAGTGAAGGAAGGAAAATGCCACCACTTTGGCAAGGCTGGTCATTGGAGGAGGAACTGTCCTTCTTACATTGAGGGTCTGCAGAAAATGAAGGGAGGTATGACTTCCGCTTCGAATATTTACGTTATAGAGATAAACCTTTCTGCTCCTTCATCTTGGGTATTGGATACCGGATGTGGTTCATACATTTGTACAAATGTCCAGGAACTGGAAAGGAGAAGATTGCTGAGTAAAGGGGAGGTGGACCTACGCGTCGGCAATGGAGCAAGAGTTGCTGCTGTAGCCGTAGGGGTTTACCGTCTTTCTTTGCCCAGTGGGCTTGTAATAGAACTAGATAATTGTTATTTCGTTCCGGCCATAACTAGAAACATTATATCCATTTCATGCTTGGACATGATTGGATTTTCTTTTATAATTAAGAACAACTGTTGTTCTATATTTAAGAATGATGTTTGTTATGCTGTAACCCAATTGTTTAATGGTCTATATGTTTTGAACTTGGACCATTTGATCTATAATGTAGAAAATAATAAAAGACTAAGAACAAATGACTCAAACCCTACATATCTCTAGCATTGTCGTTTGGGCCATATAAACGAGAAGCGCATATCTAAGCTCCATAAAGATGGACTTTTAGACTCATTTGATTATGAATCATTTGAGCGATGCGAATCTTATTTGTTAGGCAAGATGACTAAAGCCCCTTTCACTGGTTATACTGAGAGGGCTGAGGATCTCTTGGGTGTTGTACATAGTGATGTATGCGGACCCATGAGCTCCATGACTAGAGGTGGGTATTTCTATTTCGTTACATTTACTGATGATTTCAGTAGATACGAATATGCGTATCTTATAAAGTGCAAATCCGAGACCTTTGAAAAGTTCAAAGAGTTCAAGAATGAATTAGAAAACCAGTTGGGTAAAAGGGTTAAAGCACTCCGATCTGATCGAGGTGGCGAATACCTGAGTCATGAGTTCCGTGATCATCTAAAAGAGTGTGGTATTGTATCACAGCTCACTCCACCTAGAACACCACAATATAATGGTGTGTCTGAGAGGAGAAATCGTACTCTGTTAGATATGGTACATTCGATGATGAGTCATGCAGACTTGCCTGTTTCCTTTTGGGGTTTTACTTTAAAGACTGCTGCAATGACACTGAATCGCGCTCCAACGAAAATGGTTCTGAAGACACCATATGAGATATGGACTGGGAAGCGTCCTAGTATGTCGTTCATTAAAATTTGGGGCTGTGAGGCATACGTGCGACGTCAAATGCCTGACAAGCTGGAACCCAAATCGGATAAATATTATCTGGTGGGATATCCTAAGGAAACGAAAGGGTATTACTTTTACATACCGTCCGAGGGCAAAGTGTTTGTCGTAAGGACTGGCGTCTTCTTTGAGAGAGAATTCTTATAAAAAAAGACTGAAAAGGTAGAACTTGAAGAAGTTCAAGAACCACAAGTAGTGAATGAACCAGAATTGGATTCTAAGATAGGACTACAAGATGTTGTAGCTAGAGAACCTGTTCAAGAAACACAAGTCCTACGTAGATCTGGTAGACCAAGATTTGAGCCTGAGAGATATGGATTTCTTGTGTCTCAAATAGGTAATGTGTTGCTTATGGATCATGATGATGAACCAGCAACCTACCAAGAGGCTATGAATGGACCGGACTCCGACAAATGGCTTTAGGCTATGAGATCCGAAATGGACTCCATGTACGCAAACCAAGTTTGGAACTTGGTGGAACCACCTGAA
Organism: Platanthera zijinensis; assembly: GCA_039513925.1. Taxonomy (NCBI): domain Eukaryota; kingdom Viridiplantae; phylum Streptophyta; class Magnoliopsida; order Asparagales; family Orchidaceae; genus Platanthera; species Platanthera zijinensis. The sequence goes on from CM077091.1 coordinate 77,249,602, forward strand.
GGGGTACGACCCATAGGGTGCAAATGGGTCTTCAAGAAGAAGACCGACATGGATGGGAATGTACAAACATTCAAAGGGCGACTGGTGGCTAAGGATTTCAAGCAAATTCATGGTATTGACTATGATGAGACCTTTTCCCCCGTTGACATGGTAAAGTCCATAAGGATATTACTTGCTATTGCTGCGTATTATGACTATGAAATCTGGCAGATGGATGTCAAAACGACTTTCCTTAATGGAAACCTCCTTGAGGAAGTTTACATGACAGAGCCCGAGGGTTTTGTATCCCCAAATGAAGCCACTAAAATATGCAAGCTGAATAGGTCCATCTATGGACTGAAGCAGGCCTCTCGAAGTTGGAATCTTCGTTTTGATGAGAAAATCAAAGAGTTTGGTTTCATCAAGAATGAGGACGAGCCTTGTGTTTACAAGCGAATCAGTGGGAGCATTGTTGTCTTCCTAATATTATATGTAGATGACATACTGTTGATTGGGAATGACATTCATACCCTAAAAGTTGTTAAGAACAACCTAGGGAACTACTTTTCTATGAAGGACCTGGGTGAAGCGACTTATATACTCGGTATTAAGATCTATAGAGATAGATCGAAGAATTTGCTGGGTTTGACCCAGAGTACATACATCGATAAGGTGTTGAAGCGGTTCAACATGCTTGAGTCCAAGAAAGGAATTTACCCATGTCTCATGGTGTGAATCTGTCTAAGGACCAATGTCCAAAATCTTGTGAAGATAAGGACTGCATGAAGTTGATTCCATATGCTTCGACAATTGGATCAATCATGTATGCAATGTTATGTACTCAACCCGATGTCTCCTTTACTTTGAGCATGACTAGCAGGTATCAGTCAGACCCCGGTGAGTGTCACTGGATTGCAGTCAAGAATATCCCGAAGTACTTGAGAAGGGCAAAGGATGTGTTCTTGATGTATGGTGGAGAGGAAGAGCTCGTTGTAAGTGGTTATACGGATGCTAGCTTCCAAACTGATAGGGACGATTCAAAGTATCAGTCTGGGTTTGTGTTTTGCCTTAATGGAGGAGCTGTGAGCTGGAAGAGTTTTAAGCAAGAGATAGTTGCTGATTCTACAACAGAAGCCGAGTATATCGCTGCAGCTAACGCAGCGAAGGAGGCTGTATGGATTAGGAAATTCATCGACGAGCTTGATGTAGTTCCTAGCATTGTTGGTCCCGTAGTTCTCTACTGTGATAACAATGGTGCAATTGCACAATCTAAGGAACCTAGATCCCATCAGAGCTCCAAGCACATACTTCGGCGGTTCCATCTTATTCATGAGATTATCGAACTAGGAGATGTGAACATTTACAGAGTGCCGACTGAGGAGAATATTGCGGATCCACTGACAAAGCCTCTCGTGCAGAGAAAGCATGATGGTCATACTAGATCAATGAGTATACGATACCTAAATGATCAACTCTAGTGAGAGTCTTGTGGGTTGCGTGTAAACATATATTCTGTTGGCTATTTGTTATTTATTCATATGATGAATAGTGTACCAGAATTTTTCTTTTACAATTAATGGCAAGTTCTTTTATTATGATTTCTCTATGCGATAGTTAAATATTAACGTAATAAATACCCTTAGAATGTTCGCTTCCATAGGACATCAAGTACGTGACTTGAATGTGAGAGCCTGTGATTTATTTGAAGCTTCATTCTTAAAAGGTCCCTGGTCGTTGTATCATCATAGAAGCTAAGGGTGATGATGATACATTTAGACTAGCATGTGCGTTGAATGATGACCAGTTCTCACAGGTCATGATATTGTGATATCAAGTCATCACGTGGCTACTTGTTAATGAACAAGTTGTACTGGACAGACCTAACCTGAGACTACTTTGTGGATTGTTATCTAAACGTGTCACGAGTAGGTCTCAATTGACAATGGTGTTGTGGTCCTTTGACCTGAAGTCACAACATTCATCAAGTGAGGAAAAGCGTGCTTTAATGCCATCTAAAGTCTTCCTTGAGAAAGGTTGATGATAAGGGTGGTTGTTGGGCACGTTACGAATCATTTGGGTGTTTGTGTGTGAGCAGATATGGGATTTGTCCTCCTATATGACAGGAGTTGCATCCATGGGCCCCTTGATGGAACTAGATTGAGAAATGCATGGCCATGCTTGGTTGAGTCAATATGTGATATTGGACTCACCAATCTATGGAAGTCCGTTCTAGATCAAGAAACTTAGATTGAGCTATTATGAGGGTGACACGGTCCATGCCTCTAGTTCTTTCCGAATGTAAGGGACAAAGGGACAAAGACAACGCTGGGACATTGTTCATAAAGGCTTATGAGTTATGAACTCTTATTGCTTGGGTAGCAATGATGCATTGCTAGATGCCGCTCATTGTTTGTGAGGTTTTTGATTTGATACTTTCAAGATCAAGTGGGAGACTGTTGGAGTTACCATGGTGATCTAGAAGTGGTCAAACATGTAATCTCATTGCCAACACGATATGAGCCTACAGGGTCGCACATAAGACCATGTGGAGAAGTTGGAAGATTGACTGTGTTGGTAAGGGTTACCAATCACCATACAGAATCGGGTATGGCAAACGTTGCCAAGGAGGTTCGTCAAGAATGATTCGTCGAGAATCATTCGTCGGGAATGATTCGTCGAGAATCGTCGAGTATGACTCGCCGACTAAGGCAAATTCGTCGAGAATCAAGCTGTTAGATTCCCGACGAATGGTGATACTCGACGATTCCAGCTGATGATTCTCGACGATTCTGCAGCTGAGTCTCGATGATTCTGCAGATGATTCTCGCCGATTCTATAAGTTGATTCTCGCCGAACCTAGAGCTGATTCTCGCCGAATGATTCAGAAACCCTATTTTGGTTGGTCTGCGGATAGCAACATTCCTAGGTATGTTTATACTTTTGGTATAAATTAGTACTTAGGGTTTTGGGAACCGTGGAATTTCTTGTGTGGACGAGTCGAAGCCGATGGAAGTGTTCCGCCATTCTGTCGGTTCGTCGCATCCCGAACCCCGCCCGACGGAAGTGTTCCGCCGCCTCGTTCGCTCCGCCAAACTCCTCCTCTCCGACGATAGTCGCCGGTGCTGCTCTTTCGGGAGCCGACCTAGCAGTCCGTGGAAGTGCAAGGTGCAGCCGATCTACTTTCCCGATCCTTTGTGTGACGAAGCTCGGTGTTCTCCCGCTCGTGTGGATTTCTACAGAGACGTAGACGCTATTCTACGTGGAACTCGCCACCGACAAGGACTCATATTTTGGAGCATCTTCGTTGAGTTGTGACTCAACGCTGATAAGGTAATTTTACCTAGTTGTTCCTTAACTTCTTGATTCAACATTCATGGCCCAATCCCAATCTCTTTTGGGTTGTTCTTGATTTTTTTTACTTCCGCTGCGTGCACAACTGTTGTGCCCACCTCATAGAGAAACCCAATAGTTGGCAACCAGACTTAGCTGTCTGATCATCATCACATAGTGGGGGGTAGCCAAGAGTAGATATGTTGCTATTAGAAGTCCACTTAGCATGTTCAGAGCTGACTTTTATCATAACCCTCTCCCCTTTTATGACTTCTCTTTCAATGTGATCTCTTAAATCATCCTTCTAAAATCTTACTTGATCAACCACATGATGATTCCCAGTGGTTTAATAAGTTTTAAATTTCTTAATCTGATCAGTGATACCTTTTTCTGAACCCTTTATGGCTGTACTTAGAGAAGCTGATTCAACTGAGAGGTTGGCTTCAGTAGCAGCTGATGTATAGGTAATCTTTTCTTCCAAAGCTTTTGTTTTTTCAGTAAGCTTTGTTAGTGATATTTCATGCATTTCTATGAGATTTTCATTCAATCTTTGCTGATTTTCCAGAACAAAGCCTTATTATACTGCAGTTTATTCTAAAGTCTTCTTTGACTCTTCTTGCTGTTTTGCAAGGTAGACCACAACATTTATACCTTTTTCAAAGAAGTTTGTCATGTCTTATTTCAGTAAATTTACTTCAAATTTTATGGATTTTATTTCTTAGGCCAACTGTAACTGTAAGTCCTTCTTACTTTCATCCACATTTTTTTAAGATCTATTCTTTGTTTATCTAACATTATCTGTAGCTGAACTAAGAGTGAACTGAAATCCACAACAGGAGAAGGAGATGGTTTTCTTGACTGTATTGCCTTCTTATTCCTCTGATTTCTCCTTTTTAGTTCAGTTATCTTTCTTTGCTGTAGTTGGGATTCTTCTTCCTCATCTGATTCAGATGAACTGACAATGACAATAGATTATTGTTATTCTGCACTTCTAGACCTAGGGGACTTGGCTTCTTGCTCCCCCTCAACTCTTGCATCATCTTGATGACGATTTAGATCTTCTAAGGTAGTCTCATGCTTTTGTTCTTCAACAGTAGGAACATGGTCCTAAGGAGGAGCAGTTATCTCCCCTTGGATGTTAGCTTCCACTCCTAGTGGGAATTCATCCACAGTCTCCTTAGAGACTACTGCCTCAATGTCAGACATATACTCATCTTGTTCCTCATTCACATCATTTATCACATCTGTATTCAGTTCATGGAGAACATCCTTTACAATGTCATTTACAGTTTCATTGTCTAAGATAGTAGGTTCTTTCAGGTTTGTCTCAGTAATTTGGTCTACTGTGGGTTCAATCTCCCCCTACACCTGATGCCTTGTTTCAGGTGAGGTCCTTGGAGGAATGTTTGTATCTGGAGCATCACTTTGATCTGAACTTGAACTTCCTGGAATTTCAGAATCACTGGAGTATTTGCCTTCCATCACCACTTCCTTTTCTTCTTCTCTTTCTTCTTTTCAACTACAGAAGACTCTCTGGATAGAACTCTATCCCATCTGGACAAAATCCTCATATCCATTTTTCTCATATGATTTATCTTTGTGCCCAGTTTTTGATTTAGGTCTGTAGGAATGGCTTTAAGTAAATACAGACTTAGTATCCTGCCCATGTTGGGCTTCTTGATACTCTTAGAAATCTTGTCAAAGACTAAACTACTCCAGTCAGTCTTAAGTTTGAAGATTATTCTTGTCATTAGCTCGAACATGTGAGTGAAAATTCTGTCATGTGAGCCTGTCTTACACAACAGCACCTTTCTAACGATTTCTGACAGAAATTTACCTTGGGTATTCATACCCTTCTGATTCAGAGAACTTCCTATCTTTTTGACTGAATCCAATCCACACCATAGCAGTCCTGCAACAGTCTTGGATGAATCTACTGCATCTTCTTAATTAATTTGAGGTATATGAAATACCTTGGCCAGTCTTTTTCTTATGATTTTAACTTTTGTCCCATTCACAGTGGATTTAATCTTTGTTGAACTGGAATCTAATGTTGCATTGGTGAAGAATTCCAGTACCTCCTGTTTCCAAATGCTTGTAGGTTCTGACAGTAGATATTCAAGGTCAGCTTCTTGGATTAGGACAATGACATTCCTAATCTCTTCTTCTGCGAAGGCGAATCAATTTCGCACAAGTTCGTATCCTTAATTGATGTTTTTATCGTTCTTAGGAGCCATTGTTGTCGTCGTTCTTGATTTCGTTGAGCGAAAGGAGTGACGAATGTCGACTAATGGGAATTCGAGGTCTCGACACTTAGCAAGAGATTAAGAAGTTGTAGTCGATTCCTACTCTCAATTCCCTTTGTATAGGCAAATCTTCCTAGAAGGCAAAAGGGCGCGCTGCATATAGGATTATTCTAAATTTTGGAAAATATCTAGAGTTGACACAAGGGAATTGTCGACTGTCAAGATGTGTCGACTCTAGTCGACACACCTACATGTGTCTCGACATGCAGTGTTGACACTCTTTCCTGAGTCTCGACACAAGACTATATATAGTGTCGACATACATAAATTATGTCTCGACATAATTTTCACTTAGTCAAAATCCTGTTTTCAGAACTGTTACTTCCTGATATTTGAGATGTCTAAATCTAATAGAGTAAAATGTATTGTTGACTATTATTTATTTAATTTTTTTTAATTATTCTTATTTTAGCTACTCAAGATTTAACATCCTAAGTTCAAATTTAAAGAAATTAAATTTCTCTTCTTCTAGTGGTTTGGTAAAGATGTCAGCAATATGTTTATTTGTAGGAACAAATTCTAAGCTAATATCTTTATTTTCTACATGCTTCATAATGAAGTGATTTCTAATTTTATATACCTTTTTTTACTGTGAGACACGGGGTTATTTGCAATAGAAATAACACTTATAGAATCACAGAATAAGGCAATTTCACTGAGCTGTAACTTATAGTCTTGTAGCTGATGTTGAATCCAAAGCAGTTGAGAACAACAACTTCCAGCTGAAATGTATTCAGATTTAGCTGTTGATATTACCACACTTGTCTGCTTTTTGCTACTCCATGAAACCAGCCTTCTTCCAAGAAATAAACATGACCCTAATGTGCTTTTCCTGTCTTCTTTGCATCCTGCATAATCTGCATCTGAAAAGCCAATCAGTTCAAAATCACTATTCCTTGGATACCAAAGGCCAAGATTAGGTGTGCCCTTTAGATATCTCAATATCCTTTTGACTGCTATATAATGAGATTCTTTAGCGCATGCTTGATACCTGGCATAGATGCAAGTGGCATACATTATATCTAGTCTACTAGCTGTTAGATAAAGCAGTGATCCAACTATGTCCTATACAAGGTTATATCAACTGACTTACCAGCAACATCCTTGTCTAAAGACATAGTGAATCCCATAGGAGTTCTCATTGAAGTGGTTGTTTCCATGCCATACTTCTTGATTAACTCCTTGGTGAACTTAGACTGATAAATGAAAAGTCAATCTATAGTTTGTTTTACTTGGAGACCCGAGAAAACTTAAGTTCACCCATGCTACTCATCTCAAACTTACTTTGTATTAATTTGGCAAACTTAGTGCAAAGTGAATCATCAGTAGAACCAAATATAACGTTATCTACATATATTTGTACCAGGATGGTCTTGCCTTTGACTTCCCTTCAGAATAGTGTATTGTCTATTTTCCCTCTTGAGAATTTATTCTCCAGAAGGAACTCAGACAGAGTCTTATACCAAGCACTCAGGGCTTTTTTTAAACCATAGAGAGCCCTTGAAAGTAAATAAACATGAGTTGGTTTTGTTGAATCAACAAAACTTGATGGTTTCTCTACATAGACTCTTTCTTTGAGGTTGCCATTTAGGAAGGCCGACTTAACATCCATTTGGTAAACTTTGAAACACTTGTTGGCTGCATATGCTAGGAAGAATCTTATATCTTCCAACCTAGCCACTGGTGCAAAGGTTTGATCAAAGTCTATTCCCTCTTCTTATCTATATCCCTTTGCAACCAGTCTAGCTTTATTTCTTATTATTAAACTATTCTCATCTAGTTTGTTTTTAAATATCTATTTGGTTCCTATGATGTTGTAATCATCTGGTCTGGGAACCAGCTTCAAGACCTTACATCTCTTGAACTGGTTTAATTTTTCCTGCATTGCTCCTATCCAAAATGGATCCACATTAGCTTCTTCAAACTTCTTTGGTTCTATTTGTGACAGAAAACATGAATAAATCACAGTATTGTGATGTTTGCTTCTTGTGGTCACTGATGTAAGAAGATCACGATAGTGAACCGGTCGCACAAGTAATATAAAATGGGCGAGTTTCCCAAGTATCGATCTCACAAGGAACACAGTAAGGTGGAGTTAATTTCGAGGAGGACTTGAGATTGAAGTCCTCGGGTCGGAGGTAATGAAATGGGGGTTTTGATGGTTGCGGAAAATAAAGTAAAAATCTATCAACTACTCCTATGCAATGCCGCTATGCAAAGCTTCGCTTGGCGGGATGAAGACTAGTCGGGCCGCTATGCACCGAATCGCTAGGCGGATGGGCGAGTAGGCTAGCGGATGAGGTGGAGAGAACGGCGGAATGGGGGTCGTAAGCACCTCTTCGCAACGCACGCCACTAGCAATTGCTAGTGCGGCAAGGATGATGGCGGTGGATGGAATATAGCGCACCTCAAGCAAAAATAACAAAATCACAATAACTCACATAGACATGAATAAGTGAAAGTGTTTATCAATGTAAAAATGCTTCATCAATACATGGAAATGAAACTAAACTAACAACAACAACTTAAGAGGAGTGTGCGAAATCGACCGGGTCTGAAGCCTTATTGAGGGATCACGGTTGGGATCCCGGGTTGTCAATCCGAGTCCAAACACAGTCCTCAACTGCGTCCGGGGTATAGGAGGCTGTCACTCACTCCCAATGGCCCGTCTTCTTTGTATCACGCTGCTGAAGATGAAAGCACACGCATCTCCTAGCTTGGTGAAGAAAGCTAGGTCAAATCTCCCTTGAAGCTCAAGCATGAAGGAGGAGGCCGAGAGGAAGCTCTAGCGATGATTTGGCATTGAAAGCTTGACCGGAGCACCTCCCTATGGTGGAAGATGAAGGGAAATGGCGGAACCCTTCGTCGGGGACGAAAAACGGCGGAGAAAATCGTGGATCCCCTCAATTAGGGCGTGACCTGCGCTATTTATAGAAAACAGAATTAAATACTGCACACGATCACAGGCGCACGACCAGTGGTCGTACGCGCTATGGCCTTTGAACGTGCGATATGGCGGCAGAACTTGCACAAAAGAGGTCATGACTGCGCACTATCGGCAACGCACGAGCAGTGATCGTGCGCGGTATAGCAGGTGATCGTGCGATATGACAAAACAGAACTTTCGAAAAGAGGGCATGACTGCGCACGACTGATGATCGTGCGCCAAAGAGGTCGATGGTCGTGCGTGGGTAAAAATGCATGACCATTGACTCCTTTGCCAAAAATGGTGAAAGTCCTACCCCGGACGCCCACACGATCCCCGAACCTGTAGGAAAACTGGACGGGTTGTCGAACATGGCAGTCACGGATATCAATAAAATGCACAGCAAGAGGGAAATACACACACGCACAGAAATAGGCTAATAAAGTGCACAAGACGTGGAATGTCGCAGCGAACCAAAAGGAGTGCTAATGGCGCTGAATGGTAGTGCAAAGACATGCAAATGAGCCCAGATGAGTCCGAAATTAAGTATAAAATATGGACTCATCACACCCCCAGACTTAACTGTTTGCGCATCCCGAGCAAACACAACCTAAGCAGACAAGGAAAAAGAACTTGCTAACAAAGAAATTACAGAACAGAGTACCATGCGAAGTCGCATGCCCGCATGCATAAAAATACAATAGAAGAAATTTCTAAGTATGCAAAATAGTTTATATTTTCCATAATGTGTATCAACAAGTTTTTACTACTCAAAAATAGAATCACGGTGAATCATCCGGTCACACATAGGAAGAAAGTAGACTGGCCACTAAGGTGAGCTTTGCCAAAGATTGGGGCTCAGGATCACCTCCAAAGGAATCCACCAATGTCGAGGACCATACGCTTGCCCGTTCACACTCTCTCCACGACTCTAGTTAGACTCAAGCGCAAATCCGTAGGACTTTAGGAGAATCATGGGGCTTGGGTTACGGTGAGGTAAGCAATGATAAAAAGAATGGCTATGCACCTAACCCAAATGAGCTAGCCTAAAAGAATCCCTCAGCAAACCACAATATAACCAGGTGCACCACACCCCCAGATTTGTTTTTTGCAACATGGGTGTGTGCACCGCCTACTCCAAACCAAAATCATCTCCAAAAGATTTTCAATTAAACTTTTTCTTTCATCATTTTTTTTTCTTTTTACAAACATTTCAATTTTTTTTTCAAAATCTCAACAAATAAAAACTTGGGCGCGCTTCCACATTTTCATGAATAAAAATACCACATCACAACCCAACATGAAAATATAAAACACTAAGATCGACTTGGGTGTGCAACTAGGATCAGCTATGAGGCTTTGGTGAAATAATGGTGGAGCTGAATCAAAAGAAGGGTAGGCACAACGGGGTTTAGCGAGGATATGACGTTCGGAACGGTACAAAGCTCAACCAGGCGAAAATGATGGCCTACATCACGCTTACGCTAGACTAACCATGCACCAATGCTTCGAGAGTAGCTTGGGGCAAGTTCTTAGCCACCGAGAAAGATAATCCTTCCTCCCGACTCGAGCAAAACGAGTCTAGTAGTGGCTACACACATTCCTACGCTATCGTTTGATTCACACCGGATTCACCAACTTTTGAGTAGAATAAGAAATATTTACGCAAATAGAAAAATATAAAACTATAAGCATACAGAAAAATTAATTCTACACAAATTTCTACACAAAACGAGAGCAATTGACTAGGAACACAGCAAGGCCAACATTTTACTCTATCGTGCAATCCTAAACTAGCACAATAATTTTTCCAAATCAAACAAAAAAAATGAGTTTAACTCGCGGCACGCTAACAGCTAAGCACGCGCTCATGTGGGTGCAGTGGTGTGCGATGTAATGAACTAAATAAAATAAAACTACAAAAGCTTCAAGTATGCGCATGCAATGTGCACGTGCAAAAGGCAACAACTAATAGCTCTCCCCCAGACTTAGACTAAACAACACATCAAATGATAGGGAAATTAAAATCAGAATGAGCTAAGGGAAGAGGTTACCCAATGCTCAACTAGTGAGCATACCAGAAGACGCGTGGAAAGTAGAAACAGGCTCGCCATACGAAGAATCACAACCCCGCCAACACAAAGTTGCCAAAAATACCTGCAGGGGTGAGCTCCGCAAAAGCAAAAGAAAAATATACAAAAAGAAATGCTAAAATAAAATAGACATGGAAATAAAAATACAAAAAATGAAAGATAAGTACTGGGGTTATTGTCATCCCAACACGACTTATTAAATTCTAAACTGTTCTAGCTAATGGGCCTATGAAAAGAAAAATGCACAGGTAACTGGCCTAATATACGTTGCGGTAATGGGTACCGATACGGACATAGAGCAGTTACCCCTCTGCCTAAATAATCATACCCACTCCTCGCAGGCAGAGGAAATAGGAAGTAAGATGAGGAGGAGCACTGGTCCTCACTCAACTCACCACAAAACAAATCCTTGCCTAGCAAGGTATCGTCCATCACAGGTTCGTAGGAAGCGACGACAACGGCAAAAATGCCAGGCACATCGACAACCTCACATACCCGTGGAGATTCCACCTGCACAGGCTCAGATAAAGAAGGGGGATCAAGGAATAAAGGAGACGAAGAACATATGGAAATAATCGGGGGAGTGGTCTCGGTCTCACTCCCCAAAGGCTGAGGTAGAAAAATATTGTCGGCATTGTCGACAATGCTGCAAGACTCGGCCGGATCCATAGAGGTTGTAAGACCCCCTTTTTTTTTCTTTTTCAACCACCGGGGTCTTATGCCCAGAACCGCCGCTTTGCGGTGACACCTTCGCACCCGGGAAGGTCGTCACTACAACGCGCCGATTCTGCCGGCCTTTTCGATCACAATAAGTAGCTCAATAATTGAAGTAAGAACAATGCAGTCCACAATAATAAATCACATGTAAATAAGATAAAATCTCCATGAAGGGAGAGTCCACAGAAAACATCAGAGTACTATAAATGCGGGCTTATGCCCGGTACAAAATGTCCTCACTACAAGTCTCTCATGCGGAAGCGAAAACAGAATCTACTCAGAGTCGAGACTCACGGTCCCGGCTGTATGAACTCCAGAGCTAGACTGCCCCATCTCCAGGCGCACCGATCTCTGGGGCTGCTCCTCCATGCTGGGCTCCACGATCCCCTAAATGATGCGGTTCGAAAACCGTTAGTCATAAAGACTAAGCCCTATCATCCCCCACCCCTTCCCCCATGGCTTCTAGGTACCGAGCGGAGAGGAAGAAAGGGGAGGACATATTTGTGGAGAATAAAAGTAAACAGGTGACAGTGGACTTAATCTAGCAAGTTGTATTCGGTGAGCAGTTAATATAAATGTTATAATAGGTCTAGCAGTAAGAAAAGCAAATATATGAATTTAACCTTCACTTATGCGAGAACACATAAGCAAAAGGGATCTTTAGCAAGGCTCCCATCGTATAAGTGTCCCATACCACTTATACCTTGGGGTGTCGGTTATCAAACAACAATGGTTGTTATATATTGAAATTAACCTTTGGTTTATAAACTTGCCCACACAAGCTTATAGACCAAGGGGTCGTTTTGCAGGTCCTAATGTATAAGCGTCCCATACCACTTATACTTTAGGTGTCAGGGTTTAATGAAACGATTATGCTATGACATGCTAGTGGGTATGATGAAACATGCAAGTGCAACTCACACACCCGACTCTGTGCACACAGACCTTTAGTTCCCCCTTTCGGAGCCGTTACCTCCCAGGATACCTCCGTAGTGGCGGACGGAAGCGGTGGGTTGGGCCTCGCCCACCTCAAAACCAGTAAAAGCACCACTGGTCTGACCTATCGTACGCCTCAACGCTTGGTGCACTAAGCGGACGCCTGCGTACTCTTGCCGGCTGGCGCACCGGACTTCTGTTGGCGAAGTGCTAACCACCTCGCCGAGTCAACGATATCGGTGTCGGTGCAATCGAACTCCCCGATATCGAAAAACCCACCACCTTAATTTTTCCTATCTTATGCACATGCAAGTTTATACGAAAACACACCAAACCGAGCCGAAGCTCCCCGGACCAAAACGTCCGTCTCCAAACCAACCGAGCCGAAGCTCCCCGGACCAAAACGTCCGTCCCAAACCAACCGAGCCGAAGCTCCCCGGACCAAAACGTCCGTCCCAAACCAACCGAGCCGAAGCTCCCAACAAACTCCCTGTGCCAACCGTGATTGTGAAAGGTGCAGCCCTAGTTACTAAGTTACTCTTGTCGGTTTGTTATTACAGTTTACGTTAGCCCAGGACTGCCCCCGGTATTCCCCGTGAAGGGCTCTCAAGGGGCACTAGGAACCAAGACGGCGGCATTACGGCCCGAAGTTCCCTTTCGCAAGGCACTTAATATTATTGGTTTATCTCCCCTTAGCCCGGTTTCCTTCTCATATTACGATAGACTATCCTAGGGTGATTTTTAACCTTCCTCTCTTCGAGAAAGGCGATCTTTCGCCGAACCCGAACACCTCTTAACTCTAGCTATCACCACTTCTCGCTACTCTTTTTATCTTCCTATTGCGATTTCCTCCACTATTGCCCACCCAAACAAAATGAATTATTTAACTCCAATGTCTTCCTCAGATCATGTCTTATTTCAATTCACAATTGCTATATGCAGACCGACCTAGACTTCATGTCGAACCGGTTATGCAATGGTCCAATACTCATCCAATTGCCCTAAACTATTTACTGGAGACTCACCATGATATAAATGACCTAAATCCAGAAAATGGAAATTTTCCTAATCTATTTGGCATTTAATTAAATTCCTCGAAAATCCCAAGGGCTACCGGTTTGAACATGAACTACCCTAAGTTCTCATGCAAGATGTCCAGCAAATTTATGATAAATACTAGGTTATATTAATAGGTTAAATCCTAAGTATCATAATTTTTCTATCATTAAAAGGGCATGAAAACTATTTTAGAAATAATCTCTAACTTCTATTGTTTATGAATCAAGTACAGAAAATATTCTTCCAAAAATTATAAATAATTTATGCCATGCAGATAAAGGCCTAAAATTAGCACTGGCCAAGTCTCATAATTTTCCAGCAAGTATTTTACCCATAATTAATTTTTAAACATAAGAGCCCTTTCTATCATCTGTGAATAAAGTACTAGATTTACTCAACATAAAAATTCTATGAAAATCCAAAGATCAATGTTCTACTAGTCAAGACCTAAATCCAGAATTTTAACTGATTATAATTAATTTAAAGCCTCCAAATAATTGAAACAACAAGTCGGGCAAATAATCCTTTAACACATGAAGTATAATAATTATCAATCATAAAATTCCAAGAAAATTATCATAAGTCTAAAACATCCTAAAACTCCCTCCTCCCGAGTTTCATAATTTTTGGATTAGATTTAGTGCTTAAAATATCTAAAATACATATTAATCCTAAACCAAAATCTCAACTTCCGAGGTACCTAATTACCTCCAATGCCTTCACCATTTCAACCAGAGAGTTTTCAGCATATAATGCCACTCTCCTCCAAATTTCAAGGGCATACAAGAGCTTTTGATCCTATGTCCTTCACAAACCTCAAACTACCACACACTGGGTTTGAGCCGATCTCTTAGGGTAAAATCCACCCTAATCCACACCATGTTACCCAAGAGGGTAGTCATAGACTTAAAAAATCAGTGGCCACAACTTCAGCCTCTTTTGAGGAGATTTGTCCACTCCACTTCCAATTGTACTTTTTCCCAAAGTACCCCTCACCAAGACCTATCTAGGACTTGATACTTCCCTATTCAAAACTCGACCAATTGAGTTGAAATTTTGTACAGATCTTAACATTGATGACAGGGACCACCACCCAAAATTTGGGGGAGTTTGGACTTAATTTCATCTCCTAATTAATTTTATAATGTTTATTAAAATTTTACAAAAACTTTAGGCAAAAGATCTCCAAAAATTATCATTTTTGGACAGCCTCTCGACATACATATTATAGACCTCCAGCCCAAATTTCAAGTCATTTGGACATGTTATGAACCGTGGGCATCCATTTCAATTTCTGGTTAGCCTAGGTCTTGATCCCACCAAAATGAGTGCTGTGGTCAAACCACTCATCCAAATTGAATAAAATCAATTTTAAATTAAAGTAGACCCAGAGGGCTACAACTTTTGTGACTGGTCATTTTTCCTAATTCGGCCTTTAAGTGCCTCGTTTTGCAGCCTCAAAATATATTCAAATAATCTATTTTTCCATCATGTAATATATAATAATCTAGGTATTATAATATTGGTTCTACTGTTCATCTTCTTCATGAACCCGAAAACAGACAGAAAACCATTTTTCCTGTAAGCATTCCGTGATCCGTCGCCGGCAGTCCGGTCACTTCCCTGGCCAGCCACCACCACCACCACCTCCGTTGAGGCGATGGCTAGCGGTCGGCGGTGGTTTGGCCGCCGGAGGTGGCGGTTTCCGGCGAACTCAAAAATACCATTTACATGGTTTTCCCATGAAAGCGAGAGACGGGTCTGGCTCCGTTAAGCACGAACTTCCTTTCTAAGAACCCTAAGATCTACCCATGAAAGAGAAGGAGCAGAGGAGGACCTTGTTCGCGGTTTGAAGGCGAGAAGAATGACGGGGTGCCATGGCGCGGTGGTGGCGTTGCTGAACTTCTCCTACAGCAAGAACAAGGCTCTGATCCGTTTACTTGAGCGTGTAAACTTCTCCTCTGGTTCCAGGTGGGCTTTTATAAGTCAGAAAGTGGGAAGGTGAATGGGTAAAGCCTTTATTGCCATGAAGGTTCTCCCCTTAACGTTTCGGTTATAGTGAAGGGATAAGAAGCGGTGGAAACTGAACAGGTGTGTCCAGCTGGCGGCTTCCTATTGGACCATATCTTCCTCATTTATTATATAATTACAGAAGGAAAACGGCCTGAAATTACTCCTGGTGTAACTTCCCACACCAGCATTTATTTCCACGCGTGTTAGAATAATTTCGGCCCTGAACCGTCGTTTCGGCCAATGTCACGGGCGTGACACATGGGTCACGGGCGTGACAGGCCCGGATAGCCAATTCTGGGCTCGACGATCGTCGAACTGAGATCGACGATCGTCGAAGGATGGTCACGGGCGTGACACTTGGGTCACGGGCGTGACAGGCCCGGGTGGTTAATTCTGGGCCGACGATCGTCGATTTGAGATCGACGGTCATCGAATGGTGGTCACGCCCTAAGTCACGGGCGTGACACCTAGGTCACAGGCGTGACAGGCCCGAACGGCAATTTCTGAGGTCAACGAGCGTCGAACTGAGCTCGACGGTCGCCGAAGGCTGGTCACGCCCTAGGTCACGGGCGTGACACTTGTGTCACGGGCGTGACATGCTCGGGCTGCAAGGTCGACGATCGTCTCACGACGATCGACGATCGTGGGAGGAGTCACGCCCTTAGTCACGGGCATGACACCTTGGTCACGGGCGTGACATGCCCAGGCATCACATTCGACGATCGTCTCGTGGAGATCGACGATCGTCGAAGTTGTCACGCCCAAGTCACGGGCGTGACGGGTCGGTCACGGGCGTGACCAACCCGTGACCCGAAATATTGATCGCTTTATTTCAATTTTATGTGCTTCCTGGGGTTCTATCATGACCAACTGACTCCTAGGGGTCTAGCCGGAAATGGGATGTTACAGAGGTCTCCACAAAGACTTGGACTTCCTCCCTTGGTATCGAGGGAGAATCCTCGATGCCAGGAAGGTTGTCCTCCTCCATGGGAGTGGAAACAATCCATGTAGCACAAGCCGCAACTTGGGTTGCATCATCGAAAATGTCGTAAGAAACGAATGACGTAGAATGCACGAAAGGCGGAAGAACTGTGCTTGGATAGAAATCAAGCGCAGGTTCTTCACAAAGAATCGGCTCCACGCTTGGAGATGTATGCACAGGAGAGATGGGCTCAGCCACGTCGAAGCCTAGATCAGCCACACATCTGGTGGTTGTATCCACATCATTCCCTTCAAAAGACGAAGGTGACAGGGATACATAACCGGACGATGAAGGTGTGCCACCAAGGGTAGGAGTCGGGATGATCCGGATGTCCGACTCATCATCCTCCTCCAAAACACGGAGGTACTCGGCACAGTCCTTCAGGACATGATCTGTTCTACGACAATACAAACACTTCCTCCCAGTACTCTGTGGTCCTTGTGGGGCCGGAGAGGAATAAGAGAATGGCGCATGAGGCGAGGACGAATGACCATAAGCTCGGGGTACAATGTTTGAAGGGCTGTACGAATACAACATCTCATGCATTGTGCGATGAGGTCTATGCTCAATATCTCTCGTAGGGCATTCATGACTAGCGTGGGAGGAATTTCCACACCAACAGTATTGGGCATAAGAATATCCCCACATAGTATCGAAATAGCAGATTCAAAATAAATTGTGAAAATTACAAAATCCAACAATATATTACTACAGTTGCCTAGACAAACAAGAAAAAGGAAAGCTAAACAGAAATAGAACAAAACAAAAGCAATTTACAACGGAAAAGGAAAGCAATCTCACGTCTCCCTCTACAGAAACTCACACAACTGTGTTCCCCGGCAACGGCACCAAAAACTTGATGCAAGAAGATCACGGCAGTGAACCGGTCGCACAAGTAATATAAAATGGGCGATTTTTCCCAAGTATCGATCTCACAAGGAACACAGTAAGGTGGAGTTAATTTCGAGGAGGACTTGAGATTGAAGTCCTCGGGTCGGAGGTAATGAAATGGGGGTTTTGATGGTTGCGGAAAATAAAGTAAAAATCTATCAACTACTCCTATGCAATGCCGCTATGCAAAACTTCGCTTGGCGGGATGAAGACTAGTCGGGCCGCTATGCACCGAATCGCTAGGCGGATGGGCGAGTAGGCTAGCGGATGAGGTGGAGAGAACGGAGGAATGAGGGTCGTAAGCACCTCTTCGCAACGCACGCCACTAGCAATTGCTAGTGCGGCAAGGATGATGGCAGTGGATGGAATATAGCGCACCTCAAGCAAAAATAACAAAATCACAATAACTCACATAGACATGAATAAGTGAAAGTGTTTATCAATGTAAAAATACTTCATCAATACATGGAAATGAAACTAAACTAACAACAACAACTTAAGAGGAGTGTGCGAAATCGACCGGGTCTGAAGCCTTATTGAGGGATCACGGTTGAGATCCCGGGTTGTCAATCCGAGTCCAAACACAGTCCTCAACTGCGTCCGGGGTAGAGGAGGCTGTCACTCACTCCCAATGGCCAGTCTTCTTCGTATCACACTGCGGAAGATGAAAGCACACGCTCCTCCTAGCTTGGTGAAGAAAGCTAGGTCAAATCTCCCTTGAAGCATGAGGATGAAGGAGGAGGCCGAGAGGAAGCTCCAGCGATGATTTGGCGTTGAAAGCTTGACTGGAGCACCTCCCTATGGTGGAAGATGAAGGGAAATGGTGGAACCCTTCGTCGGGGACGAAAAACGGCGGAGAAAATCGTGGATCCCCTCAATTAGGGCGAGACCTGCGCTATTTATAGAAAACAGAATTAAATACTGCGCACGATCACAGGCGCACGACCAGTGGTCGTGCGCGCTATGGCCTGTGACCGTGCGATATGGCGGCAGAACTTGCACAAAAGAGGTCATGACTGCGCACGATCGGCAACGCACGAGCAGTGATCGTGCGCGGTATAGCAGGTGATCGTGCGATATGGCAGGACAGAACTTTCGAAAAGAGGGCATGACTGCACACGACCGATGATAGTGCGCCAAAGAGGTCGATGGTCGTGCGTGGGTAAAAACACACGACCATTGACTCCTTTGCCAAAAATGGTGAAAGTCCTACCCCGGACGCCCACACGATCCCCGAACCTGCAAGAAAACTGGACGGGTTGTCGAACATGGTAGTCACGGATATCAATAAAATGCACAGCAAGAGGGAAATACACACACGTACAGAAATAGGCTAATAAAGTGCACAAGACGTGGAATGTCGCAGCGAACCAAAAGGAGTGCTAATGGCGCTTAATGGTAGTGCAAAGACATGCAAATGAGCCCAGATGAGTCCGAAATTAAGTATAAAATATGGACTCATCAGTCACTCCCTGAGCAGCATCTCCTATGATCAATTCCCTTAGATGATCCCTTACATGCCTAACAGCTACATGCAGTGTGACTTCTTCTCCTGGACCATCTTGATCAAGTTGTTGAGTTGCTTCTCTTGGCTCTTCCCGTGCAATCACTTCCTAAATAATGTTGATTCATCTTGCATATTCTGCTTTGCTGTAACTGTATCTTCTATAGTTAGCTCCTTTAGCTTCAAGTCCACACCTGTTGTGCTTGATGTACCTAACTTATCATTATAAAACATAGAACTTTCATCAAATACAACATGTACAGACTTCTCGACAACTTGATACTTCAAGTTGTAGACACTATAGGCCTTGCTGTGGTTACTATAACCAACAAATATCCCATCATATGACTTCTCAACAAACTTGGTTATGTATTTTTCCCATTATTTAGGACATAACATCTACATCCAAAAATTCTGAAATAGGCTATGTTTGGTTTTCTGCTCTCCATATGTTCATAAGGAGTTTTATTTAGTCTTTTGTTGATTGAAGCCCTGTTAAAAACATAACATGTAGTGTTAATTGCCTCAGCCCAAAAATATTCTAGGAGTGAAGAATCACTCAGCATGGTTCTTCCAGCTTTAATGAGAGTCCTGTTCTTCCTCTCAGCAACTACATTTTTCTGGGGTATTCTTGGTGAAGAAAATTCTTGTTGAATCCCCAGTTCTTCACAAAACTTTGTCATATAGTCAGATTGAAATTTAGTTCCATGGTCACTTCTAATTCTGACCACAATACTGTTTAATTTATTCTGAATTTGTTTGACAAAAGTCTTGAAGAATTCAGGAGTTTCAGACTTTTTCCTTAAGAAGAAAATCAAAGTGTATCTGAAATAATCATCAATAATTACAAAGGTGTAGACTCTCCTTCCTAAACTCTGAACTGACATAGGACCAAACAAGTCTATATGCAGGAGGTATAAACACCTCACTGAGTCTTTGGATTCATAACTCTTGAATGAAGCTTTAGTCTGCTTGCCTTTTTGGCATGCTGAGCAGATGCTCTCCTTAGAGAATTTAAGGTTAGGATCATTCCTAACAAGCTCTTTGCTGCAGAGTTTGCCTATGGACTTATAGTTCAAATGAGCTAGCCTCTTGTTCCATTTGACACAATGTGAGGCTTTCTCACTTGCAACTAGACATAAGGGAGAGTCTGACTTTATACATAGAAAATTCAAACAGTACGTTCCCAAATCTAGTTCCTGTCAAGATGACCTCTTGGTCACTTGACCTTTTTATTAGGCACTCATCTTTGTGGAAAGATATGTCATAGCCCAGATCACAAAGTTGGCTTATGCTTATAAGATTGTGTTGTAACCCTTCCACATAATCTACTTTGGTGAGTGTGACTAAGCCATTTGTGATCTTACCATAACCTTTGGTTATACCTTTGTTAGCTACTCCAAAGATCACCTTTGGTCCATTCACCATAGGGATGTATTCCCTCAGATTTCCTCTTGTTCCAGTCATATGTCTGGAACATCCACTATCCAAGCACCAGATTGGTCTATCTCTGGAACTTGTACATTCCTACAAAATACGAATTTACTTTTTCTTAGGAACCCAAATTGTTTTGGGTCCTAGGTTTTTGTTAGTTGTGGCTCTATTAAAGCCACTAGTAAACTTCTTGACTTGATATCGTTTCTGAATATGAGACACTGAGTAATTAAACCAGCAATCTAAGGCAAAATGTCCTTTCTTTCCACAACACCAACATTCATATCTGTTGTACCTCCTCTTTGGAGGAACAGAAGGATCTTTGTGCTAACATTCCTTTGGTCAGGAGTCAGCAAATTTAATAGTTTTATCTTGACTGGGAGCACAATACTTGTTTTGTCTCTCAGCTGCAAGATTTCTCCTTGGAGCCTTAGTATGGAACACTGGTTGTGGAATGATTGGACCCTTTGGTCCTTTTGGCTTTTTGCCCCCTTTTCTTTTGGGTTTAACAGACCCAAGACCACTTCCAGGTGTTCCTGAGAAGGTGTTTATTATGGGCAGTACAGTTTTGGGTTTTGAAAATTGTTGTACTAGGCTTCTCTCATTCAGGAGTTTGAATTCCAGCTCCTGAATGGTTGCATCCTTTTTCTTAATTAATATTATTTAGTCATCAATGATCTTAGTCAGTTTTGTCAACTTAGAACTTTGAAGACTAATCTTCTGAGTATCTATCTTGTGATGATACTCAAAACTTTTTAGAGAAGCAATTTCTATAGCTTGTTCTTTAACAAGCTTCTTGCTGTTAACTAAAGCAACCAGTAGTTCACCAATTTTAACTATGAGATGCTGTAGTTCAATCACTGAGTTAATCTCATGTGAATTAACCATTGAGTCACATGAGTTTAAAACTCACCTTCAGTCTCATAAACAGAAGTCTTAGAGTAGGAAGAGTTGTCATAAATTACCTGTGTACTTTTGTAGTCATGTGCTTCTTGTACACCCCCGTATCCGGCGAGTGGGTCAGCAGGAGCTAGACCGGCCAAATCGGTCAGTCCGAGTCCCTGGGAGAGCTTGGTAGGAGGGAGAGCTCGAAAATCTCCGGCTCGCCTAGGCGGGGTTAGATACTTTTGCGATGCGAGCTCGTACTCGCCAAGCCCAGTTCTCCAAGCCCAGTTCGTCGAGCTATAGGCTGTTTGTCGAGCTCTGGGCTGTTCGTCGAGCTCTGGGCTGTTCGTCGAGCTCTGGGCCTTTCGTCGAGCTCTAGGCTGCTCGCCGAGTTCGGACCGTTCAACAAACCCACGGCGTGCAAGCAGGGTAGGCCGGGCCCGTACTAGCCCAAGGTCGATGATATGCGGCGAGTGCCAGCTCCATCGAGCACTCGCCGCCCTTGCCGAGCAGGGGTTGTTGAGGGCTAATCGCCCAGTGATCTGCGAGGTGTTTTTACAATTTCCCCCCCACTGGCCTTCCCATAGCCAGTTAGAACAGCGGAGTTATGCTGTTGGCAGACCCAGTTGGGCTACACATAGCTGTTTAGAATAATGGAGGTTGGCTATTTGCAGGCCGTTTTCAGAATTCTATAAATAGGACCCAAAGGGTACCTCAGAAGGCATGCTCACTTGTCTCCCAACCTTCTAGAGCTTTTGAGGTACCTTAGCCCGACATTTGGATAAGGAGGGGAAGCGCTGAGAGATCTTCCGGGTGTGTGGTGGGTCCTCATCGCCGGGCCCTTGGGTCAGTCCCATGTTCTTTTTTCCTTTATCATTTTTCCTGCAGGAGAGAAGTAGGTGCGCGATTACCCCTTCCCAAAGGGTGAACTCCACCGAGACCGAATTCTTGGTTTCAACATTTTGGTGCGGTGAGCGTGGTCAGCACAAAAAATCTTCAGTAAGCCCAATGACGGGAGGAGAAGGACAAGGCTCAGACAGGTCTGACTCGCCACCCCCACCTCTTGCCATAGTGGGGATGCTTGAAGATTTTAGGCAGGAGGTGCTTAGCTTCGCCAGGTTTGCACTCGGCACGTGTATCGGGTGCTTGACTCTAGCAGCGCCAGTACTCGCGATCCCGACCCTTGGCGAGGATGCTCTCGACAGGCGAGTTGGGAAGGAGGTTGCCGAGGAAGGGAGAGCTGGCGAGCTCCCCTGGAGAGTGCTCTTCCCGGGCTCAACAAGTGGCGGGAGGTTCGGCAAGATGGGGGTGCAAGACCCCCTAGCTCGCCCAGCAGGGGGAGGCAACCCCTTCAACGAGTTGGTCTCTTCTGCCCCCAGTTCCGGAGGGGTTCAGGGAGCCAGAGATGTATTACTACGCCGGGAAGGGAAACCCGGTCCAACACGTCTAGTGGTTTGAGGACGTGGTATCGATCAGACAGATGTCGGATGGATTTAAGTGCAGGCTCTTCGCCATCACCCTCAAGGAGAAGGCGAGAGAGTGGTTCCACCAGTGGCCAGCCAATTCCATTTATTGCTTCGAAGACCTACGCGGGGGGTTCATGTTGAGGTTCACCACCTATAATAGGAGGAAGAAGGAGTCGGAGTCCCCGTTCCACATCAAGTAGGGGATGAATGAGACCCTGGGGAGCTACGTGGACCGGTTCTAGGAGGAGATGACCCAGGTCCAAGAGATGTTAGGGCATACCCTGATGATTGCCTTAACTTTGGGGCTACAGCAGGGTTTATTCCGAATGGAGATGAAGAGGGTGCCACCCCTCTCCTACGAGGAGCTAATGGAGAGGGTGACGAGAGAAGTCGACGAGGAGGCGTCGAATCCGAAGTTTGCCCGGAAGCTAGCCAGGTGGGCCACAGAGGAAGAGAGGCCAAGAGGTGGCAGAGGTCAGGAGGAGAGAAGAGCTGAGCCCTAGCAGAGGGAATAGCAGCAGCAGTAGCCCAGGTGGGGGAGTCAGGAGCTGAACCATAGGCTAGTGTGGAGGCCAGAGTGGCAAGATCAAAGGCCACTGAGAGGTCACCATAGGGGGATAACCGCCAGGGAAGCCAGGGCCAGTTTTATCCCCCAGGTGGGAGGTAAGGCCAGAGACCACTTCTTCCCAACCAGGACCAGGCTATTGATATAGCCATGGGGGAGAGGAGGAGGGAAGCCCGGAGAAGGAGAAGGTAAGTTAGGGTGGAGCTACCATACTGCGACTTCAATCAGGAGGAAGGGAACACTACGACCATGTGCCCGGAGTTCCTCGAGATGAGAGAAAACAAGGAGCAGCAGCAACAGTAAGACCGCCAGGGAGTGCGAATCGAGGAAGTCCTGCCTCAAGCAGAGGAGGACAGGTGTGAGGATCGGGCTAATGTTGGGGCCCGGGGAGGGATCATAGTGATCCATGGGGGGTGGGGATAAAGGCTTCCTACATGGCAAGTCTCCACACCATGTACCGCATGAGCGTTGGCTCCACATCCCGGACCCCACCCTCGGAGGATAAGATCACCTTCTCGAGGAAGGATATGCCAGACCATGAGGACCCCTTCTGCGATGCGCTGGTCATCCAGACAGCGATCGAGAACTTCACCGTCTCCCGGATCCTCATCGACAACGGGAGCTTGGTCAACGTCATCTTCAAGAAGGCGTTTGACGTGATGAAGGTAGAGGCCAAGAGGGTGCTGGCCTCGGATGAACCTCTGTTTGGATTCTTGGGGGAGAGGAATGAGGTGGAAGGAGGAGTGGGACTCCATATCACTCTAGGGGGGCGGGGCAGTCCCGCACCTGTAGGTTCGTCATTGTGGACGCCCCCATCAGCTACAATGCCATCTTTGGTCGAACCCTCATTAGCGCCTTCTGCTGTGTCCCCTTGTCCTTCCACCAATTCCTGAAGTTCAATGCCGAAGGGATCCAGGTCCGGGTCCGGGGAGATCCCAAGGTAGTAAGGGAGTGCTACATCATGACAGTAAAATCCATCTCTTGGCAGGAGCGGGCCAAGGAGATGGAGCGGAGGATGGAGGAGGAAGAGCAGGAGGTAGTGGGGATGGAGATGGAGAACCACACCTAGGTAGAGTTGGCAGAGGAAGTTCAGGAGCCGACCGAAGTCATGGCCATGGAGGAGGCTGAGGAGGAAGTTCCTGTCCTGGGTGGGGAGGACGTTGGAGAGTGGGGGGAGCAGTCCAGGCTGGAGGCTACGGAGGAGGTAGTGGAGATGGAGGTTCTCACCCTCGGGGGTAGGGTGGAGAAGGTCCGCATCAATGGGGGGTTGACCCTAGCAGATCATGAGAGGATGCTGGAATGCATCCAAAAGAACGTGGACGTCTTCGCCTGGAGCGTCGCAGAGATGCCAGGGATCAATGCGGACGTCGCCTGCCACCGCCTCAACCTAGACCCGGGAGCTCACCCCGTCCAGCAGAAGAAGAGGTCCATCGCGGAAATATTGGCCGAGCCCATCAGGGAGGAGGTGGCCAAGCTCCTCAAGGCTGGCTTTGTATCCGAAATCCAATACCTCGACTGGGTCTCCAATATAGTAATGGTTAAAAAAGGAGACGGCCGGTGGCATATGTGTGTTGATTTTTCTTTACTTAATAAATCATGCCCCAAGGTCTGTTATCCTTTGCCTCGGATCGATGCGCTGGTTGAATCAGCCGTCAGTTTTTCTGTAATGAGTTTTCTGGATGCCTTTTCAGGTTATCACCAGATCAGGATGCACCCCCGACGTCAAAGATGTATCCTTCATCATGGGAGATGGGTTCTATTGCTATAAAATGATGCCCTTTGGGCTGAAGAATGCAGGGGCGACCTACTAGAAGATGATGGATAGGGTCTTTTGAGAGAAGAGTGGGAGGAACCTGGAGGTGTATGTAGATGACCTCATGATCAAGAGCTGAGACATGGACTCCCACCTCCGGACCTAAAGGAGACCTTTGCCACCATGCGCGAGTATAAGATGAGGCTGAACCCCCTGAAGTGTGTCTTAGGGGCTAGCATGGGGAAGTTTCTAGGCCACCTACTCACCCCTGCGGGGGTAGAGACAAATCCTGATAAGGTCCGAGTAATCATGGAGCTGGGATCACCTCGGAATACTAAAGAGGTGCAGTGGTTGACAAGTAAGCTGGCAGGGTTGAGAAGGTTCCTTTCCAGGCTGAGGAGAAGTGCTCTCCCTTCTTCAAAACATTAAGTGGAAGCAAAAATTCGATTGGAGCAAGGAGTGCGAGGAGGCATTCCAAGCCCTGAAGAAGTAGTTGACTCAGGCTCCACTGCTCCAAGGGACGAAGGAGGGGGAGGACCTATACTTATATCCCAGGGTCGGAGTGGAGGTCTTGAGCTCCGTCCTTGTTCGGGAAGAGGGGAAGAAGTAACTCCCCATATACTATGTAAGCCGAGTGTTGAGGAAGGCCGAGCTCCATTATCCCATCTTGGAAAAGCTTCCCTTCGCTCTAGTCATCTCGGCTCGGAGGCTCTGGCCTTACTTCCAGGCACACTCGATCCAGGTGGTGACTGACCACCCCCTCCGTAACATCTTCGAGGGGGTGGAGCACTCGGGTAGATTGGCTAAGTGGTCGGTGGAGCTGAGCGAGTTCGACATCACCTTCATCCCCCATCTCTTGATCAAGGCCCAAGCGATGGCCGAATGTTTGGCTAACTATGTGGTCGAGGTAGCGAAGGAAGAACTCACTCACCCAGTTCTATGGAGGGTGATGGTAGATGGCGTTTCGGGAATGCATTCCATGGGAGTGGTGGTGATCTTGGAAAGCCCCTAGGGAACGAGAATCGAATAAACATTGGTGGTGCACTTTCCCATCACTAACAATCAGGCTGAGTACGAGGCAGTGATTGCAGGGCTCCGCCTGGCTAGGGAGCTGGGAGTGCATGACGTGGAGGTCCTCACTGACTCAATGGTGGTGGCCTCCCAGATCAACGGGGAGTTTGAGGTAAGGGAGCCTACCCTTCAGTTATACTTGGCGAAGGTGAAGGGAGTCATCAGCAAGTTCAAGGCCTTCTCCGTCCTACATGTGCCCAGGGAGGATAACGAGCAGGTGGACCAACTGGCAAAGCATGGTCCCCGGGTGGGAGGTACCATCGTCAATCTATTCCACCCTTCCATCGAAGAGGGAGAGCTGATGGAGGTGGATCAACAACCCATGTGGATGGACCCATTCACGACCTTCCTTTCCACAGGGGAATATCCAGAAGGGATGGACAAGAAGAAACTCAAGTATAAGTCGGCGTACTATCTCATGTGCGATGGGCAGCTATACCAAAAGACCCTCTGAGGGATGTTGGCACGTTGCGTGGCTGAGAGGGAGGTCCAGAGGATCCTTGAGGAGGTCCACTCCGGGGAGTGTGGAAGTCACTTTGGGAGTCGGACCCTGGAAGGGAGGATTGTCCGACAAGGGTATTTCTGGCCTACCCTGTGCTGCGACGCTGCCAAGTTCACAAAAAGGTTTCACAAGTGCCAGTTATATTCCCCCTCTAGTTGCAACAGGCCCAGCGTATCAGAAGTATTACGGCTCCCTGGCCTTTCTCCATCTGGGGAATGGACTTGGTGGGGCCTTTCCCCCAGGCTAGCGGGTAGAGGAGATTCTTACACGTCATGATAGATTATTTTTCTAAATGGGTGGAGGTGAAGGCGCTGGCTAAGGTGACCTCCCAAGTTATCAGAAATTTTGTTTGGGAGGAGATCATCTACCAGCACGGGTTACCGCAGGCATTGTCACGGACAACGGACCTCAGTTTGCTAGCGCCGAGTTCATCAGCTTATACGAATAACATGGGATTGATCTCAGGTTTGCCTCGATCCATCACCCTAGGAGCAACGGGTAGGTGGAGGCGGCGAACAAAATCATAGAAAACCTCTTGAATTAAAAAGTTGAGAACTTGAAGGGCAACTTGGTGGAGCAGCTCCCCTCAGTTCTCTGGGCCCTTAGAACCACCCCTAACACTGCCACAGGAGAGACCCCCTTCAGGCTCTCCCATAGGTGCGAGGCAGTACTTCCAATCGAGTTCGACATCCGAACGCCTCGGGTGGTCGAGGCAGAATCAGGCAGGGAAGGATGGCAAGTGGAAAATGAAGAAGTGCTGCGGCTCTCCCTCGACATGGTAGAGGAGGTACGCGACCTCTCTGCAATCCGTCAGGAGGAAGTGAAAATAAGAATGGCTAAGTATTTCGACAAGCACGTCAGGGTTAAACAGTTCGCAGAAGGTGACTTGGTCCTGAAGAAGGTGGATGTCGCGGGAAGGTCAGCCGCTGTGAGAAAGCTCAACCCCAACTGGGAGGGTCCGTACATTGTAAAAGAAACATTAAGGTCAGGAGGATATTACCTCCAGAATGTGGAGGGCGAGACCCTAAGTCTCATATGGAGCGGTGACGACTTGAAACATTTTTCCCTTAAAGCTATGTAAGTAACGTTCCTTTTTCTAATGAAACTTGAAGTGCTAATGCTCTCGTTGCGATCTATGTGATCGGTTGAAGTGTTCGTTTGATAGACCCTGAGCAGAACCCGCTGTCAGGCTCCCACCTAGCTGGCAGGGCTGGATGTCACTTGAGGGAGTCTACCGAGACCCCGAGTAGATCCTGCTGTCAGGCTCTCATCTAGCTGGCAGGTCTGGATTCCATTCGAGGGAGTCTACCCCATACCCCGAGCAGATCCTGTTGTCAGGCTCCCACCTAGCTGACAGGGCTGAATGTCACTCGGTGGAGTCTACCCCAGATCCCTAGCATATCCCGCTGTCAGGCTCTCACCTAGCTGGCAGGGCTAGATGTCACTCGAGGGAGTCTATCCTAGACCCCAAGCAGGTCCCGCTGTCAGGCTCCCACCTAGCTTGCAGGGCTGAATATCACTCGATGGAGTCTACCCCAGACCCCGAGCAGATCCCACTGTCAGTCTCTCACCTAGCTGGCAGGGCTGGATGTCACTCAAGGGAGTCTACCCCAGCCCCCGAGCAGATCCCGATGTCAGGCTCCCACCTAGCTAGCAGGGCTGGATGTCACTCAGTGGAGTCTACCCAGACCCCGAGCAGATCCCTCTGTCAGGCTCTCACCTAGCTGGCAGGGATGGATGTCACTCGAGGGAGTCTACCCCAGACCCCGAGCAGATCCTGCTGTCAAGCTATCGCCTAGCTGGCAGGGCTGGATATCACTCGAGGGAGTCTACCCTGGACCCCAAGCAGATTCCGCTATCAGGCTCACCTAGCTGGAAGGGTTGGATGTCACTCGAGGGAGTCTACCTCAGACCCCGAGCAGATCCCGCTGTAAGGCTCCCACCTAGCTAGCAGGGCTGGATGTCACTCAGTGGAGTCTACCCGAACCCCAAGCAGATCCCGCTGTCAGGCTCTCACCTAACTGACAGGGCTTTACATCACTCGAGGGAGTCCCACCCTCTCCGGGAGTTATTTGAGAAGATCGGTCTTTCCTTAGGGTATAGAGGGGAAAGCCCTTATAGGCGAGTCAGGGCTCGCGGGCCCAGCTCAGTAGAAAGAAGGCGAGCCATGTACTAAGGCTCCTTTGAAGAAGGCGAGATCCCACAATGCATTCCACCCCCTCCAGTTTTGCTTGTGAAATATTTTAACAATTATGGCTCGAAATTGGCAAGAGAAGAGCCAAATCGCCCTCGAACTAGGTGGTGGCGAACCACACTCAGTCGGTGGTCCATTCCTGGTTAACCTGGGGCAGGCGAGCTCTTGGAATCCGCTCGCGGGTACAAATCCTAAACACGCACTCTAGCGGCAAGTTCTATCCTAGCGAGGTCCAACAAGGAGGAGGGCTCGCAGGCGATTTCATCACAGAAAGAAAGTTCAAGGAAAAGAAGATAGAAAAATTTACTTTTCATTAAGTATAAAGCTGATTACAAAAGGGAGAACTCGCTTAGGCGAGGTTACAAAAAGAGGGGAGAGAATTGCAAGAAAGAAAAAAAAGGGGGGAGTCAGCTCTCACCTCCTCCCCCGGATTGGCGATCTCCGCCCGCCCCGCCAGAGGGATCGTCCTTGAAGTCCTTCCCGAAGAATAGGTCGAGGCTGTCTTCCTTCTTGCTGGGCGGCGTGGGAAGGAACAGACTTGGCATGAGGTCTCGGGCCGTGACCTCCTCGCAGCCCCCCACCAGCACCCGCATATCCTTCATGATTTGCAGGGTGCATTCTACAGAATCGATTGAGTTGACCCGCAGCCTTTCCACGACCTCAACCTCGTCGAAGATCCTCGGGCTCTTGTATGGGAAGGGGGCTTGCTGCTGCCTGGAGGGATAAAGGCTTCCGCCTAACAGGTGATTTCACCATGAAGCCCCTTGTTTTCCTCGCTCAGCTTCACGTTCTTCCCTTCTAGCTCGGCGGTGCGAGCCTCCAGCTCGGTGGCGTGAGCTTCTAGCTTGATGGAGCGAGCACGGAGCTGGTTATTTTCCTCCTCCAGCCCGTCGGCGCGAGTCCGCAGCTCCCTAGAGGCCTCAGCATCCTTAGGCAAGAACGAGTAAGTAAATCTAAAGCAAAAAATCCCAAGTAAAAAGAGAAAGGGATAACCGGTGCTTACCAACCCACCATCACCCTTGGGGAGCAAATCCTTGGTAATAACGAGCCTCCTCTCCAGGTCGACAACCTTGTCCGTGGCGAGGTCGCGTTTCTGCTCAGCCTTCTATAGGAGGTGGCTGAGGTTGAAGCCGCGACGAACCACCATGTGGTGGAGCTCCAGTGCTTGCATGTGGGCCTGGATGCCCTCATGGGCGAGTTGGCGCAGGGTCATGCGTTTGTAAGCCGCGACATCCTCGCGCCCGTAGAGGCTGAAGCCGAGCGCGTAGGCGTGACCGGAGGAAGGCTCGCGGTCTGCCCAGGAGGGATGGAGGGTGGAGACGGAGACCCAATAGGCCGTCCCATCCAATTGGACCACGGGCTCGCCGGCTGAATCTTTCCACCTCCCCCCAAGGCCGAAGAGGGGGTTACTCTTCAGCGGGCCTGGCTTACGGGCCGCTGCCTTCTTAGCAGGTAGAGGAGTGGAGGGCTCGCTTCCCTCCTTCCCTTTATCTGCTGTCTCCTTCAGCGGGCTCCCCGACGATCCATTCGGGGTGGTCTCGGGCGAGCTCATGTACTTGGGCTGTTGATTTTGTTGTTATTGTCTCGCCCGAGAGACCACCACCGCCTTTAGCTTTTCCTGCAGCGGATGACGGCGAGGCGACCTGGACCTCGCGGGGTCAGCCCGCTTCTTGCCAGAGGAGGGCTTGGATGATGCATGTTCATCTCGACAGGTGGCCGCAACCGCTTTCTCGCGGGAAAGGGGGTGGGGGAGTAGTCCCGGATCCACGAAAGGCTGGTTCTCGGGAATCAGTCGCTCCCTGTATAAATAACTTAATTAAAATTCCGATGGATTTGGCGAGATCAGGAAAGGAGAAAAGTTTAAAGGTATACCTTCAATGGGAAGGACGGGGAGGAGCGAGTCGAGGCCCCTTCGAAGGAAGGCGACCTCGAAGTCCTTGTGGAGAAAGAACTTGTGGAGTTCGACGTTGTTGCCGGACACGGTAGGGGGTCAGTACACCTCCTCGCCCTTTTGCTGGGGCGAGTAGGGGACGTTGCCGAGATCGCCCTTGATGAAGATGATCATGGTCATCCAGTTGTGATGTTTCTTCGCGATCTCGCGATCCTTGATGAAGGAGCCCCCGAAGTATGCAATGCCAACGGGAGTCATCTTGTAGGTGAAGAGTTTCCTGAAGACTGTCAGGTTTAACTCTATTCGCTCACTGTGGAAGAAGCATGCAAACACCGCCATCATAGCGATGACATTCGAGTTGAGCTGCGCAGGAACCGCGCCAAAGTATTTCAGGATCTGGCAGATTTCTGGCCAGAGAGGCAGGCGCAACCCCATCTCGAAATGCAAGAAGGGAAATGCAAGTTCGTCGAGTAAGAAAGTGTTGATGGCTTCGGCCTCCCTGGGCCGGCGCGCCTCGAATCCAGGGGGCATGAAGTCAGCATAGAACGCTGCGAACTCCTCCGTCGTATTCCTCTCGAAGAAGCAGTAGTCGGTGAAGTGCTGAGCGCACTTGGAGCGACCGTCAGAATCGGGATTGGTCTTACCCATGCTCACGGAAGGTTTAGGGGGCGAGTACAGGTAGGAGGAAGGCAAGAAGGGAAGGAAGGTACAGAAGCAATAAAAGTAATAAGTCGGGGTAGGTGAGGGAGGCCTATTTATAGGAAAAAGAATCAAGGGTCGAGGCGACCGATCGGTCCAGCTCACCTAACCCAACTCGCCGACCTCCCAAACCTGTCCCATCACGTGACGAACCGAAGGATATTATATTCAAACAGCAAGCAATAAAATATAAAAATATTCTAAGTTATTACATGCCCAGGAAGGATATTGTTCAAAGAAATTAAATGTGAAGAAAGAAAGAAGCAGCAAGTTCGATACACGTGCAAGCTGAGGGGGCAAGAGGCGAGTGCTGGTAGGCCCGGCAGGGGGGGGGGGGGGCGTTTTCTACCAACCCCGACCTCGCGTCTCCTTCCTCGCAGATCGACGTGAATCGTGAAACTCGCGGATCTTCCTCAAGCATCCCCGGGAAACCAGAAGGTTCTCGTCCAGCTCCTTCAATAGCGGTGAAAGGGACGTCGCCTCGCCCGCCAGGTCCTCCCTGGCCTTGCCTATTAGCCACGCGCACTCCTGCTGCAACACCTCATTGTCCTCCCGCAATCGGTGGAGCTCACGTACCATCTTTTTTAGGACCTAAATCCCTCGCTTCGTCAGATCGGGGCCCTCCAGCTCGGAGTTCAGAAAGGACTCTTAGGTCTTCAGGGAAGGAAGGGGCAAGTAGCGAGCTCGCTCCAAGGATTCATTAGCCTCCGATTGACTAAAGAAGGCTGCAAGGATAGTTTAACAATAATATGAAGGGAGAACACGCAAGGACAACTATGGATGATAACCAATAAAGGACAACTTGCCTGACGAGCTTGGCACCTCGAAGGAGAGGCGAGGTGGAGGCATCTTCAGATTTTTACCATGGCCCGAAGGGTGTATTATGGGCGGAAGAAGGCTGAAGCCCTACTCTGGGATAGTTCCAGTGCCTTCCCTCAAAGTCTCAGTGAACTGAGAAAAGGGAATGTGGGCTGGCGATCCCGGCCTTTGCGAGCCCAACCCCAGAGTCCTAAAGGGCATGGACGGGTCGCGTTGAAGAAACCTCCAGAGTCATAAATCACGGGTCGGCAGGAAAGATATCAGCTCGCGGAGAGGTGACCTCGCCGTCCCCATCCCGGAAGTCCGGGTCGGCATTGATGTCAATAAAATTCCCCTCCTTCCCAGGGGCAGGCAGGGTAGAGGAGCCGACCTCAGGCTCTAGGGTCGTTTTCAAGTCTTGGAAGACGCGCTTGGGTGCTTCTGCATCTGGCTTCGCCCTCTTGGCAAAATTAGACTCGGCCGGGATGCTCCACGGGATGTTAAAAGGAACATCAGTCAGGCTGGCGACGCGGGCAGAGGAGACCTCGCGAGCCTTCATAAGCCTCTCTTGGAGCTCCTTAGGGAAAGGCATCTCGACAAATTTAGAGCGAAGGGGAATTACAAAGGTCACCCAGGTACGTAGGCGCATATTTATAGCCGCTGGTGGACCCCGCCGAAAGATTATCTGGCTCCTACCACACTCACTGAATCCCGTGGGGTTGGATGTTTCTTTCCAAGCTTGTGTCAACCTTGCAAAGAGCAGGTATTGTGTACAACCCCATATCCGGCGAGTGGGTCAGCAGGAGCCAGACCGGCCAAATCAGGCAGTCTGAGTCCCTGGGCGAGCTCGGCAGGAGGGAGAGCTCGGCAGTCTCCGACTCACCCAGGTAGGGTGAGATACTTTTGGGAGGCGAACTCATACTCGCCAAGCCCATTTCATCGAGGTCTGGGCTGTTCTTTGTGCTTTTGGCTGTTCTTCGAGCTCTAGGCTGTTCATCGAGCTCTAGGCTGTTCGTCGAGCTCTGGGCCTTTCGTTGAGCTCTGGGCCTCTTGCCGAGTTTGGACCATTCAACAAACCCGCGGCATGCAATCAGGGCAGGCTGGGCCCGTACTTGCCCAAGGTCGAAGATAAGCGGCAAGTGCCAGCTTCATCGAGCACTCGCCACCCTTGCCGAGTAGGGGTTGTTGAGGGCTACTAGCCCAGTGATCTATAAGGTGTTTTACCATTTTGCCCCTGCTGGCCTGCCCATAGCTAGTTAGAACAGTGGAGTTACGCTGTTGGCAGTCCTAGCTGTGCTGCACTTAGCTGTTCAGAACTACAGAGGTTGGCTATTTGTATGCCGTTTTTAGAAATCTATAAGTAGGACCCAAGGTGTATCACAGAAGACATGCTCACTTGTCTCCCAACCTTCTAGCGCTTTTTGAGGTACCTTAGCCCGACATTTGGCTAAGGAGGGGAAGCACTAAGAGATCTTCCGGGTGTGTGGTGGGTCTTCCGCGCCGAGCCCTTGGGTTAGTCCCCTGTTCTTTTTTCTTTGTCATTTTTCCTGCAGGAGAGAAGTAGGTGCGCGATTACCCATTCCCCAAGGGGGGAACTCCATCGAGACCGAATTCTCGGTTTCAACATTCGCCGAATCCTGTGGAGTTGGATATTTCTTTCCGAGCTTGTGTCAACCTCATAAAGAGCGTGAATTGTGTACAACCCCGTATCCGATGAGTGGGTCAGCAGGAGCCAGACTAGCCAAATCGGGCATTCTGAGTCCCTAGGCGAGCTCGACAGAAGATAGAGCTCGGTAGTATCCGGCTCGCCCATGCGGGGTGAGATACTTTTGGGAGGCGAGCTCGTACTCTCCAAGCCCAGTTCGCCAAGCCCAGTTCGTCGAGCTATGGGCTGTTCGTCAAGCTCTGGGATGTTCATCGAGCTCTGGGCTGTTCGTCGTACTCTGGGTTGTTCGTCGAGCTCTGGGTTGCTCGTCGAGCTTTGGGCCTTTCGTCGAGCTCTGGGCCGCTTGCCGAGTTCAGACCATTCAACAAACCCGCGGAGTGCGAGCAGGGCAAGCCTGGCCCATACTCGCCCAAGGTCGAAGATAGGCGGCGAATTTCAGCTCCATTGAGCACTCACCGCCCTTGCCGAGCAGGGGTTATTAAGGGCTACTCGCCCAGTGATCTGCGAGGTGTTTATACCATTTTTCCCCCGCTAGGCTACCCATAGCCAGTTAGAACAGCAGAGTTATACTGGTTGTAGACCCAGTTGGGCTGCATATAACTGTTCAGAATAGTGGAGGTTGGCTATTTGCAGGCTATTTTCAGAATTCTATAAATTGGACCCAAGGGGTACCTTAGAAGGCATGCTCACTTGTCTCCCAACCTTCTAGCGCTTTTTGAGGTACCTTAGCCTGACATTTGGCTAAGGAGGGGAAGCACTCAGAGATCTTCCGGGTGTGTGGTGGGTCCTCCGCGCCGGACCCTTGGGTTAGTCCCCTTTTATTTTTCCTTTGTCATTTTTCCTGTAGGAGAGAAGTAGGTGCGCGATCACCCCTTCCCCAAGGGTGAACTCCATTGTGACCAAATTCTCGGTTTCAACACTTCTGTTTCTGGGTAATCAGATATTTCCATCAATTTGATCTTCATGTCTTCTTCAGAATCACCATAGTTTGATGAAGTTGTGGAGCTCTTCCCTTTGTATATAGCACTTCTGATAAACTCTTCTTCATAGGAGAACAGTCCTACAGGTTCTTATTCTGATTCAGTTGAATCAGTATCACTATCAGACAAGGTCTTTAACTTCTTTTCCATCAGACCTTTCTCTGATTTTTTATCCTTATTGAACTTCTTTTCTTTTGACTTCCCGTTCTCGTTTCTTTTTACTGGAAAGTCAACAATGATATGCACAGGCCTATTACAATAAAAACAAATAATGTCAGTCTTAAATTATTTGTTCTGTTGTGCATCATACCTGACCACAAATTTGTATCTGTGCTTGTCTTTGCTATTATTAGAGCTTGATCCAGAAGTTTTCCTATTGCTCAACTACTTCCTCCTTAACATTTTCTTGAATTGCCTGGTAAACAGTGCCAGTTCATCATCTGATGTTTCTTCTGAAGAAGAACATGCTCTAGTGCTATCTGTATCTTCATCCCTTATGGGTGATGATGGGATTTCTCTTCTAGATTTCTTAGAAGTATCTGCTTTGAAGGCCACAGATTTAGACTGTATTGAGTTTCTGGCAGATTCAGTTTCAGCTTTCCTAGAATTTAGCTGAAGTTTATGTGACATTAAATTCCCATATAAGTCTTGGGGTAACATATTTCTTAGATTACCCATCTCTCTTACAACACAAATCTTGATGTCTCATTATTTATTCAGGGATCTCAGAAATTTGTCATTTAGTTCATAGTTTGAGAAGTTTCTACCATAGTTTCTCAAGTCATTAACTATTCTAAAGAACTTTTCATAGCATTGTTCAATAGAATCAGTTTTTCCTTGTCTAAAGGCCTCATACTGCTGGTTGAGGAGAGATTTCCTGTCATCTCTTACCTCTTCTGTGTCTTCCATGTATACTATGAGGGTATCCCACATCTCCTTGGATGTATTACAGTGCACCAAATTCTGAAAGGTTGAGTTGTCTATTGCACTAACTATTATATTCTGTGCTCTTTTGTCCATAGTAGCAAGTATTACCTCATCCTTTGTCATTTCAGGCAGTTTTTTGGGGGGTTTCATCATTTGCATCTAAGACTAATATTTTCAAGGGCATATATGGTCCTTCTTGTACTGTGACAAAGATTCTTGGATCTGAGGCTTCCATGAACAGTCTCACTCTCTGTTTCCATATTACAAAATTATCCTTAGTACAAATTGGCAATTTCATATAACTGAGTTCTCTGTGAGATTCAGAAGTCATAAATCTGATAATCTTCAAATACCCATAGGATCTTTTTCAGACTGTTAGGTCTTTATTTGAATAAAATCCCTCTGATACCACTTGAAAGTCAAGCCTATGGGTAGATAGTCACCCGGGTGGGTGGGGGGTGGGGGGGTGGGGGGGGGGGGGAATATGTGACCTTTTAAAATTCCTTTGCAATTCTTTGTCCCTTATTAAATAACAATAATACTATCACATTTTATAGCACACACGACACAAGTAAAGAATAGTTTACAGCACACCACACATAGAATTTATAGTGGTTCCCCTATCTAGGGTACATCCACTTTCTCCCTTCTTCCTCACTAGCAATATGCTAGATAAGGTTATAGCTCCTCCTTTTCAACTCGGATCCAAAGATCCTACAATCTTAGTTTCTGTCAAGAAACCTACACTCAGACCAATTGGTCCTACCTCAGAGATTCCCTCAATCTCCTACCTCATGCCCTCTCAAGAACCCTACCCCAGCCTTTATAGAATAGGCCTACAACTCAGTGATATACTCAAACTGCCTACCTCAGGTCCCTCCAGAACCCTACCTCAGCCTTTATAATTTAGGCTTACAATCCTAGAGAAAAGAATCTCCTACCCACTCAGATCTCTAGGAGATCGTACAATATAAAGTGATAAAATAAAACACAGAAAATAGAAAACCTGTAATCTGATATATCTGTTTACACAGATTCTTAAAATCAGCTGCAATTGGATTTCTTCTTGATAGATCTGCAAACTAAAAAGTTCCTTCACTAAATCAGCAATCTTCTTGATGTTGATCGGCGTGAATACCTTGAAGATATTTTTGATCAGATACAACTAGATCTTCAGATCAACCTAGTAAAAGGGATCTGAAGACTTTCTTGAATACCTTCGTCTTCTTCCTCTTTCTCGGAAATGTCGCCTGGTTAGGACTTGGAATAAATTAGAACGAGAAATTCTGAATGATTGATTTGATCTGTCGGTTGTTCTTTTTGATTCGATTCTCTCATATATATTTTTTTGTGAAGGAATCACATTCTATTTATAAACTTTGCAGATGGATGGATTTTATTTGATGACATCAGCAACATACATCAAATCCTTACTTGACCTATTTCTGTTGAAGTATGAGTTTTCTGCAACTGACTTGATAGTTCTTACATGTCTTGACATGTTTGGTGTCGACTCAGCATATTCTGAAACATAAGTATCGAGATGTTCCAGATGTCTCGACACATGTGGTTAGATATCTGAGCAGTCTCGACACATTCTAACTTGGAATAATTTTCATAAGAAGCTGAAAGTTTCGAGACAGTTGACTTGTCTCGACACACCCGTTATCTATGTCGACATCTATTAATACTGTCTTGTGTCGAGACAGTTAGATTGTCTCGACACAACTGTCTACTGTGTCGACATCTTCTTATTCTGCCTTATGTCGAGACAGTGAGATTGTCTCGACACAACTGTCTGCTGTGTCGATAACTATACTTAACATGCATTGTGTCTAGACAGTTGGTTTGTCTTGACACAATTTTACTCAAAATAGTTCTCCTCTTTATTTTGTCAAGTACGTTGACTTAGTATTCAAGGTGTCGAGACAACTAATTTATCTCGACACAGCTTCTGCAGAGGTGTCGACATAATTGAACTGTGTCGACACATTTGTGCTTAGATAAACTTCCTCACTTTAAATCCTACACATGTAAACTTAACATACATAAAAAAACTATGTATATCATTGAGTTGGCAAGGGGGTTCTCTAAATCAAGTACACAATTCCCAATATACCCAACACTTTCAATTGGTATTAGAAGGGTGCTGTTCTATATAAGGTTAACACCTTGAACAAGATCCCAGATCTAGCGCCAAGAGATTCCTATTAGTAACCATGGATAGAAGTTAAGACATGTATTCTATGAAGTTACCAGTGTGCACAAAAGAAAACTTTCCCATATGGAAAGAACAAGTAAGGTTCTTCATGGAAGTTGATGATCCAAGAATATTTCAAATTTTGGAAGAAGGACCCCACATACCGACTCAACCCTCAGCCCTGAATCCAGCAGTCATGATCCCCAAGAAGAGGAAGGACTTGACTAAGGATGAAATTGCCTTGGCCTCCCAAGAAAAGAAGGCAAAGAACATCATCGCAAGTGTAGTGGACGATTTTATGCTCCAAAATTTATTCCACTACAAATATGCCAAGGAAATGTGGGACTGCCTAGTTGTTCTAATGGAAGGAACAAAAGAAGTTAGAGGCGACTGCAGATCATTGCTAAATCAGGAGTACGTTGCATTCAAGCAAGGATCAAGTGATACTATTGCTGACAGCTTCAAGAAATTCTTCAAGATTGTCAATGGCCTCAGGAAAAATGGTCGTACGTTCACTAATGGCGAGATCAATGACAAATTTTTGAGATCCCTGACAAAGGACTAAGATACCATAGTTGTAGCCATTAGGGAATTTGGGAAGTCGCCTGAAATTGATCCTCAGAACCTCTTTAGGAAATTGCTCTCCTACGAACTACAAATGAACACCAGAAAGAAGGCGGAGCAGAGCAGTCGGACTTCTAGCAAAGATAAGTCGATAGCTCTAAAGGCTAAAGGTTCAAGAAAGTCCAAAGCTGTTTCACTAGTAAGGACTCGTGCTCCTGACACCCCAGAAGTCTCTAAGCCAAGCACATCAATCTGAGCTATCGGATGGAGAGTTCTCTCTTATATCCAAGCAGTTCAAGAAATTGCATAGCAAGAGGAGATAGATGAAGAATCAGTCATCCTCATCTGACTTCAGAAAATCCCATCGTGATGGTGATAATTCCAGGAAAAGCTATAACCGAGAGGACGGGTATAAATCTAAATAGAACAAACATTCTTCCTCTGATATTGTGTGCTATTGTTGTAACAAGGCAGGACACATGATTGTGGAATGCCCATACAAGAAGAAGGAAGGCTCCAAGAAAGAGGAGAAGAGATCCTTTAAGGAAAAAAGAAAAGAAGAAAAGAGCTTCGACGTCAAGAAGTCTAAGACTCTTAGCGATAGTGACTCAAGTGAGTCGAGCTCAGAGAATGAGGAAGCCTACTTCGGACTCATGGCTCAATCAGACGAATAAGTTGGCAACTTAGAGTATAACGAGAAGGTAAACTCGCACATGATACTCTAAGAATCAGAAACGTCAACTAATAGTCAGGAAGGCTATTCTTCTAATGAGGACGATTCTAATTTGATGGCTCAGCATGAGCACCTTTTAAAAGCTTTTGGCAAATGTCGTAAGGTAGTCAAAAATCAGTTGAAAGAGATTGCCTCCCTCAAGGCAGTGGAAATGAATCTGAAGGAGGAAATTGTAAAATTACTTCCTCTCAAGGATGAAGTTCACTCCTTGAAAGAGGAACTGAAATGCTCTGCAGAAACATTAAGTCTAAAAGAGAAATTCTTAGATAAGATAGAAGAAAAGCTCTTGGTGGAGAGGAAACTTGTAGAAAGCTACTCAAAGCCAAAGACTATTCTTCCTCTCATCGATGAGTTTTCATCTCCAAAGAAGGGTAGTTGTCTTGTCCATGCAGTTGGTCAAAGTAAGGCTTCCAAGATAGCCAGTGCCAAATAAAAGGGGAGACACCATTAGGTCAACCCTTATTTATGCAGGTAATCTTCCCGATGAACAAGTTTTACCTTGAGTCATCCTATGGTCATCTTGTAACACCCCAATTTGTCGTAGGAGCGACGGGGATCGTTTTTGGCCAAGTCGGATTTTTGGTGCAGGTGACACGGGCCCCGACACGGGCATGTCGGAGGCCGTGTCGGGCGTGTCGAGCTCGAAGAGTTGAGCTGGCCGTGTGGTCGGCGTGAGTCGACGATCGTTGAGAGGCTGAACACGGCCTGGGACACGGGCGTGTCCCAGGGCGTGTCAGTCCCTCAAAGCCCATACTCAACGATCGTTAAGTGAGGTGTACACGGGCCGTGACACGGGCCCTAACACGGGCGTGGCAATTTTGACACGGGCGTGTCCCAGGTCGTGTCACACCTGTGCTGTGCGGTTGGGTGCACGGGTAGTGACACGGGCACAAACACGGGCATGTCCGGTTTGACACGGGCGTGTCCGATGCCGTGTCACCAAGCCGTGTACCCCTCTGACTCCAAACTGGTGATTTATTGCACACGGGGGGCGTGACACGGGTCCCGACACGGGCGTGTCGCAGGCGACACGGGCGTGTCGGAGGCCGTGTCACATGCCGTGTGCTGGTTTTCAGATCTGGTCGAGACGGCGAATGAACTACACGGCCATGAACACGGCCGTGTGCCAACCCGTGTTCGGCCCAGATTTTATGATTTTGGATTTAATCCGGGCCGTTCGTTTCCTTGACTTTGGATCCGACGGTGGGGGGCTGCTCCTGGGTGGTTTTAGCCGGGATTTAGGGTTGGGAATCCTCATTTCCCTTAGCCATTCTCTCTCTAAGAGTTTAGAGAGAAGGGAGAGCATGGAGGAAGGAGGATTCCAAGATCCGGCCGCCGGAGGAGCTTCGGAGCTCCGAATCGCGATCCGAGTCCAGATCCGCGAAGGTGACGCCGTTGCGGTGCTTTCCAACTGCATAGTTTTCGATGGCGCCGCGGAAGAATGCAAGGGTAACGATTTCTCATCCTTGGGCATGTGAAGCCCTCTTTTCCTTTACATAGGAAGCCCGCTCTCGCGAGTGAGCGAAGAGTTGGAGCGTTCCTTGGGGTAGATATGTGAAGTCCCCCTTGTGTAGAGTCCGTATGCGATAACGGACATAGGCATTGTGTGTGAAGCCTATCCGGACAAGTAGAGCCGGATCGGTGATGTTGCATTGCATATGAACCGAGGAAGACTCCGGGTGTTTGGGCGTTTTTCGGGTTTTCTACGTGGTAGATTGCAACAGGGAGCCTTGGGGATTAACTCCAAGGTGCACCCGGAAAACTGGGCAAAAGCGAGTTTTGCCAACACGGTGGCCGGGGAGCCAACGTGAACATAACCGGGTTATGTGATTGTTGTGGCGGAAACGGGACTCGGTGAGTCTTGACCTGCGCATATGGCTTAAATTGCCGTTGCGATATGAGCACGGGTCAGGCGGAACCGTACCCGGTCTATGTCGTTCGGTAGGACCGTTGGCATGGATGAGGGTCTTCGGCGGTCTATGGCTTAAATTGCCGTGACCAAGGCCAGGAAGGCAAAATGCTCATATGGACGACCGTTCAAGAGGCGGTGGTGGATTGGGAACGTCTATGACTTGAATTGACGTGACGTTGGCCAGTTCGCC
This sequence comes from Platanthera zijinensis, assembly GCA_039513925.1. Classification (NCBI taxonomy): domain Eukaryota; kingdom Viridiplantae; phylum Streptophyta; class Magnoliopsida; order Asparagales; family Orchidaceae; genus Platanthera; species Platanthera zijinensis. The sequence goes on from CM077091.1 coordinate 77,290,768, forward strand.
GAGAATGTGCCCTGAGTGCACGGGGTGTGTGGCCATGCGAGCCTACGCCTGTGTTGATGTGTGTTCACATTAATAGCATTGCCTATACTAATGAAGTGCAGGGAAAGAGCATCACCGCCCCGATTTTGGGGGCGGGATCGTTATAATTTGGTTAGCATTGCTGACCGTTGCTATTGTTTGCCATCGGGCGGTGGTTTGTGGCTTGCAGGTGCTGCGGAGCAGAGCGGGAAATAGCGGGCTAAAGCCCTTGTTGCTGTGCCGGCCCTCGAAGGCCTAATTGCTTATGTATCTTTCCCGTTTTCATGTATGGCCGGCCTGCGTGCCGAAGTTTGGAAAACACTATTTTGTTAAGTGAACAATGTAAGGCCTTAAGGCCAGTTCTCTTTTGTGTATGATTACATTCCTGAGTTGGTAGTGGACATTCATGCTTTGTAGCAGGGTTCTTATTTTCTTTTGCAACTTAATAATTTGCTTCCGCTAGGTGTTGTGTAGGACGACATGATTGGTTGAATGGTTTCAACGCGTAACCAACCGGTCTGTCCGTAGTATATGGCATCGGGCCTCGGCCAGACCTACTGCTATATGCTATGTGACGGATAGGGGTGTTACAAATTGGTATCAGACTACTGCTTTCGGTCAAGCTTAAATGAATTCGTGGACGAATTCACTTTAAGTGGTGGTGAGCACATGTGTGCGTCATCGTTATAACATGAAAAGAACCCATGAATGTCCACTTAGGAATGAAAATATACATGTTTGAGGAACCTGCGTGTTCCTATAATTGCTGTTGGCAGTAATTTTTGGGTCGCTTATCGGTGTGTTGCACGATTATAGGTGACCAGAAGTGGTGCTGGGCCGTCTGAACGGCCAGGTTCTGAGGCGAGCAGTGCGCCAAGCGATGCGCCTGCAACACCTCCGTCTGCCGAGACCATTAGGTTGGTGGCAGAAGCGGTCATGGCAATGATCAATGCGCAGCCTGCAAGGCAGGTGCAGCAGCCCGCTCCTTCTATGGAGCAAGTACCTCTTCAGACGGCAGAGCAAAGGAGGGTTGAGCAAGTAGTGTTGGAGCTAGAGTTGCCTAGGAGAGCAACGGAAAGACAACTGAAGCACGTGATGGGCTTTCACCCACCTGTATTCACGGGCGCAGAAACCCCTACCCAAGCAGAGGATTGGCTCTCAAGGGTCAACAGGGTGATGACTGCGACGGAAACGGAAGAGTGGCAGAAGACCACTATAGCGATGTTCCTTTTGGATGGGGACGCAAGGTTATGGTGGGAAGGCCTAGAGCTACATCAGTTGCGGGGAAGGCCGTTGGCCGAAGTTTCGATGGAGGAGTTTGCGAGACTGTTCATGGCTCGATACCTCCCCTCGGCGCAAAGGATTGCGCTAGAAAGTGAATTTCAGAAGTTGGTGCAAGGGGATTGTACCGTTGATGAGTACCTCCACGAGTTTACTCGGTTGGGGAGATATGCCGGCGCTACCTTCGCAGACGAGGAGCGCAAGACGAGTCGCTTCTATGAAGGGCTAAGAGATGATTTAAGGTTGCTACTGTCGGGGCCCAAGGCGCAGGGTTTCATGACCCTGGTCAATTCGGCCCGGTCCTTGGAGAAGGACATGAAGAATGTCCAAGCAAAGAAGGAATCCGGTAGCAAGAAAGCGGAGTTCAAGGCACCGACTACGTCGAAGTCGGGCTACCGCAAATTCTATAAGAAAGCTAAGACGTCGGGTCCAGCTGCTTCAGGTGCCTCGGGGGCAACTATCAATCGAACCCCGGGCGCTTGTTTCACGTATGGGAAGCCGGGGCACTTTGCCCGTGATTGCTGGAGTGGACGCTCAAAGTCCGAAAGGAAACAAGGAGCTACCTATGAGGAGAATGGCAAAGCGGTGGAGTCGACCGCGTCCCACTATGCTCCGACTCAGCCTAGAGTCTATAACTTGGGCCAGCAGGAGGCCATCAAGCAAGCGGATGTGGTGACAGGTATGAGTTAATTTATAGCAAGTTAGCTTTAATACCGTTATCTATTGCTTGTTAGCCTAATATTGTTTGTATAGGCTTTGTTGTGATTAGCGATAGTCCGGCACAGGCACTGTTCGATACGGGAGCTTCACACTCCTTCTTGTCCGAAAGCTTTATATCGCGTATCGGAGTCCCTTCTTCGATGGCGAAGGACAAGTTGGATGTGCTGCTACCGAATGGGTGCTCGATGCGTGCGGACAGGGTCTGCGCCGTAAAGGTTCACATTGGGAGCCAAGAGTTTGACTTGCTAGCGTCATTGCTGCCGCTAGTAGAGTTCGACGTGATCTTTGGAATGGATTGGCTGTCAGAGCAGAAGGCTTGGATCGACTGTGACCGAAAGGAGGTCAAGCTGGGTGTAGGGCGGGAGAATACATTCGAGGGGCTAAAGGGGTCGAGCAAGACACTGATGTCTGCTCTTCAGGTGGTGAAGGCAGTTCGTGCTGGTGCAGAGCTGTTCTTCGCAATAGTGGGGACTGTGGAGCCAAAGTCTCCATTGGATAGCATCCCTGTGGTCTGCGAATACCCCGATGTGTTCCCGGATAGTCTTCCCGGGGCCTCACCGCAGCGGGAGATTGATTTCACCATCGAGCTCGTACCGGGGGCCAAACAGGTGTCACGTGCTCCGTATAGGTTGGCGCCTAAGGAGATGGCAGAGTTGAAAGTTCAGCTAGAGGAGCTGATGGAGCAAGGTTTTGTGCGTCCAAGCTCATCGCCTTGGAGCGCACCGGTCCTCTTCGTGAAGAAGAAGGACGGGAGTATGCGGCTGTGTATCGACTACAGAGAGTTGAACAAGCTGACGGAGAAGAATAAGTACCTGATCCCGAGGATTGATGATCTCTTTGATCAGTTAGTCGGATCGTCGGTATACTCCAAGTTGGACTTGAAGTCGGGGTACTATCAGCTGAGGATCAGGGAGTGTGATATCCCGAAGACGGCGTTCAGTACGAGGTATGGGCATTTCGAGTTCACGGTCATGCCGTTTGGACTGACGAATGCGCCATCGGTGTTTATGGATCTGATGAACAGGACGTTATAAGATTTCCTGGATCGCTTTGTGATCGTCTTTATTGACGATATTTTGGTATACTCGCAGTGCGAAGAAGACCACTTCAAGCATTTGCATTTGGTGTTGGAGACTTTGAGGAGGAATGAGCTTTACGCAAAGTTCTCCAAGTGCGAGTTCTGGCTACCCTCGGTAGCGTTCCTTGGTCATATAGTGAGTGGGGAAGGTATAGCGGTGGATCCGGCGAATATTGTTGCGATACGGGAGTGGCCTGCGTTATCTTCTGTCGCGGAAGTCCGTAGTTTTCTCGGGCTTGCTGGATATTACAGGCGCTTCGTAGAGAACTTCTCGCGGGTAGCGTTACCTCTCACGAAGTTGACAAGGAAGGATCAGAAATTCTTGTGGACGCAAGAGTGCGTGCAAGCTTTTGAGGAGCTGAAGAGGCGGTTGACCACGGAGCCAGTACTTAGTTCGCCGAGTTGGACCGAGGGCTTTGAAGTGTATAGCGACGCTTCGGGTAGTGGCTTGGGCTGCATGTTGTTGCAGCATGGAAGTGTGATCGCGTATGGATCGCGTCAGCTGAAAGTGCATGAAAGAAATTATCCGGTGCACGACTTGGAGTTGGCGGCCGTGATTTTTGCAATCAAGTTATAGAGGCACTACCTATACGGCGTAAGGGTCGATATATACACCGATCACAAGAGCCTAAAATACTTGTTGGATCAAAAGGACCTTAATATGAGGCAGAGGAGGTGGATGGAGTTCCTGGGGGACTACACCTTCAAAATACATTATGTACCCGGGAAGGGCAACGCAGTTGCGGATGCGTTGAGCCGCAGGGCTCCCGCCCGAGCCAACTGGTTGCCGGGGCTTAAGAAAGATGTGGCGTTGTACGTGGCTAAATGCCAAACGTGCGCCTTGGTGAAGGCGGAGTGCTAAAAGCCAGGAGGATTTCTGAAATCCTTGCCTATACCGGAGTGGAAATTCGATGATATATCTATGGACTTTGTGCACGGGTTGCCAAGGTCGCAGAAGGGGAACGACGCCATCTGGGTGATCGTAGATCGACTAACCAAGGTGTCGCATTTCATTCCGCATAGGAAGGATGATCCAGTGGAGAGATTGGCAAAGTTGTATGTCGATAATATTGTTAGGCTGCATGGTGTGCCCCGTAGCATTGTGAGTGATCGCGATGGGCGGTTCACGTCAAATGATTGGAGGTTGGTGCAGCAGATGCTGGGAACAAAGTTAAAGTTCAGCACAGCTTTCCATCCGCAGACGGATGGGCAAACCGAGAGGGTCAATAGAACGATGGAGGACATGCTCCACATGTGTGTTCTAGACTTCGGGAAGCATTGGGAAGACCACCTTTATCTGGTGGAGTTCGCGTACAACAACAGCTACCAAGCGAGTATACAAATGGCGCCTTTCGAGGCCCTGTATGGTAGGAAGTGTCGCACGCCGTTATCGTGGCTTGAAGCGGGTGAAGCAAGGTTGTACAAGAAACAGGAGGTGGAGAGTGCTACCTCGTTAGTAAGGATCATTCGGGAGCGCTTGTTGATCGCTCAGGACCGGCAGGCGAAGTATTACAATGCCAAGCACCGGAACGTGGAGTTCGCGGTAGGCGATTGGGTATACCTGAAAGTGAAGCCGTTCAAGGGGGTTTCGCGGGTGAGACGCTTAAAGAAGCTGAGCCCAAGATACCTTGGACCTTTTGAGGTTCTGGAGCGAGTCGGCGAAGCTGCATACCGTTTGAAGCTATCGGTGGAGTTGAGTGGATTACATGATGTGTTCCACATTTCTGTGTTGCGGAAGGCGGTGCAAGAGCCTTCGCAGGTGATCGCGGTTGACCAAGTGCCGGTGGACGAAGGGTTGACGACAAGGGTCAAGCCCGTTCGTATTGAAGATGTTGAGGTCAAGAGGCTTCATAACAAGGAGATCTGGATGGTTAAGGTCCGATGGGATAACTGCGGGTGTGAGGAGCTCTCTTGGGAACGGGAGCAGACTATGCTCGAGGAGTACCCGGAATTATTCCGCTCAGGTACTGTTTTACGTTAAGTCCTGTTTTCCTTTATTAATTTCGTGGACGAAATTCTTTAAGGGGGGTAGAATTGTAACACCCCAATTTGTCGTAGGAGCGACGGGGATCGTTTTTGGCCAAGTCGGATTTTTGGTGCAGGTGACACGGGCCCCGACACGGGCGTGTCGGAGGCCATGTCGGGCGTGTCGAGCTCGAAGAGTTGAGCTAGTCGTGTGGTCGGCGTGAGTCGACGATCGTTGAGAGGCTGAACACGGCCTGGGACACGGGCGTGTCCCAGGGCGTGTCAGTCCCTCAAAGACCATACTCAACAATCGTTGAGTGAGGTGTACACGGGCCGTGACACGGGCCCTAACACGGGCGTGGCAATTTTGACACGGGCGTGTCCCAGGCCGTGTCACACCTATGCTGTGCGGTTGGGTGCACGGGTAGTGACACGGGCACGAACACGGGCGTGTCCGGTTTGACACGGGCGTGTCTGATGCCGTGTCACCAAGCCGTGTACCCCTCTAACTCCAAACTGGTGATTTATTGCACACGGGGGGCGTGACACGGGTCCCGATACGGGCGTGTCGCAGGCGACACGGGCGTGTCGGAGGCCGTGTCACATGCCGTGTGCTGGTTTTCAGATCTGGTCGAGACGGCGAATGAACTACACGGCCATGAATACGGCCGTGTGCTAACCCGTGTTCGGCCCAGATTTTATGATTTTGGATTTAATCCGGGCCGTTCGTTTCCTTGACTTTGGATCCGATGGTGGGGGGCTACTCCTGGGTGGTTTTAGCCGGGATTTAGGGTTGGGAATCCTCATTTCCCTTAGCCATTCTCTCTCTAAGAGTTTAGAGAGAAGGGAGAGCAAGGAGGAAGGAGGAGTCCAAGATCCAGCCGCCGGAGGAGCTTCGGAGCTCCGAATCGCGATCCGAGTCCAGATCCGCGGAGGTGACGCCGTTGCGGTGCTTTCCAACCGCATAGTTTTCGATGGCGCCGCGGAAGAATGCAAGGGTAACGATTTCTCATCCTTGGGCATGTGAAGCCCTCTTTTCCTTTACATAGGAAGCCCGCTCTCGCAAGTGAGCGAAGAGTTGGAGCGTTCCTTGGGGTAGATATATGAAGTCCCCCTTGTGTAGAGTCCGTATGCGATAACGGACATAGGCATTGTGTGTGAAGCCTATCCGGACAAGTAGAGCCGGATCGGTGATGTTGCATTGCATATGAACCGGGGAAGACTCCGGGTGTTTGGGCGTTTTTCGGGTTTTCTACGTGGTAGATTGCAACAGGGAGCCTTAGGGATTAACTCCAAGGTGCACCCGGAAAACTGGGCAAAAGCGAGTTTTGCCAACACGGTGGTCGGGGAGCCAACATGAACATAACCGGGTTATGTGATTGTTGTGGCGGAAACGGGACTCGGTGAGTCTCGACCTGCGCATATGGCTTAAATTGCCGTTGCGATATGAGCACGGGTCAGGCGGAACCGTACCCGGTCTATGTCGTTCGGTAGGACCGTTGGCATGGATGAGGGTCTTCGGCGGTCTATGGCTTAAATTGCCGTGACCAAGGCCAGGAAGGCAAAATGCTCATATGGACGACCGTTCAAGAGGCGGTGGTGGATTGGGAACATCTATGACTTGAATTGACGTGACGTTGGCCGGTTCGCCGAGAATGTGCCCTGAGTGCACGAGGTGTGTGGCCGTGCGAGCCTACGCCTGTGTTGATGTGTGTTCACATTAATAGCATTGCCTATACTAATGAAGTGCAGGGAAAGAGCAACGCCGCCCGGATTTTGGGGCGGGATCGTTATAATTTGGTCAGCATTGCTGACCGTTGCTATTGTTTGCCACCAGGCGGTGGTTTGTGGCTTGCAGGTGCTGCGGAGCAGAGCGGGAAATAGCGGGCTAAAGCCCTTGTTGCTGTGCCGGCCCTCGAAGGCCTAATTGCTTATGTATCTTTCCCGTTTTCATGTATGGCCGGCCTGCGTGCCGAAGTTTGGAAAACACTATTTTGTTAAGTGAACAATGTAAGGCCTTAAGGCCAGTTCTCTTTTGTGTATGATTACATTCCTGAGTTGGTAGTGGACATTCATGCTTTGTAGCAGGGTTCTTATTTTCTTTTGCAACTTAATAATTTGCTTCCGCTAGGTGTTGTGTAGGACGACATGATTGGTTGAATGGTTTCAACGCGTAACCAACCGGTCTGTCCGTAGTATATGGCGTCGGGCCCCGACCGGACCTACTGCTATATGCTATGTGACGGATAGGGGTGTTACACATCTTGCTAGGCCAACTTATGTAGAGCTCAATAAGTCATACCAGGGATGGTCCCGTCCCCGAGACAATGGTGCCAGTATTTTCAAAGCACCTTACGAAGAGATTGAACTTAAGAGTTATGGTCCTTATGTTCATGGACATAACCATAAGTGGGCACCAAAAGCCAAAAATTTTGTACCTAAGGCAAAGGAGATGGAGAAGCCCTATGTCTGTTGTAATCAGGAGGCCTCCACCTCAAAGTATGTTTCCCCTGCTAGACCTCAGTTTCAAAAGGTAAAGCAGGACTATAAGAGAAGTTACAACAAGTCTGACTGTTGGTGTTGCGGCAAAATTGGTCATTTTGGTGCAGATTGTTTGTATAACCCCGTTAATTTTGAAACTCCACGAGTTAACCATGCAATATGGACCACTCACCAAGTTAATGTTCCTAGTGGTGGTAAGATGATAAGGAACCAAGGACCCAAATATGTTTGGGTTCCTAAGGTAAAGTAATTTGTCCTTGCAGGTATGTCTAAAGGCCAACAAAAATCCCATCTGGTATTTAGACAGTGGATGCTCTCAACATATGACGGACAAGAAACCTGTTGCTTGATTTTACCCTAGTCAAAGACGGACCAAAATTCATCTTTGGAGGGCCAGACCGGGGAACTACTAAAGGCTATGGTATGATTTCCAACGGCGTAGTCTCTTTCACAAACGTGGCTTATGTTGAAGGATTACACCATAATCTTATAAGCACAAGTCAGTCATGTGATAAATGATACATAGTTGAGTTATACAAGGACAAGTGTTTGATAAAATCGTCTGCAAATTTGGAGACGGTCTTAATAGAAACTTGGAGCATAAATATTTTCTGTTTAAATTTTCTTTGCTTAGACAATTCTACACAAGTATGTTTTCTTGCAAAAGATAGTGCATCTCTTTGTGACCAATATCACAAGAGATTATCATATATAAATTTCAAAACGATAAACATATTATTTTCTCACAACTTAGTGCGCGATGCCCCCATAATTAAGTGCCTTAAAGAGAGTCCGTGTCACGCATGCCAAATGACAAAGTAGACAAGGACTACCTTCAAGGGTATTGCTGAAAAAGATTCTTCAAGAAATTTATAATTACTTCATATGGACTTATTCGGTCCTATGTTAATTCAAAGTTTAGGAGGTAAGGTCTACACGTTAGTAAGTATTGATGACTAATCTTTTTTTACTTGGGTGTTCTTTCAGAAATACAAGTCAGACACCTTCGACACATTCACTAATTTTGTTCGGCAGATTTAGAATGAATTGAACTATTCAGTGGTCAAAATCAGAAGTGACCACGAAACAGAATTTGAGTCTTGTGCCATGACAGAATTTTGTGAAAGTCAAGGTATCTATCATTAGTTTTCCTCCCCGCGTATGTTACACCCCCATCCATCACATATCATATAACAGTAGGTCCGATCGGGGCCCTATGCCATATACTACAGACAGACCAATGAGTTTCTAAATTGAAACCATCATCCAACATAACGAACCCGAACACAGAGTATATTCTAGCAAAAGTAATTTAAAGGTTATAAATAAAACCCACAATAACATGAATGTCCTCTAAACATAGGAATATGAATGAGTACTGAAAATACACAAAAGCATAGTCTTGGCCTTAAGTCCTTACAAGGTTTACTCAAAAGTTAATGTTTTACGAATATCGACACGCAGGTCGGCTACACATGAACTAAAAGTAAATGCTAGCTATTCGCTTTGGCCTTCGAGGTCCGACAAATCTGTCCAGGACTTCATGTAATGCCCAAAATGTCGACTTTTGAGTGGGCTGTGTAGACTGAGCAACATGGCCTAGGACACGGGCGTGTCCAAGGCCGTGTCCTGCTCTGTGTACTCGAGTGTGGCGCAGGACGGTCTCGAGTGGGCCTCGAGTGAGGCACACAGCCTGTGACACAGGCATGTCAAAGGCCGTGTCCTTCTCTGTGTAGGGCAGTATCGAGTGTGGCGTAGGGCGATCTCGATTGGGGCACATAGCCAATAATAAGGGCGTGTCTAGGGCCGTTTCTTATGAGTTCGACAAAATGATCTCGACGAAATGCACTCTATGATCCTCGAGAGGCAAGTCGAGTTGGCACGCAGCCTGTGACATGGGCATTTCCATGGCCGTGTCCTTTTATGTTTGTGGACAGATCTATGAGGACTGTTGAACACGGGGTGGACACGGGCGTGTCCGAAGCCGTGTTTGGCACACGGCCTGTGACATAGGCGTGTCACAGGGCCGTGTCCTGTTCTGGCAGAGTCAGTTTCTTTGCCGCTTAAGGAACACGTCTTGTGACACGGGCGTGTCACAAGCCGTGTTCGGCACAGGAAATTGAGTTTCAGGGCGATTCATGTCTGTTCATTTCCTTCAATTAGGATCCGATGGTCAAGAGCTATCCCTACTGTGTTAAGGCCGAGAGTTGAAGGATAAACTCTCATTTCTATCAATCCTTTCTCTTTCTAAAGTGTTAGAGAGTGGAGAGAGCAAGGAAGGAGGAGGAGAAGGAATCCGACTACCGGTGGAGCTTCAGAGCCCTGAATCGCGAGCCGAGTCCAGATTTGTGGAGGCAAGGCCATTGCGGTGCTTTTCATCAAGATAGTTTTCCATTGCTCCAAAGAGATCGTCAAGGGTAACGATCTTTCTTCCTTGGACATGTGAAGTCCTTGTTTTGGCATGTGCATGGATTTCCCTCACTAAAAGGAGGATTATGGAGGGATTTCCCTTGGGTTGATTCTTGATATCCCTAACAAGTCTTGCATATAGATCCGGAAATGTGTAGTACGGAATAAGCATGCTGTGTGAAGCCCATCTGGACAGGTTGGTCTTGATTGGTGATGTTTTATTTTGCGCACCGGAGAAGACTCCGCGTATAAACATGTATGTTGTGGAGTCGATGGGTTGTGCCTGTGAAGGGTAGTAACAGGAAGTACTGGAGTGGAATTCCGAGAAAATACCCTCATGATTCTTGTGATGTATGTTATGTTTGGGTTGAGTTTGGGTGCAGAAAGAGAGCTTCTACTGAACCCGCCAAGCGACCACGAGGAACACTGGCATTAGCTCCCCTTTTGGATTGTGAAGCCAATCCTTGGTGGATAGTGTGGCTATTGTGAGCTGCGAGCTCTTAAAAGGCTTAGTACCGAACAGGAAAGGTGAAGTCGACCCGCGTCTGACGTTGGGCCATGAGTACTATGGTATTCGGTGATGGTATGACGACTTGAGCAACGGGTAATGGTGGAGATGGACCTGGTTTATGTCGGCTTGATAAGAGAGCGTTAAGGCATTGGGATTTCATTGGTGGAATAATGAGAGTCTTAGGCCTTCGCGCTGTCACAACCCGCATTTTCACCGCATTTAATAACATATCAGAGTAAGGGAAAATGCACGTCATGATGGCACGTCAGCAGGGGGCAACTGCGATCGCTTAGGCAAAACTCCTACTAGACTCAAAAAGAGAGATCTTTAAGTGATTTAGCAAAAATCCAATTTTAAGGCTATTTAACCTTATCCCTCGACTTGGTGGCTCATCAAGTCCACGAATGAAAATAGTTTATATGCTGCGGAATAAATATACTTCATTCATGAGATTGAACATCCTACATGAGTGTACACGTCCCCAAGGACAACTCATGCTATGCAAGATCCTAAATTTACAGTAGTAGTAAAGATAGCTGATGGAGATGATATCCCACAACATTTTGAAGATGACGACGACATGCTTGTAGACGACTATGTGGAGCATCGCCATAATAGCCATCCTGAATGCAAACCTATATATTATTAATTAATAATAATTATCAATAAATTATTATTAATTAATAATTCATTTCTCGCAATGTTATTTTTCATTTCATGTATGATGGGTGCTTATAACCATCAATTGTTATTTTTATTTCACGTTCTTAATTATTGTAATTGTTATGTTATGATGGGTGCAAATAGCCATCATGAGTGGGTTAATTTTCTATGGTGTATATTGAGTGATGTAGCCTATATATAGGCATGTATGTTTCATATTTGTAAGAAGAAGAAGAAAATATTTAAAACCTAATCTTTTGAGAAAGATCCCTCTCTCCCTCTCCTCTTGGCCAACCCCCTTCTTCCTCTCCTTGTTTGGCCACCGACCACTTCCCCTCTCCTCTCCCTATCCTGTATTCCTCCTCCTTTCTTCCTTGCCACCTCAAAGCCGACCACCAACTCCTCCCTCTAACCCGAGCCCTCCCCCTTCATCAACAAGCCACCCCAAGTTGCCGGCCACCTCCTCCCCTAACAAACCCGACCACCCCCACTCCTTCAACCCGAGCCCATCCCCATATCCTCAAGAACCCGAGATCACCCACCTTCATCAACAAACCCGAGCCCTCCTTCTTTCCCTCACAACCCGACCACCCTTCTCTAACCTTAACCCGAACCCCTCATCAAAACCGCAGTCCTCCTCCTTCATCCTAGCCCAATCAGGCCACCAACCTAGCCGCCAACCCCTCTACCTCCACAATCAAACCGACCACCACCTTCCATAACTACTCCCAAAACCTACCACCTTTCTCTCTCCTGCCATATATAGATATATATTGCCAAATCTAGAAGATCTCTTCGTGGGGGAATTCAAACTCCGGCATGACGCGATGAAGGCAGACGAGTTTCTCTCAAACCGGCGTAACTCCGGCGGAGCCGTTGAAGAACGATCCATGCCGAGAAACCAGAATCATCCATTCCAGTTGGGTAACGAAAATTTCCACTCTCATGTGTTTCTTTCCTTAGATAATCTTGTGGTGGATATTCGTGGCGTGCAATTTGGATAGCATTAATTTCGTCATGTACTTCTTCGATCGGTTGTGTTTTTCTTGATTGATTTGATTTTCGAAAAGGGTTTGGCGAGCCCTCGTTTTCTTTTGTTGGGAGAGATCTACCTTCTCCGAATCATATTTTATTCGATAGATCTCTTTTGGTACAACACCGCTTGTTCGGGCTGTGTAGGTCCACTTAGCCGGAAAGAACATTGGCCTATAACACTTATTCGATCCTAATCGGTTTGTCTACCCATACGCTAATATAAAATTGATAACATTAATTACGTGGTGCTGCGTAGATCGAGTGTGCGAGTGTAGAATTTGGTTCGTGGAGAGATATTCGTGTGCATCCATAGATATATTTCGGTGTCAACGTGCAAGCCTACATCAATTTTGGTATTAGAGGGAGGTTCACGTCAATTTCCTAATTTTCCCCCTCCCCCTTTTGCTTTGAGCACCGACACGCACTTGCACGTTCATTGCACAACATAAAAAAAAATAATTTTTAAATTTTGGTCTGCAAATAGCGGCCTAAAATTTTCATTTTTTCTCAAATTCTAAAAAAATAAAAGTCTTGAAATTCTCTATCATTTTATTAGTAAGATTTTTTTTTTATTTTTCATTAAGTCATTATTTTAATTAAGTTGTTTTAAAATTTTATTTTGGTCTGCAAATAGCGGCCTATATTTTTATGTTTTCAGCAAAATTTTTTTTTTAATAATCTTCATATCATTTCCAGCAAGAAAATCAAAAAAAATATTTTATTGCCTTAGTTATTAAGCGGGAATAAATCCATCTGTTGAATTTTAAATAGGGCCAGGTTCATTTCTCATTGCATGTGCACTAGTTCCGGATGAGTTTTCACTCCGGTTCTCACTAAATGGCATATGACGTACATGCTGCCCTGAAAGTGAGGGTAAGATCTACCTTTACTCTAGAGGTGGGGGGGGGGGGAATAGAGTATATTAAAATAATTTTGCAAATTAAAAAATTAATTGGCAGTGGAAGACTTAATGTAATTATAGTGTATTGTGCTTGCAGTAAATAAAAACAAAGTAAAGCAAGAAACAAAGTCACAGCGCACAACAAATAAAACACAAATAACCAGAGGACACAAGGATCTAGAGTGGTTCCCCAATCAACCTGGGTACATCCACTCTTCTACCACCCTAGGTAGGAATCCACTACAGGAATAGTTGATCAGGTGTCCTGGGCAACAATGAGCTTTTGATAAGGTGCTCAAAAACCAAATCAGATTTTTTGATCAGGTGTCTTGCCACCACTGAGTTTTGACAAGGTCTAAGAAACTAAACACAAAACTTTTGAAGGGAGTTTTGAGTAACCCTTTTACAGCAAAAGAAAAAAAAGGAGGTGAAGTTGTTCTTCTCTATTCAATCAGTCAAAGAGAAGACTAGTGGATTGATGATGTCAAAGCTCCCCCTGAGATTTGCAGTTGTTCAGGAGATGAAGCTTTGCACAGGGTGATAGGCCTTCATAAAGATGAGATCTCCAGCAAATGATGATTTCAGCAAAGACTGAAATGTGATGTGTCTGGAGTCTTGATTTATGAAGCCTTGAAAAACTTGAATCAGAGATGAGAAACTATAATCCTGTAGTTCTTGTGTGTGTCTCACAGATCTCAGATGTTGTTCTTGATTTTCTCTTGTTATTATTCTTCTTGTCTGTCTCTATTGTCTGAAAATGATATATTGAAATCCAATCTTCTAGATAGCCGTTAACCAGTCATAAATGACTTCCTTAATTTATAACTGTCTCTGGAGGAAAGTCCTAAGTAACATTCTCCTTTTAGTCTCCTTGAAACTTGGTCCGGATTTATTGAAACGGCTACAAAATCCTTTGCATTAAATGCTGGATATGAAGAAATTTGAATTCCATAACTGACTTAATTTGAAATCCTGAAATCGTCGATCTCTCAAGAAAATCGTCGATCTGAGCTCGACTATCGTCGATCTGAGCTCAGAGATTGGATTTTAACTTGAAATAGAAATGTCGATCTGAGCTCGGAGATCGTCGAACCAAGTTCGATGACTCATTGAACTGATATCAGAGATAGTCGAACTGAGTTCGACGCCTCGTCGATCTGAGCTCGAGGATAATTGCCTTAGTCTTTCTGTACTTGTAATCTGATCTAAGAGGTCTTGGGGGCAGCTTTGAAACCTAAGTTCTAAGCCTTAGACCTATTCTAGTTGACCTTTAAATCTATATAATGAGGTCAAGACACACTCCTATGAACATAGTGATCCTTACCCAAATCAGTAATAGGATGTTCCAATAATCTCCCCCTATTTGGGTTAGGATTACTTTTTAAATGATTTAGGAATTAAAAAGCATACAAGCAAAAACAAATACAACATTGTAGAGTAATGAATAACAGCATTGCAGAAGCATATGAATAATCACAGCAGATTGTTCAGATATATATATATATATATATATATATATATATTGTTCAGCTTACATAATCAGTCCTTTTCCTTGCCCTTTTTGAATAGAATTTCTCTATAGGGATCTTGAGCTTCTTTCTTAGATCTTCTGTCATCAGTAGTACTTAGGGAGGTTTGAGATTTTGGTTGGGGACAACTGCCTCTGGGTGAAACTTCATGTAACTCTCTGGGTCAAAGAATTTTCTGGAAGAATATCTCTCAAGATCTTTCTTTCTTTATTCAGACAATGTTGTAATATTTGAAGTATCTTTTCCTTGTTCTCTTGCTTTATTTATCTGGTCTAATACAGCTAATTCCTTCATCCTTGCTGTCTATTGATAGTATCAGAAGGAGGAGCTCTTGAGGGAACAGTTTCTTTGAACTTATATGGGAATGGACCAGAAGTTGAATCAATTGGGCCTTGTCCTTCCCTTTGATAAGGATGCTATCTGGATTGTCCTCTTGAATATACTCTGTAACCTCTTTGATTTCCTCTGAATTGACCTCTTCTAGACTAGTAGCCTCTTTGTTGATGTCCTCTGGATTGTGATCTTTCTTGAACCTTAGAGGAACTTTGAGATATAACATGAGAGGTTTGAGGAGCTTAACCTCCACCAGATCCTGCATCTGGAGAAGGAGGAGGAGGAGGATTATGATGAGATGTGCCTTGGTCATATTTCCTTCTCTTCTTCATATCCTTCAATTGGTTTCTAGAGTATTGTATCCAAGGTTTAGTAATAGGACAGTCATGCAGTATATAGTAGGGAATATCATTATTATTAGTGGATTTTTCTGCAGGAACTCTCTTCATAGCCTTACTTCTTGCTTTCCTCTTCCTTGCAATGGTTGCAGAGGAATCATCAGAATCAGTCTTATATTCATCACTTTCAGAACTCTGGGGATTATCATACAGATCATCAATCCTTTTTAAATATTCCTGCTGTTGTTTAGTTTGTTTAGTTGAAGCAGCAGCAGGAATATGAGCAGTAACAGGAGCTGGAGCGGGAGCAAAAGTAGCAGGAGTAGAAATACTGACAGCAGGAGCAGGAGTAGAAACAATAACAACAACAGTAACAACAGAAACAACAATAGTATCTGAAACAATAACAACAGGCTCTGAAATAATATCAGCAGGCTCTAAAACACTGGCCTCTGTGAGTATCTCATCATTATCATCAACAGCAGTATCAATACAAACATCAGCAGCAGTAATTTCCACAGCCTTGATTGAATTGATATATGATAATATCAAGCTTGGATCACAGCTAGAAAAATGCATAATGGCCTTAGTAAGATCTTCAGCTTCCTGTGCTGGAAGATATCTGCTATAAAGAGCATCAAAATCTGAAAGTAGTGACCTGAGGTCAATTGCATTGAATGCTGGAACTGGAGTTGGAGCTGGAGTCACTGGCAGAGCTGACACTTCTTCTTCTGGAGCAGGCAGCATCACTTCTTCATTTGGCATCTCCCCCTACCTGGATTTAGTATAAACTGGATCAAGGCACCCCAAAGAAGGGATTGCCTGAGGAGGAGGGAAAGAAGAAAGCCTGGCAGATAACTCATTGATGGATTTGAGAAGTGGAGCCAAGGAGGTATCCAGCAAGAGTATTAGCCTGGGAGCTAACATATCATATAGCTTATCTGCAAGGGCAGGAATGTTTACTTGCTCAAGGGATGCTTGAGTAGAGGTAGAGGAGAAGGTTGCAGGAGTTGATGATGTTGGTTTAGCTGCTGAGATGTGGAGAAATGATGTGGATGGCAGTGGTATGGATGGTTCTGATATGGGAAAGGTGGTGATGGATGTCACTGGAATGGAGATGGATGGAGTGAAAGATGGTTGAGCAAGAATATCTTGTAGTAGTTGTTGGTAAGAAGTAGAAGATGATGGGGGATCTAGAGGTGATGAATGAGAATCATCCATGAAGGAATCATCTAACAGATTGAATGATGGAAGATGGATGGATGAATCAATGTCAAGAGGGGGATAGTAATGTAGAGGATGGAATTGCTCTTGATGAGTGGCTGGTGGTGGTGAAGAGATTGTTGGAGATGAAATTGAGATGGGAGAGGAAATTGTGAGTGGGGATGAATTTGAAATTGAAATGGTGGATGTAGGGATGGTTGAAGAAACTAGAGGTGGAGATGGTGGAGACGAGGAGGAGGAAGCAGCAGGCAATTCTTCTAGGTGGGCAGTTGCCTGAGGGGAAGTGACTGGAACAGTCCTTGTGCCTGAAGTGGTGGTAGCTGAAGGACCCCTGCTGGGTTTGGAAATCTGCCTGTCCCACTTTCTAAAGAGAGCACAGGAGAGTCTCTTGGAAGCATTGATGTGCATACAATTTGACACAAGCAATTGGGGGTATCTGTTATGCAAAAATAGGCCTAATATCCTCCCAAAGTTAACAAGGTTCTTGTTAATCTTCTTCTTAATTAAATCAAAAAAGATTTCTCTCCAATTCAGATGTTTCTTATCAACTAAAGCATCCATCAAACAAAACTGATACCAAGATATTGTATCATGAGCAGAATGTTTGGCTAATAAAACTTTTCCCACTACATCAGCTAAAAACCTATACTCTACTAAAAGGTTTTTCTTAAGCAAATTTTTAGGGTTTGGTGCTGAATGTCCCATTCTATCCAATATAGTAGAAAACTCTTCTCCAGACAATTCCACTGTATCATGTCCAGTACTTAATTGAAAAACTTCTGTTAGAAGAATAGGAGTAAGGGATACCTGGGTTCCTGAAATTGTCTCAATCACTGTATTTTGATCCAGGTTGTGGGCTGTATATACCCATTCTTTTATCTCATCTGCAGCCAACTTCATCCTTGTAGTCATGATTGTCACCAACTGTTGCTCCTTGAACAGCTCTAGAATATCCTTGAATATCTGATCACTTCCTTCAAACGAATCCATGTCTATATCAAAACCGATGTCAAACTTTATTGCGGCTAAGACAACAACGGAGACGGCTATGTTTTTCCTGCAAAAATGAACAAACAAGACCAAGTGTAGAGAGGTTTGGAGGGAAGGAAAGCTCTGCCGAAGGTATGAATGCGCAAAAGAGAATGACGGCCGAAAAATGATTTTAATATCAGGGTTCGACGCAGAAAAGGAAAGATTGTTGAACTCAGTTCGACGATCTGGGCTTCTAAAGGAATCTGAAAGGTCTTCAACATCGTCGATCTCCATTCGATGATATTGGAGAGCGTCGAGCTGCGTTCGACGATCTATGACCGGAAAGAGATAGCCTAGCACTATCTGGAAAACGCTGAGCACCGTTCGACGATTTCATGAGAACGTCGATCTCTGTTTGACGATCTTTGGGAAAAACGTCGAGCGCAGTTTAGAGTTCAGAAAGAACCTTAGACACTAGAAAAATCAAGTTTTTAGCCTAGTCTTGGTCAATTTTAAAGTTTCAAAATCTTGGATCTTAATTTAGACTTCCTCCATCTAACATTCCTAACTGATTTAGGAAGAATGTATGTTTCTTTTCATCTAAGGGTTTGGTGAAAATATCTCCCCTTTGCAAATCAGTTGGGACATATTGAAGTTCAATTTTATTCTTTTCAACATTATCTCTTAAGAAGTGACTTCTAATCTCTATATGTTTTGTCCTACTATGGAGGACTGGATTTTGGGCTATAAAAATAGCACTGGTGTTATCACAAAAGATTTTTGACTTATCTAAGTTGTAACCATAGTCTAGGAGCTGATTTTGAATTCACAATATCTGTGAGCAACAACTACCTACTGCCATGTATTCAGCTTCAGCAGTTGATGTGGACACAGATGTTTGTTTCTTACAAAATCAGGAGACAAGTCTGTCACCAAGAAACTGACAAGTTCCACTGGTGCTTTTCCTGTCTACTCTACATCCAACATAATCAACATCTGAAAATCCAGTTAATTTAAATCCTGAATCTTTTGGATACCAGAGACCTAGATTTGGACAACTTTTCACATACCTAAGAATCCTTTTTACTAATGTTAGATGTGACTCTCTAGGGCTTACTTAGAATCTAGCACAGATGCATGTAACAAACATTATGTCAGGTCTACTAGATGTAAGGTACAATAAAGAGCCAATCATTGCTCTATATGTTATTTGATCAACAGGTTTCCCATGTTCATCAGCATATAATATAGCATTAGTAGGCATAGGTGTTTTCATAGAGGATGCTTCAGACATACCAAATTTCTTAACCAATTCTTTTGCGTACTTGGTTTGAGAAATGAATATGCCATCAGCATGCTGTTTGACTTGTAATCCTAAAAAGAAGGAAAGCTCACTCATGCTACTCATTTAAAATTTTGAATGCATTAGGTCAGAGAACCTTTTGCACAAATTTGAATCAGTAGATCCAAAGATAATATCATCTACATAAATTTGTAATTGTAGGATATTGGACTTATGGGTTCTAATGAAAAGAGTTTTGTCCACTCTACCCCTTATAAAATCATTTTTCAAGAGAAAGCATGCTAAGGTCTCATACCATGCTCTAGGAGCTTGCTTGAGACCATATAATGCCTTATGCAATTTAAAGACATAATCAGGATGAGTAGGAGAGATAAAACCTGGGGGTTGTCTGACATAGACTTCTTCCTTGATATCTCCATTTAGAAAAGCACTCTTCACATCCATTTGATAGACCTTGAATCCCTTGTGAGCTTCATGAGCTAGGAATATTCTTATGAACTCTAACCTTGCAACTGGTACAAAGGTCTTGTCATAATCTATTCCTTCTTCTTGTGAGTATCCTTATGCAACTAGCCTTTCCTTGTTCCTTACAATAATTCCTTGATCATCCAGTTTGTTTCTGAACACCCATTTTGTTCCAACAATGGAATGATCTTTTGGTCTTGGTACTAGCTCCTAAACAGTGTTTCTTTCAAATTGATGTAACTCCTCTTGCATTGCAATGATCCAGTGTGGATCTTGTTCTGCATCTTGTATGGATTGAGGCTCAATTTGAGATAAAAAGCAGGTGTGCATTAGGTTTTGGTTGACCTGATTTCTGGTTTGCACACCAGCTGAGATGTCTCCAATCACTTGGGAGATTGGATGATCTCTTGATGTTACTAAATCAACAGGGGGTGTTGATTGTTCACCAACCTATGTTGTTGTTTCCTCTTGTGGAACAACAACTGGCTCTTCAATGGGTTCTCACCAAGGTGTTGAGTGTCCTCTTCATCTTCACTGCTTTCACCTTTTTGTTGGATAGGTGAAGGTGTTGTATCCTCTTCAATGATGTTTAACCTGTTCAAATTTTCTGAGAGAGAATGTACCTGCAAAGGTTCTATGGTAGAAGTATTCTTCTCCTTATAAGACATGTTAGTTTCATCAAAAGATGCATGTACAGATTCTTCAATTTTAAGAGATGATTTATTATACACCCTATAAGCTTTACTAATCATGGAGTATCCCAGAAACACTCCTTCATCAACTTTGGCTTGAAATTTTGCTATATATTTCTTGTCATTATTATGTATGTAGCAAATACAACCAAAATTTTTGAAATAGTCTACTTTAGGTTTCTTCCCTTTGAGTAATTCATAGGGAGTCTTGCCCTTCAGCTTCTGTATCAAACTTTTATTCAACACATAGTTTGAGGTGTTCACTACCTCTGCCCAAAAGGATAGAGGAAGGTGAGCATCTGTCAACAATGTAGTAGCAGATTCAATAAGGGTTATATTTTTCCTTTCAGCTACCCCATTTTGTTGAGGAGTTCTAGGAGTTGAGAAAGTGTGCTTGCTCCCTTCACTCTGACAGAACTCTTGCATAAGAAGAGAATCAAACTCTGTCCCATGATCACTTCTGATCAGGGCAATGTGAGTATTGAACTCAATCTGTATGCATTTGAGAAACTCTATCAAACACTTAAAGTTATCAGACTTCTTCCTCAGAAAGAACACCCATGTGAATCTAGAGAAGTCATCTACAACTACTAAAGTGTAAGATTTCCCTCCTAGGCTTTGTACTATAATGGGTTCAAAAAGATCCATGTGTAACGGATACAAAATCCTAGGTGAATCACTCTTATTAAGTGACTTAAAGCTATTTTTTGTTTGCTTGCCTAATTGACAAGCCATGCAATGTTCTTCCTTCCTGTAAGGGCCAGAAGGTAGTCGTCTAACAAGGTTGTCCTTGGATAGCATAGCAATGGTTTTAAGGTTTACATGTCCTAATCTCTTATGCCATAGTTCATTTGGTTTACTAAAAGAATTAAACCGACAGATATCAACCTTAGTTGATTGAAAATCTACAAGATAGATGTTACCTTTCCTTTTACCTATCAACACAGTTATGTTGTCCTCTAATTTGATTTTGCTTGAAGATTTATTGAATGTCACCTAGTAGCCTTCATCACACAATTGACTGATGCTAATTAAGTTGTGCTTCAGTCCTTCCACATAGGCCACCTTTTTGAATGTGACTGACCCTATCTAGACTGCACCATATCCCTTGGTCTGTCCAAAGTTTGAATCTCCAAATATGACTTTGGGTCCAAGCTTAGCTTTGAAGGATGTTAGATTATCCTTGCTTCCTGTCATGTGCTTTGAGCACCCACTATCCAGATACAATTGCTGGTTTATTGTTGGATAGGTCTTCACCTGCACATACAACAATTTATTTGTTTTTGACCCAGTTTACCTTGGGCCTAGGTTGATAACCTTAAAAAACTGAAATAAAAGACATCCCTGGTTGACTCTTATAACCTTCAGGATGATATCTCCTAGGAGGTATTATCCATTCAATATAAGGGTTGAAGCCTTGGGATGTAGGACATCTAGGATTTAAGTTTGACTTGCCCTTAAAAAAATGTTAAAAGCTCTGAGCTCTGTTCGACGATCTCTGAGCTGAGTTCGACGATCTTGGGTCAGATCGTCGAGCTTCATTCGAAGATCGACTTTGCCTGAGTTTAGAGTTCAGAGATCGTCGACCTGAGTTCGACGATTCAGCTTGAGATCGCTGAGCTCCGTTCGAAGATCGTCGAGCTCTGTTCGACGTTTTCCGTTGAACCTTATTTTTCTTAGGAATATCAGAATTCTTCCTAGCTACCTCTACAACTCCCTTTCCTTTATCTGAGATAAATTTTATTGGGGTTGTTAATACTATAGGTTGGCTGGATGAAGCACCCAAGCCCAGTGTACTGTTAAGTCTTGAATTCACTGTGCTTGTGATGTCCCTCAGTCTGATGCTTCTCCCATTAAGAGATTCTTCAAACTTATTTGCCTGAGATAGTTCACTTTTCAGTGAAGCTATCTCCTCCCTATAACATTCTAACTCCTCAGAG
The DNA here is from genome assembly GCA_039513925.1 of Platanthera zijinensis. NCBI lineage: Eukaryota > Viridiplantae > Streptophyta > Magnoliopsida > Asparagales > Orchidaceae > Platanthera > Platanthera zijinensis. The sequence continues at coordinate 77,312,647 of CM077091.1, forward strand.
AGTTTGAGGTTATCTGATTTTAAAGTGCTATGTTCAGATAGTTGATTTCTGAGAGAGATAATCACCTTCTCAGACTTGAGTAGGTCTAAACATAGTGCCTTAAACTCAAATTTAAAGTCATCTGAATCAAAATCAAAAGAGTCTATTACTTGATCTTCTTCAGCTTCAGGTTCAGATTCAGATCCTGACTCTTGTTCTGCATCTGAATTGTGTTGAGAGGCATTGATATCCATCATGCAGAAGTCTTTCTCTTGGGCATCATCTTCATCATCACATGAGCTTGATGAAGCCTCTGATTCCTCTTCAGTCTCACTCCAGATTTCAACTACAAATCCTTTCCTGGTGTGTTTGTTCTTGCTGGAGGAGGATTTGTCATTGTTGTTTCTCTTAGAGTCTTTGTCTCTTCTCCTTTCTTTCTTATCTTTCTTGTCCTTATTTTGATTCTCTGGACAGTCAGGCACAATGTGGCCTGGTTTCCTGCATCCAAAACAAATAATTTCTTTATTACTGGACTTGTCATACCTTGGCTTTTCATGGCCTCTAGATGACCTTTTTCTGAAGTCTTTTCTAGCCATCTTATATAATCTTTTTGCTAGTAGGCTCATTAACTCTTCATTTCCTGTGACCTTGTCTTCAGGCTGTTCTTCTAAAGCTTTAAAGCAATTGTCTTCTCCTTCCTTATTGTTGGAGAAGCTGTCTTTTGCTCTTCCTCTCTATTTTTGATGAGCAACTCATAAGACTTGAGCTTGCCCAATATGGCTTCAGTGGTGATCTCATTTAAGCTTCTGACATCCTTTATTGGCCAGATCCTTGAGTCCCAAGTGTTGGGGAAGCACATTAGGATCTTATCATTGAGTTCAGTCAGTGAGATCTCCTTGTCCAAAGTTTTTAATTCACTGACAATCATACTGAGTCTGTTATACATGTCAGCTACTGACTCTGTTTCTACCTTCTTGAAGTTCTCATACTGAGTTATGAGATGAGATCTTCTGTCCTTTCTCTCATCAGCAGATCCTGACACAAGCTCAGATAGCTTGTCCCATATTTCTTTTGCTGAGTTGCATTCAGCCACTTTTTGAAATATGTCTTTAGACATAGTCCGAGCCAATATGTTCATTGACTTAGCATCAACAACTTTCCACTTTTTGATTTCTGCATCTGTTCCTAAAGGGGGTGGAACAACACTTGTACTTGTACTTTCTAGAGGTCTTGGATACACTATCAAAACAGAATTATAGATATCCTCTTCAATAGAATTCATGTATAATTTAATCCTTGCCTTCCAAAGTGCAAACTTAGAAAGATTGCACACTGGAAGTCTGGTGCTTGCATAGTCTTTGTTCTGTGCCATGGATTTATATGAAAAGAAATATAACAGAAATAGCAACCCTCTATAAAAGGTTTATCTTATCAGAGATCTTTTGGTTCAGGTGTTAGCCTGTAAAAACAACCAACCTAGTGAAGATCTAGTTGTTGAATAACCAACCTCCCTCTGATACCAATTGAAAGTGAGGATAAGATCTACCTTTACTCTAGAGGGGGGGGGGGGGAATAGAGTATATTAAAATAATTTTGTAAATTAAAAAATTAATTTGCAGTGGAAGACTTAATGTAATTATAGTGTATTGTGCTTGCAGTAAATAAAAACAAAGTAAAGTAAGAAACAAAATCACAGCACACAGCAAATAAAACACAAACAACCAGAGGACACAAGGATCTATAGTGGTTCCCTAATCAACCTGGGTACATCCACTCTTCTACCACCCTAGGTAGGAATCCACTGCAGGAATAGTTGATCAGGTGTCCTGGGCACCAATGAGCTTTTGATAAGGTGCTCAAAAACCAAACCAGATTTTTTGATCAGGTGTCTTGCCACCACTGAGTTTTGACAAGGTCTCAGAAATCAAACACAAAACTTTTGAAGAGAGTTTTGAGTAACCCTTTTACAGCAAAATAAAAGAAAAGGAGGTGAAGTTGTTCTTCTCTGTTCAATCAGTCAAAGAGAAGACTAGTGGATTGATGATGTCAAAGCTCCCCCTGAGATTTGCAGTTTTTCAGGAGATGAAGCTTTGCATAGGGTGATAGGCCTTCAGAAAGATGAGATCTCCAGCAAATGATGATTTCAGCAAAGACTGAAATGTGATGTGTCTTGAGTCTTGATTGATGAAGCCTTGAAAAACTTGAATTAGAGATGAGAAACTGTAATCCTGTAGTTCTTGTGTGTGTCTCACAGATCTCAGATGTTGTTCTTGATTTTCTCTTGTTATTATTCTTCTTGTCTGTCTCTATTGTCTGAAAATGATATATTGAAATGCAATCTTCTAGATAGCCATTAGCCAGTCATAAATGACATCCTTAATTGATAACTGTCTCTAGAGGAAAGTCCTAAGTAACATTCTCCTTTTAGTCTCCTTGAAACTTGGTCCAGATTGATTGAAATGGCTACAAAATCCTTTGTATTAAATGCTGGATATGAAGAAATTTGAATTCCATAACTGACTAAATTTGAAATCCTGAAATCATTGATCTCTCAAGAAAATCGTCGATCTGAGCTCGACTATCGTCGATCTGAGCTCAGAGACTTGATTTTAACTTGAAACAAAAACGTCGATCTAAGCTCGGAGATCGTCGAATCGAGTTCGGCGACTCGTTGAACTGAGCTCAGAGATAGTCGAACTGAGTTCGACGCCTCGTCGATCTGAGCTCGACAATAATTGCCTTAGTCTTTCTGTACTTATAATCTGATCTAGGAGGTCTTGGGGGCAGCTTTCAAACCTAAGTTCTAAGCCTTAGACCTATTCTAGTTGACCTTTAAATCTATACAATGAGGTCAAGACACACTCCTATGAACATAGTTATCCTTACCCAAATCAGTAATAGGATGTTCCAACATGCCCGATCAGACTATTCCTATACTAAGGATATGGCTAAACACACCCCTAGGGCACACCACATTTATCCTACTTATGATGGTTTAGGGTATCCCCAAAATTTTAGAGACTGGCTTAAGGGATTAGAAATTTTTTTAAGTGTCACATATGGGATGACCACCAAAAGGTTAACATAGCCTGAGATTGATTAGTAGGTCGTGCCCGTGTGTTTTGGCTAAACGAAGAGCGTCGTGTCATTGGTAGTTATAAATATGCTTGGCCGGCAATGCGTAGCCTACTCACAGATCAATTTGATCCCGTCTATCTCCGCACTACTAACACCAAGCTAGTGAGTGAGTATCGTCATGGCGCTAGTCCCATACCTGCCTATAAGAATGATTATATACCTAACGCTAGATCATTTTTCCCAAGAGGCCAGCCTGCCCATAATGTACCTGCTACCACCTTTAGGGAAACCATTCCAAATATATCACATGTCTTGGACTCGAATAATGTTACTACTAGAGATTTGTCTCATTTAGCCTCGATGTCTAAGCCCCTTGAGATAGTGACTGATACCTCTGAGGATTCTTATGTGGATATTGAATCTCTGGATGATGAATTTGATCAGCTAGGTGAGAGTCTCCCTTCACTTATGATAGTGCCTGATGATTCTGATGAGTCTGAAAGTGGGGGATTTCCTAGTGATCTAGAAGACGATGTTTGGGATGATGATAGTCTTCCCTGTGAGAGTAGTACATTGCCTATTACTAGCCCTACTAGCATTGTGAATGATCATCCTAGTAGTAAGGGGCCTCTCCAAACTACGGTCCCCATCATGTTAGAGCTTACGATTACACCTACTGATGATATATCTGATGTTAGAACCCCTAGGTGATTTGGGCTAGGTTCTCTTCTTAGGTTGTGACCCATATTGTATAGAAGGTTCTCTTCTTAGTACATTGCCTATTACCTCCCTCTGATACCAATTGAAAGTGAAGGGATAGATACTACTCTAGAGGGGGGGGGGGGTGAATAGAGTTATCAAATTTTGCACAGACAAAACTTAATAGTCTACCCAACTCCCTTGGAGTGAAGTGCGGAATGAAAAGATTATAGATATTGATTTAACCTTAAAGCCTAACACAAGTGATGTGTACAAACACAAGCTAACTGTAATTACAGTTAAGCTTGGAAAAACCTAATCAGCAACTAGCAGCCTAGTTATATCTAATCACAGCCACAATGTAGGAATTAAACAATTGAATCCAGACGACACAAGGAGATTTATAGTGGTTCCCCAAACAACTTGGGTACGTCCACTCTTCTACCCACACGGTAGGAATCCACTCAGGTTTTTGATCAGGTGCCCTGCCACCAACAGAATCTAATTCAGGTAGATTCAGAAACCCTTTAGACTTTTGATCAGGTGTCTAAAAAACCAAGCACAGGTTTTTGATCAGGTGCCCTGCCACCAAGGGATACTTTTGAAGGGAGTAATAACCCTGTACAGGAGGGGGAAGAAGGTTAAGATGTCTTCTCTATTTTTCAATAGATTAGAGAAGCACAAAACTTGCACTGAGCTAGAATGCTCTAAAGAATCAAGGCTCCCCCTGGCTCAAAGATGTCCAGGTGAAGTCTTGCTTCAGTGCAGAAAACTCTTCAGAAAGTTCTGAAGGAAAAGCTACAGGAAGAAAATAAATGACAAAAAGAAATCTCTTCAAGCAGCTATTCTTCTTCTTCTTCTTCTTCAAAGAATCTCTGAGTTTGAACTTCCTGAAAGCAGGAGAACTCAGGTGAAGAAGAGATGAAGATCTTAACACTTCTCAGTTAGATGGAGTTTGCTGAGAGCAGGAAGCTTGAACGCTTGAAAGCTTGAATGAACACAGGTTGGCTATTAGCTTCTGTTAACTAGCTTGAATCCTTCAGCAAAGGGTTCTTTTTATAATCATCATCAAGCAACGGCTCTCTTCCATTTGAATTATTTGTCTTCTTGTGAGCCTTGAGACCTGGGCTGTAAATATCAAAGAAGACAGAAATATCTCTGCAGCAAAACATTATATAAAAAGGAATAAACCTCTTTCTAAGAAGCTGCAGGCTTAAATCAAATAATCAGAAGGACTAAATAAAGTCACATCAGAAATAATCTCTTTATAGCAAAGAAGAAGACTTTTCAGTCCAACGGCTATAAAGGGCTGTCAGCAGATAAAGTAAATTATAATGACAGCTAATAAGACAAACAACTTTATCTTAAAAGATTTGAACTCAGGCAAAAAGAATGAAGCAAATAATGCCTGGAAACTTTATCATACAGCTTGAAATAATATGCCAGAAAATGTATTAAATAAATAAATATAATAAATAAATACAAAATACAAAGGCAGGCAGAAAGCGTCGAACGACCTTCGGAGATCGTCGACCGACGCACGGAGATCGTCGATCTATCGGGCAGATAGTCGAACGATCCAGATAGTCGACCTATCGAAGAAGATAGTCGAACTACCCCGGCAGATAGTCGACCTATCAGAACAGATAGTCGAACTATCAGATAGTCGATCTATCTAGGACAGATAGTCGAACTATCAAGCGCACAGAGATAGTCGACCTATCAAGCAGATAGTCGACCTACCTCAGAAAATAGATAATCGACCTATCAACAGATAGTCGACCTATCAATGCAGAACAGATAGTCGACCTATCAACAGATAGTCGAACTATCAGCGCAGAACAAATAGTCGACCTATCAACAGATAGTCGACCTATCAGCGCAGAACAGATAGTCGACCTATCAACAGATATTCGAACTATCAGCGCAGAACAGATAGTCGACCTATCAACAGATAGTCGAACTATCAGCGCAGAACAGATAGTCGACCTATCAACAGATAGTCGACCTATCAGCGCAGAACAGATAGTCGACCTATCAACAGATAGTCGACCTATCAGCGCAGACCAAAGCGTCGACCAACTGATAGACGATCGTCGATCAGTCGATAGACGATAGTCGAACGGCGTTCGACTATGGTCGAACGAAAAACCTACTTAACCAAATTCTCAATTTGGAAAAGCGAGGACTCTACAGCTAGACTCCTAACCATTGACCATAGATATTTCTTGGGTCAAAGGGGCACAAAGGAGAGGACTGAACTCAAATTAAATTAGGGTACCAACAGATGATGATAGTCTTCCCTGTGAGAGTAGTACATTGCCTATTACTAGCCCTACTAGCATTGTGAATGATCATCCTAGTAGTAAGGAGCCTCTCCAAACTACGGTCCCCATCATGTTAGAGCTTACGATTACACCTACTGATGATATATCTGATGTTAGAACCCCTAGGTGATTTGGGCTAGGTTCTCTTCTTAGGTTGTGACCCATATTGTATAGAAGGGTCAAATTTTATGTGTTTCTAGAGTCTAGGCAATGTTCTTAGAGTCAACAGATCAAAGGACCAACCTACAACACTGTTAAAGACTCAATACTTAGAGAAATCAAGAATTAGAAAAAGAAATCTAGATTCGTCGATCTCAGGTCAACGATAGTCGTGCTCAGCTCGACTAACTCAGAGCTAAAATCTCTGAGCTGAGCTCGACGAACTCCGTTCTCAGATCGACTAACTCTTCAACACTCAGCGCCATAATTCACTCAAACCCAAGGCTAACTCAGAGACAAAGAACACTCGACGCCAGATGTGCTATTCACTCAACGCCAACAGATTGACCAAGTTCTTAGGTCGACTAACTTCACAGTCTCAGGTCGACGAACATAGAGCGCAGAATTAGTCAGTTTATGCACATCAGTTGATTCACAGAGCTCAGGTCGACGAAAGCTGATCTCAGTTCGACGAAAGCTGATCTCAGTTCGACGAAGGCTGATCAGAGGTCGACGAAATCTCAGGTAGACGAAAGCTGATTAGAGGTCGATGAAAGCTGATCTCAGGTCGACGAAAACTGTAAGACATTTTGTTATTTATTCTTTCTCTTTCCGTCTCATCATTTTATATCTATTATAGGCTATTAATTCCCTTGTAAATCAATGCACTTATATTCTCTGAATAGAGCCGTTACTGGCAGCATTGATTGCTAACATCCTCCATGGAATTAATTGCTTATATCTCAGGACAGACATAGAATAGAATAATGGACAACATTCTTGCCATTTTTCGTTCCCAAGATTTCGGCTGAACATTCATTGTAGAATTTTTTTTAAATTCGACTAAGTTGCAGTTATCTGATACATATCTCCCTGCCAAGAAAAGCACAAGAGACAGAAGAGCAGAGATTGATCATCAACTAGAGTCACAACAAAGAAAACATCCCAAAGTGTAGTGAAAAACATCTCTCAAAAAATTGACTGCTCTCAAGAGAAGAAGAAAGAACAACCATCACCATCAAGAGTCTTTCTTTCTCTCCCTCTTTGTTTTTAGGGATCTCAAGTGACAACAACATTCAAATCAGTCAAGGATCTCTGAAAAGCTAAAGGCCTACTCACCCTTTTACAAAGCTTCCTCTCCTGAACCATTCAAGATCTTAAGGGGAGCTTTGTCATCAACAACTCAGAATCCACATAGTCTTCTCACTGTGTTTTGAGAAAAGAAGACTTTCATCAAAATCTCATCCCACCTCTGTACAAGGTTTTAATTCCCTTCAAAATTATTCTGGTTGCAAGTCTCCTTCCAAAAGACTTTAGGTTTGGTTTTTGAGTACCTGATCAAAAGCTCATTGGTGGCAGTCACCTGATCAAAACCTGTAGTGGATTCCTACCTAGGGTGGTAGAAGAGTGGATGCACCCAAGTTTGGGAACCACTATAAAATTCTTGTGTTGTCTGTGTGTCTGTGATCTTCTCTTGTGCTTGTGTTGTGATATAATGTTTGCTGTGCAGCTTAGTTACTTTTCTCTAGTTCACTTGCTGCACTTGTACACTCACCTTTTTTTTCAGCAAAAGGGAAAAGTTTTCAAAAACTCTATTCACCCCCCCTCTAGAGTTATTTAGAGCTTACCCTATCTTTCAATTGGTATCAGAGGAGGTTAATCATATCATACAGGCTTACACCTGGATTAATCAAGCTCCTCAGGATAAACTCTTAAAAAACTTTAGTAGTCTCTCTGATTATATTTTAGTTTCTGATATCATGGCACAAAACAAGGATTATGCCAGCACCAGACCTCCAGTTTGCAACCTACAAAAGTTTGGAATTTGGAAGGCAAGAATCAAGCTGTACATGAACTCTATTGATGATGATATTTTTAATTCTATCTTGACAGGACCACCAGCTCCAGTAGCCTCTACCTCAACTCCATTAAATCTCAGTGCAGTGCCTTCTCCAGAACATACTGATGCACATAAGAAGGCAAAGATTACTGATGCCAGAGCCATGAACATACTGGCCCAAACTATGTTAGATGACATATTTCAGAAGGTTGTTGAATGTACATCTGCTAAAGCTATTTGGGATTCCCTCAACCAAATGGTAGCAGGCTCTGCTGATGAGAGGAAGGACAGAAGATCAAACCTCATATCCCAATATGAGAACTTCAGAAAAGATGAAGCAGAATCTGTAGAAGTAATGTATAACAAGCTGAGCTCCATCATCAGTGAGCTCAGAACATTGGATAAAGAAATCACTTTAACTGAAGTCAATGACAATATCCTTATGTGCTTCCCTAACACATGGGATTCCAGAATCTGGCCCATCAAAGAAGTCAGAAGCATGAATGAAATCTCAACAGAATCTCTACTTGGAAAGCTCAAATCCTATGAGCAACTGGTCAAGTCAAGAGAAGCTGCAGTTGAACCAAAAGCTTCAACACCTACCAGGAAGGAACAAAACTTAGCACTAAAAGCTGCAGAAGAATCTCCCAGCCTATCTGCTAATGAAGAAATTATGAGTCTCTTTGCTAAGAGATTCTCTAAAATGGCAAGAAAGTACTTCAGGAGGATGTCTTCAAGGAATGAAGATAAACCCAGGTATGATAAGACCCCTTCTAAAGAAGTTGTCTGTTTTGGGTGCAGGAAACCAGGACATTTCATCTCAGAATGTCCAGAAGCTCAAAAGAAAGACATAAGGCATGAGAAGGAGTCAAGAAGACATCAACACAATAAGGCCTCCTCCAGCAAATACAAAAAGAAGGAGAAGGGCTTTGTGGCTAAAACCTGGAGTGATACTGAAGATGAAACATCCTCATCCAGTTCCAGTGAAGATGATACTGAAGAAAAGAAGGCAAGAGAAGTTTGCCTTATGACAATAGATGCTGGAAGCAGTAGATCAAACTCAGATGAATCAGAAGATGAAGAATTCCTCTTTGAAGAAGATCAGGTAATTGCTTCATATGATTTTAAGTCTAAAGAATTCAATTCTGAATTTAAACTATTGTGTTTAGACCTAATAGGATCTGAGAAGGAAATAACACTTCTCAGGGAAAAAAATATTAGAACAAGAAAAAATCATTGCTGATAATGAATAATTAACTAAAGAATTAAACCTAGCTAATCAACAAATAATGTTCCTAAAATCTAAATTAAGTAAGGCTAAGGATCTAGAAGAAACCTTAAATGGTAGAAGTTTACAACTGATAGACATAACTAGCATAGTCAATACAAGATCTAGTAATAACAAACTAGGATTAGGAGCCTCATCTAGTGAACCAATCCTTAGTCAGAAAAATCAACTATCAAAACCCATAAGTTTTATTTCTGAAAATGGTAAGAAGAATACTGAACAAGTAGAGAAAGTCAATGAAGTGCTTAAATAACTAGACCTTAAGAAAACAAGTTAGAAAAAGAAAAACACATAATATAACTATGTTCAGCAAATTTCGTCGAACTCAGAACGACAAAATGGGTATAGTTCATCGAACTAAGAACGACGAATTCTGAACGCAAATAATAATGTAATCTATTCTTCGAACTGGGATCGACGAAACCAGTATGGTTCGTCGACCAGAGATCGACGTTTTTGGGGCTCTGAGAATGGATACTTCCATTCTTCGAGCAGATATCGAAGAACTCAACCCCGATCGTCGAGCTTAGGTCGACGAACATACCCAAATTTGTTAGATCTAGTTCATAACCAGAGTAATCTAAAAACTAATAAATCCTTTAATCCCTTTAGTCAGTGGGTCATACCTCCTAGAAGGTATCATCCTTTAGGTTATAAGGATCAACCTGAATGCTCTTTTATTTTTAGTTTTGGCTATGTTAAACAACAAGGACCCAAGGTAACCTGGGTCAAAAACTGCTAATCCTCTTTGCAGGTAGAAGAGAACCCTGTCACTCAAAACAAGTGGTACCTGGATAGTGGTTACTCTAAAATTTGACAGGTTGCAAAGAATGCCTAATCAACTATAAAACCTAAACTGGACCTAAAGTAATCTTAGGGGACTCAGGCTTTGGACTGATAGAAGGCTATGGTGACTTCAATTGTGGAGCTGTCACATTCAAAAAAGGTGACTTATGTAAATGGTCTAAAGCATAACCTAATATCAGTAAGCCAACTATGTGATACAGGTTATCAAGTAAGCTTTACTAACTCTTTATGTGTTATTTCTTTAAACAACAAAACTATTTTAACAGGAACTAGATAAGGCAACATCTACTTAGTAAACTTTGAATCAGCTAAATCTGAAATCGGTTTATTCAATTCTGTTAGCATTCAAACTACTTTATGACACAAAAGACTAGGACATGTAAATCATAAAAATATAGCTAGGTTATCTAAGGACAATCTTGTTAGAGGTTTACCTTCTGGTCCCTACAAGAAGGAAGGCCTCTACAGGGCTTGTCAACTAGGCAAGCAAACTAAATATAGTTTCAAATCCATTAATAAGAGTGATTCACCTAGAATTTTGTATTTGCTCCATATGGACCTTTTTGGTCCTATTGTTGTACAAAGTCTAGTAGGAAAGTCTTATACATTAATTATTGTAGACGACTTCTCCAGATTCACATGGGTTTTCTTTTTGAGAGCTAAGTCAGATACTTTTCAAGTTCTTACAGATTTTCTCAAGAACATACAGATTGAGTATTCTACTCAAGTTGTATTGATCAGAAGTGATCATGGCACTGAGTTTGAATATCTTCTTATGCTAGAGTTCTGTAGGAAAGAAGGTATAAGACACTACTTCTCAGCTCCCAGAACTCCTCAACAAAATGGAGTAGTTGAAAGGAAGAATAGAACACTCATTGAAGCTGCAGGTACATTGCTTGCAGATGCTTACATGCCTCTATCATATTGGGTAGAAGCAGTAAGCAAAGCAAATTATGTCTTGAATAGAAGCCTAATACATAAACTAAAGCTTAAGACTCCCTATGAACTACTCAAAGGGAAGAAACCTATAATCACCTATTTTAAAATATTTGGATGTATATGCTATATTCACATTAATGACGAGAAACATCTCAGAAAGTTTGAAGCTAAGGCTGCAATGGGAATTTTTCTAGGATATTCCCAAGTCAGTAAGGTATATAGGGTGTTTAATAAATGAACACTAAAAATTGAAGAACTTATGCATGTGACATTTTATGAATCTAACATGTTTTACAAGGAGAGAGATATCTCTACCAACAATCATTTACAGGTACAGAATTTGTGTGAGAGCTTGGATGATCTAAACCTTACCTCAAAGGTTTAATCACATCCCTCTCCATAAGTTATATCAGAAGCTGAAAGTGAAGAAGAGATTGTGGAAGCAACTCAGTCTTCTACAATAGTTAACACAATTCCACAAGAGGAATTTATTCAAATAACTGTTGCTGAACCAACTTCTCTTAATGATTTTGTCACACTTAGGGATCACCCTAGATCTCAAGTAATTGGATACATATCAGCAGGAGTGCAGACAAGGCATCAACTCAACCCTGATGTGATGCTTGCCTGCTTTCTCTCTCAAATTGAGCCTCAATCTATATTTGATGCAGAGCAAGATCCAAACTGGATTATTGCAATGCAAGAGGAACTCAATCAGTTTGAGAGGTGTAAAGTTTGGGACTTAGTTCCAAGGCCTAAGGGTTATCCAATAATTAGGACTAAGTGGGTATTCAGAAACAAACTTGATGCCCAAGGTGTGATTGTGAGGAACAAGGCAAGGCTTATTGCTCAGGGATACATGCAAGAGGAAGGAATTGATTATGATCAAACCTTTGCACCTGTTGCAAGACTTGAAGCCATCAGAATTTTCTTGGCCTATGTTGCTCATAAGAAATTCAAGGTACATCAAATGGATGTCAAAAGTGCTTTTCTCAATGGGGAACTAAAAGAAGAAGTATTTGTGGAATAGCCACCAGGTTTTATCTCTTCAACTCACCCCTCCTATGTTTTTAAATTACATAAGGCTCTCTATAGTTTAAAGCAAGCTCCAAAAGCTTGGTATGAGACCTTAGCCAGCTTTCTTTTAGAGCATGGTTTTTCAAGAGGCATGGTTGATAGAACCCTTTTTACAAAACTGCATCATGATAAAATTCTATTAGTACAAATATATGTAGATGACATAATCTTTGGCTCTATTGATCCAAATCTGTGCAAAAGATTTTCTGATCTAATGCACTCATGGTTTGAGATGAGTAGCATGAGTGAGTTATCATATTTCCTTGGTCTCCAAGTGAAACAAACCCCTGAAGGAATCTTCATCTCTCAGTCTAAATATGCTAAAGAGCTTATTAAGAAGTTTGGGATGAATGATGCCTCTATCATGAAGACTCCCATGGATTCCAATGCTGTTATAGATGTTGATGAATCTGGAAAACCAATTGATCAGACCAAGTATAGGGCCATTATTAGATCCCTACTGTATTTAACAGCAAGCAGGCCAGACATTATGTTTGCCACATGTTTTTGTGCTAGGTTCTAGGTGAACCCTAAAGAATTGCACCTTATTTTCTTAAAAAGGATTTTAAAATATATAAAAGGTTGTCAAGATCTAGGCCTTTGGTATTCAACAGAATCAGCATTTGTGTTAACTGGATTTTCTGATGCTGATTATGCTGGATGCAGAGTAGACAGGAAAAGCATCTCAGGAACTTATCAGTTCCTTGGTGTCAGACTTGTATCTTGGTTCTGTAGAAAGCAAACATCTATTTCAACTTCCACTACCGAAGCTGAGTATATGGCTGCAGGAAGTTGCTATTCACAGATTTTTTGGATACAAAACCAACTACTGGATTATGGTATCAACTTAAATAATTCAACTATACTATGTGATAATACAAGTGCCATTTCAATTGCACAAAATCCAGTATTGCATTCTAGAACCAAGCATATAGACATTAGACATCATTTCATTAGAGATTATGTTGACAAACATAAGATTAAACTTGAATTTATCTCTACTGATTTGCAAAGAGCAAACATATTCATTAAGCCATTAGACTCATCCAAGCATCTGTTCTTTGTCAATCAGCTTGGTATGATAAATGGTCAGGATTTAATCAAATGCTCTGTCTGTAGTCAAAGAATTGTCTCTGTTTGTTGACCTGAGATCGACGAACTGATAACTATTCTTGAAAATTTTCGTCGACCTAAGATCGTAGAAATCTCTTAGTATAGCTCATTCGTCGATAAGAGGACGACGAATTATATCTTTACAAGTTTTCTGCAAACAAAGAAAACTTTCCCTCTCTTCGTTCTTAGATCGATGAACTTTGTCCTTTACGTAATTTTCGTCGACCTGAGATCGAAGAATCTTGAGTTTTCGTTGGATTGAGATTGTTATTTCATATTCCAAAAAATACTATATCTGGCTTTTCTTCGACCTCAATCCCGTGCTTTCAGAATTTCCCTCCTACACTTGATCTTGTGTTTTCTCTTGTAGGATTGCTCTTTCTCTCTCTCATTCGATCTTAACGTCACAAATGGCCGCTACTGGATCAACCGACATAAAGTTCGATCATGGTTTCGATATTGATTTTGACTCTTTCCAACAGTCAGATCAAATTTTCATAGATATTCTACAGCTATTTGAGGAACAAAATCTGAAGCAGTTCATGTCTGATAGAATCAGGATTCCTATGACGGAAATCAAGGAATGGGTTGGCTCTTCTTCTTCAACAAAGATTAAAATGACTGGGACTATCAGTGGTACTCAGGTGATTCTTTCTCCCTCCGTTCTCTCTGAACTTTTCAATTTGAAAACTGGAGAAGATGATCTAGAACTAGATGATAAGGAATATGAAGATTTGCTGGCTGTTATGGGTCACTTCGGCAAAAAACCTAACAAACTGTATAAGAAAAATTTCTCCCCGACATATAAATTTCTTGCGGATGTCGTTGGGAAGGTGATGTTTGCTAAGCATACAACACATGACTACATCTCCAGGCAACAGTTCCTGGTTATGGCTTCCCTGGTCAGTAAGAGAATTGTGAACTGGCCACAAATTCTGTTTGACCTAATCAGGAGAAAGAACATCAAAAAGGAGGTTTGCTATGGCAGAATCTTGGGCTTGTTCCTGAAAGCCAAGGCCAATGCACTACTGCTATCTCAGACAACATGCATCAATGCATCTAAGAAGCTTTCATCTGCCCTCTTTAGCAGAGTTAGAGAGGACTTTCATAAAGCCATCTAAGGGCAGGTACTCTTCCTCTAAATCTTCTGAAAGTACAAGGGCTACATCAGCCACTCCTCACCCCTCTGCAGAGATTCTATCCACCCCTCCACCTCCTCCTGATTCTCAAGCTCCATCTCAGCCTCAAGTTCAATAAATCCCAGCCTCCATTTCTCTTCTAATACATACCCCTACACCTCCAACATCTCCAATTCCTTCTTCCCCTACACATATTCCATCCAATTCTCCCACTCCTAGGGCTGATGCTTCAATCCCATCTTTCAATTTACTTTCATTTTCTCTGAACACTCCTTCTCCTCACCAATTTCCTTAACAAGACCCCCTTGCAGACACTTCTAACCAACCATCTCCTCCAGCAACTATCTTCACTACCTCTATCTCTTCTCAACCACCTCCTGCCCAAACATCTGACTCCACATCTTTGAATCCCTCTATCATCCAACCACTTCTTGAGCTCCTCAAGCCTATCCTCCAAACCATCATTACAGAGGCTATTTCCCCTCTGTCTATCTCCATATCATCTCTTTCTTCTCAAATCTTTACCCTCGCCTCTACCATCTCTTCATCTTGGGGCCTGGCTTCAGTACATACTGAAACCAGGCAGGGGGAGATACTTAATGATGAAGTAGCAACAACAGCAGCAGCATGAACAAATGTTGATATGGAACCAGATTTTCTACATTTTCTTGATACTGATATGGAATTAGATGATATAGATGTAGATAATCAAGGTACAAATATTATAGTATTCAATGCTCAAGAGACCAGCTTGCCAGAAGTTCTGCCTGGAAGGGTCTACTTCATTAAATCTAAAGTAAATCTACATACTCTGATGAAAATTTTAGGATCTTATATTCAGTTCTGCCTCTCCTCTCCCACTCAATCATCCAGAGCAATAGTTTGCTACACCTCCCTTGCAAGTTCAGAAGTGTTAGCCATTATAAAGAAAAGTCTGATAGCTCCTCCAGTAGCATTATATGAACAAAGATCTAGCCCTCCTGGGCCAACTTATATCATGGATAATAGCCCTATTCCTAGTTTAGATGATCTAATAAATCAGGACATTTATATGGAAGCTAAAACAGCTGAAGCTGAAGTTGTTCCCACTCAAGCTAGCAAAGAAATTCCCAAGGATCTGATCAGTCAGATTGGTGAAATGAATGACAATCCTTTGTCTTCTGATGATGATGATAATGATGATGATGATGATTCTGATGATGCTCTAAAGAGGAAGCTAATCTCCAAGAAAAGGAAAGCACCTCCTCCACCTGCTCCAAAACCTAAGTCTACAAATGATATTCCATACTACATTCTGCAAAACATAACTCCTTATAAGGGTTTGCCAGCTTGGATGTGGCTATCAAAGAATGAACAAAAGAGAAGAAAGAAAAGCAGAAGATACTCTCCTCCACCTGAGAAATTCAAAAGGGATCCTCCTCCTCCTCCTCCAGCTGCAAGTGCCTCAGGAACCTTATCTCAGAGCTCAGAAGGATTCACTAAACCTACTCTCACTAAAACTTATCAGAGACAGGGAAGACCTTCTCACTCTTATGGAGACAGTCAGCATAAACAGAGACATCAGTCTTATTCCAGACATCAGTCAGCTCAACAGTCTATCCCTCAGCCAACATTTTCCCCTCCTCCATCTCCTGGCAAAGCTAATGACCCTGAAGAACCTCCAATTCCAGCTTATGATCCTGAACCTAGTCTAACTACAAGAATGGCTAGATTCAAGGAATCTGTGGCTCTCTCACAAATCAGGCAAGCCAAAGAAAAAGGTCAAGACTCTTCTCAGTTCTCCACTATGTCTAGCTACAGGAAGAAAGAGTTTGAAAGATATCGAGTAGGAAAATTATTCAATACTGATGAATACATGAGTCTACATCCTGAAGCAGTGGTTCAAAGAACTACCTCACAAAAGACTATTGGTGATGCTGATATGACCATGACTATGAAGCAAGCTCATGATCCAAACAGGATAATCAAATTTGCTAAGCCTTCTGATTCTGACAAGAACATTTAAATTGTTATTTTCTGTGCTTTCTGTGAACAATCGGGGTACATAGCTTTATAAAAGTACTGATAGCTTATTTATTCTATCAGTTATCTCAATTTTCATGCGATGTTTACCTCACTTTGTCTTGTGATCTTTATTTGGTTTTTGTTGAAGTAACCTTACCCAAATAGGGGGAGATTGTTGGAACCCCTAGGTGATTTGGGCTAGGTTCTCTTCTTAGGTTGTGACCCATATTGTATAGAAGGGTCAAATTTTACGTGTTTCTAGAGTCTAGGACATGTTCTTAGAGTCAACAGATCAAAGGACCAACCTACAACACTGCCAAAGACTCAAACTTAGAGAAATCAAGAATTAGAAAAAGAAATCTACATTCGTCAATCTCAGGTCGACGATAGTCGTGCTCAACTCGACTAACTCAGAGCTAAAATCTCTGAGCTGAGCTCGACGAACTCCATTCTAAGATAACCTAACTCTTCAACACTCATCTCCATAATTCACTCAAAGCCAAGGATGACTCAGAGACAAAGAACACTCGACGCTATATGTGCTATTCACTCAACGCCGACAGATTGACCAAGTTCTTAGGTCAACTAACTTCACAGTCTCAGGTCGACAAATATAGAGCGCAGAATTAGTCAGTTTATGCACAGCAGTTGATTCACAGAGCTCAGGTCGACGAAAGCTGATCTCAGTTCGACGAAGGCTGATCAGAGGTCGACGAAATCTCAGGTCGACGAAAGATGATTAGAGGTCGACGAAAGCTGATTAGAGGTCGACGAAAACTGTAAGACATATTGTTATTTATTCTTTCTCTTTCTGTCTCATCATTTTATATCTATTATAGGCTATTAATTCCCTTATAAATCAATGCACTTATATTCTCTGAATAGAGCCATTACTGGCAGAATTGATTGCTAACATCCTCCATGAAATTAATTGCTTATATCTCGGGACAGACATAGAATAGAATAATTGACAGCATTCTTGCCGTTTTTCGTTCCCAAGATTTCTGCTGAACATTTTTTGCAGAGTTTTTTTTGAATTCGACTAAGTTGCAGTTATCTGATACATATCTCCCTGCCAAGAAAACCACAAGAGACAGAAGAGCAGAGATTGATCATCAACTAGAGTCACAGCAAAGAAAACATCCCAAAGTGCAGTGAAAAACGTCTCTCAGAAAATTGACTGCTCTTAAGAGAAGAAGAAAGAATAACCATCACCATCAAGAGTCTTTCTTTCTCTCCCTCTTTGTTTTCAGGGATCTCAAGTGACAACAACATTTAAATCAGTCAAGGATCTCTGAAAAGCTGAAGGCCTACTCACCCTTTTACAAAGCTTCCTCTCTTGAACCATTCAAGATCTTAGTGGGAGCTTTGTCATCAACAACTCACAATCCACATAGTCTTCTCACTGTGTTTTGAGAAAAGAAGACTTTCATCAAACTCTCATCCCACCTCTGTACAGGGTTTTAATTCCCTTCAAAATTATTCTGGTTGCAAGTCTCCTTCCAAAAGACTTTAGGTTTGGTTTTTGAGCACCTGATCAAAAGCTTATTAGTGGCAGTCACCTGATCAAAACCTGTAGTTGATTCCTACCTAGGGTGGTAGAAGAGTGGATGTACCCAAGTTTTGGGAACCACTATAAAATTCTTGTGTTGTCTGTGTGTCTGTGATCTTCTCTTGTGCTTGTGTTGTGATATAATGTTTGCTTTGTAGCTTAGTTACTTTTATCTAGTTCACTTGCTGCACTTGTACACTCACCTTTTATTTCAGCAAAAGGGAAAAGTTTTCAAAAACTATATTCACCCCACCCCCTCTAGAGTTATTCAGAGCTTACCCTATCTTTCATCTTAGTTGTTTTAGGAGCCTGTGAGTGAGGATTTCCCTATTATTATTGATTACCCTGACTTAACAGATGTTCCAACTGATTGGGAAGACTTACCTTATGCAAAAGGGTTATGTTTGGATGATGTTTGAGTTGCGAACCCGAATGATAGTTATTTAATGATATCACCTTTGTCTGCTCCACCTGAATTAAAATTTCCATTGGGTTCGATTTTGCCCATTTCTGAGGCCATTACTGATTTTGAAGTAGACGACTTGACTAGTGTGTTAGAAGAAATTATAGACGAGGAAGTGGTATTATTGGACGATTCTTTAGTTTTATCCCCGGTTGAGTGTTCAGTGATGTTAGCATCGATAGGTAAAATTAATTCTGATTTGGATTTCCGGAGTTTGATTTCACCGACCCTTCCTCCTATTTTTGTGCCCGCATTAGTAGATATTTTAGGTAGTGGAGTCGGTAGGCCTAGACTTAGTTGTTGTAACACGACCACTATATTAGTTCCTATTTTGGCGTTGCCTCAATAATTAGATATCAACAAGTTGAGTGCGCTAGTTTTTAGTCTGTTCACCGCTCCGTGTAGCTCTGACTACGTGATACACTTGACTACTCATTTCTCTTCGTGTCCGGCTACGGTTCCATCCTCGTATGTTTGTGAGTCTTTGGCTATTGTGCCACTGGATGTGGTGTCTCTTTCACACACCTATAGACCACACCTATTCGCAGAAATTTACCCACCGCCATTTGATGACCCTTTTTCCACCCGTTAGTGACCACGGTTAGGCCACATGTTTGTATCGCTCACATCTGTTGTCACACCCGAGAGCATTCAACTCTATTTGTATTTATGCTGAGCAGTTTCCCTTGGCATATCTTCATGCCAAGAGTGATTATATTAATTATAAAATTAGGACTGAAACTTTGAAGCCTATGAAAATCATCTTTGATTTTAAGGCTCCCATACCCCCGGACTTAACTCCTTTTTCCTCTGTATTTGGGTTTAGTCACATAGCGCATGGGTTCACACCACACGGTAGCGAGATATTTAGGCGCACTTTTAATAAGTTACTCTATATAGTTGCATCTTATGATTACTTATATGCTTGTTGCTCGCCGAATGAGATCGTGCACGGATTTAAAGCACAAGTGCCTTTTGACTTTATTTTGTTTCCACTATCTGATAATCCAAGTCAACTCGCACTAGTTTATGCCTCTCATGTTCAAAAATTATATAAGCACAGTAGTGAAGCGCTAACAATACGAGTTATATTTTATAAATTTCATACTAGTTTACATAGAAGAGCGTCTCACTATATGATTTGCGATTTAGTTTTGGTGCGTCTCGTCCCTGAACGGTTGCCTTCGGGCACTATAGAGAGTTGGCGAGTTGGTGAGCTGGACCTTTTGCGGATATTAATGAAATTAGGAGAACACACATATCGTTTGAAGTTTTCCACTTATTGGGGTAATACCCCTATTTTTAATGTTTCTGATTTAACGCTATATGTCTCTCCACCACTTGAATTATCTGCCTGTCCGTTTGGTTCCACCTTGCTCTCTTATGGTTTGGGTAGTGAGTTTGTGCCTGGATCGCTCTCTTCATCGGTCTTCACTGGAAGTACGTTGGTAGTTGATTTAGAAACTTATCTTCCTTTATTGCCTAATGCTTTTCCAAGGGTCCCCAGGACCAACTTTTTTGCATTACAGGATACTCCAAGTTGTTGTGCTCTCTTCTCCAAGTGGTGATGTTTGCTGCTACGTGTTTCTTATGGATGAAGCTCTCCTACACCGGTACTTTCAGACCAACTCATCGGTGATGAGTACATTTGAGCGGGGGAGGATTGATGGAGATGACGACCCACAACATTTTGAAGATGGCGACGATATGCTTGCAGATGACCATGTGGAGCGTCGCCATAATAGCCGTCCTGAACGCCAACCTATATATTATTAATTAATAATAATTATTAATAAATTATCATTATTTAATAATTCATTTGTATGTTTGGTATTTTATGTCGCAATGTTATTTTTCATTTCATGTATGATGGGTGCTTATAACCATCAATTGTTATTTTTATTTCTTGTTCTTAATTATTATAATTGTTATGCCATGATGGGTGCAAATAACCATCATGAGTGGGTTAATTTTCTATGGTGGAGATTGAGTGGTGTAGCCTATATATAGGCATGTATGTTTCATATTTTGAAGAAGAAGAAGAAAATATTGAAAACCTAATCTTTTGAGAAAGATCCCTCTCTCCCTCTCCTCTTGGCCGACCCCCTTCTTCCTCTCCTTGTTTGGCCGCCGGCCACTTCCCCTCTCCTCTCCCTATCCTATATTCCTCCTCCTTTCTTCCTTGCCACCTCAAAGCCGACCACAAACTCCTCCCTCTAACCCGAGCCCTCCCCCTTCATCAACAAGCCACCCCAAGTCGCCGGCCACCTCCTCCCCTAACAAACCCGACCACCCCCACTCCTTCAACCCGAGCCCCTCCCCATCTCCTCAAGAACCCGATCACCCACCTTCATCAACAAACCCGAGCCCTCCTCCTTTCCCTCACAACCCGACCACCCTTCTCCAACCTTAACCCGAGCCCCTCATCAAAACCGCAACCCCCCTCCTTCATCCTAGCCCAACCAGGCCACCAACCTAGCCGCCACCCCCTCTCCCTCCATAATCAAACCGACCACCACCTTCCATAACTACTCCCAAAACCTACCACCTTTCTCTCTCCTGCCATATATAAATATATATTGCCAAATCTAGAAGATCTCTTCGTGGGGGAATTCCAACTCCGATGTGACGCGACGAAGGCAGACGAGTTTCTCTCAAACCGGCGTGACTCCGGCGGAGTCGTTGAAGAACAATCGACGCCGAGAAACCGGAATCATCCATTCTTGTTGGGTAACGAAAATTTCCACTCTCGTGTGTTTCTTTCCTTAGATAATCTTGTGGTGGATATTCGTGGCGTGCAATTTGGATAGCATTAATTTCATCGTGGATTTCTTCGATCAGTTGTGTTTTCCTTGATTGATTTGATTTTCGAAAAGGGCTTGGCGAGCCCTCATTTTTTTTGTTGGGAGAGATCTACCTTCTCCGAATCGTATTTTATTCGGTAGATCTCTTTTGGTACAACACCGCTCGTTCGGGCCGTGTAGGTCCACTTAGCCGAAAAGAACATTGGCCTATAGCCCTTGTTCGATCCTAATCGGTTTGGCTACCCGTACGCTAGTATAAAATTGATAACATTAATTACGTGGTGCTGCGTAGATCGAGTTTGTGAGTGTATAATTTGGTTCGTGGAGAGATATTCGTGTGCGTCCGTAGATATATTTTGGTGTCAACGTGCAAGCCTGGATCAATAGCTTTTACGGTCGCTAAATATAACAAGTTAGAGTTTTAAAATATGCAAATGCATGAAGTAATAATATTAGATTTTATACTTGAAAATACCTAACATGCATTCGTAGAATAAATCATCCCAAAGAGCAAGTAATCCACATCCACAGAAAGAAAACTAAGCAGCTAGCAAGTATCCAAAAATAACAATCCTCTGGGCATCAACAAACTGACACGAACCCACATACAGTAAAGTATGTCTGAACCAGTAAAACTAAATAAACAACAAACTACCTCGCTATGACGAGGCAAACCCACAGCCAAGACAGCTACCCAGGAAATCTATAACCTGCACGACTATCTGCTACTGCTCTGAACCCGAGGCATTCTAAAGACAGAACACATGAGCAAGAATGTACAAATAGTGGCAGAAAGATAAGCCAAAATAAACTATGGTCAAAAGGGGTACCAACCAAAGACCAATAGTACTGAAATAAAGTACAACAGTAAAGCATCAAATAGGAAAAGAACACTTACATGAATTATCACGTACATCATAAATACACCATATGCACAAGGCTATAAAGTGACAAACATAAGTAAATCATGAGGAAGAAATACATAACCTTTATTATGTACCTGTGGTCGACTCTACCAAAAAACACGGGCGAGGTGGTCACTCAACTGGACACACCCTCATGAATATAATATCCGTCTAACTACGGGGGAGTCTCATACTCTCCACCATACACCCCAGACGCCAAAAAACTTGGTAGACTTCCACAATGTACTAATAAAGGAAACAAATATTGCAGAGGTGGTTTCGTCCACTAACTCTTACAATCAAGAAAACCCAAAGAAATAACAATACATATATCCCGAGACTCGGCACATAAGATTCTACTCAATATTCTAGATTAAAGACGCGGTTGATCGACCTCTAGGAAGTGTTACAAGGCCTAGATCAATTCTAACACGATCAACAACGATGGATAATGAGATTAGAGCCACCAATAAAACACTTCAAGAATGAATAAACATGACCTGACAAATTTTAGATTTTGCATGACAAGATCTTACAACATCAAGTGATTATTAAGAAAGATTAATTACTGTGAAACCTTGGGGGGGGGGGGGGCAAAAGTGTAGAAATTTAACAAACATGAAAAACTTAACAGTTACCATTAAACGAAGAAGAGGAAATAAGGGTAAACCATCACTTGCCTTGATTTTACCGGAAACGTTCACCGAATCACTCCACGTCGCAGATCGGGGCAAAAGAAGACGGGAGGAGTCAAAATCTGAACAAAAATGGCCGAAATAGAGGTTAGGGTCGAAAAATCCTAACGAGAAAACTCAAGGAATGAGGAAAGTTTTACCACGATGCCGTAGCTCTCGACGAGAGCTTTCCGGATCTATACTCGGTTGAAGATTTAGAGCACCGGAGCACCGTCGGCGGCCACCGGAAGATTCACGAAAAACTTTCTCTCTCTCGCTCACGCTGCTCTGATTCGGGAGAAAATCCGGAGAAGAAGATGAAGTTTTATTTCTATTCTACTTATTCTAAGTACAAGAATATATATATATATATATATATATATATATATATATATATATATATATATATATATATATATATATAAGCATTTATAAAAATTTTTGTCTAAGTATGAAAATAAAACGAGTTATTTACGAGTAGTTGTACGGAAAACAAAAATAGAGTTATAGGACGGTTTCAAATTGAATAGTGCCTAACATGAAAGTTATAGATCTCGTCGATACAAACAAATTTCATGTTAACTATTTTTCCATACGACATCGTTTTGACCCTCAAAATAACGCCCGAACGTAAACATGAACGGAATTCTCGAGACGAACGAACAGTACTCGAGAAGGACAGCAGAACACTCGAGAAGGACCAACAGTACTTGAGAAGAATGAACAGTACTCGAGAAGAACAGTAATTTACTCGAGAACTAAATTAGAGAAACTCGAGAAGAATTAAAGCAGTATTCGAGAGGTAACTTCCAGTACTCGAGAGGGAGAGAGCTTGTACTCGAGAAGTGGGCAGAACAAATTGCAGGAACAGTAGATTTTTGTCCTGGTGAATAGTGTTTTTTGCAAAAATATACAAAATCAAACTATAGAGATGAATAGTAAAATACAGTTTTGAATAGTATTTTAATATTAAATTATTCATATTTATATTTTTGAACAAGTAAACACGAGTTCAAAACGGAGGCCCAAATGCGCGCCAAATTAAACGAAACTCGCATCGTAGGCGAACACTGACGCTACGAACACAACGACGAAGTCAAAACCAAAATCCGACGATTCATTCTCGAGATATAAATTTTCAAAGTTTACGGCGAACATAAATTCTACAAAACTACGGTAAATCGCCGAGGCCCAAATACCGCTCGGATTGCGACGAAACTTGACGAGCAAGTCAAAAATTACTTAACTTAATTTCCAAATGCAAATTTTCCAATTGCAACAAGAATTTGGCCGACTCGACCGCACGAACGCGAAAATGTCTTAACGACGTTGCGTCGTCAACTTGACGTTAAAAGTAACGCCATGACGTCATAAATATGACGATACCAAATACAATAAAATCAACGAAAAATCGGGGGCATTACAGTCACTCCTCCTAAAAAAAAGTTTCGTCCTAAAATTTAACACAACTCCAAAACCAAACCAAAACGAGAAAATCAAACATGACTGAAAACATAAGGACATACCCGAAACTAAGAGAAGAGGTGCGGATGAGATTCCCTCATCGCCGATTTCAATTCCCACATCGCGCTCTCGACGTCTTGATTTCTCCAAAGAATCTTGACCATGGGGATGGTCTTTCTCCGCAACACACGCTCTTGAGAATCCAGAATACAAACTGGTTCTTCCACATACGTAAGGTTGGGCTGAATCCGGGGCACCGAGTCAAGGACTTGAAGATCATTTCAAATACACTTCCGCAACTGGCTCACATGGAACACATCATGGACACCAGGGAAGGTAGCAGGCAACTCCAGCCTATATGCTGAAAATCCGACGCATTCAAGAATCTGAAAAGGTCCCACGTACCGGGGGTCTAACTTGTGGTTCCTTCCAAATCTTTTAACGCCAGACATTGGAGAAACCTTCAGAAAAACCAAGTCTTCAACGACAAACTCCAGATCGACCCTTCATTAATTAACATACTTCTCATAGCGCTCTTGAGCTACACGGAGCTCTCGAATATGAGTCACGACGCAATTCATCTCTTCAAGGGATTCCGGACCAAGCAACCGTCTCTCACCAACCTCAACCCAAAACAAGGGAGTCCTACAACGCCTCCCATATAAGGCCTCAAGCAGGGCCATCTGCAGAATCTCTTGATAACTATTATTGTACGCAAACTCCATGAGTCTGAGATGCTCGTCCCAAGCGCCACCGTGATCCAAAATATAACACCTGATCATATCTTCTATGATCTGATTCATTCTTTCCGTCTGACATTTGTCTGCGGATGATAGGCGGTGGAATGCCTTAAATCGATACCCAACCCCTCCTGTAAATTCTTCCAAAAGCGAGACGTAAATCTAGAGCCTCGATCTGATACGATGCTAACTGGCACTCCATATAATCTGATGACTTAATCAAGGTATAACTCCGCTATCTTTTTCATAGAATACCCAATCTTAAAGGGAACAAAGTGAGCACACTTTGTCAATCTATCGACTATCACCCAAACAGAGTCGTGCCCACGGGGAGATTTCGGTAGACTGATGATGCAATCCATTGAAATACTCCCCCTTTTCCAACTTGGGATATCAAGGGGTGTTAATTTACCTTTAGGCCTTCTATGGTCAGCCTTGATACGCTGTCACGTATAACATTCCGATACAAACTTCGCAATATCATTCTTCATCCCTGACCACCAAATAATTTGCTTCAGATCTTTATACATCTTAGTGGAACCAGGATGGAAGGCTATATTGGAACCATGAGCTTCAGCACAGATCTTAGCCCGAATGTCGCTAAAGGCGGGGACGCAAAATATGCCCCGATACTTCAAGGTATCCAACTCATCCAAGGAAAAATCAAGTAGATCTCCCTTCACAGTTCTATTCCGGAGGTGTAACAAATCCGGATCATCCTTCTGATGTGCTCGAGTAAGGGAAATCCAAGAGGGCTCTTCTGCTTCTAGAATAGCATGCACAGTACTATTCCCAACCTCAATATCCATCAACAGGAATTCTTCCACCAAGGACTGTACTGATAGATTAAAAATTTTGGCGGCCTTTCTACTCAAAGCATCGACTACTACATTAGCCTTTCCTGGATGATAAAGAATTTCCACTTTATAATCAGCCACATATTCTAACCATCGATGCTGACGCAGATTTAGTTCCTTCTGAGTGAAGACATACTTCAAACTCTTATGGTCCGTATAGATATTGCACAGCGCGCCATACAATAAGTGTCGCCAAAGTTTTAGCGTATAAATTACAACATTGAACTCCAAATCGTGCGTTAGATAGTTTCTCTCATGAATCTTTAGTTGTCTCGATCCATAAGCGATCACCTTACCATATTGCATTAAAACACAGCCAAGCCCGATGTGTGATACATCAACATACACAGCATACTCAACTCCTTCATTATGTAAGGTTAAAATTAGAGCAGTACATAATCTCTTCTTCAGTTCTTGGAAAGCCTCTTCATACTTATTACTCCAAATGAATGCAGTATTCTTCTGAGTAAGTCTAGTTAGAGGAGCAGACAACACCGAAAACCCTTCCACGAATCTTCTATAATAGCCAGCCAGGCCTAAAAAGCTCCTAATCTCCTTAGGTGTAGAAGGTCTCTCCCATTCCATCAAAGCAGAAATCTTAGTCGGGTCTACAGAATTACCATCCTTGCTTACAACATGACTTAGAAAGGACATCTGAGGTAGCCAGAACTCACACTTTCTCAACTTCGTATATAACTTATGCTCCCTAAGGGTCGACAAAACCAAACGCAAATGCTGAGTATGCTCCTCAACATTGTGGGAAAACACCAAGACATCATCTATAAACACAATAACAAATCGGTCCAAAAAATCCTTAAACACCTTATTCAACAGATCCATGAAAGCAAAGGGTGCATTGGTCAAATCAAAGGACATCACCAAAAACTCAAAATGTCCATGCCGTGAACGGAAAGCGGTCTGAGGAATATCTGCCTCACGAATTCTCAATTGGTGGAAGCCTGAGCGAAGATCGATCTTTGAAAATACCGAGCTAACAAGCAACTGATCGAACAGATCATCAATCCTTGGCAGGGGATATCTATTCTTAATGGCCACCTTATTCAATTCTCTGTAATCGATGCAAAGCCTCATCGATCCGTCTTTCTTCTTGACGAACAAAATAGGAGCACCCCACGGAGAAGAACTTGGTCTAATAAAACCACACCTCAGCAACTCATCCAGCTGAGTGCGCAACTCATCCAACTCACGCAGAGTCATACATTATGGTGCTTTGGAAATAGGATGAGTACCTGGCTCGAGGTCTATCACAAACTTTATCTCCCTCACCGGAGAAAGTCCTGGAAGACAGTCAGGAAAAACATCTGGAAACTCTTGCACCACAGAGATATCCTCAAGACGTGGTGTAACAAAAGTAGTTTCCAAAACAAAAATAACAACAAAAAATGCCTTGCAACTAGACTCTATAGCATGATAAGCACGTACCACAGAAATAATAGGGGAAACCCTGCCCTGAAATCCATAGACGCTCATAGGTTGGCCATTGTCCATCCTGAAGTCCAGTCTCTTTGCCTTGCACTGGATGACTGCATCATACTTGGACAGCCAGTCTATGCCCAAAATCAAGTCAAAGTACGCCAGATCCAACACCATCAGATCTGCAAAGGCTAGGAAATCGCCTAGGTATATAGGGCATCTCAGAACTCCTTGATTAAATATCACCGAATCAACAGAGGGAAGCTTGATATTGAAGGAGTCTCCTAATTGATCCACATCCAGGCGATGTTCATCTACAAACCTCCGGGCCACAAAGGAATGAGTGGCACCTAAATCAAAAAGAACACGCGTCCACCTATTTCGCACTTTAAAATCCCCTAAAACCGTAACATATATAACTAAACGAACGATAACTAGGGCAACAATGATAAATAATAAAGATAAATTAAACTGGGGCTAGCCTGATATAAATTGCGTAGAGGTTTGAGCTTCCTCGCTGGTGACCAAGTTCAGCTTTCCTTTTCCTTTGTCCCGGTTTGGTGGCGGCGACAGAGCTCAAAGCGGGGCAGGCTGTAGTGGGGATTGAGTCTGGGGGCACAAAGACTTCTGGTGTCCCTTCTGTCCGCACTGGAAGCAAGTCCTTTCTTTCATCCAGTAATGTCTCACATCATGACCCTTCCTTGCATAAAATGAGCACACTAGATCTCCCTTGGGTGCACCTTGGATGGCGTGCACCTGATGCTGCTTCAGGGTGGCAGTCCTCTTGAAACACCTTTTATAAGGGTGGCCAGGTCGACCACACAAGCTCCATATTTCTCCACTTTTCTTTTTCAAAGAAGAGCCGGATTCCCTAGAGCTTCCATCCTCAACACCCTTCCTCTTCTCTTTCCTCGCTGCAGCACCTCGATTCTTGACGTTTTCAATCACCTCCACTTTCAGTGCGGCTTTCACTACCATAGTATAACTGTCAGCTCTATAAGCGCATGCACACTGCTGGACATCACTTCCTAGTCCTCCCAGGAAACGTTTCACCCTACCCTCCTCCGAAGCTACCAAATCAGGAGCAAACCTACTCAGTTTGCAAAACTCAATCTCGTACTCGCTCACCGAGAGCTGTCTTTGCTTCAGATGCAGGAAGTTATTCATCAGGCGGTCCTACTCGACCGAGGGTAGAAACTTCTTCAGCAGCATCTTCTTAAAATATTCCCAAGAACATCCTTCCTTCAGACTCTCCCTTTCCCGAATCCACCAACTCTTTGCCAGATGTTTTAAATGATAGGCTGCAATCATTACCTTTTGGGCTTCTAGAATTCCGAAATACAAAAACATCTCCTCGATGGAGATGATCCAATCATCTAAAATCATAAGGTCGGCACTCCCGTCGTAGGTGGTAGGTCCCAACCGTTGGAAGTGCGATATGAAATTCATTTCTGGTGGTAGCGTCACTGGGGGAACTAGAGGAGCAGGATAAACAGGTACGGCCTTAGCCGTGGCAGAATCTTGCACTACGGGTTGCTGTGCGGGAGCGGCAGACAACAATGACTGAATCTGCGACTGCATATCAACTAACTGCCTTGACAGAGCTTCATTGCTCTAACGCAAACTCTCGATCAACGCCTCACTTTGCACATCCGATGACTCACCCTCTGATTGGGGAGTTGACCTCATCGCAAGATGCTTAGGCGGCATTCTAAAAGGCAGTAAACAACTCATCAAAATCCTAGCTTACAACAAATCCACTCAACTAGTTCAGACCATACTTAAAGACACTTGCTTGTGCTACAACTTTCTCTAGAATTTTATATTGATGCTATGTCCTACTTAGCATGACATCCTCTCATCCTATTTACTAATGTGCCTATGATATGAATGCATGAATTCTTTATTCTTATTTAAAATCAAGTGTGTACATGTGTCATCATGTAAACCTTAACTTAGCACGCGTGCTTATGCGATGATATGCTTTGTATGCAGTGCTATGCATTCTAGAAAGGCCTTAATGCATGCATGAGCAGCATATACATGAAATGTTATGCATCCCATACTACATGACATCGTATGTGATAGTTTTACTTTCAAGATAACCTAAACACCTAGAGGGGGGGGGGGTGAATAGGTTCTAATTTCTTGTTTATACTTCTAGGTAGAATTCAATTACAAATTAAAACATCTAGCACAGCATTCACAGACAACTAAGCATCACAGATTGCACAATGTTTTATAATGGTTCCCCAAGGTCTGGGTACATCCACTTTCCCCCTTCACCTATCTAGCAGTATGCTAGATTCGGCCAAACTTCCACTATTCTCAGATCCTCAGATCCTACAGCTCAGAACCTGGATAGGTTCCTACAACTCAGGCTCAACAGCCCTACCTCAGCCTTGCCTCAAGGCCTACCTCTTAGAGAAGAACCTTCTCCTACACTCAGGCAAATAGCCCTACCACTCAGAGATCACCTCTCCTACACTCAGCCTTTATAACACAGGCTTACAACTCAGATCTGTGTAAACAGATCCTATAGAAATTTAGAAAAGATATTTTAATGTCTTGCTTTTGTTGAGAGAGAAGAGGACAAGACACTTCTTGATCAGTTGATGAAATCAACTGAATCTGAGCTTTCTTCAAAGCTTCTTGAATCTGAACTTAGCTGAGTTGATTTCCAAACAGCTTCTTGAGAAACCACTGATGGCTTCCTTCTTCTTCTTCAAGATGACTGGATCCCTCTCTATCCAACACCTTTTCTGATACTTCAGACTTCTTCTTCTTAGATCTTCTGATGAAGATCTTCTTTAGAGCTTAGCACTTTCTTGAATTGAAACTTCAATAGGATCGTAATCCTTTTGTTTCTTCTTTTTAGATCTTCTTCTGTTATTTTTCTTCTCTCTTTATTTCCTTCTGAATATGTCTATTTATAGACTTTCTTCATGGTAACCGGCTGATCCGGTTTCTAACTGTTTTCTGACAGGTCTGACAACTTCAGTTAAACGGTGGCAACCCACAGCTGTCAAGTCTTCAAACAGTTCCTGTACCTTAGCCTTGGACAGCAAAATGTCGAGACAGTCTGTTAGAAAGTGTCGAGACCAATCTGTTTATCTGTGTCGAAACAAGTGACTTTGGTGTTGACACAGTCTTTGATGATGTCGACAAAGTTGCCTTTAAGTCGACACAGCTTCTTTAGAAAATAACTTGGTCTAGACTCTGCAGTGTGTCGACACAAGTCCTGTGTGTCGACACAGTTGTTGTAGATTCAGAACTCAGTATGTGTCGACTCAGCCTTCAGGTGTCGACACATCAATCTTCAATTCTGCCAAAATGTGTCGACTCAGTCTTCTGGTGTCGACACAAGCATAGTCGACTTCTGCCAATATGTGTCGACTCAATCTCAAGGTGTCGACACATTCACCCAGTGTCGACTATCTTTCACTAGTCGACTATCTTCCACTAGTCGACTATTTTTCTCTGGTCGACTATCTTTCACTAGTCGACTAACTTTCTCTGGGTGTCGACTATCTTTCACTGTGTCGACACTGCTTCCCAGTGCTGAGGTCGACGATTTTCTTTATGTGTCGACACTGCTTCCCAGTGTCGACATAAATGTGGTCGACTATCTTTCTCTGTGTCGACACTGATATTCTGAAGTGTCGACACAAATATTCTGAAGTGTCGACACAATTTCTTCAGGTGTCGACATGTGGACTTAGAATATTTTTCTGCATTCTTTAATACTTCTTCACCTGCACATGTCAACTCAAAACAACATCAAATACACCTTGATGTATATCATTGAGCTAAGTTGGGCTTCTTCAAATCAGGTACACATTTTCCAATGTACCCAACAATCTCCCCCTATTTGGAGAAGTCATAACCCTATAGCCAATGATATACACCATTTATAAAAAGTATAAACTGATGATATATGACATAACAGGAATACTTAATATAAACAAAATAAAAACAATCCATCACAGAATGAACATTATATGATACCAAACAACATTTTGTTTATAACTTGATAATGTTTGAATACAGAGATTTACATTTAATGATTTAATCAAAACATTACAAAATACTTTGAAAGAACTAAAAATTAAGACTGATCAGGCTCTTTTATGACAATCCCTTTGCCAGATAGAATTTGAGCCTTCACAGGAGCTTCAGAATCTTCAGCTGGCTTCTTGCCTTTTAGATCAGCCTTCTTCTTTGCTTCTT
Organism: Platanthera zijinensis; assembly: GCA_039513925.1. Taxonomy (NCBI): domain Eukaryota; kingdom Viridiplantae; phylum Streptophyta; class Magnoliopsida; order Asparagales; family Orchidaceae; genus Platanthera; species Platanthera zijinensis. Next base: position 77,344,219 of record CM077091.1, read on the forward strand.
CCTTGAGCCTTTGCCTTTCAAAATAATGAAAGGGCTTTGGAAAGTACTTGCTCGGCTCCTGAGCATTTGGAGGCAGCCTACCCAGCTTGGCTTTTCTTCTAAACTGTACTATGGCCTCTTGCCTGGCTTCATACTTCTGCCATTCCATCTCATTGAACCACTTGCCTCTTTCATGCACTTGGTCTTTGACAGCCTTCCATGCAGTGAGTATAATATTTCTGGAAGTAGGACTCCACTGCTCAAAGTCTGGCTTAAGTTCAGCCTGCTCTCTAAATCTTTTCTTAGATAGTAGAGAACCTTGCTGGTCTTTCAAAGTAGCCTCAGGCTTATCAACCTTCCCAATAACAACATTGGTAACCTCCTTTGGAGGACTATACATTCCTTGAACTTGCTGATCAATCATATCATAATCTGGAGGAGGGTAAATGACTTGGGCAACCTCAGGTTGATTGCCTTTAAGTAGACTTGTTTGTATTCCGGACTCAGCCACCATAGCATCATTACACAAAGGTGGATATCCCAATGTGGCTCGAATACTATTGGTCACCCATTTGGTGTGCTCTGAGCCTGCATGAACTAACATCCTCTCCCCCTTTATGGCTTCTCTAGTAACATGATCTCTTAGATCTTCCTTCTGAAATCTGATTTGGCCATCTAGATAATTCACACCCTCTTTAAAAAATGGTTTTAACTTTAGAAGCTTGTCAGATATTTCCTTTTGAGAGGTAGTGATAGCTGTTTTAACAGAATCAATAACAACTTGAAAGTTCTTATCAAATTCTTCCATTTCCTTTTCTCTAGCTGCATGCAGGCCTGGAACAATCTTTTTCAATTCATCAATGATCTCATGATGAGATTCAGTTAAATTCTCATTCATCCTTTTCTGATTTTCCAAGACATAGCTTTGCTTTAAAGCAATATCATCCACCTTAGGGATGATAGACTGCTGTTGTTTTGCCAAATATACCACAGCATTACCTCCATTATGGAAGCAATCTATCATCTCCTTCTTATGCATATTGACCTCAAACCTAATAGATTTTATATCTTGAGCTAAGTCAAATTGCAGGGACTTGTTGTTCTCATCAACATATTTTTCAATAGCCACTCTGTGTTCATCCAATTTCACTTGTAAATCGACCAAAAACTTGTTATAATCAAAGTCAGAAGGAGTGTGATGTGCTGTAGACTGTAGAGCCTGCTTATAGCTCATGCTCCTTCTCTGGAAGACCATAAGTTTTCTCTTCTTAGCCACCCTGGCTTCTTCATTCTCAGAATCAGAAGTACTATCAATTTGAACTCTTTCTTTGGGAGGAGGAGGAACAGCTGCTTCAGTGCCATGTTGTACAGTCTCCACATACACAGGCTCCCCCTCAATTTCTTGCTCCACTTCCATTCTATCAGTAATTATTTAATTATCTGGAAATAACTCTTCTAGAGTATATTCCTTCTGGGATGGAACATCTGCAGTATTCAAATTTTGAGATATATCAATTTGAGCATCGTCTTGCACTTGCTCAGACAGCTTCTCCCCCTGTACTTGTTCAGTATTGGTGATGTCCTGGGCAGGTGAGGACACTTGCTTTCCCTGGACCTGGTCATGAGTAGATACAGTCTGTGTAGGTGAATAAACTTGCTGAGCTGGTATTCTTACTTCTTCTTCTTGAATTGCATGTATTGTGGCATCCTGAACTTGTGTAGAAGCAGGCTGATCTTCAACCTCTTGTCTTACTTGTTCTTCTTGTGGGTGCTCAGTACTGGTAGCATGACCTGGGGATTTCTCAGGTGAATCCTGCCTTTCCACTTCAGGCATCTCTTTGGTCAGCACCCTATCCCATCTGGAGAACAATCTCATGTCCATCCTTCTCATGTGATTAATTTTTGTTCCAGGTTGTTGTTGCATAACATCAGGAATCTCCTTACTTAGGTATATACTCATTATTCTAGCCAGATTTGGCTTCTTGATTCCTTCCTTAATCTTTTCAAAGATTACAGTTGACCAATCCGTTGGAATTGTAAACACAATCCTGGTCATTAGGCTGAACATATAGGCGGAAATCCTATCATGTCCACCTGGCTTGCACAGAATAACTTTTCCAACTACCTCAGACAGAAACTTGCCCTGTTGATTCATTCCTTTCCTATTGAAAGCAGCTCCAATTTTCATGGTGGAATCCAATCCACACCATTGAAGAGCCTCCCTTGATTTAGAAGCAGGGACATCCTCTTCATTCTCAATTATAGGTAAGTGTAGAATTGTTCTTAACTTACTTGGTGTAATTTCCACTGGTGAACCATGAATTGTTGATTTTATCTCATGACTTTCAGAGACTACAGATGCAGAAGTATAGAACTCATGCACCTCCTTCTTCCATATCTTAGATGGTTCGGAGACCAGAAATTCTAATCCTGAGTCGGAGAGGAGAGAGATAACCCCGAGAACATCTGGAGGGGCAGCAGCAAAGGCCTGGCGCACCAACTCATATCCTTCATTCACATTATCTTCAATCTTTGGCGCCATTGATCAGTCGAGAAAGCTTGAAAGATGAGAGAAAGAGAGAGAGAGAGAGAGAATGTCGACACAGGGTTTCGAAAACCTTGTAAGCGTGTCGACAGAATGAGTTTTTGACCTATTTATACCTTCTGTTTAAAGAAGATCAAAAGTCGCCAAAACAAACTATAAGTGTCGACACAGATGGAATGTGTCGACACAAGCTTCTATTGTCTCGACATAAAGTCCGTCTATTATGTGTCGACACCAATTTGCAGTTATGTCGACACCAGAGATATATATAAGAGCATCAGAAATTCTGTGTCGACTCTTAGTATAAGTGTCGACACAAAATCTGTAAGTGTCGACACCACTATCCTGGTGAAGTCGACACTACATTCCTGGATAAGTCGACAATAAGATTCTTAAGTGTCGACACATATTTTCTGTGTCGACACAATATCTCTGACTTGTCGACATTACTACCCTGAGTCGACACAATATTACTGAATGTGTCGACACCATCTTACTTAGCCAATTTCTGTTTGTTCATCACAACTTATAAGTACTACAGAGTACTTGATACTACTTCAATGTGTCTTTATATCACTTGAATGTCTTGTTACCACTTCAACTTCATTGTTGATGATATTGTGATTACACTAATCAATGGTTAACATACCTAATTCAATTTTGAATTTATTGAATTTTGTCTCATCTAGGGGCTTAGTAAACACATATGCTATTTGATAATCTGTTTTCACAAATTCCAATGAAATGTCTTCTTTTTCTACATGTTCTCTAAGAAAATGGTATTTTATTTCTATATGCTTAGTTTTACTATGAGAAACAGGATTATTAGCAATAGAAATTACACTCTTAGAATCACACAAAAGAGGTGTTCTACTTACTTGAATACCATAATCCTTAAGCTGATGCTGCATCCATAATAGCTGTGCACAGCAGCTTCTAGCAGCAACATACTCAGACTCAGCTGTGGAAATTGCCACACTGGTCTGCTTCTTACTACTCCATGATATTAGTCTTCCTCCCAGGAATTGACAAGTACCTGTAGTACTCTTCCTATCCTCTCTACATCCTGTAAAATCTGCATCTGAATAGCCTGTTAGTTGAAAATCTCTATTCCTAGGGTACCAAAGACCTAGATTAGGTGTGCCCTTAAGATATCTCAGAATCCTTTTGACTGCAGTATAATGAGATTCTTTAGGGCAGGCTTGGTACCTAGCACAGATACATGTAGCATACATAATATCTGGTCTACTAGCAGTGAGATATAGTAGTGAGCTAACTATTCCTCTATACAAAGTCTCATCAACAGGTTTACCTGCATCATCTTTGCATATAGGCATACTTGTTCCCATAGGAGTTCTCATGGTGGAGGATGACTCCATACCATATTTCTTAATCAATTCTTTGGTGAACTTAGACTGGGATATGGACAAGCCATCATCAGTCTGTCTTACTTGGAGTCCCAAGAAGAACTTCAGTTCCCCCATACTGCTCATCTCAAACTTCCCTTGCATAAGTTTGGCAAACTTTTTACAAAGGTTGTTTTCAGTAGATCCAAAGATTATGTCATCAACATAGATCTGAACTAAGATGATCTTGCCTTTGGATTCCCTAAGGAATAGAGTTTTGTCAATTTTTCCTCTTAAGAATTTATTCTCAATAAGGAAAGTAGACAGGGTTTCATACCAAGCCCTTGGAGCTTGCTTTAACCCATACAGAGCTTTCCTAAGCTTATAAACAAAATCAGGTTTAAGAGGATCTACAAAACCTGATGGCTGCTGTACATATACTTCTTCTTTAAGATCACCATTCAGAAATGCTGACTTCATATCCATCTGGTATACTTTGAAGTCTTGATAGGCTGCATAGGCAAGGAATATTCTGATTGCCTCCAGCCTTGCTACTGGAGCAAAGGTTTGATCAAAGTCAATCCCTTCTTCCTGCCTGTATCCTTTTGCAACCAATCTTGCTTTATTCTTTACTATTATTCCACTTTCTTCTAGCTTATTCCTAAAGATCCATTTTGTGCCAATTATGTTGTGGCCTCTTGGTTTAGGAACAAGCTCCCAGACATTGCACCTTCTGAATTGATTCAGCTCCTCTTGCATAGCATCAATCCAGTGCTGGTCTTGGATAGCTTCTTTAAACTTCTTAGGTTCCATTTGTGATAGGAAACTTGAATGTAGAACTGTGTTTTGATTTCTGCTTCTAGTTTGCACCCCTGTCTTGGATCACCTATTATCTGATCAGCTGGATGATCTCTTAAATGTCTTGTAGCTGGAGGAAGATTCCCATCTGGTTGAACATTTCCAGCTCCTTCATTTAGCTGAATCTCTTGGTTTTCATCAGCTTCTATAGTGTCTTGTTCTCCCCCTGGACAGAAGCCTTCATTTTCCAATGCCCCATCTTCCTTTGATACTTCAGTAATGGAGAGCTTGTCCATACTTTTGCTTATACCTGTTGAGTCATTTGATCTACAAGACAACTCATAGTTGATTAATCTTGTTTCATCAAACACAACATGCACAGATTCTTCAACAACTTGAGTAATCAAGTTGAAGACTCTATAGGCCTTACTATTTGTGCTGTAACCAACAAATATCCCATCCTGGGATTTGGCAGCAAACTTAGTCAAATATGACTTGCCATTGTTAAGTATATAACACTTGCAACCAAAGATCCTAAAGTAAGATAGATTTGGTTTTCTGCCTTTCACAATCTCATAGGGAGTCATTTTGTGGCTTTTGGTGATAGTAGCCCTATTAATTACATGACAAGCAGTGTTAACTGCCTCAGCCCAAAAATATTCTGGGAGAGAGATGTCACTCAACAGAGTTCTACCTGCTTCAATTAATGTTCTATTCTTTCTTTCAGCAATTCCATTTTGCTGAGGTGTTCTAGGTGAGGAGAACTCTTGGAAAATCCCAAAGTCTTTACACAATTTTGTTATGCTTTCAGATTGAAACTCAGTACCATGGTCACTTCTGATTTTGACCACTGTACTATTTAGTTCATTCTGAATTTGCTTTACAAAATTAAGTAATACACTTGGGGTTTCAGATTTTTGTTTCAGAAAGAACACCCATGTAAATCTTGAATAGTCATCTACAACCACAAAAGTGTAGACTTTCCTACCTAGACTGTGAACTGGCATAGGACCAAAAAGATCCATATGCAAGAGATATAAGCACCTCACAAAATCCTTGTTTTCAAGGCTTTGAAAGGAGGATTTTGTCTGCTTGCCCTTTTGACAAGCTGACAATATCCCTTCCTTTATACACTTAACTTGAGGTCCATTCCTCACTAACTCTTTGCTAAAGAGTTGGCCAATTGTCTTGTAGTTTAGATGAGCCAATCTCTTGTGCCACTTAACACAATGAGAAGCATTGTCATCAGCTACAAGACAGATGGGAGAAGCCTTATTCTTACATTCAAAATTAAGACAATATACATTTTTCTTCCTATACCCAGTCAATATGATCTTTTGATCACTTGACCTTTTGATATGACATCCATCTTTAACAAATGAAATGTCATATCCTAAATCACTTAGCTGGCTTATGCTAATTAGATTATGTTTCAAACCTTTTACATAAGCCACTTGAGTGATAGTAATCAGGTTAGAAGAAATGTTACCAAACCCTTTGATGACTCCTTTTTCAGATCCACCAAAGATCACTTTAGGTCCATCTTTAACAGATGAATACTCCTTCAGCAGCCCCTTTGTTCCAGTCATGTGCCTGGAACAACCACTATCCAAGTACCATATAGGGGCATGGTTACTTGGATTCACCTGCAACACAGAATTACTTACCCTTAGAACCCAAGTAAGTCTTGGGTCCTTGGTTCAGGTTAGCATTAATAAAGCTACCATAACCTCTTCTAACAGGTAGACTATTGTTCTTTATAACACTTGGGTTATACCAGCAGTTTAGTGCAAAATGGCCTCTCTTGCCACAGCACCAACATTCAAACTTATTGTATCTAGATCTAGATACATCCTTGTCAGAAGAATTTCTGTTCATTGCTGGTGCTGCAGCAACTTCACCTACTGATTTCTTAAAACCATTGGGTTTATGACCATGGGTAGGCCTGCTTGCATTTACACCCTTGTTCTTCAGAACATTAGTCTTAATATGACCTTGAATATCTTCATGATCATATTTGTTAGAAGGCACTTCCACCTTACTAAACTTTATGGGGACTGAAAGGTTTAGTGGCTGAACAGGAGCTTTGCCTTTCCTCTTGAATCTGCCAGCCCTGGAGTTACCTTTAAATCCTAATCCAGCCTTACCCTTTTGAGTGACAAATTCATCTATCAAGGGTAAGACAGATTTTTGCTTAGAGTAACTAGCCACTAAATCCCTTTCAATTCTAAGTCTGGCCTCCAGACTCTTCACTTGATCATTAGTATAATTAATTATGCCCATCTGAATAATAGTTATATTCTTCAGCTTGGCAATTTCATTTAATTTTTGATCAATAACTTTCTCTAACTCAGTTGTAGCAACCCTTAGTTCAGCAATTTCCTGAGCCTGAGATTTAACCAGGTTCTTGCTTTTCTTAAGGGCCTGCAACAAGTCCCCATACTTGTCTATCAATTGATAGACATCTCCTTCAGATTCAGATGCATCTACATCACTTGATGCAGATGTAGCTGATTCTTCACTTGTACAACAAACAGATGTAATAGAAGGACATTGTACCTTATTAGGACCAGACTGATTCTGGCATATGTCCTCTTCTGATCCTGCCATCAGCCCCATACACTGATGATCCTTTTGTTCATTGATGGAGTCTAGCAATTGCAGAAACTCCTCTTCTTCAGATGCAGCATATAGTCCAATATATGCTTCAGCTTCAGATTCTGACTCTGAAGTTGACTGGTCTGTTAGACTCTTATCTTTCTTTGCAACAAAGGATTTCTCCTTCTTGCCTTTCTGATGAGTCTTCTTCTTGTCTGAAGACTCCTTTCTCTTATCAGGACAGTCAGCCACTACATGTCCAGGCCTATTGCAATAATAGCAGACAATCTTTGAAGTAGTGGCTTTGCTGGGCTTTAATTTGCTCTTCTCTTTCCTTGATGACCTTTTCTTCTGATAATAGTCATCAACTTGCTGTGATGTGGAAGGCCTAGACTTCCATTGCTTCTTTTTCAAGAACCTCTGGAATTGCCTTGTGAATGCAGCAAAGTCTGCATCTGAATCATAGCTTTCTGAACCCTTATCTGAATTTTCAGAACTATCTTCTGCAACTTCCTTAGGAGGAGATGGTGATTTCCTCCTATTCTTTCTAGTGGCTTCTGCATTGAATGCCACAGTCTTTTCTCTATGCTCTCCTCTTGAATTCTTTTCCTCCTCCTTCCTCACCATAAGTTGCATTTCATAGGATAGAAACTTTCCAAACAAGGTGGGAGGAGATATCTCTGCCAATTTAGCCACTTCTCTTATGGCACAGATCTTTGTGTCCCAATCCTTTGTTAAGGATCTCAAGAATTTGTCATTCAGTTCATAAGTACTAAAGACTCTTCCATAGGACATAAGCTCATTCACAATTCTATAGAATTTCTTGTAGCACTCAATTATGCTATCAGATTTTCCTTGTCTAAAACTTTCATACTCCTGATTGAGCATAGATTTCCTGTCCTGCCTTACTTCTTCAGATCCCTCCATGTAGACAATCAATGTGTCCCACATCTCTTTGGAGGTCTTGCAGTGAATCAGATTCTGAAATGTTGAATCATCTATGGCACTAACAATAATGTTCTGAGCTCTTTTATCCATGGTTGCCAAGATGATTTCATCCTTGGTCATTTCTGAATAACTCTTTGGAGTTTGGATATTTGTATCAAGAACTGATACCTTCATTGGTATGAAGGGGCCTTCCTGTACTGTGATGTAAATCCTTGGGTCAGATGCCTCCATAAACAATCTGACTCTTTCTTTCCAAATTCCAAAAATTTCTTTCTTGCATATGGGTAATTTCATAGACCCTAGCTCCTTATGATTCTCACCAGAACCCATCTTTTTGAATCTTGATTCTGCCTTTAAGATCTACCTCAGACTGTTAAGTCCTTTCTGAGGAACCTGCCTCTGATACCACTTGATAGTTTTACTTTCAAGATAACCTAAACACCTAGAGGGGGGGGGGGGTGAATAGGTTCTAATTTCTTATTTATACTTCTAGGCAGAATTCAATTACAAATTAAAACATCTAGCACAACATTCACAGACAACTAAGCATCACAAATTGCACAATGTTTTATAGTGGTTCCCCAAGGTTTGGGTACATCCACTTTCCCCCTTCACCTATCTAGCAGTATGCTAGATTCGGCCAAACTTCCACTATTCTCAGATCCTCAGATCCTATAGCTCAGAACCTGGATAGGTTCCTACAACTCAGGCTTAACAGCCCTACCTCAGCCTTGCCTCAAGGCCTACCTCTCAGAGAAGAACCTTCTCCTACACTCAGGCAAATAGCCCTACCACTCAGAGATCACCTCTCCTACACACAACCTTTATAACACAGGCTTACAACTCAGATCTGTGTAAACAGATCCTACAGAAATTTAGAAAAGATATTTTAATGTCTTGCCTTTGTTGAGAGAGAAGAGGACAAGACACTTCTTGATCAGCTGATGAAATCAACTGAATTTGAGCTTTCTTCAAAGCTTCTTGAATCTGAACTTAGCTGAGTTGATTTCCAAACAGCTTCTTGAGAAACCACTGATGGCTTCCTTCTTCTTCTTCAAGATGACTGGATCCCTCTCTATCCAACACCTTTTCTGATACTTCAGACTTCTTCTTCTTAGATCTTCTGATGAAGATCTTCTTTAGAGCTTAGCACTTTCTTGAATTGAAACTTCAATAGGGTCGTAATCCTTTTGTTTCTTCTTCTTAGATCTTCTTCTGTTATTTTTCTTCTCTCTTTATTTCCTTCTGAATATGTCTATTTATAGACTTTCTTCATGGTAACCGGCTGATCCGGTTTCTAACTGTTTTTTGACAGGTCTGACAGCTTCAGTTAAACGGTGGCAACCCACAGCTGTCAAGTCTTCAAACAGTTCCTGCACCTTAGCCTTGGACAGCAAAATGTCGAGACAGTCTGTTAGAAAGTGTCGAGACCAATCTGTCTATCTGTGTCGACACAAGTGACTTTGGTGTTGACACAGTCTTTGATGATGTCGACAAAGTTGCCTTTAAGTCGACACAGCTTCTTTAGAAAATAACTTGGTCTAGACTCTGCAGTGTGTCGACATAAGTCCTGTGTGTCGACACAGTTGTTGTAGATTCAGAACTCAGTATGTGTCGACTCAGCCTTCAGGTGTCGACACATCAATCTTCAATTCTGCCAAAATGTGTCGACTTAGTCTTCTGGTGTCGACACAAGCATAGTCGACTTCTGCCAATATGTGTCGACTCAATCTCAAGGTGTCGACACATTCACCCAGTGTCGACTATCTTTCACTAGTCGACTATCTTCCACTAGTCGACTATTTTTCTCTGGTCGACTATCTTTCACTAGTCGACTAACTTTCTCTGGGTGTCGACTATCTTTCACTGTGTCGACACTGCTTCCCAGTGCTGAGGTCGACGATTTTCTTTATGTGTCGACACTGCTTCCCAGTGTCGACATAAATGTGGTTGACTATCTTTCTCTGTGTCGACACTGATATTCTGAAGTGTCGACACAAATATTCTGAAGTGTCGACACAATTTCTTCAGGTGTCGACACAATTTCTTCAGGTGTCGACATGTGGACTTAGAATATTTTTCTGCATTCTTTAATACTTCTTCACCTGCACATGTCAACTCAAAACAACATCAAATACACCTTGATGTATATCATTGAGCTAAGTTGGGCTTCTTCAAATCAGGTACACATTTTCCAATGTACCCAACAGTATGCAACGAGAAAATAAAACGTGCTAATGGGCATCCATGTGATGGTGGTTATGCATCCCATACTACATAACCGTCACATGTTGCTTCCTATGGTGGATCCATATACAAACACATATTATGCATCCCATACTACATAATATGTCCTGTATACTTCTTATCATACTATGAGTGTAGTAACTATGCTTCGGCTAAGACGTACTGATGACACATCAGTGTGTGTATGAAATATCACTAAACAACTAACACTAACAAGGGAAGGTTGCCTGACCAACTGTCAAGAACCTCCCTTTGATACAAACTGTCAAGCAACCTCCCTCTGATACCAACTATCATAACCCGCATTTTCACCACATTTAATAACTTATTAGAGTAAGGGAAAATGCGCTTCATGATGCCACGTCAGCAGGGACAACTGCAGACGCTCAAACAAAACTCCTACTAGACTCAAAAAGAGAGATCTTTAAGTGATTGAGCAAAAATCCAATTTTAAGGCAATTTAACCGTATCCCTCGGCTTGGTGGCTTATCAAGTCCATGAAAGAAAATAGTTTATACGCTGCGTAATAAATATACTTCATTCATGAGATTTAACATCCTACATGAGTGTAAACATCCCGAAGGACAACTCATGCTGTTGTAAGATCCTAAATTTATAATAGTAGTAAAGATAGCTTTTACGGTCTCTAAATATAACAAGTTAGAGTTTTAAAATATGCAAATGCATGAAGTAATAATAGTTGATTTTATACTTGAAAATACCTAACATGGATTCCTAGCATAAATCATCCCAGAGAGCAAGTAATCCACATCCACAGAAAGAAAACTAAGCAGCTAACAAGTATCCAAAAATAATAATCATGTGGGCATCAACAAATTGACATGAACCCACATATAATAAAGTATGTCTGAACCAGTAAAACAAAATAAACAACAAACTACATCGCTACGGTGAGGCAAACCCACAGCCAAGACAGCTACCCAGGAACTCCAAAAACAGTATGACTATCTGCTACTGCTCTGAACCTGAGGAATTCCAAAGACAGAACACCTCAACAATAAGGTAGAAATAGTGGCAGAAAGATAAGCCAAAATAAACAAAGGTCAAAATGGGTACCAATCCAAGACCAACAGTACTGAAGTAAAGTACAAAAGTAAAGCATCAAACAGGAAAAGAACACTTACGTGAATCGTCACGTACATCATAAATACACCATATGCACAAGGCTATAAGGTGACAAACATGAGTAAATATGAGGAAGAAATACATAACCTTTATTATGCACCTGTGGTCGACTCTACCCAAAAATACAGGCGAGGTGGTCACTCAACTGGACACACCCTCACAAATATAATATCCGTCTAACTGCGGGGGAGTCTCATACTCTCCATCATACACCGCAGATGCCCAAAAATCTGGTAGACTTCCACAAGGTACTAATAAAGGAAACAAACATTACGGAGGTGGTTTCGTCCACTGACTCCCACAATCAAGAAAACCCAAAGAAACCACAACACATATATCTCGAAACTTGGCACATCAAATTCTTCTTGACATTCTAGATTAAAGACGCGGCTGATCGACCTCTAGGATGTGTTACAAGGCCTAGATCAATTCTAACATGATCAACAATGATGGATAATGCGATTAGAGCCGCCAATAAAATACTTCAAGAATGAATAAACATGGCCTCACAAATTTTAGGTTTACCATGACAAGATCTTACAATATTAGGTGATTATTAAGGAAGATTAATTACTGTGATACCTTGGGGGGAAAGTGTAGAAATTTAACAAACATGAAGAACTTAACAGTTACCATTAACCAAAGAAGAGGAAATGAGGGTAAACCACCACTTGCCTTGGTTTTATCGGAAACATTCACCGAATCACTTCACGTAGCAGATCGGGGCAAAAGAAGACGGGAGGAGTAAAAATCTGAACAAAAATGGCCGAAATAGAGGTTAGAGCCGAAAAACCTTAACGAGAAAACTCAAGGAATGGGGAAAGTTTTACCACGATAGCGTAGCTCTCGATGAGAGCTTTCCGGATCTATACTCGGTTGAAGATTTGGAGCACCGGAGCACCATTGGCGGCCACCGAAAAATTCACGAAAAACTTTCTCTCTCTCGCTCACGCCGCTCTGGTTCGGGAGAAAATCCGGAGAAGAAGATGAAGTTTTTATTTCTATTCTACTTATCTGAAGTATAAGAATATATATATATATATATATATATATATATATATATACGAGTGACAGGCACGGGCCTTCGGCCCTGGGGGCATTCGACGGGGGTGCGACAATCGGCAGGGTCCGACATTCGGCAGGGTGCGACATTCGGCGGGATGCGACATTCGTTGGCGGTGCGACATTTGTCGTGGGGACAACATTTGTCGTGGGCGGCGATATTTGTCGTGGGCGGTGACATTTGTCGTGGGCGGCGACATTTGTCGTGTACAGTACCCGCCCACAACATATACATATGAGTACTCAAAATGACCGTAAAAAAATATAAATCAAGAATATAATTTTTATTTTGTAAAATAAATTATATTTTAACGTTAAAACATTAATCTTTCTTTTGTCATTTCTAGCTATAGGTCATAGGTTTAGGATACCTAGTATTTTTATTTTTTGTATTTAAATATTGCAAAGTTGTGTAATTAACTAAAAAGATATTGACTTTATAATATATTAATATAAAGTTATGTATATTTGTGTAATTATGAATACAACTGTAAGGGCAATATAGGGAGACTTGCAATGTTTCACCAAAGATTAGTTTTCGTATAATAGTAGATATATATATATATATATATATATATATATATATATATATATATATATATATATAAGAATTTATAAAAAGTTTTGTCTAAGTATGAAAATAAAACAGGTTATTTACGAGCAGTTGCGCGAAAAACAAAAATAGAAGTATAAGATGACTTCAAATTGAAAAGTTCCCAACATGAAATTGTAGACCTCGTTGAGATGAATAAATTTCATGTTAACTATTTTTCCATACGACATCGTTTTGACCCTCAAAACGGTGCCCGAAAGTAAATAAGAACGAAATTCTCGAGATGAACGAACAATACTCGAGAAGGATAGCAAACACTCGAGAAGGACCAATAGTGCTCGAGAAGAATGAACAGTACTCGATAAGGATAGTAATTTACTCAAGAACTAAATTAGAGAAACTCGAGAAAAATTAAAGTAGTATTCGAGAGGTAACTTCCAATATTCGAGAGGGAGAGAGCTAGTACTCGAGAAGTAGGTAACAAATTGCAGGAACAGTAGATTTTTGTCCTGGTGAATAGTGTTTTTTGCAAAACTATACAAAATCAAACTATAGAGATGAATAATAAAAGACATTTTTGAATAGTGTTTTAATATTAAATTATTCATATTTATATTTTTGAACAAGGAAACATGAGTTCAAAACGGAGGCCAAAATGCGCGCCGAATTAAATGAAATTCGCACCGTAGGCGAACACTGACGCTACGAATACAACGATGAAGTCAAAACTAAAATACGACGAGCCATTCTCGAGATATAAATTTTTAATGTTTACGGCAAACATAAATTTTACAAAACTTCTGAAAATCGCCGAGGCCCGAATACCGCTCGGATTGCGACGAAACTTGACGAGCAAGTCTAAAATTACTTAACTTAATTTCCAAATGTAAAATTTTCCAATTACAACAAGAATTGGCCGACTCGAGCGCACGAACGCGAAAATGCCTTAACGGTGTTGCGTCGCAACTTGACGTTAAAAGTAACGCCATGACTTCATAAATAAGACGATACCAAATCAAATAAAATTATCGAAAAATCAGGGGTGTTACGCGAGCCATTAAGACTAAATGCTCAATACCGTTGGGTTTTAGACCTTGAACGGTGGTGGGACCCTGGTATTTCCGGTACACCAAGAATATGCCCTGAGTGCACGGAGCGTCGGGCCGCATGACTGACGTTTCTGATATATTGATTGTGCGTGAGTGCACATTGTGTGATATATCTGCTTGTGAAATGCTATGCCTACAGGGAAGGAATATCACTACCTCGAGAAAGGGGTAGAGTCGTTATAAATTGGTCAGCTGAATGCTGACCGTTGTCTTATTTGCCACCATTCTGGTGGGTTGTCCTTGTGTAGGTGCTGGAGAACAGAGCGAAAAATAGAGGGCTGAATCCCCTGCTTCTACTGCTGTTGCTGGCCCTCGAAGGCTGAGTAAAGAACTTTGTTATTTTCATGTGTGGCCGGTCTGCGCTCCGATGTTTATAATCCACGCTTGTAAAGCTTAATAGTAAGGCTTTAAGGCCAAACTTTTGTGTATTTATTGTACATTCCTTCGGGGTGATATATAAATGTGGTTGTTCATATATAATGGACATTTGTGGTTGTTGAGTTCAATTTTAATCTTAAGCTTCCGCTAGGATGCTTTGAGTTAGGATGCGAATATGTTTTGATATTAACCTGTAACCTCGCTGCCTGTTTGTGACATATGGTATGGGACCCCGACTAGACCTTCTATTATATGTTATTTAATGGATGAGGTCGTTACAATTTGGTTTCATCTTGTCTCGGTCTTTCTCTTTCGAATTCATGGTCGAATTCTTTTGTGGGTGGCGAGCACGTGTAAGTGCGACCCGCTTTAACATTAATGAACTCAGGAATGTCCACTAAGGAATGCAAATACACTTGTTTGAGGAACCTGCGCATTCCTATTTTGTTGTTATTGCTTGTGCAAGGTCGCTAAAGTGTGTCTTGTTCACCTATAGGTGAATCGTAGTGGTGCTGGGCCGTCTGAGCCCCAACGTTCTGATAATAGTGCGGAACCAGCTGAGGCGCCTACACCTCCTCCTTCTTCACAAACAATACGCTTAGTTGCTGAGGCGCTGTTTGCAATGATTTATGCACAACCTACTAGGCAGGCGCAACCGATAATGGTTCCAGAACGGGTTGGTGTAAGACCAGAACCTGTTGAGACTATTGATTCTCGAGCAGCTGAACGACAGTTGAAGCAGTTTATGAGCTTCAATCCTCTGTCGTTTACGGGTGTGGGATCCCCAACGCAGGAGGAAGATTGGTTGTCGCGCGTCAAGCGAATATTGACGGCGATAAGGACGAAGGAAGATCAGAAGGTCACCTTGACCACCTTCTTATTGGAAGGAGAGGCTCGGATATGGTGGGACGAGATAGAGTTGCATCACTTAGCGGGCAGACAATTAACCGAAGTCTTAATCGAGGAGTTTTCGCGACTATTCTTGGCAAAGCACCTGCTAGTAGGACAACATATCTCCATGGAAAATGAGTTCCAGTGTTTAACGCAAGGCAAAAATAGTGTGGATACTTACTTGCATGAGTTTACGCGGTTGGGACGCTATGCGGGGTCTATATTCGCTGATGAACAACGTAAGACCAATTGGTTCTACGAAGGTTTTCAGGATGAGTTGAGATTCCTGCTCTCAAGTTCGGTGAACCAGGGTTTTCAGGCATTGGTGGACACGACTTGTGCATTGGAGAAGGATATGAAGCGGGTGTAGGGAAAAAGGGACCTGGCTGTGACAAAGTCCGAGTTCAAAGTGCCCTGTTCTGGAAAATTGATCTACTAAAGGAAATGGAGCAAGAGTCTAAGTCTTCTTGACAGGCTCCTTCTACAGTTGCGTCGGGGGCAACTTAGGGGCAAGAGTCTCGTACCTACTTTACATGTGGTAGAGTGGGGCATATAGCCCGTAACTGTCGGGTTGGTCCGCCAAAGGTGGAAAAGAAGACGGGACCGTCTTATGCTGATAAGGGAAAGGCGGTGGTGGACTCCTCTGCATTCCAGGCGCAACCCCGAGTATATAATCTTGGCCAGTAGGAGGCCATAAAGCAAAGTGACGTCGTTACAGGTACGACCTAAGATATTGATTGCTTACTTTTCATAATTCATACCTTGTGTGTAGCTTGTGTATGATGTGTTTGTCTTAGGCTTTGACCTGATTCGGAACAATCCGGCGAGAGCACTATTTGATACGGGTGCGTCGCATTCATTTCTGTCTAAGGACTTCGTAGCACGAATCAGAGTACCTAGTTATATGACGATAGATATACTTAAGGTGTTGTTACCAAATAGATGTATGATGTGTGCGGATAGGACTTGCTATGTGGAAGTACAATTAGGAAGTTGGGATTTCTACTTGAACACATATGTGCTATCGATATCAGAATTTGATGTGATCTTTGGTATGGACTGGCTCTCAGAGCAGCATGCCTTTATTGATTGCAATTCAAAGGAGATCATACTAGGCCAGAATACCGAGCTTGAGACTAAGTTCGCTAGTATGCGAGGAGTGAGGGGGATCTTTATTTCTGCACTCCAAGTCATCAATGCGGTTCGGCAGGGCACAAAGTTATTCTTCACTCTTATTCAGGCAGTTGAGCCAAAGGCCAGTGTGAATGATGTTCCGATTGTATCGGAGTTCGCTGATGTGTTTCCTAAAGATCTTCCTTGGTTACCACCCAGCGGGAGATCGACTTCACTATTGAGCTTGTTCCAGGTACGAAACCTGTGGCCTGCTCGCCATATCGAGTTGCACCAAAAGAAATGGAAGAACTGAAAGTTCAACTGCAAGAGTTGATGGAACAGGGATTCATACGCCGAAGTATGTCACCTTGGAATGCACCTATTCTTTTTGTGAAAAAGAAGGACTGTAGTCTGCGGTTGTGTATTGATTATCGCGAATTAAATAAGCTGATAGAGAAAAACAAGTATCCGATTCCACAAATAGATGGCTTGTTCGATCACCTAGTGGGATCAATCGTCTATTCTAAACTGGACTTAAAATCTGGTTATTACTAGTTGAGGATTCGGGAAGGTGAAATTCCCAAGACAGCATTTGGAACACACTACGGTCATTATGAGTTCACTGTAATGCCGTTTGGGCTATGTAATGCACCATCGATGTTCATGGACCTAATGCACCGAACGTTCCGAGAGTACTTTGACTTATTTGTGATCGTCTTCATTAATTATATCTTGGTGTACTCTCAATCTGAAGCTGACCATACGAACCATTTATGGTTGGTGTTGCATACCCTGCGGAGAAATAAGCTCTTTGCCAAGTTCTCAAAGTGTGAGTTTTGGCTGTCGTCAGTGGCTTTTCTTGGCCATGTGGTAAGTTGAGAGGGCATTACGGTGGAACCGTCAAAGATAAGAGCCATTCGGGAGTGGCTAGTGTTGTCTTCGGTGGCCAAAGTCAAGAGTTTCCTTGGACTGTCAGGCTACTATAGACATTTTGTAGAAAATTTCTCACGGATCGCTTGCCTCTTACCACATTAACGAGGAAGGATCAGAAGTTCGTTTGGACGCCAGAGTGCGCACGAGCTTTTAAAGAGCTAAAGAGTCTTTTGACAACGATGCCTGTTTTGACATTTCTATGTTGTACAGACGGGTATGAGATTTATAACAATGCTTTAGGGAGCAGCTTAGGTTGCATTCTTCTTCAGTTTTGAAAGGTGATTGCTTATGGCTCACGCCAGTTGAATGTGCATGAGCAAAATTATCCCGTCCACGGCTTGGAGTTAGCGGCAGTGATTTTTGCACTTCAATTATGGCGTCACTATCTATATGGCATAAAAGTGGATATATTTACAGACCAAAAGAGCCTAAAGTACCTATTGGATCAAAAGGATCTCAATATGCGACAATGAAGGTGGATGAAGTTCCTCGGGGACTACACCTTTGATATTCACTACACTCCCGGGAAGGGAAACATGGTCGTAGATGCCTTGAGTCGTAGGACTCCATCAAGGGAAAATTGGTTACAGATGCATGATGAGCATCTGATCTAGGATTTGGAAGCGTTAGCTATTTCTTGTGTTGACAAGAATTCCACATCAAATGCATGCTTGAACTGGACGGAGGTACAGTATGACCTTGCAGACAGAATTCGGCGAGCAACAGAACTTGATGAAAGTCTACAACGCTATGCAGTGGATGTATCAAATGACCAATTCTCCTGGGATGACGGCCTTTTGAGGAAAGTGGTTCGTTTGTGCGTCCCAAGTATGGGTAAGTTGAGGGAAGAATTGATGTATGAGGCTCACTTTACAAAATACTCAATTCACCCAGGGAACACAAAGATGTACAAAGACATGAAAAAGCTGTTCTAGTGGCCAGGATTAAAGAAAGACATAGCACATTATGTGGATAAATGTCAAACATGTGCCTTAGTTAAAGCTGAATGCTAGAAGCCCGGAGGTTTCCTTAAGTCGTTACCTATTCCGGAATGGAAGTTTGATGATATTTCGATGGATTTCGTGCATGGTTTGCCGAGATCTTAATGAGGGAACAATTCGGTTTGGGTGATCGTAGACCGGATGACTAAAGTTGCTCACTTCCTCCCGAACAAGAGGGATGATTCAGTGGAAGTCTTGGCGAAACTTTATGTTGAGCAAATCGTACGATTGCACGGTATTCCCCGTAGTATCGTAAGTGATCGTGACGGGCGCTTCACATCGAATGATTGGAGGCTGATCCATCAATTATTGGGAACAAAGTTAACGTTCAGTACGACCTTTCATCACCAAACAGATGGCCAAACTGAGAGGACCAACAAAACAATGGAGGACATGCTCCGAATGTGCACCTTGGATTTTGGTAAGAGATGGGAAGATCATCTCTATATGGTTGAGTTTTCCTAAAATAATAGCTACCAAGCGAGCATATGTATGGCACCGTTTGAAGCTTTGTATGGTAGGAAATGTGGTACACCATTAGCTTGGGCGGAAACAAGCGAATCTATACTATATGAGCGTAAGGAAGTCGAAGAAGCTAATTCGACGATACACTCTATTAGGGAGAGGCAACTGATATCCCAAGATAGACAAGCGAAGTATTATAACGCCAAGCATCGAAATGTTGAGTTTGCGGTTGGCAATTGGGTCTATTTGAAAATCAAGCCCTTCAAAGGCATGTCCAGGATTCGGCGCTTGAAAAAGTTAAGTCCGAGATATCTTGGTCTGTTTGAAGTGGTGGAGCGAATTGGAGAAGCTGCGTATCAACTAGCTCTTTCGGCAGAATTGAGTGGATTGCATGATGTGTTCCACATATCAGTGCTTCAAAAAGCCATAAAAGATCCAGCTCAAGTTATTGCTAATGATCGCGTACCGGTCGAATTTAGGCTAATGACGAAGGTTAGGCCCATTCAGATCGAGGATAAAGCCGAGAAGCAGTTGCGAAACAAGATAATCGGGATGGCCAAGGTCTGATGGGACAATTACGACCGTGAGGAACTAACATGGGAGGGAGAGCAGACCATGCGTGCTGAATTTCCCGAACTGTTTATCTAAACTTGTATAACAGTTTATGTTTTATGTTGTATAGAACATGACATGTTGTAACAACATTTTTTTGAAGAGTTTCCTGAGTCCTATATATAAATTTCGGGACAAAATTTCTTATAAGGAGAGGAGGATTGTAACGCCCCAAATCTCGACTTTTGAGTGGGCTGTGTAGACAGAACAACACGGCCTGGGACACGGGCATGTCCAAGGCCGTGTCCTGCTCTGTGTACTTGAGTGTGGCGCAGGACGGTCTCGAGTGGGTCTCGAGTGGGCCTCTAGTGAGGCAGACGGCCTGTGACACAGGTGTGTCAAAGGCCATGTCCTTCTCTGTGCAAGGCATTCTCGAGTGTGGCATAGGGCGATCTCGAGTGGGGCATATGGCCTGTGACACGGGCGTGTCAAGGGCCGTGTAATATCAGTTCGACAAAATAATCTCGATGAAATGCACTCAATGATCCTCGAGAAGCAAGTCGAGTTGGTCACACAGCCTATAATACGGGCGTGTCCATGGCCGTGTCCTTCTCTGTTTGTGGCCAGATCTGTGAGGACTGTTGAACACGGGCTGGACACGGGCGTGTCCAAACCCGTGTCTTGCACACGGCCAGTGACACGGGCGTGTCTGAAGCCGTGTCTTGCACATGGCCAGTGACACGGGCATGTCATAGAGCCGTGTCCTATTCTGGCAGAGTCAGTTTCTTTGCCGCTTAAGGCACACGACCTGTGACACGGGTGTGTCAAAAGCCGTGTTCGACCAAGGAAATTGAGTTTCAGGGCGATTTGTGGCCGTTCATTTCCTTCAATTAGGATCCGACAGTTCAGAGCTATCCCTACTGTGTTAAGGTCGAGAGTTGAAGGATAAACTCTCATTTCTATCAAGCCTTTCTCTTTCTAAAGTGTTAGAGAGTGGGGAGAGCAAGTAAGGAGGAGGAGAAGGAATCAGACTACCGGTGGAGCTTTAGAGCCCCGAATTGCGAGCCGAGTCCAGATTTGTGGAGGCAAGGCCGTTGCGGTGCTTTTCATCTGAATTGTTTTCCATGGCTCCAAAGAGATTGTCAAGAGTAACGATCTTTCTTCCTTGGATATGTAAAGTCCTTGTTTTGACATGTGCATGGAATTCCCCCACCAAAAGGTGGATTATGGAGGGATTCCCCTTGGGTTGATTCTTGATATCCCCAACAAGTCTTGCATATAGATCCGGAAATGTGTAGTACAGAATAAGCATGCTATGCGAAGCCCATTTAGACAGGGTGGTCTGGATTGGTGATGTTTAATTTTGCGCACCGGAGAAGACTCCGCGTATAAACATGTATGTTGTGGAGTCGATGGGTTATGCCTATGAAGGGTAATAACAGGAAGTACTTGAGTGGAATTCTAGGAAAATACCCTCGTGATTCTTGTGTTGTATGCTATGTTTGGGTTGAGTTTGGGTGCAGAAAGAGAGCTTCTGCTGAATTCGCCAAGCGACCGCGAGGAATATTAGCATTAGCTCCCCTTTTGGATTGTGAAGCCAGTCCTTGGTGGATAGTGTGGCTATTGTGAGCTGCGAGCTCTTAAAAGGCTTAGTGTCGAACAGGAAAGGTGAAGCCGACCCGCATCTGCCGTTGGGCCATGAGTACTGAGGTATTCAGTGATGGTATGGTGACTTGAGCAACGGGTAATGGTGGAGCTGGACCTGCGTTATGTCAGCTTGACAAGAGAGCGTCAAGGCATTGGGATTTTGTCGGTGGTATAATGAGAGTCTTAGGCCTATGTGCCATTAATACTAAATGCTCAATGCCGTTGGGTTTCAGACCTTGAACGGTGGTGGGACCCTGGTATTTCCGATACACCAAGAATGTGCCCTGAGTGCACGGAGCGTCGGGCCATGTGGCCGACGTTTGTGATATATTGATTGTGCGTGAGTGCACATTGTGTGATATATCTGCTTGTGAAATGCAATGCCTGAAGGGAAGGAATACCATTGCCCCGGGAAAGGGGTAGGGTCGTTATAAATTGGTCAGCTGAATGCTGACCGTTGGCTTGTTTGCCACCATTCTGGTGGGCTGTCCTTATGCAGCTGCTGGAGAATTGAGCAGAAAATAGAGGGATGAAGCCCCTGTTGTTGCTGCTGCTGCTGGCCCTCGAAGGCTGAGCAAAGAACTTTGTTTTTTTCATGTGTGGCTGACATGCACACTGATGTTTGTAATCCACGTTTGTAAAGCTTAACTGTAAGGACTTAAGGACAAACTTTTATGTATTTGTTGTACATTCCTTCGGGGTGATATATAAATGTGGTTGTTTATATATAGTGGACTTTCGTGGTTGTTGAGTTCAATTTTAATCTTAAGCTTACGCTAGCATGCTTTGAGTTAGGATGTGAATATGTTTTGATATTAACCTGTAACCTCGCCGCCTGTTTGTGACATATGGTGTGGGGCCCCTTCCGGGCCTTCAATTATATATTATTTAACGGATGGGGTCGTTACACTTTGGCCCTCTATTTACCACTTGGCTCCGCCGCACCTGCAACCAACATCCCACCACAACGGTGGCAAACAAAAGCAATGTTCAGCATTAGCTTACCAAATTATAACGACCCCGCCCCTTTCCTGGGGTGGCAATGCTCCTTCCTTGCGGGCATTAGTATTCATAAAAAATAGTAATAAGAATGTGCAAACTAAGCATCACTCACCACAGATGTTGGCGCTACCGGCCACACGCCCCGTGCACACAGGGCACATTATCGATGTGCCGAGATTTCAGTCCCTACCACTGTTCATATGACGACACCTTTGAGCATTTAAAGACTTCCCAGGGCCGAAGCCAAAGTCTCTCTCTCTATTCTATGAAAAATTCAAGGCGCTCCCAACCAGATACATGCCACTGACTCACTCCAAGTCGAACGCTATAGAGTGTTTACTGGTTAGACACAGTACGTTACTCAAATCATCAAGCTTGCAAGCCTGGACGTGGGTCAGCATTTTCTTTCCCGTTCACGACACACATAACTATGTTATGCCCAAGGCTTGCACACACGACCACCAAAGCTAAGCAGATTAAGCTCACGCTCCAACATATGGCCCCCAGGTCTCCATGAGACAGGCCACACAATAATAGCCCTCAGGTCTCCACGAGATAGGCTTCTCAACAATACATTGCTCACAGGGAGCTACCGCCGGGGGTAGCACTACCGCTGCCCGGTAGGGGGCAAACTATCGTTTCTTCCCTTTTTTCGGGCATTTTCCTGGAGACCGCCTCCAGTACTCTCACTATAGCAATCTGCACACCCCATGAATCTGAAATCTACGTGATTACCA
The DNA here is from genome assembly GCA_039513925.1 of Platanthera zijinensis. NCBI lineage: Eukaryota > Viridiplantae > Streptophyta > Magnoliopsida > Asparagales > Orchidaceae > Platanthera > Platanthera zijinensis. Next base: position 77,367,269 of record CM077091.1, read on the forward strand.
TGGAGTCTTCTCCGGCATATAAAACATACAACATCACCAATCCAGACTGACCCGTCTGGATGGGCTTAACACATAATGCCTATTCCGTACTTCGATTCCGGTTCTAAATACAAACTAACGAGGATACACGGATCTACCCGTCAGGAGAACACTTCTCACGTGTTCGTGGAGTGTCTACCCTCAAATGCCAAACGAAGGACTTCACATGTCCAAGGAAGAGGATCGTTACCCTAAAAGTCCTCTTTGGCGCCGTGGGAGAAATCTAGACGGTTGAAATCGACTGCTCCGGTCTTGCCTCCGTAGATCCGAACTTGCTTTGCAAATCCGAACTTCGAAACTCAAATGACGACTTAAACTCCCTTCTTCCGGCACTGCTGCTCCTCCAGAAATCCAGGCCAATGTCTTAACTCCAAAAGAATGAAGAGGAAACGGCCGAACCAGCCATATAAATCGAGCTACTGCCGCGCGGTATTACCTCATTTCGCGTGTAACCGCCCAGGCCCTCCAATCACAGGCCGACACGTGGCCACACAGTTACCAAATCACTATCGCCACATAATAGGATGTAAATGCCTCGCGATAGCTAGCGAAAGTTACGATATGAACAACTACGCTATTGCCGCGCGATAGCTGTTACCGCAGTGCGATAACAACCCGAGAGCTCTGCCAATTTAATTAGCCCTGCTACCGCCAGTGATAATACTACCGCTGGGAGGTAGCTCAACTCGACGCTCTCGATGATCTCAATGCCTGTTATTTCCATGCGATATCCTTATATCGCCGCGTGATAGCACTCGATGCAAGTTGAGTTTACTCAACGCTCTCGATGCTTCTCACCGAATTATCCCGGAGCTACCGCCAACATTAACACAACCACTGCGTAGTAACTTCCAGACAACCCTGTTTCCTGCTTCAGAAATCTTGGGGTGTTACAAATCTCCCCCACTTAAAGAATTTCGTCCCGAAATTATGCATTGCAGGAAAAACTTTAAAGAAGTAACAATATTTACAACGTGTACCTTAATCGAACAACTCGGGGAACTCTGACTTCATGGTTTGCTCCGCTCCCATGATAGATCTTCTCGGCCACAGTTGTCCCAACAGACCTTGACCATTCTGATTTCCTTATTATGAAGTTGTTTGACTTCTGAGTCTTCAATACGAATGGGCTTGACTTTCGTCGTCAACCCAACATCTATCGACACCTGATATGCAACAACTGTTGGGTCTATTGATTCCAATGTCTCTGATTTGTAAGAAGTCAAACATGTCAATGACATACACATAAGTGTATTTGATGTATGCTTAAGTTCATGCATGCTGGTTGTCCCAGTCATACTGATTGGATAGGTGAAAATAAAGAAGGATGCTGGACAGGCAGAAATTTGTCTAAGTCCACAAGCGTTGAGTGAAGCCAACTCACTCAACGCCAGATATCGAGAAATACTGACAAAGTGACAAGATTCTGGTTATGTCCAAAAGTATTGAGTGAGGATAGCTCACTCAACACCAAATGAGCTAAAGCGCTGAGTCAGGAGTGGACAGTCAAAGCCTAAGCATAAGCGGGAAGAAATGTGACTAAGTCCACAGGCGTTGAGTGATGTCAACTCAATCATCTCCATACTGCATATTCATTGAGTAAAGCTAAGCCATAGAGTTTCTGCCAAAGGAAAAGATTCTAAGTCCACAAGCATTGAGTGAGGCCAATTCACTGAACGCCATATGACAGAAGCTTTGAGACGAGCTCAAGCACTCAAAGCCAGAAGGCAGAGCAGAATTTGATTAAGTCCAAAAGCATTGAGTGAAGCCAGTTCACTCAACGCCTAGTCAAAAGTTGAGGTAGAAGCAGAAAGCATTGAGTGTTGTCAACACACTCAACGCCTTCATACATAGGAAAGTTTTCTAAGTACAGAAGCGTTGAGTGAAGCCAATTCACTTAACGCCTCAGCAGTTGGTAGAGTTCAGAAGCGACTAAGGCAAATGGCGTTGAGTGAAGGCCATCCACTCAATGCTCTCAACGCTTGGAGTGGTTCTGAGAAAATTGATTAAGTCCATAACTGATGAAATCAGCCAAAGTCAACAAAAGTCAACATGATTCAAATTACTTGCGGGAAAACTACAGAACACGCCAAATAGCGACGGAATCCTACTGTACATCTTCTTCAGTTAAAGCAAGGTGTAGCTGTCAAGAGTAGGTGGTCCCCACTGCTTCTTGGAGCCATTAATTGACAAAAGATAAAAGGGACAACTTCTTGAGTTGAACTTAACTTTTATGGTTTTCATTCTTTTTGCAAGTTGCGGCTGGACTTCTTCTTCCTCGCCATTACTGCTTATCCAGGAGCTTGAAGTTAATCCAGCTAAACTAAAAGTTCTTTCAAGATAGCTGTAGCATTTTCATCTGCTACAGCAAGTTCAGATATTATTCTAAGAAAGAAAGAGAGCAGAGACTTCAGATTTCTGCAGGTTCAGGTTAGCTGGTTAAAAAACTCGATACCTAGTAAATCTTCAGTCTTCATTAGCAAAGTTCAGAAACTTTTTTGAGTTACTTCCAATAGAGGCAGCTATTTTCTAAAGACTTTATTCTTGCTACTGTGAAGATAGTTAGAGCTGAGATAACTTAGCTCAAGGGGAAGACATAGAGAATTTTCTCTGTGTGAAAAGTAACACAAACTTTTCATATCTGTAGGATCCTTTTGGATCTGAGTTATAAGGCAAAGGACTGAGGTAGGGAAGATTTGACTGAGTGTAGGATCAAAGTTTTGGATATGAGTGTAGGACCTTAGGGGCTGAGATAGGATCCTTTTGGATCTGAGCTGTAGGGATTTTGAGCCAAAGGTAGGAGAGTCATTCTCTCTGAGTAGTAGGGCATTTATGCCCGAGTTATAGGAACCTTTTGGATCCGAGGTAGGGCCTTTGTGCCTGAGCAGTAGGAGAGTCATTCTCTCTGAGGTAGGATTCTTAGTGGATCTGAGGTAGGGCTTTCCTCCATAGCCTAAGCTGTATGACTTTAGTTCAAGTCTAAGTTAGGTGATCATTTGATCACTGAGTTATAGGAGCAAGCTTGCTCTGAGGTAGGGCCTTATTCCTGAGTTATAAGTCTTGGAGGAGACTGAGAGATCCTGAGGAATCTGAGGTGTATGCTCTTTGGAGCTGAGTTTTTGGAGAAGTGCCTTGTCTAAAAAGAAGTTAGAAAGGTGGGAGGAGAGTGGATGTATCCATAATTTTGGGAACCATTATAAATTCTGTGTGTGTTTTTGTGGGTTGTATTGAAAGCTTTAAAACTACTAACTAACTACACACTAGATCAAAAGATAATAATAAAAACTAAAAAACTTATTCACCCCCCTCTAGATTGCTATCTACCTTATAAATCAAAGACTTTCAAGTGGTATCAATGGGAGGTTGCTCAAAAAGGATTTAACAGTCTGAGTGATCTCCAAGGGTAGCTACAGTTCAGTACTTATGGGTTCTGGAGAGAATCATAAGGAGCTAGGTTCCATGAAACTCCCCATCTGCAGAAAGGAGAATTTTGGAATCTGTAAAGAGAGGGCTAGGCTATTAATGGAAGCCTATGATCCAAGAATCTTTGTGAGAGTCAAGGAGGTACCCTTCATCCCTATGAAGGTCTCAGTTCTGGATTCCAATGTCCAAACACCTAAGATATACTCATAGATGATAAAGGATAAAGTCATCTTGGCTATATTGGACAAGAGGGCATAGAATATCATTGTCAGTACCATAAATGATTCAACCTTTCAGAACTTGGTCCACTGCCAGACATCCAAAAAGAGGTGGGATACTCTTGTGGTCTACATGGAGGGTACTAAATAGGTAAGAGATGATATAAAGTCCATGCTCAACTAGGAGTATGATGCTTTCAGGAAATCCTAGAAAGAGAACATAACTAATTGCTATGAAAGATTTTTTAGGATCATAAATAAACTAAGGACCTATGAGAGGGTATTCAGTCATTATAAGATAAATGACAAGTTCCTTAGATCTCTCACTCGAGACTGGGATACTAAGGTTTGTGGCATAAGAGAAGTGGACAAGCTTGCCGATACTCCTCCCCAAACATTGTTTGGGAAGCTGCTCTCTTATGAGATGCATCTTGCTGCCAGGAAAGAGGAGGAGGCCACCAGCAGATTCCAAGCCAAGGAAAATTTCTTGGCCATCAGAGCAGACAACATCAGGAAGAGTAAGGAAAGGATTCCCTCTCCTCCAAGAAGACCAGCTGATTTAGACAGCTCAGAGTCAGATGCATCAAACTGCAACATGTATGATGAGGACTTTGTTGCCTTCTCCAGGCAGTTTCAGAAGTTGATGAAGAAGAAATAGTGGAAGATTAGACCTTCCACCTCTTCTCATCACAGGAAGAATCACTCCAAGGCTGATAGGTATGATTCTAAATCTAGTAAATATAATTCCTCTAAAGTTGCCTGCTACTATTGCAGCAAACCAGGGCATTGATAGTTGATTGCCTAGTGTAGAAGAAGGAGGTTGGTGAGAAGAAACAACACCAACATAAGGGAAAGAAGGAGAAGTCCTTCATTGCTAAGAAGGAGAAGAGATGGAAAGACTCATATTCATCAGAGTCAGAAGAGGAAGAAGCCTATATTGGACTGGTTTTTGTTACTACTACTGTTGATCCTATTGAAAAAGAAGTTATAGCAGTAGATAAAGACTATCCTCCTACAAGGATAGGTATTATGGACCCTATGTCACACTCAAACAATGACTCGAAGGTGGATTAGGATGAAGAAGATTCCTACAACTGCTATGGGCTGATGGAAATGATTGATGAGGAATCCAGCCAGGATCAGCCTAGTTAAAGCAAGGTACAATCTCTAGCTAGTTCTTCTGAGTCTGAGTATGAGACTAGTCCCTATATAGAAGCTTGTTCATCCAATGATGAAGATGATTTTGATTCAAGAGGTGATGTCAATCAACTGGTTTACAAATATAATGAACTTTTAGATGCCTTTAAAAAGAGCAAGAAGTTGATAAAGAAGCAGGCTAAGGAGATCTCCTCCCTACATCTAGCTGCTTCCCAGCTTGCTAAAACAGTATCTGTGCTGAATCAGACAATGAAGAACTCAACCAACTTAAAACCCTATCAGGCATCCAGATGGAGGCCATCAAGTGCAAGAATAGTCTCATTAGGGATCTTGAAGAAAGGCTAGGGAGGGAGAAAAGAATAGTGTCTAGCTATTCTAAGCCAAGTACTGTGTTGCCCTTGATAGACTCCTTCTCCTCCCAGAAGGGTAAGAAAGGGGTTGGGATTCAAGGGAAGCACTAGAGCAGCTCCTTCCAAAGGGAAGGGAAAATCTCCAGCTCCAACTCAGCCTCTTGCTTCCAAGCCTCCCATTAATTTTAGGAAAGTTATGTTACCTTCTAACAGGTATGACCAAGAAAGCACCTATGGTCACTAGAAGAATGGTAGTTCCTCTAGGGTGAACAAAGATGTCACAACCAGGGTGGATGATATAGCCGGGTGAGTGCCTTTGGGGCTGCCCATGAAGAAAATCAAATGACCCATCATGGACTATTTTTTTTGTGCTCCAACCCCCACTCTCAAGAATGTGGCTGCATCCAAAGTTTATAATCTATCAGCAGAGAATAGGACCAAGGGTCAGTCTGTTAGCAAGCCTGATTTGGTTGTTTCTAATGCTATCAAGAGCATGCTTTCTGAAAAGAAAATTGCTGCTGATGGCACTTTCTGAAAAGAAAATTACTGCTGATGGCACTCAGAGCAGACCAAATAAGACAGCTAGAAAACTTACCTTCAGTCAATTCTTGCTGAAAGGAATCGGGAAAAGGCTGTTGCACCTCTTCCTTTTGTTAAGACAATAGTTAACCCAACTACAAGACCTATACAGAAAAGAAGATACAACATTCATGAATGTTGGTGCTGTAGTAAGGTGGGCCACTATGCTGTTGAATGCTGGCACAATCCTAGAGTGCTGAGAGCAAGTGTAAGTCCACCAGTCAGAAATGCTGCTGGTAGACAAGTTCATTTTCTATCTAACATGAACCAAATACCCATTAAATATTGGGGTCATAAGGTAAAATAAATTGTGTGATGCTGGTTAGTTCAAGTGGCCATACCATAATATGGTACTTGGATAGCGGTTGTTCCAGGCATATGACTGGGATAAGGAGCGACTTAAAGGAGTTCACTCCAGTGAAATATGGACACAAAGTTATCTTTGGTGGTTCATATAGAGGAGTGACAAGAGGATATGGTAAGATTACAAATGGCATAGTCACCATCACAAATATTGCTTATGTTGAAGGGTTGCAACACAACCTTATAAGCATAAGCCAACTCTCTGATCTTGGCTATGTTATTGTCTTCCACAAGGATGAGTGCCTGATTAAGAGGTCAAGTGACCAAGATGTCATCTTGGCAGGCACTAGGAGTAGAAATGTTTATTGTTTTAACTTTTTTATGTTTAGATTCGTACTCTTCTATTTGTCTAGTGGCGAATGAGAAAGTCTCATATTGTGTCCAATGATACAAGATGCTAGCTCATTTGAATTACAAGTCTATTGGCAAGCTCTTTAGTCAAGATCTAGTTAGGAATGGTCTAATGAGAAATTCACAAAGGTGAGCATCTACTCTGCATGCCAAAAGGACAAGCAGACCAAAGCTTCCTTCATGGGCATTGGTACCAATGAATCTGTGAGGTGTTTATACCTCTTGCATATGGACTAGTTTGGTCCTATGCTAGTTCATAGTCTTGGTAGGAAAGTCTACACTCTTGTGGTGGTTGAAAAATATTCTAGATTTGCTTGGGTGTTCTTCCTTAATAAAAAGAATGAAACCCTTGAAATCTTCATCAAGTTTGTCAAGAAAATTCAGAATGAGTTTAATAACACATTGGTTAAAATCTAAAGTGATCATTGGACTAAAATCCAGTCTAAAAGCATGAAAAAAATTTGTGAAGAGCAAGTGATTCATCAAGAATTTTCTTCTTCAAGAACTCCCCAGCAAAATGAGATTATTGAGAGGAAAAATATAACTCTCATAGAGGCTGGAAGAACTTTGTTACGCGACACATCTCTCATAGAATATTTCTGGGCTGAGGCAGTGAATACTGCATGCCATGTCCTCAATAGAGCCTCTATCACCAAGATCCACAAGAAGACTCCCTATGAGATCTTGAAGGGCAGAAAACCAAACCTGGGCTATCTCAGAATCTTTGGTAGTAAATTCATGATATGTGCTTCATAATGGGAAGTCATATATGACTAAGTTTGCTGCCAAGTCTTTTGATGGGATTTTTGTTGGGTACAACAATCATAGAAAATCCTATAGGATCTACAACTTGAAAAGCCAAGTTGTAGAAGAGTCTGTACATGTTGTCTTTGGTGAGTCTAGTATGATTCACAGTGAGCTAGCAAGCTCCTCTACTAGTATTGCAGGTACAGAACTGATGATTGACAAGCTGACCATTGAGGAAGTTGCTCTACTTATCCAAGATGAAGTGGATACTCCAGAAGAACTACTGGGTACACTGGGAGAGGATGAAGATCAACAAGAATTTGCTCCTGAAGCAGATGCTGAAAGGAGATTGCCTCTAGCATTCAAATATCTAAGTGATTATCCAACACACCAGATCATTGGTGTGGCAAGCCAAGGAGTGATGACAAGAAGCAGAAGTATGAATACAGTCTTGTACTCAAGCTTTCTATCACAAGTAGAGCCCAAGAAATTTGAAGAGACTAACATAGAACAGGACTGGATTGGAGCAATGTAAGAGGAACTGAACCAGTTCAAAAGATGCAAGGTCTGAAAGCTGGTTCCCAGACAACAAGGACATAATGTCATTGGGTTCAAGTGGATCTACATGAATAAGCTTGATTAAAATGACATTATAATCAAGAACAAGACAAGTCTAGTAGCTAAGGGGTACAAACAAGAAGAAGGTATTGAATTTGATCAAACCTTTACCCCTAGAGAGAGATTGGAGGCCATCGGACTATTCCTTGCATATGCTGCACACAAGGGATTCAAAGTCTACCAGATGGATGTGAAGTCAACCTTCCTGAATGGTGACTTAAAGGAAGAAGTCTATGTTGAACAACCTCCAGGTTTTGTTATTCCTAACTCTCTTGATTCTAAAGGGAATCTAAAGGCAAGATCATCCTAGTCCAGATATATGTTGATGACATTATATTTGGATTTACTGATGACAACCTTTGCAAAAAGTTTGCTAAACTTATGCAAGGGAAGTTTGAGATGTGCAGTATGGGTGAGCTCAAGTTCTTCATGGGACTCAAAGTTAGACAGACTGATGATGGCTTGTCCATATCCCAGTCCAAGTTCACCAAGGAGTAGATCAAGAAATATAGAATGGGGAATGCCTCCACCATGAGAACTCCTATGGGGTCAAGTATGGATGTAAACAAAGATGAAATAGGAAAACTTGTTGATGAAACTTTATATAGAGGGATAATTGGCTCCCTTCTATATCTTACTGCTAGTAGGCCTGACATAATGTATGCTACATGTGTCTGTTCTAGGCATCAGGCCTGCCCTAAAGAATCTCATTAGTCTCTACAAAGATAATTTTTAGGTATCTTAAGGGCACTCCAGATCTTGTGTAACGACTCCACCCGTTAAATAACATATAATAGAAGGTTTGGCCGGGGTCCCACACTATATTCCACAAACAGATGGTGAGGTCACAGGATATTACCATCAACGCATCCTAACACAGAGCATGCTAGCGGAATAGATACACAATTAGCTGAACTCATACCAGGAATATCCACTAGATATATAAACCAAAGTTATATACAACCACTCAACCGAGGGGATAACAAATACTACAGTTTGGTCTTAAGGCCTTACAATTCCTCTTTAAACAGTATGGATTACAGACATCGGCACGCAGGCCGGCCATACATGAATAAAAGAAAATACAATAGTTAGCCTCGGATCTCGAATCGGACCGCGGGAGCACCACCAAAGCCTTGCTCTTCTCCTCCTTCTCCTTCCTCCAAGCTCTCTCTTTTTTCTCTCTTGATAAGAATGAGAGAAGAGGCCAACCCTCAGTCTTATCACTGCAGGAAAGCACTTGGGCCATTGGATCCAAGTAAAAATAATTGGATGGCCGAGATCTGCCCAAAAGTCCAAATTTGACTTGACACAGCTTGTGACACGCCCGTGTCTCAGGCCGTGCCCCCCAAGCAGTATACGAACCGACTCAAACTAAACCAGAACACAGGCTCCAACACGCCCGTGTTATAGGGCAGACACGCCCGTGTAACCTTTGACACGGCCGTGTGACTGGCCGTGTCACCATTTTAACACAGGCCCAAATCACTCGAGGAGCACACGGCTAAGGCACACGCCCGTGTCCTTGGCCGTGTGCCGAACATGCCCCTGTGACATGCCCGTGTTAGAGGCCATGTTCTATACTCAACGCTACTCAATGCCATTACACTCAACGCCACTCAACGCCGCCCGGTATTCACCCAAGCAGGACACGCCCTGGGACACGCCCGTGTCCCAGGCCGTGTCGCCTCTCGGCGATCGTCGACCGTGCTATCTCGAGAACTCGAGTCGATTCCTACAGTAAAGGACATGCCCTGGGACACACCCGTGTCCAAGGACGTGTGCACGGGACACACCCTGGGACACGCCCGTGTCCCAGGCCGTGTCACCCAGCCTGACTCCAACTTAAGGTTTTTGGGGGGTTATAATCCTCCCCCCTTAAGATAAATTTCGTCCCGAAATTTGTACTCAGCAAAGAAACAATAATCACAAAGCTATAACGTTAAAAGATCTGTTATAACAAAATGTACACGGTCAACAGTTTATACAAAAAGTTCGTGAAACTCAGCTCGCACGGTCTGCTCTCGCTCCCATGTTAGCTCCTTATGGACACAATTGTCCCACCGGACTTTGACCATCCCTATTTTCTTGTTCCGCAACTATTTCTCGGCTCGATCCTCGATCTGAATGGGTCTAACCTTTATCGTTAGCCCATACTCGACCGATACACAATCATTCTCAACTATTTGAGCTGGATCCTTGACGGCTTTGCGAATACAACTCTCCTTGCCTTAAGAGAATTTCATCCCGAAATTGCTAAGCACGTAGTTCACAACAAACACATATTACTACATATTCTTTATTCAAATCATAAGGTTACAATAGCCTCACCTAAACAGCTCGGGAAACTTAGTATGCATGGTTTGCTCCTGCTCCCATGATAACTCCTCGTGACCATAGTTGTCCCACCGGACCTTGACCATTCCGATAGTTTTGTTTTGTCGCTGTTTAACTGCTGTATCCTCGATCCGAATAAGCCTAACCTTCGTCGTTAGCCCACTGTCGACTGATACTTGATCTGCAACAACCACCTGTGATGGTTCTTCTATCGCTTTCCGCAACACCGATACATGAAACACATCATGTAAACCGCTCAGCTCTACCGAAAGTGCTAACTGATAGGCAGCTTCACCAACACTCTCTACCACTTCAAACGGTCCCAGATACTTCGGGCTCAGCTTTTTCAGATGTCGTATCCTGGACACACATTTAAAGGGTTTGATCTTCAAGTACACCCAATCGCCCACCGCAAACTCCACGTTTCGGTGCTTGGCATTGTAATACTTAGTTTTCCTGTCTTGAGCCACCAACAACCTTTCACGAATCAACTGTATAATTAAGTTTGCATCATCCATCTCCTTTCGCCTATATAACTTTGTTTCGCCAGTCTTTGCCCAAGCCAAAGGTGTACGCATTTCCTACCATATAAAGCCTCAAAGGATGCCATCTGAATACTAGCTTGGTAGCTATTGTTGTAGGCGAATTCAATCATAAAGATATGTTCTTCCCAACTCTTCCCGAAATCCACTGCACACATTCATAGCATATCCTCCAATGTCCTGTTGGTCCTTTCGGTCTGACCATCCGTCTGAGGATGAAAGGCCGTGCTGAAATGTAATTTCGCACCCAACAGTTGGTGGACTAATCTCCAATCTCCTGAAGTAAAATGCCCATATCGATCACTAACGATGCTACGTGGCACACCGTGCAATCGTACAATAGTATCCATATACATCTTTGCCAACTTTTCAAATGAATCATCCTTCCGGTTCGGGATGAAGTGCGACACCTTAGTTAACTGGTCCACAATCACCGAAACTGCATCATTTCCACACTGTGATCTCGGAAACCCATGCACGAAATCCATGGAAATATCATCAAATTTCCACACAGGAATAGACAATGACTTCAGAAAACCTCTTGGTTTTTGGCATTCAGCCTTTACTAAGGAACAGGTTTGACATTTAACAACATAGTGTGCTATGTCCTTCATCATTCCAGGACACCAGAAAAAGTTTGTTTATATCCTTATACATCTTCGTGCTCCCGGGGTGAATCGAATACTTTGTGAAGTGGGCTTCATATATCAATTCTTCACGAAGTTTACCCCTATCTGGGACACACAAACGACCGTCCTTCCGAAAAAGGCCGTCATCACAGGAAAACTGAGAATCCGCACTTTCCGCTGCATATCATTGTAAACTTTCATCAAGTGTCATTTCTTGCCGATATCTATCCGCCAGGTCACACTGTACCTCCATCCAGTTTAAGCACGCATTTCTAGTGGAATTCTTTTCAACACAGGAAATATCTAATGCTTCCAGTTCTCGAATTAGACTTTCATCATGCCTTAGCAACCAATTTTCCCTTGCCGGAGTCCGACGAATCAAGGCATCTGCGACTACATTCCCTTTATCAGGTGTATAATGAATCTGGAAGGTGTAGTCACCAAGAAACTCCATCAACCTTCTCTGTCGCATATTGAGCTCTTTCTGGTCCAACAGATATTTCAGGCTCTTATGGTCCGTGAATATATCCACCTTCACGCAATATAGGTAATAACTCCACAGTTTAAGTGCGAATATTACCGCCGCCAATTCCAAATCATGGACGGGGTAATTCAATTCGTGCACCTTCAACTAGCGTGAGCCATATGCTATCACCTTTCCGAACTGTAGAAGAATACAGCCTGAAAGGGAGATCTATCCTAGAGATTAGAGCAAACACACATCAAGAATAATAAAGAAAAGAAATAAAGGCAAACCAGACAACACAAGAAATTTATAGTGGTTCCCCTAAACTTGGGTAGTTCACTCTTCTATCACCCTAGGTAGGAATCCACTGCAGGATGAGTTGATCAGGTGTCCTGGTCACCAATGAGCTTTTGATAAGGTGCTCAAAAACCAGATCTAGATTTTTTGATAAGGTGTCTTGCCACCACTGAGTTTTGATAAGGTCTCAGAAACCAAGCAGAACTTTTGAAGGGAGTTCAAGAACCCTTTTACAGGGGGGAAGGGAGAGTTGATCTTGTCTTCTCTATTCAACAATCAAAGATAAGCATAAGTGGATTTTGATGATGTTGTCAAAGCTTCCTTTGAGATTTGCAATTGTTCAGGAAGGAGAGCTTTGCATAGGGTGATAGGTCTTCAAGTTAATGTTGCTCTCCAGCAAGCTTTTTGACTGATATTGATTTTGTGTCTCTTGAAAGCCTGGAGCAGATGAAGAAGATGAAGATGATCTTAATATGCCTGCTGCTTTTTCTCTGTCACTTTATGATATATATTCTGATAGGAGACCAATGGTCATTTGAATTCTTGTATTTATTACTGCTGCCTCTTAGTTACTCCAACGGCTATAATCTCCATAAATACATTCTTGTAACTGTCCTGTAATAAAGCTGTGTTGGAATATGAACGGCTCACATTGATTGGACCAAGAATATCCTGAAAATCTGCCTGGGAACTTGCATTCAGAGAGATGGCAGAAATTGTCGATATCAACAAGATGATCGTCGACCTGAGCTCGACGATCGTCGATCTGAGCTCAGAGGTATTGGAGATGGTCTGGGACAGAAAACGTCGATCTGAGCTCGGCGCCAAGGATGAATTCTGATTTCTTCTGACTGATTTCTCTTGGCTGAATTCTTCAAACTCTGAGAGCCTCTGACTTAGCACATCCTATGACCCTTAGCTATACATTGATGGGTCAATCTAATAATCCTAAAGACATAGTGATCTTGACCCAAATCTAAATTAGGGTGTTCCAACACAGCCTAAGCCGCTTCCTAACGCATCACTATAAACCTCAAAGCCGTCATGACCATTTGGCGATGTCAAGATTGGTGTCGTGGTCAAACGACTCCTTAGCTCTTCAAAAGCTCGTGCGCACTCGGGCGTCCAAATGAACTTCTGATCCTTCCTTGTCAGTGTGGTGAGAGGCAAGACTATCCTTGAGAACTTCTCTATGAAGCGCCTGTAGTAGCCCACAAGCCCAAGGAAGCTCCTGACTTATGCTACTGTAGTGAGAACAGGCCATTCTCGTATCACAACTATCTTGGAAGGATCCACCGCAATGCCCTCTCCACTAACCACATGGCCAATAAAAGCCACTAACGACAGCCAAAACTGACATTTAGAGAACTTGGCGTAGAGCTTGTTCTTCCTCAGGGTGTGCAACACAATCTGCAAATGATTTGCATGATCTTCTTCGGATTGGGAGTATACAAGGATATCGTCAATAAAGACGATCACAAAGAGATCCAAGTATTCCCTAAACGTCCGATATATTAAGTCCATAAATACCGATGGCGCATTAGACAACCCAAACAACATTACCGTGAACTCATAGTGACCATAGCGTGTTTCAAACGCTATTTTTGGTATGTCACTTTCACGAACTCTCTAAAAGTGAGATCTATCCTAGAGATTAGAGTAAACACACAGCAAGAATAATAAAGAAGAGAAATAAAGGCAAACCAGACGACACAAGAATTTTATAGTGGTTCCCCTAAACTTGGGTAGTCCACTCTTCTACCACCCTAGGTAGGAATCCACTGCAGGAAGAGTTGATCAGGTGTCTTGGGCACCAATGAGCTTTTGATAAGGTGCTCAAAAACCAAACTGGATTTTTTGATCAGGTGTCTTGCCACCACTGAGTTTTGATAAGGTATCAGAAACCAAGCAGAACTTTTGAAGGGAGTTCAAGAACCCTTTTACAGGAGGGAAGGGAGAGTTGTTGTTGTCTTCTCTGTTCAACAATCAAAGAGAAGCATAAGTGGATTTTGATGATGTTGTCAAAGCTCCCTCTGAGATTTGCAATTGTCCAGGAAGGAGAGCTTTGCATAGGGTGATAGGTCTTCAATGAATGACTGCTCAGCAAATGATGATTTCAACAAAGGCTTAAATGTGAGTTGTCTTGGAGTGTTAATGATGAAGCCTTGATGATGTTGATCTTAAAGCGAGCATTCAGACTGATGTAGAGTAGTTGTCTCTTCAAGCTTCCTAGAACAGTAGATCTGAGAAGAGCACTGGCTGTACAGGTGATGTTGAGTTCTTCCTAGAACTCTGATTCCTGTACTACTTTCTTCTCTCCACTATTCTCTCTCTTCTTCTTATTCTCTATATGTATCTTGTTCCTCTGTAACTTTTTATATATTCTGATAGGAGACCAATGGTCATTTGAATTCTTACATTTATTACTACCGCCTCTTAGTTACTCCAATGGCTATAATCTCCATAACTGCATTCTTGTAACTGTCTTGTAATAAAGCTGTGTTAGAATATGAACATCTCACTTAGATTAGACCAAGAATATCCTGAAAATCTACTTGGGAACTTGTGTTCAGAGAGATGGCATAAATCGTCAATCTCAACAGGATGATCGTCGATCTGAGCTCAACTATCGTCGATCTGATATCAAAGATGTTGGAGCTGGTCTGGGACAAAAAACATCGATCTGAGCTCGACTATCGTCGATCTGAGCTTAGAGATGTTGGAGCTGGTCTGGAACAAAAAATGTCGATCTGAGCACGGAGATCGTCGAATGGAGTTCGACGCCTCGTAGACCTGAGCTCAGAGATCGTCGATCTCAGCTCGATGCCTGAACTCATCTCGTCGATCTGAGCTCGATGCCTAGGAAGAATTTTGAATTCTTCTCTGACTGATTTCTCTTGGCTGATTTCTTCAATCTCTAAGAGCCTCTGAGTTAGCACATCCTATGACCCTTTGCTATACATTGATGGGTCTATCTAATAGTCCTAAAGACATAGTGATCCTGACCCAAATCAAAACTAGGGTGTTCCAACAATCTCCCCCTATTTGGGTTAGGATTACTATTTATATAAAAATATTACAAATAAATTTACAAAGCATAAGATATAAAAAGAGAAGCTTTGCATAGCTGACTTCTGTTGCTGTTAAAACTGACAGCTGCTGGCTTTACACAACTCCCCCTATGTTGATGCAGTAATTATGACTGGAAGAGGCTGGGATGACTTTGAAAATTGGATTTTGATTGAGTCATCCAACTAACTCTTATAGATGGTACCTGCAGAAGGCTATGTGAAAGTCCACCTAGTGCCAACTAGCTTCACCTATGGGGGGGGGGAATAGGTGTCTTGCAGCGAATTTGCGGAATTAAAATTGTACCTGCACAAGAAAACAAAACAACATAGCACAGACAGGACACAAGCAATTTATAGTGGTTCCCCGATTTGGGTACATCCACTTTCCCCCTTCGACCTATCTCCCAACCAGGGACGACTCGATCACTTCACCAACATGATTGAAATCCAATCCTTGCACTAACGGAAGGAACCCTTCCACACGTAGGAGTCACCACTCCCACAACACGGGTTGCACTCAACCCTTACAACTAGAGACCAATCGGTCCTTTACAAAGAATTGAAAATAGCTTGTAAGAAATACAAACAACGTATGGAGACTAAGGTGTCCCTCTTCATTCGACGACGTGTTCTTGAAGTCAACGAAGAGTCCACAACCCTAGATCTCACTTGGATTGAACCTTCCCGAAACCGGTGGCAGCTTGGAGCGGCGGCTAGGTTCACGGAATAAGCGGCGGCGACGGAGAGCTGCTGCCGTGCAATCGAGATTCAAACTTCGTAGCAAAGGAAGCAAGGTCTTCCAACGGTCACACTAGGATCGGTCGTCTCGATCGATTCGAAAGGGGAAGGTTTTTCTCGATCTATGAATCAAGAGACAAGGGATCTCTGGTTAGACGCGTGAGACGCTATGCTAGCCTAAGCTTCTGTCTCCGGAGATCTGGAAGAACTTGAGATCAACAGCGACGACGAACTGCTCGAGGGCAGAGACGGTTGGCGGAGCAAGATCGCGAACTAGGTCACGTCGGCGGCTGTTCTTTTTGAATTCGCGTATCTGGTTGTTCTTGTCCTGTTCATACATACGGAGGTATATATATATATATTAGGTCAAGTATATGACCGTTGTGGGTCCCACCAGCGATAAGACCTAAGTCCGGTTCGAAATACCGCAGGTAACGTGGACTGGTCCAGAAAGAATCGGAAAATTGCCCAAGTCAAATTCGGCGAGAATCGTAGGTGATTCTCGACGAATCGGCGAGAATCACCAACGATTCTCGCCGAATCCTACTTAGCCGAATTATGGCTGCGCTGATATAGAAGCCGGGGAGAAACGTCGGGAATCACACTTGATTCTCGCCGAATCGTCGAGAATGCAAAGTCATTCTCGACGAATCAGCGAGAATCACTTAGTGATTCTCGACGATTCTGCCTTAGAGAAATTTCTGGCGGTGTCGAGACTGCCGGCTCCAACCGGCGAGAATCAACTAGTGATTCTTGGCGACTCGGCGAGGATCATAAGTGATTCTCGCCGATTCGGCGAGAATCACATGGTGATTCTCGTCGAATTTTACTTAGGCGATTTCTCCTCTTTCTTTCCGTGAGCTGGTCTTTAGCCCAACCTTACTCCTTGTCTGCTCTTGCTTTATCATAGCCCTGTACTTGAAATTAAGTACACCCCAATAGAGAGAGTACACGTAGGCCAACACACTGATCTGCTCAACAAGGGATTACGTCGCGCAGACCCGTGTATATTGACCCACTGCACCCTGACATTGGTGTGTACTTAGCGTGGAATAACTGCAAGCACAACTTAAAATATTTCATCAAATACATTGTGAATTCATCCTAGCTTGACAGGTAGCTTCCTCAAATCCAGGTAATTGTGGATACAATACCCAACAATCTCCCCCTATTTGACGAAGCCAAAATCCTACTAGCTAAGATGAATACCACCATCTAGAGAATAAATAAGACATAAAAAAATAAAAGCAAGCAGAACAATATTTGATTTAAACATGAAATCATATATATATAAATCCACAAGGCTTGTTCGTATGATAATATGAGAAAATTGATATGCAATAAGAAGCGGAAAAGGTCCTAAGCCTATTTCTCCTTAGCAAGACTATCCTTAAGCTTTTGAGCCAGGAATTTCTTGCTTTGCCTTTCGAAATATTCCTTAGGCTTTGGATGATATCTGGGAGGAGGGGCTTTATCTGCCATGGTGTTGTTCCTGAAAAATATGTTACGTTTAGCTTCAAATTCTTTATGCCGCTCCCATTCGTACTGACTATATACATCATTTCGATTTATTTGCCCCCTCTGCTGTAACAAAAATGTGTCCAAGATAATACTCTTTGATACAGGACTCCATTTTTTGTTCCTCACATCATCCTCCTTCAATCTGATCTTCTTTTCAGCTTGCGTTTCCCTAGATGTCCCTTCTTGAATTTTTCTCTTGTTCCTGGCTTTTGCTAGGGCTTCTTTGTCAAACATGGCCATTAATTTTGCTTTGGAACTGTCCCTAGCAGCCCTTGAGTATCAGCTTCACTTAAAGGAACTCCTTCTGCACTTGCTCCCTCATTAGGAACTCCTTCTGCACTTACTCCCTCATCATTCATAGTATTATTCTCAGGAGTCTCAGGAGCAGGATTACCCTCAGGATTTTCAGGGATATCGGTGCCTAATACTTGTTTGAGCAACCACCGGCAACTGTCATAAACATATACATTAGACTGGTCGAAATTTTTGATGATGATTTGCTGAAGCCCGGCCATTTTAGCAGTATATTCTTTCTCCCCCTTTTTGGCTTCGACTGTAATGGAGTTTGCATAGGAGTGCAGGGACTCATCTATGTGCTTCAGAGAGTTTGAGAACTCAGTCAGCAGGCCTTTTTGATTTGCATTTAGAAGCACCATGTTGGCATCGAATTTCTGTATGCTATTTTCCACAACATGTGCATTACTATTAACTATTCCCAGAGTATCTGTAGTCTTTTTAAGACCTTCCATAAGAAGAGTGACAGCTTTGCCGGCTGCTGTATACTTGTCTTCGAACTTCTTCTCCATTAGATCCAGTTTGTGATTAATTTCCACAACGTTCTTGAGCATTAGATTCTCAGACTTCTTAATTCTTTTTAACACTTTCTTTTGAGCTTGCTCAAAAGATACTTTGAGCTCATTCACTATCCCTTGGACAATGTTTACCGTGTGATTTGCTATATTTGCTTGAAGTGGAGGAACATCAGGCACGCCCTGGTTTGTCTCCTCAATAGAAAGACTGGGTGAGCTGGACACTAGAATAGATTCCACAGGAGGAATACCGTCATCCACTGTAGGATGTTCCGGAATATTCACAGAGGGTTGCTGAGAGGGCACCCCCTCCATTCTTACATCCAATTTCTCAGGAGCTTGTTCCTCAGATGGAACATCAACAACATCCCGAGGAGTCACCACTTCCATCCTCTCATCAGCTACTTCCTCTTCCACCACTTCCTCAGTTTCCATGCTCTCAGTCTTATCGGCCATATGATTCACATCTTCCTCTTCTTCCTCTTCCTCCTCCTCATCAGCTACTTCATCTTCCACCACCTCCACCTCCTCACTCTCTTCTTACACAGTCTCAATCGCATCTCTAGCTATCTGAGAGATGTCAGATATCATATTAGCAGAAGCGGGTAGAGGATCCCCCTCAGTTCCTGCAGTCAGTACATAAGGAACTTCACTGGGAACTGCCACAGTGTGTGCAGGAGCACTGGTGTCCTCAGCTGAAGATGCATCTTAGTCTCTGTCCATGGCAACTTGCCCTATTCGATACTCCCACCGGTCGAATATGCTTGAGTCCATCCTTTTCAAATAGTGCAGGGGCACTCCTTTGCTCATGTCAAATTTATCTCCGTCCAGCTGATTAAGATAGAGACTAATTAATCTACCAAAGCTTGGGGATCGGAGAGTGTCTTTAATTTTCTCAAAGAGCATGGCTCCCCAGTTGAACCTTTTTCTGCAGACAATCGCTACCAGAAGCTTGAACATATCCCCTGAGATATGGTCGTGTGATCCAGGTTTGCAAATTAGAACCTTCCCAATGATGTTTGACAGCAGTTTCCCCTCCTCGTTCATGTCTTTTCTCTTTATTAACCTTGTCCCCCTGGACAGTCCACAGAACAATAGGGTTCTTGTTCTATCATGTTCCTCTATGTAATCTTCTTGCTCAGAACAGGATAGCTGCAGGCATTGGGTCAGCTTCCTTGCAGACATCTTAATCTTTGCCCCAGCAACCTTACTCTTGATACATGTGTCTTCCTTTCGGAGTTTGGCTGTCGCGAAGAACTCCATGACTTCGTTGTCCAGGATTTTGCAAGGGTGCTCCAGTACGAAAGTGAGTCCCGCTTACTCAAGCATAATGATGATATTTCTGAATTCATCCGAGGCATGGGAGAACCCGGTTCGCACCAACTCGCATCTGGTGACCAGGCCGGCAGTGGTTCTTGGAGCCATTGCAAACCGAGGGAGGGATTTCCAAGTCTAAGTCTAATCCGAAACCACGAGAGTGAATACCAAAGCTATATTAAGCTTAAATCACTTATACTGGACAAGAGAAGGTTACCTAATGCGGAGAGGAAGAGAGAGTTCCGGCAGCTTCACCAGAGAGACGACGGACCACCCGAAGAAACTAGTGACAGTGATCTGCGGCGAAGCTTGGACGACCACCCTAGTTACGAGAGGGAAGGCTTACGGGATTCGGAGTTAGGTTAACACCGGCTCACGAAGATGGAAATCGCCGGGAGGAGAGGATCGGTGGGATTCCTGCGGGGAGGTCTCGGCGAATATCGGAAGTCGAAGAGTCGGCGGGAATGGAATAGCGGAAGAGTTGTCGGGTCTCGGTGAATTTGGTTTGTCGGGTATATGTATATGTAAACCGGGTTTATCTATGTATAACTTCAGTTCGACGGGAATCGCTGGGATTCCTAATTTACGTCTTTGTCAAGGGTTGGAAAGGATTCAAAAAGATTGTTTCTTAATCCAAGTATGTTTCAACATACCACACGGCTTAGGAGGCACATCAACTTTGGTTTGCCTAACCCACTAACATGGGCTAGCAAATTTCATAAGTTATTTGTAGATCGATAAATGCAAAATTCTTAATGTCAGTTGTCATTCTCAGTGACTCCCAATAACGTATCTTCTTTAGTTTTTAGCTTGTGATTTATGCCCATTGAAGTTCATTCTCGAATCTACCAGTGAATTTACTGGTACATCTTTAATAATGTATCTAAGGGTTATTTTTATAGTTTTAACTTTTCCTTAGGTGAACACACATATATGTGTATATATATAAATATATATATGTAAATGTCGACACAATATGACTCAAGCATTGAAGCTGATCAATGATACCTGGAATTGTAAGATTTATCATTTAATCCCTCTGATTAGAGCATACCAGGTGTTCAATTTGAGTATCCCATTGTAGATAGTACTTCATTTGTTCCAGATACTTATTCTAATCCATTCTTGGAACATCTTCTGTCTAGCTCCCATCATGTTTACGGGAGCCTAGACTGCCCTGCACCAAAGAGTGTTACCTTACCTTAGGAGCCCAATATGTATTGGGTCCTAGGTTCTTGTTAGCATAAAAACACGAGTGCCTTCCCTCAGAAATCCTGTCAGGAAGACTACCTCTGCCCAGAGGAGGTGGAAACGCCCTTGCCCTTGACACAGAGGGGTTATGCCAACAATCTATGGCAAAGTGACCCACTTTGCCACAGTACCAACATGTGTGAATGTTGTATCTCCGTTTCTGACCTGACCCGGTGACTGAGGTAGTCAAGGACCTAGGTCTAAACGGGATAGAGCCGGATCTGCTCTAAAAATTGCCTCTTCCATCGTGACACTTGGAAGGGTGGAAGGAAGGCATGTAGTGAGCGTCATGAGGCCTGAGTGGTGGTGCCTTCCTTTCAGTCAGCACCCTTTCAGAGGCCCCATGAGCACTAACTGCATGACTTCTAACCCCCCCTTTTTGTGTCCTAGGGTGGTGAGAGGAGCATTGAGAGCTGATATCAGCAGATTCATGCAGAGTTGGGGCTGTGGCCGAGAATACAAAGGGTTCAGAATGAGCCTTAGGCATTCTCTCAAGGGTGGCCATGACAGCCCTTGCATTATGGGTGTTTCCACATGAGGGCAGATCACCCTTGCAGTGACCATGGTTGTTCCTGTGATCATACCTGTAGGCATGATGAGTACCTTTCCTTCCTGGAGTGGGGGGGGGGGGGGTCTAAATACCGTTTCCCCATTTCTCCATGAATTGATAATTCGGGAGATCCACCCATTTTCTTCCTTTCTTTTGATAGCATCAACCTTGGAAAAGTTAGATACTATCCTCTTCTCATTCTCTAGACTACTCTCTAGATCTGAGATTTTAGAGTCCTTAACCTTATTGGATGCCAATTGGAGAACCAATAAAATTTTCAGCCGAGCAATCTCCTGAGCTTGCTCCTCAACAATCAGGTTGCTTTTCTGAAGGACACTCTTCAGGGCATCAGGACTTTCTGGAGGGCAATCATCCAAAATATTCCTGTCTTCAGGAACATGAGGAAGAGAGGGGCAAGGTGAAGAAGTTACCTGGTCCTGACTTAGCTGATCAGGAATAGTGTTAGGACTGACCGGGGCAGCTGAGTCATCCTCAGCTGAGCAGTCTTCATCAACTTCCTCCTCAGTCTCTGATAAGGACACAGGAGCCCTGATACTGAGAAATTGGTCATCACTTTCTTCTTCAGAAATGCTGACCCCCATATATGCCTCATCCTCTTGCTGACGACTTATCCCTGTTCTGTCTGATCCCTCCATGAGGTCTGATACAGTTTGCCACAAGGACTTGACCGTCTACACTTTTCAAGTCTTGATTGGGAAGGTCCAGTCCAGACATCCAGGATGATTTTACGAATCATTTTATCCAAGTTGAAAAGAGAGAATTCAATCTCAGAAATTTCAGTAGTCTCCTTGGGGATCTGCATATCCTTTCCAGAGCAGGAGGCCTTCATGGGAATGAACGGACCCTCTTCCAAGATGATTGATGCGCGAGGGTTGATGGCCTCCAAATAAAAGGATACCCTCATCTTCCAGATGGGATAATAGTCCTTTGTGCACACGGGGAGTCTTAGCGGAGAGATCCCATAAACCAGCTCCATGCTTGTGACACTGGTGGCAGGATTCTACTCAAGGTGTGAACCTTTTTGATGAGCAACCTCCCTCTGATACCACTTGAAAGTCCACCTAGTGCCAACTAGCTTCACCTATGGGGGGGGGGGAATAGGTGTCTTGTAGTGAATTTGCGGAATTAAAATTGTACCTGCACAAGAAAACAAAACAACACAACACAGACAGGACACAAGCAATTTATAGTGGTTCCCCGATTTGGGTACGTCCACTTTCCCCCTTCGACCTATCTCCCAACCAGGGATGACTCGGTCACTTCACCAACAGATTGAAATCCAATCCTTGCACTAACGGAAGGAACCCTTCCACACGTAGGAGTCACCACTCCCACAACACGGGTTGCACTCAACCCTTACAACTAGAGACCAATCGGTCCATTACAAAGAATTGAAAATAGCTTGTAAGAAATACAAACAACGTATGGAGACTAAGGTGTCCCTCTTCATTCGACGACGTGTTCTTGAAGTCAACGAAGAGTCCACAACCCTAGATCTCACTTGGATTGAACCTTCCCGAAACCGGCGGCGGCTTGGAGCGGCGGCTAGGTTCACGGAATAAGCGGCGGCGACGGAGAGCTGCTGCCGTACAATCGAGATTCAAACTTCATAGCAAAGGAAGCAAGGACTTCCAACGGTCACACTAGGATCGGTCGTCTCGATCGATTCGGAAGGGGAAGGTTTTTCCCGATCTACGAATCAAGAGACAAGGGATCTCTGGTTAGACGCGTGAGACGCTATGCTAGCCTAAGCTTCTGTCACCGGAGATCTGGAAGAACTTGAGATCAACAGCGGCGACGAACTGCTCGAGGGCAGAGACGGTCGGCAGAGCAAGATCGCGAACTAGGTCACGTCGGCGGCTGTTCTTTTTGAATTCGCGTATCTGGTTGTTCTTGTCCTGTTCATACATACAGAGGTATATATATATTAGGTCAAGTATATGACCGTTGTGGGTCCCACCAGCGATAAGACCTAAGTCCGATTCGAAATACCGCAGGTAACGTGGACCAATCCAGAAAGAATCGGAAAATTGCCCAAGTCAAATTCGGCGAGAATCGTAGGTGATTCTCGACGAATCGGCGAGAATCACCAACGATTCTCGCCGAATCCTACTTAGCTGAATTCTGGCTGCGCTGATATAGAAGCCGGGGGGAAACGTCGGGAATCACACTTGATTCTCGCCGAATCGTCGAGAATGCAAAGTCATTCTCGACGAATCGGCGAGAATCACTTAGTGATTCTCGACGATTCTGCCTTAGAGAAATTTCTGGCGGAGTCGAGACTGCCGGCTCCAACGGGCGAGAATCAGCTAGTGATTCTTGGCGACTCGGCGAGAATCATAAGTGATTCTCGCCGATTCGGCGAGAATCACATGGTGATTCTCGTCGATTTTTACTTAGGCGATTTCTCCTCTTTCTTTCCGTGAGCTGGTCTTTGGCCCAACCTTGCTCCTTGTCTGCTCTTGCTTTATCATAGCCCTGTACTTGAAATTAAGTACACCCCAATAGAGAGAGTACACGTAGGCCAACACACTGATCTGCTCAACGAGGGATTACGTCGCGCAGACCCGTGTATATTGACCCACTGCACCCTGACATTGGTGTGTACTTAGCGTGGAATAACTGCAAGCACAACTTAAAATTTTTCATCAAATACATTGTGAATTCATCCTAGCTTGATAGGTGGCTTCCTCAAATCCAGGTAATTGTGGATACAATACCCAACACTATGGTAGAGATTTGCTCTCTCCTTGAAAAGGATATGTTAACATAAACATTATATTTGTCCAGCAAATTTTATTATGATTCTGAATCTGAAAAACAAAGTCTGATATCTTTCTTCCTATAGAATTTCTTTTCATCAGAAGAGATTCAAACTCAGTGCCATGATTATTGCTGACCAATGCAACTAGAGTAGAGGAATCAATCTAGATGAATTTAGAAAAAGATCTATAAGAAATATAAAGTTATCTGACAGAGAATTCTCATACAGAAATCCTAACATAATTTTGAACAAGATATCAAAAGGATAGAAGCAGCACTAAGAAAAGATGTTTCCTAATAAATTTGTTCCAAATAGAAAAAGGATTTAAGAATATTTTAAATAGTTTATCCTTATAATTATAAATCAAATTTATGAAAAAGCAGACTGAGTTCGACGATTTGAACTCATTTCGTCGATTAAAATGTTTCTTCTTCCTTTGAATATATTCTGAAAACATTCCTCTGAGAAGTTTTGTTTCCTCCTCTGGTTTTATTGAATCTTGGCAGCAAAATTGAAGTTCTAAGTTAACTGAACTGAAAACAAAGTTAGATAATACCTGATCCTCTTCAATTTTTGATTTTCCTTCTGTTTGTTCAGCTTCTAAACTACTTCAGGAAGTATTGATGGCCATTAAGCAGAATTGTTTGGTCCTTCTTCCTCCTCTTCATTTTTAAATGATGATTCATCATCTGATACATCCCAAATGACATCTAGGTTTACTGATTCTCCTTCTTCAAATAGGATGTTGTGGCTTCTTTCTGTTGTTCCATCCACTACTTCAGAAGCCATTTGATGAAGTGAATCCAATATCTCCTTAGCTGTTGAGCATTCAATAACTTCCTAGAACAAGTCATCAGATAATGACTGTGCTAGGATATTCATGGCTCTGGCATCAGCTAGTCTGGCTCTTTTAGTTGTTGTTGCTGAGGTTGGGAGACCTGTCATAATGGCATAAAATATTTCTTCATCAATATTGTCCATAAATGACTTAATTCTTGTCTTCCAAAGTGCAAATTTGTTTATGTTGCACTTAGGAGGTCTGGTGCTAGAATATTCCATATTCTTGCTATGAAAAAAAAACAAAATGATTAATCTAACTAGGATGGATCAAAAGAGATCTTTTTGTTCAGGTGTTAGCCTGTATAAACAACCACACTAGTGAAGATCTAGTTGTTGAATAACAACCCTGCCTCTGATACCAATTGAAAGTGAGATCTATCCTAGAGATTAGAGCAGACACACAATAAGAATAATAAAGAAGAGAAATAAAGGCAAACCAGACGACACAAGAATTTTATAGTGGTTCCCCTAAACTTGGGTAGTGCACTCTTCTATCACCCTAGGTAGGAATCCACTGCAGGAAGAGTTGATCAGGTGTCCTGGGCACCAATGAGCTTTTGATAAGGTGCTCAAAAACCAAACTGAATATTTTGATCAGGTGTCTTGCCACCAATGAGTTTTGATAAGGTCTCAGAAACCAAGCAGAACTTTTGAAGGGAGTTCAAGAACCCTTTTATAGGAGGGAAGGGAGAGTTGATTTTGTCTTCTCTGTTCAATAATCAAAGAGAAGCATAAGTGGATTTTGATGATGTTGTCAAAGATCCCTTTGAGATTTGTAATTGTCCAGGAAGGAGAGCTTTGCATAGGGTGATAAGTCTTTAATGAATGACTGCTCCAGCAAATGATGATTTCAGCAAAGGCTTAAATGTGAGTTGTCTTGGAGTGTGAATGATGAAGCCTTGATGATGTTGATCTTCCAGTGAGCCTTCAGACTGATGTAGAGTAGTTGTGTCTTCAGGCTTCCTGGAACAGTAGATCTGAGAAGAGCACTGGCTGTACAGGTGATGTTGAGTTCTTCCTGGAACTCTGATTCCTGTATTACTTTCTTCTCTCTACTATTCTCTCTCTTCTTCTTATTCTCTATATGTATCTTATTCCTCTGTAACTTTTTATATATTCTGATAGGAGACAGATGGTCATTTGAATTCTTGCATTTATTACTGCTGCCTCTTAGTTACTCCAACAGCTATAATCTCCATAACTGCATTCTTGTAACTGTCCTGTAATAAAGCTGTGTTGGAATATGAACAGCTCACTTAGATTAGACCAAGAATATCCTAAAAATCTGCCTGGGAACTTGTGTTCAGAGAGATAACATAAATCATCGATCTCAATAGGATGATCGTCGATCTGAGCTCAACTATCGTCGATCTGAGCTCAGAGATGTTGGAGATGGTCTGGGATAGAAAACGTCGATCTGAGCTCGACTATCCTCGATCTTAGCTCAGAGATGTTGGAGCTGGTCTGGAATAGAAAATGTCGATCTGAGCACGGAGATCGTCGAACGGAGTTCGACGCCTCGTGGACCTGAGCTCAGAGATCGTCGATCTCAGATCGATGCCTGAACTCATCTCGTCGATCTGAGCTCGACGCCTAGGATGAATTTTGAATTCTTCTTTGACTGATTTCTCTTTGCTGATTTCTTCAATCTCTGAGAGCCTCTGACTTAGCACATCCTATGACCCTTAGCTATACATTGATGGGTCTATCTAATAGTCCTAAATACATAGTGATCCTGACCCAAATCCAAACTAGGGTGTTCGAACACTCTCAACTGATAATATCCTGACTTTAAATCCAACTTGGATATACAGTCGGGCCAACTAACTGGTCAAACAAGTCATCAATCCGTGGAATCGGATACTTATTCTTTTCCGTCAGTTTGTTCAGTTCTCGATAGTCAATACATAGACGCAAGCTACCATTCTTCTTTTTCACAAAGAGAACCAGCACGCACTAAGGTGACAGACTTGGGTGTATATAGCCTTGCTCTAGCAATTCTTGCAACTAAACTTTCAGTTCCGCCATTTCTTTTGGCGCTACCCGATAAGGCGAGCGAGCCACAGGTTTCGCACCTGACACCAGCTCGATAGCGAAGTCGATTTCCCTTTGGGGAGGTAACCTCGGAAGGTCTTTTATAAACAAATCAACATATTCCGATACAATCTGCACCTCACTCACACTGGCCTTTGGCTCCACTGCCTATATGAGTGTGAAGAATAACTCTGCACCCTTCCGAACTGCTTTAATGACTTGGAGAGCAGATATCAATATCCTACTCGTCCCTCACATGAAATTGAACTTAGTCTCTTGTTCGGTATTCTGCCCCAGTGTACCTCTTTTGAAGTGAAATCTATACATGCATGCTGCTCTGAAAGCCAGTCTATACCAAAGATTATATCAAACTCTGATATCGACAATACTGATGTTTCCACCTTGAAATCCTGACATCCTATCTTTACCTCAACACAACACGATTTATCAACGCACTTCAAACATCCGTTAGGTAGTAATACCTTCATAATGTCTGTCGTGGTCCGTATAGGCACCCCGATTCGCAAGACGAAATCTTCAGACAGAAATGAATGTGAAGCACCTGTATCGAACAGGGCTTGTGCCGGATAGTCCCGTATAAGGACAAAACCTATCATACCAAGATTAAAACAAGCACAGTACGAAGCATAAAGTAAAACTATAAATTACTCTCACCTGTGACGACATCGGCCTGCTTGATGGCCTCCGGTTGTCCAAGATTGTAAACTCAGGGCTGTGCCTGCGATGCAGAAGACTCAACCACAACCTTCCCTTTTTCCGCATAGGATGCACCCAGCTTCTTCTCTCCCTTTGGTGGACAAACTCAGCAGTCACATGCATAGTGTCCCAGCTTTCCACACGTGTAACAAGCTCGCGAACCATAACCATAAGATGCCTCCATCACAACCGCTGAAGGAGCTTGTCCCGCAGATTTGGACTTCTTACCCCATCTCTTTCGGTACCCAAACTTATCCGGATGCGGTGGCTTGAACTCCGGCTTTGTAATAGCCAAGTTCACCTTGCCATGTCCTCTTCTAAAGTCCTTCTCCAAAGACTAAGCCGTACAGACCAAAGCTTGAAACCCATGGTTCACAGAACTCGAGAGACTCATGAAGGTAGTCATCCACACTATGTTCTCCTTGAGTCAACCGTTGGAACTCCAACTCCATAGCAATTCTCTGCTGCATCGACAGATGTTTTGCTAAGAACAACCGAGAGAACTCTTCAATCGAGACCTTCATCAACTGCCTGCCTGCCAAGTGATGCAGTTCCACCTCATCCCACCACAACCGAGCCTCTCCCTCAAGTAGGAAAGTGGTTAAAGTTACTTTTTATTCCTCCTCAACTCTGAGAGCTGTCAAGATTCTCTTAACCCTTGCGAGCCAATCCCCCGCTTGGGCTGGGGAGCCCGCCCCAGTAAAAGTAGGAGGATTGAAGCTCATGAACCACTTCAATTGTTGATCTGCTGTCCGCGTATCAACCACAACTTCCACCGATTCTTACCTTATCCCAGCTTGCATTGGAACCACTACAGGCCGCGCCTGCCCAGCCTGCTAAACATTCATAACAACAAGTACTGTCTCCGTAATCAAACGTACAGTTTCAGCAGATGGAGGAGGTGTGGGCACCTCAGCTGGTGCCACACTTTAAACAGAACGTTGAGGTTCTGACTGAATCGCAACACTTCTAGTCACCTATATGTGTAGAAACACAATTTTGCGACTAAGCACATGAAAAACATACAAAAAATGAACACACAGGTTCAACAAACAAGTGTATTTTCATTCCTAAGTGGACATTCTTGAGTTCATTTTATGAGTTATAACGACAACACTAACACGCGCTCACCACCCCTCAAAAGAATTCGACCTCGAATTCGGAAGAGATAGACCAACATGCTGATACCAAATTGTAACACCTCTACCCGTCACGTGTAATATAATAGAGGGTCTGGCCGGGGCCATACACCATACTCCACAAACAGGCGAAGACATTTCTAAATAACATCAAAGACCATCATACCCTAACACAGAGCATTCTAGCGGAAGCTTCATGGTTGAAAACTTGAACAAAATAAGAACAGAAATGTCCACTACTACCAATTAGGAATGTATACAACCAAACATACAAGGTATATAGCCTTATGGCTTTACAAGTTTCTCTCAACAAAGGTGTGGTTTACAAACATCGACGCGCAGGCCGGCCATACATGAACAAGAGTAAACAAAACAAACCTTCAAGGATAGCATCACAACATGGCTTCAGCCCGCTATTTACCGCTTGGGCCAGCACCACCTATAAAGAATCAATCCACCAAGCGGTGGCAAACAGGGCAACAATCAGCATTCAGCTGACCAATTATAACGACCCTGCCCCTAGCACGGTGCAACGGAATTCCTTCCCTGCAAAGCATTTATTCACACAATATATATGTATAATAATCCACCAAGGTTGTGCACAACTGCACAAATGAATACATATCACAAACATCGACACGACGGCCCAACATTCCGTGCACTCAAAGCACATTATTGGTGTACAAGAAAACCAGGGTCCCACAACCGTTTAGAGGTCCCAGACATGACAGTCCATTATGAGCATTCCTGGTCTTTATGGTGCACAGACAAAAGACTCTAGGTATGTGATCGTAACAGGGCCTTAAGCACCCAAGGTTAGACAACCATAACGCGGGTACATATCCACCTTTCCTGTTGCTCACATTCATTAGACTCAAGACTGGACTGACGCGGGTACGGCTTCACCTTTCCCGTTCGCCACACAGGCTTCCACAGTTGCAGCCCAACGGCTCAACTTCACACAGAATGGCACTCACGGCCACACGAGTTGAACACCAAGTACCAACTCTCACATTTTCCTGGACTTCCCGCTGTACCAAGCTACAGGTATCCACCAAGGATTTCATATAAACAACCAATTTTACCGGATTCTTCTCCGATTTGCAAACAAAGCATCACAAATCC
The DNA here is from genome assembly GCA_039513925.1 of Platanthera zijinensis. Lineage (NCBI taxonomy): Eukaryota > Viridiplantae > Streptophyta > Magnoliopsida > Asparagales > Orchidaceae > Platanthera > Platanthera zijinensis. The sequence goes on from CM077091.1 coordinate 77,397,283, forward strand.
AGACCAACTTATCCAGATGGGCTTCACACAACATGCCTAACCGTACTACTCACTTCAGATTCTAATGCAAGATAACAATGGATGAACCACCGATCCCAAGGGAATCACTTCGCCATCCATCCTTTGGTGGAGGATTCCTATGCAAATGCAGGAAAGAAGGACTTCACTTGTCCAAGAAGGAAATCGTTACCCTTGCAAGACGTTTTGGTACCATGGAGAAAACTGCACGATTGGAAAGCTCCGCAACGCTCTAGCCTCCGCAGATCCGAACTCGGCTCGCGATTGGTACCACTGTAGCACCACCAACGGCTGGATTCCTCCTCTTCTTCCTTCCCTTACTCTCCTCTCTCTCTTACTCTTAGAAAGAGAATGGTATGAATGAAATGAGAATTAACTCATCCACTCCCGCATATATCCCTTCAGGAAATACCCATGGTCGTTAGATCTTCATCAAAGGAAAAGAATGGCTCAGATCTGCTCTGAAAAGCATCTTCCCTGGGCTGACATGGCTTGTGACACACCCGTATCACAGGCCGTGTCACTTAAGCGGCAAACAGCCGACTCAAACCAGACCAAAACATAGGCTTAGACACGTCCGTGTCAAGCACCTGACATGCCCGTGTCACTAAGTACACGCCCGTGTTAGGAGGCGTGTCCCTCAATCAACACAGGATCAGTAAATCCCGAAAAGGACACGGGTCCCCGACACGGCCATGTCAACTGTGACATGCCCGTGTCGACCAGTATACGCCCATGCTCCAGACCGTGTACTTTAGTCGGCACTGCCCGACACAACCCGAGAACGACACGGGTATATAACACGCCCGTGTCACCAACCGGTACGCCTGTATCAGTACTGTTCATACCCGTGTTTCTAGCCGTGTTCCATACTTTACATATCCATGCTAACCCAGAGCAGGACACGGTCCTGGACATGTCCGTATCCTAGGCCGTGTGACCTTAATTTTTGGTTTTGGGGAATTACATAAAACACTCTGCATGGCCGACTGAACCCGAACCAGAGATTTTTAAAAATTCAAAAAATGACCTAAGTAAAATTCGTTGACTATCACCGAGTATCATAAGTATACTCGCCAAATGTATCTTGATATACGACGAATAAGACTTAGACAAATCAGTCTTAGGCCAGCCATTCACTCAACGCCCGAGCGAAAAGTCATACTCGACGAATTCGTCGAGTATCACTCGGTATACTCGATGAATTCGTCGAGTATAGGCTAAAGGACTCAACGCTCTCGATGCTGTCGCACTCGACGCCATCTGTTCACTCAACGCCATAGGTTGCATTCAATGAATATCGTCGAGTTGACTCAGCGCTCTCGATGCCATGATATTCGACGAATAAGACTTGAAAAAATACAGAGAAGTATCGTCGATCAGACTCGACGAATTCGGCGTGTATCATCTAGTATATTCAACAAATTCGATGAGTATCGTTAGATACATTCGACGAGTATACATGATGATACTCGAAAAATTTTACTTGGCGGATTTTCCAATACTCAGTGAATTTTCCCTAAGTACAAATGATGGATTCGATGAGTGTAGGTAGGTATACACGACAAATTCGACGAATATCAAGCTGATACTCGACGAATTTGATGAGTATTCCTTACCATACTCGACGAATTGTACTTGGAAAAAATTCAAGTACTTCTTATTCTAAGCCTTTGTCCACCCTTGATCCTTCTCCTGTACTTGGGATAGAAGTACACCCCAATAGAGAGATTACATGTGAGTCAACACATTGGCCTACACAATGAGGGATTACATTGTTTAGTGCTATATTTACTGACCCACTGTAACCTGACATTGGTGTGTACTTAGCAATGTCGACCTGCAAGTACATACTAAGATATCAACATCAAATACAAACTCAATTCATCTTAGCTTGACTGGACCCTTCTTCAAATAAGGGTTATTGTGTATGCAATATCCAATAGCTAGCTTTTCCACCGAATCGTCCTTTGTTGGGTCCATTGTTCCCAATGTGCCAGATTTGTAAGAAGTTAAAAAAGTCAATGGGACACACATCAGTTGTATTTGATGTGTATTTTAGTTTATGAATGCAGTTTAGTCCTTATCATAATGATTGGATAGGTGGACACAAAGTAGGCTACTGGACAGGGTAAAAATTATGCTAAGTATATAGGAGTTGAGTGGAGCAAGTTCACTCAATGCCAGAGGTAAGGTAAACATATGGAAAGACAAAAAATCTGTCTGTCTACTGGCGTTGATTGTGGTCTACTCACTAAACGCCATTTATCAAAAGGCGCTAAGTATGTCTAAGCCTAACTGTTAAATAGACAAAAATATGGCTAAGTCCACAGGTATTGAGTGAAGCTTACTCACTCAATGCCATACAACTAATAGCTATGAGACAGGCTGAGACAGTCAAAAACTAAGGAGAAATAGGCAGAAAAATATGGCCATGTCAACATGCATTGAGTGTAGTCTACTCACTCAACGACATACAACATAAATCGTTGAGTATGGCTCTATCCGTCAAAGCCATAGAAATTCTGTGTTAAATTTTGACTAAATCCACAAGCGTTGAGTCTAGCTTACTAACTCAACACCATGGGGCAATAGCATTGACTGAACCTGAGTAAGTCAGAGCCACTGTGTTTTTACACAAAAAATTGGCTAAGTCCACAGGCATTGAGTGAAGCTCACTCACTCAACACCATAGGATAGAAAATCTGTCTAAGTAGTTAGGCATTGAGTGAAGCTTACTCACTCAATGCAAAGAGACAAAATCTGTCTAAGTAGTTAGGCATTGAGTGAAGCTTACTCCCTCAATTCCATGAGACAAAAAATCTGTCTAAGTAGTATGACATTGAGTGAAGCTTACTCTTTCAATACCAAGTAGCAAAAAGCTGCTTAAGTGCTATGACGTTGAGTGATGAAGGCTCACTCAATGCCTAAGAAGTAGAAATATTTTCTAAGGCCAAAAGCATTGAGTGATGGTCACTCACTCAACGCATGATGACAAATATTTTTCTAAGTGATTTGGCATTGAGTGAGGCTTGTTCACTCAATGCTCTCAATGCCTAGATAAACAAAATTCTGTCTAAGTGTTTTGGCGTTGAGTGATGCTTACTCACTACCCTCCTATACTAATGTTGCTTGATTTTGGATAAGTCCACAGAATGGTGACGTCAGCAAAGTAAAAAAAGTCAACCTAAATTCAAATGTTGCGAAAAGGTTGCAAGAGGCGCTGCACAAGGAAATAGATTTTTCACTCTTTATGGATGGGGCCCACACAAAAAACAAATAGACGTTGAATCAGCCATCAATAGAAAGAATGTGCTGAATGGAGAAATCACAGCCACCAATCCTAGTGGTGGGCCCACTTCTGTATTGGCTGTTGTTCGACATATAATAAAAAGGAGGATATCGACCAAGTCAAGATCACGGATTCTTTCTAGGTTTTCTGAACACGAAAGTGCGGCCGAATGTCATCTTCTTCCTCGCCAATCTTGTCGAGCCTGAAGGAGTTATTCAACACAAAAAACTTGAGAAGAGAAAGTGATAGCTAAAGCATTCATTATCTGCGACAACATGTTTAGAAGCGATTTCTGAGAAGGAAGAAATAGAGCCATATCATACAAGCTTTGCAAGGGAAGGTTGCTGATTGAAGAAATTCCAACTGTCAACTCCATTGTCTTCATCAACAAAATCTTGGACTTAAATCTGCTCAGCCCAAGAAGAAGTGGACATAAAGTACTTACTCTGGATTCAATTCAAAACAAACACCTTTCATTATTTCTGTAGGGTCCTGTCTAGGATTTAGTTTTTAAGCCTTTCTGTGTAAGGCCGAGTGGTAGGATTTTGTTAGGATCAAAGCGAGTAAGCCTGGGTTATAAAGGCTGAGTATAAGATCCATTTTGGATCTGAGTGTAGGTTTGTCCTCCCAGCCTGAGTGGTAGGGCCATTGGACTAAGGTAGGTGGTTGTTTAGCCACTGAGTTGTAGGGCCTTGTGCCCGAGGTATAAGTCTTGGAGGAGACTGAGAGGTCCTGCAGAATCGAGTTGTAAGCTCATAAGGAGCTATGTTTTGGGAGAAGTGCCTGATCTAACACATTGTTAGAAAGGCGTAGAGGGACATCAGACGTACCCAAGATCGGGGAACCAATATAAAAAGCTGTGTCTTCTGTGATTTATCTTGAAAGCAAAACATTAAACTAATCACTAAGCACAATAATCAGGTAAGAATTTAAAATACTTAAAAGAAAGACCAAAAACCTATTCACCCCACCTCTTGGTGTTTAGCTGACCTTGAAAACAAGACTTTAAAGTGGTATCAGAGGGAGGTTGCTCTTTAAAGGGTTAACAGTCTGAGTAGATCTCCAATGTTAGCTAGAAGTCTATCCTTATGGGTTCAAGAGTGAACTATAAGGAGCTGGGTACCATGAAGCTTCTAATCTGTAGGAAGGAAGGATTTGTAATCTAGAAGGAGAGGGTGAGGCTGTTCATGGAAGCAGCTGACCCTAGGATTTTTATCACTGTCAAAGAAGGACCATTCATCCTTATGAAGGTTTTAGCTCTGGATAAAAATGTTTAGACACCTAAGATGAAAGTATGGGTTAGATCTGATATACTCTAGAGGGGGTGGGGGGGTGGGGGGTGGGGGGGGGGGGGGGGGGTGGGGTGAATAGAGTATGTATGTATATTTAAAACTTTTACTAAACTATAAGGATTGTACCTAAGCTTAGATACTATATCATAACATGCCAAATTAAAATAAATAAAATTACAGAAAAGCTAAATAACACAGCCACAGCAAGAACAAGAAGAAGAGGGCAACCAGATAACACAAGAATTTATAGTGGTTCCCCATCCTGGGCACATCCACTCTTCTACCACCCTGGTAGGAATCCACTCAGGTTTTTGATCAGGTGACTGCCACCAATGAGCTTTTGATCAGGTGCTCAAAAACCAGACCTCAAGTCTTTTGGTTAGGAGACTTGCAACCAGGAATCACTTTTGAAGGGAGTAGAAAACCCTTTTTACAGAGGGGGTGAGAGAGTGATGGTGTCTTCTCTTTCTAAAATACAACTGAGAAGACTAGTGGAATAGATGTTAACAAAAAGCTCCCCCTTGAATATTGAGTTTGTTCAGTGAGGAATGGAACTTTTTCTTCAGGGTGCCAGGCCTTCAAGCTTTCAGCTTTAACCCGAAGAACTTCAGGAACTTCTTGACAGATGTAGTATTATTGTCCTACTGAAGGTTCCTGAGAGTATGACAAAAGAAGATTCTTGATTTGGATGGTTGTTTTTCTTCTTCAGAAAGATTGTTCTTCTTCAGGTTTAGCAGTTGTTGATTTCTTGACTGATCGATTATCTATGTCTCAAGAAATCTGTATATCTCTCAGATTGTGTCTCTGTGTCTAGAAGAAAGAGAACTTCACCTTTTTATATTTTCCATGTGGAAGTCCTTTTGAATTTTGAAATTCTTCCTATAATTAATGCGAAGGCCTTGGAATAATTTGGCATTGATTTGTTTCCCCAACTGTCCCCTAGAAAAATGACAGGAAATAATCCCGATGAAGACCGTAATTAATGCTCTTATCTAACAGTAATATTCAGAGAATATTAGAGCATTAATTTTTCAGGAATCATTGCCACATAATAAGGACAAAAGAGGAAAACAGCCAAGACTTAATTCGTCGACCTGAGTCAACAGTTCGTCGAGCTGAGAATGGCTGTTCGTCGAGTTGAGGTCCAAGATCGTCGAATTCTGAATGTTGCTTGATAACTTTATTCTTCTATGCATCAAGTTCGTCGAGCTGAGATCCAAGATCGTCGACCTTTGAATGCTGCTTGATAACTTACTTCTTCTGTACATCAAGTTCGTCGAGCTGAGATCCAAGATTGTCGACCTCTGAGCCCTGAGACCTGAGTTTGTCTAGCTAGTCCAATATCATCGAGCTAAGCTCAGAGATTTGTCTCTGAGTTAGTCGAGCTGAGCACGACTTTCGTCGACCGGAGATCGACGAACGTAGAACTCCTTTTTCTAAGTCTTGAATTCTCTAATTCTTGAGTCTCTAACTTTGTTGAAGGCTGATCCCTGGCATTGTTGACTCTAAGGACTTGACCAAGACTCTAGGACACAACCATGACCCTTGTCTATACATGTTGGTTCATATGTTAACTTAGTGAACCTAGCCCAAATCTAACTAGGGATCCAACAATCTCCCCCTATTTGGGTGAGGTCACCGATTACAGACTCAATAAAAGAGAATGTACAAAGCAAGAACACAATATATATCTGGCAGAGAATTAAATAATAGGTATGCAGCAGATATATTTACACTATTAGCTTTGTAACATAAGACATAGTTTATCAAAAATGTACCACAACCATATAATAGTTCAGGTTCTAGTTTTTCTGTTTCTTCTCCTTTGCTTCTCTGTCCTTATCACCAGGCTGAGTAAAAATAATTTCCCTATTTGTATTGGCAGCTTCTCTTTTTGACATATATATATCTGCTGCACCAATCATTGTCTGGGTGGAAGTTTTGGGAACAAAAACCTCTTGGTGTCTAGACATATAATCTACAGAATTAAATACCTTCTTGCTTACATGAAGTCTTTCAAGTTCTTTCTCTCTATATGAGGACATGGTAGTGAAATTTGTTGGATCTTCTCCTTCTTCTCTGACCTTCTTTATCTGTGACAGACCTATCAATTCTTGAAGCCAAGCCATCCTTAAATGAGGATCAACATCCTAACTGACAGGTGATTGATCATCTTGGGAGGGTAGTAGAGTAGCAGGCCTGAATTGATTAGACTGTGTTTGAAAGCTTGTTGCTTTCTGGCTTTAACCACTCTGAGTGTATAGTGACTTTGGAGGTGCGGTTTCACTATATTTTCCTTTAGGTTTGTGTGATTCTAAATGCCTTCTTTGTTCAGCTTGTTGTTGGGGAGGAGAGAACTCCGGCTTTTGATAGACTACTTCCTTTATTTGCTCTATACAACCAATATTTCTTTGCTGGCTGCTTACATAAGATTGATGTCTAGATGGCCTTTCCTGCCTCTGATAAGTTCTGGTGAGTATAGGCTTGGAAGGTGCATCTGACCTTTGAGAAGTGGTTCCTGAAGCACCAACAGCTGGAGGAGGAGGAGGAGGGTCCTTCCTATATCTATAAGGTGGAGGAGGGGAGTATCTTCTGCTTTTCTTTCTAGGCTTTTGTTCATTTTTTTATAGCCACATCCAAGCTGGCATCCCTTTGTATGGAGTTATGTTTTCCAGAATATAGTAGGGAGTGTCATGTGTATTTCCTGGCTTAGGAGCAGGAGGAGGAGGAGCCTTCCTTTTCTTAGAGATTTTCTTCCACTTTGGGTCCTCATCATCATCATCATCTAATTCTTGTGGATTGTCATATAATTCATTAATTTGTCTTATTTTAATTTTTGGAAATTTCTTTACTTCCTGGAGTAGGGATAACTTTAGCATGGACTGCTTCAGTTTCCATAACAATGTCTTGAGCTATAATATCATCAAGATTTGGGAGAGGGATATCATCCATAACATAGGATGCCCCAGGAGAAACAGATGTCTAATCATCAAACTTATTTGCTAGAGGAGCTGTCAAACTTGTCTTTATAGTGTCTAACATCTCTGAGATGGCAGGATAGGTATAACACACTATGGCTTTAGATGATAGAATGGGGAAGGTAAGACAGAAATAAATATATGACCCAAATACTTTCAGCCAAGCTGCTAGATTCACTTTGGGATTAATGAAATGAATCCTTCCGGGCAGAATCTTTGGCAGACTGACCTCTTGAGTATTTGACACTATAATATCTGTACAATCAATGTTACTTGCATACGCTACTGAGGCTGTTGTTTATTCAACATCTGTTTCCATATCAGATTCAAGAAAATTCATGAAATCTGTTTCCATATTAGCACTTGTTCCTGCTGCTGGTACTGCTGTTGGTTATGCTGGTGTAACTGCTGGTGTGTCCATATCCTGTTCAACTGGTTCATCTACTACTGCTGCAACTGCTGCTACTTCTTCATGAAGTATCTCACCCTGCCTGGTTTCAATAGATACTGAAGCCAGGCCCCCAAATGAAGAGGGAGCAGTAGTGAGGGCAGAGATCTGGGCTGCAAGAGAGGATATGGAGACGGATAGAGGAGAAATGGCCACTGCTATAAGAGATTTGAGTAGGGGTGTGAGGAGAGTAATGAGTGGGGTGACAAGAGATGGATCCAGGTTTGGAGAAGTGGATGGTGGGGCAGTAGCTGGTTGAATCGAGATTGCAGTTGCTGATGGGGTGATAGGTGGAGGTGAAATGGGAGTGTCTAGGGGGAGTCATGTTGAGGAGAGGGAGTGTGCAGTGGATATGGTAATAGGTTGAAGGATAGGAATGAGGAGAGGTTGATGTGGGGGATATCAACAAGATGAGAGGGAAGAGGGGATTGGGGTTGTGTAGGTATGGATGTATCAGGCTGAGGTGAAGGAGAATGAGATGGTATATGTGTAGGGGAAGAGGGAATTGGAGATGCTGGTGGTATTGGGGTATGGATTAGAGTGGTATTGGAGGGTGGAGTTGGTTGGATTTGTGATTGGGATGGAACTTGAGGAGCAGGAGGTGGTGGAGGGGTGGAGAGGATCCCTTCAGTGGGGTGGGGAGAGGCTAGTGTATCCCTTGTACTCTCAGAAGTTCTTGTGGTGGAGGAGGTAGCCTTAGTTTGCTTTATGATAGTCCTCTCCCACTTGCTAAAAAGAGCACAAGTGAGTCTCTTAGAAGCATTGATGGATATGGTCGAGGAGACCAGGGATCCTGCAGCCTTTTCCTTGAGGAAGATCCCTAGAATCCTTCCAAAACACACCTCTTTCTTATTGTTCTTCTTTTTAATCAAGTCGAACAGAGTTTTAGCCAAGTTCACAGCTTTATTATTTACTATGACACACATAACCAGGAACAGATGCATGGTGATGTAGTCGTGTGCTGTGTGCTTTCCTACCAGCACTTTCCCAGTGATATCTGCAAGAAACTTATACTCGGTAGATAAAAGTTTCTTAAGTAATTTGTTTGGGGTATCTCCAGAATAACCCATGGTACTCTCTAATGAAATGATGTCTTATGTCTATATGTTTAGTTCTGCTACGATGGACTGGATTCTATGCTATAGCTATAACACTTGTGTTATCACAAAGTAAAGTTGAATTATGTAAGTTTAACCCATAGTCCAGGAGTTGGTTCTGAATCCACAGCATCTGGGAACAACAACTGCCAGCTGCAATGTATTCTGCTTTAGCAGTTGATGTGGAAACAAATTATTGTTTCTTGCAGAACCAGGACACTAACCTCACACCAAGGAACTGGCAGGTTCCTGAGGTACTCTTTCTATCCACCCTGCATCCAACAAAGTAAGTATCTGAGTATCCAGTTAACTCAAACTCTTACTAGTAGGATACCGGAGAACTAGACTTGGACAACCCTTTATATATCTTAAAATCCTTTTTAGAAAAACTAGATGAGATTCATTTGGGTTCACTTGGAACCTTGCACAAAGGCATGTAGCAAACATGATATCAGGTCTGCTTGCTGTAAGGTATAGTAGAGACCCAACAATGCCCCTATATAATTTCTGATCCACAGGTTTCCCAAGCACATAAGAATCTATTACAGCATTTGTAGCCATGGGTGTTTTCTTTGCCGAGGAATCAGCCATCCCAAACTTTTTAATAAGCTCTTTAACATATTTAGCCTTGGAAATGAAGATGCCATCAGGAAGTTGCTTCACTTGGAGACCAAGGAAGTAGGAGAGCTCACCCATGCTACTCATCTCAAATTTTGAATGCATTAGATCAGAAAATCTTTTGCATAATTTGGGATCAGTAGAACCAAATATTATGTCATCTACATATATTTGTACTAACAGTATTTTATCATGATGCATTTTGGTAAATAAAGTCCTATCTACTATGCCTCTTGAAAAAACATGCTCTAAGAGAAAGCTGGCTAAGGTCTCATACCAAGCTCTTGGAGCTTGCTTTAAACCATAGAGAGCTTTATGCAATTTAAACACATAAGAGGGATGAGTTGGAGAAACAAAACCTGGAGGTTGTTCAACAAATACCTCTTCTTTAAGTTCCCCATTTTAGAAAGCACTCTTCACATCCATTTGATAAACCTTGAACTTTTTGAATGCAGTATAAGCCAGAAATATCCTTATAGCTTCTAGCCTGGCAACTTGAGCAAAGGTTTGATCATAGTCAATCCCTTCCTCTTGCCTATACCCTTGAGAAATAAGCCTTGCCTTGTTCCTCACAATCACTCTTTGGGCATCAAGCTTATTTCTGAATACCCATTTGGTTCCAATGACTGGGTAGTCTTTTGGTCTTGGTACCAAAACCCAAACTTTGCATCTCTCAAACTGATTAAGCTCTTCTTGCTTTGCAATGATCCAGTGGGTATCTTGTTCTGCATCAGTTATAGTTTGAGGCTCAATTTGAGAGAGGAAACAGGCATGCATCAAATCTTGGTTGAGTTGATGCCTTGTCTGTACACCTACTATTATGTTTCCAATCACTTGGGATCTGGGGTGATCCCTCAGTGTGACAAAATTAGTGGGTGGAGTTGGTTCTGCAATATCACTTGGAGAGAAATCTTCTTGTGGAGTAGCTTCTATTTTTATAGGGGGGGGGGGGTCAGCTTCTCCCACAGTTTCTTCATAACTTTGTTCATTGGCTTGTTGAGAAGGATGAGATACAACTTTTGGGGTAAGGTTTAAGTCATCCAATTTCTCACACAAGTTGTGTACCTGCAAGGAGTCTTTGGTAGAAATCTCTTTCTCCATATAAAATGTGTTAGCCTCATCAAATGTAACATACATAGATTCCTCTATTTTGAATGTAGATTTATTAAATACCCTATAAGCTTTGCTGACTTGGGAATATCCTAGAAAAATTCCCACTACAGCCTTTGCTTCAAACTTTCTAATGTGCTTTTTGTCATTGTTATGAATATAACATACACAACAAAAAACTTTAAAATAGTTGATTATTGGTTTCTTCCCTTTGAGCAATTCATAGGGAGTCTTATGTTTTAGTTTGTGTATCAAGCTTCTATTCAGGACATAATTTGTTGTGCTCACTGCCTCTGCCCAATAGTATAGAAGCATGTAAGCATCTACAAGTAATACGCCTGCAGTTTCAATGAGTGTTCTATTTTTCCTTTCATGTAACCCATTTTGTTGAGGAGTTCTAGGAGCTGAGAAGCAGTGCCTGATACCTTCCTTCTCACAGAACTCATGCATAAGAAGAGAATCAAACTCTGTACCATGATCACTTCTTATTAATGCAACATGAGTAGAGTACTCAATCTGTATGGTCCTGGGAAAATCTGTAAGAACCTTGAATGTATCTGACTTAGATCTCAGAAAGAATACCCAAGAGAATCTGGAGAAGTAATCTACAACCACTAAGGTATAAGATTCCCCCAGGATTTGTACAACCACAGAGCCAAAAAGGTCCATATGCAGCAAGTACAATATCCTAGGTGAATCACTCTTATTAATGGATTTTAAACTAGATTTAGTTTGCTTGCCTAGTTGACAAGCCCTGCAGAGTCCTTCCTTCTTGTAGGGGCCAGAAGGTAGACCTCTAACAAGGTTATCCTTAGATAACCTAGCAATATTTTTCAGATTTACATGACCTAATCTTTTATTCCAAGAGTCATTTTGACTGCTAACTATGTTAAGCAAACATATGTCTGAAGTAACAGAATGAAAATTAACTAGGTATATGTTTCCTCGTCTATTGCCAATTAAAATATGTTTGTTTTCTTTTGAGGTAATAGTACAAGAGCTAGAGTTGAATGATACCTGATAACCTTCATCATAGAGTTGACTTATAGAGATGAGGTTATGCTTTAGTCCACTTACATATACAACTCTCTTGAAAGTTACTGTTCCAATCGTGACTTTGCCATAGCCCTCTGTTTGGCCACAGTTAGAGTCACAAAAGATGACCTTTGGTTCCATCTTGGGCTTGTAATTAATTAGATTTTCTTTGCTTCCTGTCATGTGCTTGGAGCAGCCACTATCAAGATACCAATGTTGATTGTATGCTGGACAGGTCTTCATCTGTAAATGAGATAGTTTGTTGTTCTTGACCCAGGTAACCTTTGGCCCTTGTTGATTTACATAGCTATAACTAGAAATGTATGAACATTAAGGTTGATCTTTATAGCCTTTGGGGTGATATCTTCTTGGTGGTATTATCCATTTACTGAAAGGATTAAAGTTGCTGTTAGAATTTTGGTTCCTGTTATAAGAATCTGCGATCGATGATTTCTGGTTGGATCGTCGACCTGAGCTCGATGATGTTGGATGAGAACGTCGATCTCTACTCGAAGAATGAAGATATTCATTCTTAGGGCACCAAAATCGTAGATCTTTGGTCGACGAACCATACTGGTATCGTCGATCATAGATCGAAGAATAATTATTACTTAAGTTTGCGTTCAGAGATCGTTGTTCTGAGTTCGACGATCTATTCATATATCGTCGATCTGAGTTCGACGATAACTGCTGAACATTGTTGTTTTTGTTATTCTTCTGATTGCTAAGTTTATTCTGAGTTTTAATTTGTTCAAGAATTTTTTGATCATATTAACCCGTTCAGTATTCTTGTTTCCTTTGTTAGATATAAACTTTACTTGTTTGCAAAGTTTATTTTTCTGAATTAGAGGCGGATCACTAGAAGAAGCACCTAGTCCTACTTTGCTATTATTAATCCTAGCATTTATAGTACTTGTGATATCTAGCAGGTTCAAACTTCTTCCATTTAGTGATTCTTCTAACTTCTTAGCCTTGCTAAGTTCAGATTTCAGAAAAGATATTTGTTCATTAGCAGAAATCAGTTCATTTGTTAGATTAGCATTTTCTGAGGTGATTTTGTCTAAATCATTTAGTTTTTCTCTAAGAAGTTCGATTTTCCTCTCAGAGCTAATCAAGTCTAAGCACAAAATTTTAAATTCAAGTTTAAACTCATCTAATTCAAAATCATAAGATGCTATTACCCGATCTTCAGCTGATAAGAGTTCCTCATCTTCAGATTCATCTGTATCTGATCTTCTACAACCTGACTTAATGGCCATGAGGCACACTTCCTTAGCCTTCTGCTCTTCTTCATCCTCACTATAGATGGAGGATGTTGACTCTTCTTCAGTATCACTCCATGTTTCAGCAACAAAGCCCTTGTCTTTCCTCTTGTGATTCCTTGAGGAAGGTTTGCTGTAGTGACTCTTCCTTGAGTCCATCTCCTTTCTTCTATCCTTCTTCGAAACTTCTGAGAACTCAGAGATGAAATGCCCTGGTTTCCTGCAGCCAAAAAAAACTATTTCTTTAGATGGTGTTTTGTCATACCTTGGCTTATCTTCATATTTTGATGGTTTCCTTCTGAAGGCTTTTCTAGCCATCTTGAAGAATCTCTTAGCAAAGAAACTCATCAACTCTTCATTCACAAGAATAACTTCAGAATCTTCTGTAGCTTTGAAAGCTATGCTGTGCTCCTTCCTAGTTGGTGTAGGAGTCTTTACTTCAGCTGCCTTTTCTCTTGCCTTCATCAGTTGCTCATAAGACTTTAGCTTTCCTAGAAGAGATTCCATTGAGATCTCTGTCATGCTTCTGGCTTCTCTGATGGGCCATATTCTTGAGTCCCATGTGCTGGGAAAGCACATAAGGATTTTGTCATTCACTTCAGTCAAAGTGATTTCTTTATCTAGAGTCCTTAGCTCACTGTTGATGGAGCTGAGTCTATTGTACATTACTTCAACTGTTTCTGCTTCATCCTTCTTGAAGTTTTCATACTGAGTGATGAGGTATGATCTTCTATCTTTTCTCTCATCTGCTGATCCAACCACCATTTGGTACAAAGAGACCCAAATGTCCTTGGATGATTGACACTTAATAACCTTTTGAAAAATTTCATCAAACATAGTTTGAGCCAGTATGTTCATGGCTCTAGCATCAGCTATCTTAGCCTTTTTTGTGCATCTGTCCATCCAGGGGGTGGAACTGCACTCAAGTCAGTTGATGCCATTATGGTTGAAGCCACTAGAGCTGGTGGTCCTGTTAAGATAGAGTTAAATATATCTTCATCAATAGAGTTCATGTAAAGCCTAATTCTTGTCTTCCAGATTATGAATTTGGACAAGTTGCACACTAGAGGTCTGGTGCTTGCATATTCTTTGTTCTGTGCCATGCTGTATATATAAATCAAGTAAAGATAAGGAATAGATCTAACTTAGGATCTTCAGTTCAAGTTTTTAACTTGTACAACTAAAAGAACCTGCTCTGATACCAATTGAAAGTTAGGGTTAGATCTGATATACTCTAGAGGGGGGGGGGGGGTGAATTGAGTATGTATGTATATTTAAAACCTTTCCGTGAACTATAAGGATTGTACCTAAGCTTAGATACTATATCACAGCATGCCAAATTAAAATAAATTAAATTACAGAAAAGCTAAATAACACAGCCACAATAAGAACAAGAATAAAAGGGCAACCAGACAACACAAGAATTTTAGTGGTTCCCCAACCTGGGTACATCCACTCTTCTACCACCCTGGTAGGAATCAACTCAGGTTTTTGATCAGGTGACTGCCACCAATGAGCTTTTGATCAGGTGCTCAAAAACCAAACCTCAAGTCTTTTGGTTAGGAGACTTGCAACCAGGAATCACTTTTGAAGGGAGTAGAGAACCCTTTTTACAGAGGGTGAGAGAGTGATGGTGTCTTCTCTTTCTCAAATACAACTGAGAAGACTAGTGGAATTGATGTTAACAAAAAATCTCCCCCCTGAAATATTGAGTTTGTTCAGGGAGGAATGGAACTTCTTTTCTTCAGGGTGATAGGCCTTCAAGCTTTCAGCTTTAACCCGAAGAACTTGAGGAACTTATTATATTTTCCATGTGGAAGTCCTTTTGAATTTTGAAATTCTTCCTATAATTAATGCTGACGTCCTCGAATAATTTGGCTTTGATTTGTTTCCCCAACTGTCCCTTAGAAAAATGGCAGGCAATAATTCTGATGAAGACCGTAATTAATGCTCTTGTCTAATGGTAATATTCAGAGAATATTAAAGCATTAATTATTCAGGAATCATAGCCAAATCATAAGGACAAAAGAGGAAAATAGCCAAGACTGAATTCGTCGACCTGAGTCCATAGTCCGTCGAGCTGAGAATGGCTGTTCGTCGAGCTGAGATCCAAGATCGTCGACCTCTGAATGCTGCTTGATAACTTTCTTCTTCTGTGCATCAAGTTCGTCGAGCTGAGATCCATGATCTTCGACCTCTGAATGCTGCTTGATAACTTTCTTCTTCTGTGCATCAAGTTCGTCGAGCTGAGATCCAAGATCGTCGACCTCTGAGCCCTGAGACCTGAGTTTGTCCAGCTGGTACAAGATCGTCGAGCTGAGCTCAGAGATTTGTCTCTGAGTTAGTCGAGCTGAGCACGACTTTCGTCGACCGGAGATCGACGAACGTAGAACTCATTTTTCTAAGTCTTGAATTCTCTAAGTCTTGAGTCTTTGACTTTGTTGAAGGCTGATCCCTGGCATTGTTGACTCTAAGGACTTGACCTAGACTCTAGGACACAACCATGACCCTGGTTTATACATGTTGGGTCATATGTTAACTTAGTGAACCTAGCCCAAATCCAACTAGGGATCCAACATAAGACATATGATGAGATGACTAAGGATTAAGTTATTCTGGCCACAATGGACAAGAGGGCACAGAATGTAATTGTGAGTGCTATTGATGACTCTACCCTTCAGAATCTGATCCACTGCACAACTGTAAAAGGAATGTGGGACACACTAGTTATCTACATGCAAGGGATAAAGGAAGTTAGAGATGATAGAAAGTCCATGCTAATCCAAGAGTATGAGTCTTTCAGGTAGTCCAAAGGAGATAGTATAGCCACCTGCTATGAAAAGTTCTTTAGGATTGTAAATGAGTTGAAGACTTATGGAAGGATCTTCTAGCATTATGAGCTCAATTACAAGTTCCTAATATCTCTCACTAGAGACTGGGACACACAGATATGTGCCATCGGAGAAGTGGCAAAGCTGGGTGATACTCCTCCCCATACCCTATTTGGGAAGCTATTGTCATATGAGATGTAGTGTCTGTTAGGAAAGAAGAGGAGAACAATGGCAAGTCCCAGGCCAGAGAAAAAGTTGTTGCATTCAAGGCTGATGCCTTAAAAAGAAGCAGGAGGAAGACTCCTTCCCCACTAATGAAAGATGTTGAATCTGACTATGAAAGATCATAGACCAACACATCAGACTGCTATATTTTTGATGAAGACTTTGCTGCCTTCCCCAGGCAATTCAAGAAGTTCATGAAGAAGAAACACTGGAGAAGCAGGCCTCCTCCTCCTCTCATCCCAAAGAAGACTACTACAAGGGCAGGAAGAAATCCTCTAAGGAGGACAAGTATGGCTCCAAACCTAGTAAACATGTTTCATTTAAAGTAGTTTGCTATTATTGCAGCAAACCTGGGCATATTAAAGCTGACTGCCTTGTCAAAAGAGAGGAATCTGGTGAGAAAAAGGACCACCAGCAAAAAGGCAAGAAGGAGAAATCCTTCATTGCTAAGAAGCAAAAGAGCTGGACTGACTCCTCCTCATCAGAGTTAGAAGAGGAAGCCTACATAGGCCTGTACTATGCTGAAGAAGAAGAAGCTGTAGGAGCATACTTCATTAAGATGCTGGCTGCTATAGCTAAAGAAGCTGATGAAGATCTTCCTGCTGCCAGGATTCAAGTTAGGGCCCCTCTATCACAATCAGATAGTGATTTAGAGGTGGACTATGAAGGAGAAGAAGATTGCTTCTGCCTTAGGCTGATGGCTAGGACTGATGAAGAACCCAGCCATGATCAGACTGGACCAAGCAAGGTACTTTCTATTTCTAGTTCTCCTAAGTCTGATTATGAGACAAGTCCAAATTCTTGTTCCTCTACATCAAGTGATGAAGATGGCTCAGAATCTGAGGGAGACATCAATCAATTGATTGATGACTATGGTGAACTTATGTAGGCTATAAAGAAAAGTAAGCTCCTGGCCAAAAAGAAGGCTCAGGAGATTGCATCTCTTCAGCTTGCTGCTTCAAAATCAGCAAACTTGCTGGATCTGAAGATCAAAGAAGTCAGCAAGCTGAAGAACATGACAATCATTCAGATGGGCACCATAGCATTCAAGAATGACCATATTAGGAATCTTGAAGGAATGCTCCAAAATGAGAAGGAACTAGTGGCCAGCTACTCCAAGCCTAGTACAGTGTTGCCCTTTATAGACTCCTCCTCCCAAAAGGGTAAGAAGGGGTTGGGCTTCAAGGGAAGAACAAGAGCAGCCAATCCAAAGGGAAAGGGCAAAGCTCCAAAGCATCCATTAGCCTCCAAGCCTCATATTCCTTTCAAGAAAGTGTTGCTACCTTCTAACAGGTATGACCATGAGAGTATTTATGGTCACTGGAAGAATGATAGGTCCACTAGTGTGAACAAAGAAGTTCCACACTATAGTTGCAGATATACCAAGGGGGCAAGTGCCTTTAAGGCAGCCTATAAGGAAATCCAAATGGCCCATCATGGAACATTTGTGTTTGGTGCACCAACCCCCTCCCTCAAGAATAAAATAACTGCCAATTCTTAGAATCCTCCAGCCCATTCTCAGACTAAGGGCAAGTCTGTAAGTAGGCCAGACTTGGGTATATCTGAGACCATCAAGAGTGTTCTTTCTGAAAAGTAGGTAGATACTGGTAGGGCTCAAGATATCCCAAGCACTTCCACTGCCAGACCCACCACTAGTTAGACTGGGGCCGGTAAATAAAAGAATAGGGCTATAGTTGCTACTACTGTACCTCCTAGAAAAAGAGCTGCTGTTAACACAACCACCAAACCAGCTCTGAAAAGAAGGTACAACAACCATGAGTGTTTGTGCTGTGGTATGTTAGGCCACTTTGCTGTTGATTTCTGGCACAATCATAGTGTGCATAGAGCTAGTGTCAGCTTACCTGTTAGAAAAGCTGGAGGCAGGCATATTAATTTTCAGAATAATAGGCACCTAGAACCCAATAAGAATTGGGGTCCTAAGGTTAACTGAATTATGTCTTGTAGGTTAGTCCAAGTGCTCATATCCCCATATGCTACTTCGACAGTGGTTATTCCAGGCACATGACTGGAACAAGGAGCATGCTGAAGTAATATGCTCCAGTAAAGAATAGACCAAAGGTCATCTTTGGTGGCTCAGAAAAAGGATTGACTAGAGGTTATGGTAAGATCTCTAATGGCATAGTCACTATCACAAAAGTTTCCTTTTTGGAAGGGTTGCAACACAACCTGATAAGCATTAACTAACTCTATGATCTATGCTATGACATAGCATTCCACAAGGATGAGTGCCAGATTAGGAGGTTAAATGACCAAAATGTTATTTTTAACAGGCACTAGGAGTGGAAATGTGTATTGTTTAGATTTTCTATGTTTGAGTAAGGACTCCTCTGTATGCGTAGTTGCAGATGAGAAAGCCTCTTCCCGTGTCCAGTGGCATAAGAGGCTAGCCGATCTAAATTATAGCACCATAGACAAGCTATTTAGTAGTGAGCTAGTTAGGAATTGTCCTAAGATAAAGTGAACTAAGGAGGGTATCTGCTCTGCATGCCAAAAGGACAAACAGACTAAGACCTCCTTCAAGAGCATTGGCACCAAAGACTCATTGAGGTGCTTATACCTCCTGCATATGGATCTGTTTAGTCCTATATCAGTTAAAAGTCTAGGTAGGAAAGTCTACACCCTTGTGCTTGTTGATGACTTTTCCAGATTTGCCTGGGTGTTCTTTCTAAGGAAGAAATATGAAACCCCCAATGTCTTCCAGACATTTGTCAAGCAAATTCAGAATGAATTTCACAATAATGTGGTCAAAATTAGAAGTGACCATGAGACTAAATTTCAGTCTGAGTGCATGACAAGGTTCTGTGAAGAGCAAGGGATTCATCAAGAATTCTCCTCTCCTAGAATACCCCAACAAAATGGGATTGCTGAGAGGAAAAATAGGACTCTCATAGAGGCTGGTAGAACCTTGTTAAGTGACTCATCTCTCCCAAAATACTTCTAGGTTGAGGTAGTGAACATTGCATGTTATGTCCTTAATAGGGCTTCTATCACCAAAAGCCACAAGAAGACTCCCTATAAGATATTGAATACAGAAAACAAAACCTGAGCTATTTTAGGATCTTTGGTTGCAAGTGCTATGTGCTTAACAATGGAAAATCCCAATTAACTAAGTTTGCTGCCAATTCCTATGAAGGGATCTTTGTTGGGTACAATATTCATAGTAAGGAAAACAGAATCTACAACTTAACAAGTCAAGTTATAGAAGAGTCAATGCATGTTGTCTTTGATGAATCCAATATGATTAATAGTGAGCTGCTTAGCTCCTCGTCTAGTATTGCATGTATAGAGATAATGATGGACAAGCTAACCATCAAGGAAGCTTATCCCACAGTCCAATATAAAGCTGATGGACTGAACATTCCTAGAGAAGGGCAAGGCATACTTGAAGTGGTTGAAGACCAGCCAGATGAAGAAATTGAAGATAAGAATGCTGAAGCTAGATTGCCTCCAGCTATCAGATATTTGAGGGACCATCCAGCCCACCAAATCATTGGTGATGCAAGCCATAGAGTCCAGACCAGAAGCAAGAGTCTCAACACAGCTCTCTTCTCAAGCTTTCTGCCTCAAGAAGAGCCCAAGAAGTTTAAAGAGGCAATCAAAGACCAGTTCTGGATTAGAGCAATGCAAGAAGAACTTGAATAATTTAAGAGGTGTAAGGTTTGGAAGATGGTTCCCAGACCACAAGGAAAAAATGTCATAGGGACCAAGTGGATCTACAGGAGCATGTTGGATGAGAATGACATTATTGTCAAGAACAAGGCTAGACTATTGACTAAAGGATATAAGCAAGAAGAAGGGATATATTTTAACCAGACATTTTCCCCAGTAGCCAGATTGGAAGCAATAATATTCTTCCTTGTATTTGCCACCTATTAAGGATTCAAAGTCTACCAGATGGACGTAAAGTTAGCCTTCCCGAATGGAGACTTAAAAAAGGAAGTATATGTGGATCAGCCACCAAGTTTTGTTGACCCTAACTCTCCTAATTTTGTTTATAGGCTTAGTAAATCCCTATATGGGTTAAAGCAAGACCCTAGAGCTTGGTATGAAACTTTGTCTAGCTTCCTCATTGAGAATAAATTCTCAAGGGGAAGATAGACAAGACCCTATTCCTAAGGGAATCTAAGGGAAATATCATCCTAGTCCATATATATGTCGATGAAATTATCTTTGGATCTATTGATGATAATATTTGTAGGAAGTTTGCTAAACTTATGTAAGGGAAGTTTGAGATGAGTAGTATGCGTGAGCTTAAGTTCTTCTTGGGAATCCAAGTAAGACAGACTGATGATGGATTGTCCATATCCTAGTCAAAGTTTACCCGAGAGTTGATTAAGAAATATGGTATGGAGAATGGCTCCACCATGAGAACTCCCATGGGGTCAAGTATGCCTATAGGAAAAGATGAGGAAGTGAAACCTGTTGATGAGTCTTTGTATAGAGGGATAAATGGCTCCCTTCTATACCTGACTGCTAGTAGGTCTGACATAATGTATGATATATGTGTCTGTGCTAGGTATCAGAGATGCCCTAAATAATCTCATTACTCTGCTGCAAAGAGAATTTTGTGGTATCTTAAGGGCACACCAGATATTGGTCTATGGTACCCTAGGAATAAGAATTTTAATCTAACAGGCTTTTCAGATACAGATTTTGCAGGCTACAAAGAAGATAAGAAAAGCACTACTAGCAACAGTAAGTTCTTGGGAGGAAGGCTAGTGTCTTGGATCAGCAAGAAGAAAACTAGTGTGGCAATATCAACTGTAGAGTCAGAGTACATTTTAGTAGGAAGTTACTATGCTCAGTTGCTGTGAATTCAACATCAACATGAAGATTATAACATTAAGATAAGTAGAACTCCTCTTTATCATGATTCTACTAGTGATATTTCTATTGCTAGGAATCTTGTCTAACATAGCAAGACTAAGCACATAGAAATTAGGTATCACTTCAATAGGGAAGATGTGGAAAAGGAAGACATCAGCCTTGAGTTTGTCCCTACTGACAAGCAAGTGGCTGACATCTTCACTAAGCCACTAGATGAAGCAAAGTTCAATACTTTAAAATTTAAATTGGGTTTGTTGAACATAGGTTAGCTTCAGATTCTCCCTATAGTATTTTTGGTTGCAGGGTTATGTTTTTGTGTGCAGGAAATAAAGGCTTCCCAGCGGTATCAGTAAAATGATGCTTCTATTGAGGGGGAGTATGACCAGCAGTTGTAGGAGCAGACTCAGCATGATGAATAAAGAAAGATAGTAGCTGTACCTTTGACATCATCTACAATCATATAGGGGGAGAATAAATTCTAGAAAGGCCAGCTCTACCCTATCTATTCTGCAAAAGTCAAAAAGGGGGAGAGAAGGACATGTGAAGAGAAGGATATGTGAAGAGAAGGACATGTAGAGGAAAAACATGTGTCCAGTGATATCAAGGAAAGTAGGAACTGATCAAACAATATTAGAGAATGATCAAGTGGTCAAGTGGCATCAAAGCAAAGGGACAAGGAGATGATCACTAGCATGCAACAAATCCAGGGGGAGAAAGAGCTGTTCTAGTGATCAAGGAATTCAATTAAGGATATACACCTTATAACAAAACATGGGGAGTATGTGATGCTCACCATACAGGCATCAAATGTGGTAACCTTCCTTATTCTGTTAAAGTCATAATTACATATTTTTTGCTGTATAAGGTTGTGTGTGTCATTGACTAAGAAAATGGAACAATTTGGATAAGGGTTTTGACTTCTTCAAATATTGGGAGATTGTTGGGTACCTTGTTCCCAATGTCCATGATTTGTAGGAAGTCAAACAAGTCAATGGGACACATATCAGTTGTATTTGATATGTATTTGAGTTAATGAATATAGGTTAGTACATATCATACTGATTGGATATGTGGACAAAAAGTAGGCTGTTGGACAGGGCAAAAATTCTACTAAGTCCACAAGCATTGTGTGGAGTAAGCTCACTCAATGCCAGAGGTAAGGTAAACATGTGGAAAGACAGAAAATATATCTAAGTCCACTGGCGTTGAGTGTGGTTGAGAGGTCTAAGTTGTTAGCCTAAATCACCTAGAGGGGGGTGAATAGGTGAAATGCGTGTCAAATGCGGAATTAAAAACTAACACAGCAAATATCAAGCAATCACAGAAGACAAGAGATTTATAGTGGTTCCCCAATCTTGGGTACGTCCACTTTCCTCACCGATCTAGCAAATTACTAGACTCGGCTACTCCACTATCTCGGATTGAAAACAATCCTACACCTCGGAACCACGTTCCTACAAATCTCGATCCAAAATGGATCTACAAAAACTCGGAAGACAAAACTTCCTACAAGTCTCGGAGAAAAATCTCCTACAATGAAATTTGGTTTGAAAAATAAAAATCAAAACATCAATCTCAGATCTGGATCTTTGACGGTCTTCTTCTTTAGGAACTTCGGCTTGATCAGAAAAAAAGGTTGAAGATGACCTGAGAGAAATCCAAAAATCTGAAAACTAGAACCACCTCGATCGAGAAAGTAGATCTGGAATCTTCAAGGCTCGGCAAGATCGAGTGATTCTCTTTCTTCTGGATCGCTGGAGGAAAGATCGATGAAAACGAAAGTCGCGATCCAAACTTTTCTTCTTCTTCTTCCGTGAACGGCAATGGCGGCGGCGTGAGATTAGGGTTCACGGAATTTCTCTTTCTTAAAAAGAATATTTCTGTAATAACGCATGTTAAAAGTCATTTCTGAAAAGACCTATTTATAGGTGGGTTCCAACGGTCATAATATTGATTAATGATGACACGTGGACCAATCAGAATTGACAGATTCAAAATACTTATGATGAAAATGGACTTAGAAAAATTCTGGAGAAGTTGACTGCAATACTCGAGTAATAGAGGATATACACGAGTATGGAGAGATAGATTACTCGAGTAGCAAGAAGCAGTATACTCGAGTAATGAAAGAGAGAAATACAGGAGAGAAGAATGAATTACTCGAGTATCAAAAATGGTATACTCGAGTATCAGAATTGTATACTCGAGTAATAGAAAAGTATACTCGAGTATCAAGACGATATACTCGAGTAACAAAAGGCTAAACTCGAGTATCAGAAAATATACCTGAGAAACGTTTACATACACGAGTATCAGAGTCAATTACTCGAGTATGGAAGAATTTTACTCGAGTATCAAAAATCAATTACTCGAGTATGAACATACTTACTCGAGTATCAGAAGATATACTCGAGTATAGAGAAAACTTACTCGAGTATCAGAAGTTATACTCGAGTATCAGAAAACACTTACTCGAGTATGGAACAGGAGTTACTCGAGTATGAATTACCTTACTCGTGTATTACAAGGAAATACTCGAGTATAAAGGACTTGGGAAAATTTTCTCTGAGAAAGCTTAGCTCCAATGCTTCTGTCCATCAATCCAAGTGCATGAAGGAAGTGTATCCCAATAGAGAGGCTATACATGGGCCAACACTTTGGATCACACAATGAGGGATTACATTGTATGGTCCTGTGTTTGGTGACCCATTATAGACTGACATTGGTCTACACTTGGCATTAAGGACCTGCACACATACAACTTAAACACAGCATCAAATACACCTTAATTCATCTTAGTTCAAGGTCTGACCTCCTACAAATCTGAGGCATTGTGGAGACAAACCCCAACAATCTCCCCCTATTTGTAGATGTCAGCACTCTCTATACTAAGGTGAATTACTTAGGAGTAAAAGAACAAAAAGCATATCAAGGAGAATAAACCTAATTAAAACAGGATAGACAAAATATGGCCATAATCAGAATTAAATGTATATATATGAGGAAATGTTTTTAAAGCACAAAAACAAAATAGTCCAATTCCACTTTCTCAGATCCACTCATGATGGAGCATCCTTGTGCATCCTTTCCCTTTTGAGCTCTTGCCTCTCCAGGTAGCTGTAAGGCTTTGGGAAATAAGTCCTGGGCCTGGGAGGAGCAGCAGGGTTGTTGTGTCCCCAGTTTTTGTCATGTAGCCTGATCTTAATCTGTGAAGCTTCATAGGCTTTCCACTCTGAGTAGCTGTAATGATTGTCTCTGTTTTCCCCATGGTCTGTCACTAACCTCAAGGTGTCAAGAATTAGGGACTTGGAGGTAGGACTCCATACTTCAGCATGAATCACAGGTGGTCTGCCTTCAGTAGTTGGCTCTTTCCTGGGGGCTGACCGGCTAGCAGAAGCGCCGTCACCATATTTTCTCTTCTTCTTAGAAGGACCTTGAGAACTGGAAAGAAAATCATCTTGCCATAAGTCAGAGTAGTTAAGAGGAGGCTCAGTCACATCATCCTCAGGTCTAGGAGAGAAGGCTGGCACACCACTTTCTGGAATGGTAGCTTGGACAGGGGCATCTGCAGAGGGTTGCTCTTCAAGAGGATTTAGGTGCTGAGGTATAATGGTTGGGTTGAGCTGGGCATTAGGGAAGTTCATGTTATGCAGCCACACAGCAGTGTCATAGGTATAAAACTTTACAGATTGAAGTTGAGAGAGAATGTCTGCTTTCATTTCCTTTACAATTCCATCCACTGTAGTTTGAGCCTATTTAGAGAGAGTTTCAACTTGTTCTTTTGCAACTATTTGAGCTTGCTCATGTAGTTTGTCCACTTGTTCTTTTACAACTTTCTCCCCCTTGCTGATATCTATGTTTAGCTTTGCAATGGCTTCATCTTTGAAGGTGCCCACTTCATTACATACTGTCACAACATTCATTTCAGCTCTCTCATCTAGCTTGATCTGATTGTGAGCTACTGTCTCGGCCTGGTTTCTTAGCTCACCTATGCTTGTAATGGTGTGGTCTAAGGCTTTGCCTCCAATTTGGAACAACCTTTTTAACTCATCAGTATTTGCTTGAATCTCAGCAAAGCCTCTACTCATCTCTGTTTCAAGAGCAGAGACCTTGGAAGTTACTGATTGCAGAGAGGCATCAAAGTAATCTCTCTGTTCTTTGAGCATAAGCTCAATCTTGCTTACTATATCTGAAGAGGAGGGAGCTGAGGTTGGTTCAGGAGCTGAAGCAGCAGGAGCAGGGGCAGTCCAAGGAAGGATTTCTGTGATCACCACTGAGCTGACAGCTCTCTTGAAGGGTTCTATTTCAACATTTTCTTCTGTGGGTAGGAGAGAGGGCATGGAGAAATCCAAAGTCCTTAGAGGTGCCTCCACAGGATCTGGAGACATCTCATCATCAGACAGGAGAATATGAGCTGATTGGCTAGGCTCACTCTCAGGAGATTGGACTGGAGATTGGACTGGAGTTCTTGCAGGAGATGGAGCTGGGGTTCTTGCAGGAGACTGAACTGGAGACTTTGCAGCTGATCCATTCTGGAAGAGTGGGGCATCTGAGCTGAGCTCATCAATGAATTTGTTGATATCTTCAGCTGTAGACAGAAGGGCTGCTGAGTCTGGAAGCTCTGAGTCTGGGTTTGCTGATGGAATCTCTGCTGGAGGAGGAGAGACTGGAGGAGTAGGAATTCTTATTTCTCCTTGTTCTGGAATTACTGATTCTGAAGAAACCTGATTCTGAGGAAGAGAAGAGGCAGGCTCCCCCTCAATTTCTGCACCCAGAGTGTCAGCAACTTGATGTTGAGGAGGAGATGGTGTCCTGATGACAGCTTGCTGTCTGGAGGTTTGGGAAGTATTTTGAAGCTTGATTTCATATCTATGTATGGAGGCAAGGGTGACTTTCTTCATATGGTGGAGAGGAATACCTTTAGAAAGGTCAAAAACCTGAGGATCTATCTCATGGAGGATGAGTGAGATAATCCTTGCAAAACTGGGTTGCTTGATGCTCCCCTGAATCTTGTCCAGTAGCATCATGCCAAACTGGAACTTCTTTCTGCAGACGATGGCTTGCATGATCTCAAACATGTTGTGAGAGATTTCTCGGATGGAGTAGGTCTTGCAGAGTATGACCTTGGAGATAACATCAATCAGAAATTTTCCCTCTCTATTGCAATCTGCTCTGCTGAAAGTATCACACTCGGGATCAACCCCACAGTATAGGGCTGTTCTGTCAGAATCTGCGGTTGTGAGTTCATCCTCTTCCTCAACGACGGGCAGCCGGAGTAAAATAGAGATTGAGGTTTTGTCCAATCGGATTTTGAGTCCTCTGACCTTGGTCTTTAGAACTTTTCCATTTCGTTTAACCTTTAGGTTTTTGTAGAACTCTTCCACTGCGGGAATAATAGCCTTGCACGGCGTCTGGAGGAGGTAGGTCAATCCAGCGGTGTCGAACAGAATGAGAAGGTTGCGGAAGTCATCTGAGAGGTCTGCAATACCATCTGGAACTAGTTCGGAGCCGATTCCGATCTTGGACGACGGAGGAGCCATCTGAAACTGAGAAATCGGCGGCGACGGAAGAGCGACGAGACAGAGTCGGGAAGACGATAGGTCGGCGGATACACGAGTGAATGAGAAGTGGAATGGATGTTTTCGTTTTATATATATATATAATTAATCCTAATTAGGTCTAAAAATGATTAAACATAAAAACATACCCGAATGAGGCGGCAAATTCGTTGTGCGAATAGAGAGTTTGAAAAATTCCAGAGAAATCCGATTACACGAGAGAAGTTTACGGCATACACGAGTATTGGATTTAGTATACTCGAGTAGGTCATACTATACACGAGTAATCCTTAACATATACTCGAGTGTGTACTGAGTATACACGAGTATTAAGTCTTGACGGATTTTTCCATACTCGAGTATAAGAAATTCATACTCTAGTATCAATCTGATTACTCGAGTATATGAAGTTCAATACACGAGTATTATATTCTGAAGACTTTTCATACTCGAGTATAAAGAGTGCATACACGAGTATTGATTTGATTACTCGAGTATATTTGACTTGTTACTCGAGTATTCACTATTTCACTCGTGTAAATGTAACTATTCTCGAGTCTCAAATTTCTTGAAGGAATTTTCACAAAAAAAAACTGTACCTCAGAGTATCCAACATTTCTGACCACTTCTAAATTTCTGAGTCCATCATTGGTCTTCTTTGTTAAGCAGTCCAAGCTCAGTTTTGAAGAATGAAAACTTGGACTCATCCAGCGGCTTGGTGAAGATATCTGCAACTTGCCTGTCTGTGGAGACATATTGAAGATCTATGTCTCCATTTTCCACATGCTCCCGGATGAAATGGTAGCGAAGCTCTATGTGCTTGGTCCTGCTGTGGGAGACTGGGTTGTTGGCTATTGCAATTGCGCTGGAAGAGTCACAGAACAGTGGAATGTTCTGGAACTTCATGTTGTAATCTTCAAACTGATTCTTGATCCACAAAAGCTGTGCACAACAGCTCCCTGCAGAGATGTACTCTGATTCAGCCGTTGAGATGGCTACACAGTTTTGCTTCTTACTGCTCCAGGAAATGAGTCTCCTTCCGAGGAATTGGCAAGTCCCGGAGGTGCTTTTCCTGTCGTCTTTGCTTCCTGCAAAATCTGCATCTGAAAATCCAATTAGTTCACTATCATTACTTCTTGGGTACCATAAGCCAAGATTTGGTGTTCCTTTGAGGTATCTCAAGATTCACTTTGCAGCGATGTAGTGAGATTCCTTAGAGTTCACCTGAAATCTAGCACATACACATGTCGAGAACATTATATCTGGCCTACTTGCAGTAAGGTAGAGCAAGGACCCAATTATGCTTCTGTACTTGGTTTCATCAAAAGGTTTCCCTTTCTCATCCTTGTCCAGAGACATAGCTGAGGCCATTGGAGTCCTCATAGAGGTTGCATTCTCCATTCCGAATTTCTTAAGCAGCTCTTTGGTGAACTTGGTCTGTGAGATGAAAATTCCATCCACAGATTGTTTCACTTGTAGCCCTAAGAAATATTTCAGCTCTCCCATACTGCTCATTTCAAACTTCCCTTGCATAAGTTTAGAGAACTTTTTGCAGAGGTTGTTATCTGTAGAGCCAAAAATGATGTCGTCGACATAGATTTGCACTAGCAAAATCTTGCCTTTTATTTCCCTAAGAAATAATGTCTTGTCTATCTTTCCTCTTGTGAACTTGTTCTCAAGAAGAAAGGTAGACAGCGTCTCATACCAAGCCCGAGGGGCTTGCTTGAGACCATATAGTGCTTTTTGTAATAAATACACATAGTTAGGAAGGGTTGGATCAACAAAACCTGGGGGTTGCTCTACGTACACTTCTTCCTTAATGTTACCATTTAGGAAGGCGGACTTCACGTCCATTTGATAGACGGTAAAGCCCTTAAGTGCAGCGTAGGCAAGAAATAACCTGATCGCTTCCAGTCTTGCCACTGGAGCATAGGTCTGGTCGAAGTCGATCCCTTCTTCTTGACGATATCCCTTGGCGACAAGTCTGGCTTTATTCTTTATAATTGTTCCGTCTTCATCCATCTTGTTCCGGTAGACCCATTTTGTCCCGATGACGTTCTTATGCTTGGGTCTAGGAACAAGTGTCCAGACTTTGCATCTTTTGAACTGGTTTAATTCTTCTTCCATGGCTAGAATCCAGGATGCGTCGGAGTTGGCTTCCTCAAATTTCTTTGGTTCAACCTATGAGAGAAAGCTTAAGTGTAAATTCTCGTTAGTTGTACCTCGACGAGTTTTGACACCATCCCGAGGATCTCCTATGATTTGGTCAACAGGATGATCCTTCAAGTGTCTGATCTCTAAAGTCCTTGCATCTGGGATCTCTTCAGCCACTGGAGTTGTATCTTCAGCTGGGATGTCTTCTTCATCTTGATCATCTACCTCTCCAAAGGTGGTTGTAGAGGGGATCTTGATGAACGTCTCATCTTTATCTTCAATAGGTTCATCCAAGCTGAGTTCTTTCAACTTTGTACCTGCATCTACAATAGGCACACTAGACGAGTTGCTTTGCAACAGACTCGTCTCATCAAATACAAGATGTATCGACTCTTCCACAACCAGAGTTTTTCTTTTGAAAACTCTATAGGCCTTACTATGGCTACTATAACCTACAAAAATACCTTCAAAGCTTTTCTCGCTAAACTTTATAGTGTGATACTTGCCATTGTTTAGTACGAAGCACTTACAACCAAAGATTCTAAAGTATGAAATGGTTGGTTGCCTGCCTTTTAGAAGTTCGTAAGGAGTCTTATCATGGTTCTTGTTGATGAGTACTCGATTTTGCACGTGACAAGCGGTGTTGACGGCTTCAGCCCAGAAATACTCCGGAAGTGAGGCATCACTCAACATGGTCCGACAAGCCTCTATGAGTGTTCTGTTCCTTCTCTCAGCCACTCCATTTTGCTGTGGTGTGCGGGGAGAGGAAAACTCATGAAAGATACCTTGACTTTCACAAAATTCTGTCATGGCTCGAGACTTGAATTCCGTTCCATTGTCACTTCTGATTTTGATTACGGAACGGTTGTATTCATTCTGGATTTGCCTGACAAAATTAGTGAAAATACCGAAGGTATCTGACTTGTGTTTCAGAAAGAACACCCACGCAAAGCGCGAGTAATCATCCACAATAACCAACGTATATTCCTTACCTCCCAAACTTCTAACCTGCAGTGGACCAAACAAGTCCATATGAAGAAGCTGTAAACTTCTATTGGAATCCTTGCCTATTATGCTTTTAAACGAACTTCTTGTTTGCTTGCCTTTAATACAAGCGTGACAAGGACTGTCCGTAACGCACTTGACCTTGGGTGCATCACGCACTAAGTTTTGAGAGAATAATTTATTAATAGTTTTGAAATTAATATGTGCTAGTCTCTTGTGCCATTGGTCAGCAAGAGATGCACTACTTTTTGCCAAAAAACACACTGGTGTCGAAGAGTCTATACAAATAAAATTCAAACAGAAAATATTTCTGCTTCGAGTGCCTGATAAAATAGTTTCCATATTGTTAACCGATTTTATCAAACACTTGTCAGCATGAAATTCAACTACGTATCCTTTGTCGCATAGTTGGCTTATGCTGATGAGATTGTGTTCCAATCCTTCAACATAGGCTACATTCGAGAAGGATACGCTACCGTTAGAAATCATACCATAGCCTTTAGTTATCCCACGATCTGAACCTCCAAAGATGACCTTTGGTCCGTTGCAAACTGGGGTGAAGTTCTGAAGTAGGCATCTTGTCCCGGTCATATGCCGAGAGCATCCGCTGTCCAAATACCAGATAGGCGTTTTGTTGGTCTTTGGACATTCCTGCAATTATAATCACTTAGCCTTAGGAACCCAAACATGTTTGGGTCCTTGGTCTCGAGTTAGAAAGCTCCCCCTACGAGTATTAGCTTCATGAGTGGTCATTCTCACGTTGCTAACTTGAGGGGTTGCAACATTCCTTGGATTGAACCAACAATCGATGGCAAAGTGACCGATTCTGCCACAGCACCAACAGTCGAACCTGTTGTATCTTTGCCTATTGTATTCCTGCTTAATTTTCTGAGGAGGAGGTCGAGCAGGAACCTGAGTCTTGGAGGAGGAGGCTTCATGATGAGAGCATTTACATGAAGTCTTCCCCTTCATAGGCATATCCACAAGAGGTTTTACTTTTGGTGACTTCTTGATGTTGTGACCATGAGCATAAGGTCCATAACTTTGAAGTTGAATCTCTTCATAAGGTGCCTTGAAGACACTCTCGCCAAAGTTACGAGGACGAGTCCAACCTTGGTATCTTGACTTAGGCTTCTCAGGGATTGGCCTAGAAAAGTGTCCGTAGGTGGACTCATAATCGAGTTCGTTCGTGGGAAAGATAACTTTCTTGAACACAACAGGTTCCAAGGGAGCTTTCCCTTTTTCTTCAGCTAGAGTCTTTCGGGCAGCCTTATTCTTTCTCTTGGCCTTGTTTCTTCTAGAGGATTTACTAGAAGAGCCAATGTGGCCTAAACCAGCACCCTTGGCCTTAGCAGAGAATTCAGCAACGATTGGAAGAACTGTCTTAGGCTTAGAGAAGCTCTCAACAAGCTTCTTTTCAGCCTCGAGTTGTTGTTCCAATTCCTTGATGATTGTCTCTTTAAGGTCAAGGTGCTTGAGAGCTTTATTGTATTCCTCCATAGCAACATTGAAGTTCTCTTGAAGAGAGTTAGTCTTATTGACTTCTACTCTCAAGCTGCTCTCACTAGCCTGTAGAGATTTTATCTCTTTGGCTTGAGTTTTCACTACTCTACGACATTTTTCGTAGGCGGTGAGTAACTCCTTATACTGACTCATGAGCTCAGATTCATCTTCAGAGGAATAGCCCTCTTGCTCATTGTCATCATCAGAGTCAGAGAGAGGAGTGTGAGATTTTACCTCCCCAGTGAACTGGGGGACTTGTTCATCATCTGAATGAGCCATGAGCCCAAAGTAAGCTTCCTCTTCTTCACTTGACTCAGATGAGTCAGAGTCGCTGAGAGTTTTGCTCTTCTTGGCTACTAGGCTTTTCTCTGTCCTCTTCTTATGGTGTGAGGATTTCTTTTCCTCTCTTCTTCCACCCTCTTTCTTTTTGTGAGGGCAATCGGCGATGACGTGACCTGGCTTATTGCAACAATAGCAAATGATGTCAGTTGAAATATGTTTGTTCTGTTTAGAATTGTACCTGTCATGGCTGCTTGAGCCTTTCTTCCGATGATCACCGTCATGTCGTGATCTTCTATATGAGGCATCCTTGCCTCTCCATTGCTTCTTCTTGTTCAAGAATTTCTTGAACTGCCTTGAGAGTAGGGAGAACTCTCCATCAGATAGTTCTGAGCCAGATGAGCTAGGCTCAGATGATTCTTCTTCATCAGCCTCAGGAACTGGGGCAGGAGAGCTAGCCTTTATCTTCCTTGAGCTATCTGCCTTTAGAGCGACAGATTTCTCCTTGGATGCAGACCTGCTTGTCTCTTCTTCAGCTTTTCTTGAGTTGATTTGCAGCTCGTAAGACAAAAGCTTTCCGAACAGATTCTGCGGGTCCGTCTCAGCTAACCTTCCAAACTCCCGAATGGCACATACCTTATTGTCCCATTCCTTGGTTAGGGATCTTAAGAATTTGTCATTGAGTTCCCCGTTGGTGAAGACACGTCCATAAACTCTTAGGCCATTTACTATCTTGAAGAAGTTCTCAAAAGTGTCAGCTATGGCTTCCTTATGACCCTGCCTGAAGGCTTCATATTTTTGGTTCAGTAGGGATCTACGATCATCCCTCACTTCTTCTGTACCTTCCATTAGAGTCACAAGGGATTGCCACATCTCCTTGGCAGACTGGCAATGAATCAGATTTTGCAGCATTGAGTCATCCACTGCACTTGCTATAATATTTTTGGCTTTCTTGTCCAGAGAGACAAGTGCAATCTCATCCTTATCTAGATCCATCAGCTTCTTGGGAACTTGCTTGGTGGGATCTATGGTGGATACAGTCATAGGAATGTGGGGACCTTCTTCAACAATCATGAAGATCCGGGGATCTACTGCTTCCATGAAGAATTTTACTCTTTCCTTCCACATAGGAAAGTTGTTCTTGGTGCAGATAGGGAGTTTAGCAAAATCCTTGGTCTTACTCATGCTTGATACTTTTCAAGAAACAACTTAGAAGGATAAGATCAAGGTGTTAACCTTTTAACGATAAACCTCCGCCCTCTGATACCAATTGAGAGGTCTAAGTTGTTAGCCTAAATCACCTAGAGGGGGGTGAATAGGTGAAATGCGTGTCAAATGCGGAATTAAAAACTAACACAGCAAATATCAAGCAATCACAGAAGACAAGAGATTTATAGTGGTTCCCCAATCTTGGGTACGTCCACTTTCCTCACCGATCTAGCAAATTACTAGACTCGGCTACTCCACTATCTCGGATTGAAAACAATCCTACACCTCGGAACCACGTTCCTACAAATCTCGATCCAAAATGGATCTACAAAAACTCGGAAGACAAAACTTCCTACAAGTCTCGGAGAAAAATCTCCTACAATGAAATTTGGTTTGAAAAATAAAAATCAAAACATCAATCTCAGATCTGGATCTTTGACGGTCTTCTTCTTTAGGAACTTCGGCTTGATCAGAAAAAAAGGTTGAAGATGACCTGAGAGAAATCCAAAAATCTGAAAACTAGAACCACCTCGATCGAGAAAGTAGATCTGGAATCTTCAAGGCTCGGCAAGATCGAGTGATTCTCTTTCTTCTGGATCGCTGGAGGAAAGATCGTGAAAACGAAAGTCGCGATCCAAACTTTTCTTCTTCTTCCGTGAACGGCAATGGCGGCGGCGTGAGATTAGGGTTCACGGAATTTCTCTTTCTTAAAAAGAATATTTCTGTAATAACGCATGTTAAAAGTCATTTCTGAAAAGACCTATTTATAGGTGGGTTCCAACGGTCATAATATTGATTAATGATGACACGTGGACCAATCAGAATTGACAGATTCAAAATACTTATGATGAAAATGGACTTAGAAAAATTCTGGAGAAGTTGACTGCAATACTCGAGTAATAGAGGATATACACGAGTATGGAGAGATAGATTACTCGAGTAGCAAGAAGCAGTATACTCGAGTATAGAAAGAGAGAAATACAGGAGAGAAGAATGAATTACTCGAGTATCAAAAATGGTATACTCGAGTATCAGAATTGTATACTCGAGTAATAGAAAAGTATACTCGAGTATCAAGACGATATACTCGAGTAACAAAAGGCTAAACTCGAGTATCAGAAAATATACCTGAGAAACGTTTACATACACGAGTATCAGAGTCAATTACTCGAGTATGGAAGAATTTTACTCGAGTATCAAAAATCAATTACTCGAGTATGAACATACTTACTCGAGTATCAGAAGATATACTCGAGTATAGAGAAAACTTACTCGAGTATCAGAAGTTATACTCGAGTATCAGAAAACACTTACTCGAGTATGGAACAGGAGTTACTCGAGTATGAATTACCTTACTCGTGTATTACAAGGAAATACTCGAGTATAAAGGACTTGGGAAAATTTTCTCTGAGAAAGCTTAGCTCCAATGCTTCTGTCCATCAATCCAAGTGCATGAAGGAAGTGTATCCCAATAGAGAGGCTATACATGGGCCAACACTTTGGATCACACAATGAGGGATTACATTGTATGGTCCTGTGTTTGGTGACCCATTATAGACTGACATTGGTCTACACTTGGCATTAAGGACCTGCACACATACAACTTAAACACAGCATCAAATACACCTTAATTCATCTTAGTTCAACGTCTGACCTCCTACAAATCTGAGGCATTGTGGAGACAAACCCCAACAGTGGTCTACTCACTCAATGCCATTTATCAAAAGGCGCTAAGTCTATTTAAGCTTAACTGCTAAATTAACCAAAAATGTGGATAAGTCCACATGCATTGAGTGAAGCTTTCTAACTCCGTCATATAACAAAAAGCTATAAGACAGGCTGAGACAGTCAAAGACTAAGGAGAAATAGGCTAAACAATGTGTCCAAGTCTACAGGCGTTGAGTGTAGTGTACTCACTCAATGCCATACAACATAAATCATTGAGTATGGCTCTATCAGTCAAAGCCACAGAAATTCTGTGTTAAATTTTGTCCAAGTACACAAGCATTGAGTATAGCTTACTTACTCAATGCCATGGGGCAATAATGTTAACTGAACCTAATTCAGTTAGAGCCACTATGTTTTTACACAAAAAATTTTCTAAGTCCACATACGTTGAGTGAAGCTTACTCACTCAATGCCATAGGACAAAAAATCTGTCTAAGTAGTTAGGCATTGAGTGAAGCT
This sequence comes from Platanthera zijinensis, assembly GCA_039513925.1. Lineage (NCBI taxonomy): Eukaryota > Viridiplantae > Streptophyta > Magnoliopsida > Asparagales > Orchidaceae > Platanthera > Platanthera zijinensis. The sequence goes on from CM077091.1 coordinate 77,432,232, forward strand.
TACTCACTAAACGCCATGAGACAAAATCTATCTAAGTAGTTAGGCGTTGAGTGAAGCTTACTCACTCAACGCCATGAGATGAAAAATCTGTCTAAGTAGTATGGCGTTGAGTGATGCTTACTCACTCAACGCCAAGTAGCTGAAAACTTCTTAAGTGCTATGGCGTTGAGTGATGAAGGCTCACTCAACACCTAAGAAGCAGAAATATTTTCTAAGGCTAAAGCATTGAGTGATGGTCACTCATGGTCACTCACTCAATGCCTGATGACAAATATTTTTCTAAGTGATTTGGTGTTGAGTGAGGCTTGTTCACTCAACTCTCTCAACACCTAGATAGAAAATTCTGTCTAAGTGTTTTTGCATTGAGTGATACTTACTCACTTAACGCCTATACTAATGTTGCTTGATTTTGGCCAAGTCCACAGAATGGTGACGTCAACAAAGTCAACCTAAATTCAAATGTTGCGGAAAGCCTGCTAGAGGCGCTGGAGGCCAGCTGTCATCACTTTCTGCACAAGGAAAGAGATTTTTCACACTTTATGGCTGGGGCCCACACACAAAACAAAGAGCCGTTGAATCAGCCGTCAATAGAAAGAAAGTGCTGAATGGCAAAATCACAGCCACCAATCCTAGTGGTGGGCCCACTAATGTATTGGCTGTTGTTCGACATATAATAAAAAGGAGGATATAGGCAAGGAAAAGATCTTAGATTCTTTCTCGGTTTTTTGAACACAAAAGTGCGGCCGAATTTCATCTTCTTCCACGCCATTTTTGTCGAGCCTGAAGGAGTTGTTCAGCATAAAAAACTTGAGAAGAGAAAGTGATAGCTGAAGCAATCATCATCTGCGACAGTAGGTTCAGAAGCAATTTTTGAGAAGGAAGAAATAGAGGCAGATCATACAAGCTCTGCAAGAGAAGGTTACTGATTGAAGAAGATTCCAAACAGTCAACTCCATTGTCTTCATCAGCAAAAGCTTGGACTGAAGTCTCCTCAACCCAGGAAGAAGTGGACACAAAGTACTTACTCTGGTGTCAATTCAAAACTAATACCTTTCATTCTTTCTGTAGGATCCTGTCTAGGATCTGAGTTTGTAAGCCTTTCTGTGTAAGACCGAGTGGTATGATTCTGTGAGAAATCTGAGTGAGTAAGCCTGTGTTATATAGGCTAAGTTTAAGATACATTTTGGATCTGAGTGTAGGGCTGTCCTCCCAGCCTGAGTGGTAGGGCCGTTGGCTTGAGGTAGATGGTTGTTTAGCTACTGAGTTGTAGGGACTTTTGCCTGAGGTGTAAGTCTTGGATAAGACTGAGAGGTCCTACAGGATCGAGTTATAAGCTCATAAGGGCCGAGTTTTGGGGGAAGATCCTGATCTAATACACTATTAAAAAGGTGTAGAGGGATAGTGGATATACCCAAGATCGGGGAACCACTATAAACAGTTGTGTCTTCTGTGATTTATCTTGAAAGCAAAACATTAACCTAATCACTAAGCATAGTAATCAAGTAAGAATTTAAAAGACTTACAAGAAAGACCAAAAACCTATTCACCCCCTCTAGGTGTTTAGCTGACCTTGAAAACAAGACTTTCATCCTTCCTACTCTGGATGAAGTGTGACACTTTCGTCAAACGATCTACGATCACTCAGATAGCATCGTTTACCTTCTGCGATCTCATCAAACCATGCACGAAATCCATGGATATACCGTCGAACTTCCACTCCGGTATAGGTAAAGACTTCTAGAATCCTCCAAGCTTCTGGCATTCATACTTCACTGAGGTGCAAGTTTGACACTTCGCTACATACTACACTATGTCCTTTTTCAATCCTGGCCACCAGAACAGCTTTTTCATGTCTTTGTACTTTTTTGTGCTCCTCGGGTGAATCGAGTACTTCGAGTTACAAGCCTTGTACATCAATTCCTCCCATAGCTTACCAACACTTGGGATGCACAAACAAGTATCCTTCCATAACATCCCATCATCGAAAGAAAATTGGGAATTTGATCCATCCAAAGCCTCAGCCATGAACCACTTCATGCTGTCATCCAGCTCCAAAGCCTGCCGAACCTTTTCAACAAGGTCATACTATACCACTGTCTAGTTCAACTGAGCTTCAGCATTAGACCTCTTATCAACACAATAGATATCGACGACCTCTAAATCTCGAACGAGACGCTCGTCATGCATCAATAACCTGTTGGCCTGAGCGGGAACCCTGCGACTCAACGCATCCGCAACTGCATTACCTTTACCAGGTACATTGTGTATCTTGAAGGTATAGTCCCCAAGGAACTTCATCCATCTCCATTGTCGCATATTAAGGTCCTTCTGATCTAGCAAATACTTTAGGCTCTTATGGTCGGTATAAATATCAACCTTTACTCCATACACATAGTGCCTCTACACCTTTAGAGCTAATATCACGGCCGTTAACTCCAAATCGTGGACTGGAAAATTCCTCTCGTGTACCTTCAGTTGTGCAATCCATACGCTATTACTCTGCCATGTTGTAGCAACACAGAACCTAAACCAATCCCCGAAGCGTCGTTGTAGATCTCGTAGCCCTCTGTTCCACATGGCGAGCACAAAACTGGTGTCGTGGTTAGATGACTTTTCAATTCTTCGAAAGCTTGCGTGCACACTGGTGACCACACAAACTTCTTGTAACACCCCAAAATGTTGTAGGAGCGACGGGGATCACTTTTGGCCAAGACAAGGTTTTGGTGCAGGTGACACGGGCCCCGACACGGGCGTGTCGGCGGCCGTGTCGGGCGTGTCGAGCTCGGGCCATTGAGCTGGCCTTGTAGTCGACCAGTTCAGGTCGACGATGGTCATGTGGAGGAACACGGCCTAGGACACGGGCGTGTCCCAGGCAGTGTCACACCTGGGCTGTACGGCGGGGTACACGGGCAGTGACACGGGCACGAACATGGGCGTGTCTAGTTTGATACGGGCGTGTCTGATGCCGTGTCACCAAGCCGTGTACCTCTCTGACTGCGAAATGTTGATCGATTGCACACGGGGGGCGTGACACGGGTCCCGACACGGGCGTGTCACAGGTGACACGGGCGTGTCGGAGGCCGTGTCACATGCCGTGTTGCTGGTTTTCAATTTTGGTCGAGACGACGAATGAGCTACACGGCCAGGCACACGGCCGTGTGTGAACCCGTGTTCGGCCCAGTTTTTGTGATTTCAGATCTAATCCTGGCCGTTCGTTTCCTTGGCTTTGGATCCGACAGTGGGGGGCTGCTCCTGGGTGGTTTTAGCCTGGAATAGGGTTTTGAAACCCTTATTTCACTTGGGTACTCTCTCTCTAAAATCTAGAGAGAAGGGAGAGCTTGGAGGAGGAAGAAGGAGGTCAACTTCGGCGGCCGGTGGAGATTCGGAGCTCCAAATCGCGAGCCATCTTCGGATCCGCGGAGGCAAGGAGATTGCGGTGCTTTTCATCCGCATAGATTTTCATGGCGCCGCGGAAGAACGCAAGGGTAACGATTTCTCATCCTTGGGCATGTGAAGCCCTCTTTTCCTTTGCATAGGAAGCCCTCTCTCGCGAGTGAGCGAAGAGTTGGAGCGTTCCTTAGGGTAGATATGTAAAGTCCCCCTTGTGTAGAGTCCGTATGCGAAAATGGACATAGGCATTGTGTGTGAAGCCTATCCGGACAAGTAGAGCCGGATCAGTGATGTTGCATTGCATATGAACCGGGGAAGACTCCGGGTGTTTGGGCGTTTTTCGGGTTTTCTACGTGGTAGATTGCATCAGGGAGCCTTGGAGATTAACTCCAAGGTGCACCCGGAAAACTAGGCAAAAGCGGGTTTTGCCAACACGATGGCCGGGGAGCCAACGTGAACATAACCGGGTTATGTGATTATTGTGGTGGAAACGGGACTCGGTGAGTCTTGGCTTGCACATGTGGCTTAAATTGTCGTTGCGGTGTTGTAACGACCCCATCCGTTAGATGACGTATAGTAGAAGGTCCGGCCGGGGCCCCACACTATATGCCACAAACAGACGGTGAGGTCACAGGATAATACCAAACCAATTACGAATCCTAACTCAGAGCATTCTAGCGGAAGCTTTAAGTTACAACTTTGAACTCTTAACCGGAATGTCCAATATATATAAAACCACCTTTATATATAAATACCACGGAATGTACACCACCACAAGAGTTTGGCCTTAAGGCCTTACAGTTCCTCTGAACATACATCATGTTTTACAAACCTCGGCGCGCAGGCCGGCCATACATGAGTAAAAAGAGAAAACACAACAACGGCTTAGCCTTCCAGGCTAGCCGCAGCAGCAGCAGCAACAGCAGTAGGGCTCTTCCGCCCATCACTTACCACTTGGCTCTCCAGCACCTGCACGGGAACAATCCACCCAACCGGTGGCAAACAATGCAACGGTCAGCATTCAGCTGACCCAATTATAACAATCCTACCCCTTTCTCGGGGCATGAGCATTCTTTCCCTGCAAGCATGGCATCATCAATAGCAACTATGTGCGCGCAGGCACAGTCAAGCCATCACAACCATCACAACCATCGGCCACCCGGCCCGACAGTCCGTGCACTCAGGGCACATTTTCGGTGTACCGGAATACCAGGGTCAACACCACCGTCCACACGGTATTTGAGCATTTCAGTCTTTCCGGCGCGCGGGCCTAAGACTCTCATTAGGCGCTCCAACAAAACCTATACCAGGCTTCCAAGTCGGACGGACCTAACGCAGGTACGGATCAGCCACCCCCCGTTGCTCAAGTCGCCGAGCCACCTCGAATACGGAAGTATCCATGGCATTTTATAGGCGCGGGTCGGTTTCACCTTTCCTGTTCGGCAATCTGCCTTTTCATCGAGTTGCAGCCCAACGGCTCAACTACTCACCAAGTGGCAACGCACGGCCACAAGAGTTGCCGCCAACCCTCTTCATTTCCTGGACATCGTCCAGTACTTCCTGCCGCACCAAGCAACAGGTATGAACAAGGCATCACAAGCCATAGGCATCACAAGCCATTATCACGGAGCCTTCTCCGATATGCAAACAAGCATCACCAATCCAGATTACATCCAGATGGGCTTCACACAGCATGCCTAGAGCCGTACTCCAATTCCGGCCTCTAACAAGGGGGACTTCACATATCTACCCCAAGGGACACCACAACCCACCGCACACTCGCGGGGAAGGGCTTTCCCTATGCAATGCAGAAAAGAAGGACTTCACATGTCCAAGGAGGGAGATCGTTACCCTTGTCGATCTCTTCGGTGCCATCGAAAACTAGCCGGTGAGAAAGAACCGCAGCAGCCTTGCCGTCACAACGCCGGCTTCGGATCACAAATCGAACCACGGGAGCTCCGCCGGTGGCTTGCTCTCCTCCTCCTTCTTCCTCTCTTTCTCTCTCTTTTTCTCTTCCTTAAGAATAATGAAGAATGACTTCTTCAATTCTCTTTCACGACTTATCCAGCCCAAGAAACCACCTGAGCCTTTGGATCAAAAGAGAGGAAACTGAACGGCCAAGATTTCCCCAGAATTTCACTTTTTGGCCGACACGGCCTGTGACACGCCCGTGTCACAGGCCGTGTACCCCTTAAGCGGTACACACAGCTTGAACCGACTGAACAACACGGGTCATCGACACGCCCGTGTCGGACCTGACACGCCCGTGTCAAACCTGAGACACGCCCGTGTCTCCTGCTCCATCGAGCTGCAACCAGTACACGGGTCGGAACACGGCAGCTGACACGCCCGTGTCCAGCCTGACACGCCCGTGTTCGAGGCCGTGTTCAAGGCCGTGTTCGGCTCGGGCTCGAATAGGCCAACTTCGAAAAATAATTCGAACACGCCCTGGGACACGCCCGTGTCGAAGGCCGTGTCCCAGGCTCGACGCTCGTCGACTCTCAAACGTCGACTAGCCTGAACACGCCCTGGGACACGCCCGTGTCCCAGGCCGTGTACACCCGACACGCCCTGGGACACGCCCGTGTCCCAGGCCGTGTAACCTGACCTGCTACTCAAACTTCAAGTTGAGTCTTTTGGGTCTTTTTGGGGTGTTACAACCCTCTCCCCCTTAACAAAATTTCGTCCCGAAATTTGCACGGTAAGGAAACAAAACCAGCAATGCTATAATACTGTTATAACAAAAAGTACACGGTCTACAGTTCATACAAATAACTCGGGAAACTCAGCTCGCATGGTCTGCTCTCGCTCCCATGTTAGCTCTTCACGGCCACAATTGTTCCAACGGACCTTGACCATCCCGATTACTTTGTTCCGCAACTGTTTTTCGGCTCGATCCTCGATCCGAATGGGTCTAACCCTCGTCGTTAGCCCATACTCGACCGGTACCCGATCAGCCTCCACGAGTTGAGCTGGATCCTTTACCGCCTTACGAAGGACTGAGATGTGAAACACATCATGTAATCCACCCAAGTCCGCTGAAAGTGCTAGTCGATAAGCAGCTTCCCCAACACGCTCCACCACCTCAAACGGACCAAGATACCTCGGACTGAGCTTTTTCAAACGCCGAATCCTGGACACACCTTTGAAGGGTTTGATCTTCAAATATACCCAATCACCCACCGCGAACTCCACGTTCCGGTGCTTGGCATTGTAGTACTTTGCTTGACGATCTTGGGCTATCAATAGCCTCTCCCGAATAGAGCGTATGAGCGAAGTAGCTTCTTCGACTTCCTTTTTCCCACTCAGCTTCGATTCGCCTGCTTCTGCCCAAGCTAAGGGTGTACGGCATTTCCGACCATACAACGCCTCGAATGGTGCCATACCAATACTCGCTTGGTAGCTATTATTATAGGCAAATTCGACGAGAAATATATACTCTTCCCATCTCTTACCAAAGTCTAGGGCGCACATGCGGAGCATATCCTCCATCGTCCTGTTGGTTCGTTCAGTCTGGCCATCCGTTTGGGGATGAAAGGCCGTACTAAACGCTAATTTTGTACCCAACATTTGATGAACGAGCCGCCAGTCATTCGATGTGAACCGCCCATCACGGTCACTAACGATGCTCCGGGGAACACCGTGCAGTCGAACAACCTGCTCCACATACAGCTTGGCCAAGGTTTCCACTGAATTGTCTCTTCTGTTTGGAAGGAAGTGCGCCACTTTCGTCAACCGGTCCACAATCACCCAGATCGAATCATGACCGCGTTGAGATCTCGGCAATCCGTGCACGAAATCCATCGAAATATCATCGAACTTCCACTCCGGAATAGGTAACGACTTCAGAAAACCGCCAGGCTTCTGGCATTCTGCTTTCACCAACGCACAGGTGTTGCATTTAGCCACATAACAAGCCACATCTTTCTTGAGTCCGGGCCACCAGAACAGCTTTTTCATGTCCCTGTACATCTTTGTGCTCCCTGGGTGAACTGAGTACTTTGCAAAGTGAGCTTCGTACATCAACTCTTCCCTCAGTTTACCCACACTTGGGACGCACACTCGACCATTTCTCCGTAACAACCCGTTATCCCAAGAGAATTGATCATCCGGCCCATCTTTAGCATAGCGCTGGAGACTTTCATCAAGCTCCGTTGCTCGCCGAACTCGGTCCGCAAGGTCATATTGCACCTCCGTCCAGTTCAAACATGCATCGGTTGACGCACCCTTGTCAACACACGATATCTCCAATGCTTCCAATTCTTGGATCAAACGCTGATCATGCCTCTGCAACCAGCTTGCCCGTACCGGAGTCTGTCGACTCAAAGCATCAGCGACCACATTTCCCTTCCCGGGGGTATAGTGAATCTCGAAGGTGTAGTCCCCGAGGAACTCCATCCATCTTCGTTGTCGCATATTCAGATCCTTCTGATCCAACAAATACTTTAGGCTCTTATGATCTGTATAGATGTCCACTTTCACGCCATATAGATAGTGCCGCCACAACTTGAGCGCAAAGATTACCGCCGCCAACTCCAAATCATGGACGGGGTAAGTCCGCTCATGCACTTTCAACTGACGCGAGCCATAAGCAATCACTTTCCCAAACTGCAGAAGAACGCAGCCTAAGCCACTTCCAGATGCATCACTATAGATCTCATACCCATCGGTACCACATGGCGATGTCAACACAGGCGCCGTGGTCAAACGACTCTTCAAGTCTTCAAAAGCTCGCGCGCACTCCGGCGTCCATATGAACTTTTGATCTTTTCTCGTCAGCGTGGTGAGAGGTAAAGCAATCCGTGAGAAATTTTCCACAAACCGTCTATAGTAGCCCGCAAGTCCAAGGAAGCTCCTGACCTCGGCCACTGAAGACATCACTGGCCAATCTCGGATGGCACTTATCTTCAACGGATCCACCGCGATACCCTCTCCGCTTACCACATGGCCTAAAAAGGCTACTGAAGAGAGCCAGAACTCACACTTTGAGAACTTGGCAAAAAGCTTATTCCTCCGCAGGGTATGCAAGACCAACCGCAAATGGTTTGCGTGATCCTCTTCCGACTGAGAGTATACTAAGATGTCATCGATAAACACAATAACAAACAAATCCAAGTACTCTCGGAACGTTCGATGCATTAGGTCCATAAATACCGAAGGCGCATTACATAGGCCAAACGGCATTACCGTGAACTCATAATGCCCGTAGCGTGTTCCAAACGCTGTCTTGGGAATGTCACCTTCCCGAATCCTTAGCTGATAATATCCCGATTTCAGATCCAACTTGGAATAGACCGTTGATCCCGCCAGCTGATCAAAAAGGTCATCAATCCGTGGGATCGGATACTTGTTTTTCTCCGTCAGCTTATTCAACTCGCGGTAGTCAATACACAACCGTAAGCTACCGTCTTTCTTTTTCACAAAGAGAACAGGTGCGCTCCAAGGTGACATACTTGGGCGTATATATCCCTGCTCCAACAACTCTTGCAGTTGGACTTTCAACTCAGCCATCTCTTTTGGCGCGACGCGATATGGAGAGCGGGCCACAGGTTTCGCACCTGGCACCAACTCAATAGAGAAGTCAATCTCCCGCTGGGGTGGTAACCCAGGAAGATCTTTAGGAAACACGTCGGCAAACTCTGACACAACTGGCACCTCACCGACACTGGCCTTAGGCTCAACAGCCTGAATTAGCGTGAAGAATAACTCCGCGCCCTTCCGCACAGCATTGACGACTTGGAGTGCAGACAACAACGTTCCGCCAACTCCTCGCATACCAGCGAACTTCGTCACAAGCCCGGTATTCTGGCCCAGTGTAATCTCTTTGGAGTTGCAATCAATAAAGGCACGCTGCTCCGAGAGCCAGTCCATATCAAAGATCACATCAAACTCCGATAACGGTAGCACAGCTGCACGCAAGCCGAAATCCCGACTTCCTATTTGCACATCCACATCGCAAGCCCTATCCGCAAGCATCACACAGCCATTCGGCAATAGCACCCTTGTACTATCCACCGTCACATGACTCGGTACCCCAATGCGAGATACAAAATCCTCAGACAGAAAAGAATGCGAAGCACCCGTATCAAACAGGGCTCTCGCTAAAGTATTCCGAATCAGGACAAAGCCTGCAGCACACACACATGCTCAAGCTAAACAAAACCAAAACCAAAAGCACAGCAAGTAAACTAAATCAACTCGTACCTGTGACGACGTCACTTTGCTTAATCGCTTCCTGCTGGCCAAGTTGATAGATTCGGGGCTGCGCCTGGGAAGCAGAGGAATCCACCACCGCTTTGCCCTTCTCAGCATACGACGCACCCGTCTTCTTTTCCCCTTTGGGCTGCACAACTCGACAGTCACGAGCAATATGCCCCACCCGGCCACAGTTATAGCACGTACGAGCATCCGGCCTTGATGTCGCTCCCGACACCACAGTCGTAGTCACTTGCCCAGATGGCTTGGACCTCTTGCCCCCTTTCTTCTGGTAAAACGACTTGCCTGGGCGAGGTGCTTGAAACTCTGGCTTAGACACCACCAAGCCCTTATTCCCTTGCACTCGCCTCATGTCCTTCTCCAACGCGCACGCAGTATCAACCAACGCCTGAAACCCTTGGCTCACAGAACTCGAAAGCAGGAATCGTAACTCATCCCGCAATCCTTCATAGAACCGATTCGTTTTCCTTTGGTCATCCGCGAAGATTGTTCCCGCATATCGTCCCAACCTGGTAAACTCGTGCAAGTAGACATCCACACTATCTTCCCCTTGCTTTAACCGTTGGAACTCATTTTCCATAGCAATACGTTGCGCCGCTGGGACATGTTTCGCCAGAAATAATCGAGAGAACTCCTCAATCGACACTTGTGTTAATTGCCTGCCCGCCAAATGGTGTAGCTCAACCTCGTCCCACCACAACCGCGCCTCCCCTTCCAGCATGAAGGTGGCTAAGGTGACCTTGAGAGTTTCCTCCGCCCTGATCGCTGTCATTATCCTCTTGACACGCGATAACCAATCTTCCGCCTGCGTTGGGGATCCCATTCCCGCAAACGTAGGAGGACTGAAGCTCATAAATTGCTTCAACTGTCGGTCAGCTGCTCGTGGATCTACAGCCTCAACCGGCTCGGGTCTTACATCAACACGAACTGGCACTACCGCCGGCTGCGCTTGCCCGGTCGGCTGAATCATGGCAAATAGCGCCTCAGCCACTAAGCGAATAGTTTCCGCAGATGGAGGAGGTGTTGGCACCTCAGCTGGTGCCGCACTCTCATCAGAACGCTGGGGCTCAGACTGCCCAGCACCACTACGTGTCACCTATAGGTGGACAAGACACACATTAGCGAACGTATGCAAGCAAAACAACACAAAAAGGAACGCGCAGATTCCTCAAACAAGATGTTGTACATTCCTTAATGGACATTCCAGAGTTCATTAGCGTTACAGCAGGTCGCACAAACACGTGCTCGCCACCCCACAAAAGAATTCGACCACGAATTCGAAAGAGGAAGACCGACGAAAAGCTGATACCAAAATGTAACGACCCCATCCGTTAGATGACGTATAGTAGAAGGTCCGGCCGGGGCCCCACACTATATGCCACAAACAGACGGTGAGGTCACAGGATAATACCAAACCAATTACGAATCCTAACTCAGAGCATTCTAGCGGAAGCTTTAAGTTACAACTTTGAACTCTTAACCGGAATGTCCAATATATATAAAACCACCTTTATATATAAATACCACGGAATGTACACCACCACAAGAGTTTGGCCTTAAGGCCTTACAGTTCCTCTGAACATACATCATGTTTTACAAACCTCGGCGCGCAGGCCGGCCATACATGAGTAAAAAGAGAAAACACAACAACGGCTTAGCCTTCCAGGCTAGCCGCAGCAGCAGCAGCAACAGCAGTAGGGCTCTTCCGCCCATCACTTACCACTTGGCTCTCCAGCACCTGCACGGGAACAATCCACCCAACCGGTGGCAAACAATGCAACGGTCAGCATTCAGCTGACCCAATTATAACAATCCTACCCCTTTCTCGGGGCATGAGCATTCTTTCCCTGCAAGCATGGCATCATCAATAGCAACTATGTGCGCGCAGGCACAGTCAAGCCATCACAACCATCACAACCATCGGCCACCCGGCCCGACAGTCCGTGCACTCAGGGCACATTTTCGGTGTACCGGAATACCAGGGTCAACACCACCGTCCACACGGTATTTGAGCATTTCAGTCTTTCCGGCGCGCGGGCCTAAGACTCTCATTAGGCGCTCCAACAAAACCTATACCAGGCTTCCAAGTCGGACGGACCTAACGCAGGTACGGATCAGCCACCCCCCGTTGCTCAAGTCGCCGAGCCACCTCGAATACGGAAGTATCCATGGCATTTTATAGGCGCGGGTCGGTTTCACCTTTCCTGTTCGGCAATCTGCCTTTTCATCGAGTTGCAGCCCAACGACTCAACTACTCACCAAGTGGCAACGCACGACCACAAGAGTTGCCGCCAACCCTCTTCATTTCCTGGACATCGTCCAGTACTTCCTGCCGCACCAAGCAACAGGTAGGAACAAGGCATCACAAGCCATAGGCATCACAAGCCATTATCACGGAGCCTTCTCCGATATGCAAACAAGCATCACCAATCCAGATTACATCCAGATGGGCTTCACACAGCATGCCTAGAGCCGTACTCCAATTCCGGCCTCTAACAAGGGGGACTTCACATATCTACCCCAAGGGACACCACAACCCACCGCACACTCGCGGGGAAGGGCTTTCCCTATGCAATGCAGAAAAGAAGGACTTCACATGTCCAAGGAGGGAGATCGTTACCCTTGTCGATCTCTTCGGTGCCATCGAAAACTAGCCGGTGAGAAAGAACCGCAGCAGCCTTGCCGTCACAACGCCGGCTTCGGATCACAAATCGAACCACGGGAGCTCCGCCGGTGGCTTGCTCTCCTCCTCCTTCTTCCTCTCTTTCTCTCTCTTTTTCTCTTCCTTAAGAATAATGAAGAATGACTTCTTCAATTCTCTTTCACGACTTATCCAGCCCAAGAAACCACCTGAGCCTTTGGATCAAAAGAGAGGAAACTGAACGGCCAAGATTTCCCCAGAATTTCACTTTTTGGCCGACACGGCCTGTGACACGCCCGTGTCACAGGCCGTGTACCCCTTAAGCGGTACACACAGCTTGAACCGACTGAACAACACGGGTCATCGACACGCCCGTGTCGGACCTGACACGCCCGTGTCAAACCTGAGACACGCCCGTGTCTCCTGCTCCATCGAGCTGCAACCAGTACACGGGTCGGAACACGGCAGCTGACACGCCCGTGTCCAGCCTGACACGCCCGTGTTCGAGGCCGTGTTCAAGGCCGTGTTCGGCTCGGGCTCGAATAGGCCAACTTCGAAAAATAATTCGAACACGCCCTGGGACACGCCCGTGTCGAAGGCCGTGTCCCAGGCTCGACGCTCGTCGACTCTCAAACGTCGACTAGCCTGAACACGCCCTGGGACACGCCCGTGTCCCAGGCCGTGTACACCCGACACGCCCTGGGACACGCCCGTGTCCCAGGCCGTGTAACCTGACCTGCTACTCAAACTTCAAGTTGAGTCTTTTGGGTCTTTTTGGGGTGTTACAGGTGTTACCACGGGTCAGGCGGAACCGTACACGGTCTATGTCGTTCGGTAGGACCGTTGGCATGGATGAGGGTCTTCGGCGGTCTATGGCTTAAATTGCCGTGACCAAGGCCAGGAAGGCAAAATGCTCATATGGATGACCGTACAAGAGGCGGTGGTGGATTGGGAACGTCTATGGCTTGAATTGACGTGACGTTGGCCGGTTCACCGAGAATGTGCCCTGAGTGCACGGGGTGTGTGGCCGTACGAGCCCACGCCTGTGGTGAAGTGTAAATACTTTATATAATTGCCTATGCTAATAAAGTGCAGGGAAAGAGCATTGCCGCCCCGAGTGTGGGGGCGGGATCGTTATAATTTGGTCAGCATTGCTGACCGTTGCTATTGTTTGCCACCGGGCGGTGGTTTCTAGCTTGCAGGTGCTGCGGAGCAGAGCGGGAAATAGCGGGCTAAAGCCCTTGTTGCTGTGCCGGCCCTCGAAGGCCTAATTGCTTATGTTTCTTTCCCGTTTTTCATGTATGGCCAGCCTGCGAGCCGAAGTATGAAAACACTACTTTTGTTAAGTGAACAGTGTAAGGCCTTAAAGCCATTTCTCTTTTGGTGTATGTATACATTCCTGAGTTTGTAGTGGACATTCATGCTATTGTGGCTGGGTTCTTATTTCTTTTGCAACCTAATAAATTGCTTCCTCTAGGTGTTGTGTAGGATGACATGATTGGTTGAATGGTTTCAACGCGTAACCAACCGGTCTGTCCGTAGTATATGGCGTCGGGCCCCAGCCGGACCTACTGCTATATGCTATGCGACGGATAGGGGTGTTACAAATTGGTATCAGACTTCTGGTTTCGGTCAAGCTTAAATGAATTCGTGGACGAATTCACTTTAAGGGGTGGTGAGCACATGTGTGCGTCATCGTTATAATATGAAAAGAACCCATGAATGTCCACTTAGGAATGAAAATATACATGTTTGAGGAACCTGCGTGTTCCTATAATTGCTGTTGGCAGTAATTTTTGGTCACTTATCGGTGTTTTGCACGATTATAGGTGACCAGAAGTGGTGCTGGGCCGTCTGAACGGCCAGGTTCTGAGGCGAGCAGTGCGCCAAGCGATGCGCCTACAACACCTCCGTCTGCCGAGACCATTAGGTTGGTGGCAGAAGCGGTCATGGCAATGATCAATGCGCAGCCTGCAAGGCAGGTGCAGCAGCCTGCTCCTACTGTGGAGCAAGTACCGCTTCAGATGGCAGAGCAAAGGAGGGTTGAGCAAGTAGTTTTGGAGCCAGAGTTGCCTCGGAGAGCAACTGAAAGACAACTGAAGCACGTGATGGGCTTTCATCCACCGGTATTCACGGGGGCAGAAACCCCGACCCAAGCAGAGGATTGGCTCTCAAGGGTCAACAGGGTGATGACTGCGACGGAAACGAAAGAGTGGCAGAAGACCACTATAGCGACGTTCCTTTTGGATGGGGACGCAAGACTATGGTGGGAAGGCCTAGAGCTACATCAGTTGCGGGGAAGGCCATTGGCCGATGTTCCGATGGAGGAGTTTGCGAGACTATTCATGGCTCGATATCTCCCCTCGGCGCAGAGAATTGCGCTAGAAAGCGAATTTCAGAAGTTGGTGCAAGGGGATTGCACCGTTGATGAGTACCTCCACGAGTTTACTCGGTTGGGGAGATATGCCGGCGCTACCTTCGCAGACGAGGAGCGCAAGACGAGCCGCTTCTATGAAGGGCTAAGAGATGATTTAAGGTTGCTACTGTCGGGGCCCAAGGTGCAGGGTTTCATGACCCTGGTCAGTTCGGCCCGGTCCTTGGAGAAGGACATGAAGAATGTCCAAGCGAAAAAGGAATCCGGTAGTAATAAAGCGGAGTTCAAGGCACCGACTACGTCGAAGTCGGGCTACCGCAGATTCTATAAGAAAGCTAAGACGTCGGGTCCAGCTTCTTCAGGTGCCTCGGGGGCAACTACCAATCGAACCCCGAGCGCTTGTTTCATGTGTGGAAAGACGGGGCACTTTGCCCGTGATTGCTGGAGTGGACGCTCAAAGTCCAAAAGGAAACAAGGAGCTACCTATGAGGAGAAGGGCAAGGCGGTGGAGTCAACTGCGTCCCACTATGCTCCGACTCAGCCTAGAGTCTATAACTTGGGCCAGCAGGAGGCCATCAAGCAAGCGGATGTGGTGACAGGTATGAGTTAATTGACAGCAAGTTAGCTTTAATACCGTTATCTATTGCTTGTTAGCCTAATATTGTTTGTATAGGCTTTGTTGTGATTAGTGATAGTCCGGCACGGGCACTGTTCGACACGGGAGCTTCACATTCCTTCTTGTCCGAAAGTTTCATATCGCGCATCGGAGTCCCTTTTTCGATGGCGAAGGACAAGTTGGATGTGCTGCTACCGAATGGGTGCTCGATGCGTGTGGACAGAGTGTGCGCCGTAAAGGTTCATATTGGGAGCCAAGAGTTCGACTTGCTAGCGTCATTGCTGCCGCTAGTAGAGTTCGACGTGATCTTTGGGATGGATTGGCTTTCGGAGCAGAAAGCTTGGATTGACTGCGACCGAAAGGAGGTCAAGCTGGGTGTAGGGCGGGGGACAACATTCGAGGGACTCAAGAGGTTGAGCAAGACGCTGATGTCTGCTCTTCAGGTGGTAAAGGCAGTTCGTGCTGGTGCAGAGCTGTTCTTCACAATAGTGGGGGCTGTGGAGCCAAAGTCCACATTGGATATCAACCCGGTTGTTTGTGAATACTCCGATGTGTTCCCGGATAGTCTTCCCGGAGCCCCACCGCAGCGGGAGATTGATTTCACCATCGAGCTCGTGCCGGGGGCCAAATCGGTGTCACGTGCTCCGTATAGGTTAGCGCCTAAGGAGATGGCAGAGTTGAAAGTTCAGCTAGAGGAGCTGTTGGAGCAAAGGTATGTGCGTCCAAGCTCGTCGCCTTGAAGCGCACCGATCCTCTTCGTTAAGAAGAAGGATGGTAGTATGCGGTTGTGTATCGACTACAGAGAGTTGAACAAGCTGACGGAAAAGAACAAGTACCCGATCCCGAGGATTGATGATCTCTTTGATCAGTTTGTCGGATCGTCGGTATATTCTAAGTTGGACTTGAAGTTGGGGTACTATCAGCTGAGGATCAGGGAGTGTGATATCCCGAAGACGGCGTTCAGCACAAGGTATGGGCATTTCGAGTTCACGGTCATGCCGTTTGGACTGACGAATGCGCCATCAGTGTTTATGAACTTGATGAACAGGATGTTCCGAGATTTCCTGGATCGCTTTGTGATCGTCTTTATTGACGATATATTGGTGTACTCGCACTGCGAAGAAGATCACTTCAAGAACTTGCATCTAGTGTTGGAGACTTTGAGGAGGAATGAGCTTTATGCGAAATTCTCCAAGTGCGAGTTCTGGCTACCCTCAGTAGCGTTCCTTGGTCACATTGTTAGTGGGGAAGGTATAGCGGTGGATCCAGCGAAGGTCGTTGCGATACGGGAGTAGCCTGCGTTGGCTTCTGTCGCGGAAGTCCGTAGTTTTCTCGGGCTTGCCGGATATTACAGGCGCTTCGTAGAGAACTTCTCGCGGATAGCGCTATCTCTCACGAAGTTGACAAGGAAAGATTAGAGATTCTTGTGGACGCAGTAGTGCGTGCAAGCGTTTAAGGAGCTGAAGAGACGGTTGACCACGACGCCAGTGCTTAGTTCGCCGAGTGGGACCGAGGGCTTTGAGGTGTATAGAGACGCTTCAGGTAGTGGTTTGGGCTACGTGTTATTACAGCATGGAAGTGTGATTGCGTATGGATCACGTCAGCTGAAAGTGCATGAAAGGAACTATCCGGTCCATGACTTGGAGTTGGCGGCCGTGATATTTTCACTTAAGCTGTGGAGGCACTACCTATACGGCATAAGGGTCGATATATACACCGATCACAAGAGCCTAAAATACTTGTTGGATCAGAAGGACCTTAATATGAAGCAGAGGAGGTGGATGGAGTTCCTGGGGGACTACACCTTCAAAATACATTATGTACCCGGGAAGGGCAACGCAGTTGCGGATGCGCTGAGCCGCAGGGCTCCCGCCCGAGCCAACTGGTTGTCGGTGCATGATGAGCGGCTAGTACGCGAGTTGGAGGAGCTTGAGATCTGTTGCGTTGACAAGCAGACGAGCGCCAAAGCAATGTTAAACTGGACATAAGTGCAGTATGACCTGACTGACCGGGTTCGGCAGGCTTTGGAGTTAGATGACTCCATGAAGGAGTTTATGGAGGCCGCTCTGGATGGGTCAAATTCCCAGTTCTCGGTGGAAGATGGTTTATTAAGGAAGGATCATCGGTTGTGCGTCCCGAGTGGGGGTAACCTCCGGGCGGAGTTGATGTACGAGGCTCATCATACCAAGTACTCAATCCACCCAGGGAGCACGAAGATGTATCGTGATCTCAAGAAGCTGTTTTGGTGGCCGGGGCTTAAGAAAGATGTGGCGTTGTTTGTGGCTAAGTGCCAAACATGCGCCTTGGTGAAGGCGAAGTGCCAAAAGCCGGGAGGATTTCTGAAGTCCTTGCCTATACCGGAGTGGAAGTTCGACGATATATCTATGGACTTTGTGCACGGGTTGCCAAGGTCACAGAAAGGGAACGACGCCATCTGGGTGATCGTAGACCGGCTAACAAAGGTGTCACACTTCATTCCGCATAGGAAGGATGATCCAGTGGAGAAATTGGCAAAGTTGTATGTTGATAATATTTTTAGGCTACATGGTGTGCCCCGTAGCATTGTGAGTGATCGCGATGGGCGGTTCACGTCAAATGATTGGAGGTTGGTGCAGTAGATGCTGGGGACAAAGTTAAAGTTCAGCACAGCTTTCCATCCGCAGACGGATGGGCAGACCGAGAGGGTCAATAGAACGATGGAGGACATGCTACGCATGTGTGTTCTGGATTTCAGTAAGCTTTGGGAAGACCACCTGTATTTGGTGGAGTTCGCGTACAACAACAGCTACCAAGCAAGTATACAAATGGCGCCCTTTGAGGCCCTGTATGGTAGGAAGTGTCGCACATCGTTATCGTGGCTTGAAACGGGTGAGGCAAGGTTGTACAAGAAGCAGGAGGTGGAGAGTGCTACCTCGTTAGTGCGGATCATTCAGGAGCGCTTGTTGATCGCTCAGGACCAGCACGCGAAGCATTACAATGCCAAGCACCGGAACGTGGAGTTCGCGGTAGGCGATTGGGTATATCTGAAAGTGAAGCCGTTCAAGGGGGTTTCGCGGGTGAGACGCTTGAAGAAGCTGAGCCCAAGATACCTTGGACCTTTTGAGGTTCTGGAGCGAGTCGGCGAAGCGGCATACCGTTTGAGGCTATCAGAGGAATTAGGTGGTTTACATGATGTGTTCCACATTTCAGTGTTGTGGAAGGCGGTGCAAGAGCCTTCGCAGGTGATCGCGGCTGATCAAGTGCCGGTGGATGAAGGGTTGACGACTAGGGTCAGGCCCATTCGTATTGAAGATGTTGAGGTCAAGAGACTCCGCAACAAGGAGATCCGGATGGTTAAGGTCCAGTGGGATAATTGCGGGCGAGAGGAGCTCTCTTGGGAACGGGAGCAGACTATGCTGGAGGAGTACCCGGAATTGTTCCGCTCAGGTACTGATTTATGTTAAGTCCTGTTTTTCCTTTATTAATTTCGTGGGCGAAATTCTTTAAGGAGGGTAGAATTGTAACACCCCAAAATATTGTAGGAGCGACGGGGATCACTTTTGGCCAAGACAAGGTTTTGGTGCAGGTGACACGGGCCCCTACACGGGCGTGTCGGCGGCCGTGTCAGGCGTGTCGAGCTCGGGCCGTCGAGCTGGCCGTGTAGTCGACCAGTTCAGGTCGACGATGGTCGTGTGGAGGAACACGGCCTTGGACATGGGCGTGTCTCAGGCAGTGTCACACATGGGCTGTACGGCGGGGTACACGGGCAGTGACACGGGCACGAACACGGGCGTGTCTAGTTTGACACGGGCGTGTCTGATGCCGTGTCACCAAGCCGTGTACCTCTCTGACTGCGAAGTGTTGATCGATTGCACACGGGGGGCGTGACACGGGTCCCGACACGGGCGTGTCGCAGGTGACACGGGCGTGTCGGAGGCCGTGTCATATGCCGTATTGCTGGTTTTCAATTTTGGTCGAGACGACGAATGAGCTACACGGCCAGGCACACGGCCGTGTGTGAACCCGTGTTCAGCCCAGTTTTTGTGATTTCAAATCTAATCCTGGCCGTTCGTTTCCTTGGCTTTGGATTCGACGGTGTGGGGCTGCTCCTGGGTGGTTTTAGCTGGGAATAGGGTTTTGAAACCCTTATTTCACTTGGGTACTCTCTCTCTAAAATCTAGAGAGAAGGGAGAGCTTGGAGGAGGAAGAAGGAGGTCAACTCCGGCGGCCGGTGGAGATTCGGAGCTCCAAATCGCGAGCCGTCTTCGGATCCGCGGAGGCAAGGAGATTGCGGTGCTTTTCATCCGCATAGATTTTCATGGCGCCGCGGAAGAACGCAAGGGTAACGATTTCTCATCCTTGGGCATGTGAAGCCCTCTTTTCCTTTGTATAGGAAGCCCTCTCTCGCGAGTGAGCAAAGAGTTGGAGCGTTCCTTGGGGTAGATATGTAAAGTCACCCTTGTGTAGAGTCCGTATGCGAAAACGGACATAGGCATTGTGTGTGAAGCCTATTCGGACAAGTAGAGCCGGATCGGTGATGTTGCATTGCATATGAACCGGGGAAGACTCCGGGTGTTTGGGCGTTTTTCGGGTTTTCTACGTGGTAGATTGCATCAGGGAGCCTTGGAGATTAACTCCAAGGTGCACCCGGAAAACTGGGCAAAAGCGGGTTTTGCCAACACGATGGCCGGGGAGCCAACGTGAACATAACCGGGTTATGTGATTATTGTGGTGGAAATGGGACTCAGTGAGTCTTGGCCTGCGCATATGGCTTAAATTGTCGTTGCGGTGTGAGCACGGGTCAGGCGGAACCGTACCCGGTCTATGTCGTTCGGTAGGACCGTTGGCATGGATGAGGGTCTTCGGCAGTCTATGGCTTAAATTGCCGTGACCAAGGCCAGGAAGGCAAAATGCTCATATGGATGACCGTCCAAGAGGCGGTGGTGGATTGGGAACGTCTATGGCTTGAATTGACGTGACGTTGGCCGGTTCGCCGAGAATGTGCCCTGAGTGCACGGGGTGTGTGGCCGTGCGAGCCCACGCCTGTGGTGAAGTGCAAATACTTTATATAATTGCCTATGCTAATAAAGTGCAGGGAAAGAGCATTGCCGCCCCGAGTGTGGGGGCGGGATCGTTATAATTTGGTCAGCATTGCTGACCGTTGCTATTGTTTGCCACCGGGCGGTGGTTTGTGGCTTGCAGGTGCTACGGAGCAGAGCGGGAAATAGCGGGCTAAAGCCCTTGTTGCTGTGCCGGCCCTCGAAGGCCTAATTGCTTATGTTTCTTTCCCGTTTTTCATGTATGGCCGGCCTGCGAGCCGAAGTATGAAAACACTACTTTTGTTAAGTGAACAGTGTAAGGCCTTAAGCCATTTCTCTTTTGGTGTATATATACATTCCTGAGTTTGTAGTGGACATTCATGCTGTTGTGGCTGGGTTCTTATTTCTTTTGCAACCTAATAAATTGCTTCCGCTAGGTGTTGTGTAGGACGACATGATTGGTTGAATGGTTTCAACGCATAACCAACCGGTCTGTCCGTAGTATATGGCATCGGGCCTCGGCCGGACCTACTGCTATATGCTATGCGACGGATGGGGGTGTTACACTTCTGATCCTTCCTTGTTAGGGTCATGAGGGGTAACACTATCTCCGAGAAGTTCTCCACGAAGCGCCTGTAGTAGCCGACAAGCCCTAGAAAGCTCCGGACTTCCGCCACCGAAGACAACACAGACCACTCCCGTATCGCAACAATCTTCGTCGAATCCACGAGATTCCAACTCCACTAACAACATGACCAAGGTGTCCACTGAAGAAAGCCAGAACTTACACTTTGTTAACTAGGCATACAGTTACTGCTTCTCAAGGTCTCCAAAACAATCTGTAAATGCTACGCATGATCGAACTCCGACTGGGAGTACACCAAGATATCGTCAATGAACACAATCATAAACTGATCCAAATACTCCCTGAACGTCCGGTTCATCAAGTCGATAAACACGAATGGCGCATTAGTCAGCCCAAAAGGCATGACTATGAACTCGTAATGCCCATTACGTGTACTGAATGCCGTCTTGGGAATGTCACTTTCCCTAATTCTTAGTTGATAATATCTAGACTTCAAATCAAGCTTTGAATACACCGTCGACCCAACTAGCTGGTCGAACAAATCGTTGATCCTTGGGATCGGGTACTTGTTTTTCTCTATTAACTTATTCAACTCCCGATAATCGTTATAGCCGTAGAATTCCATCCTTATTCTTCACGAAGAGGACCGGGGAATTCCAAGGGGACAAACTCAGACACACATACCCCTGCTCTATTAATTCTTAAAGATACTCTACTATTTCCCCGGTGCTAAGTGGTAAGGAGACCGCGACACAAGTTTAGCACCAAGCACTAACTCGATCGTGAAATCAATCTCTCGCTAAGGTGGAGCACCGGGGAGATCTTCGGGGAAGACATCGACAAACTACGTCACCATTGGGATACTGACTAAGCCGAGCTTGGGCATCTTAGCCTCAAGTAGAGTGAAGAACAACTCCGTACCCTCATGCACTGCTTTAACTACTTGGAGAGCAGAAATCATCGTCTTGCTCGGTCCCTTCATACCGAAAAAAGTAGTTTCTAGGCTTGTGTTCAACCCCAGTTTGACCTTCTTAAAAATACAGTCAATCAACACACGTTACTGTGAGAGCAAATACATACCAAATATTATGTAAAAATCTACTAATAGTCATAGTGATGCTTCCAAATCAAAGGCTTGACTTCCTATCAGCACTTTCACGCAACAAACTCTGTCCATGCACATCGAACTCCCGTTCGGCAGCAGCACATCCAACCTATCCCTTGCCACTAAAGTGGGCACTCCGATACGTGATACGAAGTCTTCAGATAAGAAAGAATGTGAAGCTCCTATATAGAATAGTGCTCGAGCTGGACAGTCCGTAATTAAAACAAATCCTAAAATATAACAGACATACAACCAAAGCATAAGGCGTAAGGTATAAAAATTATTATGACTAAAACTTAACACATACCTGTCACTACATCCCCTTGCTTGATGGCCTCCTGTTGGCCAAGGTTGTAGACTCTCGGTTAGGCAGGGGCCTGATGGGATGCAGTTGATTCTACCGTCTTCCCTTTTTCAGCATAAGTTGATCCTGCCTTTTTCTTTGATCTAGGAGTGCCACTACGACACTCTCGGGTTATATGCATTAGCTTGACGCAAGTGTAATAGTTAATTGGGCTTCCACGCCAAGAAGATGCACCAGAATTAACCAACGATGTCTTCGGTCTGGAAGACTTGGCCTTCTTATTCCACTTGTGGAACCCAGTCCCCGGTGGTCTTGGTGCCTTGAACTCCGGGCTCTTCGCTGCTAAGTCCTTCTTGCTATGAACCCTCTTTAAATCCTGCTCCAGCGACCGAGCTGTATTGACCAGAACCAGAAATTCCCGCGTCATCGAACCTGAGAGTAACAACCTTAGATCATCATGTAGTCCATTGTAGAATCGGTTGGTCTTGCACTTCTCATCCAGAAAAGTGGAGCCAGCATATCGTCCAAATCTCGTAAACTCATATAGGAAGTCATCCACGCTACTCTCACCCCGAGTCAACCTCTGGAACTGATTCTCCATCGCTATTTTTTGTACTATTGGGTTGAACCGCGCCAGAAATAACCTCGTGAACTCCTCCATTGAGATGTCCGTGAGTTATCTCCCAACAAGATGGCGCAGCTCTAACTCATCCCACCACAGCCTTGCTTCGCCGTCTAGAAAGAAAATTGTTATTGTAACCTTTTGCCACTCCTCTGTTTCCATAGCTGACATGACTCTCTTTACCTTATACAACCAGTCCACAACTTGAGTTGGGGTTCTAGTCCCCAAAAATGTTGGTGTATTATAGCTCATCACATGTTGTAATTGCTTCTCTGTTTCCCTCCTCTGCACCGCGGGCTCTACCGCTCCCTGGACCGCTACCAAAGGTTTTTCTACAACAGGCGGTACATGACCTAAACCAAAGGTAGGAGACTGCAATTTCCATACCGATTGTGCATTGATCATAGCGAACAATGCTTCCACTACCATCCGTATGGTTTCTGTAAAAGGAGGGGTCGTAGGCACATCATTAGGTGCACTACTCTTCGCGGAGTGCTATTATTGCGAATGCCCTGCACCGCTCCTAGTCAACTATAAATGTAAAAACACTCAATCAGGAGACAAACAGATTGCCAAAACGCAATCATAGGAACACTTAGATTCCCAAAACATGTGTATTTTTATTCCTAAGTGGACATTTATGGGATTTTTTATGTTATAACGGTAACACACATACAAGTGCTCACAACCCCTTAAAAGAATTCGCCCACAAATTCAAATAAGAAAAACCGACACCAGAGTTTGATACCAACTTGTAACACCCCCATCCGTCAAATAGCATATAGTAGTAGGTCCGGCCGGGTCCTGACGCCATATATTACAGACAGACCAAGGAGTTACTAAATTGAAACCATCATCCAACATAACGAACACTAACACAGAGTACATTCTACTAGAAGTAATTTAAAGGTTTTATAAATAGAATCCACAATAACATGAATGTCCACTAAACATAGGAATAAGAATGAGTACTGAAAATACACACAAGCATAGTCTTGTCCTTAAGGCCTTACAAGGTTTACTCAAAAGTTAATGTTTTATGAACATCGACACTCATGCCGACCATACATGAACTAAAAGTAAACTCTAGCTATTGGTTTTGGCCTTCGAGGGCCGGCATGGCTATCCTTGGATTCAGCCAGCTATTTACCACTTGGCTCTACCGCACTTGCAACCAACATCCCACCGCAACGGTGGCAACAAAAGCAACGGTCAGCATTAGCTATCCAAATTATAATCAACCCCACTCCTTGCTCGGGGTGGAGGTTGAAAGTTAGGGTTAGATCTGATATACTCTAGAGGGGGGTGAATAGAGTATGTATTTATATTTAAAACTTTTCCTAAACTATAAGGATTGTACCTAAGCTTAGATACTATATCACAGCATGCCAAATTAAAATAAATGAAATTACAGAAAAGCTAAATAACACAACCACAGCAAGAACAAGAAGAAAAGGGCAACCAGACAACACAAGAATTTATAGTGGTTCCCCAACCTGGGTACATCCACTCATCTACCACCCTGGTAGGAATCCACTCAGGTTTTTTATCAGGTGACTGCAACCAATGAGGTTTTGATCAGGTGCTCAAAAACCAGACCTCAAGTCTTTTGGTTAGGAGACTTGCAACCAAGACTCACTTTTGAAGGGAGTAGAGAACCCTTTATACAGAGGGGGTGAGAGAGTGATGGTGTCTTCTCTTTCTCAAATACAACTGAGAAGACTAGTGGAATTGATGTTAACAAAAAAGCTCCCCCCCTGAAATATTGAGTTTGTTCAGGGGGGAATGGAACTTTTTTCTTCAGGGTGATAGGCCTTCAAGCTTTCAACTTTAACCCGAAGAACTTGAGGAACTTATTGACAGATGTAGTATTGTTGTCCTACTGAAGGTTCCTGAAAGTATGACAGAAGAAGAATCTTGATTTGTATGGTTATTCTTCTTCAAAAAGATTGTTCTTCTTCAGGTCTAGCAGTTGTTGATTTCTTGACTGATCGATTATCTATGTCTCAAGAAATCTGTATATGTCTCAGATTGTGTCTCTGTATATGGAAGAAAGAGAACTTCACGTTTTTATATTTTCCATGTGGAGGTCCTTTTGAATTTTTAAATTCTTCCTATAATTAATGCTGACGGCCTTGGAATAATTTTGTATTGATTTGTTTCCCCAACCGTCCCTTAGAAAAACGGCAGGCAATAATCTTGATGAAGACCGTAATTAATGCTCTTGTCTAACGGTAATATTCAGAGAATATTACAGCATTAATTATTCAGGAATAATTGCCACATAAGAAGGACAAAAGAGGAAAACAGCCAAGACTAGATTCGTCGACCTGAGTCCACAGTTCGTCGAGCTGAGAATGGCTATTCGTCGAGTTGAGATCCAAGATCGTCGACCTTCGAATGCTGCTTGATAACTTTCTTCTTTTGTGCATCAAGTTCGTCAAGCTGAGATCCAAGATCATTGACCTCTGAGCCCTGAGACCTGAGTTTGAACAGCTAGTCCAAGATCGTCGAGCTAAGCTCAGAGATTTGTCTATGAGTTAGTCGAGCTGAGCATGACTTTCATCGACCGGAGATCAATGAACGTAGAACTCCTTTTTCTAAGTCTTGAATTCTCTAAGTCTTGAGTCTCTGACTTTGTTGAAGGCTGATCCCTGGAATTGTTGACTCTAAGGAATTGACCTAGACTCTAAGAAACTACCATGACACTGGTCTATACATGTTGGGTCATATGTTAACTTAGTGAACCTAGCCCAAATCCAACTAGGGATCCGACAATATCCCCCTATTTGGGTGAGGTCACTGATTACAGACTTAATAAAAGAGAATGTAAAAAGCAAGAACACAATATATATATGGTAGAGAATTAAACAATAGGTATGCAGCAGATATATTTACAGTGTTAGCTTTGTAACATAAGACATAGTTTATCGAAAATGTACCGCAAACATATAGCAGTTTGGGTTCTAATTTTTCTGTTTCTTCTCCTTTTCTTCTCTGTCCTTATCACCAGGCTGAGTAAAAATAATTTCCCTGTTAGTATTGGCAGCTTCTCTTTTTGACATATATATATCTGCTGCACCAATCATTGTCTGGGTGGAAGTTCTGGGAACTATAGCCTCTGGGTGTCTAGCCATATAATATGCAGAATTAAATACCTTCTTGCTTACATGAAGTCTTTCAAGTTCTTTCTCTCTATATAAGGACATGGTAGTGAACTTGGTTGGATCTTCTCCTTCTTCTCTGGACTTATTTATCTGTGACAGACCTATCAATTCTTAAAGCCAAGCCATCCTGAAATTAGGATCAACATCCTAACTGACAGGTGATTGATCATCTTGGGTGGGTAGCAAAGTAGCAGGCCTGAATTGAGTAGACTGTGTTTGAAAGCTTGTTGCTTTCTAGCTTTCACCACTCTGAGTGTATAGCGACTTTGGAGGTGCAGTTTCACTATATTTTCCTTTAGGTTTGTGTGATTATGAATGCCTTCTTTGTTCAGCTTGTTGTTGGGGAGGAGAGAACTCTGGCTTCTGATAGACTACTTCCTTTATCTGCTATATACAACCAATATTTCTTTGCTAGATGCTTCCATGAGATTGATGTCTAGATGGCCTTTCCTGCCTCTGATAAGTTCTGGTGAGTGTAGGCTTGGAAGGTGCATCTGAACTTTGAGAAGTGGTTCCTGAAGCACCAGCAGCTGTAGGAGGAGGAGGAGGGTCCTTCCTGTATCTGTGAGGAGGAGGAGGGGAGTATCTTCTGCTTTTCTTTCTAGCCTTTTATTTATTTTTTGATAGCCACATCCAATTTTGCATCCCTTTGTATGGAGTTATGTTTTGCAGAATATAGTACGGAGTGTCATGTGTATTTCCTGGCTTAGGACCAGGAGGAGGAGAAGCCTTCCCTTTCTTAGAGATTTTCTTCCTCTTTGGGTCCTCATCATCATCATCATCATCTTCTGATTCTTGTGGATTGTCATATAATTCATCAATTTGTCTTATTGTATTTTTGGAAATTTCTTTACTTCTTAGAGTAGGGATAACTTCAGCATGGACTGCTTCAGTTTCCATAGCAATGTCTTGAGCTATAATATCATCAAGATTGGGGAGAGGGCTATCATCCATAACATAGGATGGCCCAGGAGAAACAGATGTCTGATCATTAGACTTATTTGCTGGAGGAGCTATCAAACTTGTCTTTATAGTGTCTAACATCTCTGAGCTGGAAGGAGAGGTATATCACACTATGGCTTTAGATGATAGAATGGGGAAGGTAAGACAGAAATAAATATATGACCCAAATACTTTCAGCAAAGCTGCTAGATTCACTTTGGGATTAATGAAATGAATCCTTCCGGGCAGAATCTTTGGCAAACTGACCTCTTGAGTATTTAACACTATAATATCTGTACAATAAATGTTACTTGCATCCTCTACTGAGGCTGTTGTTTCTGCAACATCTGTTTCCATATCATATTCAAGAAAATTCATGAAATCTGTTTCTATATCAGCACTTGTTCCTACTGCTGGTACTACTATTTGTTCTGCTGGTGTAACTGCTGGTGTGTCCATATCCTGTTCAACTGATTCATCTGTTGCTGCTGCAACTGTTGCTACTTCTTTATGAAGTATCTCCCCCTGCCTGTTTTTAGTAGATACTGAAGCCAGACCCCCAAATGAAGAGGGAGCACTAGTGAGGGCAGAGATCGGGGCAGCAAGAGAGGATATGGAGACAGCTAGAGGAGAAATGGCCTCTGCTATAAGAGATTTGAGTAGGGGTGTGAGGAGAGTAATGAGTGGGGTGACAAGAGATGGATCCAGGTTTGGAGAAGTTGATGGTGGGGCAGTAGCTGGTTTAGTGGAGATATCAATTGCTGAGGGGGTGATAGGTGGAGGTGAAATGGGAGTGTCTAGGGGGTAGTCATGTTGAGGAATGGGAGTGTGCAGTGGAGATGATAATAGGTTGAAGGATGGGAATGAGGAGAGGTTGATGTGGGGGATATCAGCAAGATGAGAGGGAAGAGGGGATTGGGGTTGTGTAGGTATGAATGTATCAGGCTGAGGTGAAGGAGAATGGGATGGTATATGTGTAGGGTAAGAGGGAATTGGAGATGCTGGTGGTGTTGGGGTATGGATTAGAGTGGTAGTGGAGGGTGGAGTTTGTTGGACTTGTGATTGGGATGGAACTTGAGGAGCAGGAGGTGGTAGAGGGGTGGAGAGGATCCCTTCAGTGGGGTGGGGAGAGGCTTGTGTAGCCCTTGTACTCTCAGAAGTTCTTGTGGAGAGAAGGTAGCCTTAGTTGGCTTTGTGACAGTCCTCTCCCCCTTACTAAAAAGAGCACAAGTGAGTCTCTTAGAAGCATTGATGGATATGGTCGAGGAGACCAGGGAACCTTCAGCCTTTTCCTTAAGGAAGATCCCTAGGATCCTTCCAAAACACACCTCTTTCTTGTTGTTCTTCTTTTTAATCAAGTCGAACAGAGTTTTAGCCCAGTTCACAGCTTTCTTATTTACTATGACACACATAACCAGGAACTGATGCCTGGTGATAGGGTCATGTGCTGTGTGCTTTCTTAGAAGCACTTTCCCAGTGATATCTACAAGAAACTTATTCTCGGCAGATAAAAGTTTCTTAAGTAATTTGTTTGGGGTGTCTCCAGAATAACCCATGGTACTCAACATCAAATCAAATTCTTCAGAGTCTATTTCTAATTCATCCACACCATTTTTAATTCCAAAAATCTTAGTTAAAATATCGAGGGTAAGAGAAATAGCATTACCCGCGATGGTTCCAATCATTGTATTCCCGTCTGTAGTAGCTATATAGACCCACTCCCTGATCTCTGTTGCAGATATCTTGATGCGAGTGGTAAGTAGAGACTTTAGTTGTTGATCTTCAAGGAGTTGTAGAATGTTTAGGAAGATTTGATCGGAGTACTGAAAAGAATCAAAGTCCAAATCAAAACCAGAGTCAAACTTCATAGCAGCAAGAGATCCTGCGAAAGTCGCCATGAGAGCACCTGCAAAGGAAAACGAAGATCAAGTGCAAATGAATTGAAAGCGTAGGACGGAGGTCGAAGAAAACCTAGATATAGTGTTTTCTGGAATATGAATCGACAGACTCCGTTCCACACAAAAATGAAAAGATCTTCGATTTGAGGCCGATGAAATAATTTAGAGTTAAACAGTTCGTCGATCTCAGTCTGAAGGTTTGAAGAAGTTTCGTCGATCTCTTATCGACGAAAGTTTTCTGAAGTAAGTTTGTTGATCTCAGTTCGACGAAACTAACTTAGCTCATAGAGAGTTCGTCGATCTCTGGTCGACAAAAATCTCAAGAACTTTTTCTTGTTTATTGATCTTCGTTCGACGAACTCTGGAAAATTCGTCGATTGCAGACATAGACTAAACTAACCCTTCTCTATTTATCATTCCAAGCTGATTTATAAAGAACAAGTGATTTCTTTTATCCAGGGGTTTGGTGAAAATATCAGCTCTTTGTAAATCAGTGTAGATATATACAAGATTAATTTTGTTTTTATCGACACACTCTCTAATGAAATGATGTGTTATGTCTATATGTTTAGTTTTACTATGATGGACTGGATTCTGTGCTATAGCTATAGCACTTGTATTATCACAAAGTAAAGTTGAATTATGTAAGTTTAACCCATAGTCCTGGAGTTGGTTCTGAATCAACAACATCTGAGAACAACAACTGCGAGCTGCAATGTATTCTGCTTCAGCAGTTGATGTGGACACAGATGATTATTTCTTGCAGAACCAGGACACTAACCTCACACCAAGGAACTGGCAGGTTCCTGAGGTACTCTTTCTATCCACTATGAATCCAGCAAAGTCAGCATCTGAGTATCTAGTTAACTCAAACTCTGACTCAGTAGGATACCAGAGACCTAGACTAGGACAACCCTTTATATATCTTAAAATCCTTTTTAGAAAAACTAGATGGGATTCCTTGGGGTTCACTTGGAACCTAGCACAAAGGCATGTAGCAAACATGGTATCAAGTCTGCTTGTTGTAAGGTATAGTAGAGACCCAACAATGCCCCTATATAATTTTTGATCCACAGGTTTCCCATGCACATCAGAATCAATTACAACATTTGTAGCCATGGGTGTTTTCTTTGCCGAGGCATCAGCCATCCCAAACTTTTTAATAAGCTCTTTAGCATATTTAGCATGGGAAATGAAGATGCCATCAGGAAGTTGCTTCACTTGGAGACCAAGGAAGTAGGAGAGCTCACCCATGCTACTCATCTCAAATTTTGAATGCATTAGATCAGAAAATCTTTTGCATAATTTGGGATTAGTAGAACAAAATATTATGTCATCTACATATATTTGTACTAACAGTATTTTATCATGATGCATTTTGGTAAATAAAGTCCTATCTACTATGCCTCTTGAAAAACCATGCTCTAAGAAAAAGCTGGCTAAGGTCTCATACCAAGCTCTTGGAGCTTGCTTTAAACCATAGAGAGCTTTATGCAATTTAAACACATATGAGGGATGAGTTGGAGAAACAAAACCTGGAGGTTGTTCAACAAAAACCTCTTCTTTAAGTTCCCCATTTAAGAAAGCACTCTTCACATCCATTTGATAAACTTTGAACTTTTTGAATGCAGCATAAGCAAGAAATATCCTTATAGCTTCTAGCCTGGCAACTTGAGCAAAGGTTTGATCATAGTCAATCCCTTCCTCTTGCCTATACCCTTGAGAAATAAGCCTTACCTTGTTCCTAACAATCACTCCTTGGGCATCAAGCTTATTTCTGAATACCCATTTGGTTCCAATGACTGGGTAGTCTTTTGGTCTTGGAACCAAAACCCAAACTTTGCATCTCTCAAACTGATTAAGCTCTTCTTGCTTTGCAATGATCCAGTGGGTATATTGTTCTGCATCAGTTATAGATTGAGGCTCAATTTGAGAGAGGAAACAGGCATGCATCAAATCTTGGTTGAGTTGATGCCTTGTTTGTACACCTACTATTATGTTTCCAATCACTTGGGATCTGGGGTGATCCCTCAGTGTGACAAAATTAGTGGGTGGAGTTGGTTCTGCAATATCACTTGGAGAGAAATCTTCGTGTGGAGTAGCTTCTGTTGTTGTAGGGGGGTCAGCTTCTCCCACAATTTCTTCATCACTTTCTTCATTGTATTGTTGAGAAGGATGAGATACAACTTTTGGGGTAAGGTTTAAGTCATCCAATTTCTCACACAAGTTGTGTACCTGCAAGGAGTCTTTGGTAGAAATCTCTTTCTCCATATAAAACGTGTTAGCCTCATCAAATGTAACATACATAGATTCCTCTATTTTCAATGTAGATTTATTAAATACCCTATAAGCTTTGCTGACTTGGGAATATCCTAGAAAAATTCCCACTGCAGCCTTTGCTTCAAACTTTCTAATGTGCTTTTTGTCATTGTTATTCATATAACATACACAACCAAAAACTTTAAAATAGTTGATTATTGGTTTCTTCCCTTTGAGCAATTCATAGGGAGTCTTATGTTTTAGTTTGTGTATCAAGCTTCTATTCAGGACATAATTTGCTGTGCTCACTGCCTCTGCCCAATAGGATAAGGGCATGTAAGCATCTGCAAGTAATGTGTCTGCAGCTTTAATGAGTGTTCTATTTTTTCCTTTCAGCTACCCCATTTTGTTGAGGAGTTCTAGGAGCTGAGAAGCAGTGCCTGATACCTTCCTTCTCACAGAACTCATGCATAAGAAGAGACTCAAACTCTGTACCATGATCACTTCTGATCAATGCAATATGAGTAAGAACCTTGAATGTATCTGACTTAGATCTCAGAAAGAATACCTAAGAGAATCTGAAGAAGTCATCTACAACCACTAAGGTATATGATTTCCCTCCTAGGCTTTGTACCGCCACAGGGCCAAAAAGGTCGATATGCAGCAAGTACAATATCCTAGGTGAATCACTCTTATTAATGGATTTTAAACTAGATTTAGTTTGCTTGCCTAGTTGACAAGCCCTGCAGAGTCCTTCCTTCTTGTAGGGGCCAGAAGGTAGACCTCTAACAAGGTTGTCTTTAGATAACCTAGCAATATTTTTCTTATTTACATGACCTAATCTTTTATGCCACAAGTCATTTTGACTGCTAACTATGTTAAGTAAACATATGTCTGAAGTAATAGAATGAAAATTAACTAGGTATATGTTTCCTTGTTTATTGCCAATTAAAACAGGTTTGTTTTCTTTAGAGGTAATGGTATAAGAGCTAGAGTTGAATGATACCTGATAACCTTCATCACAGAGTTGACTTATAAAGATGAGGTTATGCTTTAGTCCACTTACATATGCAACTCTCTTGAAAGTTACTGTTCCAATCTTGACTTTGCCGTAGCCCTCTGTTTGGCTACAGTTAGAGTCACCAAAGATGACCTTTGGTCCCAGCATGGGCTTGTAATTAATTAGATTTTCTTTGCTGCCTGTCATGTGCTTGGAGCAGCCACTATCCAGATACCAATGCTGATTGTATGCTGGATAGGTCTTCATCTGCAAATGAGATAGTTAGTTGTTCTTGACCCAAGTAACCTTAGGTCCTTGTTGATTTATATATCTACAACTAGAAATGTAAGAACATTCCGGTTGATCTTTATAGCCTTTGGGGTGATATCTTCTTGGTGGTATTATCCATTTACTGAAAGGATTAAAGTTGTTGTTAGAATTTAGGTTCCTGTTTTAAGAATCTCCGATCGACGAATTCTGGTTTGATCGTCGACCTGAGCTCGACGATGTTGGATGAGATCGTCGATCTCTACTCGAAGAATGAAGATATTCATTCTTGGGGCATTAAAATTGTAGATCTCGGGTCGACGAACCATACTGGTATCGTCGATCATAGATTGAAGAATAATTATTACTTAAGTTTGCGTTCAGAGATTGTCGTTCTGAGTTCGACGATCTGTTCATATATCGTAGATATGAGTTCGACGATAACTGCTGAACATTGTTGTTTTTGTTATTCTCATGGTTGTTAAGTTTATTCTGAGGTTCAATTTGTTCAAGAAATTTATTGACCATATTAACCTGTTTAGTATTCTTCTTTCCTTTGTCAGATATAAACTTTACTGGTTTGCAAAGTTATTTTTCTGAATTAGAGGTGGATCACTAGAAGAGGCACCTAGTCCTAGTTTTCTATTGTTAATCCTAGCATTTACAGTACTAGTGATATCTAGCAGTTGCAAAATTCTTCCATTTAGTGATTCTTCTAACTTCTTATCCTTGCTAAGTTCAGATTTCAGAAAAGATATATGTTCATTAGAAGAAATTAGTTCATTTTTTAGATTAGAATTTTCTGAGGTGATTTTGTTTAAATCATTTAGTTTTTATCTAAGAAGTTTGATTTCTTTCTCAAAGCTGATCAAGTCTAAGCACAAATTTTTAAATTCAAGTTTAAACTCATTTGATTCAAAATCATAAGATGCTATTACCTGATCTTCAGCTGATAAGAGTTACTCATCTTCAGATTCATCTGTATCTGATCTACTACAACCTGCCTCAATGGACATGAGGCACACTTACTTAGCCTTCTGCTCTTCTTCATCCTCACTAGAGCTAGAGGATGTTGACTCTTCTTCAGTATCACTCCATGTTTCAGCAACAAAGCCCTTGTCTTTCCTCTTGTGATTCCTTGAGGAAGGTTTGCTTTTATGACTCTTCCTTGAGTCCATCTCCTTTCTTCTATCCTTCTTCTAAACTTCTGGGCACTCAGAGATGAAATGCCCTAGTTTCCTGCAGCCAAAATAAACTATTTCTTTAGATGGTGTTTTATCATGCCCTGGCTTATCTTCAAATTTTGATGGTTTCCTTCTGAAGTCTTTTCTATCCATCTTGAAGAATCTCTTAGCAAAGAGACTCATCAACTCTTCATTCAAAGGAATAACTTCAGAATCTTCTTTAGCTTAAGACTTTAGCTTTCCTAGAAGAGATTCCGTTGAGATCTCTGTCATGCTTCTGGCTTCTCTGATGGGCCATATTCTTGAGTCCCATGTGTTAGGAAAGCACATAAGGATTTTGTCATTCACTTCACTCAAAGTGATTTCTTTATCTAGAGTCCTTAGCTCACTGTTGATGGAGCTGAGTCTATTGTACATTACTTCAACTGTTTCTGCTTCATCCTTCTTGAAGTTTTCATACTGAGTGATGAGGTATGATCTTCTATCTTTTCTCTCATCTGCTGATCCAACCACCATTTTGTTCAAAGAGTCCCAAATGTCCTTGGATGATTGACACTTAACAACCTTTTGAAAAATTTCATCAAACATAGTTTGAGCCAGTATGTTCATGGCTCTAGCATCAGCTATCTTAGCCTTTTTTGTGTATCTGTCCATCCAGGGGGTGGAACTGCACTCAAGTCAGTTGATGCCGTTATGGTTGAAGCCACTGGAGCTGGTGGTCCTGTTAAGATAGAGTTAAATATATCTTCATCAATAGAGTTCATGTAAAGCCTAATTCTTGTCTTCCAGATTGTGAATTTGGACAAGTTGCACACTAGAGGTCTGGTACTTGCATATTCTTTGTTCTGTGCCATACTGAGCACGACTTTCGTCGACCGGAGATCGAAAAACGTAGAACTCTTTTTTCTAAGTCTTGAATTCTCTAAGTCTTGAGTCTCTGACTTTGTTGATGGCTGATCCCTGCCATTGTTGACTCTAAGGGCTTGACCAAGACTCTAGGACACAACCATGACCCTGGTCTATATATGTTGGGTTATTTGTTAACTTAGTGAACCTAGCCAAAATCCAACTAGGGATCCAACAGAGGTGCTCCTTCCCTGCAGGAATTAGTATTCATAACAAAATGGTAACTAAAATGCGAAAACTAAGCATCACTCGCCACAGACGTTGGCACTACCGACTACAAGCCCCGTATACACAGGACACTTTATCAGTGTGCCGAGATTTGAGGCCCCACCACCATTCACATGAAGACACTTTTGAGCATTTAAATATTTCCTAGGGCCAAAGCCAAAGTCTCTCTCTCTCTATGCTACGAAAAAGTTAAGGCGCTCCCAACCGGATACATACCACTGATTCACTCCAAGTAAAACACTATAGTGTGAGAATAGGTTAGCCATAGCCCATTGCTCAAATCGTCAAGCTCGCAAGCCTTGATGCAGGTCATCCTTCCCTTGCCCGTTCATGACATGCATAACCAGGTTATGCCCAAGGCTGGCACACACGACCACCAAACCTGAACAGATTAAGCTCACGCTCCAACATACGGCCCAAGGTCTCCACAAGACAGGCCTCACAATAATAGCCCTCAGGTATCCATGAGATTGGCTTCTCAACAATACATTGCTCACAGGGAGCTACCGTCGGCAGTAGCACTACCACCTTGCGATAGGGGGAAGACTATAGTCTCTTCACCTTTATTTTCGGGCATTTTCCCGGAGACCGCCTCCAATACTCTCATTGTAGCCATCTGCACACCCCATAACTCTGAAATCTGCGTGATTACCACGGAGTCTTCTCCAACATACAAAACATACAACATCACTAATCCACACCAACTCGTCCGGATGGGCTTTACATAACATGCCTATTCCATACTTCGATTTCGGATCTAAATTCAAACTAATGGGGATACACGAATCTACCCATCGGGAGA
The DNA here is from genome assembly GCA_039513925.1 of Platanthera zijinensis. Taxonomy (NCBI): domain Eukaryota; kingdom Viridiplantae; phylum Streptophyta; class Magnoliopsida; order Asparagales; family Orchidaceae; genus Platanthera; species Platanthera zijinensis. The sequence continues at coordinate 77,467,757 of CM077091.1, forward strand.
ACACTTCCCATGTGTTCGTGGAGTGTCTACCCTAAAATGCCAAACTAACGACTTCACATGTCCAAGGAAGAAGATCGTTACCCTAAGAGTCCTCTTTGACGCCATGGGAGAAATCTAGACGGTTGAAATCAACCGCTCCGGTCTTGCCTCCATAGATCTGAAATCGCTTTGCGAATCCAAACTTCAAAACTCAAATGACGGTGTAAACTCTCTTCTTCTGGCGTTGCTCCTCCTACTCCAGAAATCCAGGCCAATGTCTCAACTCCAAAAGAATTAAGAGGAAATGACCGAACTAGCCATATAAATCAAGCGACCTCTGCGTGGTATCTTGCTATTGCCGCATGATACTGCCTCGTTTTGTATGTAACCGACCAGTCCCTCCAATCATAGGCCAACACATGGCCACACGATTACCAAATCGCTATCACCACCCAATAGGATGCTAATGCCTCGTGATAGTTAGTGACGATTACGACACGAACAACCACGCTATCGCCGCGCGATAGCTGTTACCATCGTACGGTAACAACCCGAGAGATCTGCCAATTTAATTGGCCCTGCTACGACCATCGATAATACTACCGCTTGGGGGTAGCTTAAATCGAAGCTCTCGGTTCTCTCAATGCCTTCTATCACCGTGCGATATCCCGCTATCGCCACGTGTTAGCACTCGACGCCAGTTTAGTTTACTCAACGCTCTCGATGCCTCTTGCCAAATTTTCCCGGAGCTACCGCTATCATTAACACTACCACGAGGCGGTAACCAGACAACCTAGTTTATTTCTTCAGAAATCTTGGCGTGTTACAGCGTACACCACAACAAAATGGAGTGGCTGAGAGAAGGAATATAACCCTAATTGAAGCATGTACAACTATGTTGAATGACGCTTCACTCCCGGAGTACTTCTAGGCTGAAGCAATAAGCAAAGCGTGCCACGTGCAAAACAGAGCAATCATCAAAAAAAACTATCGTATGCCCCCCAAGTAACTATTAAAGGGCAGAAAACTGACTGTGTCATTTTTTAGAATCTTTGGAAGTAAGTGCTTCATACTTAATAATGGGAAGTATTACCACACAAAGTTTAGTGAAAAATGTTTTGAAGGTATTTTTGTAGGCTATAATAGCCATAGTAAGGAATATAAGATTTTTAATAAGAAAACCATGGTGGTAGAAGAGTTAATTAATGATGTATTTGATGAGACAAGCCTGCTACAAAGCAGATCATCTAGTGTTATTGGTACAGATGCAGGTACCAGGTTTAAAGAACAAAGCTTGGATGAAGCTGTCAAGGAAGAAGCTCCAAGCTCAGTCAAGATCGTCGATCTAGGTTTGGTGGATGAAGAACTTCTAGATGAAGAATTGCTTCAACCAATAAAGGATGCACCAAATGTTGCAGAACCTGCTGGAGGGAGAGCAAGAAATCTTGGGTTCAAACACCTAAGAGATCACCCAGCTGATCAAATAATTGGAGAGCTAGGCGATGGTGTTAGAACCAGAAGAGGTAAAACTAATGAGATTTTTCATCTCAATTTTCTATCTCAGGTTGAGCCAAAGAAGTTTGAAGAAGCAAACATGGATGCTTCTTGGATTTTGGCAATGCAAGAGGAGCTCAGTCAGTTTGAATGATGCAATGTCTGGGAGTTAGTACCCAGGCCCAAGGGATAGAACGTGATCGACACCAATTGGATCTTAAGAAACAAGCTGGACGAAAATGGAGTCATCATCAAGAATAAAGCCAGGCTTGTAGCAAAAGGATACAAACAAGAAGAAGGGATCGACTTTGATTAGACCATTGCTCCAGTGGCTAGGCTCGAGGAGATCGGGTTATTTCTTGTGTATGCTTCCCTCAAAGGCTTCACCGTCTACCAAATGGACGTAAAGTCAACATTCATCAACGGGAATCTAAAAGAGGAAGTATACATAGCGCAACTCCCAGGTTTTGTTAATTCTAATTTTCTTGAGCATGTTTACGTCTTAAATAAAGCACTAAACGGCTTAAAGCAAGCTCCACGAGCATGGTGTGAGACATTGTCTATCTTCCTTCTTGAGAAAAAGTTCACAAGAGGAAAGATAGACAAGACATTATTTCTTAGGGAAGGAAAAGACAAGATTCTGCTAGTGCAAATCTATATCGACGATATTATTATTGGCTCTACGGAAGACAACCTTTGCAAGAAGTTTTCCAAACTTATGCAAGGGAAGTTTGAAATGAGCAGTATGGGAGAGATGAAGTATTTCTTAGGACTTTAGGTGAAGCAATCTGAAGATGGAATTTTCATCTCTTAGATGAAGTTCACCAAAGAGTTACTAAAGAAATTCAGAATGGAGAGCGGAACCTCTATGAGGACTCCAATGGGTTCAACTGTGTCTCTTAACAAGTATGAGAAAGGGTAACCTTTTGATGAAACCAAGTACAGAAGCATAATTGGATCCTTGCTCTAACTCACTGCTAGTAGACCAGAAAAAATGTTCTCAACATGTGTCTGCGCTAGATTTCAAATGAACTCTAAGGAATCTCATTATGTTGCTACAAAGCGGATTTTAAGATACCTTAAGTGCACACCTAATCTTGGCTTATGGTACCCAAGAAGTAATGATTTCAAACTAACTGGTTTTTTAGATGCCGATTTTGCAGGAAGCAGGTATGATAGGAAAAGCACTTCAGAGACATGCCAATTCCTTGGAAGATGGCTTACTTCATGGAGTAGTAAGAAGCAAAATTGTGTTACAACTTCTACTGCTGAGTCAGAGTATATCTCTATGGATAGTTGTTGCGCATAACTTCTAGAGATCAGGAATCAACTTGAAGACTACAACCTAAAGTTTAAAGAGATTCTGAAGTATTACGACTCATCTATGTGGAGAATAAGGACATAGAAGTGCAATATCACTTTATCTGGGAGCATGTGGAGAAGTGCAATATCACTTTATCTGGGAGCATGTGGAGAATAAGGACATAACCCTCAGCTATGTCCCGACGGATAAGCAGGTCACAGACATTTTCACAAAGTCGCTGGGCGAAGCCAAATTTTTGTTTTTTAAAATGGAACTAGGGATGCTGAACAAGGACTCGTGAATAGGGCCAATGAAAGTGATGGATAGATCTTATCTTTACTCTAGAGGGGGGGGGGGTGTGAATAGAGTATTAAAAATTTATTAACTGGTTTTTATAGCAGATTAAAAGTTAGTCATATATATATAAGTATAAAGAGAAATATCAGAGCACACAAACAAAAAGTAAAGGCAAACCAAATGACACAAGGAGTTTATAGTGGTTCCCCAATAAACCTGGGTAGATCCACTCTTCTACTACCTTGGTAAGAATCTACTACAGGTTTTTGTTTAGGTGCCCAGCCACCACAAGATCTATTTTCTAAAGGAGACCTTTTAACCCTTTGAGCTTTTGATCAGGTGCCCAAAAACCAATCTCAAGTCTTTTGATTAGGTGACTTGTGAACCAAAAGGGGCTAACTTTTGAAGGGAGTTAAAAACCCTGTACACAGGAAATGGAAAAGTAAAAAAGATATTATCTTCTCTATCTCAATGCTCTGAGAAGACTAGTGGACTTGATTTTGTCAAAGATCCCCCTGAGTTGTATGAATATGATTAGGAGTGGTAGCTTTGCTTCAGGGTATAGGCCTTCAAAAAGATGTTGTTCTTAAAGCTTTTAGACTGATTTTGATTGTTTGTCTCTTAAAAGCCTGAAGCAGATGAAGAACACTGAGTGTATGAGAGCTATATTGTTCTTCACTGTCTACTAATACTTTTTCACTGATTCACTTCTCTTGTGATTGTTATTTTTGATCTGTGTATCACTATGACCTTCTGAAAGAAAATCACTTTATATATATTTCTAGATTCAAAACCATTTGAATTTTAAAATCTTTCCTTTGAAATTCTCTGAATAATTTCTGGGATTCTGAACGGCTAATATTTGTCTTGAATGCATTTCCCTAACTGTCCAATTTAATATGGTAGAGTAATAACTCTGTGAAAACCATAATTAATGCTTCCCGGAACGGCTATATTCTTGAGAATATTGAGCATTAATTATCAGAGCGTTACTGTCTTAATATAATAGAATTTGAAATCAAACTGATAGTCGATTTGAGGAACTGTAGAGTGGAAAAGTCGAATAGAACTTGGAAGGAGTTAGTCGAACTTAGGAATGATCTCGTTGACCTGAAATCCAAGTTCGTCGAGCAAAGAATTCTCCTTCGTCGAGCTGAGCTTCTGATATGAGATCATAGTTTGTCGATCTCAGTTAGACTTTCGTCGAACTTAACTCTGTGAAGGAACTCTTAGTTCGTCGATCTGAGATCGATGATCGTCGAGCTGAGTTCAACTATCGTCAAATGACTTTCCTGCAATCATTTTAACTACTTTTCCTTTGAAGCTTCTGTCTCTAAAGTCTTCTGAAGGGTACTGATAGTCTAAGTAGATGCTGCTGATTTTGACCTTGGAAAACCTATGACTCTAGACTATATATGTTGGGTCATTATAAGAAATCCTAATAGTAGTCCTTTCCCAAATCAAAACTAGGGTTCCAATAATCTCCCCTTATTTGGGTGAGGATACTATTTACAGAGAATGAAGCAAGAAAATATATCTAGCAGAAATAAAACATTCAGCAGATATATATACAATTGTGCTTAGAAAAATATACAACAATAACAAAATTCAAAATGCATAGGCAAAAAATTAAGAGTCTTTCTTTGAAGTATTTGAAGTAGGTTTTGTGAAAACCATTATCCTTTTGGGGTCCTTTGCTTCTCTTTTTGTCATCTTCATGTCTTGTGCACCAAGAATATTCACAGTTGCAGCTCTAAGCACAATAGCTTCTGGATGCAAATTCATATAAGAATCAATATTGAAAAGATTTTGTACCTGATATTTGTCCAGTTCCTTCATTCTATAAGAAGACATAATTTAAAATATAGAGGGATCTTTTCCTTCCTACTTGGCATTTATTATCAAAGATAGAGCTATCAGCTCATTAAACTTGGCCATTCTATAGTTGGGATCCAATTCTGGATCATAAGCAGGAGAGGGAGGTCTCTCTGGACTTGATTCTTCTTTTTAAACATTTTGAACTTTGTGTTGGCTGCTTGGACAATCAAACTGCTGCTGTTGTTTTTTCTGTTGGCTTCTAGATTGAGATTCTGACCTTGAAGGTCTTTCTTTATTGCTATGAGTTGGTCTTGATTGATAAGAATAAGAAGCAGACTTTTGATCTTGAGAAATGTTTCCTGCTGATCCTGCTGTAGGAGGAGGAGAAGGAGGTCCTCTCCATGACTTCTTAGGAGGAGAATTATATCTCTTCATCTTCTTTATTCTCTTTTGTTAATTCTTAGAAAGTCTCATCCAGTAGAGAGTATCTAGAGTAAGAGTAATGTTGTGTAGAATATAGTAGGGAGTATCTGCTATTGGATTTGGTATTGGTGCCGCCTTTGTTGTAGCCTTCTTCTTGGATTTTCTCTTCTTAGACCCAAAATTTTCTGAATCATCAGAATCATCATCATCATTATTAGAATCACTAGCAGGATTATCATATAACTCATCAATTTGCTTAAATAAATCAGCTTAATTTATAGCTTGAACTTCTGGCTCTTTAGGTGCAATATCTGTAATGACTTGAGCCTGATCACTGTCACTTTCTACTTCCATATCTTGAAACATAATTTCATCAAGATCTGGCATGGGGGACTCAGCCCAAGCATAAGTTGGAGGAGAGAAAGCCTTTGGCTATAAAACATTTACTGATAAATTCTCTGAAGAAATATTAGAGGAAATGTTACAGAAACTAGATATAATTTATTCTAAGACTGAAGAATCAACTGGAGCAGAATAACAAACAATTGCTTTGGAATAATCAGGTACTGTATCAGCTGTATCAAAAACAAGTATATTTCTGCGAAAAATTATATCAAAAGAATGAAGTAATAAATAAATGTCAACTGTGGGATTAATGATGAAATCACCAACAATGATCATTGTTGTATCAACTGACACTTATTCTAATTAAATCATTTCAGTATCATCATCAAGAATTTAAATTATTTCTGCTACTAGAATTTCTTCTGCTATTGTTGCTACTGCTGTTGTTGGAGGAGCTTCTTCATTGGACATCTACCCCTGCCTGGTTTCAGAGAGACCTGAACCCAGACCCCCAGAAGAAGGGACAAAAGAGGAGGAAGTCAGCTGAGCAGTTAGAAGGGAAATAGAAGCAGTGAGAGGGGAAACAGCCTCAGTTATGAGCTTCTTCAGAGAGGGAGTGATGAATTGAAGAATATCATTAGCAATGTCATAGAAATATAGATATAGTGGATCAAGAGTAGAAGGGGTATAGGTGGATTGGTGACCACAGTTGGAACAGATGGAGAGTGCTTGAGGTAGGTCTGAATGTTGGAAGGTTGGGAATGATGGTTGAATATTTGATGGAGGGATGGCATCAGGAAGTTTGTCTTGAAGAGGTGAATGTTTTGGAGATGGAGATGAGAATAGATAGTGGATGACAGAAGTTGATCTGGAAGAGTAGAAGTGGATGGATATCAGCAATATGTGATGGTTAAGGTGATTGAGGAGGTGATTGTGTATCCTCAAAGATATGGATTGGTGATTGTGGTGGAGATGGTGGTTGAGATGGTGAAACTGGAGGGATGGAGGTAGAAGGTGTGTCTTCAATGACTGTGGATGGTTGTTGAAGAGGAGGAGATGGAGGATGAGCAGGATCTTCTTCATGGGTTGGGAGAGTGGTTGTTTAAGTCCTAGTGTCCTCTGAAGCTTTCCTGGAAGAGGAAGCCCTGGAGGGATTTGGGATGACCCTCTCCCATCTATCAAAGAGGGCAGAGGTAAGCCTCTTAGAGGCATTGATAAAGATGGTCTGGGAGACCAATCGTTCTAGAACCTTTGCCTGGAGGAAGATGCCAAGAACTCTTCCAAAACTCACATCCTTCTTACTTATTTTCTTTTTAATCAAATCAAATAGAATACTACCCTAGTTCACTGATTTCTAATTAACCAGGGCACTCATCAAAAGGAATTGGTGCCTGGTAATATGGTCATGAGCGGAGTGCTTGCCCAAGATGACTTTTCCAACCATAACAACCAAGAACTTGTATTCAACAGTCAAGTTCTTTTTCAGTAATTTATTAGGGTTTCCCTGGGTGTGACCCATTACAACTAGCATTTCCTAAAACTTATTGCTAGATAATTCAAAATCATCTTCCCCATTTACAAAACAAAAAACTTCTGTTAGAATATGTTGGAACCCCTAGGTGATTTGGGCTAGGTTCACTTCTTAGGGTGTGACCCATGTTGTATAGTTGGATCAAGTATTTTATCTTCCTAGCCTTAGGTCAGTCCTACAGCTTACAACATCAAGGAACTGCCTGAAGACAGTATCAAATATCAGCCCTAGAAGTTATGTGTTGAAGTCATTTCTCAGGTCGACGTTTGTTGACCTAAGCTTGACATTTGGCAAGCTCAGTTCAGTGAACTCAGAAGACTTCATATAATTTCTGAGCTCGACATTCTCAGAGCTCAGGTCGACTTACTCTAAGTGAAAGACAAGAGTTCTATGGTCTGCGAACTTGGCAAAGAAGTTATCTGTTCTAAGGTCGACGATCTTCCAGTGCAGTGCAGCTCTAAGCTCAATGATCTTCCAGCTCAGACTCAACCAATGTTTTTGAAAAGTTTATTCGCAGAGCCAAGGTCAAAGAATGTGTTTTCTGAGGTCAACAATCTCTGATCTCTGGTCGATGAAAACTGTAAGATGTTTTTTGACTTATTCTTTCCTTATCTGTTCCGATTTATTTCTATTATAAGTCATGATTTTACTGAGTAATTAATGCTCATTTTATAGCTGTTATTTGGCAGCATTGATTATGGTTTTCATCAGTAAATGAAATAGATAAATATCCCAGGACAGTTGGGGAATGGAATATTTTAATTAACATTCTTGACGTTTTCTATTCCCAGATTTTCTGCTTAGCTTTAATGGCAGGAATTCATTGGAATTGTGGAATAATTGTTATTATAATATACTCTCGGCAAGACAAGAAAGGAATCAATCACTAAAAGAGAAAAAAATAGAATCAACCAAGAGACACAGAGAATAGACACGAGAAGAATATTTTGTGCTTACAGCTCTCAAGAAAAACAACACAGTGACAGAAAAAGTTCTTAGAGAAAAAGCTTCCAGACTTTCTAATACTCTTTCTGTGCAGGATCTCATTGTTCTCTTAAGAAGAAGAAGAAAATAACACCAATCATATATCAAGAGTCTTTTTCTTCCTTCTATCTCTGATTCCAGGATCTTCAGTGACAAACCATTTTAATCAGTCAAGAGAATCCTGGATTTGATCTTGCAGCAGAAGACCTACCATCCCTAACAAATTTTCCCTGCCTGAACATATACAAATCTCAGGGGGAGCTTTGATACAATCAGTAGAATCCATAAGGCTTCTCTCAATTTGCTTTGAGAATAGAGAAGTCATCATCAACCTCTCTCTCCCCTCTCTGTACAGGGTTATCTCTCCCTTCAAAAGTGATTTGGTTTTTGAGCACCTGGTCAAAAGCTAAAAAGGGTTGCTATATCTCTCTTGAAAAATAGATATTGTGGTGTACAGGCACTCGATCAAATCTTATAGTGGATTCCTACCTAGGGTGGTAGAAGAGTGGATGTACCCAGTTAGGGAACCACTATAAAGTTCTTGTGTTGTCTGTGTGGCTGTATTTTCTTTTGTGCTAATGCTGTGATATTTGTGCTGTGTAGCTTAGATTTATCTCTTCTGTTAGTTTGCTGCACTTGTACACTTGTACACATATATCCTATTCACCTATTTTACAAAAGATATTTTAATTCTGCAAAAGTTTAAAAAGATTGGATTAAACTCTATTCACCCCCACCCCTCTAGAGTTAATGAGAGTCTAGTCCCCATTTCTTTCAATTGGTATCAGAGGCAGATTTGTCACACTCACATGCTTACACCTGGACAAACCAAGAACCTCCAGATAAACTCTGAATAACTCAGTGGTTTTTAATTGTTTTTTTGTTTGTTTTTTTTTGATATCAAGGCACAAAACAAGGATTATGCTAGCACCAGACCTCCAGTGTGCAACTTGTCCAAGTTCACAATCTGGAAGGCAAGAATCAAGTTATACATGAACTCTATTGATGAAGATATTTTTAACTCTATTGTAACAGGACCACCAACTCTAGTGGTTTCAACTCCATCTAAATCAACTGACATGAGTGTTGTCCCACCCCCTGGATGGACAGATGCACAGAAAAGGGCAAAGATAGCTGATGCCAGAGCCATGAACATATTTTCTCAAATAATGTCTGATGAAATCTTTCAAAAGGTTGCTGAGTGCCCATCATCTAAGGCCATTTGGGACTCCTTGAACCAAATGGTGGCTGGATCAGCAGATGAGAGGAAAGATAGAAGATAAAACCTAATTACTCGGTATGAAAATTTCAAGAAGGTTGAAGCAGAGATAGTTGAAGCAATGTACAATAGGCTTAGCTCCATCATCAGTGAACTAAGAACCTTGGACAAGGAGATTAATCTGACAGAGGTCAATGACAAAATTCTGATGTGCTTCCCCAACACATGGGATTTCAGAATATGGCCCATCAGAGAAGCAAGGAGCATGACAGAGATATCAACTGAATCTCTGTTTGGTAAGCTCAAGTCCTATGAGCAGTTGGTGAAGTCAAGAGAAGCAGCTGCAGAACCAAAAGCTCCAACCCCAATAAGAAAGGAGCATAGCCTAGCATTCAAAGTTGTAGAAGAATCACCAATTCTGCCAGTGAATGATGAACTTATGAGTCTATTTGCTAAGAGATTCTACAAGATGCTAGAAAGGATTTCAGGATAAGGACATCTAGAAGTGAAGACAAACCCAAGTATGACAAGACCCCTACTAAAAAGCCGTCTGCTTTGGTTGTAAGAAACCAGGACACTTCTTCTCTGAATGTCCCGAAGTCCAAAAGAAGGATAGGAGAAAAGAAAAGGACTCCAGAAGAAGTCATCACAGCAAAGCCTCCTCCAGCAAATACAATTACAAGAAGAAGGAAAAGGGCTGTGTTGCTGAAACATAGAGTGACACTGAAGAGGAATCAAATTCCTCCATCTCCAGTGAAGATAAAGAGGAGAAGAAGGCAAAGGAAGTTTGCCTCATGGCTATAGAAGATGGAAGCAGCAGATCTGATTCTGAAGAATCAGATGATAAAGAACTCCTCTCTTTAGAGGATTAGGTAATTGCTTCTTATGATTTTCAATCAGAAGAATTTAAAGTAGAATTCAAAAGCTTGTGTTTATACCTAATAGGATCTGAGAAGGAAATCAAACTCCTCAAGGAAAAGCTGTTAGAGCAAGATAAAATCATTGCTGAAAATGTCAAACTGTTTGAAGAATTAAAATCTTCTAACCATCAAATAACCTTTCTAAAATCTGAATTAAGTAAGGCTAAAGAATTAGAAGAAACTCTTAAAGGAAGAAGCTTAAAACTGTTAGACATAACTAGCACTGTAAATGCTAGAATAAATAATAGTAAGCTAGGATTAGGTGCTTCCTCTAGTGAACCAATTCTAATTCAGAAGAATCACCTGTCAAAACCAGTAAATTTTATATCTGATAAAGGCAAGAAAAATACTGAACAGGTTAACAAGGTTAATGAAATTCTTAAGCAACTAGAACTTAAGAAAACCAACCTTAACAAGGAGAGAAAGAGAAATCATAGAAATAACTATGTTCAGCAATTTTCGTCGAACTTATAATGATGAAATGGGCACTGTTCGTCGAACTTAGAACGACGAACTCTGAACGCAAATAATAGCCCAAATTATTCTTCGAACTACAATCGACGAAATCAGTTTGGGTCGTCTACTGGAGATCGACATTTCAGGGGCTCTGAGAATGGATACTTTCATTCTTCGAGCAGAGATCGAAGAACTCAACCCAAATCATCGAACTCAGCTCGACGAACTCACTTAACTTCGCCGAACCCAGTTCATAATCAGAGAAACATAAAAGCTGATAAAATTTTTAATCCTTTTAGTCAGTGGATTATAACCCTAGAAGGTATCATCCCCTAGGATATAAAGATCAGCCTGAATGTTGATTTATTTCAAGTTATGGTTTTGTCAAACAACAAGGACCCAAGATATCCTGGGTCAGAAACCTCTAATATTTTTCCTTATAAGTAGAAGAGAACCCTGTCATTCAAATAAAGTGTTACCTGGATAGTGGTTGCTCTAAACATATGACAGGTTGCAAGGAATGCCTTATACACTGTAAAGCCAAGGCTGGTCCTAAAGTAATTTTGGGGGACTCAGGCTTTGGATTGACAGAAGGCTATGGAGATTTCAGATATGGAGATGTTACATTCAAGAAGGTGACTTATGTCAATGGTATCATGCATAACCTGATATCAATAAGCCAACTGTGTGATACAGGTATCAAGTAAGCTTCACTAACTCCTTATGCACTATCTCTTTAAACAACAAAACTGTTTTAACAGGAATTTGACAAGGCAACATTTATTTAGTAAATTTTGAATCTGCTATTTCTGAAATTTGTTTATTTAATTCTGTTAGTAGTCAAACTAGCTTATGGCATAAAAGATTAGGTCATGTAAACCATAAGAATATAGCTAGGTTATCTAAGGACAACCTTGTTAGAGGTTTACCTTCTAGCCCTTACAAGAAGGAAGGCCTCTGCAGGGCTTGACAACTAGGAAAGCAAACTAAATCTAGTTTCAAATCTATTAATAAGAGTGATTCACTTAGGATATTATACTTGCTTCATATGGACCTTTTTGGACCCATTGCTGTACAAAGCCTAGGAGGGAAATCTTATACCTTAGTGGTTGTAGATGACTTCTTTAGATTCACTTGGGTATTCTTTCTGAGATCTAAGTCAGATACCTTTAAGGTTCTTACAGATTTTCTCAAGACCATACAGATTGAGTACTCTACTCAAGTTACATTGATCAGAAGTTATCATGGCACTGAGTTTTAATCTCTTCTTATCCATGAGTTCTGTGAGAAGGAAGGTATCAGGCACTGCTTCTCAACTCCTAGAACTCCTCAACAAAATGGGGTAGATGAAAGGAAAATTAGAAGACTCATTGAAACTGCAAGCACATTACTTACAGATGCTTACATGCTTCTATCCTATTGGGCATAGGCAGTGAGCACAGCAAATTATGTCCTGAATAGAAGCTTGATACACAAACTAAAACATAAGACTCCCTATGAATTGCTCAAAGGGAAGAAACCAATAATCAACTATTTTAAAGTTTTTTGTTATGTATGTTATATTTATAACAATTACAAAAAGCACATTAGAAAGTTTGAAGCAAAGGCTGCAGTGGGAATTTTTCTAGGATATTCCCAAGTCAGCAAAGCTTATAGGGTATTTAATAAATCTACATTGAAAATAGAGGAATCTATGTATGTTACATTTGATGAGGCTAACACATTTTATATGGAGAAAGAGATTTCTACCAAAGACTCCTTGCAGGTACACAACTTGTGTGAGAAATTAGATGACTTAAACCTTACCCCAAAAGTTGTATCTCATCCTTCTCAACAAGCCAATGAAGAAAATGATGAAGAAACTGTGGGAGAAGCTGACCCCCCTACAAAAATAGTAGCTACTCCACAAGAAGATTTCTCTCCAAGTGATATTACAGAACCAACTCCACCCACTAGTTTTGTCACACTGAGGGATCACCCCAGATCCCAAGTGATTGGAAACATAATAGTAGGTGTACAGACAAGGCATCAACTCAACCAAGATTTGATGCACGCCTGTTTCCTCTCTCAAATTGAGCCTCAATCTATAACTGATGCAGAACAAGATACCCACTGGATCATTGCAAGCAAGAAGAGCTTAATCAGTTTGAGAGATGCAAAGTTTGGGTTTTTGTTCCAAGACCAAAAGACTACCCAGTCATTGGAACCAAATGGGTATTCAGAAATAAGCTTGATGCCCAAAGAGTGATTGTGAGGAACAAGGCAAGGCTTATTTCTCAAGGGTATAGGCAAGAGGAAGGGATTGACTATGATCAAACCTTTGCTCAAGTTGCCAGGCTAGAAGCTATAAGGATATTTCTGGCTTATGCTGCATTCAAAAAGTTCAAAGTTTATCAAATGGATGTGAAGAGTGCTTTTATAAATGGAGAACTCGAAGAAGAGGTTTTTGTTGAACTACCTCCAGGTTTTGTCTCTTCAACCCACCCTTCTTATGTTATTAAATTACATAAAGCTCTCTATGGTTTAAAGCAAGATCCAAGAGCTTGGTATGAGACCTTAGCCAGTTTTCTCTTAGAGCATGGTTTTTTAAGAGGCATGGTAGATAGAACTCTTTTTATAAAACCACATCATGATAAAATATTATTAGTACAAATATACATAGATGATGTAATTTTTGGTTCTACTGATCCTAAACTGTGCAAAATATTTTCTGATCTAATGCATTCAAGGTTTGAGATGAGTAGCATAGGAGAACAGTCTTATTTCCTTGGTCTCTAAGTAAAATAATCCTCTGAAGGGATCTTCATCTATCAGTCTAAATATGCTAAAGAGCTTATTAAGAAGTTTGGGATGAATGATGCCTCTTTAATGAAGACTCCCATGGCTGCCAATGCTGTTATAGATGTTGATGAACTTGGAAAACCAGTTGATCCAACTAGGTATAGGGTCATTGTTGGATCCCTACTATATCTAACAAAAAGAAGACCAGACATTATGTTTTCCACATGTCTTTGTGCTAGGTTCCAGGTAAACCCTAAAGAATCTCACCTTATTTATATAAAAAGGATTTTGAGATATATAAAAGGTTGCCCAGATCTAGGACTCTGGTATTCAATAGAGTCAGTATTTGAGTTAACTTGATTTTCTGATGCTGACTATGTTGGATGTAGAGTAGACTCGAAAAGCACCTCTAGAACTTGACAATTCCTTGGTGACAGACTTGTATCTTGGTTCTATAAGAAACAAACATCTGTTTCAACATCCACTGCTGAAGCTGAATATATGGCTGCAGGCAGTTGCTATTCACAGATCTTGTGGATACAAAACCAACATCTAGATTATGGTGTCAACATAAATAATTCAACCATACTATGTGATAATACTAATGCTATTTACATTGCACAAAATCCAGTATTGCATTCAAGAACAAAGCATATAGATATTAGACATCATTTCATTAGATATTGTGTAGACAAGCAAAAGATTAAACTTGAGTTTATCTCTACTGATTTGCAAAGAGCAGACATCTTCACCAAGCCATTGGATCTAACCAAGCATCTGCTCTTCATAAATAAGCTTGGAATGATAAATGGTCAGGATTTAATCTAATGCTCTGTTTGTGGTCGAAGAATTGTTTCTGTTCGTCGAACTGAAATCGACAAACTGGTAACTGTTCTTGAGATTTTTCGTCGACCTAAGATCGATGAAATATCTTGTTGAAGAAGTTTCGTCGACCGGAGAACGATGATTTCTGTTTCAGGAAATTTTTCTGTGAACGACGAAAACTTTCCATCTCTTCGTTCTGAGATCGACGAACATATCCCTTAATGAAATCTTCGTCGACCTGTGATCGAAGAATTTTATTCTTTCGCCGGGCTGAGAATGTCGTTTCGTATTCTGAAAACCCTTTATAGGCTTTTCTTATTCGACTTCAATCCCGTGCTTTCAGAATTCCCTTCCTGCACTTGATCGTTTGTTTCCTTTTGTAGGTACTCTCGTTTCACAAAAGTATTCATAAATGGCTGCATCTTGTTCAATAGGAATGAAGTTCGACACGGGCTTTGACATTGATTTTGATTCATTCCAGCAATCTGATCAAATATTTCAGGATATTCTGCAACTATGTGAAGATAAAAAGCTGAAATTGTTTATGACCAACCGCATCAAGCTGCCAGCCACTACAATCAAGGAGTGGGTATTCTCATCGTCCTATACTGAGGAAGAGATGACAAGATTCATTAGCGGGACTCAGGTTACTCTCTCTCCCATAGTTCTTATAGAAATTTTTTAACTTGAGAATGGTATAGAAGATTTGGATATGGATGATGATGAGTTTGAGAATTTGTTAGTTGTTATGGCTCACTCCGGTGAAAACTCTAACAAATTATGGAAAAAGAACTTGTCTCCTGCGTACAAGTTTCTTGTAGATGTACTGGGTAAAGTATTGTTTGCAAAGCACACTGCCCACGACTACTTCTCCAGGAAAGTCAATTGGGGACAGATTTGGTTTGATTTGATCAGGAAGAGGAACAACAAGAAAGAAGTGTGTTTTGCCAGGGTTTTGGGCCTGTTCTTGAAGGCAAAGGCTGATGAACTGTTAGTTCCCCAGACTACATTCATTAAAGCCTCCAAGAGGCTAACCTCTGCCCTATTTGGAAGATGGGATAGGAAAATTCCTAAGCCCTCTAAGGAAAAGTCCTCTACATGTGCTTCAGAGAACACAAGAGTGGTAACAAACACTCCTCTCTTGGCTGAAGGTACCCCTCCCCTTACCCCTCCTACCTCTCCTACTCCAGATCATTAGCCCTCTCCTGCTCATAACCTCACACCTCCTGACTCACCTCTTCCCTCTCATCTTACAACCATTCCCTAACCACCCTCCTCTTTCCAAACTTTGAGTTGATAACAGCTGAAATTTCTTCTCAAGCTTCTCCCCTCCAATCCCCTATTCATACTCCCTCTCCTCAGACCCCATCCTCTCCTACTAACCAAGATGATATCTTGCTTGATACCATCCACCTAGTTATTCCTCCTCTAACCCCTGACAATGCTTTCATTGCTACCCTCATATCTCAGTTGACTCCCATCCTCAAGGAGCTTATTGCAGCTGAGATATCCCCCTTTTAAATTCAATAAATTCCCTTACATCTCTCTTTGCTGCCTCCTCCTTCCCTTCCCCTTCTTCAGCCAAGGGCATTGCTTCAGAACCTTCTAAAACCATGCAGGGGGAGATGTTCTGTGAAGAAGCCCTTGTAGCAGCAGCAGCAGCTGCAGTAGCAGATGATGAGATGGTTGTAGCTATGCCAGAAGTTCTGTCTGGTGGAAATTATTTTTATTTTATACCTCAATCAGTAGATATGGAAAGTATACTCCATCAGCTTTTATGGAAAATCCTTTATCCTTATCCATCATTCTTTAATCCTTTACTTTCTATTGAATCATCATCTAAGGACATTATGTGATATACTCCACCTGCTTCCTCAGAGGTTATAGCCACAATAAGGGATAGTTTTGAAGAAATCTCTAAGACTAAAGCTATGATTATTGAGAAAGCTTCAGTAGCTGATACTAAAGAGGCAGTTGAAGAGTCTATTGAATCAGAATCTGTTGAATCATGGTCTGAGTACAAGAATGACCCCATCCCTCCAGTCTATGATCCTACTCCTATCCCAGCTCCCAAGGCTCCTTCTCCTCCTCCCAAGGTAACTCCCGAGCAGATAAAAGCAATTGATGCTTTGTACAACTTTGACAGTGAAAGTAGTGAAGAAATCTACAGTGATGATTCCCCCAAGACAAAGAAAAGGAAATTGAGAAAAAAGCCTCAAGCTCCAGCTCCAAATCCCCATAATGACACTCCCTACTATATCAGGTACAATATTAATCCATATCCTAACATGCCTCATTGGATGAAGTTGTCAAAGAATGAGCTTAAAGCAAGGAAGAAAAGGAAGTACTCCCCTCCCTCTTCTCCAAGGATGAATAAAAGAGATCCTCCTCCTCCTCCTCCTCCCAGTGGTAGCTCTTCAGGTAGTGGCCATCAGAGATTTTCAAACACTACTCAGACTTACCAAAGGCTTGGTAGATCCTCTGAAGCTTCAAGAGTTAGTCAGTATCAAAAGCAATATCACTCATTCTATAGAAGGTTTCTCAGTTCTCAGCAATATCCTTCTAAGCCAATATTCTCTCCTTCCCCTTCCAGTGAAGTTAGTCCTAAAGTTAGATATGAAGGACCTCCAATTCAAGCATATGATCCTAAGGAAGATCCTAATAACAAAATGGACAGATTTAAAGAATCTATTGCTCTATCTCAGATCAGAAAAGCAAGAGAACAGGGTCAGGACACCTCTCAGTATTCTACAATATCATCCTACAGGAAGAAAGAGCTAGAAAGATATCAAGTTGGAAATCTGTTTAATGCATAAGAGTACATTAATATGTATCCTGAAGCCATAGTTCCCAGAGCCACATCTCAAAATACTTTGGGAGATGTAGACATGACCATGACTCTCTAACAAGCACTGGATCCAAACAAAGTAATAAAATTTGCTAAATCTTCTGATTCTCCCAAGGACAAATAACTAATTTGTTTTCTGTCTGTTTTGCTTATGAACAATTTATGCATAGCTTTAAAGAGATACTGATAGCTTATTTATTCTATCAGTTATCTATTTTTTCTTGCTATGATTATTAGCTTACTTATCTTCTGAAGTAACCTCACTCAAATAGGGGGAGATTGTTGGAACCCATAGGTGACTTGGGCTAGGTTCACTTCTTAGGGTGTGACCCATGTTGTATAGTTGGGTCAAGTATTTTATCTTCCTAGTCTTAGGTCAGTCCTACAGCTTGCAGCATCAAGGAACTGCTTGAAGATAGTATCAGATATCAACCCTAGAAGTTATGTGTTGAAGTCATTTCTCAGGTCGACATTTGTTGACCTAAGCTCGACATTTGGCAAGCTCAGTTCAGTTAACTCAGAAGACTTCATATAATTTCTGAGCTCGACGTTCTTAGAGCTCAGGTCGACTTACTCTAAGTGAAAGACAAGAGTTCTGTGGTCTGCGAACTTGGAAAAGAAGTTATCTGTTCTAAGGTCGATGATCTTCCAGTGTAGTGCAGCTCTAAGCTCAACGATCATCCAGCTCAAACTCATCCAAAGTTTTTGAAAAGTTTATTCACAGGGCCAAGGTCGAAGAATGTATTTTCTGAGGTCGACGATCTCTGATCTCTGGTCGACGAAAACTGTAAGATGTTTTTTGACTTATTCTTTCCTTATCTGTTCCGTTTTATTTTTATTATAAGTCATGATTTTACTGAGTAATTAATGCTCATTTTATAGCCGTTATTTGGCAGCATTGATTATGGTTTTCATCAGTAAATGAAATTGACAAATATCCCGGGACAGTTGGGGAATGGAATATTTTAATTAACATTCTTGACGTTTTCTATTCCCAGATTTTCTGCTTAGCTTAATGGCAGGAATTCATTGGAATTGTGGAATAATTGTTATTATAATATACTCTCAGCAGGACAAGAAAGGAATCATTCACTAAAAGAGAAAAAAATAGAATCAACCCAGAGACACAGAGAACAAACACGAGAAGAATATTTTGTGCTTACAGCTCTCAAGAAAAACAACACGATGACAAAAAAGTTCTTAGAGAAAAAGCTTCCAGACTTTCTAATACTCTTTCTGTAAAGGATCTCATTGTTCTTTTAAGAAGAAGAAGAAAAGAACACTAATCATATATCAAAAGTCTTTTTCTTCCTTCTATCTCTGATTCCAGGATCTTCAGTGACAAACCATTTCAATCAGTCAAGAGAATCCTGGATTTGATCTTGCAGCAGAAGACCTACCATCCCTAACAAAGTTTCCCTGCCTGAACATATACTAATCTCAGGGGAAGCTTTGATACAATCAGTATAATCAACAAGGCTTCTCTCAATTTGCTTTGAGATTAGAGAAGTCATCATCAAACTCTCTCTCCCCTCTCTGTACAGGGTTATCTTTCCCTTCAAAATTGATTTTGTTTTTGAGCACCTGGTCAAAAGCTCAAAAGGGTTGCTATGTCTCTCTTGAAAAATAGATATTGTGGTGTACAGGAACCTGATCAAATCTTGTAGTGGATTCCTACCTAGGGTGGTAGAAGAGTGGATGTACCCAGTTTGGGAACCACTATAAAGTTCTTGTGTTGTATGCGTTGCTGTATTTTCTTTTGTGCTTATGTTGTGATATTTGTGTTGTGTAGCTTAGATTTATCTCTTCTGTTAGTTTGCTGCACTTGTACACATATATCCTATTCACCTATTTTACAAAATATATTTAAATTCCGCAAAAGTTTAAAAAGATTAGATTAAACTCTATTCACCCCCCTCTAGAGTTAATCAGAGTCTAGTCTCCATTTCTTTCAGAATATAAGGGGTAAGAAAAACCTTATGACCGGAGATTGATCTAGAGATAGAGGTTTGTTCTGGAAATGTTGTTGTGAAAACCCATTCTTTGATTTCCTGTACTAGAAGCTTGATTCTTAGGGTCATGAACTATCTCAACTGAGGGGCCTCAAATAACTGAAGGATGTCTTTGAAGATTTGATCAGAATGGTTGAAAGAATAGATGTCAATGTCAAATACGACATCAAACTTCATTCTAGAGAGGGTCGCCGCCGAAATCTCCATTACCTTCAAGAACAAAAGATCAAGTGCAAGAGAACTTTGTCTTGCGAAAAAGAAAAGCTTTGAACTCAGGCGACGAAAAATTTCATGAAGAAATAAAAGCGTCGATCTCAGTTTGAAGAGGGGGAAAATAGTTCGTCGTTCTCAGGTCGACGAAAATTATTTCGGAGCAAAATCGTCGATCTTCGTTCGACGAAAAAACTCAAGAAGAGTTCACAGATCGTCGACTACCGTTCGACGAAAGGTGACCAATTCTTCTACCTCAGACAGAAATCAAATTAAACCTTCTCCAATAATCATACCTAGTTGATTTAAGAAGAATAGATGTTTCTTTCATCCAACGGTTTGGTGAAGATGTCTTCCCTTTGTAAATCAGTTGAGATAAAGACAAGATTAATTTTATTTTTGTCCACATAATCTCTAATGAAATAATATCTAATCTCTATATGCTTAGTTCTACTATGATGCACTAGATTTTGTGCAATTGAAATAGCACTGGTGTTATCAACAAATATAATTGAATTATTTAGGTTGAAACCATATTCTAGAAGCTGATTTTGAATCCACAAAATCTGTGAGCAACAACTACCAACTACCATATATTCAGCTTCAACAGTTGATGTTGACACAGATGTTTGCTTTTTGCAAAATCAGGACACAAGCCTATCACTAAGGAACTGACAAGTTCCTGATGTACTTTTCCTGTCAACTCTACATCCAGCAAAGTCAACATCTGAGAATCTAGATAATTCAAATCCTGACTCTGTTGGATACCAATGTTCTAGATTAGGATAACCCTTTATAAATATTAAAATCCTTTTTAATAAAATAAGGTGAGATATTTTGGGGTTGACTTGAAATCTAGCATAAATACAAGTAGAAAACATAATATCAGGCCTACTATCTGTAAGATACAATAAGGACCCAATAATAGCCCTATATGTTTTCTGATCAACTAGTTTGCCCTATTCATCAGAATCAACTACAGCATTGGAGGACACGGGTATTTTCATTGTTGAGGCATCAGACATCACAAATCTTTTAATAAGTTCTTTAGCATATTTGTATTGGGATATGAAGATGCAATCAGGGGATTGCTTCAATTGGAGACCAAGGAAGTTGGATAGTTCACCCATACTACTCATTTCAAACTTTGAGTGCATCAGGTCAAAAAACCTTTTGCAAAGTTTAGAATCAGTAGATCCAAATATTATGTCATCTACATATATTTGTACTAGCAAAAATTTGGAATTATGATGTCTAATAAATAAAGTCCTATCTACAATGCCTCTAATTAACTTATGCTCTAAAAGAAAGCTAGTTAAGGTTTCATACGAAGCTCTTGGAGCTTGCTTTAGACCATAGAGTGCTTTATGAAACTTAAAGACATAAGAGGGATTAGTTGAAGAGATAAAACCTGGTGGTTGTTCAACATACACTTCATCTTTGAGTTCTCCATTTAGGAATGCACTTTTGACATCCATTTGATAGACTTTGAATTTCTTGAATGCTGCATATGCAAGAAATATTCTGATAGCCTGCAGTCTTGCAACAAGGGCAAAGGTCTGGTCATAGTCAATGCCTTCCTCTTGTGAATAGCCTTGGGCTACCTATAATGACCCCATCCATTCAATAACATATAATAGAAGGTCTGGCCGGGGCCCCACACCATATGCCACAAAACAAGCGGCGAGGTTATAGGTTAATACCAAAATATATTCACATCCTAACTTAGAGCATAATAGCGAAATATTTACAGTTAATATTGAACTCAATAACCACGAATGTCCACTATATATAAACAAACACATTTATATATAACCCCGAAGTAATGTACACATAATACACAAAAGTTTGGCCTTAAGGCCTTACAGTTAATCTTCATAAATATGGATTACAAACATCGGCGCGCAGGCCAGACACACATGAACATAATAAAGTTCTTCGCTCAGCCTTCGAGGGCCAACAACAGCAGCAGGGGCTTCAACCCTCTATTTCCCGCTCGACTCTCCAGCACTTGCACAAGGACAGCCCACCATAATGGTAGCAAACAAGGCAACGGTCAGCATTCAGCTGACAAATTTATAACGACCCTACCCATTTCCAGAGGCAAGTGATATTCCTTCCCTGTAGGCAAAACATTTCAAAAGTAGATATATCACAAGATGTGCACTCACGCACAATCATTACATCACAAATGCCATCCATGCGGCCCGACGCTCTGTGCACTCAGGGCACATTCTTGGTGTACCGACGAACTAGGGTCACACCACCGTACAAGGTCCGAAACCCAATAGAAGTTTGAGCATTTAGTCTTAATGGCGCTCAGGCCTAAGAATCTAATTATTCCACCGACTAAAGCCCAATTGCTTGACGCTCTCTTGTCAAGTCGACATAACGCAGGTACAACTCCACCATTACCCGTTGCTAAATTCGCCATACCATCGCCGAATACCGTAGTAATCATGGCCAATCCGCAGGCATGGGTTGGCTTCACCTTTCCTGTTCGGCACTAAGACTTTTAAGAGCTAACAACTCACAATAGCCATACTTTCCACCAAGTACTGGCTTTACAATCCAAAAGGGGAGCTAGTGCCAGCGTTCTTTGCGATCGCTTGGCAGGTTAAGCAGAAGGTCTCTTTCTGTACCCAAACTCAACCCAAACCCTGCAGAATCCTGCAGTGCTAGAAAACTGGTCTTTATATAACATACATCACAAGAATTACGAGGGTATTTTCCTGGAATCCCCATTCCAGTACTTCCTGTAACTCCACTTCACAGGCACAACCCACCGACTCCACAAACTACTCGTTTAAACGCGGAGTCTTCTCCGGTGCGCAAACTGAAACATCACCAATCCATACCAACCTGTCTAGATGGGATTCACACATCATGCCTATTCCGTACTACACATTTCAGGATCTATATGCAAGACTTATTGGGGATTTCAAGAATCAACCCAAGGGAAATCCCTCAATAATCCACCTTTTGGTGGGGGAAATCCATGCACATGCCAAAAGAAGGACTTCACATGTTCAAGAAGGAAGACATTACCCTTGACAATCTCTTTGGATCCATGGAAAACTAGCTAGATGAAAAGCACCGCAATAGCTTTGCCTCCACGGATCTGGACTCGGATCGCGATTTGGGGTTCTAAAGCTCCACCGGTGGCTGAATTCCTCCTCCTCATCCTTCCTTGCTCTCCCCACTCTCTAACTCTTTAGAAAGAGAAAGGCCTTTGATAAATGAGAGTTTATCCCTTATCTCCCGACCTTATAACAGCAGGGAGATCTCTGGATCGTTGGATCCTATTTTAAGGGAATGAACTACCATGAATTGCCCTGAAATTAACTTTCCTGGGTCGAACATGGCTTGTGACATGCCCGTGTCACAGGATGTGTGCCGTAAGCGGCAAAGAAACTGACTTGACCCTGCCAGGACACAGCCCTATGACACTCCCATATCATAGGCCGTGTTCCAGATACGGCTTCGGACACGCCCGTGTTCATCAGTCCTCACAGACCGGCCAAAACACAGAGAAGGACACGACCCTTGACACGCCCATATCACAGGCTCTATGCCCAACTCCGAGGATTATCGAGTGCATTTTGTCAACCTCATGGGAACACGTCAAACGCATAGCAGGACACGGCCCTGGACACGCCCGTGTCACAGGCGGTGTGCCACACTTGACACTACCCTGCAAACACTCGAGACCGCCCTGCCAACACAAAGCAGGACACGACCTTGGACATGCCCGTATCCCTGTCCGTATTACTAACATAGAGCAGAACACGGCTTTGGACATGCCCGTGTCCCAGACTGTGTTGCTCAGCCTACTCAGCCCACTCATAATCGAGATTTGTGGCGTTACAACCTCCCCTCCTTATAAGAAATTTCGTCCCGAAATTTATGTTCAGTACTCAGAAAAATCTTCAACAAAAATTTGTTACAACATTTTATCTTCTGTAAAAAACAAAACACAAACTGTTATACAAGTTTAGACAAACAGTTCGGTAAATTCAGCACATATGGTCTGCTCCCGCTCCCATGTTAGCTCCTCACGGCCGCAGTTGTCCCATCAGACCTTGACCATCTCGAATGTCTTGTTCTGTAACTTCTTATCGGCTTTATCCTCGATCCGAATGGGCCTAACCTTCGTCGTTATCCCAAATTCGACCGGTACGCGATCATTCACAATCACTTGAGCTGGATCTTTTATGGCTTTTCGAAGCACTGATATGTGGAACACATCATGCAATCCACTAAATTCTGCCGAAAGAGCTAGCCGATAGGCAGCTTCTCCAATTCGCTCCACCACTTCAAATTGACCAAGATATTGCGGACTTAACTTTTTCAAGCACCGAATCCTGGACATGCCTTTGAAGGGCTTGATTTTCAAATATACCCAATCGCCAATGCAAACTAAACGTTTCGATGCGTGGCGTTATAATATTTTGCTTTTCTATCTTGGGCTATCAGTAGCCTCTCCTGAATATAGCATATCGTCAAATTAGCTTCTTCGACTTCCTTACGCTTATATAATTTAGATTCTTCTGCTTCCGCCCAAGCTAATGGTGTACGGAATTTCCGACCATACAAAACTTCAAACGGTGCCATACTTATGCTCTCTTGGTAGCTATTATTGTAGACAAACTCTACTATATAAAGACAATCTTCCTACCTCTTTCTGAAATCCAAGGTGCATATTCGGAGCATGTCCTCGATCATTTTGTTGTTCCTCTTAGTCTGGCCATCCGTTTGGGGATGAAAAGTCATACTGAACGTTAACTTTGTTCCCAACAACTGATGGATTAACCTCCAATCATTCGATGTGAAGCGCCCGTCACGGTCAATTACGATGCTACGAGGAACACCGTGCAGTCGTACTATTTTCTCAACATAAAGTTTCGCCAAGACTTCCACTAAATCATCCCTTTTGTTTGGAAGGAAGTGAGCCACTTTAGTCAACCGGTCTACGATCACCAAAACCGAATCATTACCGCATTGAGATCTCAGCAAACCGTGCACAAAATCCAACGAAATATCATCAAACTTCCATTACGGAATAGGTAACGGCTTCAAGAAACCTCTGGGCTACTGGCATTCTTCTTTCACCAAGGCTCAAATTTGACATTTAGCCACATAATGTGTTATGTCTTTCTTTAACCCTGGCCACCAGAACAACTTTTTCATGTCTTTGAACATCTTTGTGCTCCCTGGGTGAATTGAGTATTTCGTAAAGTGAGCCTTATATATCAATTCTTCTCGTAACTTACCCATACTTGGGATGCACAAATGAACATCTTTCCGCAAAAGGCCGTGATCCCAGGAGAATTGGTCATTTGATCAATCCATTGCATAACATTGTAGACTTTCATCAAGTTCTGTTGCTCGCCGAATTCTGCCTGCAAGGTCATACTGTACCTCCGTCCAATTCAAGTATGCATTTGCTGTGGAATTCTTGTCAACAAAAGAAATCTCTAATGCTTCCAACTCTTGGATCAGACGCTCATTATGCATCTGCAACCAATTTGCCCTTGACAGAGTCCTACGACTCAAGGCATCTGCGACCACGTTTCATTTCCTGAGAGTGTAGTGAATATCAAAGGTGTAGTCCTCGAGGAACTCCATCCACCTTCGTCGTCGTATATTGAGATCCTTCTGATCCAATAGGTACTTTAGGCTCTTATGGTCCGTAAATATATCCACTTTTACGCCATATAGATAGTGACGCCACAATTTAAGTGCAAAAATCACTGCCGCCAACTCCAAGTCGTGGAAAGGATAATTTCACTCATGCACTTTCAAATGGCGTGAGCCATAAGCGATCACCTTTCCAAATAGAAGAAGAACGCAGCCTAAGCTGCTCCCTGAAGCATCATTATAAATCTCGTAGCCATCTGTACCACATGGCGATGTCAAAACTGGCGCCGTGTTCAAATTACTCTTTAGCTTTTCAAAAGATCGCACGCACTCTAGCGTCCAAACAAACTTCTGATCCTTCCTCGTTAATGCGGTAAGAGGCAAAGCAATCCATGAGAAGTTTTCTACAAAACGTCTGTAGTAGCCTGCCAGTCCAAGGAAACTCCTGACTTCGGCCACCGAAGACAACACTGGCCACTCCCGTATGGATCTTATATTTGACGGATCCCCCACAATGCCCTCTTCACTTACCACATGGCCAAGGAAAGCCACTGATGACAACCAAAACTCACATTTTGAGAACTTGGCATAGAGCTTATTTCTCCGCAGGGTATGCAACACCAACCGTAAATGGTTTACATGGTCAGCTTCAGATTGAGAGTACACCAAGATATAATCAATGAAGACGATCACAAACAAGTCCAAGTACTCTCGGAACGTTCGGTGAAATAGATCCATGAACACCGATGGCGCATTACGTAGCCCAAACGGCATTATAGTGAACTCGTAATGACCGTAGCGTGTTCCAATGCTGTCTTCGGAATGTTACCTTCCCGAATCCTCAACTGGTAATTACCATATTTTAAGTCTAGTTTAAAATAGACGGTTAATCCCACTAGCTGATCAAACAAGTCATCTATCCGTGGAATCAGATACTTGTTTTTTTCTGTCAGCTTATTCAATTCACGATAATCGATACACAACCGTAGACTACCATCCTTATTTTTCATAAAGAGAATAGGTGCGCTCCAAGGTGACATACTTGGGCCTATATATCCCTGTTCCAGCAACTCTTGCAGTTGAACTTTCAGTTCTGCCATTTCCTTTGGCACTATCCGATATGGCGAGCGGGCTACAAGTTTCACACCTGGAACCAACTCAATCGTGAAGTCGATCTCCCACTGGGGTGGTAACCCAGAAAGATCTTTAGGAAACACATCAGCAAACTCCGATACAATCGGAACGTCATGTACACTTGCCTTTGGCTCAACAACTTGAATAAGCATGAAGAATAACTCCATGCCCTTCCGAACAGCATTGACGACTTGGAGAGCAGACATCAAGATCTCGCTCTCTCCTCGCATACCAGCGAACTTAGTCTCAAGCTTGGTATTCTTTCCCAGTGTGATCTCCTTTGAAATGCAATCAATAAAGGCACGTTGCTCCGAGAGCCAGTCCATACAAAAGATCACATCAAATTCCAATATCGGTAGCACAGAGGCGTTCAACTCCTATTTTTAAACCTATAATCTTATATTTATATCCTCGAAGACCGAGAATCTCCTCGAAGCCCTAAACAGTCGCTCACTCGCTGCACCTCGGCCTGGTATTTCCTCTGCTCGGCATTGCCTCCAAAAACCGCGCTTCTCATGGCATCTCTCCTAGTAAAATCTTATATTTGTACCCCCTAAAACCGAGAATTGCAATTGTTTTAATTATTCTATTAATCTATTAATTTGAAGCGGCTTTTTTGCAAGGATAAAATATTTTGAACGAAACCTTACGGATGATGACTGAATATTGAAGAAAATTATGATTTTTTCCTTTTTGCCTATTAACTCCATATAACAATATATGTTGAGAATCATGTAGTTATTGTTCTTTCAATTATTCTTTTAATGTTAATTTTAAAACTTCAAAAATTGGAATATAAATAGTCACTTGGGTACAAATATAATTTTAGGGTGTACGAATATCCATAAGTTATAAATAGTTATTTATGATGTACAAATATCACCATCCTATTAAAAATTATTAATAAAATAATTTCTAATAATTACAATTTAAATTAAAAATTTACTAATTTAATATATCTATGAAATTCCCCAGAAAGTCTCCCAAAAGGACAAAAGTGCCTTTTTTAAAAATTTTAAAATATTTATCATTCAAGTAAAACTAATATTATAATTTGGTTGAATTTTCTTCTATTCTTTCCCTTTACCCCCATTGTGCGATTGTCTTGAGATGAAGCAGTCGCCGCCTATGACTTCTCCGAGCCTACCGCAGGAAATCATTTCCGCAGCAATATCCAAGCCACTGCAGTCTATATAAGTCATGAAATCAAATAGAAACCAAAACCCATTTTCTTTGGTAGCACGATTTTCCAAAACGGGGCGCTTTGAACTCGGAGTTTGTCACAGCTAAGTCCCTTTTTCCTTTCACCCGCTTCATATCCTTCTCCAACGCACAAGCCGTATCCACCAATGCTTGAAACCCCTGGTTCACCGAACTTGAGAGCAGGAATCTCAACTCATCTCGCAACCCTTCGTAGAACCTATTGGTTTTACGTTGTTCATCAGTGAAGATAGATCTCATAAAGCGTCCCAACCGTGTAAACTCATGCAAGTAAGTATAGACACTACTTTATCCTTGCGTTAAATGCTGGGACTCATTTTCCATGGCGATACGTTGTGCTACTGGTAGGTGCTTTGCCAAGAATTATCGCGAAAACTCCTCGATCGAGACTTCTGTTAATTGCCTGCCTGCTAAGTGGTGCAACTCTATCTCATCCCACCATAGCTTAGCCTCTCCTTCCAACAATAAGGTGGCCACAGTGACCTTCTGATCTTCCTTCGTCCGTATCGCCGTCAATATTCACTTGACATGCGACAACCAATCCTCCGCCTGCGTTGGGGATCCCACACCCGTAAATATAGGAGGATTGAAGCTCATAAATTGCTTCAACTACCATTCAGCTACTCGAGGATTAACAACCTCAACAGGTTTTTTCCTTACACCAACCCGTTCTTTCACCAATGCCAGCTGAGCCTGCCCAGTAGGTTGTGCATGAATAATTGCAAACAACGCCTCAACAACTAAGCATACTGTTTCCGTAGATGGAGGAAGTGTAGGCACCTCAGATGGTGCCACACTCTCATCAGAACGCTGGGGTTCAGACTACCCAGAACCACTATGAGTCACCTATAGGTGAACAAGACACACTTTAGCAACCTTGCACAAGCATTAACAATAAAATAGGAACGCGCAGGTTCCTCAAACAAGTGTATTTGCATTCCTTAGTGGACATTCTTGAGTTCATTAATGTTAAAGCGGGTCGCACTTACACGTGCTCGCCACCCAACAATAAAATTCGACCAGGAATTCTAAAGAGGAAGATCGAGAAAGCTGATACCAAATTGTAACGAACCCATCCATTCAATAATATATTATAGAAGGTCCGTCCGGGGCCCAACACCATATGCCACAAAACAGGCGGCGAGGTTACAGGTTAATACCAAAACATATTCGCATCCTAACTCAGAGCATACTAGTGGAAGATTTATAGTTAATATTGAACTCAATAGCCACAAATGTCCACTATATATAAACAACCACATTTATATATAACCCCGAAGGAATGTACACGTAATACACAAAAGTTTGGCCTTAAGGCCTTACAGTTAAGCTTCACAAATGTGGATTACAAACATCGGCGCGCAGGAAGACCACACATGAATATAATAAAGTTCTTTGCTCAGCCTTCGAGGGCTAGCAGCACCAGTAGGGGCTTCATCCCTCTATTTCCCGCTCGACTCTCCAGCACCTCCACAAGGACAGCCCACCATAATGGTGGAAAATAAGGCAACGGTAAGCATTCCGCTGACCAATTTATAACGACCCTACCCCTTTCCCGGGGCAAGTGGTATTCCTTCCCTGCAAGCATAACATTTCATAAGTAGATATATCACAAGATGTGGACTCACGCACAATCAATATATCACAAATGCCGGCCACACGGCTCGACGCTCCGTGCACTCAGGGCACATTCTTGGTGTACCGGCGAACCAGGGTCCCACCACCGTTCAAGGTCCGAAACCCAACAGAAGTTTGAGCATTTAGTATTAATGGTGCGCAGGCCTAAGACTCTCATTATGCCACCGACGAAAGCACAATTTCTTGACGCTCTCTTGTCAAGTCGACATAACGCAGGTACAGCTCCACCATTACCCATTTCTCAAGTCACCATACCATCGCCGAATATCGTAGTACTCATGGCCAATCTGCAGGCTCGGGTTGGCTTCACCTTTTCTGTTCGGCAGAAGCCTTTGAAGATCTCGCAGCTCACAATAGGCATATTGTCCACCAAGGACTGGCTTTATAATCTAGAAGGGGAGCTAGTGCCAGCGTTCCTCGCGATCGCTTGACGGGTTCAGCAGAAGCTCTCTTTTTGCACCTAAACTCTACCCAAACCCTGCAGCATCCTACAGTGCCAGAAAACTAGTCTTTCTAAAGCACAAAGCACAAGAATTACGAGGGTATTTTCCTAGAATCCCCATTCTAGTACTTCCTGTTACTCCACTTCACAGGTATAACCCACCGACTCCACAAACCACTCATTTAAACGCGGAGTCTTCTCCGGTGCGCAAAATGAAACATCACCAATCCAGACCAACCTGTCCAGATGGGCTTCACACAGCATGCCTATTCCACTACACATTTTCGGATCTATATGTAAGACTTATTGGGGATTTCAAGAATCAACCCAAGGGAAATCCCTCAATAATCCACCTTTTGGTGGGGAAATCCATGCACATGCCAAAAGAAGGACTTCACATGTTCAAGAAGGAAGATCGTTACCCTTGACGATCTCTTTGGAGCCATGGAAAACTAGCTGGATGAAAAGCACCGCAATTGCCTTGCCTCTATGGATCTGGACTCGGCTCGCGATTCGGGGCTCTGAAGCTCCACCGGCGGCCGGATTCCTTCTCCTCCTTCCTTTCTCTCCCCACTCTCTAACTCTTTAGAAAGATAAAGGCCTTTGATAAATGAGAGTTTATCCCTCAACTCTCAGCCTTATAATAACAGGGAGATCTCTAGACCATTGGATCCTATTTGAAGGGAATGAATGGCCACAAATTGCCCTGAAATTCACTTTCTTGGGCCGAACATGACTTGTGACATGCCCGTGTAACAGGACATGTGCCTTAAGAGGCAAAGAAACCGACTTGACCCAACCAGGACACGACCCTATGATACGCCCGTATCACAGGCCGTGTGTCAGACACGGCTTCGGACATACCCGTGTTTAGCACTTGTTCATCAGTCCTCACAGACCAGCCAAAATATAGAGAAGGACATGACCCTTGACAAGCCCGTATCACAAGTCATGTGCCCAACTTCAAGGATCGTCGACCTCACGGGAACACATCGAACGCATAGCAGGACATGACCCTGGACATGCCCGTGTCACAGGCCGTGTGCCACACTTGACACCGCCCTTCCAACACTTGAGACCGCCCTGCCAACATAGAGCAGGACATGTCCTTGGACACATCCGTGTCCCCGTCTGTGTTACTAACACAGAGCAGAACATGGCTTTGGACACGCCTATGTCCCAGGCTGTGTTGCTTAGCTTACTCAGCCCACTCATAATCGTGATTTGGGGCGTTACTCTACAAATCTGGCTTTGTTCCTCATAATTTCTCCTTGTGCATCCAGCTTTTTCCTGAATACCCATTTAGTTCCAATTATTGGATGGCCTTTGGGTCTTGGAACTAAATCCAAAACTCTACATCTTTCAAATTAATTGAGTTCCTCTTACATTACAATAATCCAGTGGGGATCTTGCTCTACATCTTTTATGGATTGAGGTTAAATCTGAGAAAGAAAGCAAGCATGCATTTGAGCATGATTTAATTGATGTCTTGTTTGCACACCAGCTGATATATCTCCAATCACTTGAGATATAGGGTGATCTCTAAGTGTGACAAGATCAGTGGATATAGTTGGTTCTTCAACCACTTGTGGAATTTCATTAGACACAACATCTCCAGCATGAATTTCCTGAATTTCATCATCACTGACATCAAAAATATTCTATTGAGTAGTATGTGATATATCCTCTTATGTTAGGATTAAATCATCCATTTTCTCACACAGATTTGGTACCTGCAAGTTTTCTATGGTAGAAGAATCCTTCTCCTTGTAAAACATGTTAGTCTCATCAAAAGTTACATGTACAGATTTTTTTCATTTTTAATGTTGATTTATTATACACCCTATAAGCCTTGCTAACTTGGGAATATCCAAGAAAAATTCCCTCTGTATCTTTGGCTTCAAACTTTCTAAAATATTTCTTGTCATTATTATGAATATAACATATACAACCAAATACTTTAAAATAGTTTATTTTAGGTTTCTTCCCTTTAAGTAATTCATAGGGGGTGTTACCCTTAAGCTTATGAATTAAACTTCTATTCAGAACATAGTTTGTTGTACTTACTGCCTCTGCCAAAAAGGATAGGGGCAAGTGAGCATCTGTAAGCAATGTCCCTGCAGATTCAATCAGGGTTCTATTTTTCCTTTCAGCTACCCCATTTTGTTGAGGAGTTCTAGGAGAAGAAAAACAATGCCTGATACCTTTCTTTTCACAGAATTCTTGCATGAGAAGAGATTCAAACTCGGTGCCATGATCACTTCTGATCAATCCAACTTACAGTAGAGTACTCAATCTATATGCTCTTAAGAAAGTATGTTAGAACTTTAAAGTTATCTGACTTATTTTTCAGAAAGAAAACCAAAGTGAATCTAGAGAAATCATCAACAATCACAAAGGTATATGACTTCCCTCCCAAGCTCTGTACTACAATAGGTCCAAAAAGGTCCATTTGTAGAAAGTACAAGATTCTGGGTGAATCACTTTTATTAATGGATTTAAAACTATTTTTAGTTTGCTTGTCTAATTGACAAGCCCTGTAGAGTCCTTCCTTCTTATAGGGGCCAGAAAGTAGTCCTTTGACAAGGTTATCCTTAACTAATTTAGCTATGGTCCTAAGGTTTACATGTCCTAATCTCTTATGCCATAAATCATTAGCTTTACTAATCTGGTTAAATAAGCAAATTTCTGATTTAGCAGAATTGAAATTAACTAAGTATATATTTCCTTGTCTAATACCAGTTAAATTTTTTTTGTTTTTATTAGAAATAATTGAGCATAGATATTTATTAAATATTACCTGATAACCTTCATCATATAGTTGGATGATAGAGATGAGGTTATGCTTTAGACCATTTATATATGCTATCTTCTTGAATGTGACTGCTCCAATCTTGACATTTCTATATCCTTCTATTTGTCCATAATTAGAGTCTCCAAAAGTAAATTTGGGTCCAAGCTTTGCCTTGAAGTCACCTAGGTTGGCCTTTGAACCTGTCATATGTTTTGAGAAACCACTATCCAAATACCACTGTTCCTCTGTGATAGGATAGTTCTTTATCTGCAAGAAAGCAAGTTAGGTGTTTTTGACCAAGGTTACCTTGGGTCCTTGATTTCTTTCAAAAGAATAACTAGAAATATAAGAACAATCAGGTTTATCCTTATAGCCTAATGGATGATATCTCCTAGGAGGGATTATCCATTGATTAAAAGGACTAACAAGTTTTGGTTTCTGATTATTAGTTTGATAAAAATTAAAATTTCTGTTTTCAATATTTGAGTTCGACAAATTTAATTGAGTTCGTCGAGCTGAGGTCGACGAAAAGTATTGATTTTGTCAATCTCGGTTCACAGAATGATAATACTCATTTTCTGCATTCCACGATCGTCGATCTTTATTTGACGAAACTTGTTGATTTCGTCGAGCACCCTTTGTTGAGTAATCATACCCAAATTATGGGTTCAGTGTTCGTCGATCGCCGTTCGACGCATAATACTGATTTGGTCGATCTCGATTCGACGAGTTTTGTTGAACATGATTTTTCTGTGGATTTTTATTTTTCTTTGATTTAGCCTTATTAAAAACCTCTGTTTCATTATTAATATCTTTTACGTTTTCTCTTCCTTTTCAGAAATGAATTTTATATGCTTAAAAAGAATGTTTTTCTACAAAAGAGGAGGCTGACTAGATGAAGCTCCCAAGCCCAGTTTGCTATTAAGCCTGGCATTGACTGTACTTGTGATGTTCATCAATTTGATGCTTCTCCAATTAAGGGGTTCTTCAAATTCCTTAGTCTCAGATAGTTTTGTTTTCAAAGATATTTTTTATTCTGAAGCATTTTCTAAATTGTTTTTGAGTTTGATGTTTTTAGAAAATAAGTTATCAAATTCATTTTGCTTTTCTCTGAGGGGTTTGATTTCCCTCTCAGATTTAATTAAATCATTACATAACAACTTAAATTCAGTTTTTAATTGATTTGAAGTAAAATCAAAAGACGAGATTACATGATCTTCTTCTGATACAGACTCATCTTCTGAGTTGTTAGCTTCTGAATTTGCAACTTCAGAGTCGCTGCATTATGTATTGATTGCCATCAAGCAGACCTCTATGGCCATGGCTTCTTCTTCATCCTCACTGGTGCTGGATGAAGATTCTGACTCAGAGTCACTCCATGTCTCAGCTACAAATCCTTTCACTTTCTTCCTATATTTGTTGGAAGAGGATTTGTTGGAGTTCTTTCTGGGGTCTATCTCCTTCTTCTTTCCTTTCTTCTTCTCATAACATTCTGGAAATATATGTCCAGGTTTCCTGCACCCATAACAGACAATCTCTTTAGTAGGGGTTTTGTCATACCTTGGCTTATCTTCATTTCTGGAAGATATTCTTCTGAAATATTTCCTTGCCATATTATAAAATCTCTTTGCCAAGAGAGTCAATAACTCTTCATTATCAGGAAGAGCTTCCACTTCCTCAGATGCTTTAAAATCACTACTTTGCTCTTTTCTTCCTGATGATGATGTTCTTTGCTCAGCTTCTCTGGTTTTGATGAGCTGATCATAAGACATGAGCTTGCCCAACAAAGTTTCTGTAGAGATCTCATTTAAGCTTCTGGCTTCTTTGATTGGACAGATCCTTGAGTCCCATGTGCTAGGGAAGCACATAAGGATCTTATCATTTATCTTTGTTAAAGAGATGTTCTTGTCCAAAGTTTTCAGCTCATTTGTTATGAGGCTGAGTCTATTATACATATTATTGGGTATTGTATCCACAATAACCTAAATTTTTATGGAGTCACCCTTGAACTAAGATGAATTAAGTTGTATTTGATATCTTGATCTAGTTATGTATTTGCAGGACTTATTGCCAAGTGTAGAACAATGTCAGTCTATAGTGGGTCACCAAACACAGGACCATACAATGTAATCCCTCATTGTATGATCCATGATGTTGACTCATGTGTAGCCTCTCTATTAGGATACACTTAATTTTCAAAGCACTAGGTTTGATGAAGGAAGACATGCTGTTGTTTGGAATGAAGAAGTAAAATTTTCATAAAGTTGAAAATTTTGTAAGTGTTTTACTCGAGTGGAATAATAGTACTCGAGTAGAAACCTTAAAAGCACTCGAGTAGGTCTTGTCTTAAACTCGAGTAAAGGAAGTGGTTCTCGAGTAGCTTTAATCTATCTCTCGAGTAGCCAAGCCTAGTACTCGATTAGACCTTCTCTCATTCTCAAGAGTTCAGCTTTTAGTTCTCAGAAATTTTCTAAGTTAAACACTCGAGTAGTCAACTCTAGTACTTGAGTAGATGAGCAATTATTTTGAGTGACAGAAGTATAGTTCTCGATAAGATTCTAACCCCACTCGAGTAGCAAATCCATGTACTAGAGTAGTTCGTTTAGTACTCGAGTAGTCCAGTTTCAGTACTCGAGTGATCAACATTTATTCCCGAATTTTCTCTAAGTCAAGTTCTCGAGAAGTTCTGTTTCAACTCTCGAGTAGTATCTCTAGCACTCGAGTGATCTTTACTCCACTCGAGTGACTTTAGACTCTATCCAGAATTTACAAAAATACTTCTTCTCGAGTAGTCATTTCTATCCACTCGAGAGCTAGTCATAGCACTCGAGTAGTATTATCCTTACTCGAGAAATGCTCTCTTATTTTCTGATATTTTTCTCGAAGTCTCTGTTAGATCGATTTTTGAATTCTCTGATATGACTGGTCCAAGTGGCCATCATTAATGACAAATCTAACCGTTAGGGAAATCCTAGAAAAGGTATTATCATTATGACTAACCCTAAGCACGTAATATTCTATCATTCTAAGATTTTTGGATCGGCCGACTATTTCCAAATCTACAGAAGCCACCGCTCATCTTGAAGATCGCCAAGGACATTTCCGATCCATATCGACTTGCAGATAAAGAGATTTTTTAATCTTCATCTTCTCCTTGATCGTTTGAGTCCAAGTTTATGAGAATAGATCTAGCCGAGAGTCTTCTTCAACAAATTCTTATAAAGCAGAAAAGATCAAGAAAGAAGACCTAGGGAGAGTTTTCCAGATCTGAGAAAAGAATTACTGTTTGTATTTTCATATTTCATTTTATTATTGTAGGAGATTATTATCCGAGTGTAGGAGCCTCGTTTTCTGAGTTGTAGGAAGTTTTCATCTTCCGAGTGTAGATCCCTTTTTGGATCGAGTTGTAGGAACGTTGTTTCGAGTGGTAGGATTGTTTTCAATCCGAGAATAGTGGAGTAGCCGAGTTTAGTTCTTTGCTAGATCGGTGAGTGGAAAGTGGACGTACCCAAGATTGGGGAACCACTATAACTCTTGGCATCTTCTATGTTTTCTTGGTTATTTCTTGTGCTTAGATCGCTAAAGTTTTTATTCCGCAAAAAGATGCACAAATCACCTATTCACCCCCTCTAGGTGATTTAGGTAGACAACTTAAACTTTTTTCAATTGGTATTAGAGGGAGGTTGATCATTATAAGGTTAACACCTTGATCAGATCTGCCCCAAGTTGTCTTTTGAGTTATCCAAGCATGGACAGAGCCAAGGATTTCACTATGCTTACTTTATGCACAAAGAATAATTTTGCTATGTGGAAAGAAAGGATAAAGTTCTTTATGGAAGCTGTGGATCCAAGGATATTCATGATTATTGAAGAAGGTCCTTATGCTCCCATGATCATCTCAACTATTGATGCTACAAAGCAAGTTCCTAAGAAGCTGATGGATCTCGATAAAGATGAGATTGAACTTGTCTCTTTAGACAAGATAGCCAAAAATATTCTAGCAAGTGCAGTCGATGACTCAATGCTGCAGAACTTGATTCACTGCCAGTCTGCTAAGGAGATGTGGCAGTCTCTTATCATCTTGATGGAAGGTACTGAAGAAGTTAGGGATGACAGAAGATCCCTTCTGAATCAAAAGTATGAAGCCTTCCGACAAGGACCCAAGGATACTATTGTAGATACTTTTGAGAATTTCTTCAAGATAGTTAACGGCCTAAGAATCTACGTCCGAGTCTTCACCAACAGAGAACTGAATGATAAGTTCTTGAGATCCCTGACTAAGGATTGGGATAACAAGGTTTGCGCTATTCGAGAATTTTGAAAGCTTGCTGAGACTGACCTGCAAAATCTCTTCGGAAAGCTTATGTCATATGAGCTTCAAATCAATTAATGAAAAGCTGAAGAAGAGAAGAACTGGTCTTCATCCAAGGAGAAGTCTGTAGCTCTAAAGTCAGACACCTCAAGGAAGTCTAAGGCTGCCTCTCCTGCCCCAGCATAATAAGAAAGTGAAGAAGAAACCTCAGAGCCAAGTACCTCAGGCTCAGAATTATCTGAAGGAGAGTTCTCTCTACTCTCAAGACAGTTCAAAAAATTCTTGAACAAGAAGAAGCAATGGAGAGGCAAGGATGCCTCATACAAAAGATCACGACATGATGGTGATCGCTACAAGAAAGGCTCAAGTAGTCATGGCAGGTATAATACTAAACCGAAAAAATATATTTCTACTGACATCGTTTGTTACTGGTGCAATAAGCCAGGTCATGTTATTGCTGATTGCCCGCATAAGAAGAAGGAGGGCGGAAGAAGAGATGAAAAGAAATCTTCATACCATAAGAAGAGAACAGAAAGAAGCCTTGTAGCCAAAAAGGTCAAAACCCTCAGCGACTCTGACTCATCTGAGTTAAGTGATGAAGAGGAAGCCTACATTGGGCTTATGACACAAATAGCTGAAGAAGAAGAACCCCAGTTCACTGGGGAGGTAAAATATCACACCCCTCTTTCTGAA
Source organism: Platanthera zijinensis (assembly GCA_039513925.1). Taxonomy (NCBI): domain Eukaryota; kingdom Viridiplantae; phylum Streptophyta; class Magnoliopsida; order Asparagales; family Orchidaceae; genus Platanthera; species Platanthera zijinensis. The sequence goes on from CM077091.1 coordinate 77,505,076, forward strand.
TCTGATGATTCTAACCATGAGAATGAGGAATGTTTTTATGACGAGGAATCTGAACTCATGTCTCAATATAAAGAGTTGATCAAAGCCTACGACAAATGTCATAGAGTGGAAAGAGCTCAGGATAAGGAGATCAAATCTCTAAAGGCTGAAGAGAGCAATTTGAGAGAGGAAATTGTAATGATGGACTTCCTAAATAAAGACTTCCATGATGCTATGGAAGAATACAATAAGGCTCTCAAGCACCTCGATCTGAAAGAGGAAATCATCAAGGGGTTGGAAGAACAACTTGCAGCCGAAAAGAAACTTGTTGAAGGTTTCTCCAAGCCCAAGACAGTTCTTCTGTTTGTTGCTGAATTCTCTGCACAGGACAAAGGTGCTGGCTTAGGCCATGTGGTTTGTCTTAGTAAATCATCTAGGAGAAATAAAGCTCAAAGTAGAAGGCTACTAAGAAAGCACTAGCCAAGGAGAAGGGTAAAGCTCCTCTAGAACAAATGTCATTTAGGAAGGTTATCTTTCCGACAAATAAGTTTGATCTTGATTCATCCTATAGTCACTTTGCTAGGCCTACTTATGTAGAGCCCAAGTATCATTACCAAGGATGGACTCTTCCCTGAAACTTTGGCGAGAGTGTCTTGAAGGCACCTTATGAGGAGATCACTCTTCAGAACTACTGACCTTATAGTCATGGTCACAACATTAAGAAAGCTCCAAGAGTTAAACCCGTTATAGAAAAGCCTACTTAGGAGAAGAAGTCATGTGAATGTCTTTATCATGAAGCTTCTACTTCTAATTCAACTGCCTCTGCTAGACCACAATCTCAAAAGGTCGAGCAGTAGATCTTTAGGAAAAGATACAATAGATTTGACTGTTGGTGTTGTGGCAAGATTGGTCACTTCGCCATAGATTGCTTGTTTAATCACAGATATTATGAAACTCCTCGAGTTAATAATGTGAGAAAGAGTAAGACCCCCTTTTTTTTTTCTTTTTTAAACACCGGGGTCTTAGGCCTAGAACCGCCACTTTGCGGTGACACCTTCACGCCCTGAAGGGTCATCACCACAAAGCGTCGATTCTGCCGGCCAATTCGATCACAGAAAGGTAGCGTAGTAAATGAAAATAAGTAAGTCCACATGCATATACAATATATAGAAATAGAATCTCCACGAGGGGAGTGTCCACAGAATAATAAATCGTACTAATGTATGGGCTTAAGCCCGGTACAACATGTCCTCACTATAAGTCACTCGTGCGGAAGCATAAACAAACATCTACTCAAGGTCGAGACTCACGGTCCCGGCTGTAAGAACTACGGAGCTAGACTGCCCCATCTCCAAGCGCAACGGTCTCTGGGACTGCTCCCCTGTACTGAGCTCCGCGATCCCCTAAAATGATACGGTTCGAAAACGGTTAGTCATAAAGACTAAGCCCTATCATCCCCTACCCCTTCCCCCATGGCTCCTAGGTACCAAGCGGAGAGGAAGAAAGGGAAGGATATGTGGGTGGAGATTAACTCAAAAGAACAGGTGGCAGCAGAACTAATCTAGCAATTCTATAATAAATAATGGAAATAACAGAAAGTAGGAAACGTAACCTTAACTTATGTGCGGAAGAACCTAAGCCAAGGGATCTTCTACAAGGCTCCCATCGTATAAAGTGTCCCATACCACTTATATGTTGGGGTGTCGGTTATCAAACAACATCATATATATATATTGAATTTAACCTTAATTTATAAACTTGCCCACACAAGCTTTGTAAGATCCTGTTTCCTCATCCCGAGGCTAACCCGGATCTTATGCCCAGAACCGCCGCCTTACGGTGACACTAACTCCTGAGTTAGTCGACACCGTAAGACGCCGATTCTGCCGGCTACTACGATCATTTTTCACTAGAGATGCGGAAGTAAAAGTGTATAAACAAGCTAATACACATGTCCACAGAAATCACAGACCATATCATATATATGAAAATGAAAGTGCTACTATAGTCCATAATGAGTACTAAAGAGAAAGTAGGGCTTATGCCCATATACATCAATAGAAATCAGACTCTCTCTCACAAAATAGGAAGCTGTAAACTAAGCTATCCACTACATCTCCTCCCACCTGAGGACGTGCGGTAGTAGTGTCTGGTGGTGGTGGTAGCTGCTCCTCATGCCCTGCCTCCTCGTCCTGCTGGACGTGCTGGTCCACCTCCTCGAACTCCTAAAAAGGGGTAGTCAACGTATGTTAGTCAAAAAGACTAAGTCGTATCCTCAACCCCTCCTCCTGTCGCTCTTAGGCACCGGATGGAAGGAGGATGCGGAGGACAACAAGGGGTAGCAAAGTGGAAGCAGGTGACATTTCTATCTAGTAGGAGTAAGTAAAATCTAGCAGTTCTATATAAAGTGCAAGTAAGTAAAGACAGTGCAGAAAGAAAAGGACTGCAGTAAAAAGATAGAACTGAAAGTAAATGCAGTACAGAAAGGAAAGTACGCTACTGCTACTCCTACTCCTATCAATATCACAGAAGTACCCTAACTTATATGAACGCCCATACGAACTTATAAGTTAGGGTTTCCAAAAGTAACTTATCATATAAACCGCCCATACAATTTATATGATAAGGATCTATGAAGCGTATGTCCTAATGAATGAATGTATGTTATGATGAGTATGTTAAACATGCAAGTGCAACACACACACACGACTCCGTGATCACAGACCATTAGTTCCCTCTTTTTGAGACCTTGCATCACTCTCGGGTACTGCCGTTGTGGCTACGGCAACAGTGGAGCGGGCTCTCCACTTCTAGGTAGGTATAAGCACTACCAGACCTAGACCCCTCTCATACTCCTCTGTACACGTCCTAGGTGCACTCTAGAGTTTTGCGTACGTATTTTGCTGACTACCCGTCAGTCTTGTAGGTCGAGTGTACGTCTTCGGGGATTCCGCAGTATTATATATTTAGCATACTGGCCCCTCCACCCGTACTCCTCGCCCGAGCCATCGTACTGCCATCGGTGCCTCGACTGGCCAGTCCCGCGTGACTCGCCACTAATTTTATGCACATGCAAGGTATTAATCGGAGCTTCCTGCTCGTAACGATATTGTTAACACATTCCCTCCAATCCAATTTGGGTGAGCAAGTGCTTGTATCCCTCCAACCTTAAGAAACAGGTGAGCAAGCCACTCCAACCCGGTTAGGATGAGCTCATTACTTGTATCCCTCCAACCTTGTGAAACAGGTGAGCAAGTAACCCATATGATGTTTCCAACCTTATTCAACCGGCGAACCTATCGCGTAGAACTCCAAGCCTATTAGACTACTCTTGTCTAAGGTTTATTATACATAGTGATTTAGAGTGAATCCCAGGACTGCCCAAGGCATGCCCCGTGAGGGGGTCTCGAGGGCACTAGGAACCAAGACGGGCATGAAACCCGAAGTTCCCTTTCGTAAGGATAATTAGTTTTAGTTGATGTTTACCCGTTATCCACGATTCTCCTTTAGTGTTACTCCTTAGTAGCCTAATGACTTATGGTATTATTATCGGAAAGGCGACGGTCTTCCGTCGGACTCCGTTATGCCTATTGTAAAGTGATTTGCACTCTATCACTCGTTGCTATACTCATGATGCTATCAACACCACCCGGGTTTATTCCCAATTTCCACGACTATCCCATTTTACATTCTATCTCCCGGTGGTCCTAGAAGAGTAAACCTATTTTTTTCTAAATGTGGCCCCAGACCTAATACCACCCTGCCATTTCAAATTACACTACCATCCCCATCGTTCTGTTCATTAATCTAGGGTGGTATTATCTAGATAGGTATTTACGTACGACGCTTCTATCGAGACTGAGCGACTAGGGTAAGATGACCTAACTAATGATCTCTTGAATGAACTTCCAAATGCATGTATTGTGTTTAATCACATAAGATTATTATAGATATGCTACATCGATTTATTCATTATTTTATCTCCTCCAGAATCAGTCAATTATTGTTGAGGGTAAAATTGTCATTTTCTCGTATACTTATAAGTTAACTCTTCAATTTATCAAGTCGAATCTCAAGGGCTCGTATATGTCTCCCATGAGTTTAAATAATATCATTAGGGTTTTGTAAATCTTCTAAACCCTAGTTTGATTCATTTTAGAAAATGCTTAAGTGTTCACCAAATTCTCAAAATCGTCAAATTCACTAAGTGCGGGATTTTTTGCTCCCCAAAATCCCAACTAATTTAGGGTTTGAAATTATACTCTACTGGTCTACTAAATCAGGGGGGTGTGCATTCTAACTGCACCCCTTTAGGCACTTATCAAAACAAGTTTTTCATTTGCTATTTGCAGCCCGAGCCTAAGTAGTTCAATTCTTGCATGTGGGTCTTTCCCAACATGACTTGTTCCAATCTCAGAGAAATTTCTACCACTGGTCTATATGGTCCCTAATGGCCAGCCACCAAAATTTGGGGCCATTTGGAGTTAGCTAACTCCAAGAATCACCTAGTTAAGCCCTAGGGGTATTTTGGTAATTTTCCCACATTTTGTTTTCCAATCAAGACCATTTTTTGGCAGGGCCTGAATATGCCCTAATTATACCTCTGACCAAAATCTCAGGTCAAGGGGGCTTCTGGTTTGGCTTGGGCAGCCATTTGAAATTCTGCACAATTGCTATTTGCAGCCCAAGTCAAATATTATTTCTCAAACATGTAAGTGAGATTCCTCAACATGCAGTGCATCAATTTAGCCCAAATTTTAACCATGGGTCTAATATACCCATGAGAGGGTGCCACCAAAATTTGGGGCCATTTGGAGTTAGGAAACTCCAAAAATCACATTTATTTACTTTTGGGTATTTTTGTAAAAACTATAGCAAAGTGTTCCCCAAAAATTCTGATTTTTGGGGAGGGCCTATATCTGACTAAATAAGCCATATGCCCAAAATCCCAGTCCATTTGGACTTAGGGTTTGAGCAGGGCATCAGTTTTAGTTTCTGCACTAGTTAGGGGGCAGTCCTAGCAAAACAGCCCTACAGGGCAGCCTACTGGTCCAAAACCTATGATTTCTGTGGCATTTTGAAGTTACCTCATCTAGCTAGCTTTTTCATTCAGGGTCCATCCTAATTACAGGTCTCTAAGTACCCTAAAATTGACATGCACAATTATTGTTACATTGTGACAATATTCCACATTATTCATAAAATAATAATACAGGTTTATAATAAAAATCTCTGCACGAATCTTGAAGCCCATCGGACGACATCTGGATCGTCTTCTTCCTCATGCATGCATGCATGGCCATCCCGTGCAGACCACCCTTGCGGGGTGGTTTCCGGCCATCGCCGGCGGCGGGGCCTCCGGCCAAGACCTTCCCCGGCCTCACGGTGGTCGGGGCTAGGGCTGGCCGGCGACTGGGCGGCGGAGAGCGGCGGACGGCGGCGGCGCAACCAAACCGAAAAAACCTAAAACCGCCATTTTTAAACCTATTTTTAAGCTTTTTGATTCCTATGTCGAGCTCGTTTGAGCTCGACCTCTAACCTAGATGATCTAGGATACTAGTACAGTAAGAGGGGAGGGGATACGGACCGGTGGTGGTTGTGGTTGAGGGTGGCGGCGGCTTCCCCTAGCATGAACATTCCGGCGAGTTCCTTGGCTTGCCATGGCTGCAGGTGGCTCCGGCTCTCTCTCTCTCTCTGTCTCAGGGGTAGTAATGAAGTGGGAGTGAGTGTGTGAGGTCGGTTTAGGCTGAGTTAAGTGAGGGGGGGGGGGGGCGACTTCACCAATGTTGGGGCGGATTCACCAAGGAGGGGCAATTTCAACAATGTTGAGGGCTCGGGTTGGGTGTGTGGCCGGCTAGGTGGCTTGGGGGTGGGCCCCACTACTCCAGCTGGTTTAATCAGGTCCTAAGGGTCGGGTTTCATGGTTGGGGCCAAGGTGGGTGGGTGGTGAGGAGGGGGAGTTGGTTCACCTAATGAAATAGGTTAGGTTGGGTCGGGTTTGGGCTTGGGCTTGACCCAAGGCTGCATGGTGGGTCCTCACACCTCCTAATACCCTTACCTGGTCAGCCAACCCATGGTGGGTTGGTGGGATGAGCCCAAGTGGCCCAAAATAACTCCTCCACATTTTCTCTCTCCTATTTATCACATTTTTCTCTTTCCTAGGTAATTCCCAAAATTACCATTGCATGCCCCTATTTTTCTCTTCCATAGGGGGTATAGGGTCACTTTAGACCCACCCAATGAGTTTGGGTTGATTTGGGTAGACCCAACCTAGTGAAATGGGCTAGGGCACCATATTCACTATTTAGGTCAAAATGTTGACTTGACCCAACATGGGTCAACTAGTTGACCCCATGGCCTACCTTGGGGCCCACTTAGATTGTATTTAGGGTTAGGGCAATGTGGTGGGGTCATGGTGTGGCTAGGGTTTGTATTTAGCCTAGTTTGACCTAGGTTGACTTGGGCCCCATAGTGGGCCCCACATGGTCCAAATCCTCCTCCTAGGGTCAAACCTAGCTAAACCCTAGCATCCACCACATGTCTAACCCAAATCTAAGTTATTTGAAATTTGGGATGTTACAAGCTTATAGACCAAAGGGTCGTTTTGCAAGTCCTAATGTATAAGCGTCCCATTCCACTTATACTTTAGGTGTCAGGGTTAAATGAATCGATTATGCTATGACATGCAAGTGGGTATGATGGAACATGCAAGTGCAACTCACACACCCGACTCTGTGCACACAGACCTTTAGTTCCCCCTTTCGGAGCCGTTACCTGCCAGAATACCTCCGTAGTGGTAGACGGAAGTGGTGGGTTGGGCCTCGCCCACCTCTAAACCGGTAAAGCACTACCGGTCAGACCTATCGTACGCCTCAACGCTTGGTGCACAAAGCAGACTCCTGCATACTCTTGCCGGTTGGCGCACCAGACTTCTGTTGGCGAAGTGCTAACCACACTTGCCGAGTCAGCGTATTGGCGTCGGTGCATCGACCCTCCAATACCGAAGACCCACCACCTTAATTTTCTTTCCTTTTATGCACATGCAAGTTTAGTCGTAATCAAACAAAAACCGAGCCGAAGCTCCCCCGACCATTCTGTCCGTCTCTTAACCAACCGAGCCGAAGCTCCCCGGACCATTCTGTCCGTTTCTTAACCAACCGAGCCGAAGCTCCCAACCATCTTCCTGTGCGAATGGTGTTTGTGAAATGTGCAACCCTAATTACTAAGTTTCTCTTATCATTTTGTTAATACAGTTTACGTTAACCCAGGACTGCCCCCAGTATTCCCTATGAAGGGCTCTCAAAGGGCACGAGGAACTATGATAATAACTGAAGCCCATCGTTCCCTTTCTCAAGACACTTATTGTTATTGGTTGAATTCCCTTACCCATTCCCTTCTCATATTACGATAGACTAACCTAGGGTGATTTTAAACCTTCCTGTCTTCGGGAAAGACGATCTTTCATCGAACCCGAGCACCTCTTAACTCTAGCCATCACCACTTCTCACTACTCTTCCTATCCCTCTATAGTGAAATCATCCACATCATTCCATCCAGCTTAAATGACTAACTCCAACAACTATCCCAGATCATGTCCTATTGCAATTTAACAATTTGCTATATGCAGACCAACCTAAACTATATGTCGAACCGGTTAGGAAACGATCCAATACTCATCCAAATTCCCTAACTTATTTACATGAGATATATAATGATATGATTAGACTATAATCAGAAAATTACAATTTTCCTAATTTATCTGGCATTTAATTAATTTTCTCAAAAATTCTGCGGGCTACCGGTTTGAACATGAACTACCCTTAGTACTCATGCAAAATGTCCAACAAAATTATTATAAATACTTTGCTACCTCAATATGGTAAATCCAAGGTATCACAATTTTTCTTGCATTAAAAGAGCTCTAAAACTATTTTAGCAATATTTTCTATCTTCCGTTATTTATGAACCAAGTAAAAAGTATATCCATCCAAAAATTATAAATTAATTATTTTATGCAGGTACAATCTTAAAAATAGCATTGACCAAGTTTCATTATTTTACAGCAATAATATCACCCATAATTAATTTTCAAAGCATAAAACCCTTTTTTAACATTTGTGAAGGAAGTACTGGATTTACTCAACTACAAATTAAACAAAAATTCAGGAGCAACCATTCATTCCTAAAACTTTTACTTCCAAGATTTCATGGGATTTCAATTAACAGAAAGATTCAATTAATTAAAACATCAATTAGGGCTATAACAATCGTTACAAATGAAGTGCTGGAGATAGACATCATAAAATTCCAATAAAATTGTCATAGGTTCTACCCGCCCAAAGACTTACTCTACCCGAGTTTCACAGCCTCTAGATAATGTTTAGTGAAAGATTGTGCTTAATTAGTATTTTACCCTAAAGATAAGATTAAGGTTTTGAGGTATCTACCTGTCTCCAAATCCTCCAAGATTCCATCCAGATGATTCTTATCATGCTAACGTCAACTCTACAGAATTTCGAGGCAATACGAGAGCAATTGCCCCCATGTCCTTCACAACCCTCGCAACCCTCCATTTAGGGTTTGCGTTTGGATCCTAGGGTAAACAAACCCTAAATCACACTATTTTCTCTAAGTGGGTTTTAATAACCCCTCTAAGTCAGTGGTCAAAATATCAGCCTCTGTTGAGGTGATTTGACCATTCCAACCTCTAGTGCACTTTTTACTCAAAATGCCTCATTATTGCCTAGTTAAGAATAGGTAATTTCCTACCACAAACACATCCAAATGAGTTGAATTTTTTTACAGAACTAGGTTTTATAGCCAGGGACCACTCACAAAAATTTGGGAGGGTTTGGATGTCATTTGACCACTTAAATCAATTACCCTAACTTTATTAAATTAAAACAAAAACTTTAGGCAAAGTATCTCCAAAAATTCCCATTTTTGGACAGACTCTAGGTATTGCTAAGGATATCCTCCTTCCTAAATTTCAGGTCATTTGGAGAAGGGACGTAGCATGGGCATTCATTTTAGTTCCTGCCCAACTCTAGGTACAACCTCTACTAAAACGGGTGCTGCGGTCAAATAGCTTACCCAAACGAGTTGAAATTTATTTTAAACTAATATAGACTCAATGGACTACAACTTTTGTGATTGGACATTTTTCCTAAATCGGCCTTTAAGTGCCTTGTTTTGCAGCATCAAAATATGCCCATTTAATGTACCTTTTCTATATAAATTATTTACATAGTTTTTTAAATAATAAAAAGGCTTTTACTGTTCATCTTCTACAGAACAGAGAACTGAACTCAGAAATATATATTTCCTATAGCTCTTCCGTGATCCGTCGCCGGACGTCCGGTCACTTCCCTGGCTAGCCACCACCACCACCACATCCGTCAAGGCGATGACTATCGGTCTGCGGTGGTTTGGCCGCCAGAGGTGGCGGTTTCCGGCATACCCGAAAAATGTATTTTTCATGGTTTCTCCATGAAAAATCGAGATAGGTTCGGCTCCGTTGAGCACGAATTCCTTTTTAAGATCCTAAGATCTACCCACAAATGAAGAAGTATAGGAGGACCTGTTCGCGGTTTGGAGGCGAGATGAACGTTGGATTGTCATGACGCGGTGGTGGCGTTCCCGAACTTCTCCTACAACAAGAACAATAATCTGAATCCGTTTGGCCAAGAGTGTAAACCTCTCATCTTGCTCTAAGAGGGATTTTATAGATCTCCAAATGGGGAGGGGAAAATGTAAAGTATTCATGACCATGAATGCTCTCTCTTAATATTATTTTGGTTACGGTGGAGGGAGAGGAAAAGGTGGAAGATGAAATTACTAATCCAGGTGGCGATTTCCTATTGGGTCAACTCTTCCTCATTTTACTAAGTAATTAGAGAAGGAAATGACCCATAAATACCCTGGTGTAACTTCCCATAATCTGAATAAATTATGGCTTGGGTTACAGAAATTTCCAGCCTGGCTGACGTTTCGGCCTTTGTCACGGGCGTGACACGTAGGTCACGGACGTGACAGGGCTGGGTGGCAAATTCTAAGTTCGCCGATCGTCTACTTGAGATCGAAGATCGTCGAAGGGGGTCACACCCTAGGTCACGGGCGTGACACGTAGGTCACGGGCGTGACAGGCCCAGGTTGCAAATTCTACGCTCGACGATCGTCTTCCTGAGATCGACGATCGTCGAAGGGGGTAACTCCCTAGGTCACGGGCGTGACACGCAGGTCACGGGCGTGATAGGCCTGGGTAGCAAATTCTACACTCGTCGATCGTCTTTCTGAGATCGACGATCATCGAAGGGGGTCACCCCCTAGGTCACGGCCGTGACACGTAGGTCACGGGCGTGACAGGCCCAGGTCGCAAATTCTACGCTCGACGATCGTCTTCCTGAGATCGACGATCGTCGAAGGGGGTCACGCCCTAGGTCACGGGCATGATGGGTTGGTCACGGGCGTGACCAACCCGTGACCCGAAATCTTGGTCGATGTATTTATATTCTTGGGCTTCCTAAGATTCTTTCACGATAGACCGACTCCTAGGGGTCTAGCCGGAAATGGAATATTACAAATCCCAATAAACAAAACAAAAATTTCATCCCTGAAATTGAGGTTGAGCCTACGGGGATTTCTACCGAAGAAAGATAAACTTGTAACATCCCATATGGTTTTCCTATTGAGTCGAAGCGAGATTTACTTGTTTGATAAACGAAGGCAATCTCCCCAATAAACAAAAGATTAGCCCCTACTTCCCTATGTATTCCTAGGTTCTCAACTTCCCTTATCTAGTCTTACCGGTTCAATACAAGAAGGTAATTTATAGTATACCAAGAGGTGGTGAGGTATACCTGACTGAACAACTCTGGGTATTTTTGCCTCATCAGGTCCTGCGGTTCCCAGGTGTGCTCCTCCTGACCATGATTCCTCCACAGAACCTTGACTAAGGGGATCTTCTTGCGGAGCAAGATCCGTACTTCTTTGTCATCGATCCAAACCGTCTCCAAGTGAATAGACCGGTCTGAAGCTACCGGCCCTTCGGTGGTCAAAATCTACTGCTTCGGGCGTAGTAGAGCCCTCCTCAGTGAAGAAATGTGGAAGAAGTCGTACAGAGCTGCCAGCTCTGGTGGCAACTCCAGCCTGTAAGCTAGGGCCCCGATCCGCTCCAGGATCCTGTAAGGGCCCATATACCTAGGGCTGAGCTTCTTTCTCCGACCATGCACCCGTGAAACTCCATGCATGGGCCGGATCTTCAAAAACACTTGGTCCCCCACCTGAAACTCCACCTGACGATGCCGGGCATCAAAATACTTAGCTTGTCTGCTCTGCGCCTCTAACATCCTGTCTCTGATCAGTCTCACCTGAGCCTCGGTGTATTCAACAAAATACGATCCCAACGCCTTCGAATCTTCATCCTGAATCCAAGAAAGCGGGGTCTTGCATCTCCTTCCATATAAGGCTTCGTAAGGCGCCATCCTGATGCTGGACTGGTAGATGTTGTTATAGGAGAACTCAACCAGGGGTAAGAGCTTCTCCCATGGTTCCCCGCGGTCCAAAATGCATAGCCTCAAAAGATCTTCCAGCGTCCGATTGGTGCGTTCCATCTGCCCATCCGTCTGGGGATGGAACGCGGTACTGAAGGTCAATCGCGTGCCTAAGTAAGCCTGCATGGATCTCTATTCCCTGGAAGTGAACTCGCCATCCCGATCCGACACGATCGTCTTGGGCACCCCGTGATACCGAACGAACTGCTCCACAAATCTCCGTACTAGTACTCCCACAGAGTCATCCTTCCTGATCGGAATGAATCTGGCCACCTTCCTCAACCGATCGACGATGACCCAAATCGAGTCGTTTCCCGTCCGTGATCGGGGGAGTCCATGAATAAAATCCATCGCGATGTCCTCAAATTTCCACTCCGGCACCGGGAGTGGCTATAGTAATCCAGCGGGGTTCCTGCATTCCGCCTTCACCAACTGGCATGCCTCGCAATGAGTCACGAAGTATGTAATGTCCTTCTTCATCCCTGGCCAAAACATCATCTTCTTCAAGTCTGCCATCATCTTGGTGATCCCCGGGTGTATAGAATATCTGCTACAATGTTCCTCCGCCATGATATCCTCCCAAATCCGGCTGCCTACGGGTATATAGACCCTGCCTCTAAAACATAGCAATCCATCCCTCAGCGAATAATCTCCCGTCGAACCCTCCTCCAAGGCTTGGAATATCGGCTCTGCCCATGCATCTGTCCTCTTCCCGTCCCAGATGCGATCCCGAATATCAACTATGGCAACCATCGATGCCAGATACTCCCTATACAGCTCTGGATCATTCTTGGATACTAGTGTTATCTGCATATCTTTGAATGACCAGAGTAGCTCCATGGACATCAGATGTGGTCCCTTCCCTGAGGTATCTCCTCTCCGACTCAGAGCATCTGCCACCACGTTCGCCTTCCCGGGATGATAGTGCATGGTGTACTAGTAATCCGATAGAAACTCCACCCAACGTCTCTGTCTGATGTTGAGTTCCTTCTGCATGTCCACGTATTTCAAATTTTTGTGATCTGAAAAGATGTCACAGTGAACCCCGTAGAGGTAGTGTCTCCAAATCTTCAGAGATAAGATCACTGCACCCATCTCTAGATCATGCACCGGATAGTTCTTCTCGTGTATCTTCAGCTGTCGGGAGGCGTAGGCTATCACGTGCCCCTTCTTGCATCAGAACGACACCCATCCCCTGGTAGGAGGCGTCCGTGTACACCTGAATCCCTCCCTTCCTGACAGAAGAGCGAGAATGGGAGTCGAGGTAAGCCGACCTTTCAACTCCACGAAGGCCGCCTCACACTGTGGTGTCCAAACGAAAGGGGTCTCCTTCTTCGTCAGGGATGTAAGAGGGAGTGCAATCCGGGAAAATTTCTCGACAAACTTCCGGTAATATCCAGCAAGTCCCAGGAAGCTCCGTACATCCGTGGCTGTCTTCAACGGTGGCCAGTCCCGCACTGCCTGAATCTTGGCCGGGTCTAATGCCAACCCAGCACCACTGATAATATGACCTAAGAAGGCCACCTCCTTTTGCCAAAACTGGCATTTGCTAAACTTCGCGTACATCTGATGCTCCCGTAGCCTCTATAGAGTATATGTCAGGTGTTGTTTATGCTCCTGCTCCGTCCTTGAGTAGATGTGGATGTCGTCAATAAATACGATGATGAATACATCCAGATACTCCTCGAATACTCTGTTCATGAGGCTTGTAAATGTTGAAGGTGCATTTGTCAGCCCGAAGGGCATCACTGTAAACTCGTACAGTCCATACCTACTGTTGAAGGCGGTCTTTGGAATATCCTCCTATCGAATCCGTAGCTGATAGTAACCTGACCTAAAGTCAAGTTTCGAGAAGAAGTGCACGCCCTCAAGTTGATCAAACAACTTGTCAATTCGTGGCAGCGGGTATGTATTCCAGACCGTCAGTCTGTTCAGCGCTCGATAGTCAATACACAAGCAAAGACTTCCGTCCTTCTTCTTGATGAATAGCACCGTGGCTCCCCACGGTGAAGAGCTTGACCGGACAAACCCTTCCTCTACTAGTTCCTGCAACTGACTTCGGAACTCTGTCAACTCTTTTGGGGCCATCTGGTAAGGGGCCCTAGATGGCGGCTTGGCCCCCGACACAAGCTGTATCTGGAAGTCCTGCTCTCGGTGCGGAGGAAGTTTTGGCAGTTTCTCTAGAAAGATGTCAGCAAAATCTTGCACCCCCAGGATGTCTGTAACAGACTCCTTGACTTCCTCCATCTCAAATAGAATCTGATAGACCTCCTCTCCCTGCAGATGGGCCTTAACTTCCTGTACCGAAGATAAGAGTATAAGAGAGGCAGGTCTTATAACTTCAATGATAATGAAAGAGTCCCCGTGTATCACGGTGATCCTCTTCACTTGGCAATCAATCTGGGCATGGTTCCAGTGCAGCCATGCCATGCCCAGGATCAGATCATAGTCCGTCAACTTAAAAATCATTGCTGGAGCCTCGAACGCCTTTCCACCGATTTCTGCCTCCATATTGCAGTAGTCCGAGCTAAGGAGTTCAGATCCATCAGGTAGTCATACCCTCATCTTCGAGCCCGTAAATCGCTTCATGCCTTCCAGTCCTTCTACAAATTTCTCCGACACAAAGGAGTGAGTAGCTCCAGTATTGAAGAGCGTGCGGGCAGGCTTGCCGCTGATGAAGACTATACCTGGGGTGATTAGATGTCTTAGGGTTCTATAACGAGTTTTCTTTCCTTGTTAATCTATCTAGTGTGGTTCTAAGATTTAACAACTGAGAGGTAAATTCTATGAAAATAACGAAGCATTGCAGCATACCTGCTATGACCTGCTCTAGATTCCGAGGCTGCGCCAGGTCCAAAGCATACACCTGCTCCCTTTCCTGTCTACGATCTCCCCCCTGGTATCCACGACCTCGGCCGTATCCTCGACCTCTGTAATACTGAGCTAGTGGGCCACCCTGTGGTGCTGGAGGTGGTGCCCCCCTCATGGGGCAATTCCTCCGGAGGTGCCCAATCTGATGACAATGGAAGCACTCTGGTGGGGGATATGCCATTCCCCCAGGTCTCGGCATCTCCTGCATCCAAAGAGGTTGAGGAGCCAATATCACTTGCTCCTTCGGCTCCTCCCTCTCTTCCTAACGAGGCTGGTCCTATGTCCTTCTCCCCTCTGGTATAGCACCTCGGCGCTGGTCATTTCTGTCTCTCCGGCCCTGATCCTCCGCTTGTCGCTTCCGGCCCTGAGTGGTGTGCCAATCAGCCTCAATCCTCTTTGCCATCTCCAAAATACGGGAGATAGACTTGTTGGATACAAACAACAAAGCCTCCCTCAAGTCCTCCAGCAGGCCCTTATAGAACCTCTTGATGTACCCTGCTTCATCCAGCTGGTAAGAATCTGCATATCGAGCCAAATGGTGGAACTCTCGATGGTACTCCACCACCGTCCGGGTGCCCTGCTTCAGCTGTAAGAACCGCTCCTCCAACTCATCCCTGGCCGATTGCGGAACAAAATGCTCTAGCAGCGCGGCCCTGAAATCTTCCCAGGTAACTTCCGCAACCTCCCTATCGGCAAAAGTTGTGTCCGGCAGCGTCTTCCACCACCTCTTAGCATGGGACTCCAGGCAATAGATAACCAAAGTAACCCTCTCCTCCTAGGGACACTGTATCCCGGTCAGCATCTCATACATAATATCCAACCACTCTTCCGTCCGAACTGTCGACTCTGTTCGCAAGTAGGACGGGGGAGAAAGTCCTCGGAAGATGCTCAACTAGTTGGCCCACGGGTTTGGCTGTGGGACTGGGACCTGCTGGGCCCTTAAAGCCTCCAGAATTTCTATCAGAGTCTGTCCCATGTCTGACTGAAGGAAAGTAGTGGGCACTGGTGGAGGTGGTGCAACATCCTGAGCCTGTTGAACTCCACCTTGTGGCGTAGGGTGTGCTGGAGGCTGCGTAACAAAAACCCATACTAAGAAAACGTTCAGTCTTTAATAAAAGTGGACAATTTATATGTGTTCCCCATATGGGCACACCACTGCTTCCGCTGCTTAGTTGGTCCCCAAACTAAACTCGAGCGGGGGTGACCCAGGGTTAGTGGACTGCTACCTTTTTCAGATCGATGTTTCCTCTGATACCACTTGTAAGACCCCCCCCCTTTTTTTTCTTTTTTAAATACCGGGGTCTTAGGCCAAGAACTGCCACTTTGCGGTGACACCTTCACGCCCTGAAGGGTCATCACCACAAAGCGCCGATTCTGCCGGCCAATTCAATCACAAAAAGGTAGCACAGTAAATGAAAACAAGTAAGTCAACATGTATATCATATATATAGAAATAAAATCTCCACGAAAGGAGTGTCCACAAAATAATATATCAGAGTACTAATGTATGGGCTTAAGCCCGGTACAACATGTCCTCACTACAAGTCACTCGTGCGGAAGCATAAACAAACATCTACTCAAGGTAGAGACTCACGGTCCCGACTGTATGAACTCCGGAGCTAGACAGCCCCATCTCCAAGCGCACCGGTCTCTGGGACTGCTCCCCTGTGCTGGGCTCCGCGATCCCCTAAAATGATGCAGTTCGAAAATTGTTAGTCATAAAAACTAAGCCCTATCATCCCTTACCCCTTCCTCCATGGCTCCTAGGTACTGAGCAGAGAGGAAGAAAGGGAGGACTGATGAGTCCATATTTTATACTTAATTTCGGACTCATCTGGGGCTCATTTGCATGTCTTTGCACTACCATTAAGCGCCATTAGCACTCCTTTTGGTTCACTGCGACATTCCACATCTTGTGCACTTTATTAGCCTATTTCTGTGCGTGTGTGTATTTCCCCTCTTGCTGTGCATTTTATTGATATCCGTGACTGCCATGTTCGACAACCCGTCCAGTTTTCCTGCAGGTTCGGGGATCGTGTGGGCGTCCGGGGTAGGACATTCACCATTTTTTGGCAAAGGAGTCAATGCTCGTGCGTTTTTACCCACGCACGACCATCGACCTCTTTGGCGCATGATCATCGGTCGTGCGCAGTCATGCCCTCTTTTCGAAAGTTCTGTCCTGCCATATCGCACGATCACTGGCTATACCGCGCACGATCATTGCTCGTGCGTTGCCGATCGTGCGCAGTCATGACCTCTTTTGTGCAAGTTCTGCCGCCATATCGTACGGTCACAGGCCATAGCACGCACGACCACTGGTCGTGCGCCTGTGATCATGCGCAGTATTTAATTCTATTTTCTATAAATAGCGCAGGTCTCGCCCTAATTGGAGATCGACGATTTTCTCCGCCGTTTTTCGTCCCCGACGAAGGGTTCCGCCATTTCCCTTCATCTTCCACCATAGGGAGGTGCTCCGGTCAAGCTTTCAACGCCAAATCATCGCTGGAGCTTCCTCTCGGTCTCCTCCTTCATCCTCGAGCTTCAAGGGAGATTTGACCTAGCTTTCTTCACCAAGCTAGGAGGAGCGTGTGCTTTCATCTTCCGCAGCGTGATACGAAGAAGATGGGCCATTGGGAGTGAGTGACAGCCTCCTCTACCCCGGAAGCAGTTGAGGACTGTGTTTGGACTCGGATTGACAACCCGGGATCCCAACCGTGATCCCTCAATAAGGCTTCGGACCCGGTCGATTTCGCACACTCCTCTTAAGTTGTTGTTGTTAGTTTAGTTTCATTTCCATGTATTGATGAAGTATTTTTACACTGATAAACACTTTCACTTATTCATGTCTATGTGAGTTAATGTGATTTTGTTATTTTTTGCTTGAGGTGCGCTATATTCCAACCACCGCCATCATCCTTGCCACACTAGCAATTGCTAGTGGCGTGCGTTGCGAAGAGGTGCTTACGACCCTCATTCCGCCGTTCTCTCCACCTCATCCGCTAGCCTACTCGCTCATCCGCCTAGCGATTCGGTGCATAGCGGCCCAACTAGTCTTCATCCCGCCAAGCGAAGCTTTGCATAACGGCATTGCATAGGAGTAGTTGATAGATTTTTACTTTATTTTCCGCAACCATCAAAACCCCCATTTCATTACCTCCGACCCGAGGACTTCAATCTCAAGTCCTCCTCGAAATTAACTCCACCTTACTGTGTTCCTTGTGAGATTGATACTTGGGAAAACTCGCCCATTTTATATTACTTGTGCGACCAGTTCACTGCCGTGATCTTCTTGCATCAAGTTTTTGGCGCCGTTGCCGGGGAACACAGTCGTGTGAGTTTTTGGAGAGGGAGATTATAGATTGAAGCCCTTTTCCATCTGTTCATTCCATGTTTCATTTTTCTTTGCTTTAGTTTTTATAATTTGTTGCTTATTTTTCTTTATTCCTTTTCTAATTTTGATATTTCAGTAGTAGGTATTCCTTTTTATTTATCTGCTTGTGTGTAGTTAATTTTTGCCTAGAAAATTCTCATGGTGAATATTTTCTTGCTGCACCATGTATTCTTATGCGAATATCCGTTGCCGTTGGTGCGGGGATTATAGGCATAGCAGTGATGAGTGCCCCACTGAAGAATGGGAGCATAATTCTCGTGGTTTAGTGTATGGAGCACCGTTGTCTTATGGTACTTCATATACGGTACCCCAGTCTTATGGTCACTACTCTTCTCCGCCTTCACCTTTTTCATATTCCTCTTCGGTCCCACCTGGACCAAGGACTAATGGAAAATGGTGTTTGTGTTGTCGTAGCACCGACCATGTGTTGAAAGATTGCGCAGAATTTCAGCGCCAGTTGGAGGCGGATGATGAGCCGGATATCCGGATTGTCTCATCCACCTCTCAAAGGGCCGCTCCTTCTGATTCTGATGATATATCCGCAGTACCACCTTGTCTATGGGGGACTGCTGTGGATACACCCATCAGACTTTCTACTGATCGATGTGACGACATCGCGGTACCGTCGCCCTCTATACCTTCTTCCCCTCTTCTTGATTCTCCCCCGGAGGAACCTGCACCTACTTTCTCTGATTTTGTTGTTCCTCCGCTTTCTTTGCAAGAATCATCTACTCCTCTTTTTAGTGAGTTGGTTGATGATGTTGTGCCCTTTGGAGATTGGGAATATGAGGATGCGCCATGGTGCGATGAGGACATTATTCTCTTTAATGGAGAGTATTACGTCTTGGAACATAATGGCGCACCAAGGTGTGTTGATGAGGAGATCCTTTCTGATGAGGAAGCTTCCACTTCCTTGTTGGATGAGGGGATCCAAACCACCACCGAGGACCTCCTATTCTCAGATCCCCATCGTCATGACTCATATGACACCGACGAGGATCATTGTTCGAAGCCTACTGGGAGTGAGACCGGGACCACTCCCCCGATTAGTTCCTTATGTTCTTCGTCTCCTTTATTTCTTGATCCCCTTTCTCTATCTGAGCCTATGCGGGTTGAATCCCCATGGGTGAGCTTGGGTGACGATGAGCCTTGTGCTCAGGCAGACGATGGGTGTTTCAGCTTGTGTGAGGAGTTTCCTACTCCTTTTGCAGTTGAAGCTTCTACCTTCACCTTCGCCCCTAGCGAACTTGCGATGGACGATACCTTGCTAGGCAAGGATTTGTTTTGTGGTGCGATGAGTGAGGGCCAGTGCTCCTCCTCATCTTACTTCCTATTTCCTCTACGTGTGCGTCGCAGGTATTATTATTCAGGTAGAGGGGTAACTGTTCTATCACCGTATCGGTACCCGTTACCGACACAGATATTAGGACAGTTGCATGTGCACTTTTCTTTTCATAGGCCCATTAGCTAGAACTGTATAGAATTTAATAAGTCGTGCTGGGATGACAGTAACCCCAGTAGTTATCTTATATTTTCTGCATTTTCTTTCTTTTTGTATATTTTTCTTTTGTTTTTACGGAGCTCACCCCTGCAGGTATTCATGGAAACTACGCATTGGCGGGGTTGTGATTCTTCGTTTGGCGGGCCTGCTTCTACTTTTCATGCGTCTTCTGGTATGCTCACTAGCTGAGCATTGGGTAACCTCTTCCCTTAGCTCTTTTTGATTTAAATTTCTATATCATTTGATGTGTTGTTTAGTTTAAGTCTGGGGGAGAGTCTGTTTACCTTTTGCACGCACACATTTCATGTGCATACTAGAAGCTTTTGTAGTTTTATTTTATTTAGTTCATTACATCGCACACCACTGCACCCACATGAGCGCGTGCTTAGCTGTTAGCGTGCCGCGTGTTAAACTCATTTCTTTTGTTTGATTTGGAAAAATTATTGTGCTAGTTTAGGATTGCACGATAGAGTAAAATGTTGGCCTTGCTGTGTTCCTAGTCAATTGCTCTCGTTTTGTGTAGAAATATGTGTAGATTTAATTTTTCTGTATGCTTATAGTTTTATATTTTTCTATTTGTCTAAAGACATTTTATTCTACTCAAAAGTTGGTGAATCCGGTGTGAATCAAACGGTAGTGTAGGAATGTGTATAGCCGTCACTAGACTCGTTTTGCTCGAGTCGGGGGGAAGGATTATCTTTCTCGGTGGCTAAGAACTTGCCCCAAGCTACTCTCGAAGCATTGGTGCATGGTTAGTCTAGCGTGAGCGTGATGTAGGCCATCATTTTGGCCCGATTGAGCTTTGTACCGTTCCGAACGTCATATCCTCGCTAAACCCCGTTGTGCCTACCCTTCTTTTGATTCAGCTCCACCATTATTTCACCAAAGCCTCATAGCCGATCCTAGTCGCACACCCAAGTCGAGCTTAGTGTTTTATATTTTCATGTTGAGTTGTGATGTGGTATTATTATTCGTGAAAATATGGAAGTGCGCCCAAGTTTTTATTTGCTGAGATTTTGATAATAAAAAGAAAAAAAATGAATGAAATGTTTGTAAAAAGAAAAGAAAAAAAAATGAAAGAACAAGTTTAATTGAAAATCTTTTTGGAGATGATTTTGATTTGGCGTAGGCGGTGCACACACCCATGTTGTGAAAATTAAGTCTGGGGGTGTGGTGCACCTGGTTATATTGTGGTTTGCTGAGGGATTCTTTTAGGCTAGCTCATTTGGGTTAGGTGTATAGCCATTCTTTTTATCATTGCTTACCTCATCGTAACTCAAGCCCCATAATTCTCCTAAAGTCCTATGGATTTGCGCTTGAGTCTAACTAGTGCCGTTGAGAGAGTGTGAACGGGCAATCGTATGGTCCCCGACATTGGTGGATTCCTTTGGAGGTGATCCTGAGCCCCGATCTTTGGCAAAGCTCACCTTAGTGTCCAGTCTACTTTCTTCCTATGCGTGACCGGATGATTCACCGTGATTCTATTTTTGAGTAGTAATAACTTGTTGATACACATTGTGGAAAATATAAACTATTTTGCATACATAGAAATTTCTTCTATTGTATTTTTATGCATGCGGGCATGCGACTTCGCATGGTACTCTGTTCTGCAATTTCTTTGTTAGCTAGTTCTTTTTTCCTTGTCTGCTTTGGTTGTGTTTGCTCGGGACGCGCAAATAGTTAAGTCTGGGGGTGTGATGAGTCCATATTTTATACTTAATTTCAGACTCATCTGGGGCTCATTTGCATGTCTTTGCACTACCATTCAGCGCCATTAGCACTCCTTTTGGTTCGCTGCGACATTCCACGTCTTGTGCACTTTATTAGCCTATTTTTGTGCGTGTGTGTATTTCCCCTCTTGCTGTGCATTTTATTGATATCCGTGACTGCCATGTTCGACAACCCGTCTAGTTTTCCTGCAGGTTCGGGGATCGTGTGGGCGTCCGGGGTAGGACTTTCACCATTTTTTGGCAAAGGAGTCAATGGTCGTGCTTTTTACCCACGCACGACCATCGACCTATTTGGAGCACGATCATCGGTCGTGCGCAGTCATGCCCTCTTTTCGAAAGTTCTGTCCTGCCATATCGCACGATCACCTGCTATACCGCGCACGATCACTACTCGTGCGTTGCCGATCGTGCGCAGTCATGACCTCTTTTGTGCAAATTCTGCCGCCATATCGCACGGTCACAGGCCATAGCGCGCACGACCACTGGTCGTGTGCCTGTGATCGTGCGCAGTATTTAATTCTATTTTCTATAAATAGCGCAGGTCTCGCCCTAATTGGAGATCGACGATTTTCTCCGCCATTTTTCGTCCCCGACGAAGGGTTCCGCCATTTCCCTTCATCTTCCACCATAGGGAGGTGCTCCGGTCAAGCTTTCAACGCCAAATCATCGCTGGAGCTTCCTCTCGGCCTCCTCCTTCATCCTCGAGCTTCAAGGGAGATTTGACCTAGCTTTCTTCACCAAGCAAGGAGGAGCGTGTGCTTTCATCTTCCGTAGCGTGATACGAAGAAGACAAGCCATTGGGAGTGAGTGACAGCCTCCTCTACCCCGGATGCAGTTGAGGACTGTGTTTGGACTCGGATTGACAACCCGGGATCCCAACCATGATCCCTCAATAAGGCTTCAGACCCGGTCGATTTCACACACTCCTCTTAAGTTATTGTTGTTAGTTTAGTTTCATTTCCATGTATTGATGAAGTATTTTTACATTGTTAAACACTTTCACTTATTCATGTCTTTGTGAGTTATTGTGATTTTGTTATTTTTTGCTTGAGGTGCGCTATATTCCATCCACCGCCATCATCCTTGCCGCACTAGCAATTGCTAGTGGCGTGCGTTGCGAAGAGGTGCTTACGACCCTCATTCTGCCGTTCTCTCCACCTCATCTGCTAGCCTACTCGCCCATCCGCCTAGCGATTCGGTGCATAGTGGCCCGACTAGTCTTCATCCCGCCAAGCAAAGCTTTGCATAGCGGCATTGCATAGGAGTAGTTGATAGATTTTTACTTTATTTTCCGCAACCATCAAAACCCCCATTTCATTACCTCCGACCCGAGGACTTCAATCTCAAGTCCTCCTCAAAATTAACTCCACCTTACTGTGTTCCTTGTGAGATCGATACTTGGGAAAACTCGCCCATTTTATATTACTTGTGTGACCGGTTCACTGCCGTGATCTTCTTCCATCAAGGACATATGGGTGGAGATTAACTCAAAAGAACAGGTGGCAGCAGAACTAATCTAGTAATTCTATAATAAATAATGGAAATAACAAAAAGTAGGAAATGTAACCTTAACTTATGTGCGGAAGCACCTAAGCCAAGGGATCTTCTACAAGGCTCCCATCGTATAAAGTGTCCCATACAACTTATACGTTGGGGTGTCGGTTATCAAACAACAACATATATATTGAATTTAACCTTAATTTATAAACTTGCCCACACAAGCTTATAGACCAAGGGGTTGTTTTGAAAGTCCTAATGTATAAGCGTCCCATTCCACTTATACTTTAGGTGTCAGGGTTAAATGAATCGATTATGCTATGACATGCAAGTGGGTATGATGGAACATGCAAGTGCAACTCACACACCCGACTCTGTGCACACAGACCTTTAGTTACCCCTTTCGGAGCCGTTACCTCCCAAGATACCTCTGTAGTGGCAGACGGAAGCGGTGGGTTGGGCCTCGCCCACCTCTAAACCAGTAAAGCACTACCGGTCAGACCTATCGTATGCCTCAACGCCTTGTGCACGAAGCAGACTCCTGCGTACTCTTGCCGGCTGGCGTACAGGACTTCTGTTGGCGAAGTGCTAACCACACTTGCCGAGTCAGCGTATTGGTGTTAGTGCATCGACCCTCCAATACCGAAGACCCACCACCTTAATTTTCTTTCCTTTTATGCACATGCAAGTTTAGTCGTAATCAAACAAAAACCGAGCCGAAGCTCCCCTGACCATTCTGTCCGTCTCTTAACCAACCGAGCCGAAGCTCCCCGGACCATTCTGTCCATCTTTTAACCAACCGAGCCGAAGATCCCAACCATCTTCCTGTGCTTACGGTGTTTTTGAAATGTGCAACCCTAATTACTAAGTTACTCTTATCAGTTTGTTAATACAGTTTACGTTAACCCAGGACTGCCCCTGGTATTCCCTATGAAGGGCTCTCAAAGGGCACTAGGAACTATGATGGTAGCTGAATCCCATCGTTCCCTTTCGCAAGGCACTTATCTTTATTGGTTGAATTCCCTTACCCATTCCCTTCTCATATTACGATAGACTAACCTAAGGTGATTTTTAACCTTCCTCTCTTTGGGAAAGATGATCTTTCGTCGAACTCGAGCACCTCTTAACTCTTGCCATCACCACTTCTCACTACTCTTCCTATCCCTCTATAGTGAAATCATCCACATAAGTTCATCCAGCTAAAATGACTAACTCCAATAACTATCCCAGATCATGTCCTATTGCAATTTAATAATTTGCTATATGCAGACAACCCTAGACTATATGTCGAACTTGTTAGGAAACGATCCAATACTCATCCAAATGCCCTAACTTATTTACTGGAGATATATCATAACATGATTAGACTATAATTAGAAAATTACCATTTTCCTAATTTATCTAGCATTTAATTAATTTCCTCAAAAATTCCGCGGGCTACCGGTTTGAACATGAACTCCCCTAAGTACTCATGTAAGATGCCCAACAAAATTATTATAAATACTTTGCTATCTCAATATAGTAAATCCAAGGTATCATAATTTTTCTAGCATCAAAAGGGCTAAAAATATTTTAGCAATATTTTCTATCTTCCGTTATTTATAAACAAAGTACAGAGTATATCCATCCAAAAATTATAAATTAATTATTTAATGCAGGTACAATCTTAAAAATAGCATTGACCAAGTTTCATAATTTTATAGCAACAATATCATCCATAATTTATTTTCAAAGCATAAAACCCTTTTTAAAAATTTGTGAAGGAAGTACATGATTTACTCAACTAAAAATTATACAAAAATTTATGAGCAACCATTCAGTCCTAAAACTTTTACTTCCAAGATTTCATTGGGTTTTAATGAACAGAAAGATTCAATTAATTAAAACATCAATTAGGGCCTTAACAATCATTACAAATAAAGTGCTAAAAATAGACATCATAAAATTCCAATAATATTTTCATAGGTTCTACCCGCCCAAAGACTTACTCTACTCGAGTTTCACAGCCTTTAGATAATGTTTAGTGACAGATTGTGCTTAATTAGTATTTTACCTTAAAGCTAAGATTAGGGTTTTGAGGTATCTACCTGTCTCCAAATCCTCCAAGATTCCATCCAGATGATTCTTATCATGCTAACGTCAACTCTAAGGAATTTCAAGGCAATACTAGAGCAATTGCCCCCATGTCCTTCACAACCCTTGCAACCCTCCATTTAGGGTTTGCGTTTGGATCCTAGAGTAAACCAACCCTAAACCTCACCATTTTCTCCAAGTGGGTTATAATAACCCATCTAAGTCAGTGGTCAAAATATCAGCCTCTGTTGAGGTGATTTGATTGTTCTAACCTCTATTGCACTTTTTACTCAAAATGCCTCATTATTGCGTAATTAAGAATAGGTGATTTCCTACCCAAAACTCATCCAAATGAGTTGGAATTTTGTACAGAACTAGGTTTTATAGCCAGGGACCACTCACAAAAATTTGCGAGGGTTTGTAGGTCATTTGACCACTTAAATAAATTACTCTAACTTTATTAAATTAAAAAAAACTTTAGGCAAAGTATCTCCAAAAATTCCCATTTTTGGACAGCCTCTAGGTATAGCTAAGGAAAACCTCCTGCCCAAATTTCAGGTCATTTGGATAAGGGACGAAGCGTGGGCATTCATTTTAGTTCCTTCCCAACTCTAGGTACAACCTCTACTAAAACGGGTGCTGCGGTCAAACCGCTTACCCAAACGAGTTGAAATTAATTTTAAACTAATCTAGACTCGAAGGGCTACAACTTTTGTGACTAGACATTTGTCCTAAATCGGCCTCTAAGTGCCTAGTTTTGCAGCATCAAAATATGCCCATTTAATTTAGCTTTTTTATATAAATTATTTACATAATTTTTTAAATAATAAAAAAGCTTTTACTGTTCATCTTCTACAGAACAGAGAACAGAACTCAGAAATATATATTTCCTATAGATCTTCCGTAATCCATTGCCGACCGTCCGGTCACTTCCCTGGCCAGCCACCACAACCACCACCTCCGTCGAGGCGATGGCTATCAGTCAGCGGTGGTTTGGCCGCCGGAGGTGGCGGTTTCCGGCATACCCGAAAAATGTATTTTTCATGGGTTCTCTATGAAAACTCGAGATAGGTTCGGCTCCGGTTAGCTCGAACTCCTTTCTAAGATCCTAAGATATACCCACAAAAGAAGAAGTAGAGGAGGACCTTGTTCGCGGTTTGGAGGCGAGATGAACGTCAGATTGTCATGACGCGGTGGTGGAATTCCCGAACTTCTCCTACAGCAAGAACAATAATCTGAATCCTTTTGGCCAAAAGTGTAAACCTCTCATCTTGCTCTAAGAAGGCTTTTATAGATCTCCAAATGGGGAGGGGAAAAGGTAAAGCATTCATGGCCATGAATGCTCTCTCTTAATATTATTTCGGTTACGGTGGAGGGAGAGGAAAAGGTGGAAGATGAAATGACTAATCCAGGTGGCGATTTCTTATTGGGTCAACTCTTCCTCATTTTATTAAGTAATTAGAGAAGGAAACGGCCCATAAATACTCTGGTGTAACTTCCCATAATCAGAATTAATTATGTCTTGGGTTACAGAAATTTCCAGCCTGGCTGACGTTTCGGCCTTTGTCACGGGCGTGATACGTAGGTCACGGGCATGACAGGGCTGGGTGGCAAATTCTGAGTTCGCCGATTGTCTACCTGAGATCGATGATCGGCGAAGGGGGTCACGCCTAAGGTCACGGGCGTGACACGTAGCTCACGGGCGTGATAGGCCCGGGTTGCAAATTCTGTGCTCGACGATCGTCTTCCTGAGATCGACGATCATCGAAGGGGGTCACGCCCTAGGTCACGGGCGTGACACGCAGGTCACGGGCGTGACAGGACCGGGTAGCAAATTCTACACTCGCCGATCGTCTTTCTGAGATCGATGATCGTCGAAGGGGGTCACTCCCTAGGTCACGGGCATGACACGTAGGTCACGGATGTGGCAGGCCCGGGTCGCAAATTCTGCGCTCGACGATCATCTTCCATAGATCGACGATCGTCAAAGGGGGTCACACCCTAGGTCACGGGCGTGACGGGTCGGTCACGGGCGTGACCAACCCGTGACCCGAAATCTTGGTCGATGTATTTCAATTCTTGGGCTTCCTAGGATTCTATCACGACAGACCGACTCCTAGGGGTCTAGCCAGAAATGGGATGTTACCGAAAGACCGCTTATAATGTTAATATATGTCGGGGGAGCATGCTAACTAGATACCAAGGACCCAAGCAAATTTGGGTTACTAAGGCAAACTGAATTGTGATTGTAGGTATGCCCAAAGACCACCAAAACTCCTATCTGGTACTTGGACAGTGGATGCTCTCAGCATATGACCGGGACTAGAAGCCTTCTTCAGAATTACTCACCAGTCATGAATGGGCCAAAGGTCATCTTTGGAGGTTCTGACGGAGGAATTACAAAAGGCTATGATATGATTACCAATGGTAGTGTATCCTTTTCGGATGTAGCTTATGTTCAAGGATTGGAACACAATCTCATAAGAATAAGCCAACTCTGCGATAAAGGATACATCGTAGAATTTCATACAGATAAGTGTTTGATAAAATCAGTTGATAATTTTGAAACGATTTTATCAGGCACTCGTAGTAGAAATATCTTTTGTTTGAATTTTATTTGCATAGACTATTTTATACTAGTGTGTCTTTTGGCAAAAGATAGTGCGTCTCTTGGTGACCAATGGAATAAGAGATTAACCCATATTAAATTCAAAACTATTAATAAATTATTTTTTCTAAACTTAGTATATGATGCCCCAAATGTCAAGTGCGCTAAAGATAGACCTTGTCATGGATGTGTGAAAGGCAAGCAAACAAGGACTACTTTTAAAAGCATCATATGCAAAGACTCTAATAGGTGTTTACACCTACTTCATATGGACTTGTTCGGTCCACTAGAAGTTAGAAGTTTTGGAGGTAAGGATTATATGTTGGTTATTGTCGATGACTACTCGCGCTTTGCGTGGGTGTTCTTTCTAAAACAAAAGTCAGATACCTTCGACGTCTTTATAAATTTTGTCAGGCAGTTCCAGAATGAATACAACTATTCCGTAGTCAAAATCAAAAGTGACAATTGAACTGAATTCAAGTCTGGGGCCATGAAAGAATTCTGTGAAAGCCTAGGTATTTTTCATGAGTTTTCCTCTCCTCGTACTCCCCAGAAAAATGGAGTAGCTGAAAGAAGGAACAAAACACTCATAGAGGCCTGCAGGACCATGTTGTGTGATGCCTCACTATTAGAGTACTTGAAGCCGTCAACACTACATGCCACGTGCAAAATCGAGCACTCATAAACAAGAACCATAATAAGACACCTTATGAACTTCTAAAGGGTAGAAAGCTGGTTGTCTCATTGTTTAGAATCTTTGGCTGTAAATGCTTCGTCCTTAACAATGACAAGTATCATACAACTAAATTTAGTGAAAATAGTTTTGAAGGTATTTTCATAAGGTATAATAGCCATAGTAAGGCATATAGGGTATTTAATAAGAAAACCCTGGTTGTAGAAGAATCTATTCATGTTGTATTTGATAAGACGAGCTTGTTGCAAAGCAACTCTTCTAGTGTGTTCATTGAAGATGCAGGTTCAAAGTTGAAAGAACTCAACTTGGATGAGCCGATTGAAGAAAAAGGACAAAAGTTCATCAAGATCACCACTCCAACCCCAATTGTAGAGGTTGATGATCAAGATTAAGAAATCATCCAAGTTGATGAAGTCACTCTTGTAGTTGAAGATACTCTAGATGCAAGGACTCTAGAGAAAAGACATCTGAAGGATCACCCAGTGGAGAAAATCATAGGTGATCCATGGGATGGCGTCAGAACTCGTAGAGATACTACTAATGAGAATTTATATTTAAGTTTTCTATCACAGGTTAAACCAAAGACGTTTGAGGAAGCAAACTCGGACGCATCATGGATTATGGTTATGGAAGAAGAGTTGAATCAGTTTAAGCGCTGTCAAGTCTGTAAACTTGTTCCAAGACCCAAAGATAAGAACGTCATCGGAACCAAGTGGGTCTACAGGAACAAGATGGTCGAGAATGGAACTATCATAAAAAACAAGGCCAAACCCGTCGCCAAAGGATGTCGACAAGAAGAAGGAATTGACTTCGACCAGACGTATGCTCCAGTGGCAAGGCTAGAGGCAAAAAGGTTGTTCTTAGCGTATGCTACACTTAAAGGCTTCACCGTCTATCAGATGGACGTGAAGTTTGCCTTCCTTAATGGTGACATAAAGAAAGTGGTGTATGTGGAATAACCTCTAGGTTTCGTTGATTCTAACTATCCTGATTATGTTTATCTGCTATCTAAAGCTTTATATGGTTTGAAACAAGCTCCTCGAGCTTGGTATGAGACACTGTTTAGCTTTATTCTTGAGAACAAGTTCACAAGGGGAAAGATAGATAAGACATTATTTCTTAGGAAAATAAAAGATAAGATTCTGCTAGTGCAAATATATGTCGACGATATTATTTTTGGCTCTAGTGACAACAACCTCTGTAAAAGGTTTTCAAAACTTATGCAAGGGAAGTTGAAATGAGCAGTATGGGAGAGCTGAAGTATTTCTTAGGACTTCAGGTGAAATAATCTGAAGATGGAATTTTCATCTCTTAGATGAAATTCACCTAGGAGTTGATTAAGAAATTCGGAATGGAGAACATAACCTCCATGAGGACTCCAATGGGTTCAGCTATGTCTCTGGATAAGGATGAGAAAGGAAAAACTTTTGATGAAACCAAGTACAGAAGCATAGTTGGATCCTTGCTCTACATTACTGCTAGTAGACCAGACATAATGTTCTCCACATGTGTCTGTGCTAGATTTCAAGTAAACTGTAAGGAATCTCATTATGTTGCTACAAAGCAGATTTTGAGATACCTTAAAGGTAAACCGAATCTTGGCTTATGGTACCCAAGAAGTAATGATAGCGAACTCATTGGCTTTTCAAAAGCAGACTTTGCAGGTAGTAAAGATGATAGAAAGAGCACTTCCGGGACTTGCCAATTCCTTGGAAGGAGACTCATTTCTTGGATCAGTAAAAAGCAAAATTGTGTCACAATCTCAATGGCCGAGTCACAATATATTTTTTCCAGCAGTTGTTGTGCACAACTGCTTTGGATAAAGAATGAACTGGAAGATTACAATCTAAGAGTCAAAGACATCCCTCTATTTTGCGACTCCTCAAGTGCAATAGCAATAGCCAATAACCCAGTCTCTCATAGCCTGACAAAGCACATAGAGCTAAGATACCACTTCATCCGGGAGCATGTAAAACATGGGGACATAGATCAACAGTATGTCCCAACTGATAGGCAAATTGCAGACATCTTCACGAAGCCGCTGAACGAGACCAAGTTCTCCTTCTTCAAAACTATACTTGGTATGCTAAACAAAGAGGAATTGATAAGGAGGACTCATTTCATAGCTCAAAAATCAAGGATACGTTAAAAAGTTTGAATTTCTCTAAGTTGAACTTCATTTCACGAGATAGGTAATGACTACTCGAGTACTCGGTAAAGACCACTCGAGTACTTCTTTGAATTATCGAAAACTAAGTAAGCCACTCGAGTGCTAACATTCGAGTGCTGAACTTCTTCTCGAGAAGTATAAAGATGCCATTCGAGTACCGTCATACCACCACTCGAGTACCGTCATTCCTTCACTCGAGTAGTAAACTTCCACTCGAGAAATGACCCGACATTTTCTGGATTTCTTTCAAATTTTAATTTACGCAACCCGAAGTTTAATCCGCCATTCTCTAAGGTATGCTTAAGCTTAATTACTCTTAATCATCATTACTAGGGTTATATAAATAGGAAAAATCAGATTTCAAGGTTCTACACGAATTCAAATCCTCTATCTCTCGAAATACTCTTCGTATTCCACCGCTGTGACAGAGCACGCCGTCGTCGCCATCTTCTTCCAGTCTATCTCTCACAGTTCTCTGAAGGATATAGCGCCGTCATCGATGGTCGGGATAGGCAGTGAGTTAGTCGTCGCCGGGATAGAAAAAATTTCAGATGACTTCAGGAATTTGCTCATTCTACTCGACACAGCCGGTCTCACTTTTGTTCTACAGCAGCCGTGTAAGATTTTATTTTCAGAGGTAGAAGAATTTTTCAAGAATGTTAAAGTGAAGAGGAATGGAAATGTTCTTAAATCCAAGATTAAGGGAATCAAGATTAAGCTCAATAAGACCTCGATTTCTCAACTACTTAGAATACCCGTGGTTGATGAGGAAGATGAAGTAACAGAAGAAGATAATGATAGAGCTTATAGTTTCTGTGGAATCTCCACTGAGGTAACTTCCATCATACGGCCAGACCTGAATCCAGATAGCAAGATGTTAGCGGACATAATAGGTAAAGTACTTCTTTGTAGGACAACTTCCATTAGCTTCATTACAATTGATCTTTTTGATATAATGACAGCTATTATTTGTAGAAAGAAATTTCAATTTGGTATGATGATTTTGGACAAGATCAGGGAGAGCATTAAGGCTCCAAATTATGCAAGGATTATCTCTTTAATGTTGCATGATATCAATCCTAAGTTGTTTGATTTCTCCAAAGGAATAACCCTCCACCATATGAAAAA
Source organism: Platanthera zijinensis (assembly GCA_039513925.1). Taxonomy (NCBI): domain Eukaryota; kingdom Viridiplantae; phylum Streptophyta; class Magnoliopsida; order Asparagales; family Orchidaceae; genus Platanthera; species Platanthera zijinensis. Next base: position 77,536,270 of record CM077091.1, read on the forward strand.
GGTATCAATCTCTTCCATTCAGAGGTGGGAATTGAAATTGCAGAATCCTACCCAGGTTGCCCAAGCCCATGAGCAACCAACTACAGAAGACAGGACCCCATCTCCCTCTCTACCTAATGTTGCTGGCACATCTGATGCATTAGCTGAGGGGGAGCCTGCCTCTTCTGTTCAGTAAGTCAGAATGCCTACTACTCCTCCTGATATATCTCTCCATCCATCCACTTTAGAAGAACTCTAGTCAGATACTCAGGTACTAGAGACCATCCACTCTACCACAGAAGATATTTATAAGATGATTGAAGAGCTCAGCTCAGAAGAGACTCTACCCCCCCCCCCCCCCTCCAAAAGGACCAAGCTGCAGAACCATTCAAGGAACCTACTCCAATACAATCACCATCTCCAGAGTCCCATGCTGACTACTCCCCTGCTATAGAGAAAGAACAAGAAGAGACTATATTGATTTCAGATGAGAAAGAATAGAGTCAAGAACCAGTTGAATCTCCCTTGAGGAGGTTGGATTTCACTCTTCCAACAATTCTTGGTGAGGAAGGAGATGTCATGATTCACACTACCAGAGCTCAGATCTCAGTAGTTGTTAAAGAATTTGCTCCTTGGACTGCACCTCCTCCTCTAGTTATTCCTTCTGCTACTCCTTCTGCTTCTGCTCCAGTTACTGCTACTGCTTCTGCTACACCTGCTGCTTCTAATATTCTTGGTAAGATAGAGCAAATGCTGATGGATCAAAGGAAATATTTTGATGATTCACTGAAAGTTGTTCTAGAGAAAGTCACTGCTCTAGAAAAGAAAATGAGCAGATGATTTGATGAGATTCAACATAATACTGATCAACTGAAGCACCTCTTCCAGATAGGTTGGCAAAGCTCTAGATCATATAATTACCATTGTTGGTCAAGTGATGGACCAAGGAATTACTATAGCAAATAATCAGATTCAACTTGAAAAGAAGGCCCAAGAGCACCTTATGAAGATATGTGAAGAGGTGGGCACTTTCAAAGATGTTTCCATAGAGAAGCTAAGTGTAGAAGTCAAAAAGGGGGAGGAACTTGTGAAAGAACATGTTGAAAGTTTGATACTAATGTCAAGACTCTATGGACTGCAAAAATGGATGAAATTAATAAAGCTGTACTAGCCCAGATTCAATATGTGAAATTCCATACTTATGATACTGCTGTATGGGTACACAATCAGATATTCCCAGATTTCCAGGCTGATCCTAATATCATTCCACATCATCTAAACCCTCTTGCAGATGTTCAGCCTGCTCAGATGCCTGCTCATCCTAGCTACCTTTTCTCCTAGGCTTGCAGGGTAAGCTCCTCCTCCTCCAGAATCTTATGCTCAAGTATGGGAATCTTATATACCTCAAGACATACCTGAAATATAGATCCCAAAGAGAAGAAAATGTGGAGATGGAGCTTCTACCAGCAGATCAATTCCAAATCCAGAGGCAGAGAAAAGGAAAGCCCAAGAATTTGCTGAAATCTGGAGCCCAACTTCAAAATCATTGATTCTTGAGACTCTGAAGATAGTAATGGATTGCAATGAAAGCAGGACTAATCACTATAGTTATAATGAATGAGAATTATATGAGAATTCCATGACTAAAAGAAGGATATATGATAGAGAATATGGGAGGAATAATCCAAATGCACCACCAAGACTCCCAAAGTATTATCCCAAGCAATTTAGTTATCAAAGAAGACAACAGGAAAAGCAAGACAGGTAGCATCAGCAACAACAATAACAACACTAAGGCTAAGAATGATCATAGTTATAAGATTGAGGACTGAATCTGTATAGAGCAAAAATCTTGAAATATTTCTATTTATATAAATCTTTAGTTTTGATGATTCTTTCCTTATCTTTAATTTTCATGCATATCATTCTGTATTTAATTTCTATATCTAGTTTTTTTTATTTTTAATATAATTCACCTTAGTGTAGAGGGTTCTGACTTCTATAAATAGGGGGAGATTGTTGGCTATTATATCCACAATAACCTATATTTGTATGAAGTCACCCTTGAACTAAGATGAATTAAGTTGTATTTGATATCCTATTCTAGTTATGTGTTTGCATGACTTATTGCCAAGTGTAGACCAATGTCTGTCTACAGTGGGGTTACCAAACACAGGACCATACGATGTAATCCCTCATTATATGATCTATGGTGTTGACTCATGTGTACCCTCTCTATTGGGATACACTTTATTTTCAAAGCACTAGGTTTGATGAAGGAAGACATACTGCTGTTTGGAATGAAGAAGTAAAATTTTCATAAAGCTGAAAATTTTCTAAGTGTTTTACTTGAGTGGAATTATAGTACTCGAGTAGAAACCTTAGAAGCACTTTAGTTGGTCTTGTCTGAAACTCGAGTAAAGGAAGTGGTTCTCGAGTAGCTTTAATCTAGCTCTCGAGTAGCCAAGCCTAGTACTAGAGTAGACCTTCTCTAATTCTCGAGTGTTCAGCTTTTAGTTCTCAGAAATTTTCTAAGTTAAACACTCGTGTAGTCAAGTCTAGTACTCGAGTAGATGAGCAATTATTTCGAGTGACAGAAGTATAGTTCTCGAGAAGATTCTAACCCCACTCGAGTTGCAATTCCATGTACTCGAGTAGTTCGTTTAGTACTCGAGTAGTCCAGTTTTAGTACTTGAGTGATCGACATTTATTCATGAATTTTCTCTAAGTCAAGTTCTCGAGAAGTTCAGTTTCACCTCTCGAGTAGTATCTCTAGCACTCGAGTGATCTTTACTCCACTCGAGTGACTTAAGGCTCTATCCAGAATTTCCAGAAATACTTCTTCTCGAGTAGTTATTGCTATCCACTCAAGAGCTATTCATAGCACTCGAGTAATATTATCCTTACTCGAGAAATGTTGTCTTTTTTATGATATTTTTCTCCAAGTCTCTGTTAGATCGATTTTTGAATTCTCTGATATGACTGGTCCACGTGGCCATCATTAATGACAAATCTAACCGTTAGGGAGATCCTATAAAAGGTCTTGTCATTATGAATAACCCTAAGCGCGTGATATTCTGTCATTATAAGATTTCTGGATCGGCCGACTTTTTCCAAATCTATAAAAGCCGCCGCTCATCTTGAAGATTGCCAAGGACATTTCCGATCCATATCGACTTACAGATCAAGATATTTTTCAATCTTCATCTTCTCCTTGATCGTGTGAATCCAAGTTTCTCAGAACATATCTAGCCGAGAGTCTTCTTCAACAAATTCTGATAAAGCTGAAAAGATCAAGAAAGAAGACCTAGGGAGAGATTTTCAGATCTGAGAAAAGAATTACTGTTTGTATTTTCAGATTTCATTTTATTATTGTAGGAGATTATTCTCCGAGTGTAGGAGACTCGTTCTCCGAGTTATAGGAAGTTTTCATCTTCCTAGTTTAGATACCTTTTTGGATTGAGTTATAGGAACGTTGTTCTGGTGGTAGGATTGTTTTCAATCCGAGAATAGTGGAGTAGCCGAGTATAGTGCTTTGCTAGATCGGTGAGTAGAAAGTGGACGTACTACAGATTGGGGAACCACTATAACTCTTGGTGTCTTCTGTGTTTGCTTGGTTATTTCTTGTGCTTAGATCGCTAAAGTTTTTATTCCGCAAAAAGACACACAACTCACCTATTCACCCCCTCTAGGTGATTTAGGTAGACAACTTAAACGTTTTTCACATGTCAGAAACTGATTCTTCTTCTTCTTTCTTGAAGTTCTCATACTGAGAGATCAAGTGTGATCTCCTATCTTTCCTTTGATCAGTAGATTGTGCTACCATCCCATTTAGGGAATCCCAGATATCCTTTGCTGAAGTGCATTCAATAACTTTCTGGAAAATGTCCTCAGACATTGTTTATGCAAAAATGTTCATGGCTTTAACATCTGTAATTTTCAGCTTCTTCTGAGCATTAGTCCACTCTGGTGGTGGAACTGCACTTGTGCTTGTTGTTACAGTTGGTGTGGGGGGGGGGGACCTATCAAAATGGAATTATAGATATCTTAATCAATGGAATTCATGTAAAGCCTAATCCTTGCCTTCCAAAGTACAAACTTATTCTGATTGCACACTGGATGTCTGGTTCTTGAATACTCCTTATTTTGTTCCATGATATAAAAGACAAATTAGAGTAAATAGGATCTATCAAAGATCTTTTGATTCAGATGTTAGCCTGTGAAACCAAATAACCTCCCTCTGATTCAGGTATTATTATCAGAGCATTACTGTCTTAATATAATAGAATTTAAAATCAAATTGATAGTCGATCTGAGAAACTGCAGAGAGGAAAAGTCGAACAGAACCTGGAAGGATTTAGTCGAACTCAGGAATGATTTCGTCGACCTGAACTCCAAGTTCATCGAGCTAAGAAATCTCCTTTATTGAGCTGAGCTTCTGATATGAGATCGTTGTTCGTCGATCTCAGCTAGAATTTCGTCGAGCTCAACTTAGTGAAGGAACACTGAGTTCGTCGTTATGATATCGACAATCGTCGAGCTGAGTTCAGCTATCGTCGAACGACTTTTCTGCAATCATTTTAACTGCTTTCCTTTGAAGTCTCTTGTCTCTAAAGTCTTCTGAAGGGTACTGACAGTCTAAGTAGATGCTGCTGATTTTGACTCTAGAAAACCTATGACCCTAGATAATACATGTTGGGTCATTTTAAGCAATCCTAATAGTAGTCCTTGCCCAAATCAAAACTAGGGTTCCAATAATCTCCCCCTATTTGGGTGAGGATACTATTTATAGAGAATAAAGAAACAAAATATATCTATCAGAAATAAAACATTCAGCAGATATATATACAATTGTGCTTAGAAAAATATACAACAATAACAAAATTCAAAATGCATAGGCAAAAAATTAAGAGTCTTTCTTTGAAGTATCTAAAGTAGGTTTTATGAAAACCATTACCCTTTTGGGTCCTTTGCTTCCCTTTGGGTCATCTTCATGTCTTGTGCTCCAAGAATCTTCATAGTTGCAGCTCTGGGCACTACAACTTCTGGATGCAAATTCATATAAGTATTAACATTAAAGATTTTGTACCTAATATTTGTCTAGTTCCTTCTTTTTGTAAGAAGTCATAGTTGAAAATATAGAGGGATCTTTTCCTTACTCCTTCGCCTTTCTTATTTGAGATACAACTATCAGCTCATTAAACATGGCCATTCTATTGTTGGGATCCAATTATGGATCATAAGCAGGAGAGGGTGGTCTCTCTGGACTTGATTCTTCTTTCTGAACATCTTGAACTTTCTACTGGCTTCTTTGACTATCAGACTGCTGGTGTTGTTTTTTCTGTTGGTTTCTAGATTGAGATTCTGACCTTGAAGTTCTTTCTTTGCTGCTATGAGTTGGTCTTGATTGATATGAATAAGAAGCAGACCTTTGAGTTTGAGAAATGTTTCCTACTGATCCTGCTGTTGGAGGAAGAGGAGGAGGAGGTCCTCGATCTCCATGAATTCTTAGGAGGAGAATTATATCTCTTCATCTTTTTCTTCTCTTTTGTTCATTCTTAGAAAGTCTCATCTAGTAGGGAGTATCTGGAGTGAGAGTAATGTTGTGTAGAATATAGTAAGGAGTATCTATTGTTGGATTTGTTATTGGTGCAGCCTTTGCTGGAGTCTTCTTCTTGGTTTTTCTCTTCTTAGATCCAAAATTTTCCGAATCATCAGAATCATCATCATCATTATCAGAATCACTAGCAGGATTATCATATAACTCATCAATTTGCTTAAACAAATCAGCTTGATTTATAGCTTGAACTTTTTGCTCTTTAGGTACGATATCTGTAATGACTTGAGCCTGAACACTTTTACTTTCTGCTTGCATATCTTGAAACATAATTTCATCAATATCTGGCATGGGGGACTCAACCCAAGCATAAGTTGGAGGATAGAAAGCCTTTGGCTCTAAAACATTTACTGATAAATTCTCTGAAGAAATACTAGAGGAAATGTTATAAAAACTATTTATAATTTATTCTAAGACTGAAGAATCAACTGGAGCAGAATTGCAAATAATTGCTTTGGAATAATCAGATACTGTATCAGCTGTATCAAAAAATTGTATATTTTTGCGATAAACTGTATTAAAAGAATGAAGTAATGAATAAATGTTAACTGTGGGATTAATGATGAAATCACCAATAGTGATCATTGCTGTATCAACTGACTCTTCTTCTAAACAAATCATTTCAGTATCATCATCAAGAATTTAAACTATTTCTTCTGCCGGAATTTCGACTGCTGCTATTGCTACTGTTGCTGCTGGAGGAGCTTCTTCATTGGACATCTCCCCCTGCCTAGTTTCAGATAGACCTGAACCCAGGCCCCCAGAAGAAGGGATAGAAGAGCAGGAAGCCAGCTGCACTGTTAGAAGAGGAATAGAAGCAGTGAGAGGGGAAACAACCCCAGCTATGAGCTTCTTCGGAGAGGGAGTGATGAATTGAAGATCATTAGCAATGTAAGAGAAATCTAGATATAGTGGATCAAGAGTAGAAGGGGTATAGGTGGATTTGTGACCATAGTTGGAACATATGGAGAGTGCTTGAGGTAGGTTTAAATGTTGGAAGGTTGGGAATGATGGTGGAATATTTGATGGAGGGATTACATTAGGAAGTTCATTTTGAAGAGGTGATTGTTATGGAGATGGAGATGAGAGTAGATAGGGGATGATAGAAGTTTATCTGGAAGAGTAGAAGTAGATGGAATATCAACAATATGTGATGGTTGAGGTGATTGAGGAGGTGATGGTGTATCCTCAGGAATGTGGATTGGTGATTGTGGTGGAGATGGCGGTTGAGATGGTGAAATAGGAGGGATGGAGGTAGAAGGTGTGTCCTCAATGACTGTGGATGGTTATTGAAGAGGAGGAGATTAAGGATGAGCAAGAGCTTCTTCATGGGTTTGGAGAGTGACTGTTTGAGTCCTGGTGTCCTCTCAATCTATCCAAGAAGAGGAAGCCCTGGAGGGATTTGGGATGACCCTCTCCCATCTGCCAAATAGGGCAGAGGAAAGCCTCTTAGAGGCATTGATAAAGATGGTCTGGGAGACCAACAGTTCTGGCACCTTTGCTTGGAGGAAGATGCCCAAAACTCTTCCAAAACTCACATCCTTCTTACTTATTTTCTTTTTAATCAAATAAAATAGAATACTACTCCAGTTCACTGATTTCTAATTTTCCAGGGCACTCATCAAAAGGAATTGTGCCTAGTAATATGGTCATGGGCAGAGTGCTTGCCCAAGATTACTTTTCCAACCACATCAGCCAAGAACTTGTATTCAACAGTCAAGTTCATTTTCAGAATTTTATTAGGGTTTCCCTGGGAGTGACCCATTACAACTAGCATATCCTCAAACTCATTGCTAGATAATTCAAAATCATCTTCACCATTTACAAAACCAAAATCTTCTGTTAGAATATAAGGGGTAAGAAAAACCTGATGACCAAAGATTGATCCAGAGATGGATGTTTGTTCTGGAAATATTGCTATGAAAACCCATTCTTTGATTTCCTGCACTGGAAGCTTGATTCTTAGGGTCATGAACTATCTCAAGTGAGGGGCCTCAAATAACTGAAGGATGTCTTTGAAGATTTGATCAGAATGCTTGAAAGAATCATTGTCAATGTCAAATCCGGCATCAAAAATCATTCTAGAGAGGGTCATCGCTAAAATCTCCATTACCTGCAAGAACAAAAGATCAAGTGCGAGAGAACTAGAAAGTGCAGGATGGAGTTCGATGAAAGCCTAATTATAGGTTTTTAGAAGATGAAGAAGTGAAATCCATCCAGCAAAAAAGAAAAGCTTCGAACTCAGGTCGATGAAAAAATTCATGAAGAAATAAAAGCGTCGATCTAAGTTTGAAGAGGGGGAAAATAGTTCGTCGTTCTCAGGTCGACGAAAAATTTTCCAGAGCAAAATCATTGATCTTCGTTCGACGAAAAAACTCAAGAAGAGTTTACAGATCGTCGACCTCCGTTCGACAAAAGGTGACCAATTCTTTGACCTCAGACAAAAATCAAACTAAACTTTCTCCATTAATCATACCTAGCTGATTTAAGAAGAACGAATGTTTCTTTTCATCCAATGGTTTGGTGAAGATGTCTCCTCTTTGTAAATCAGTAGAATTAAAAATAAGATTAATTTTATTTTTGTCCACACAATCTCTAATGAAATGATGTCTAATCTCTATATGCTTAGTTCTACTAAGATGCACTGGATTTTGGGCAATTGAAATAGCACTGGTATGATCACAAAATATAATTGAATTATTTAGGTTAAAACCATAATCCAGGAGCTAATTTTTTAATCCACAAAATCTGTGAGCAGCAACTACAAGCTGCCATATATTCAGCTTCAGCTGTTGATGTTGAAACAAATGTTTGTTTTTTGCAAAACCAGGAACAAGCCTATCACCAAGGAACTGACAAGTTCCTAATGTGCTTTTCCTGTCAACTCTCATCCAGCAAAGTCAACATCTAAGAATCCAGATAATTCAAATCCTAACTTTGTTGGATACCAAAGTTCTAGATTAGGACAACCCTTTATATATCTTAAAATCCTTTTTAATAAAATATGGTGAGATTCTTTGGGTTTGACTTGAAATCTAGCATAAATACAAGTAGCAAACATAATATTAGGCCTACTTGCTGTAAGAAACAATAAGGACTCAATAATAGCCCTATATGTTTTCTAATTAACTGGTTTGTCCTATTCATCAGAATCAACTACAGCATTGGAGGGTATGGGTGTTTTCATTGATGAGCCATCAGACATCCCAAATCATTTAATAAGCTCTTTAGCATATTTGGATTGGGATATGAAGATGCCATTAGGGGATTGCTTCATTTGGAGACTAAGGAAGTAGGATAGTTGACCCATGCTACTCATTTAAAAATTTGAGTGCATCAGGTCAGAAAACCATTTGCAAAGTTTGGAATCAGTAGATCCAAATATTATGTCATATACATATATTTGTACTAGTAAAAATTTTGAATTATGATGTCTAATTAATAAAGTCCTATCTATAATGCCTCTAATGAACTTATGCTCTAAAATAAAGCTAGCAAGGTTTCATACGAAGCTCTTGGAGCTTGCATTAGACCATAGAGAGCTTTATGCAACTTAAAGACTTAAGAGGGAAGAGTTGAAGAGATAAAACCTGGTGGTTGTTCAACATACACTTCCTCTTTGAGTTCTCCATTTAGGAATGCACATTTGACATCTATTTGATAGAATTTTAATTTCTTGAATGCTGCATATGCAAGAAATATTCTGATAGACTCCAGCCTTGTAATAGTTGCAAAGGTCTTATCATAGTCAATGCCTTCCTCCTGTGAATAACCTTGGGCTACCAATCTGGCTTTATTCCTCACAATTACTCCTTGTGCATCCAGCTTGTTCCTGAATACCCATTTAGTTCCACTTACTGGATGGTGTTTGGGTCTTGGAACTAAATCCAAAACTCTACATCTTTCAAATTGATTGAGTTCTTCTTGCATTGTAATAATCCAGTGGGGATCTTGCTCTGCATCTTTTAGGGATTGAGGTTCCATCTTAGAAAGAAAGCAAGCATGCATCTGATCATGATTTAATTGATGCCTTGTTTGCACACTAGCTTATATATCTCCAATCACTTGAGATATAGGGTAATCTCTAAGCATGACAAGATCAGTGGGTAGAGTTGGTTCTTCAACCACTTGTGAAATTAATTTCTCTTGTGGAATTTCATTAACCACAACATCTTCAGCATGAATTTCCTGAATTTCATCATCACTGACATCGACAATAATCGATTGAGAAGGATGTTATATATCCTCTTGTGTTAGGATTAAATCATCCATTTTCTTACACAGATTTGGTACCTGCATGTTTTCTATGGTAGAAGAATCCTTCTCCTTGTAAAACATGTTAGTTTCATCAAAAGTTACATGTACATATTCTTCCATTTTTAATGTTGATTTATTATACACCCTATAAGCCTTGCTAACTTAGGAATATCCAAGAAAAATTCCCTCTGTAGCTTTGGCTTCAAACTTTCTAAGATATTTCTTATCATTATTATGAATATAACATATACAACCAAATACTTAAAAATAGTTTATTTGTATTTTCTTCCCTTTAAGTAATTCATAGGGGCTCTTACCCTTAAGCTTATGAATTAGAATTCTATTCAGAACATAGTTTGCTATACTTAATACCGCTGCCCAAAAGGATAGGGGCAAGTGAGCATCTGCAAGTAATGTCCCCGTAGATTCAATCAGAGTTCTATTTTTCCTTTCAGCTACCCCATTTTGTTGAGAAGTTCTAGGAGTAGAAAAACAATGCCTGATACCTTCCTTCTCATAGTATTATTGCATGAGAAGAGATTCAAACTCAGTGTCATGATCACTTTAGATCAATGTAACTTGAGTAGAGTACTCAATTTATATGCTCTTAAGAAAGTCTGTAAGAACTTTAAAGTTATCTGACTTATTTTTCAGAAAGAAAACCCAAGTAAATCTAGAGAAATCATCAATAATCACAAAGGTATATGACTTCCCTCCCAAGATCTGTATTGCAATATGTCCAAAAAGGTCCATATGTAACAAGTACAAGATTCTGGGTGAATCACTTTTATTTATGGATTTAAAACTATTTTAGTTTTCTTGCCTAATTGACAAGCCCTACAAGGTCCTTCCTTCTTATAGGGGCCAAAAGGTAGTCCTCTGACAAGGTTATCTTTATATAATTTAGCTATGGTCCTAAGGTTTACATGTCCTAATCTCCTATGCCATAAATCATTAGCTTTACTAATCTGGTTAAATAAGCAAATTTCTGATTTAGGTTAATTGAAATTAACTAAGTATATGTTTCCTTGTCTAATACCAGTTAAAATAATTTTGTTTTTATCAGAAATAATTGAGCATAGAGATTTATTAAATATTACCTGATAACCTTCATCACATAGTTGGCTGATAGAGATGAGATTATGCTTCAGACCATTTACATATGCTACCTTCTTGAATGTGACTGCTCCAATCTTGACTTTTCAATATCCTTCTGTTTGTCCATAATTGGAGTCTCCAAAAATAACTTTGGGTCCATGCTTTGCCTTGAAGTCACTTAGGTTGGCCTTTGAACCTGTCATATGTTTTGAGCAACAACTATCCAAATACCACTGTTCCTCTATAGTAGGATAGTTCTTTACCTACAAGAAAGCAAGTTAGGTATTTTTGACCTAGGTTACCTTGGGTCTTGATTTCTTTCAAAATAATAACAAGAAATATAAGAAGAATCAGGTTGATCCATATAGCCTAATGGATGATATCTCCTAGGAGGGATTATCCATTGAGTAAAAGGATTAACAAGTTTTGGTTTCTGATTATTAGTTTGATAAAAATTAAAATTTCTTTTTTAAATATTTGAGTTCGACAAATTTAATTGAGTTCGTCGAGCTGAGGTCGATGAAAATTAATGATTTCGTCGATCTCGGTTCACAGAATGATAATACTCATTTTTTGCGTTCCACAATCGTCAATCTCTGTTCGACGAAACTTGTTAATTTCGTCAAGCACCCTTTTTTGAGTAATCATACCCAAATTATGGGTTCAGAGTTCGTTAATCGCTATTCAATAAATAATACTAATTTCATCAATCTCGCTTCGACGAGTTTTATTGAACATGATTTTTCTGTGAATTTTTATTTTTCTTTAATTTAGCCTTATTTAAAACCTCTATTTCATTATTAGTATCTTTTACCTTTTCTTTTCCTTTTAAAGAAATGAATTTGATAGGTTTAGAAAGAATGTTTTTCGGGAAAAGAAGAGGCTGACTGGGTGAAGCTCCCAAGCCTAGTTTTCCATTAAGCCTGGCATTGACTGTACTTGTGATGTTCATCAATTTGATGCTTCTCCCATTCAGGGATTCTTCAAATTCCTTAGCCTCAGATAGTTTAGTTTTCAAAGATATTATTTATTCTGAAGCATTATCTAATTCGTTTTTGAGTTTGATGTTTTCAGAAAATAAGTTTTCTAATTCAATTTGCTTTTGTTTGAGGAGTTTGATTTCCTTCTCAGATTTAATTAAATCATTACATAACAACTTAAATTCAGTTTTAAATTGATTTGAAGTAAAATCAAAAGAAGATATTATATGATCTTCTTCTTATACAGACTTATCTTTTGAGTTGTCAGCTTCTGAATTTGTAACTTCAGAGTGGCTGCATGATGCATTGATTGCCATTAAGCAAACTTCTCTGGCCTTGGCTTCTTCTTCATCCTCACTAGTGCTGGATGAAGATTCTGACTCAGAGTCACTCCATGTCTCATCTACAAATTCTCTCTCTTTCTTCCTATATTTGTTGGAAGAGGATTTGTTTGAGTGCTTTCTGGAGTCTATCTCCTTCTTATTTTCTTTCTTCTTCTCAGGACATTTTGGCAATATGTGTCCAGGTTTCCTAAACCCATAACAGACAATCTCTTTAGTAGGGGTTTTGTCATACCTTGGCTTATCTTCATTTCTGGAAGATCTTCTTCTGAAATCTTTCCTTACCATATTATAAAATCTCTTAGCCAAGAGACTCAATAACTCTTCATTATCAGGAAGAGCTTCCACTTCATCAGATGATTTAAAAGCGCTGCTTTGCTCTTTTCTTCCTGATGATAATTTCCTTTGCTCATCTTCTCTTATTTTGATGAGTTGCTCATAAGACTTGAGCTTGTAAAACAAAGTTTCTGTAGAGATCTCATTTAAGATTTTGGCTTATTTGATTTGCCAGATCCTTAATTCCCATGTGCTAGGGAAGCACATAAAGATCTTATCATTTATCTCTGTAAAAGAGATGTTCTTTTCCAAAGTTTTCAACTCATTTGTTATGAGGCTGAGTCTGTTTTACATGTCAGTAACTTATTCTGCTTCTTCTTTCTTAAAGTTTTCATACTGAGAGATCAAGTTTGATCTCCTATCTTTCCTTTCATCAGTAGATCCTACTACCATCCCATTTAGGGAATCCCAGATATCCTTGGCTGAACTGCATTCAATAACTTTCTGTAAAATTTCATCAGACATTGTTTGTGCCAAAATGTTCTTTGCTTTGGCATCTACAATTTTCAGCTTCTTCTAAGCATCAGTCCACTCATATGGTGGAATTACACTTGTGCTTGTTGTTGTAGTTAATATAGGGGGACCTGCCAAAATGAAATTATAGATATCTTCATCAATGGAATTCATGTAAAGCCTAATCCCTGCCTTCCAAAGTGCAAACTTATTCAGATTGCACACTAGAGGTCTTGTGCTTGAATACTCCTTATTTTGTGCCATGATATAAAAGACAAACTAGAGTAAATAAGATCTATCAAAGATCTTTTGGTTCAGGTGTTAGCCAGTGAAACCAAACAACCTCCCTCTGATACCAATTGGTAGTGAGAGATAGATCTTATCTTTACTCTAGAGGGGGGGGGGGGGTGAATAGAGTAATAAAAATTTATTAACTGGTTTTTATAGCGGATTAAAAGTTAGTGATATATATGAGTATAAAGAGAAAAATCACAACACACAAACAAAAAGTAAAGGCAAAAAAGACGACACAAGGAGTTTATAGTGCTTCCCCAATAAACCTGGGTACATCCACTCTTCTACCACCCTGGTAGGAATCCACTATAGGTTTTTGTTCAGGTTCCCTGCCACCACAACATCTATTTTCTAAGGGAGACCTTGCAACCCTTTGAGCTTTTGATCAAGTGCCCAAAAACCAATCTCAAGTCTTTTGATCAGGTGACTTGTGAACAAAAATGGGCTAACTTTTGAAGGGAGTTAAAAACCCTGTACACATGAAATGGAAAAGTAAAAAAGATATTGTCTTCTCTGTGTTAATTCTCCAAGAAGACTAGTGGACTTGATGTTGTCAAAGCTCCCCCTGAGTTTTATGAATAAGATCAGGAGTGTAAACTTTGCTTCAGGGTGTAGGCCTTAAAAAACATGTTGCTCTTCAAGCTTTTAGACTGATTTTGATTGTTTGTCTCTTGAAATCCTGAAGCAGATGAAGAATACTGAGTCTGTGAGAGCTGTATTGTTCTTCACTGTCTACTAATACTTTTTCACTGATTCACTTCTCTTGTGATTGTTATTTTTTTTATCTGTGCATCTCTATGATCTTTTGAAAGAAAATCACTTTATATATATTCCAGATTCAAAACCATTTGAATTTTAAAATCTTTCCTTTGATATTCTATGCATAAATTCTGGGATTCTGAACGGCTAATATTTGTCTTGAAAGCATTTCCCTAACTGTCTCATTGAATATGGTAGAGTAATAACTCTGCGAAAACCATAATTAATGCTGCCCGGAACGACTATATTTTTGAGAATATTGAGCATTAATTATCAGAGCATTACTGTCTTAATATAATAGAATTTGAAATCAAACTGATAATCTATCTGAGAAACTGCAGAGAGGAAAAGTCGAACATAACCGAGAAGGAGTTAGTCGAACTCAGGAATGATTTCGTCGACCTGAGCTCCATGTTCGTCGAGCTAAGAATTCTCCTTCGTCGAGCTGAGCTTCTAATATGAGATCATAGTTCTTCGATCTCAGCAAGACTTTCGTCGAGCTCAACTCATTGAAGGAACTCTGAGTTCATTGATCTGAGAATGACAATCGTCGAGCTGAGTTCAGCTATCATCGAACTACTTTCCTGCAATCATTTTAACTGCTTTTTCTTTGAAGTCTTCTGTCTATAAAGTCTTCTGAAGGGTACTGATAGTCAAAGTAGATGCTAGTAATTTTGACCCTTGAAAACCTATGACCCTAGACTATACATATTGGGTCATTCTAAGCAATCCTAATAGCAGTCCTTGCCCAAATCCAAACTGGGGTTCCAATAACCAAGAAGAAAGGAAACTCACTGGGGAAATACTTCAGAAAGGAGGAAATTTGTCCCAGAAAAATTCGTTGAGTATCGATCATCCAAAGTTGCCGATTCGACGGATATTCTCTGGATACTCACAGAATCTGACTCGGCTTCCTGCAAACATGTCGAATTTCACTTAGGGCAAAATGTTATCATTTTATATTGGATCCGAAGAGCTGCGAAAATCAGGTACGCGTGATTTCTATGTCAAATTTAAATTATATATATAATTTATATTTAAAGGGGGCACATCACTTCTACATTTCGTCAAAACCATCAACCGTCTCGCCGAAACAGACTCCCGACTTTTTGGCTCCCACAAAACGATCGTTGTTTTCCTCTAGTGAATCCAACGATTTGCTCTCCTTCTTCCTCGATTAGGTCTGTGAACTCCGTCCAAGCCTTAACCGACAGTATAGCAAACCTTTCCAGATGATTTCTTCCAGAGGTGTGATCTCGACCCCCTGTTCTCGCCGATTCTGACAAGTTACAAAAACCCAGTCCAACAGAGAGTTCTTTCCAGATTCTAGTTTTGTCTTTGATTCTCCATGGATCCTAGAAGCACCAGTGATCCTATGTGGGAGGAGAAATAGTTCAAACAGGGTTTGCATCTGCCTTAGATGAATTCAAGAATGTGATCCAGATGCTTGAGACTGCTGGACTATCATTCATCCTAGAACACCCCTGCAAGGTGTGGACAAAGACCTTCTCGAATACTTCTAGAATGCAAATATCCGTCATGAAGATTTTGTAATCAAGAGAAAATTTCATAGAACTTACATTAATGTGAAATCCTCTCACCTCACTCGGCTCTTAAGGCTTCTAGCATGTGGAGAAGCAGATCACCTCAAAGAAGAGGATGTCATAAGGGCTATGTTATTTTGTGGTCTGCCAAGAGGTACAAAGGCCATCAAAAGGAAAGGGATGAATGAAGGAGGTAAACAGCTGTCAGACATCATCAAAAAAGTTCTGCTATGAAAAATTGGATCACACGACTACCTTTGATCAGAAATGTTAAAAATTCTAATAGCAATCATCTGTCGAAAGAGACTGGACTAGAGCATTGTGCTGTTTGAGAAAATCAAAGACGGTCTCCGTACTCCAAACTTTTGGAGGATTATCAGCCTGTACCTGAATCAAATGGATCGACTCAACTATCTTATCAAGGTGGGATAGGAGGATCTTTAGGGAAGGGGGATCCCTAGATTTTCCCATGGAGGAGGTAGAACATGCTCCTGTTGTCAGGATGCCTTATCCACACCCCAGTGAGATTCCTGATAGCTTGAGTGCAGGAATTGAGGGGGAGCCAACAAAAACACATGCCCTTTAGTGTGCCTTCATACACAGTGACATGAGTTCCAAATATAGTTAATCCAGCTCCAGAGTATGTCATAGTCCCAGATGCTCCAGCCACAGAGGTAGAGATAGTGGATCTGCTCTCTGAAGTGGCTTCCATAGGCCTTGCAGCTTTCTCAGAGCTTGTGCCCGCTATTGCTATGGAAGAGGTTGTTGAGGCAGAGGTTCTAGCTCCGTTTGAGCAAGAGGATGCTGATAACATGGATGATGGTGTTGATGTTGAGGATGACTTGGATGATGATGCTCCTACTGATGACCTAACAATTTAGGAGATTGAGGATGCTGCTGATGAGCCCATGGTTGTTGCTGATAAGTCAAAGGTTGATGTTTATGAGCAAGTGCTAATGGAGAACTTGATTGTCCCTCTCCCAGAGGTTATTCCTACTTCAACTTCTAAGGGGGAGGCGACTGAGTCCCTTATCTCTATCTCGATAAAGGTTGACCGATTTATTTGCAACCTAGAGAAGAGACTTGGAAATATTCCCCTGGTGGCTGAGGATTTCGCTACTATATCAGATGAGGAAGGATATATAGCGGAACTTTCTCATGTTCCAGCTACTGAAGAACCTGTTCTATGTTCAAAAGCTCATTTCTCTCCGATAGCTGAGTCCTCCAGTGACTTAGAGTCTCAGGAAGATGTTACTCTACCTGATGATACAGATATTCCATCCTCGAGTTCAGACAGTTCGATGTTGAAAGCCATTGATATGATGTTGGCTAAACAACAATCACAGTTTGAAGCTTTGTTGCAAAAAGTGGTGAAGAGAGTAAAAGCATATGAGAAATACATGTTGGATGGCCTAGCATAGGTCAAAGTTTAGATTAGAAAGTTTGACTCCAAGCTTGATTCTTGGTTCACTCAGGGTGGATAAGCCATTGCATGTATGACGGGCGGCCTGAAGAGCAACTTAGACGTTCTGAAAAATGTGGATAAAATGCCTTTAACATTATTGGTGCGCATAATTGAATGATGACATATTTTGACACCTGTATGGAGAAATATGCAAATGCTATAGCGTTAGAAGCCAAAAATGGGGAGGTTGCCCTAACAACTAAGATCGATGCTGTGGGAACTTCCATGATGGAAAACTTCAAGAGATCAAATGAATTCAGTTATGATAATTGTGCGTGGCTGCATAGTCAGTTGATAGGATTTCATGTACCTGTTATGCCTGTACCAACACATGATGAGGTTCATCCTGCCCAGGATTACTCTCAGTACTGGTCAGATACACAGGATCTTTCCTAGGTCAATGCTGCTGCTGCTGTGATTCTAGAGGCTCAGGTGACTAAAGACTTCCATCCTCCTGTTTACAAGAGAAGAAGATTTGGGGAAGGCCGGTCTGCAGTCAGGTCAGAGCCAGTTAGAGAAGAGTTTAACAGAGAGATGGAGAAAGTGTGGAGTCCAACTTCTAGAGGGATTATACTTGACACCTTCTCCTTGATCGATCTTGGAGGAGAAAAACATCAGCTCTACTATGATCAAGAAAAATGGAACAAGTATAAGCTGGCATGTACAAAGAGAAGGATACACTTCAGGAATAACAGAGATGTTGATCCAATGCATCCAGCCACTCCAAAGTACTTTCCAAAGCCAAGGGCATATTTTAATAGACAACGATTGAAGAGGTAGGGTAGACAGAACTGATCGTCATGTTTTATATTATTTGTTGAGTGTTGTGGGTTTCCCCCCAGAACTATGAACACTATTGAAATATAATATATATATATATATATATATATATATATATATATATATATATATATATATATGATTTCTATGTTGACTGGGAATGCATTTTCCAACTTTAATCTCATTTATCTTTTCAAGTCTTTATGTTTATTATTTGTGATGTGTAATTCACCTTAGGTTGTAGGATTTTGGCTTCTTCAAATAGGGGGAGATTGTTGGGTATTGCATCCACAATAACCCTGATTTGAAGAAGGGTTCCATCAAGCTAAGATGAATTGAGTTTGTATTTGATGCTGCTATTTTAGTTATATTCTTGCAGGTCTATATTTCTAAGTACACACAAATGTCAGGTTACAGTAAGCCAGTAAACACATGACTATACAATGTAATCCATCATTGTGTAGACCAATGTGTTGACTTGCATGTAATCTCTCTATTGGGGTGTACTTGATGGCGTGGCCCCTCCTCCACCATTTGAAGACGATGCTGAAGATGCTGATGATGATCCGGTTGATAAGGCAATACAACTCAAGGACGTGAGGCGGCACGAGGACGCTAACGGAAGGCTACGTTATAACTTCCGCCCGCGGCGTGCTACATCCACTGCAAAGAATTAGCCTTATTTATTTCATTTGGGAAAACTCTATTTCATATTTAGAATATAAAATTATCCCAACTTTAGTGATAATTTTATATTCATTGCATGTTTTATTATTTTTAATTTTGAACAATTTTAATGTTTGTGTGCATTTAGCCATTCGGATGGATGAGATTACATCTCCATCATGAATGGTTAAGGCTTGTTTGTAACTCCTATATAAGGAGGCTTTGTTATAAGATAATTAGAGAAGAAGAAAACCTAATTTTGCCTTGCAAATTTCGGCCAAAGAGAGGAGGCTACACTTAGCCGCCGCCCCCCTCTTTCCCTTGCTTGTGGTGTGAAGCCGCCGGCCCCCCCTTGCTCCCTCCATCTGTTCGGAGCGACTCTGACGCGGCTTCCTTCGGTGCGACTTCGGGAAGAAGGTTGCAAACCCTTCGGTGTGACGCTGGTGGATCCGTGGAGAGAGTGATTCTCCCACCGTTATCTTGTGTGAAAACTTCATCCCGGTTGGGTAAACTCTTTCCTCTTCCTTGTGTGATTCTCTAAGTAGTTGTGGTGGTTTCGCAATCGTTTTCTCCGCAAAGTTAATTTAATCGCTGTAAGTTTTGAATCGAATTCGCCGTTGCTAGGCTTTTTAATTCCGGATCGGGTGGATCCTATTTGCTTGAGCGGATCTTGTCCTATAGCCTTGGTCTTGCTCTCTAAAAGGAGTGGCAACCTTTGTGTTTTCTTGGGGAATATTCCGACTCAAATTTTCGATCATTGTTTTCGAGTCGACCATTCCTCCTTTGTTATTTGCGCTGCATTCTTGTGACGAGAACTATTATGGACGATAGGTGCTGTGTATGTGCGGTAGATCTACGACGTGTAGTGCGTAGGAATGCGTTAGTTTCGTGGAGATCTCTGACTCAGGACGCACCCTACATCTATTGCACTTACTATGATGTTTTGAGCTCTCTTGTCCATAGTGGCTAAGATGATTTCCTCCTTTGTCATTTCTGAAAAATCCTTAGGAGTTTCCTCATTTGCATCTAACACAGAAGTCTTCATTGGAATGTATGGACCTTCTTTCACTGTGATATAAATTCTTGGGTCTGAGGCCTCCATAAACAGCCTAACCCTTTCCTTCCAAATTCCAAAGATTTCTTTTCTGCAGATGGGAAGCTTCATAGATCCCAACTCCTTGTGATTCTCAACTGAACCCATTTTCTTGATTCTTGATTCTGCCTTTAGATCTAACTCAGACTGTTAAGTCTTACTTTGAGTAACCTCCCTCTGATACCACTTGATAGTTTTACTTTCAAGATTACCTAGACACCTAGAGGGGGGGGGTGAATAGGTTCTTATTTTCTTTTCAAACTTAAGGCAGAATGATTAAGTAGTTAAAGACTATTTTCTATGAGTTCTGCAGCTACTTTAGCAATCATAATCACACAATCTAGAACTACACATCACAGATTGCAACAAGTATTTATAGTGGTTCCCCAAGATCTGGGTACATCCACTTTCCCCCTTCGCCTATCTAGCAGTGTGCTAGATTCAGCCAAACTCCCTTCCTTAACTCAGATCCTCAGATCCTACAGCTCAGAATCCAAAATGGATTCCTACAACTCAGAGTGATACCACACTCCTACAGCTCAGGCAATTCAGCCCTACCTCAGTCTTTATTCAAGGCCTACAACTCAGAGATTATCTCTCCTACACTCAGCCTTTATAACATAGGCTTACAACTCAGATCTATATTAATAGATCCTACAAAATTTAGAAAAGAGTTTTATAGAATCTTGCCCTTGTTGAGAGAGAAAGGACAAGACAGCACCTGATCAGCTGATGGATGAAATCAACTGAATCTTAGCTTTCTTCAAAGCTTCTTGAATCTGAACTAGCTGAGTTGATTTCCAAACAGCTTCTTGAGAAACCTGTAACAGCTTCCTTCTTGATCTTCAAATGGCTGGATCCCTCTCTATCCAAGTCCCTTGAAGATACTTCAAAATTCTTGACTGAATTCTACTTAGACAGATTCTGATAGTTCAATCAGAATATCTTCTTAGATCTGCAAAGATCTTCTTCTTATTGTTACTTCTTATTCAGTGTTCAGTTTTCAGTTGTTATTTTCTTTCAGACACTATCCGTCTATTTATAGCCTTCATTCCTGGTAACCGGCTAGTCCGGTTCCTAACAAACTTCTGTCTGTGTCAATCACGTCAGTTAACCTGTTGAGACCCACAGCTGCCAACTCTTCAAACTGCCAAGAAGTCTTTGTTTCTGCCAGAAAGTGTCGAGACAAACTGTCAATAATTGTCGAGACAATTGTTAAAATGTGTCGACATAATTTGATTGAGTGTCGACACAATCCTTTGTGATGTCGACACATATGTCTTGATGTCGACACAGCTTCTTGACATAACTTTTTGAGAATGTATCGACACAGATAGTTGTATGTCGACACAATTACTTCAGCCATAGACTTATTATTGATTCTGCTCAGTGTCGACTCAGTCTCTAAGTGTCGACTTAGCTGTTGTTGACTTCTGCCTCTGTGTGTCGACACAGCCTCCTGGTGTCGACACAGTTGATGTCAACTATATCTTGTGTGTGTCAACACTGCCTCCCGGTGTTGACACAGTTGATGTCGATTATATCTTGTGTGTGTCGACACTGCCTCCTGGTGTCGACACAGTTGATGTCGACTCATTTCCTCTGTGTCGACACAGCCTTCTTGAAGTGTCGACACAATCTTCCTGAAGTGTCGACACATTTTCTTCTGGTGTCAACACATGGACTTAGAAATTTTTCCATACTTTTAACCTGCACATATTCAACTTAAACAACATCAAATACACCTTGATGTATATCATTATGCTAAGTTAGGCTTCTTCAAATCAGGTACATATTTTCCAATGTACCCAACAATCTCCCCCTATTTGGAGAAGTCATAACCCATATTAGCTAATGATATACACCACTTATGATAATAATAAACAAAATGACGATGATGTATATAAGCTTAATATTACAGAAAATATTAACAATCAAAACATTTGCACAGATTCATCACAGAGATAAAAAGATATACACAAAAATTAACTAAAGAGCAAGATTTTGTGTATTATGTCAAAATGATTGTTTACAAAATGTTTAACACTGAATGTTTCACATTACACATTTTTAAACTAAAACTAAGACATCTTAGACTAAGACAGATCAGGCTCCTTTATAACAATCCCTCTTCCAAGTTGTACTTGTGCCTGCACAGAAGGTTCAGTTTCTTCCATGGGCTTTTTGCCTTTAAGATCAGCCTTCACCTGAGCCTCAGTCTTCAGTCTTTATCTCTCAAAATAGTGATACAGCTTGGGAAAGTATTTGCTAGGCTCCACAGCATCAGGAGGTAGCTTTCCCATCTTAGCTTTCCTTCTATACTGAACTATAGCCTCCTGTCTGGATTCATGCTTCTGCCATTCTTGTTCATTGTACCACTTGCCCCTTTCATGGACTTGCTCTTTTACAGCTTTCCAGGCAGTTAGTATGATGTTTCTAGAGGTAGGGCTCCACTGTTCAAAATCAGGTTTTAGTTCAGCTTGCTCCCTAAATCTCTTCTTTGACAGTTGAGCCTCTTGTTGAGCCTTGATTGCAGCTTCAGGCATGTCTACTTTTCCAAGTATAATATTTGAAACCTCCTCTGGAGGACTATACATAGTTTGCACCATCTGATGAATCAAGTCAAAATCTATAGGGGGGTATATGACTTGAGCAACCTCTGGTTGGTTGCCTTCAAGTAGACCTTGTGGCTGAACTCCTGACTCTGCCATATTATCATCATCACAAAGGGGTGGATATCCCAAAGTGGCTCTGACACTGTTAGTGACCCACTTGGCATGTTTTGAGCCAGCAGAAATAAGTACCCTCTCCCCCTTTAGGACTTCTCTTGCTACATGATCTCTGAGATCTTCCTTCTAAAACCTGATCTGACCATCTAGATAATTAATGCCATCTTTGAAGAAGGGTTTCAACTTGTTAAGTTTTGCAGTAATGTCCTTCTGGGAAGTGGTTATGGCTGGCTGAACTGAGTTTAAAGCAGTTTTGAACTTAGTATAATATGCTAGCATTTCAGCTGCCCTAGCTTCAATCAATTTAGTCATGGTTGTTTGAAATTGAGCAAGAATATCTGTGTTAGCAGTTGTCAGATTGTCATTTAGCCATTTCTGATTTTCAAGAATGTATCCTTGATTAATAGATTGAGCATCTATTTCTTTCTTCATTTCCCCTTATTGTTGGGCCAGATATACAACAGCATGTGCCCCTTTTGTAAAACAATCAGTCATTTCTCTTTTATGTTGATTGACTTCAAATCTTATAGACTTTATATCTTGAGCCAGATCAAACTGAAGATTTTTATGATTTTCATCAACATATTTCTCCAAGGCTAATATCTGATTATCTAGCTTCACCTTCAAATCTACCATGAACTTGTTGTAATTAAAATCAGATGGAGATTGGTGAGTTGAAGTCTGTAGAGCCTGCTTGTAGCTATGGCTTCTTCTTTTGAAGACCATGAGCTTCCTTTTCTTTGCCACTCTGGCTTCTGCAGACTCAGATTCTGAAGAGCTTTCAATCTGAACTCTTTCAGGAGGTGAAGGAGGAATATCTGTCTCAGTGACATGTTGATCTTTGTCAACAATCACTTGCTCCCCCTCAATTTCGAGCTCCTTCTCAATTTCTTGCTCCTCCTCAACTCTATCAGTAGCAATTTCAACATCAGGAAACAACTCATCTAGAGTGAATTCCTTTTGTGCCTGAGCAGAAGATGAGTCATCTAGGCCAGCAGTGTGTAAATCTTTTGATAAATCTATTTGTTCTTCCTCTTGCACTTGTTCAGAAATCTGCTTCCCCTACACCTGTTCAGTGTTAGGAATGTCCTGGGCAGAAGAATAAACTTGCTCCCCCTGCACCTGTGCAGGTAAAGATTCATCTTGGACTTGAGTATACTCAGGCTGGTCTTCAGCCTGCTCTCTCACTTGATCTCTTGGAAGTTGTTCAG
The DNA here is from genome assembly GCA_039513925.1 of Platanthera zijinensis. Taxonomy (NCBI): domain Eukaryota; kingdom Viridiplantae; phylum Streptophyta; class Magnoliopsida; order Asparagales; family Orchidaceae; genus Platanthera; species Platanthera zijinensis. The sequence goes on from CM077091.1 coordinate 77,559,872, forward strand.
TACTTTGATCATGACCTAGGGATTTCTCTAGTGTGTCCTGCCTGTCTACATCAGACAACTCTTTGGACAGAACTCTATCCCATCTTGAGAATAATCTCATGTCCATTTTTCTCATGTGATTGATCTTAGTCCCAGGAATTTGTTGCATGACCTCTGGGATGAGTCCAGCCAGATATAGACTCAAAATCCTAGCCAGATTTGGCTTCTTAAGTCCTTCCTTGATTTTATCAAACACAACTGCTGACCAGTCTGTGTTAACCCTGAAGATTATCCTTGTCATGAGGTTAAACATTAAGCCGAAATCCTATCATGGCCGCCAGGTTTACACAAAATCACCTTCCCAACCACTTCAGATAGAAATTTGCCTTGTGGATTCATTCCTTTTCTGTTGATGGCTGCCCCAATTTTGACGATTGGATCCAATCCACACCATTATAGAGCCTCCCTTGTCTTAGAGGCTGGGACCTCTTCTACATTCTCAATGCTTGGTAATTGAAGAATCTTTCTTAAACTCCGTAGAGTAAGTTTCACATTGGTTCCATGAACTGTGGATTTGATCTTGAGTCCAGAAGAATCCACTGATGCTAAAGTGTAAAATTCAAGTACCTCCTTCTTCAAGATTTTTGTGGGTTCAGAAACCAGATATTCCAATCCATTATCAGCAAGATAAGATATCACCTGTTTTATTTCAGGCGTGGCATTGTCAAACGCAGCCATAACCAGCTCATATACCTCATTGACGTTATCCTCAACCTTTGGCACCATTGGAAAGATGAGAAAACTGGAGAGAAGAGAGAGAATGTCAACACAGGGTTTTAGTCTCGAAAACCTTGTGAGCGTGTCGACAGAATACGTTCTTGACCTATTTATACCCTTTAATGAAAGAAGTTCAAAAGTCGGGCAAAAACAGACTAAATGTGTCGACACAGATGAAATGTGTCGACGCAAACTTTTACTGTCTGGACATCAATGTTGACTACTGTGCGTCGACACTAATTGAGGATATGTCGACACAAGAGGGACATAGTAGAGCATCAGAAATTCCGTGTCGACTCTTAGTACAAGTGTCGACACAAAATCTGTAAGTGTCGACACCATTATTCTGGTGAAGTCGACACTACATTTCTGGATTAGTCGACTATTTGACCCTTAAGTGTCGACACAAATTCTCTGTGTCGACACTAATTCTCTGACCAGTCGACATAACTATACTGAGTCGACACTTTATCACTGAAAGTGTCGACACCATTTTACTTAGCCAATTTTTGTTTATTGATATAATAATCAATGGTCAGCATACCAAATTCAATTTTAAATTTATTGAATTTTGTTTCATCCAGTGGCTTAGTAAATACATCTGCAATATGATAATCTATTTTAACAAATTCCAATGAGATGTCTTCTCTTTCTACATGATCTCTAAGAAAATTGTATTTTATTTCTATATGCTTAGTTCTACTATGAGAAACATGATTGTTAGCAATAGAAATAGCACTCTTAGAATCACACAATAAAGGTGTTCTACTTACTTGAATACCATAGTCCTTTAACTGATGCTGAATCCACAATAGCTATGCACAGCAACTTCCAGCAGCAACATATTCAGACTCAGCTGTGGATATTGCCACACTAGTCTGCTTCTTACTACTCCATGATATCAACCTTCCTCCCAAAAATTGACATGTACATGTAGTACTTTTTCTATCTTCTCTACAGCCTGTAAAATCTGCATCTGAATAACCTATTAGTTGAAAATCTCCATTCCTAGGGTACCAAAGGCCTAGATTTGGTGTGCCCTTTAAATATCTCAAAATTCTTTTAACAGTAGTGTAATGAGATTCTTTAGGGCATGCCTGGTACCTAGCACAGTCACATGTAGCATATATAATATCTGGTTCTCTAGCTGTGAGGTATAATAGAGAACCAACTATTCCTCTATACAATGACTCATCTACAGGCTTACCTGTATCATCTTTACATATAGGAATATTTGTTCCCATAGGAGTTTTCATGGTAGAGGAAGATTCCATACCATATTTCTTTATCAACTCTTTGGTGAACTTAGACTGGGATATGGACAAGCCATCAGCAGTCTGTCTTACTTGGAGTCCCAAGAAGAACTTAAGTTCCCCCATACTACTCATTTCAAACTTCCCTTGCATAAGTTTGGCAAACTTCTTGCAAAGGTTGTTCTTTGTAGACCCAAAAATTATGTCATCCACATAGATTTGGACTAAGATTATCTTGACTTTAGACTCCCTAAGGAATAGAGTCTTGTCTATTTTGCCTCTTGAGAATTTGTTCTCAATAAGGAAAGTAGACAGGGTGTCATACCAAGCCCTTGGGGCTTGCTTTAACCCATATAAAGCTTTCCTAAGTCTAAAAACATAATCAGGTTTAAGAGAGTCTACAAAACCTGATGGCTGTTCCACATAGACTTCTTCTTTTAGATCTCCATTCAGAAATGCTGATTTCACATCCATTTGGTATTCCTTGAATCCTTGGTATGCAGTATAGGCAAGAAACATCCTGATTGCCTCCAGTATTGCTACTGGGGCAAATGTCTGATCAAAATCTATTCCCTCTTCCTGCCTATATCCTTTAGCAACCAGTCTTACTTTGTTCTTTACTATTACTCCACTCTCATCCAACTTGTTCCTAAATATCCACTTTGTTCCAATGATGTTGTTGTCTTTTGGTTTAGGAACAAGCTCCCAGACTTTGCAGCTTCTGAATTGATTAAGCTCCTCTTGCATAGCATTAATCCAATGTTGGTATTGGATGGCTTCTTCAAATTTCTTAGGCTCCAATTGAGATAGGAAACTTGACTGAAGGACTGTGCTCAGATTTCTGCTTCTAGTCAACACTCCTTGACTTGGATGGTCTTTAAGATGTCTGATAGCAGGAGGTAGATTTCCTTCTGGTTGATTATTTCCAGTCCCTTCATTATGCTGCACTTCCTGGGAGTCATCAGCTTCTATAGAATCATGTACTCCCCTGGACTGTAGTCAACATTTTCCATCTATTCATTTGCTGTTGTACCTTCTGTAATGGAAAGCTTGTCCATCCTTTTGCTTATACCTGTTGGACTGTATGAACTACAAGGCAACTCACAGTTGATTAATCTTGATTCATCAAACACAACATGTACTGATTCTTCTACAACTTGAGTAGTCAAGTTGAAGACTCTATAGGCCTTACTATTTATGCTGTACCCAACAAATATCCCTTCTTGGGATTTGGCAGCAAACTTAGTTTGATATGACTTGCCATTATTAAGTATATAGCACTTGCAACCAAAGATCCTAAAGTAGGATAGATTTGGTTTTCTACCTTTCATAATTTCATAGGGAGTCTTTTTGCGGCACTTGGTGATAGAAGCCCTATTGATCACATGACATGCAGTGTTTACTGTCTCAGCCCAGAAATATTCTGGAAGAGAGGTGTCACTCAATAGAGTTCTACCTGCTTCAATCAATGTCCTATTCTTTCTTTCAGCAATACCATTTTGCTGAGGTGTTCTAGGTGAGGAGAACTCTTGGAAAATCCCAAAATCTTCACATAATTTTGTCATACTTTCATATTGAAATTCAGTGCCATGGTCACTTCTGATTTTGACCACTGTATTATTTAGTTCATTCTGAATATGTTTCATGAAACTAAGTAAGACACTTGGGATTTCTGATTTTTGTCTCAGAAAAAACACCCATGTATATCTAGAATAGTCATCTACAACGACAAAAGTGTAGACCTTCCTACCTAGACTATGAACTGGCATAGGACCAAAAAGATCCATATGTAAGAGGTATAAGCACCTCACAGAATCCTTGTTTTCAAGACTATGAAAGGAAGATTTTGTCTGCTTGCCCTTTTGACAAGCTGAACATATCCCTTCCTTTATACACTTAACTTGAGGATCATTCCTCACTAATTCTTTGCTGAAGAGTAGGCCAATTGTCTTGAAGTTAAGATGAGCCAACCTCTTGTGCCACTTGATATAATGAGATGCATTATCATCAGCTACAAGACAGATGGGAGAAGCCTTGTTCTCACATACAAAATTAAGACAATAAACATTTCTCTTTCTATACCCAATCAATATGATCTTTTGATCACTTGACCTTTTGATATGACATCCATCCTTAACAAATGAAATTTCATATCCAAGATCACTCAGCTGACTTATGCTAATCAGATTATGTTTCAAACCTTTTACATAAGCCACTTGGGTGATGGTAATTTGGTTTGAAGAAATGTTACCAAACCCTTTGATGATTCCTCTTTCAGATCCACCAAAGATTACTTTAGGTCCATCTTTGACAGATGTGTACTCCTTCAGCAGCCCCTTTGTTCCAGTCATGTGCCTGGAACATCCACTATCAAAGTACCATATAGGGGCATGACAACTTGGACTTTCCTGCAATATAGAATTACTTTCCCTTAGAACCCAAGTAAGTCTTGGGTCCTTGGTTCAGGTTAGCACCATTCATATTAAGACTACCAGCAGCTCTTCTAACTGGTAGACTATTGTTCTTCCTTATATTTGTGTTATGCCAGCAGTCTAAGGCAAAATGGCCTCTCTTGCCACAACACAAACATTCAAACTTGTTGTATCTAGGTCTTGATACACCCTTGACAGAAGAATTTATGTCCAGTGCTGGTGCTGTTGTAGCTTCACCCACAGATTTCTTATAACCATGGGGTTTATGAACATGGGTAGACCTATTGGCATTTACACCCTTGTTTATCTGAACATTAGTCTTAATATGACTATGAATATTCTCAAGATCATATTTGTTAGAAGGCACTTGCACCTTTCTAAACTTAACTGGGACTGAAAGGTTTAGAGGCTGGACAGGAGCTTTGCCTTTTCTTTTGAATTGGGCAGCCCTGGGTTTACCTTTGAAGCCTAATCCTACCTTACCCTTTTGAGCCACAAACTCATCTATTAAAGGTAAGACAGATTTTGGCTTAGAGTAACTAGCCACTAAATCTTTTTCTATTCTTAGTCTGGCCTCCAGACTCTTAATTTGATCATTGTTATATTTGATTGTGCCCATCTGAATATAGGTTATATTTTTCAGTTTGGCAATCTCATTTAACTTTTGATCCATTACTTTTTCAAACTCAGTTGCAGCCACCATAAGATCAGCAATTTCCTGAGCCTGAACTTTGACTAGATTCTTGCTTTTCTTAAGAGCCTGCAACAAGACCCTATATTCATCCATCAACTGATGAATATCACCTTCAGATTCAGATCCATTCACATCACTTGATGTAGATGAATCTGACTCTGAACCAGTACTAAAATAAGAAGAACTAAAAACTTTTTGTACCTTACTAGGACCAGGCTGATCCTGGCATTGGTTATCTTCTAACTCAGCCATCAGACCCATGCATTCCTTATCTTCTTGATCATGAATGGAATCCATTAGTTGCAGAAATTCCTCTTCTTCATTGGCTGCATACAATCCTATGTATGCTTCTGCTTCAGATTCTGACTCAGATATGGACTGATCTGAAAGACTCTTATCCTTCTTTGCAACAAAAGATTTCTCCTTCTTGCCCTTATGTTGAGTCCTTTTTCTGTCTACTAACTCCTTTCTCTTTTCTGGACATTCAGCTACCATATGTCCAGTCTTATTACAGCAATAACAAACAACCTTAGAAGTTATGGCTTTGCTGGGCTTAGTTCTGTTTCTCTCATTTCTTGAGGATTTTCTCTTCTGATAGTACTCATCTACTGGCTGTGATGTGGAGGGCCTGGACTTCCACTGCTTCTATTTCAAGAACTTTTGAAACTGTCTTGTAAAGGCAGTAAAGTCAGTATCTGATTCACTGCTCCCTGATTTCTGACTATCTGAATTTTCTGTTATCTCTTCTGTAGCTTCCTTGAGAGGAGATGAAGACATCCTCCCTTTCTTTCTAGAGGCTTCAACTTTGAAAGCCACAGATCTATGCTCACCTTTTGTACTTCTTTCTTCCTCCTTCCTAGCCATCAATTGCATTTCATATGAAAGCCATTTTCCAAACAAGGTTGGAGGAGAAATATCAGCTAACTTGGCCACTTCTCTAATGGCACATATTTTAGTATCCCAATCCTTTGTTAAAGATTTGAGAAACTTGTCATTCAGCTCATATGTACTGAAGACTCTTCCATAGGACATCAGTTCATTCACAATCCTATAGAATTTCTTATAACACTCAGTTATGCTATCATACTTTCCTTGTCTGAAGCTCTCATATTCATGGTTGAGAATTGATTTCTTGTCTTGTCTTACTTCTTCAAATCCTTCCATATAGACAATCAAGGTGTCCCACATCTCTTTGGAAGTCTTGCAATGTATCAGATTTTGGAAGGTGGAATCATCTATTGCACTTACTATGATGTTTTGAGCTCTCTTGTCCATAGTGGCTAAGATGATTTCCTCCTTTGTCATTTCTGAAAAATCCTTAGGAGTTTCCTCATTTGCATCTAACACAGAAGTCTTCATTGGAATGTATGGACCTTCTTTCACTGTGATATAAATTCTTGGGTCTGAGGCCTCCATAAACAGCCTAACCCTTTCCTTCCAAATTCCAAAGATTTCTTTTCTACAGATGGGAAGCTTCATAGATCCCAACTCCTTGTGATTCTCACCTGAACCCATTTTCTTGATTCTTGATTATGCCTTTAGATCTAACTCAGACTGTTAAGTATTACTTTGAGTAACCTCCCTCTGATACCACTTGATAATTTTACTTTCAAGATTACCTAGACACCTAGAGGGGAGGGGGGTGAATAGTTTCTTATTTTCTTTTCAAACTTAAGGCAGAATGATTAAGTAATTAAAGACTATTTTCTATGAGTTCTGCAGCTACTTTAGCAATCACAATCACACAATCTAGAACTACACATCACAGATTGCAACAAGTATTTATAGTGGTTCCCCAAGATTTGGGTACATCCACTTTCCCCCTTCGCCTATCTAGCAGTGTGCTAGATTCAGCCAAACTCCCTTCCTTAACTCATATCCTCAGATCCTACAGCTCAGAATCCAAAATGGATTCCTACAACTCAGAGTGATACCACACTCCTACAGCTCAGGTAATTCAGCCCTACCTCAGTCTTTATTCAATACCTACAACTCAGATATTATCTCTCCTACACTCAGCCTTTATAACATAGGCTTACAACACAGATCTATATTAATAGATCCTACCGAATTTAGAAAATAGTTTTTTAGAATCTTGCCCTTGTTGAGAGAGAAAGGACAAGACAGCACCTGATCAGCTAATGGATGAAATCAACTGAATCTTAGCTTTCTTCAAAGCTTCTTGAATCTGAACTAGCTGAGTTGATTTCCAAACAGCTTCTTGAGAAACCTGTAACAGCTTCCTTCTTAATCTTCAAACGACTAGATCCCTCTCTATCCAAGTCCCTTGAAGATACTTCAGAATTCTTGACTGAATTCTACTTAGACAGATTCTGATAGTTCAATCAGAATATCTTCTTAGATCTGCAAAGATCTTCTTCTTATTGTTACTTCTTATTCAGTGTTCAGTTGTTGTTTTCTTTCAGACACTATCCGTCTATTTATAGCCTTCATTCCTGGTAACCGGCTGGTCCGGTTCCTAACAAACTTCTGTCTGTGTCAATCACGTCAGTTAACCTGTTGAGACCCACAACTGTCAACTCTTCAAACTGCCAAGGAGTCTTTGTTTCTGCCAGAAAGTTTCGAGACAAACTGTCAATATGTGTCGAGACAATTGTTAAAATGTGTCGACACAATTTGATTGAGTGTCGACACAATCCTTTGTGATGTCGACACATATGTCTTGATGTCGACACAGCTTCTTGACACAACTTTTTGAGAATGTGTCGACATAGATAGTTGTATGTCGACACAATTACTTCAGCCACAGACTTATTGTTGATTCTGCTCAGTGTCGACTCAGTCTCTAAGTGTCGACTTAGCTGTTGTTGACTTCTGCCTCTATGTGTCGACAGAGCCTCCTGGTGTCGACACAGTTGATGTCAACTATATCTTGTGTGTGTCGACACTGCCTCCCGGTGTCGACACAGTTGATGTCGACTATATCTTGTGTGTGTCGACACTGCCTCCTGGTGTCGACACAGTTGATGTCAACTCATTTCCTCTATATCGACACAGTCTTCTTGAAGTGTCGACACAATCTTCCTGAAGTGTCGACACATTTTCTTCTGGTGTCAACACATGGACTTAGAAATTTTTCCATACTTTTAACCTGCACATATTCAACTTAAACAACATCAAAAACACCTTGATGTATATCATTATGCTAAGTTAGGCTTCTTTAAATCAGGTACACATTTTCCAATGTACCCAACAATATCCATAATTTACATGCACGTATACGGGCCACTTTGACTACGCAATATGACTCTTATCAAGCGCACGCAAATTTACACAGGAGAGTATCAAACTTTAAAATTGTCGATCTAGTTTTAGTCCGTTTGGTTCCCGAACGCTTGCCAACTGGCACCGTTAAAAAGTTAGCACCAAAGCGCGCCGGCCATTTTCGGATTGTTAAAAAGTTAGGTGACAACGCTTTCGTTTTGGACTTGCCTGCTGATTGGGGTATCTCCCCCATTTTTAATGTTTCGGATTTAACGATGTTTGTGTCACCACAACAAGAGTTGACTTCTTTGTCGTCTTCTTCTCCCACTCTAAATTCTCATGGGTTGGGGAGTGGTAGTACGGCTGATCTCTCTCCTTCGGTCCCCACAGGTATATCATCGGATGGTAAGTTGCCTTCTTTCCTGCCTACTGCTAATATGTTCCCCAGGTTTCCACGGACGTTTTCCACTCCAGAGATGATACTTGATGCTGAGCCTGTTACCACTGCTGATGGCGACACCCACCGCTTTCTTATCCGTTGGCGAGATTGACCCCCTTCGAATGACTCTTGGGTACTCGAGATAGTGCTGCAAATTTTGGATGCCGCTCTCCTTCACCGCTATTGCTTGGACCACGCAACAGAGATGCGTGGATTTGAGCGGGGGAGGATTGTTGGCGTGGCCCCTCCTCCACCATTTGAATACGATGCTGAAGATGCTGATGATGATCCGGTTGATAAGGCAATACAACTCAAGGACGTGAGGCGGCACGAGGACGCTAACGGAAGGCTACGTTATAACTTCCGCCCGCGGCGTGCTACATCCACTACAAAGAATTAGCCTTATTTATTTCATTTGGGAAAACTCTATTTCATATTTAGAATATAAAATTATCCCATGTTTAGTGATAATTTTATATTCATTGCATGTTTTATTATTTTTAATTTTGAACAATTTTAATGTTTGTGTGCATTTAGCCATTCAGATGGATGAGATTACATCTCCATCATGAATGGTTAAGGCTTGTTTGTAACTCCTATATAAGGAGGCTTTGTTATGAGATAATTAGAGAAGAAGAAAACCTAATTTTGCCTTGCAAATTTCGGCCAAAGAGAGGAGGCTACACTTAGCCGCCGTCCCCTCCTTCCCTTGCTTGTAGTGTGAAGCCGCCGGCCCCCCCTTGCTCCCTCCATCCGTTCGGAGCGACTCCGGCACGGCTTCCTTCGGTGCGACTCCGGGAAGAAGGTTGCAAACCCTTCGGTGTGATGCCGGTGGATCCATGGAGAGAGTGATTCTCCCACCGTTATCTTGTGTGAAAACTTCATCCCGGTTGGGTAAAATCTTTCCTCTTCCTTGTGTGATTCTATAAGTAGTTATGGTTGTTTCGCAATCATTTTCTCCGCAAAGTTAATTTAATCACTGCAAGTTTTGAATCGAATTCGCCGTTGCTAGGCTTTTTAATTCCGGATCGGGTGGATCCTATTTGCTTGAGCGGATCTTGGCGTATAGCCTTGGTCTTGCTCTCTAAAAGGAGTGGCAACCTTTGTGTTTTCTTGGGGAATATTCCGACTCAAATTTTCGATCGTTGTTTTCGAGTCGACCATTCCTCCTTTGTTATTTGCGCTGCGTTCTTGCGACGAGAACTATTATGGGCGATAGGTGCTGTGTAGGTGCGGTAGATCTACGACGTGTAGTGCGTAGGAACGCGTTAGTTTCGTGGAGATCTCCGACTCGGGACGCACCCTACATCAGTACTTCTATCCCAAGTACATGAGAAGGATCAAGGAAGGACAAAGACTTGGATTCAGAAGGACAAAAATTTTTCTAAGCACAATTCGTCGAGTATGGAAGGAATATTCGTCAAATTCGTTGATTACACTCGTTGATACTCGTCAAATTTGTCGTATATACTTTCCATCACTCGTCGAATTCGTCGTATGTACTTAGTGAAAATTATCTAACAATTGGAAAATCCGCCAAGTAAAATTCGCCGAATATCATCGTGTATACTCATCGAAATCGTCGAATGTATCTAACGATACTCATCGAATTTGTCGAATATACTAGACGATACATGCCGAATTCATCGAGTCCATACGACGCTACTTATATGGATTTTCTAAGTCTCATTCATCAAATATTACTTGTCCATACGTCGAGTGTGTCGAGTGAGCTTGTCGATACTCATCGAATTCATCGAGTATACTAGTCGATACTCATCGAATTCATCGAGTATGTACTCTGCTTTGGCGTTGGGTGGATAGCTGGCCTGAGCTGATTTTCACCAAGTCATTTTCGTCGAATATCAATGACCAATCGATGAGTATACTAGCGATACTCGACGATACTCGACGAATTTGACTTAGGTCTTTTTGCGATAGAAATTCAAAATCCAGGCTCGGGTTGCGGCCGCCATGTACAGTGTTTTCGAAGTTTAGTTTTTGGAAATTCTATTTTAGCCTTTGCTTGTTGATGTCCCTATATATATTTAGGGTGAATTACTAATCTTCCCAATCTTGATAATCGTGCTAATTTGCCCTCTCGTTCAAATCAAGAACTTTTCCAAATCGGTTAAATCAGTCGGCTTCCTATACAATACGCGTCTTCTCCGATCGGCCGACTACATCACGTTGCATGATTCAATCTTCATTGATCTCTACGACTGGATTGCATCCATCTGAAGATTTCTATTCCTCCAGATCCATATGATTGAAGATTTAAGATTCAAGGTCTTCAAAGTTTTCTATTTTCCAAGTTCTCCAAAATTTCAAGATCTACCTTTTCGAAGAATGATAAAGTGAAGACTTGTAATCTTTATTATATTGCAATATTCCTTTACATTTGTTGGTGATTTTTCTCCAAGTTGTAGACCGGTTTGTAGATCGAGTTGTAGATCCAGTTGTTGATCGAGTTGTAGGAGAGGTTGTTCTCCGAGCGGTAGGAGCATCGTCTCCGAGATGTAGGAGTTGTGGTTCCAAGGTGTAAGATTTGTGGAAATCTGAGTTTGGTGAAGTAGCCAAATCTAGCCCTTCGTAGTAGATAGACGAGGTGGGAAAGTGGACGTACCCAACTCGGGGAACCACTATAAATCTTGGTGTTTGTGTGCTTATTTTTAAGTAGTTTTAATTCCGTGAAAAGACACAGACATCACATATTCACCCCCTCTAGGTGATTTAGGTAGACGCTAGATACTTTCAGTGCACAGACTTATCTATACTAGTCTCTAGTCCTTGGACGTAAATTGTCCATCACGCTCACTAACAATGCTCTTTGGAATCCCGTGCAACCGCAAAATATTATGAACATACAATTCCACTACCTTCTCCACATTGTCCTCTTTCCAATTCAAAATTAAGTGAGCCACTTTGGTCAAGCGATCCACAATCACCCAAATCACATCATTACCCTGCTACGACCGAGGTAAGTCATGCACAAAATCCATGGAGATCTCATAAAATTTCAACTACGTGGTAGGAAGGGGCTTTTGGAACCCTGAAAGTCTTTAGTTCCAAGGATAGCTAAATCACCTGGGGGGTGAATAAGTTATTGGTCTTTTGTGCTTTATTTTGAGCTTAACTACTTATGTGAGTTATGTGATTAGATTTAAAGTGCTTCCAAGACAATCACACAAATGACACAATAGTTTTATAGTGGTTCCCCAAATTATGGGTACATCCACTTTCCCTCCCACCTATATAACTACTAGTTAGACAAGGCACTTCTCCAATCTCAGCTCCTAAGAGCTTACAACACGATCCCACATGACCACTCAGTGTCCTCCAAGACCTACTGCTCAGGCACAAGGCCCTACAACTTAGTGATCCAATGATCACCTACCTTAGGCTATTAAGCCCTATAACTCAGGCTGGGAAAACAGCCCTTCCCAGATCCACAAAGGATCCTACCTTAGAGAGAATGACTCTCCTACAATCTCAGGAACAAAGGCCCTTCCTCAGATCCAAATCTAGATCATACCTCAGACCCAATGTTCCTACACTCAGAGAGAATGACTCTTTTACCTCAGGGTCAAAAGCCTTACTTCTTAGTGATCAACTGATTACCTACCTCAAATCCAAACTCGATCCTACAACTCAGATTCACACTTGAATCCTACTTCTCAAGCCTAATCCTAACACTCAGTGATAAACTGATCACCTACCTCAGGTCAATAAATGATCTTACACTTAGACAAAAATCCCTACACTCAACCATTATAATATTAGGCTTATAACTCAGATCCAATGGATCCTATAGTGTGTGAGTGGGTGTGGTGTAACTATGACAATAAAGAAATTTCTCTGAGTCTATTCCTTCCTAAGCTAAAATGTCCTCAGCTCTAACTTCTTCACAACAATAAGTATAGATGGAAGTAACTTAGTAGATCTGTTCTGTCTCTACTATACTGAACCACAAGTCCTTTCTTATATTCTTCACAGTTTCAGTAAATAGATCTTCAGGAATGTGTTAGCTGAACTGTGAAGTAACTGCTGTTGGAGCTTTTCCCTTAACAACAACTCAAGCTGAGATACACTCAGTCCTGTCTTGCAGATTGCTGAACCCAGATGTATCAGCTTCTTTTTATTACTCAGAAAGATGACTTCCTGAACTTGCTGTTGAAGGGATTTGATTCTTCAGTGAGTGGATTCTTCAACAACTAACTATCGGTGAGTTACAGACTAACTTGCTTTAGCTTTGGGATCAACACTTTGAACTGGATCTCCAAGCTCTACAATAATGGCTGGTAGGAAGATGAAGTCCAGAAGTATTTTCCAAAAGCTTAACTCTCACTCTTCGAATTCACCCTTTAACAGCTCTTTGAGCGATGGGCCCACACAAGGAGTTGGCCGTTGCACTCTTTCTTTTGCATTAATTATTTTACTGTAGGCAGACAACAACATTTGTCGCGTACTGTAGCTTTCCCGCAACCAGTTTTAATTATGTTGACTTATTGACTTTGCTGATGTCATCATCTATGGACTTAACCAAAAATTAAACATCTGAGTATAGGTGTTGAGTGAACAAGCTTCACTTAAAGCCAAAACACTTGGACAACATTTCCATCTCTTGGTGTTTAGTAAGTGACCTTCACTCAATGCCAAACTACTTAAAAACGTTTTTCTATCATTAGGCGTTGAGTGAGTAAGCTTCACTCAATGCCAAACTGATTAACTGGTGTTCTGTCACTTGGCGTTGAGTGAGTAAGCTTCAATAAACAACATATCACTTAGATTAAATTTCAGTCACTTGGCATTGAGTGAGTAAGCTTCACTCAACGGCAAAACACTTAGCAAATTTTCTGTGTTTGAAAACACTGGCTTTGACTGGATGAGAGTCAGTAAACACTATTGACCTAAGGCATTGAGTGAGTAAGCTTCCTTCAACGCCTGTGGACTTAGTCAAAAATCTACATACAATTTTTGTGGCTTTGACTGACTGAGCTATAATCAATGATTATGAGGTTATGACGTTGAGTGAGTAAACTTTACTCAACTCCTGTGGACTTAGCCACTTTCTTGCTTTGCCAATGCTGAAATGATTTGACTGTCCCCTTCTCTCAATGCCTTTTGGCATCTAGTGTTGAGTGAGCTTGCTTCACTCAACACCTGTGGACTTAGCCACATTTCTTCTAGTTTCTTATTAGGCTTTGACTGCCTTAGCCTGTCTCATAGCTTTTTGCTACATGTCATTAAGTGAGTAGACTTCACTCAATGCCTGTGGACTTATCCACATTTTCAGCTTACCAATTGTTTAGCTTTGACTATGCAAGCTGAACTCAGCGCTATAAGCCATCTAGCGTTGAGTGAATAGACTTCACTCAATGCCTGTGGACTTAGACATTTTTATGTCTTTCCACTAGCATGTCTAGTCATCACCTGACTTGGCCCACTTGAATCAACATGACAATCAATGCATAGGAGATATCCTGCATGCATAGAACTTGTAGCACATGTTCGATTATAGCATATGTATACCATTGTCTATTAGGCCTTCTTCAAATACAAGACATTGGGATCAATGGACCCAACAAACCCGCCCGACCTCTGACACTCATCCTTAACTAAGGCACAAGTCTTGCACCGACTTACATACAAAGCTACATCTCGCTACACCCAGACCACCAAAAGGATTTATTCAAATATAAGTACATCTTTATACTACCCAGGTGTTGGGTCCATTGATCACAATGTCCTAGATTTGAAGAAGGACCGCAAATAAATAGTATACATATAGATACATATAATTTATGCTCAAATTTAATTCTGTGCAAGTTGTATTCTGTTACATTGATTTGGCAGGTTGTCAAGGTCATAATGACTGCTACACCCAAGTTAGGTTGTTGAATAGGTAGAAAACTGGCTATGTCCAGAAGCGTCGAGTGAACTCCCATCACTCAACTCTAGAAGAGCAAAAGCGTTGAAAAAACACATTGCAGTCTAAGTCACATTATTGCTGGCTGGAATTATGGCTAAGGACAGAAGCGTTGAGTGAATAGAGTTCACTCAACACCTACTCACCAAGAATTATGTGTAAGTATAGAAGCGCTGAGTGAAGACTGACCACTCAACGCCTCAACAATAATTCAGCCAAAGTCATAAAGCATTGAGTGTGGAAGCTACACTCAACACCTTCATAAAGGAAAATTCTATTAAGTCCAGATGGGTTGAGTGATGAAGG
Source organism: Platanthera zijinensis (assembly GCA_039513925.1). Lineage (NCBI taxonomy): Eukaryota > Viridiplantae > Streptophyta > Magnoliopsida > Asparagales > Orchidaceae > Platanthera > Platanthera zijinensis. The sequence continues at coordinate 77,574,906 of CM077091.1, forward strand.
CTCACTCAATGCCTTAACAGTTAGACTACAAATACCAAAAGAGCTGAGTGTTGAAGATTCACTCGATCCCTAAAGATGCAGAATTCTACTAAGTATTTCTGCGTTGAGTGACAAGGCCTTACTCAACACCTATATAGATTTTCTCGAACTTGATAAGTCCACAGGCGCTAGAAGATGCTGATGTCATCAAGAATTCAAATGTCGCGGGATATGCATGCTAGAGGACAAAAGGTGCCACATGCCTTCAGTACGACATTTAATGCAAAAGAAGTGTTGCAGTTACAAACTCGGGTTGGTCCATACTGCACAAAGAGCCGTTGGACGGCGGGATAAAAAAGGTTAGTCCCGAATAAGATCAAGAGTGCTTTTTGGTCATCTTCTTCCTTGAGCCTAAGTAAAAGATTTCTGAGAACTTGCTCTCACTGTAAGTCTGTGAACCACAGATAGTTCTTGACTGCTGAAGAAATAATTTACTTGTCTTCAACAGCAAGGTAAGAAATCCCTCTCTGAACAGGAGGAGTTGCAGAACTATCTTCAAGGTGTTGTCCTTCTTCAAGGTCACTACATTCTGCTGTTACTTCAAAGGCTTGAAAGAATAGGGATCTGTAGAAATCTTCCCAGCATAAGCTAAAATTCCCTGAAGATCTATTCTTGGTGCTCGGAGAAGTTAGGGCTGAGCTAACTCAGTCTAGGAAGAAGGCTCAGAGGACACTTTCTCTGGAGCCAATCATCAACAACAACTTTCTCTTTCTATAGGATCTTGATTGATCTGAGTTGTAAGCTTGAAATATAAAGGCTGAGTGGAAAGATTCTGGTGTGAATATGAGGTAGGGCTTCTGTACCTAAGGTAGGATCTGAGTCAGATATGAGGTAGGAGAGCTATATTCTCTTTGTGAAGGGATATACTTCTAGCCTGAGTTGTATGACATCTTGTTGTTCTTGAGGTAGGTGATTTGAAGGATCACTGAGCTGTAGGACTAGAGTTTACTCTGAGTAAGTAGGGTTGTGCCTTAGGTAGGACTTGAAGGAAATATGAGAGATCTCGAGGGATCTTAGTTGTAAGCTCTTTGAGCTGAGTTTGGATAAGATTGTCTTGTCTAACACACTATTAGAAAGGTGGGAGGGACAGTGGATGTACCCATACCTTGGGGAACCATTATAAATCTTGGTGTGTTGTTTCTTATTCTTATAAGCTAACACAATAACTGAACACTCATCACACCTCAAATCAAAAAATAGTCATAAAGACTCGGAAAACAATTCACCCCCTCTAAGTATATAGCTACTATTAAAATAATGAATTTAAAGTGGTATTAGAGGGAGGTTGTTGATCCAGTTGTCCAGAACTGCCCCGCTCTAGTTCGGCATAAGAGGAATACGTCAAGTCCTACCACTGGGTAACAACCCAAGAAACCCACCCATGACCACACCCATTATCAGTGCGGTGGGATGTTGACACGGAGTCTCGAACCCAGCCCCATTGATAAATCCCTTTCCTAACAGCAACTATCACCAACTAAGCCACTTTTTATAACATCCCTCAAGCAACTAGACCCCTAGGAGTGGTTTTTATTGGATCAAGCACATACCCAACTGTTCCAAAAGCCTGAAATATTGTAAAGGGTGCTACTTAATTTCTTAAATAAGTAGCAGAGCGCCACGAGTTAATTGAAGGAATGCCGGATCAAACAATCCCCCCCGGCGTCCAGCACAACCCATCGGCTCAGAGGTAGGGTTACCACATAGCCCACATGGCTCAGAGGTGGAGTTACAACATGTACACGGTTGTTTGACCCACTGGACCCATACAGGTAGAAGGAAAAAATCGATATTTAATAGCATCCCCCAGGTCTTGAACCCATGAACTCCTCTGATACCAAATGTAGGATCAAGTGCATACCCAACTATTCCAAAAGCCCGGACTGTTGTAAAGGGCGCTACTTAATTTCTTAAATAAGTAGTAGAGCACCACGGGTCAAGTGAAGGAATGCTGGACCCAACAGTTTTGTCATGACTAGGTCATGATAAAACCCTAGAAAGCCCAAAAAAACCAAGTGAACAAGGCTCAAGGTGAAAATCACCTTGGTCTGCAGGTAGTAGAATCCCAAGTACAATCCTAGGCATGACGTTAGGGTTTTAACTTGGTTCCATGATCCCATCATGGCACCTCTAACCCTAAGGGAGGCCAATATGTGGCGACGGACCCATTGGGGTCAACCAAAAGAGGCCAAGATTACTCAAGTCCAGGAGGTATTGAGTGAGTCTACAAGACTCGATGAGTAGATCAGGTATCTAATTAGACAGGTTTCTGTCTCAGGCGTTGAGTGCGTGGAGTGCACTCAACGCAATGGGCTGAATGGAGTTGAGTGCATTGAGTGCATTCAACACTATCTTACTTAGGAAGAATCTTGGGCTCAGGCGTTGAGTGCATCAAGTGCACTCAACGTCATAGGTTGAATGGCGTTGAGTGCGTTGAGTGCACTAAACGCCATCTTACATAGAAATAATTTGAAGTTCGGGCGTTGAGTGCGTTGAGTCCACTCAACGCCATGGGCTGAATGGCATTAAGTGCGTTGAGGGCACTCAACGCCATCTTTAAACGATTTTCTGGCTTTATGGCGTTGAGTGAGTTGAGCTCACTCAACGCCATAGACTTAATGGCGTCGAGTGAGATGAGCTCACTCAACGCCATTGTACTTGGAGGATTTTCTGGAATTATGACGTTGAGTGTGTTAAGCTCACTCAACGCCATAGACTGAATGGCGTCGAGTGAGCTCATGAGCTGAGCTCACTCAACGCCATTGTACTTAGAGGATTTTCTGGAATTATGGTGTTGAGTGAGTTTAGCTCACTCAACGCCATTATACTTGGAGGATTTTCTGGAATTATGGCATTGAGTGAGTTGAGCTCACTGAACGCCATAGACTGAATTGCGTCGAGTGAAAAGCTCACTCAACGTCATTTTACTTGGAATATTTTCTGGAATTATGGTGTTGAGTGAGTTGAGCTCACTCAACGCCATAGACTGAATGATGTCGAGTTAGCTGAGCTGAGCTGAGCTCACTCAACTCCATTGTACTTGGAAAAAATTTCTGGAATTATGGCGTTTAGTGAGTTGAGCTCACTCAACGCCATAGACTAAATGGCGTTGAGTGAGCTCAGCTCAACGCCATTGTACTTGGAAAAATTTCTGGAATTTTGGCTTTTAGTGAGTTGAGCTCACTCAATGCCATAGACTGAATGGCGTCGAGTTGGCTGAGCTCACTCAATGCCATTGTACTTAGAAAATTCCTAGTGATTTTTGGCGTTGAGTGTGGAGACTTGTCTCAACGCTTTTGCCTTTGAGAAATTTTCGGCCTGTTTGCTGGTTCGACTGAACCGGACCTTTTCGGTAATTGTGCCAAGATGAATTAATTTGCTGGTTCTTTTATTAAGACTTATTTAAAAATAATAAGCGGTCAAATGGAAAAATGCCACGTGGCAGTCGGTTTGGCCCGAATTCCATATTAATGGAAAGAGAGAAAGAGAGTGCGTAAATGCCATGCATGGCCTGGAAGGCCAAGGGCCCACACTTATTGCAGAAATCACCTCCATCGGTCAGTAAGATGAGGGCCGAGAGTCTTTCTGGCCATAACCGCAACTAGTGGAGGAGACTTGCAGTTACCGAATAGCTCTTCATGGAGCATTAATGGCCACCGCCAGCTAGCCCCTCCCCTCCCCCATTTTTATCTTTTTTAAAAGACTCACTGGACTTAGAGGAGCTTTTCCACACACAAACCTGAAGGATCCGGGAGCCGAGGAAGAAAGCTGAGTCATTACAGAAACCGAGCACCGCCACCACCACCAATGGCTTCCCGGCGATTGACACGTCTCAAGGCCGCGAGCAAGGTCCTCCTCTACTCCTTCTTATATGGGTAGATCTTAGGAGTATTTTAGGTTGAGCATCGAGCTCAGTTGATCCCAATCGGATGAATCTTTTCCATGTATTTTATGTGAAAATGGTGTTCAGGTTAGCTGAAAACTTCCCATCCGGCGGCCGTGCTGCCGCCGGCGATTGCCCCCACCTCAACGAAGGTGGTGGCGGTGGTGGCCGGCCGGGGAGGGGGATGGGTGGCCGGGAAATAAGCTCGTGATAGGCTCCAAGTCGGGTGAATCCTGGCCTTTGGCTGGAGGAAGAAGAAAGCCAGGAGTCCCACGATTGTGCTTTAAGATGTGTGCTGGTGATATTATATTAATTCCTAATTTGAGTTTTCTGTCTCCTAATAACAGTCACCTTGAAATAAATATGAAAAATACTTAGAGGCTCTATATGAGGAAATGGTCAACATATAATTTGTATCCCTATGGGTCCACTTTATTTTAAAATTGATTTGGGACAATTTGGTCAACTGGTTTGACCAGGGAACCCATTTGGGTGGGGTCTATACCTAGGGCTGGACATGAATTAAAATGAGTGCCCCCACTTCATCCCTTGTCCAAATGAATTGAAATTTGGACAGGGAGTCACCCTTATCTATTTATAGGTCCTGCCCAAAAATGAGAATTTGTGGTGATAATATTCTTATAGTTTTTGTAATTATTTAATAAACCATGATTAAATTAATTAAGGAACCTAATGACATCCAAACACTGCCAAATTTTGGTGAGTGGTCCCTAGGTTCATCATGAGGCTCAATATAATTTTTAATCTCATTTTGAGTTGTTTTAGATTGGAAATGAACAAACCCGAGCTTTGTCCTATTAAGGGGTTTTTAGGTCAAAAGTGCACTTGAGGTTTGAATGGTCAAATCACCTCAACAGAGGTTGGGATTTTGACCACTGACTTGGCATAACTTTTAACACCCTCCCATAGAAGATGGAGTGGATTGGGCTATATTTGCCCTAGGATCCAAGACAAAACCCTAAGGATGGTTTTGGGTTTCTTGTGAAGGGCATGTGGTCAAATGACCTTGAATTGATTTGAAATTTGGTGGAGGGTACTCTAGGGTAGTTAGAGTCCTCTAGTAGAAATCTTAATGGATTTAGGAGTTGTTAAACCCCTCAAAACCCTAACCCTAGTCTAGGGCACAACCCTTGTGTGGGTAGGATAAGCCACCAAAACTTAATGAAAAGTCATGAAACTTGGGTAGCATGGACTCAGAGTTAGTTAGAACCTCTGATGAATTTATTGGTAATTTATGAGCAAAAATATTAGCACCCCCTTTGTTGTAAATGAAATTGCCCTTAATGGTTTTCTATTTATTTTGATCACACTATTCAATAGGAATCTATGAAATTTGGGCAGAAGATATTTTAGGTCAATTTACTTATACTTGAATTTAATTATAAATTTTAGTGGTATAATTTCAGTACTTCCTTCACAAGCTTAAAAAAGTGCAATTATGATCAATAAATTATCCAGAGCTTATTACATGTTGGAAAATTATGAAACTTGATTTGTAGTGGTATTAGATTAATATCTTTCTGAAGAAAGTAATTCATAATTTTTTAAATGCTTGTGTGCAGTTCTTTCTTTACAAATCCATGAATTTAAGAACTTGATCAATAAATTATTTAGAGCTCATTATAAGTTGGAGAATTGTGAAACTTGGTCAGTAGTATGGTTAGCTCAGTTCTTACATAGGGAAATTAATTCACAATTTTTTGTTGAATATTTTCTTTACTTACTTCATTAACGCATTAAAATTGGACATGTTTTAAAATCTTTAGAGTTCTTATTTACTGGAAAGAAATTGATAGACCTTGGATTTACAGTAATAATGATATCTAGTTTTTATCATGATTTTGCGAAGCATATTGTATTACTAATTAGGGTACATCATGTTCAAACTTGGGTCTTGGATTACTTAGGAAAAATTAGTTAAATTATTAATTAAGTAGAAAATTATGAAATTTTGGATATAGGCTAATCATGACATGGTAGACCCCCAATAATTATTATAGGGATACTGGATGATAATTTAGAGTACCTCCTATCATGTACATCATGTAGCGTAGGATTGTTTGTCTTTAGCAAAATTACTGAAAGCCTGCTAGTATAGAATTCAGGCTTATGGGATGGAGTTAGTTGATTGATGATTGGATAAACGAGTTGGAGTTCACCTTTGGAGGATAGGAGGGGTAGAATGTGAGATTGGCTAGTTTTAAGTGGTGTCCGGGATCGACGAAAGATCATCTTTCCCGTGAAAAGGAATAGTTAAATCACTCTAGGTTAGATTCAGAATAATGTTAAAAGGGATCGGGTATTGGGTATTAACCAATAATAATAAGTGCCTTGCAAAAGGGAGCTTTTGGCTTCAACCCATCGTAATTCCTAGTGCCCTTTGAGAGCCCTTCACGGGGTATACCGGGGGCAGTCCTGGGCTAACCTTAAATGTAGGTAAAACTTAATTACTAGAGTAACTAGCATAATTAGGGGTTCACTTTCACTCACCTCGATGTCTCTGGATGTTAGGATAGTTCACACGGGCTGTAGGCCCGAGGGGATTTTGGTGATGGGCAGGTTTGCTCGGTGAGCTTTAGCTCGGTTGTTGGATGTGACTGACGGGATAGTCCGGGGATCTTAGGCTCGGTTGGTGGATGAGACAGACGGGATAGTCCGAGGAGATTGGGCTCGGTGATTGGATTCATAACTATTGCATGTGCATAAAAGGAAAGGTGGCGGTTCTTCGGTATTGGAGGGTCGATGCACCGATGCCAATACGTTGACTATGCAAGTATGGTTTAACACTTCGCCAAATTAAGTCCGGTGCGTAAGCCGGCAAGAGTACGCAGGAGTCCTCTTTGTGCACCAGTGTTGAGGCATACAATAGGTCTGACCGGTAGTGCAATTACGTGTTTAGAGGGGGCTGAGGCCTAACCCACCGCTTTCGTTGTCCACTACGGAGGTATCCTGGAAGGTTCAGCTCCAGACAGGGGGAACTAAAGGTCTGTGTACACAGAGTTGAGTGGGTGAGTTACACTTGCATATTCACATCATAACATAATTGCATGTCATAGCATAACCATTGCATATAATAATGACACCTATTATATAAGGTGGTATGGGACGCTTTATACAATAGGCCCTGCAAAATGACCCCTTGGTTTATAAGTTCGTGCGAGCGTGCTTATAAGTTAAGGTTTTTATTCAGTAAATATATATGTATGCTTGCTAGAAAACTGACACCCTATCGTATAAATTGGTAAGGGACTATTTATACGATAAGAGCCTTGCAAAAGATCCCTTGGCTTATGTGCTTTCATATAAGCTAAGGTTACTTGTTCTTGAGTAGTTTTCCTTACTTTATTTATTGCTATATATATACATGCTCTTAAAACTGCTAGTCTAGTTCCGTTGTCACCTACTTTTGCTATTCTCCACTATCATGTCCTCTCCTTTCTTCCTCCCCACTCGGTGCCTAGGAGCCATAGGGCAAGGGGCGGGGGATGATAGGGCTTAGTATTTTAGACTAATGGTTTTCGAACCACATTATTTTAGGGGACTGTGGAGCCTAACATGGAGGAGCAACCCTGGAGATCAGCACGCTTAGAGATGGGGCAGTCTAGTATCGGAGTTCACACAGCTAGGACTGTGAGTCCCAATCATTAGTATTTTATTATTTTTGCTTCCACTTGAGAGACTCTTGTAGTGAGGATTTTGATATACTGGGCATGGGCTCTATTTTTAGTACTTTATTATTAATGTGGACTCTCCCTTCGTGGAGATATTTACTATATATGTGATTCTTGTGGACTTACTTTTATTATTTTGTTACTATCTTGTGATCGAATCGGTCGACAGGATCGGCGTTTTGTAGTGGCGACCTTCCTGGGTGTAAAGGTGTCATCGCAAAGCAGTGGTTCTGGGCCTAAGGCCCAGGTTTTTGAAAAGAAAAGGTGGGGGGGGCATCTTATAAGTGGTATCAGAGGAGACCTCGATCGAAAAGTAGTAGTCCACAACCCCCGGGTCACCCCCGCATGAGTTTAGTTTGGGGACAAACTAAGCAGCGGAAGCAGTGGTGGGCCCATATGGGAGATCACATGTAAATTGTCCACCTTTTAATTAGGTTTTAGTCATTTACTTACGAATGAATTTTGTTACGTTGCCCCCAACACAACCTACACCACAGGGTTGTATCTAGCCGACTCCGAATGTTGCACCACCACCCCCAGTCCCCAATCTATTTCTACAGTCGGAGATGGGGCAGACTCTGACAGCCATACTAGAGGCTTTCAGGGCTTTGCAGGTTCCGGATCCGCAGCCAAACCCGGGGGCTAACTGGTTGAGCATTTTCCGAGGACTTTCTCCCCCATCCTACTTGGGGACAGAGTCGGCCGTTCGTACAGAGGAGTGGCTGGACATCATGTATGAGATGCTGATAGGGATACGGTGCCCTTGGGAGGAGAGGGTGCCTTTGGTTGTCTCTTACTTGGAGTCCCATGCCAAGAGATGGTTGAAGACATCGTTGTACATGACATTTGCTGATCGATAGGTTGTAGAGATTGCTTGGGGTGAGTTCAAGGACGCATTGTTGGAGCATTTTGTTCCGTAGACAGCCAGAGATGAGCTGGAAGACCGATTTTTATAGTTGAGGCAAGACACCAAGATGGTGGTGGAGTACCACTAGGAGTTCAACCATCTGGCCCGATTTGCGGATTCTTATCAGCTGGAACAAATTAAGAGATGACTTGGTGTGCTTCAGAGGACGGGTTTATATACCAGAGGGAGGCCAGGTTCGGAAGGATATCATGATGGAGGCCCATTACAGTCGGTATTCAGTACACCCAGGAGTTATGAAGATGACCGCGGATCTGAAGAAGACCAAGTACTGGCCAGGCATGAAGAAGGATATCACCTACTTCGTGACCCACTGTGAGACATGACAGCTGGTGAAGGCGGAGTGCAGAAACCTCGCAGGTTTGTTGCAACCACTCCTAGTGCCAGAGTGGAAATTCGAGGACATCACGATGGACTTCATACATGGGCTTCCCCGATCACGGATAGGGAATGATTCGATCTGGGTAATTGTCGACCGGCTGACGAAGGTAGCCAGATTTATCCCGATCAGGAAGGATGACTTGGTTGGTGTGTTGGTTTGGAAATTCATGGAGCATTTCGTCCGCTATCATGGCATAACTAGGATGATTGTATCAGATCGGGATGGACGTTTACGTCCAGGGAGTGGAGATCAACGCAGACTTACTTGGGCACTCGGCTGACATTCAGTACAACTTTTCATCCCCAAACTGACGGGCAGACGGAATGAACCAATCGGAATTTGGAAGATCTACTGCGAATATGCATTCTGGACTACGGAGAGCCTTGGTAGAAGTTGTTGCCACTGAGAGAGTTCTCATATAATAACAGCTACCAGTCCAGCATAAATATGACACCCTATGAGGCCCTATATGGACGAAGGTGTAGGACTCCGCTGTCATGGGTACAGGACGAGGATCCGAAGGTTTTGGGCTCGAAATTTTTTAAGGACACTGAGTCTCAGGTGAGGCTGATACGGGACATTATGTTAGAGGCATAGAGCAGACAGGCTAAATATTATGATGCTCGACATTGTAAGGTGTAGTTTTAGGTGTGGGACTGGGTATTCTTGAAGATCCGACCAATGCATGGAGTTTCACAGGTGTGTGGTCGGAAGAATAAGCTCACACCCAGGTATATAGGGCCTTACAGGATCCTGGAGCGGATCGGTCCCTTAGCATACAGGCTATAGCTTCCTCCGGAGCTGGCGGGTCTGCACGATGTGTTCCACGTATCCTCTCTTAGGAGGGCTCTATTACGCTCGGAGTAGAAAATTATGGTCATGAATGGGCTGGTAGCATCTGATTGGTCAGTTCACCTGGAACCGGTCCGGATTGACGACAAAGGGATACGAGTCTTGCGCCGCAAGAAAGGTTCCATTGGTCAAGGTCCTGTGGAAGAATCATGGGCGAGAGGAGAACACAAGGGAGCCCCAGGACTCCATGTGACAAAGGTACCCAGAGCTTTTCAGTCAGGTATTACTCACAACCTCTCGGGATGTTACAATTTACCTTCATACTTAAAACCACATAGGCCTGACTAGTATTTTAGGGACAAAATTTTCTGTTTATATATTAGGATTTGTGACATCCCTTAGAAAACTATACCCCTAGGAGTAGTTTTGTCATGACTAGGTCATGATAAAACCCTAGAAAGCCCAAAGAAGGCCAAGTGAATAAGGCTCAAGGTGAAAATCACCTTGGTCTGCAAGTAGTAGAATCCCAAGTACAATCCTAGGCATGACTTTAGGGTTTTAACTTGGTTCAATGATCGCATCATCGCACCTCTAACCCTATGGGAGACCAATATGTCGCTACAGATCCATTGGGGTTAACCAAAAGAGGCCAAGATGACTCAAGTCTGGGAGGTGTTGAGTGAGTCGATAAGACTCGATGAGTAGATCAGGTATTTACTTAGACAGGTTTTGGGCTTCGGCGTTGAGTGCGTGGAGTGCACTCAACGCCATGGGCTGAATGGCGTTTAGTGTGTTGAGTGCACTCAACGCCATCTTACTCAGGAAGAATCTTGGGCTCGGGCGTTGAGTGCATCGAGTGCACTCAATACCATAGGCAGAATGGCATTGAGTGCATTGAGTTCACTCAACGCCATCTTACTTAGAAAGAATTTGGAGTTCGGGCATTGAGTGCGTTGAGTCCACTCAACACCATGGGCTGAATGGCATTGAGTGAGTTGAGGGAACTCAACGCCATCTTTAAAGGATTTTCTGGCATTATGGCATTGAGTGAGTTAAGCTCACTCAACGCCATAGACTGAATGGCGTCGAGTGAGCTGAGCTCACTCAATGCCATTATACATGGAGGATTTTCTAGAATTATGACGTTGAGTGAGCTGAGCTCACTCATTGCCATTGTACTTGGAGGATTTTCTTGAATTATTACATTGAGTGAGTTGAGCTCACTCAACGCCATAGACTGAATGTCGTCGAGTGAGCTCATGAGCTGAGCTCACTCAACGCCATTGTACTTGGAGGATTTTCTGGAATTATGGCGTTGAGTGAGTTGAGCTCACTCAATGCCATAGACTTAATGACGTCGAGTGAGCTGAGTTCAATGCCATTGTACTTGGAATATTTTCTTTAATTATGGCGTTGAGTGAGTTGAGCTCACTCAATACCATAGATTGAATGGCATTTAGTGAGCTGAGCTCACTCAACGCCATTGTACTCTGAAAAAATTTCTGGAATTATGGCGTTGAGTGAGTTGAGCTCACTCAATGTCATAGACTGAATGGCGTCGAGTCCTCACTCAATGCCATTTTACTTGGAAAAATTTCTGGAATTATGGCATTGAGTGAGTTGAGCTCACTCAACGCCATAGACTTAATGGCATCTCAGCTCACTCAATGCCATTGTACTTAGAAAATTCCTGGCGATTTTTGGCATTGGGTGTGGAGGCTTGACTTAGCGCTTTTGTAAGACCCCATTTTTTTCTTTTTAAACCACCGGGGTCTTAGTCCCAGAACCGCCGCTTTGCGGTGACACCTTCACGCCCAGAAAGGTCGTCACTACAAAACGCCGATCCTGCTGGCCAAATCGATCGCAGAACAGTAGCATAAGTAAATATAAAACAAGTCCACCAGAGTCACATGTATATAAAATAAATCTCCACGAAGGGAGAGTCCACAATAATATTAATTAGAGTAAAAAATAAGGGCTTCTACCCGATACATCAAGTCCTCACTACAAACACTCTCGCAACTCTCAACATCTAAGCGGAAGCAAACTGAAGTCCATCCTTGACCCGTCGCCATGTAGTAGTGGTTCTGCGCAGCAACTTCTCCTCATGTCCTACCTCCTTGTCCTTCCAGTGCTGATGCTCCTAATGCTCGATCCCCTAAATGATGTGGTTCGAAAACCATTAGTCTAAAAGAATAAGTCCTATCATCCCCCACCCCTACCCCATGGCTCCTAGGCACCAAGTGGGGAGAAGGAAATGGAAGCTATGAAGGTTGAGAGTAATAAAAGTAAGCAGGTGGCAACAGAACTAATCTAGCAGTTCTATGAGTATAAGAAGCAGTAATAAAAGTATGAAAGACAGAACATGAAATATGTAACCTTAACTTATATGAAAACACATAAGCTAAAGGATCTTCTACAAGGCTCCCATCTTATAAAAAGTCCCATACCAATTTATACGATGAGGTATCAGTTTACAAGCAAACAATATTTATCATAGGAAAATAACCATAACTTATAAGCATGCTCACGCAAGCCTATAAGCTAAGGGGTCATTTTGCAGGGCCTATTATATAAAGCGTATCATACCACTTTATACAATAGGTGTCAGGGGTTGATGCAATCATGATGCTATGACATGCAAATATAATATGATATGATCATGCAAGTGCAACTCACCCACCCGACTCTGTGTACACAGACCTTTAGTTCCCCCTTTCTGGAGCCTCACCTCCCAAGAAACCTCCGTATTGGCAAACGGAAGCAGTGGGTTGGGCCTCGCCCACCTCTAAACCGGTATCAACACTACTAGTCAGACCTATCGTATGCCTCAACGCTGTTGCACTAAGCGGACTACTGCGTACACTTGCTGGCTGGCGCACCGGACTTTATTTGGCTAAGTGTAAAACCACACCCGCCGAGTCAACGTACTGGTGTCGGTGCGATGACTCTCCAATATCGAAGACCCACCACCTTATATCTTATGCACATGCAAAAATAATCTATTATCCACCAAGCCAAAGCTCCCCGGACTATCCCGTCCGTCACAGCCAAAAACCAAGCCAAAGCTCCCCGGGCTATCCTGCCCGTCACAAATATCTACTAAGCCATTGGCTCACCGGGATACCCTACCCTTTTCCACAACCACTGAGCCTACCACCCGAACATCCTAGTCACCCTATCTTCCCGAGACACCGGTGTGTGTGAAAGTGAACCCCTAGATATACTAGTTACTCTTTAACATTTATTATTCCTATGATTTACATTAGCCCAGGACTGCCCAAGGCATACCCCCGTGAAGGGTTCTCGAGGGCACTAGGCAACTACGATGGGATGAAGCCCAAAGCTCCCTTTCGCAAGGCACTTAATATTATTGATTTCTACCCATGACCAATCCTCCCTTTTATTTCAGTGTGACTCCCCTAATTGTGTTTAAGCTCTCCGAGCTAGCCTATTTCAGTTCTATGTAGTATATGCAGACCGTGCTAAGCTACATGGTGCTCCCACTAGGGGGTACTCCATTTACTCATTCAACAGATCCATAACAATTTTTGGGAGTCTACCATGACCTATTTAGACTAACTCCAGAGTTTCATAATTTTCCTAATTATTTGGGCATTTAATAAAATTAACCTAAGACTCTGAATGCCCTACTTTGAACATGAAATGAAATTTTAAATTAGAAACAAATCACCAAAAAATTATGATAAATATTAGGTAACATTTCTACAATAATCCAAGGTCTACGAATTTTCAGAATTGTTTAGGACCCAATTCCACAATTTAGGACATATAGTCAATATTACCATTTTAAGAAGCAAAGGACAGCAATATTGTTCTAAAAATTATAATAAAAATCCAGTAAGTTCATCATGGCCTATATACACTCTAGAAGTATTCTCCCAATTTTCGAGTGAACAGTAGACCCCTAATTTATTTTTAAATCAATAATTCCATAGCCATTGATTATTGAATCAAGTAATGTAAAAATTCATCTAATAATTATGACAAAATTTTAGGAGATAGATAATGATCTAAAACTAACTGTAACCAAGTTATATAATTTTCGCAATACATGAGGGGCTCTGAATCTAATTAAAAGTAATCATCCAAATTTATAACTTTGTGAAGCAAGTACTATTTTCAATCTCCTAAAAATTGTGAGAAAATTCCAGAGCTAGAATATTGACATGAAACACTCACTGACCAAGTTTCATAATTTCCAAAGCAATATTGGGCTCTATATCTACTTTTGATCAGAAATCAACAATTCATAATTTATGAAACAAGTACTTAAAATAATCATCTAAAAATTCCAATAAAAATACATAGGGAACTAACATGATGTAAAACTTCCAAATACTAAATTTCACAACTTTTCAGTGGACAAAAATATCATAACAAGCAAAATAATCTTAAGGACACAACTAGGGTTATTAAGGAAGTACTTATTTTATTAGCCCAAAAATTCCACCAAAATTATTTTAGGACTCTTTTTATTTGAGAATAACCCTGCCCAAGTTTCAAGTTATTGTGAGGTGTTTTGATTGCCTAAACCCAACTATTGGGCTTATGCCCTAAACTAGGATTAGGGATTTGAGGGGGTTAAGGCTTCCAAATTCAATAAACTTCAACCAGAGTACCATAGCCACCCTAGGATCCCTTCCACCAAGTATCAAGTCATTCCAAGGTCATTTGACCCCATGACCTTCAAACCCTAAAAATCTCCATAAAAGGAGCCTATCCTAGGGTTCTAGGGCTACCCTACCCCAAACCACCCCAAATCCCATTGGAGGGTGTTACATGCCATATAAAATCAGTGACCAAAATATCAGCCTCTGTTGAGGGGATTTGACCACTCAAACACCAAAAAGAGCACTTTGACCTAAATAACCCTATAAGGGTAAACCTAGGGTTGGATTAATACCTAACCAAAACATCTCCAAATGAGATGAGAATTGTACCAGAGCCCTAACATTCCCTCTAAGACAACTCACTTAAATTTGGGGTAGTTTTGAGATGTTTAGGACACCTAATTAATTTATTCATGGATTATTAAATTTTTACAAAAACTATAGAAAAATGTTCTCCAAAAATTCCCATTTTTGGATATGTTCTAGGTATAGGTAAGAGTGACCTCCATCAAAAATTTCAGGTCATTTGGATTGCTGGATTAGTGGGGCCATGCAAAATACAATCTGGTCTGGCCTAGGTATAGACCCCACCAAAATGGGTGTTGTGGTCAAAATACTTACCCAATGGGTTCAAACAAATTTTACATTAAACTAGATTTCACGGGCTACAACTTTGATATTGGCCACATTTTCTGTAGGAGGGCCTAAGTAATTTTAATATTTAATTTAAACGAGTCTAGTAAACAAGACAAAAAATTCAGAATTTAATAAACATGATCCAACACGAACCTTGAAGCAGATCCAACGCCTCCTGGTCATCTTCTTCCTCCAGCCAAGGTCTGTGATTAGACCGACCTTGAGCGTATTCCAACCCTTTTTCCCGGCCACCCATCCACCTCCCTGGCCAGCCACCACCGCCACCACCTTCGTTGAGGTGGGGGCTATCGCCGGGCAGCGACACGCCCGCCGGAGGGGAGGTTTCTGGCGAACCCGAGTGGTATAAAAACCATGAAAAATCTGAAATTTTGCTCACACGATCCGGCTCAATTGAGCTCAATTTCTCTCCTATTTGATTTCTAAGATCTATCCATAGAAGGGTAGAGGAGGACCTTGTTTGGGGTTCGACGACGGCGGTGGCGGCGGTTTGCTGTAGCGTTTTTCCTCTCCGGCGAACTTGCCCGATTCATCGTTCTTCCACCAAAACCATTGATCTCATATGCTATTTTTACTGACAAGGACGTTTTGAAGGAGATAGATTAGTCAAAAATGAGAATAGGGGGCTGCATATGGGGTTTTATATTTTTTCATGGGAGGCAAGGTGAAGGGGTGGTTGGCCATGGTGGTTGGATTCCTCTCATTAGTGTTGGGTAGCTGGAATTGATTGCATCTTCATCCCAAGAGGCAAGGGGATTAATGGGAGCAATGAGGAGATGAATTGAGTGACCTATGGTCTCCCTCCATAACTCCACTCTCTCTTTCTTCTTTCTCTCTCCTGCATTAAAGAGAAAACTCCCATTTTCTCTCTCCTACTCACAATGAACGAATTTGCTCATCTCCCTAGCCTATTGGCAGCGCATAAAATCATTATTAATAATTAGGATGGGGTTAGCCCAAGTGGGGGAAATGGGCTTGAGCTTGAGTTAGCCCATTTGGGCTAATTTGACCTATTTCAAGGATTGAGTTGACCTTGGTCAAGTTGACCATTTGGGTCTACACCAATGGGTCCTTGGTGACCCATTGGCCTCCCCTAAGGTCTAGGAAGGGTTTGGTAGGGTTGAATTGGCACCTTGGAGGTCTCTTGACCCTTAGTAAGGACACTTTGACCACTTTGGGGCTAGAGTTGACTTTGGTCAACTTAGCCTTTTGGGTTGTCCCCAATGGGTCCTTGGTGACCCATTGACCTCACTTAAGGTCTAGGAAGACTTAGGTAGGGTTGGTTGGGCATATTGGAGGTCACCTGCCTCTTAGTTAGGGAACTTTGACCTTTTTAGGGCTAAGCTTGACTTGGGTCAACTCAGCCTCTAAAGTTGACCCTAATGGGTCTTTGGTGACCCATTGACTTCACCCTAGGTCTGGAAAGACCTAGGTAAGGTTGGTTGGGCACATTAGGGGCACATTGACCTTAGTTAGGGCACCTTGCCCATTTTAGGCCTATGATGATTCTAGGTCAACTTGTCCATCCTGGGTTGATTTTAATGGACCATTAGGGCTCTAATGGACCTTCCAATGGTTTAGGGATATTGTGGTGGGGTCATGTAGTCATTTTGAAGCCCTATCGTCATCCTAAACTAGTGTTTAGAATTCTACTATTAGCAGACCATGGTGATCTCCACCTTCATGCCTTAGCTCACTTGTTCTTCTTGGGCTTCTTAGGGTTTTGTCATGACCTAGTCATGACAAAACCACTACTAGGGGTCAAGCTGGAAATGGGATGTTACAGCTTTTGCCTTAGAGAAATTTTCGGCATGTTTGCTGGTTCGGCTGAACCGGACCTTTTCGAGAATTACGTGAAGATGAATTAATTGGTCGGTTCTTTATTAAGACTATTTAAACAATAATAAGCTGTCAGGAAGAATACCACATGACAGTCGGTTTGGCCCGAATTCCATATTAATGGAGAGAGAAAGAGAGTGCGTAAATTCCATGCATGGCCTGGAAGGCCAAGGGCACACACTTATTGCAGAAATCACCTCCCCCGGTCAGTTAGATGAAGGCCGAGAGTCTTTCCAGCCATAATCGCAACTAGGGGAGGAGAATTGCAGTTAACGAAAAGCTCTTCAAGGAGCATTAATTGCCACCGCCAGCTAGCCCCTCCGCTCACCCATTTTTATCTTTTTAAAAGACTCACTGGACTTAGAGGAGCTTTTCCACACACAAACCTGAAAGAGCCGGGTGCCGAGGAAGCTAGCTTAGCCATTACAGAAACCGAGCGCCGCCACCACCACCAATGGCTTCCCGGCGATCGACATGTCTACTGGCCGCAAGCAATGTCCTCCTCTACTCCTTCTTCTATGGGTAGATCTTAGGAGTTTTTAGGTTGAGCATCGGGCTCAGTTGAGCCCGATCAGGTGAAGCTTTTCCATGGATTTTCCGTGAAAATGGTGTTCTGGTTAGCCGAAAACCGCCCCTCTGGCGGCCGTGCCACCGCCCGGCGATAGCCTCCACCTCAACGGAGGTGGTGGCGGTGGTGGCTGGCCGGGGAGGGGGATGGGTGGCTGGGAAATAAGCTCGGGATAGGATCCAGGTCGGGTGAATCCTGGCCTTTGGCTGGAGGAAGAAGAAAGCCAGGAGTCCCATGATTGTGCTTTAAGATGTGCGCTGGTGATATTATATTAAATCCTGATTTGAGTTTTCTGTCTCCTAATAACAGTCACCTTGAAATAAATATGCAAAATACTTAGAGGCTCTATATGAGGAAATGGTCAACATATAATTTGTATCCCTATGGGTCTACTTTATTTTAAAATTGATTTGGGACAATTTGGTCAACTTGTTTGACTAGGGCACCCATTTGGGTGGGGTCTATACCTTGGGCTAGACAGGAATTAAAATGAGTGCCCCACTTAATCCCTTGTCCAAATAACTTGAAATTTGTACAGGGAGTCACCCTTATCTATTTATAGGTCCTGCCGAAAAATGAGAATTTTTGTGGATAATCTTTCTATAGTTTTTGTAATTATTTAATAAACCATGATAAAATTAATTAAGGGACATAATGACCTCCAAACCCTCCCAAATTTTTGTGAGTGGTCTCTGGGTTCATCATGAGGCTCAGTATATTTCTTCATCTCATTTTGAGATGTTTTAGATTGGAAATGAACAAACCCGAGCTTTGTCCTATTAAGGGGTTTTTAGGTCAAAAGTGCACTTGAGTTTTGAATCGTCAAATCACCTCAATAGAGGTTGGGATTTTTACCACTGACTTCGCATAAATTTTAACACCCTCCCATGGAAGATGGGGTGGATTGGGCTAGATTTTCCCTAGGATCCAAGACTAAACCCTAAGGAAGGTTTTGGGTGTCTTGTGAAGGGCATGTGGTCAAATGACCTTGAATTGATTTGAAATTTGGTGGAGAGGACTCTAGGGTAGTTAGAGTCCTATGGTAGAAATCTTAATAAATTTAGGAGGTGTTAAACCCCTCAAAACCCTAACCCTAGTGTAGGGAACAACCCTTGTGTGGGTAGGATAAACCACCAAAACTTAATGAAAACTCATGAAACTTGGGTAGCATGGACTCAGAGTTAGTTAGAACCTCTGATGAATTTATTGGTAATTTAGGAGCAAAACTATTAGCACCTCCTTTGTTGTACATGAAATTGCCATTAATGATTTTCTATTTATTCTGATCACACTGTTCAATAGGAATCTATGAAATTTGGGAAGAAGATATTTTAGGTCAATTTACTTGTACTTGAATTTTATTATAAATTTTAGTGGTATAATTTCAGTACTTCCTTCACAAGCTTGAAAAAGTGCAATTATGATCAATAAATTATCCAGAGCTCATTACATGTTGTAAAATTATGAAACTTGATTTGTAGTGGTATTAGATTAATATCTTTCTGAAGAAATTAATTCATAATTTTTTAAATGCTTGTGTGCAGTACTTGCTTTACAAATCCATGAATTTGAGAACTTGATAAATATATTATTTAGAGCTCATTATAAGTTAGAGAATTGTGAAACTTTGTCAGTAGTATGGTTAGCTCAGTTCTTACATAGGGAAATTAATTCACAATTTTTTGTAGTTACTTCATTAACGCAACAAAATGGGACATGTTTTAAAATAAACTTTAGTGTTCTCATTTACTGGAAAGAAATTGATAGACCTAGGGATTTACAGTAATAATGATGTCTAGTATTTATCATGATTTTGTGAAGCATATTGTATGACTGAAT
Source organism: Platanthera zijinensis (assembly GCA_039513925.1). Taxonomy (NCBI): domain Eukaryota; kingdom Viridiplantae; phylum Streptophyta; class Magnoliopsida; order Asparagales; family Orchidaceae; genus Platanthera; species Platanthera zijinensis. The sequence continues at coordinate 77,594,153 of CM077091.1, forward strand.
AGGGTACATCGTGTTCAAACTAGGGTCTTGGATTACTTAAGAAAAATTAGTTAAATTACTAATTAAGTAGGAAAATTATGAAATTCTGGATTTAGGCTAATCATGGCATGGTAGACCCCCAATAATAATTATAGGGATATTGGATGATAATTTAGAGTACCTCCTATCATGCACATCATGTAGCGTTGGATGGTTTATCTTTAGCAAAATTACTAAAAGCCTGCTAGTATAGAATTAAGGCTTGTGGGATGGAGTTAGTTGATTGATGATTGGATAAACGAGTTGGAGTTCTCCTTTGGAGGATAGGTGGGGTAGAGTGTTGGATTGGCTAGTGTTAAGTGGTGTCCGAGATCGACGAAAGATCATCTTTCCCGTGAAGAGGAAGAGTCAAATCACTCTAGGTTAGATTCAGAATAATATTAAAAGGGATCGGGTATTGGGTATAAACCAATAACAATAAGTGCCTTGCCTAAGGGAGCTTTGGGCTTCAGCCCATTGTAGTTCCTAGTGCCCTTTGAGAGCCCTTCACGGGGTATGCCGGGGGTAGTCCTAGACTATCCTAAACTGTAGGTAAAACTGAATTGCAAGAGTAACTTGCATAATTAGGGGTTCACTTTCACTCACCTCGATGTCTCGGGATGTTAGGATGGTTCACACGGGCTGTAGTCCCGAGGGGATTTTGGTGATGGGCAGGTTGACCCGATGAGCTTTTGTTCAGTTGTTGGATGTGACTAACGGGATAGTCCGGGGAGCTTAGGCTCAGTTGGTGATGTAGATGGACGGGATAGTCCGAGGAGCTTGGGCTCGGTGGTTGGATTCATAACTATTACATGTGCATAAAAGGAAAGGTGGCGCGTCTTCGGTATTGGAGGGTCGATGCACCGACACCAATACGTTGAATCGGCAAGTGTGGTTTAGAACATCGCCAAATTATGTCCGGTGTGCCAGCCGACAAATGTACGCAGGAGTCCGCTTTGTGCACCAGCGTTGAGGCATACAATAGGTCTGACCAGTAGTGCAATTACTGGTTTAGAGGTGGGCGAGGCCCAACCCACTGCTTCTGTTTGCCACTACGGAGGTATCCTGGGAGGTTCGGCTCCAAAAAGGGGGAACTAAATGTCTGTGTACACAGAGTCGAGTGGGTGAGTTGCACTTGCATGTTCACATCATGGCATAATTACATGTCATAGCATAACCATTGCATATAACCCTGACACCTATTGTATAAGGTGGTATGGGACACTTTATACAATACGCACTGCAAAACGACCCCTTAGTTTATAAGTTTGCGCGAGCGTGCTTATATTTTAAGGTTTTTATTCAGTAAATATATATATATGCTTGCTAGAAAACCGACACCCTATCGTATAAATTGGTATGAGACACTTTATATGATAGGATCCTTGCAAAAGATCCCTTGGCTTATGTGCTTTCATATAAGCTAAGGTTACTTATTTCTTGAGTAGTTTTCCTTACTTTGTTTATTGCTATATATATACATGCTCTTAAAACTGCTAGTCTAGTTCCGTTGTCACCTGCTTTTACTATTCTCCACTATCATGTCCTCTCCTTTCTTCCTCCCCACTCGGTGCCTAGGAGCCATGGGGGAAGGGACGAGGGATGATAGGGCTTAGTCTTTTAGACTAACGGTTTTCGAACCACATCATTTTAGGGGATCATGGAGCCCAGCATGAAGGAGCTGCCCCGTAGGTTGGCATGCTTGGAGATGGGGCAGTCTAGTACCGGAGTTCAGATAGCTGGGACTGTGAGTCACAATCGCTAGTAGTTTATTAGTTTTGCTTCCTCTTGAGAGACTCTTGTAGTGAGGATTTTGATGTACTGGGCATGGTCCCTATTTTCAGTACTTTATTATTACTATGGACTCTCCCTTTGTGGAGATATTTACTATATATGTGATTCCTGTGGACTTGCTTTTATTATTTTGCTACTGTCTTGTGATAGAATTGGCCGATAGGATCAACGTTTTGTAGTGGCGACCTTCCCAGGTGTGAAGGTGTCACCGCAAAGTGGCGGTTCTGGGCCTAAGACCCCGGTGTTTGAAAAGAAAAAGGGGGGGGGGTCTTACAATTTTTGATGCAGTTGTCCGGAGCTTCCCCGCTCTGGTTCTACACTACAGGAACACGTCTGGTCCCACCACTAAGCTGCAGCCCAAACTCCCCACCCATGACCGTACTTAATATTAGTGCGGCGAGATGTTGAGGCAGAGTCTCAAACCTAGCCCCTTGATAAATCCCTTTCCTAACATGAACTATTACCAAACTGAGTTGTAGACCGGTGGTGGGACCAGATGTGTTCCTCTAGTGCAGAACTAGAGTGGGGCGGCTCCGTACCATTGCATCAGTGGTTCAAAAATGACCTAACAGTCTGAACAGATCTCCAAGAGTAGCTAAAATTTATCCCTATGGGTTCAAGTGAGAACCATAAGGAGTTGAGCTCAATGAAGCTGCCTATTTAAAGGAAGGAAAACTTTGGGAATGTGAAAGAGAGGGTCAGACTATTCATATAAGTCTCAGACCCTAGAATATTTATTACAGTTTAGGAAGGACCCTCCATTCCCATGAAGATATCTGTTCTAGATGCCAATGTCCAAACTCCAAAGAAATATACTAAAATGACCAAGGATGAAGTACTCTTGGCAACCATGGATAAAAGGGCTCAGAATATCATTGTTAGTGTCATAGATGACTCCAAATTCTAGAACTTAGTCCACTACAAGACAACTAAAGAGATGTGAGATTCTCTTATTGTTTATATAGAAGGGACAGAGGTGGTGAGGGATGACCGGAAATCCTTCCTGAATCAACAATATGAAGCCTTCAAACAAGGTACAAAAGATTCCATAGCTAAATGCTATGAGAAGATCTTCTTGATAGTGAATAGTCTGATCACCTATGGCAGACAGTTCACTAACTATGAGTAGAATGACATGTTCTTGAGATCCCTAACAACAAATGAGATATTGTTGGGTCCATTGATACCAATATCCCAGATTTATAAGAAGTCAAACAAGTCAATGATATACATATAGGTGTATTTGATGTGTGTTTTAGTTCATGTATGCAGGTTAGTTCCTATCACATTGATTGGACAGCTGGACAGAAAGAAGCTGACTGGAAAGTCAAGAATTTGCCTAAGTCCATAGGCATTGAGTGTAGCCAGTTCACTCAACGCAAGATGCCTTAAGGAAGGAAGGTGGACAAAGAAATTCGGCCAAGTCCATAGGCATTGAGTTAAGCTAGTTCACTAAATGCCAGTTTTCAAAGAGAATGCTGACAAAGGGCAGGATTCTGGTTAAGTCCAGAAGCATTGTGTGAGGATAACCCACTAAACGCCAGTTGAGTAAAAGCACTACAAAAAGACTATATAGCCAAAGCCCAGCAGTTTGTAGAGAAAATTGCGGCCAAGTCCAAAAGCGTTGAGTGAAGCCAGTTCACTCAGCGTCATACTATTTCTTTCAAAGCTAAAGAAGATAGATTGAAAAATCTGTCTAAGTCCACAAGCGTTGAGTTATGCCATTTCACTCAATGCCATATGATAGAAGATGAGAGACAAGCTGAAGCAGTCAAAGCCTAAGGAGAAAGGACAGAATTTGACTAAGTTTAGGAGCATTGAGTGATTCCAGTTACCTCAACACCTAGTCAAATGTTGAGGTAGAGACAAAAAGTATTGAGTGATTTAAACTCACTCAATGACTCCATGCAAAGGAAAACATGCTAAGTACAAAAGCGTTGAGTGAATCCAGTTTACTCAACGCCTCAACAAGATAGCAAGGCTTCAGAGTTTTGGCTAAGTCTAAAGGCGTTGAGTGAGGAAGGCTCACTCAATGCTCTCATCGCCTAGATACAGAAAGAGACGGATGTTTTTGGCCAAGTCCAAAGGCGTTGAGTGAAGGCCATTCACTCAAATTTCTCAACGCCTGAGTTGATTTCAGAAATTTTTCTAAGTCCAGAATGACTGACGTCAGCAAAAGTCAACAAAGCCAATGAAATTCAAACTCATTGCGAGAAAGCTGCTATTCACCATTAATGGCACCGGTGGCCAGTTGTTTGTCATTTTATGCAAAATGAAGGTTGTTATTAGGCAATTAAGGTTGGGCCCACAGTGCAAAGAGTCGTTGATCAACATATGATAAAATGTAAAATTGACTGAGTCGAAAAAAGTTTTTAGGGTTTTCTATTTATGCATTGTGGCTAAACTTCGTATTCTTCCTCGCCATTGTTGCTGAGCGTGAAGAAAAAGTTCAGATCAGTCAACCCGAATGCGAAAGCAGTTAGCTGTTGCGAATTTCATCTGTGACTGCAAGTTGAGAATCATTTTCTGAAAAAGATGAAGTAGCAGAGTTTTCAGGTTTTTGCAGTCTAGATAGCTGAATAAATAAGAATAAAACTGTCATACCCTTAGTATTCAACATCAGTTCATAATCTTGAATCTGAGTCACTTCCAGCACAAGCAATAGTCTACTAAAGATATTTTCAACTTGTTATTGAGAAGAAGCTTGGGCTGAGAACTTCTCAGTACAGGAAGACAGACACATCAAAATTTCTCGGGTGTCAAATCATCTCACCCCACTTCTATTCTCTGTAGGATCCAGTCTTGGATCTGAGTGTAGGATCTATTAGATCTGAGTTGTAGGCCTGTGTTATAAAGGCTGAGTGTAGGATTCTATTAAGAATCTGAGGTAGGGCTGGTATCCTGAGTGTAGGATCATTTGTAGATCTGAGTGTAGGATCCAGCTTGTATCTGAGGTAGGGCTGTCCTTTCAGCCATAATTATAGGGCCTTTGGGCCTGAGGTCAGTGATTGTTTAATCACTGAGTGGTAGGGCTTAGTGCCCGAGTTGTAAGTCTTAGAGGAGACTGAGTGGTCCTGTGAGATTATGTTGTAAGCTTTAAGGAGCTGAGAAATTGGAGAAGTGCCTTATCTAACACACTATTAGAAAGGCGGGAGGGACAGTGGATGTACACATAATCTAGGGAACCACTATAAAATATCTGTATCATCTGGGCGATATTCTTGAAAGATTAACCAAACAAATCACTTAGCACTGCCTAATCACATAAAGGTTTAAAATGACTCAAAAAAGACAAAAAACCTATTCAATCCCCCCTCTAAGTGTTTAGCTGACCTTAAAAATAAAGACTTTCAAGTTGTATCAGAGGGAGGTTACTCAAAAAGAACTTAACAGTCTGAGTAGATCTCCAAGGTAAGCAAAAAGATTGTCATTATGAGTTCAGGAGTGAAATATAAGGAGCTAGGTGCCATGAAGCTTCCAATCTGTAGAAATAAAGGGTTTGGCATCTGGAAGGAGAGGGTTAGGCTATTCATGGAAGTAGCTGACCCTAGGATCTTTATTACTGTCAAAGAGGGACCCTTCATCCCTATGAAGATCTCAGCTCTGGATGCAAATGTCTAGACTCCAAAGACTTATTCTGAAATGACTAAGGATGATGTCATGTTAGCCACCATGGACAAGAGGGCACAAAATAAAATATTGAGTGCCATAAATGAATCCACCTTCAAGAATCTGGTGCAGTGCAAGAACTCAAAGGTAATGTGGGACACTTTAGTAGTCTACATGGAGGACACAAAGGAAGTCAGAAATGATAGGAAGTCCATGCTCAACCAAGAGTATGAGTCTGTTAGATAGAGCAAGACTGAGAGCATAATATAGTGCTATGAGAGATTCTTTAGGATAGTCAATGAACTGAGGACATATGGCATTGTCTTCAACAATTATGAGCTGAATGACAAGTTTCTCATGTCTCTAACTAGAGACTGGGATACTAAGATTTGTGTCATAAGGGAGGTGTCAAATCTAACAGACACTCCACCACCAACACTTTTCGGGAAGCTGCTATCTTATGAAATACAGCTGACTGCCTGGAAGGAGGAGGAAAACTACAAGTCCCATGCCAAAGTAAAGTCAGTGGCCTTCAATGCTGAAGCCTTTAGAAGAAGAAGGGGAAAGACTCCTTCCCCACAAAGGAGAGATGCTAAGTCTGACTCAGAAAGGAAAGAGTCAAGCACATCAGACTGCCACATGTCTGATGAAGACTTTGCTGCCTTCTTCGGGCAATTTCAAGAGTTGATGAAGAATAAACAGTGGAATAGCAGACCATCCTCCTCTTATCACCGCAAGAAAAACCACTCCATGGGAGACAAGTATGATACTAAAACTAGTAAATATTTTTCATCTAAAGTTGTTTGATATTGTTGCAGCAATCCAGGGCATATAATAGCCGACTGCCCTGTCAAAAGAAAGGAAGCTTGTGAGAAGACAATCCACCAACACAAGAGCAAGAAGGAGAAGTACTTCATTGAAAAGAAGCAGAAAAGCTGGACTGACTCATCTTTATAAGAGTCTGAAGATGAAGAAGAGGAATCCTACATAGGGATTTATTCTGCTGAAGAAGAAGCTGAAGTAGAAGCCTTCATTAGGATGCTTGCTACTATTGCAAATGAACCTGAAGAAGATCATCCTACTGCCATGATAGGAATCAGGACCCCTCTATCACAGTCAGATAGTTAATCAGAGGTGGATGAAGGAGAAGAAGAAGATAGCTACTGCCATGAGCTGATGGCTATGACTGATGAAGAATCTAGCAAGGATCAGCCTGGTCCAGAAAAAGTACAATGTCTGTCTAGTTCTTTTTATGAGTCAGGTTATGAGACAAGTACATATTCTAATGCTTCTGCATCAAGTGATGAAAATGGCTAAGAATTTGAGGGAGATTTCAATCAATTCATTTATAATTATGGTGAACTTATACAATCATTAAAGAGAAGTAAGATATTGGCTAAACAACAGCTCAGGAGATTGCATCTCTACAGCTTGCTGCTTCCCAGCATGCAGAATCAGCATCCCTGCTTGATCTGAAGCTAAGGGAAGTTAGCCAGATGAAGAACATTATTGTCATATAGTTGGGCACCATAACCTACAAGAATGACCTTATTAGAGATCTTGAAGGAAAACTCCAAAGGGAGAAGGAAATTGTGGTTAGTTTTTCTAAGCCAAAGTCTGTGTTGCCAATTATTTTCTCCTTCTCCTCTCAAAGAAACAAGAGGGGATTAGGATTAAAGTGAAACACAAGAGCTGCCCCTTTCAAAGTAAAGGGAAAAGCTCTAGCTCAGCCACCCATTACCTTTAAGAGGGTTCTCCTCCCTACTAACGGGTATGACCAGGACAGTATGTATGGTCCCTAGAAGAATGGAAATTCTTCCTGGAGGAATGCAAGTGTACCCTCCAATGGAAGGAATAGAGGAATGGGATCGAGTGCCTTCAAGGCTTCCCATGAAGAAATTCAAATGGTCCATCTTGGACCATTCGTCTTTGGTGTCCCAACTCCCACTCTAAAGAATAGGGCTGCAACCAAGTCTTAGGTCCATATAACAAAAAGTCAGACTAAGGGCCATTCTGTAAGCAAACTTGATTTGTCCATTTTTTATGCTATCAAGAACATGTCTTCTGCAAAGAAGACTGCTGATGATGGCATTCAGAAAAAGTAAAATATGTCTGCTAAAAGAATGACCTTCATTCAAATCCTTGCTAAAAGGAATCAGAATAAGATTGTTACTCTACCTTCTGGACTGAGAGCTGTTGTCAACACAACTAGCATGACAACTTATAAAATAAGGTACATCATTCATTAGTGATGGTTCTATGGCAAAAGTGTGCCATTATGCCATTGATTGTTGGCACAACCCTAGTGTGGCCAGAGCTAGAGTGAGCTTACCTGTCAGAAAAGCTGCAGGTACTTGGACAGTGGATGTTCTAGGCACATGACTGGAGCAAAGAGCATTATGAAGGAGTACATTCTCGTGAAGAATGGACCCAAATTCATCTTTGGTGGTTCAGATAGAGAAGTAACAAGAGATTATGGTAAGATCTTTAATGGCATAGTCACTATCACAAATGTAGCTTATGTGGAAGGGTTGCAACACAACCTAATAAGCATTAGCCAATTCTATGATCTTTGTTATGCCATAGTCTTCCACAAGGATGAGTGCCATATTAAGAGGTTAAGTGAAAAAGAGGTCATCTTAACAGGCACTATGAGTGAAAATGTTTACTGCTTAAATTTCCTATGTTCAGATAAGGACTCTCATATATGCCTAGTGGAAAATGAGAAAATCTCATATTATGTACAATAACACAAAAGATTAGCTGATTTGAACTACAAGACCATTGGCAAGCTATTTAGTGAAGAGCTAGTAAGAAATGGTCCCAAGTTAAAATGCACTAAGGAGGGTATCTGCTCTACATGCCAAAAGGGAAAACAAACCAAGACCTCTTTCAAGAGCATTGAGACCAAAGACTCAGTGAGGTGCTTATACCTCCTACATATGGACTTGTTTGGTCCTATGCTAGTTTATAGTCTTGGTAGGAAAGTCTACACCCTAGTGGTGGTTGATGACTATTCTAGGTTTTCTTGGGTGTTTTTCCTTAAGAGAAAGGATGAAACCCTTGATGCTTTCAAGACCTTTATCAAGTAGATACAAAATGAACTAAATAGTATTATGGTCAAAATCAGAAGTGACCATGAGAATGAATTTTTGTTTGCCAGCATGACAAGCTTCTGTGAATAATAAGGGATTCACCAAGAATTCTCTTCTCCTAATACACCCCAGCAAAATGGAATTGCTGAGAGGAAAATAGGACTCTCATAGAAGCTGGAAGGACCTTACTGAATAAAACAACTCTCCCAGAATATTTCTGAGCTGAGGGAGTAAATAATGCATGTCATGTCCTTAACAGGGCTTCTATCACCAAGAGCCACAAAAAGACTCTCTATGAGATATTAAAGGGTAGAAAACCAAACTTATCCTATCTCAGGATCTTTGGTAGCAAGTGCTATGTGCTAAACAATGGAAAGTCCTATGTGAATAAGTTTGTTGCCAAGTCCTATGAAGGGATCTTTGTTGGGTACAATAACCACAGCAGGGCATATAAAATCTACAACCTGACAAGTTAAGTTGTAGAAGAGACAGTTCATGTAGTGTTTGATGAATCAAATAGGATTAACAGTGAGCTGCCTAGTTCTTCTTCTAGTTCTGTAGGTGCAGAGCTGATGATGGATCAACTGAACATCAAGGAAGCTGCTCCAATAGTCCAAGATAAAGCTGAAGAATTGGTCAATCCAATAAAAAGGCAAGGAAAACTTGAAGTGGTTGAAGATCAGCTAGATGAATACAATGAAGAACAGGAAGCTGAAGCTAGATTTCCTCCAGTTGTTAGACATTTCAGGGATCATCTAGCATACCAGATTATTGGTGAAGCTAAACAAGGAGTGGTGACAAGGAGCAAAAGTCTTAATACTATTTTGTATTCAAGTTTCCTATCACAAGTAGAGCCCAAGAAATTTGAAGAGGACAATATAGATCAGTTCTAGATTGTAGCAATGCAAGAGGAACTGAACCAGTTTAAGAGATGTAAGGTCTGGAAGCTGGTTCCCAGACAACAAGGGCAGAATGCCATTGGAACTAAGTAGATTTATTGGAATAAGTTGGATGAAAATGGAATTATCATCAAGAACAAGGCTAGACTAGTGGCTAAAGGATACAAGCAAGAAGAATAGATCGATTTTGATCAGATATTTGCCCCAGTAGCCATATTGGAATCTATCAGACTTTTCCTTACATATGCTGCATACCAAGGTTTCAAAGTATACCAAATGGATGTGAAGTCAGTTTTCCTAAATGGGGACTTAAAGGAGGAGGTCTATGTGGAATAGCCATCAGGTTTTGTTGATTCTAACTCTCCTAATTTTGTTTATACACTTAGGAAAGCCCTATATAGGTTGAAGCAAGCCCCTAAAGCATGGTATGAGACATTGTCTAGCTACCCCATTGAGAAAAAATTCTCAAAGGGGAAGATAGACAAAACTCTATTCCTAAGGGAATCTAAGGGCAAGATCATCCTAGTCCAGATGTATATTGATGACATTATCTTTGGATCTACTGATGATAAACTTTACAGAAAGTTTGCTAAACTTATGCAAGAGAAGTTTGAGATGAGCAGCATGGGTGAGCTCAAGTTCTTCATGGGACTCAAAGTTAGACAGACTGATGATGACTTGTCTATATCCCAGACCAAGTTCACCAGGGAGTTGATTAAAAAATATGGAATGGCGAATTCTGATACGGTTAACGGCAAGTGTACTGGTCGTACAAGTAATATAAAATGGGTGAATTTTCCCAAGTATCGATCTCTCAAGGAACATAGTAAGGTGTGGTTAATTTTGAGGAGGACTTGATATTGAAGTCCTTAGGTCGGTGTTTACGAAGGGGGTTTTTATTATTTGAGGAAAAAGAAAGTAAAACACTACTAAACTACTCCTATGAAATGCCGCTATGCAATGCTTCACCAGGCGGATGGAAAACTACATGGGCTGCTATGCACCGAATCGCTAGGCGGATGGACAAGTAGGCTTGCGGATGAGGTGGTGAGAATGACGGAATGACTACTCCTATGCAATGCTGCTATGCAATGCTTTGCCAGGTAGATGGAATACTACATGGGCCGCTATGCACCGAATCGCTAGGCGGATGGATGAGTAGGCTTGCAGATGAGGTGGTGAGAACGAAGAAATGAGGGTCGTGAGCACCTCTTCGCAACGCATTCCACTAGCAATTGCTAGTGTGGCACTGTATGGTTGAGGATGGATAATGGCGCACCTCAAGAAAATAACGTGAATATAAAATCATATAGACATGATTGTACACAAACAAATATCAAATTAAGCACACTTCATCAAATACAAAGAGATCAAACTACACTATCAATAATAAAAGAAGAAGAGAGTGTGAAATCAACCGGATTCGAAGTCTTGCTAAGGATTCATGGAAAGAATCGCCGGGTTGTCAATCTGCATCCTACCTCGATCCTCAACTGCGTTCGGGGTACTGGAGGCTGTCACTAACTCCCAATGGACCTGTCTTCTTCGTGTCACGATCCGGTGGAGGAACACACAAACTCCTTCGAGCTTGATGGTGAAAGCTTGGTCAACCAATCCTTAAAGCTTAAGGATGAAGGAGGAGTCCAAGAGGAAGCTTCGGCTTGAATTTGGCGTTGAAAGCTTGCCCGGAGCCCCTCCCTATGGTGGAGGAAGAAGGAAAATGGCGAAACCCTCCTTGGAGATGAAAACTATGGAACAAAAGTCCAATATTTTGAATTAGGGCGAAACCAGTGAATTTATAGATTGCAAAAATTATAATGCACGCCATCAGTGGCGCACAACTAGTGGTCGTGCGTACTATAGCTAGTGATAGTGCGTATTTGCTTGGCAGAACCTGGTAAAAATTAGAATTAATGAACACGATCAATTGCGCATGACTAGTGGTCGTGCGTACTGTGTCCTGTGATAGTGCGTTTTCCCCAGACAGAACTTGGAAAAATAGAGAATAGCGCGCACGATCAGTGGCGCACTAAAAGTGAGGGGATAGATTTGACTAACTCTAGAGGGGGTGAATAGAGTATTTTGAAAACTTAATCAGTTTTTATAGCGGAATTAAAATAAGTAATCGTAGTATATGTATAAAGAGAAGTAAGAAAAAGAAACTATCATAGCACAGTAGAAATAAAGAAAAGAACAACCAGACGACATAAGAAAATTATAGTGGTTCCCCAAAACTTTGTACATCCACCTTCTATAGCCCTGGTAGGAATCCACTAGTAGGTTTTTTATAAGGTGCCCTGCCACAATAGGTTTTTGCTCAGGTTCCCTGTCACCACAATATCTATTTTCTAAGGGAGATATAGCAACCCTTTGAGCTTTTGATCAGGTGCCCAAAAACCAAATCAAGTCTTTTGAAAAGGAGACTTGTCAATCAGGTGATAACTTTTGAAGGGAGTTAAAAACCCTTTTATAGTGGGAAATGAAAAGTGATGTTTTCTTCTTTTTCTCAAACAACTGAGAAGACTTTAGTGGATGTTGTTGTCAAAGCTCCCCCTGAGATGTTGAATGGTTCAGGAAGAAGAGAGCTTTGCTCAGGGTGTAGGCCTTGATGAAGGTCTTCAGAAACTTCTTAGACTGGTGTTGATTAGTTGTCCCTTTTAAGCCTGAAGAAGAAACTGAAGAAGACTAAAGATCTGTGTATTGATGTTCTTCTTAGATTTACTGTTAGAATGATAACAGTGCTTTTCCTTATATTAGTTATTGTATATCTGTAAAAGCTTGTCTTTCTTTTTGAAAAAGATATATATATTTTCTGAGAGGAATTCAGCCTTTGAATTTGAAAATAATATCCTTGATTGCTGCTGAGATTCTGGGATTTAAAATGGCTGGAATATGTCTTTAATGTATTTCCTCAACTATCCCAGTAAATAAGTCAAGTAATTAACTATGTGAAATCCATAAACAATGCTGCCTACCAACGACTATATTCTTGAGAATATAAGCATTAATTATCAGAGAATTACTGCCTTAAAATAATACAAATTCAAATCAAAATGACAAAGAAATTATCAAACTGAAACTGACAGAAATCATCGACCTCATAACAGATTTCGTCGACCTAAACTCAAAGTTCGTCGAGCTGAGAAATCGTCTTCGTCGACCTGAGCTCAAAGAAAAAATAATCTGGAAAGAAACTGTCAAAGCTGAGCTCCAAGTTCATCGAATAGAGGTAGAATATCGTCGACAAAAGAAACTGAGAGAGAAGGGAGTTCGTCGACCTGAGCTCAAATATCGTCGAGCTCAGCTCAGAGAAGGAACTCTGAGTTCATCGATCTGCGATCGACGATCGTTGAGCTGAGTTTGAAGAACTTCGAACTGATTTCTGAACTCTCTTAAATACTGTAATTCTTCTATGTTTGGATCTCTGAAGTCTTCTCAAGGCTGGATTATAAGATGTCTAAACTAGTCAGATTGTGCTAATCTTAGAACAAACAAATCGACCCTAGGCTATACATGATGGGTCAAAACCTAATAGTCAACCTTAGCCCAAATCCAAACTAGGGATCATACAATCTCCCCCTATTTAGGTGAGGTCACTAACTAGAAAATAGAAAAGCATTAAAACACATAGCAATAAAAATATTTGACAGAATTTTAAACTAATCAGAAGATATGATATAGCTAAGTGCAATACACATATATATCTCAGAGAAATAAATGTTCAAGGATTGTCAAAGGGAGGAGCAGATGATGATTTAGAAAACATAATTTTTCTGAGAGGATCTGCAGCTTCCTTTTGAGACTAGATGGTCTAGAGGACTTGTAGGAGGATGGTATTTGAGATTGAGAAGTGCTTGAAGCAGGCTTCGTAGTCTTTGCAACACTTCCTGAAGATTGAGAGATATTTCCTGTAGCACCTTCAACAAGAGGAGGAGGAGGAGGTCCTCTCCAGTTCCTTTGAGGAGAAGGAGAGTATCTCCTGCTCTTCTTCCTAGCCTTTTGCTTATTTTTAGAAAGCCACATCCACTTAGGCATACCTGGATAAGGAGTAATATTATTCAGGACATAGTAGGGTGTGTCAGCTGTTGGTTTAGGCTTAGGAATAGCATTGGCAAGAACTTTTCTTCTTCTTAGATTTTGTCTTCTTCGGACTAGAGTCATCAGAATCATTATCATCATCCTCATCATCATCATCAGATGATCCAGGAGGATGGGCATATCAATCATCAATCTCTTTTAGAGTTTCTTTGGAGATATTCTTCTCAGCCTGAGGCTGTACTAGAATTCCTAGTTCTGCAAAACTTTCAGAAACAATCAGATTTCCTTTCTCTTCTTCCATGTCAGCAAACAAGATAACATCCAAATCTGGCATTGGGGACTCAACCCACATGCGAGGAGGACTGCAAACCTCTTCAGCAACTAATAATTCTGTAATTACAGGAGCTGTAAAGCTTTCCTTTAGTTGATCTACAACTTCAAGACTTATAGGAGTAGTATAACAAACAATTGCCTTGGAGTAATCAACATCAAAACTAGCCAAAACATTTGTGTAAATTCTATAAATTGGATTGAAAGAATTGAGCAAAGAATTCAGATCAACTATGGGATTTATAATAAAATCACCAGGAGTGCTTATTTCTTCATCTATATCATAAGCCATATCAGAATCATCTATAATATCTAGAAGATCTGTTGGAATGTCTTCCTCAGGGGAATCTGTTGCTACTGTCAGAAGATGAATTGGAACTATTGCTGCTGCTGCTAGAGGAGGAATTGAAAATTCTTCACAGGACATCTCCCCCTGCCTGGTTTCTGATGGTCCTGAAGCCAGGCCCCTAGAAGAAGGGATAGTAGAGAGGGAAGTAATTTTGGTAGATAGCAAAGTGATAGAGGCAGAGAGAGGAGAAATAGCATTTGCTATTAATTACTCTAGAAAGGGAGAGATGAATTTTAGAAGATCCTTGGCAATGCCAGAGAAATTTAGATATAGAGGTTTCTTAATGTCCTCTGAAGGAAACTAGGTCATCCCTCAGCGAGTAATCTCCCACAGTGCCTGCTTCTAAGGCCCGGAATATCGGCTCTATCTGGGTATCCTGCCTCTGTCCATCTTTGACCCGTTATCGAATGTCATCTGTGGCAATTATTGACGATAGATACTCCTGGTACAGCTCAGGGTGATCCTCGAACACAAGGGATATTTGCATCTTGTCTAACATCTGAACCAACTCGAAGGCCATCAACTGTGTTTCTGCTCCAGGGTTTGCGGTTTTCCGACTTAGTGCATCTGCCACCACATTCGCCTTTCCCGGGTGGTAGTACATCTCGTACTGGTAGTCTGCTAAAAACTCCACCCATCGTCTCTGTCTGATGTTCAGCTCTTTCTGCGTGTCCACATACCTCAAATTTTTATGATCAGAGTATATGTCACAGTGGACACCGTACAGATAGTGCCGCCAGACTTTCAGAGCAAAAATGACAGCTCCCATTTCTAAGTCGTGGACTGGGTGGTTTTGCTCATACTTCTTCAGCTGCCGAGAAGCGTAAGCTATCACATGGCCATTCTGCATCAGCACTGCACCCATGCCCTGGTAGGAAGCGTCGGTGTAGACCTGGAATCCTTCTTTCCCTGAAGGGAGGGCAAGTATAGGAGCCGAAGTGAGTCGTCACTTTAGCTCTTGAAAAGCCACCTCACACTGTGGGGTTCAGACAAAGGGCACCTCCTTCCTTATTAGGGATGTGAGTGGAAGGGCAATACGAGAGAATCCCTTTACGAACATCCGGTAGTAACCGGCAAGTCCAAGGAAACTCCGCACATCTATGGCCGTCTTCAACTGTGGCCAATCCCGAACTGCTTGAATCCTTGCCGGGTCCACTGCATACCTAGCACCGCTGATGTTATTGCCTAGGAAAAAGACACCTCCCTCAAACAAAACTGACATTTGCTGATCTTTGCATAAAGCTTGTGCTCCCGCAATCTCTCCAGGGTCAGCGTCAAATGCCGTGTGTGCTCCTCCTTTGTCCTCGAGTAAATGAGGATGTCATCAATAAATACGATGACGAACACATATAAATATGCCTCGAACACTTGATTCATGAGGCTCATGAATGCCGACGGTGCATTCGTGAGCCCGAATGGCATCACGGTAAACTCAAATAGCCCATATCTGCTACTGAAGGCAGTCATTTGTATGTCCTCTTCCTGGATCCGCAGCTGATAGTAGACCGACCTCAAATCCAATTTTGAAAAGAAATGTGTGCCTTCAAGCTGGTCAAACAACTCATCTATCCTCGGTAATGGATATGTAATTCGGACCGTCAGCCGATTTAGTGCTCGGTAGTCGATGCACAATCTCAGTGTTCCGTCCTTCTTTTTAACGAACAAGACTGGGGCTCCCCATGGTGAAGAGCTTGGTCAGACAAATCCGGCCTCTACTAGTTCCTGGAGTTGGCTTCGAAACTCTTTCAGCTCCTTTGGGGCTATCCGGTAAGGGGCTCTAGTTGCCGGCTTAGCCCCCGGCACTAGCTGTATCCGAAAATCCTGCTCCCGGTGCGGAGGTAGCCCCGATAGTTTCTCTGGGAATACGTCGGCAAAATCTCGCACCACCGGAATATCCGAGGTGGATACCTTGGACTCAGTCATTTCAAATAGCACCTCATATACTTCCTCCCCCTGTAAGTGGGCCTTGACAGCCTATACAGATGACAGCATGAGAGGGGGAGTAGATCTAATACCTTCGATGATGAGGTAGTAATCCCCATGTCTCAAAGTAACTCTCTTGGACATGATGTCAATCTGAACATGATTCCAGACTAACCATGTCATTCCTAGGATCAAATCAAAGATTGGCATCTTTATGATCGTCGCTGGAGCTTCAAATATCCTTCCGCCAATCTCCGCCTCCATGTTGCAGTGGGCAGAGGTGGACAACTCCGATCCGTCGGGTAATCGTATCCTCATCATCAAACCCGTGAATCATCCCACGCCTTCCAACCCTTCTACGAAGGTCTCCGATATGAATGAGTGTGAAGCACCCGTATCAAACAGCGTATAAGCGGGTTTGCTGCTAATGAAAACTATTCCTGGGGGGGGGGGGGCGGGGAAATTTAAATGTTTTAGAATCTAGCTATGGTTTTCTTTCCTAGATTATTACTTCTATATAAATTTAAATTTCATGAGGAAAAACTTAAAATTTTCTGACGTAACTGTGATTACTTGCTCCGGGTTCTGGGGTTGAGCCAGATCCAGTGCATAAATTTGCTCTCTATCCTGCCTGCGATCTGCACCTTGGAAACCACGTCCTCGACCACGTCCTCGTCCTCCAAATTGCTGGGCATGCGGGGCAGCCTGTGGTGCTGGTAGAGGTGCTCCCCTAATGGGGAAGTTTCTCCGAATGTGTCTTATCTGATCGCAGTTGTAGCACTCTGATGGGGGAAATGCCATACCCCCGGGTCTTGGTGCCTCCTGCATCTGAAGAGGCTGAGGAGCCATTACCACCGACTCCCTTTGCTCCTGTCTCACCTCCTGATGAGGTTGGTCCTCTGTTCTTCTTCCCTCCCTCCCATCAGTGATGCGGCCCCGCCGCTAATCATCCCGGGCTCCCTAGCCCTGGTCCTCCGTTGGCCTCTTCCGTCCCCAAGTTGTGTGCCAATCAGCCTCAATCCTCTTGGCTATTTCTAACATCCGAGGTATATGCCCGTCAAATACGAACAGAAGGGCCTCCCTCAACTCTTCCCGCAGGCCCTTATAAAATCTCTTGGTGTATCCTTCCTCATCTAGCTGATAAGAGTCTACGAACTATGCTAAATGGTTGAACTCCCGGTGGTATTCTACCACTGTCTTATTTCCCTGCTTTAACTGCAGGAACCTGTCCTCCAGCTCATCCCTAGCCAACTATGGCACAAAATGCACCATTAAAGCGGCCCAAAACTCCTCCCAAGTATTTTTTGCAACCTCCATATCGTCAAAAGTCGTATCCAGCGACGTCTTCCACCACCTTTTGGCATGAGACTCTAAACAAGAGACTACCAAGGGAACCCTTTCCTCCCAGGGGCATCGTATTCTGGTCAACATTTCATTCATAATGTCTAGCCATTCCTCTATCCGAATGGCCGATTCTGTCCCTAAGTAAGATGGAGGAGAGAGTCCTCGGAAGATTCTCAGCCAATTGGCCCCCGGGTTTGGCTACGGGGCCGGAACCTGTTGGGCCCTAAAAGCTTCCAGAATAGCTGTCAGGGTTTGCCCCATCTCCGACTGTAGGAAAAGAGTGGGGACCGGTGGAGGTGGTGCAACATTCGGAGTTTGCTGGACTCTGCCTTGTGGTGTTGGCTGTGCTGGGGGCTGCGTAACAAAATCCAATTATAAGTAATCGCACCAATCTCACTAAAAGTGGACAATTTCATGTGATCCCCCATATAGGCCCACCATTGCTTCTGCTGCTTAGTTTGTCCTCAAACTAAACTCGTACGGGGGTGGCCCGGGGATTGTGGACTGCTACTTGTTGATCGATGTGTTTTTCGCTCTGATACCACTTGTAAGACCCCCATTTTTTTAATTTTTAAAACATCGGGGTATTAGGCCCATAACTGCCGCCTTGCGGTGACACTTTCGCACCCGGGAAGGTCGTCACTACAAAATGCCGATCCTGCCGGCCAAATCGATCACAACTGTAGCAATAAAATAAGCAAGTAACAAGAAATCACACATGAACAGTAAATAATCTCCACGAAGGGAGTGTCCACAGATAAAACATATAACATAATCCTCGGGCTTATGCCCGGTACATTAAGTCCTCACAACAAATCGCTCATCACGGAAGCAAACTAATATAAATACTAGCGGTTGGGACTCACAGTCCCTGCTGTCTGAACTCCGGTACTAGACTGTCCGATCTCCAAGCGTGCCGACCTCCTGGGCTGCTCCTCCATGCTGGGCTCCGTGGTCCCCTAAAATGATGTGGTTCGAAAACCGTTAGTCTAAAAGACTAAGTCCTATCGTCCCCCGCCCCTTCCCCCATGACTCCTAGGCACCGAGCGGGGAGAAGGAAAGGGAAGGACATGAAGGTGGAGAATATCAAATAGCAGATGGTGGCGGAACTAAACTAGCAGATCAAGGTATAAAAGATGGTAATAATATAAAGAACTGACTAAGAAAGTAACCTTAACTTATGTGAATACACATAAGCTAAGGGATCTCTTGCAGGGCTCCTATCGTATAAAAAGTCACATACCGATTTATACGATAGGGTGTCGGTTTGACTAGCAAGCAAAAATATGTAATACTGAATAAGAACCTTAACTTATAAGCACGCTCGCGCGAACTTATAAACCAAGGGGTCGTTTTGCAAGGCCTAATGTATAGAGCATCCCATACAACTTATACATTAGGTGTCAGGTTATATACAATGATTATGCTATGAAATACAACCATGCCATGATGTGAACATGCAAGTGCAACTCACCCACTCGACTCTGTGTACACAGACCTTTAGTTCCCCTTTTCTGGAGCCGAACCTCCAAGGATACCTCCGTAGTGGCAAACGGAAGCTGTGGGTTGGGCCTTGCCCACCTCTAAACCAGTAATAGCACTACCAGTCAGACCTATCGTATGCCTCGACACTGGTGCATTAAGCGGAGCTCCTGCGTACTTTTGCCGGCTGGCGCACCAGACTTTATTTGGCCAAGTGCTAAACAACACTTGCCGAGTCAACGTATTGGCGTCAGTGCATCGACCCTCCAACACCGAAGACCCACCACCTTATACTTTATGCACATGCAACCTTGTGTAATAGCTACCGAGCCAAATCTCCCTGAACCATCCCGTCCGTCAACAATCAACAACCGAGACAAAGCTCGCCGGGCTATCCTGCCCATCACAAACTATTACCGAGCCAAAGCTTATCGAGCTAACCCTGCCCATCACAAAAACCACTGGGCTTTCTACCCGAGTGACCCAACCTATCTCCCCGAGACATCGGGGTGTGAGAATGTGAAACCCTAAATTTACTATTTGCTCTTCATTTTATTTTATGCCTACGACTTAGGTTTAGCCCAGGACTACCCAAGGTATTTCCTATGAAGGGCTCTCGAGGGCACAAGGAGCTACGATGGGCTGAAGCCCAAAACTCCCTTTCGCAAGACACTTATTCTTTTTGGTTGATACCCAATCCCATATCCCTTAACTATTGCAGTGGATCTAACCCTAGTACTTTGACACTTCCTCCTACTGGTTAGACGATCTTTCGTTGATCCCGAGCACCATCTAACATTTAGCAAAATCCAACCCTCTACACATCCTACCTCCAATGATGAACTCATTCTAATTTATCCAAACCTACTACCACTAATCCCGACTCATGTGCCCAACTTTATATTCCAACATATTTTTTGCAGTTTTACTATATGCAGACAACTAAGGTTAAATGTCATGTAAAATGGGAAGTACATCAAATAATCATCCAGTACTCCTATAATAATTATTGGAGGACTATTATGACCTTTGTTGCCCAAATCCAGAGATACACAATTTTTCCTATTTATCTAATAATGTATTTAATTATTATAGTGGCCAAAATCTTTATGATTGAACAGGAAGTACCAAATTTAGACAAGATAAAATTCCTCTAGATTTATGTTATATCCAATATGAACATTTAACCTAAGATCCAAGGTCTCTTAATTTTTCAGGAAGGTTTAGGCCACTAATTTTATTTCAATTATAACTCGCAATAATTCATTTAAATAGATAAGTAGGGCAATATTATTTCAAAAAATTCAAGGAAAATTAAAGCATGATTGTAAGGGAATATAAATTCTCTGGGTCAAATCTCATAAGTGATGAACAAGTAATAAGCTTCAAGCAATTAATGACAATTTTCAAAAATTACTGAATGCAGACCACCAAGACTAAATGATATGTAAAATAAGTGGTACATCAAATAATCAACCAGTACTCCTATAATAATTATTGGAGGTCCATTATGATCTTTAATGATTAAATCCAGAGATCCACAATTTTCCTATTTATTTAATAATTTATTTAATTATTTGAGTGACTAAAAATTCTGATATTGAACATGAAGTACCAATTTCAGACAAGATAACATTCCACAAATTTTTTTATGATACGCAAAATAAGTATTAAACTTACCATTCAAAATATCCCAATTTTTCAGCAAGGTTTAGGTCCCAAATTATTATTTTAATATAACTCATAATAATTCATTTAAATAGATAAGTTGGGAATATTACTTCAAAAACTTTAGTGAAAATATAGGTATGATTTTAAGGTCATATAAATGATTTGGGTCAAATTTCATAATTTATTTACCAGTAAAGAGCCTTGAATAAATTATTGAATAATTTTCTCATTTACCAAGCTTGTGAAGTAAGTACCACAAATATGTATTCAAAAGTTCTCATAAAATTCATATATGTCTATGGAGATTTAAAACCTTCTCTGCCAAATTTGCATGACAACCCAAGGGGCAGAAGGACCAAAATGATAAATTATTAATTAGGGCATCCCTATGTGTTACAAAGGAAGTTCTACAATTATTGTCCCAAAAATTTCCAATTAAATTACCAGGGGTTCATTATATCTTTATGACCACTCTACCAAAGTTTCATCATAGTTGAAGGAGTTTCACTAGCCTATTCAAACTCTACCATATTTGTGCCCTAAACTAGGGTTAGGTTTTTGTGGGTCCCCTCTTTCCAAAATCCCTTAAGATTTTCACCAAAGGGTTGTAACTACCCTAGTATCCTACCTACAAAATTTCATGGACATTCATTGTGTTTTGGACATATGCCCTTCACAAGGTACAAAAGCCCTTCCTTAGGGTTTGACCTAGGGTCTTGGGTCAAATCAACTCCAATCTACCCAATTTTGCATGGGGAGGTACAAAAAGTTATGCCAATTCAGTGGCCCAAATTTTAACCTCTGTTGAGGTGAAATGGACACTATAAGCCAAAAATACATTTTTGGACCAAAATGCCCTTTTTAAGGCAAGGCTAGGGTTTGCAAGATTTCAGTTCAAATCATCTCCAAAATTAATGAAATTTTAACCAGATCTTACTATTGACCCCATACACCACCCACCAAAATTTGGATGAATTTGGAGTTCAGTTAACCCCTAAATTAAATTACCCTAGATAAATTAAATTATTTACAAAACTATAGAAAAATTATCCCCCAAAATTCTTATTTTTGGGCAGGGTCTAGATATGGGTTAGGGTGACTCCCTGCCTAAATTTCAACTCATTTGGGCGAATTATGAGGTGTGGGCATTCATTTTAATATCTGCCTAGCCATATGTATAGACCCCACCAAAATGAGTGCCCTGGTCAAACCAGACACCCAAATTGGTTCAAACAAATTTTGTATGCAATTAGACTCAGAGTGATACAATTTATGTGTTGATCATTTTTCCTAAAAATTCCTATATGTATTTTTAATAATTAAAACCATTAAATATGAAATCTGTGACATAAATGAAATAAATCAACATTTATATCCTATAGTTTAAAATCAATCCCGCACGAATCTTGACGCGCTGTTGGACGGCATACCGTTATCTTTTACCTCCTACCGACGGCCTAGATTTATCCCGCCTGGGCCGTCTTCCAGCCGTTGCCGTCGGCGATCCGGCCACCTCCCCGGCCGGCCACCGCCGCCAACACCTTCGTGGTGGTCGTTGCTATCTCTAGGCGGCGACAAGGCCGCCGGGGAGCACTATTCCGGCGATCCCGATAGGTGAAAATTCACGGAAAATCCATGAATTTTGAAACTTGGATCGGGCTCAAATGAGCCCGAACCTTGGACCTAACGATTCCTAAGGACTACCCATGTAAGAAGGAGTGGAGGAGGACCTGTGGGGGTGGCTGAAGCCGTGCTGATTGTCGGATTGGCATGGTGGTGGCTGGTGGTGGTGGGCCTTCTACAACTATGCAGTGAAACTGCTTGGATTCTTCAGGAAAGTGGTGGGGAATTTTCCTGGGAGTCTAGTGATGCTTTTAAAACAAAGAGGAGGGGAGTTAGGTGGCTGTAGGCCTAATTTCCATTTTTGGCCCAAGTCAAGCTTGGCGGCCATGGTTGGTAGGGGATAATTCATGGCTCCAACCAGTCAATGATCAGCTGGTTGGATTGGGACTGCCTTCCTTGTCCTAAAGCCATGAATGGAGGGGGTTGGGGAGGGGGAGGATGAGCCCAAAGTCCTCCTCCCTTTTCTTCATTCTCTTTCTCTCTCCACCATAGGTTGATATTTCTCTCTCCTACACACCAAGATGAATTTTGGCTCCTACCTAACCCAATGGCATCCCACAAGTCCATTTCACTCATCAAAATAAGGTTAGCCTAATTAAAATGGGCTTGAGCTTGAGTTAGCCCATTTGGGCTAGCTTGACCATAACTTGGACTAGGGTCCACTTGGGTCAATTTGGTCCTTGAGGTTTCCTTAATGGGTCCTTGGTGATCCATTGGCCTCCCCTATGGTCAAGGTGGGGTTGGATTGGCCCTTGGAGGTCACTTAACCCTTAACTAGGGCACTTTGACCATTTTAGCTCTAGAGTTGACTTTGGTCAACCTAGCCTTTTTGTTTGGTCCCATTGTGTCCTTGGTGACCCTTTGACCTCTCACTAGGGTTATGAGGGTATGTGTGGGGTCCACTTTGCTAAGGGACTGCAATTGGCCCTTGTGCAGGTCAGTTTTACCCAATTAGGGTTATAGTTGACTTTGGTCAACTTAGCCCCTTTGACTGCCTTCCATGGGTCCTTAGTGTCCCATTGACCCCTCACTAGGGTTCTGAAGGTATGGGTGGGGTCTTGGAGTCTTGGTGAAGCCCCATGATCATCTTAAACCAAGGTTCAGAAATCTACTATGTGCAAACCATAGTGGTCTCATCCACATTCCTAGGCTCACTTGGCCTTTATGGACTTCCTAGGGTTTTGTCATGACCTAGTCATGGCAAAAACTATCTCTAGGGGTCTAGTTGTTTGAGGGATGTTACACCCCGTGACTCATACTCATGAACATACTCATGAACAATCTATTCTCCCCTTTGATAATATCAAATAAGGGCGGGCAAGGACAACCAGACATGCTAGATATGATGAGCATTAGACAAATAGCAGATAGTGCACACATAAAGTAAAGATAGACATGACAATCATAAAGGTGACTCAAAACCAATGACATATCAGAGAATTGCAAGCATATTGGTCACACAATGGAGCAAGGTACACAGACAGATAAGTTTAATTTTCATAGTTAATATGAATTGGACAACACAGACTAAACTAAGCACATAGCGAGTACGTCTACAATGTTATAAGAGTAAGAAAGTAATCAAGTTAAACAAACATTCAAAAACATCATGAGTGTAAATCGTGTGCTAGTACGTATTGTGCTAAAAAGAGATAGTGTCGTTGTAGTCCAATTCTTATATGCCGAAGTCTTAGACAAGGCAATAACATGTATTCGTGTAGCATAAAAAGAGAGAACACCAATGGAAAAATAGCATATTGTACATGGTTATCTCGATCGTCTAGGAACTTAACACAAGAGAAATAGGGTAAAAAATCACCTCACATGTCAATCGATGTCATACATAGGCGAAAACTAGGTACACTAAGCTAAAGATAGAGTCGATACACAAGATCGAGGTGACTCTTTAATCAAGGTGCTCATCCTCACAATGCTCATGAAGACTTATCGGGAGGTGTGAGTAGTGCTTGGGGGGGGGTCTTGACATGATATGTGATAGCTTGCATAGTTTTCTTTTTAGTTTGCTTTGAGCTATAACTTTTATATATGTATATTTTTAGTTCAAGGAGCCTCGAGTCACTTAAAATCTATCCACCTAGATAGATACACTTTAACTTGGACACATACAACTTTTGTACTAGAGATTTGGCCCAAAGTTTCACACCTAGTATAAGCACAAATGTATCGTGACATTGATTATTCAACGTATTCCTAGCGTGTTAGAGTATAGTGTCACAATTTATAACATGTAAGTTTAACATTTTCTTCTTCTTGAGTGCACCGGCTAGGGATGTGTGTATCATGTGAAGTCATTCCCCTATCAAAGTCCTCCCATATACCTAGAGGTATAGTCAACAAACACGACTCCGTCTTGTCGCATTCAATAGCTAAGCACCTATAGATTCAACCCACTATGACAGGAGTACAATGTTTACATAGATTAAGAATCTGGACTCAAACATTGTGTGTATGCGTTATGGTCTAAGTCAAAGTCATATGGGCCCACAAGATATGATCACTTCACAGCTTATATATATATGTATATTTTATTTATTTTATTTAAAGAAAAAAATATCAAGGAAACTCAAGTACACAACTCATAAGCAAATACTCAAAGAATGTGAAACATGGACAAAGAAAAGTAACCACAAATAAAATAGGCAAACACACACATATAAATGATAGAATATTGTGCATGAATATACCAAACATGATAAGTGGAATAATGTTCGTGCAGTGGATATGTGAATCATAAGAATGCCCAATAATCCAATACCTAAGCTATATGTCTACACCCTAGCCCCATACTAAGTCACGGACGGGCATGAGGAGCTACATAAATGCCATAGGGTGGGGTGTTAATCCCATGTGCACAAATAAAAACTCGCTTGACCTAACACTCTTTCCCCTCAACGCCACACAAGGACCTACTAGAACCCTCCCCGGTTAAAGACAAGACGTGGTTTACAGGTTAGTGTTTCTAAAGGACACACACCTATGTCCCCGTAATGTGGGACACACTTGACTGAGTCATGTCGATGTTTGTATTTGCAATGTGATGAAGTTACTTGGGCAGATAAGCAACAGTACAAAAAGAAGCGTTATCGTCGGCGGTAAAGTTTTCGCTCCATAGTAGCTTTCGATTATATAGGCCTCAGTTCAGATCTAGATCTGCACACCTGCTCACTTCCACTCATTGCTACCGACATTCTCCTTCCCTGGAGCTCTTCTTCATGTCCTTAAGGTACTTCCTTTCTCTCTCTCTAATTTCTAGTATTTTAGATCTATTGCTTTTGACTTCACGCATTTTTGAGCGTGACCCGCGACGATTTGAGGGCTGAAGGTGCATTTTTTTTCTAATTTTTCCCACGAAACATCGCTGTTTTTCATAGATCTGGCTTGTGTAGGCTCAGATTTCATGTCTTTGGTATTTTTGAATGGCCGATTCACTCTAAAAATCCCATTTTTTGTTAAGATCTGGAGCCGAAATTTCATCCGTGTAGCTTTTCGTGATTTTCCATGTTGGATAAGTTTTTCTTTACGGATCTTAGCTACTATCTCCGATCTACTCTTCATAAGCAGGGATCTATGATTTCTCCCACATTTGAGAGAGGATTTATTCCAAAAATGGGGTTTTGGAACATATCCGACAGTAGAGGACAAAGACAGTACGTCACGCTACCGCCAGACAGTAACAAATTATCGCCCAGCGATAGGAACCAGAGGCCGGTTTTCAATTTCTGTTTTGTCATTTTTGTATAACCCTTTTCTTATATATTTTTCTAAACAGTTTCATGGTTTATTTTTCAGGATATTGCTTCGCCGAGTTCCAAGTCTGCACGCCGTAGCTTTTCCAAGCGGTCCCGGGGGCCAGTCTCCACCTACCCTTCCATAGATAATGCAACTGTGAGCATTCTGATGATCATAGATATTGATGATCGATATGCTCATATCTATGAGTACTTGAAGGGATCTGATGTACTTGTAGTGATCTCATCTGGTGCCCCATTCTCCTCTGCTCTCACCCGAGAGTTTTATAATAACCTCTAGGATCCTGCTTAGATGCGCCTAGATGGGGGTGTCCAATCCTATATTGGCATGGAGATAGTGACAATAACTCATGCAGATCTCGAGAGTAAATATGTCTGGACCACCAACTGTTCAGTCCTCGACATCGTGGAGTCCTTTAGAACTACTAGGGACTAGAGGGAGATGAAAGAGGTTCTTCATGGTGTGGAGGGGCATTCATATCTCTTCACCTTGGTAGATGCTCTCACTCCTGATGCCCGCATCATCCAAGATATCCTATGTCACGCCCTTATGTTCAAGGCTGGGGATGCCAGGAAGGTTACGACCCAGCTGTCGATGGTGACGTACTATATCCTGGACGAGAAGTCCTTCAGTATCTCAGATCTCATTCTTTCCATGATGTGGTACACTTTTCGCCTGAAATCTCCTGACTGCCAGCGAGTGAACACACTGCTTCTGGGTGGTGTGATCCAGAGCGTCCTGATCGAGAAGTACCCGGCCATCGACTGGTCAACCTACCCCATAGACATCTTCCTGCAGGTCTATATGGTAGGTGAGATACCTTCTTCCTCATGGGCACAGACACCTCCACCGCAGCCACCGATACACCATACAGGGTCCCTCAGGGAAACCAGCCGAGACATCTATGGCCTGGCGGAGGAGTAATGTCAGGAGATCAAATAGATAGCGAAGGAGGTGAAAGGGATGAGAAAGATGCTCAAAAAGATCATGGGCAAGCTCAATATTTCTCCCACCTCTTCAGAGGAGTAACAACTTATATGTATTTTTCATGTTTTATCAGTTGTAGTTTGTTGAGTAATAAATAGGTGAGCTCCGTACTCAGTTAATAGTTGTTTAACATGTGCTATGTTCTGTGCTACCTCTATACTCATTGTGGTTTTCTGATACCATGCTTTAATTAGTTTGATATTGTCGTCTCATCGTGCTAACTCACAACAAACACCAACAGAAGGAAAATACACTGCGTGCTAAACTAAATCGTATTTACATAAACAAAATTTAATGAGCATATCGTGAAGTACAAACTCTGAAAGCAACAGTAAACAAAATACTAAGAATAGAAAGAACATTGAGCATATCGTGATGTAGATTATTGAGTAATTTTAGTTTGATTACTTTCTACACCACGTAATTTGTGGATACTAATGGATAAGAGATTTAGGTATCCAAAAGGGACAATGGGTGGGGGTTCCATTGGGTACCAAAACATAACGTGGTGCACCTTGCAGAGATGACGGTGAATGGGCCATTTTGAGCGGAATGGGTGCACTATTTTGAATGAGGGGCCTCCATTCATACTTTGGTTTATTGTTATGTTTATGTTGCAGATTTCCTTCTAGAATTATATGGGTTTTTTATGATGATATTTAATTGAATAATATTACGTTGAAAGGTTAACTATATTGAAGTTGTTCTTTAAGTCAAGATTATTTCACTTAACATTAGGATTCATAGTATAGTAGTTGTTGACCGGAAATGTACATTCATTTGTTTTTGAGTTGGGAGTAATTCATTTTTTAAAAGTGAGAGTTATTTCTATAGTTAAGAGTTTCACTTGCACAAACTTGTGATTTTCTACTCCCTTTGATTAACTCAGCCTGTAGATGGTTGTTCATATTCAACATGCTTTTGGGTTTTACATACAACTTAGGAGTTGGGCTTTGCGAGTTCTTAAGTAGTATTTCCTTAAGCATGTTGATTTTTATAGTTAGCTCTTTGTTCTTCAGTTTGAGGTTATGTCTAGCTTCATTGTATGCGATTGTGCTATTTTTGGGAGTGGTGACAATAGATTCGATATGAGATTTATACTTACTCCTAAGTTCATCGAATGTCTCATTCATATCTTCAATTTCAACTTTATAATTTTTGTATTCTGCACAGTCACTTTTAATGATGAGTTCTCTAGACATAATTTATCGTTTTGTTCTTTTGTAAAATGAAGTTCTTGTTCAATAACCTTATATTTTCATTTTAATTCATTATAAGTTATACAAGGTGTAGAAATGTTATCTAAAGAACAGTTGGGAGGACAAGTCACATCAACGATAGATTCTACATTAACATTTGCTTTTAAAAGATTATTTTCTAAAAGTAGTTTTGAATTAATACTTTTTAGTTTCTTAATTCTATGTTTAGCCGCATCTAGCATATTCAATGTAGAAATATAATTGCATACAAGAAGTGAATTTGTTTTTCCTACAACGCTCTTGGAGAAGGCATGATTTGAACACAAGGTTCCTCTATCATCTTCCTCTTGGCTTTCCTCGTCCAACGATATGTTTTCATCTTCCCTTCCGCTTGATGTGTTTGTCCCGTCTTCCTCTAAGAGCAAGTCTCCATTTGATTCTTCACTTGGATCCATGAGAAATTGCTCAGATTCAACATCATTAGAGGAAGAACTAAAAGTATATTCAAGAAATTCCCATCTATCATAGGCAGTAGTGAACGTATAGATGAGTTTAGAAATTTCTTGACCAAGCCCACAAAACACACTATTCATAGCTTTGGCATTTATATGACACTCGTGCTTAGTTAAGTTATTTGGGGGCGTGGTACAAGTTATGTTCCAAACTTCTATATCTAATAACATAAGAAATTTCTTCATTAGTATTCTCCATTCGTTATAGTTCACTCCTATAAATAGAGGCAGTGCTAACGAGTTTTCAGTGTATAATTTTTCATCCCCACTGGTAAATTCAAGATTAGGGTTTGCCATTATTCCCGGTGGTGAAACCGATTTGGAATAACCTTCCACTGATACCACTTGTTGGATCTAGTGGCCAACCTTAGATGGGGGGGGGGTGAAAAAGTTTTTACGAGTTAATTTAAATTTAAAATATTTCGTCCCAGGAAATCGAGTTCTAGAAGCTACCGCGGGGCGTTAGGTAGCTAACGCGCGACGGTAAGTCTATGAACTCATTTCCTGTGCGGTAAGTCTATGAACTCATTTCCTGTGCGAATTTTCTTGTACACCACACACAAGAAATTAAACTAACATTCACAGTAAAATCGTAGAAGCAATAATACAGAAAATATATTTCTTTGCAAGAGTTAACAACAGATGGTTTTATAATTACCAAATTGTAATCCCCATGATGTCGGGGATTGAAGGCAGTGAAAATGAAAACTCTTTTATTTTTTATACCAACCCACTCCACGGACCAGTTGGCTCTCTCCCTTTCCCTCCAAGAAAGGTCTTTGAGACCGCTCTTCACCTCCTCATAAGGAAGGGTCTTAGATCCCCACTAGATCCTCCAATCTAGACGTCCCTATCCCCAGGACGATTTACTGCGGAATCCTACCCGGATTCCGACGACCCTTACTGGTCATTTTTCATCACCACAAGATTTAGAAAACGAAAATATTATAAGAATAAAAGATGTAAAGAATCTAAAAGATTAAGTTCTCCCTCTTGAAAACTTCTTCGTTGAGCGATTCGCGGCCGGTGCTTGAGATCTTCATTTGCTAGCAACTGATTGACTCTTCGTGGTCGATGTAGTTCTTGGATTGCCGGAGTCTTTCGATCGCATATATGAGGGATACGACTCTCTTCTTCTTAGATGAAGACGATCAAAACGTATGCAAGGAGGCGGTCGAACCCTTGAGTGCATGAGCTTTTGTATATTTTCGTCTTGGTATATTAGGCACAGAAACCGAGGTGGCCTTTTATATGTCTTCATCAAAATAGGCTACTGCCGGCAGTAAGACTAGCGCCCGACAGTAGGTTCGCGCGCTTGTTGTGCTAGTTGTCATACAAATCTAGAAAAATATTCAAAATGAATATTTGTCGTTTTATCGTTTCTAGCGCCATGCGGTTACAGCTACCACCACGCGGTAATATAGGACACGATGATTCTGAATACTCGTGTCAATACTCGTTGAGGGCTAGCGCGGTGCAGTAACAGCAATCGCCTTGCAGTATATGGGTTTCTCGAGAAAGTCCTTCTCAACATTCGTCGAGAGGTTAGCGCGGTGCGGTAACAACTATCGCCTGGTAGTAGATCGGTTTTTCGAGAAGTCCTTCTCGACAATCATCGAGAGGCTAGCGCGGCGTGGTAAGCACTCTTGCTTGTGGTAGTTTCCCGAGAGGCTTGCCAAGATAATTCCTTGCATTAGCGCGAGCAGTTGGACTAGCGTGGCACGGTAGTTTCTCGAGAGATCTGTCCAATTAATTCACGGCTACCGTCCGAAGGTAACTTCTACCGCTCGGAGTTAGTGTACACAGGAGTCTTCTTCCTCACTTGCACCTATCAACCTGCACACTCTATCAACACAAGATGTGATCAAATACAACCTGGGAGTATATATTCTCATACACAGGGAATGTGATACATCAGTTCCAACATCTTGGAGCAGCAAGAATCAAACAAGTATTGCAATCTCAACTGTAGAGTAAGAGTACATATTGATAGGTAGCTACTGTGCTCAGTTGCTGTAGATCAATCATCAAATCCAGGATTATAACCTCTAAATAAGTAGAACTCCTCCATATTGTGACTCTACTAGTGCTATTTCTATTACTAGGAATCTCATCTCACACAGCAGGACTAAGCACATAGAAATTAGGTATCATTTTATTAGGGAGTATGTAGAAAAGGAAGACATCAGTATCGAGTTTGTCCCCACAGACAAGCAAGTGGCTGACATCTTTACTAAGTCATTAGATGAAGCAAAGATCAATACCTTCAAGTATGAGTTAGGTATAAGCTTCAGTTACTCCCTATGATATTTTTTTTGCAGAATTTGTTCATCTTGCAGGTGATGAAGACCTTAAGTGGTATGGAGATCAAAGTGTCTATCAGAAAAAAAATGATAGAAGTTGCTTCTATTGAGGTGGAGAAAGTCATGCAACTGCACCAGCTGATCATCTGAAATCAGATAAGAGGAGAAGAAAATAAAGGCAGGCCAGATCCTCCCTGACTATTCTAAAGAAGTTAAAATAGGGGAGAGATCAGATTTATCACAAGGGTTGATTGATCAAGTAGTATCAAAGTCTAAGGAGGAAAAGATGATGATTAATGTCATTCAGTAATTCAGGGGGATAAAGAGATGTTCCCATACAGGGGAGAAGGTGATCAAGGCCTTTAGGTGATGATAAATACCTTGCAACAAAATAAGGGGAGCAGGTGATACTATCCATACATGAAGGGAAATGTGGTAACCTTCCTTTAACTGTCCTATTATAGTATATTTTATTGCTGCATATGTTGTGTATGACATTGACTATGGAATTTGAATACGGGTTTTGAATTCTTCAAATAGGGGGAGATTGTTGGGTCCATTGATCCCAATGTCCCAGATTTGTAAGAAGGAAAACAAGTTAATGATATACACATAGGTGTATTTGATGTGTGTTTAAGTTCATGCATGCAGGTTAGTCCTTGTCACATTGATTGGACAGGTGGACACAAAGAAGATGGCTGGAAAGGCAGGAATTTGCCTAAGTCCACGGGAATTGAGTGATGCCAGTTCACTCAATGCAAGATGCCTTAAGGAAGGAAAGTGGACAAAAAAATTCGGCCATGTCTACAGGTGTTGATTGAAGCCAGTTCACTTAATGCCAGATGTCAAAGATAATGCTAACAAAGGGAAGGATTCAGGTAAATTCTAGAAGTGTTTAGTGAGGATAGCTCACTCAACGCCAAGTGAGCAAAAGCGCTGAAGAAAGATAATACAGTCAAAGCCCAGCAGTTTGTAGAGAAAATTGCGGCCATGTCCATAAGCGTTGAGTGAAACCAATTCACTTAATGTCATGCTATTTCTGTCAAAGCCAAAGAAGATAGAATGAAAAATCTGTCTAATTCCGCATGGGTTGAGTGAAGCCAGTTCACTCAACGCCATATGATTGAAGCTGTGAGACAAGCTCAAACAGTCAAAACCTAAGGAGAAAGGACAAATATTTACTAAGTTTAGGAGCATTGAGTGATGCCAGTTCACTCAACGCCTTGTCAAATGTTGAGGTAGAGGCAAAAAGCATTGAGGGAAGTCAACTCACTCAATGCCTCTGTACATAGGAAAAGATGTTAAGTACAGAAGCATTGATTGAAGCCAGTTCACTCAACACCTCAGTAAGATAGCAGGGCTTTAGTGTTTTGGCTAAGTATAAAGGAGTTAAGTGAGGAAGGCTCACTCAACGCTCTCAATGCTTAGATACAGAACGAGCAGGATGTTTTTAGCCAAGTACAAAGGCATTTTGTGAAGGCCATTCAATCAACACTCTCAATGCCTGAGTTGATTCTGAGAAATTTTTCTAAGTCTAGAATGGCTGACGTCAACAAAAGTCAACAAAGTCCACGGAATTCAAACTCATTGCTAGAAAGCTTCTATTCACCTTTAATGACATCGGTGGCTAGCTATTTGTCATTTTATGCAAAAATAAGTTTGTTATTCGGCAATTAAGGCTAGTCCCACAGCACAAAGAGCCGTTGATCAACATATAATAAAAGGAAAGATTTGCTGAGTCGAAAAAAGTTTTTAGGGTTTTCTGTTTACGCATTGCAGCTGATCTTCATCTTCTTCCTCATCATTATTGTCGAGCCTGAAGAAAAGTTTAGATCAATTAACCTGAAAGCGAAAGCAGTTAGCTATTGCGATTTTCATCAGCGACAACAAGTTTAGAATTGTTTTTTGATAAAGAAGAAGTATCCGGGTTTTTTGTTTTCTACAGTCTAGATAGCTGATTGAAGAAGAACAGAACTGTCAAATCCTTAGTCTTCAACAACAGGTCAGAATCTTGATTCTGAGTCACTTCCAACACAAGCAGCAGTCTACTGAAGATATTTTCAACTTATTGCTGAGAAGAAGCTAGGGCAGAGAACTTCTCAGTCCAGGAAGATAGACGCAAAGAAATTTCTCTGGTGTCAAATCATCTCATCCCACTTCTATTCTCTATAGGATCCAGTCTTGGATCTGAGTTTAGTATCTATTAGATCTGAGTTATATGCCTATATTATAAAGGCTGAGTGTATGATTCTGTTTAGAATCTGAGGTAGGGCTGGTTGCCTTTGTGTAGGATTATTTATTGATCTGAGTGTAGGATCCAGCTTGGATCTGAGGTAGGGCTGTCCTTTCAGCCTGAGATATAGGGCCTTTAGTCCTAAGGTATGTGATTGTTTAATCACTGAGTGGTAGGGCTTAGTGCTCGAGTTGTAAGTCTTGGAAGAGACTGAGTGGTACTGCGGGATCGTGTTGTAAGCTCTAAGGAGCCGAGAAATTTGAGAAGTTCCTTGTCTAACACACTGTTAGAAAGGTAGGAGGGATAGTGGACATACCCATAATCTGAGGAACCACTATAAAATATCTGTGTTATCTGGGTGATATTCTTTAAAGCTTAACCAAACAAATCACTTAGCACTGCCTAATTAGATAAAGGTTTAAAGTTACTCAAAAAGACCAAAAACCTATTCACCCCCTCTTGGTGTTTAGCTGACCTTGAAAATAAAGACTTTCAGATATCAAGATCTGTGCCATCAGACAAGTTGGTAACTTGGCAAACACTGCCTTAGAACTTGTTTGGGAAGCTACTATCCCATGAGATGCAGATAAACTCTAGGAAGGTTGAAGAGGATGTTGCTAGATCTCTCAGCAAAGAGAAAATTGTGGCCATGAGAGCTGAAGCCATAAGAAGAAGCAGGGAAAAGACTCCTTCTCCACTAAGGAGAGTTGCAGAGTAAGAGAATTCTGATCCCAGCTACTCTAGGAATGAACTGTCTGATGGAGAACTAACACTGTTCTTAAAACAATTCAAGAAGATGTTAAGCAGAAGGAGACAATTGAACACCAAAGGATCTTCTAGCTCCTCCTCAAAGAAGCCTTATTCCAGTAGGGAGAAATATAAAAATGACCCCTCTGGAGAAAGGTATGAATCCAATCAGAATAAATATGTTAAGACAAATATTGTTTGCGACCGTTGCAATAGGAGTGGACAAACCATTGCTGACTGTCCAGTTAAGAGGAAGGAGCATATGAAGTTTGATGGCAAAAAGTATCACAGGGACAAGAAAACTAAAAAGAGCTTCCTGACAAAGAAGAAAGTCAGCCTATTAGACAGTGATTCTGAATCTTCAGAATCAGATGAAGAAGAGACCTACATTGGTCTCATGTCCATTGAAGAAGAGGCTGATCATCCTGCTATCCCATCTTGTATAAGGGCCCCACTGTCCTCTGTTGATAGTGATTGTGAAGAGGACGAGGAATTCAGTATCATGGCTATATCAGAAGAAAATCAGGATAATTGTTGGGTCCATTGATCATAATGTCCTAGATTTGTAGAAGGCCCACAAGTCAATAATATACACATGAATGTATTTAATATAGGGATGAGCATATTATTCGAAACTCGAAAGTTGCTCAAAAATCGTTCGAAAATTGAGTCAAATTGAAATCAATTAAAATTGATTCGACTAAATTTGAGTCGATTCAATTTGACTCAAATCTGATTTCGAGTCAATTTCGAGCCAGCCCTGAATCGCTCGAAATATGGTTCGAATTAACTCAAATTAATTTAAAAAATTATGTATTTATTAATATATCCTTATTTTAAGATTAAAAATAACAAAATTTAAACCTAAATAAAAAAAGAACGCTTTTATTGTTTCATTTGCTAAATTTATAGATTGCCCAATTTAATTTTGAGCAAACAAGGAATAAAACGAAAAATTGCTTAATTTCGAGCCGACCCGATTCGATTTCGAGCCGACTCGGAATCGAGTCATTTCGAGTCGAGGCGACTCGACTCGAAATCAGCCCTAATTTAATATATGTTCAAGTTCATTGTAGGAAGGTTGTACTCTATTACATTGATAGACGGGTTGTCTGGGTCCTAATGACTGTTATACATAAGACAAGTTACTGCACATGCAAAAATCTTACTAAGTCTAGAAGCATCTAGTGAACTCCCTTCACTTAACGCTAGAAGAGCAAAAGTATTGAAAGAACACACTATAGTAAAAGTCTCAGTATTGTTGACTAGAATTCTTGCTAAGGACAGAAGCGTTGAGTGAAGATAGTTCACCCAACGCCTACTCAACAAAAATTCAGTTTAAGTATAACAGCGCTGAGTGAAGACTGGCCACTCAACGCCTCAATTATGAAGACTAGTTTCTGGACATGCAGAAAATCTACTATGTCCAGAAGCATTGAGTGAACTCACTTCACTCAATGCCAGAAGCCTAAAAGCATTGACAGAACTACATACAGTCAAAGTCATAATATTGCTAACAAGAAATCTGTTTAAGGACAGAAGTGTTGAGTGAAGACAGTTCACTCAATGCCTACTCATCAATATACTTGTCCATGTATAGAAGCATTGAGTGAAGATGGGCCACTCAACGCCTCATCAAGAAGTCAGGCTAAGTCAGAAAGCATTGAGTGTTGAAGCTTCACTCAACGCCTTCATGCAGAGAAATTTCAACTAAGTCCAGAAGAGTTGAGTGATGAAGGCTCACTCAATGTCTACACAGTTAGATTATAAAAGTCAAGAAGCATTGAGTGATGAAGGCTCACTCAATGCCTAAACAATTATACAATAAAAGTCAGAAAACGTTGGGTGACGAAGGCTCACTCAACGCCTGGAGATGCAGAATTCTGCTAAGTACTTTTGCGTTGAGTGATAAGGATTCACTAAATGCCTAAGCAAATTGTCTGGAAATTACTAAGTCCAGAAGTGCTGAGTCATGCTGACATCAGCAAGAATTCAAAAGTTTTGGGTTTTGCACGCTAGATGACTAAAGGTGCAACTTACCCTTAGTACTGCATTTAATGCAAAAGAAGTGTTAT
This sequence comes from Platanthera zijinensis, assembly GCA_039513925.1. NCBI lineage: Eukaryota > Viridiplantae > Streptophyta > Magnoliopsida > Asparagales > Orchidaceae > Platanthera > Platanthera zijinensis. The sequence goes on from CM077091.1 coordinate 77,630,155, forward strand.
AGTTGCCAACTCCGTATGGTCCTACTACACAAAGAGCTATTGAATGGCAGGATACAAAAGCAGGGTCCCGAGAAAGAATAACAGTGCTTTTAGAGACAGAGCTTTTTTGTCATCCTCTTCCTCTCGGCGAAGTAGAAGATTTCAAAGAACTTACTGTTATAGTTAGTCTGTGAATCACAGATAGAGTTAGCTGTTGAAGATATAAATCACTAAAGAATCATACTATCTTCAACAATAAGATCTGAAAGTTACCTTTTTGAGTAAGAAGAAGAAGCAAAGAAAGCCTAAGTTGTTGTTCATCTTCAAGGCCATTTCACTCTACTCTACTACACCTAAGACTTGAAGAAACAGTACTTTGCAGTTACTTCTCAGCACAAGCAGAACAAATTTGAAGATAACCATCTTGTAGTTGTGAAGAAGATAGGACTGAGCTTTCTCTATTAGGGAAGAAGAAGACTCATAAGACAATTTCTCTGGAGTCAAAGTTTGGGCCGAGTTCACTCAGTCTAGAAATGCAGACTCAGAGAACACTCTATCTAGAGTCAATCATCATCAACATCAAACCTATTCTCTTTTTGTATGATCATTCTTAATCTATGTTGTAAGCCTAAAATATATAGACTGAGGTAGGATCCTGTTGTGGATCTGAGTTGTAGGCCTTGTGTGCCTGAGGTAGGATTCTGTTAAGAATCTGAGGTAGGGCCTTTAGCCTGAGGTAGGATCTAAATTAGATCTGAGTTGTAAGAGAGTTATAATCTCTGAGTGTAGGGCAATCCTCCTAGCCTGAGATGTAGGACTTTGATTAAGTCTGAGGTAGGTGATTAGAAGGATCATTGAGCTGTAGGTGATATTATCTCTGAGTTGTAGGACTTTGGCCTGAGGTAGGACTTAGAGGAAGACTGAGAGATCCTGAGTGATCTGTTTTGTAAGCACTTTGAGCTATGTTTGGAGAAGATTGCCTTGTCTAACACACTGTTAGAAAGGTGGGAGGGACAGTGGATGTACCCATACTTTGGGCAACCACTATAAATCTTGGTGTGTTGTTTCTCATTCTTGAAAGCTAACAAAATAACTTAACACTCAACAAACTAAGTTAAAAAGGTAGTCATCTAGACAAGGAAACCTATTCACCCCTCTCTAGGTGTATAACTACTCTTGAAACAAAGACTTTTAATAATGCTATTCCTGATGAGGTACACTCTATCCCTAACTCTCCCTCTATCTATGAGTCTAGGTCAGACTCTGAAGCATCCACATCCTCCAATGGGAGTGATGGTTTAGAATCTGAAGATGATGTCAATCAATTGATTGACAAGTATAGAACAATTTTGGATTCTCTGAGGAAGAGCAAAAGACTTGTTAAAAAACAAGTTGAGGAGATTGTCTTCCGACAGCAAGCTACTTCCCCGTAGTTTGAGTCAGCACCCTTGCTTGCTCAGATGAGGAGGGAAGTTAGTTAACTAAAAACAATCTCAATTATCCAAATTAGGACCATTTGCCAGAAAAACAAGATCATTTTGGATCTTGAAGAGAAGCTTCTCAAGGAGAAGAGGACTGTGGCTAAATTTTCAAAGCCCAAAACTATGCTACCACTGATTAACTCATTCGCCTCTCAAAAGGATAAGAGAGGTTTAGGATTTAAGTGGAAATCCATAGCTTACCATGTTGAATTTTTTGAAGTGAAATTGGTGACTCGCACAGGATAGGGCGGTTATTCTGTCATCTAGGGCGGTGATCACACTCCTCTCTGTGCTTATAAATAAGACCCCCCTTGTCACATCAGAATATATCGAGTGAACAGTATGTGAACTTGTAGAAAGTTGCTGTAGTTAGGTTTTTCTATCCGCACAGTTTGAAGAGGTTGATCGGTTTGTGCTTTGCAGGTTGTGAGGATTGCGCTGAGGAGCCAAGTATTTGGTTCTAACTTTGGTCAGGGTTAGTGCGGTTTCTGTGGTTTGCAATTAGTGGATAGCAGCAGGTCACGACCTGCGACCATGCAGTCTTTTTCTTCTACATCTTGTTTTCTAGTTCAATAAGTTGTCCACCTCTAGGCACCTTGTTAAGTTTGGTGGCAACAGTCCGTGTGTTCTGGAGGCTAGGAGAGCTCGCAGTCAGACGACATGCAGTTCAACGGATATATTTCTTCAACACTGGAATAACAAACAGTCCGCGCGGCTTGTTGCGGTCTTGCGACAAAGCGGCTATAGTGGACTCCATAGCAGTTAGTAGTAGAGCTAGCGGATACTCCTTGGGTCCACACAGTTTGTTTTGGATTGTATTTTTCCTACTTCCATCAGATACATTGATAATCATTTCTCTCCATGTATCCCTTACTGTGTAAAGATTTTTTGATAAGTATAAGACTCTTGATCGTCTAGTTATTTTTGGTTTTCTTGGGCTCAGTGTGATTGAGTGTTCCTACTCCTGGTGTCCCGTTTTTTGCTATCATAAATTTTAACATGGTATCAGAGGGATCAGAGGCTGAGTAGTGATTAACCATTAGTTTGCTTGTCTGCTTCTGAGAGTCTAAGTAAACCAAAGGGTTGCAATGGAAGGAGGCTTTGCAATTGGTCTTGGAATCGAGCTCCTTGCATCGACTAACTACAAGAAGTGGAAGTCATGTATGCAAAGTTATATTTTGGGCGAGGACCTCTGGGAAATCGTCGGCGGAGATGAAAAGCAGGAGGTTACTACTGTTACAGGTGCTGGTGCCGATGCGATGAAATCTTGGAGGAAGACTAATGCAAAAGCTAAGTTTTCTCTCAAGCGGGCTATCTCACCGAAAATCTTTGATGACATCATTGGATGTGGGACTTCTGCGGAAATTTGGAATTCCCTTGATGGGTTGTTCAATAGGAAGAATGTAGCTCGACTATAGTTCCTAGAGAATGAGTTGGGAAGGGCCACACAAGGTGATCTGCCCATCTCTACGTTCTTCTTGAAAATGAAGAACCTGTGCACTGAGATTTCAGATATGGACCCTGATGAGCCTATTTCAGAGGTGAAGCTGAAGAGGCATATAACCCGAAGCTTGCGGAATGAGTATGTGGCCTTCATAACTTAAGTTCAAGGCTGGGCCACTCAGCCACCTTTGCTGGAGCTCGAGAACCCGCTAGCTTCGCAGGAGAGCTTGGCTAGATAGATGGCTGGGTTCATTATCTCTTAAGGAGGTAGTGAGGTGCTCTTCTCAGGAAAGAAGAAGAGATGGGATACGAAGAAGAGGTCTGATGTTGGTGAGGGTCCTTCTACTTCATATCAGCAAGAGGGGAGCATTACTCCCAAGCGTGATTAAAAGAAGAAGGAGTGGTTTAAGTGCTATAGATGCAACCAGGCAGGACACTTCAAGAAGTACTATAAGGTCAAACTACAACCTGGGCATGTTGCAGACAAAGTGGAAGCTGGGTTCAGTGCTAAGGAAGCTGGATGGGGAAGTGCATTCCTAATGGGAACATGTCTGTGCCTTGTCCACCATCGACTACCAAGATGATTGGATCATGGACTCAGGGTTTAGTCGCCACCTCACCGGGGATGAGTCCATATTTTCTTCTCTGTAGACATTCTCAGGTACCAAAGCTATCATAACTGCTGATGATACTATTCATGCAGTAGAGAAGGAGAGTGAAGTTTCTTTGGGTAGTGATAATGGTCCTCTTACGTTGAGAAGTGTCTATCACATACCAGGCATGAATAAGAACCTCTTCTTTATGACTAATGCGGTGGATGCGGGCTATACCGTTCTATTTTGTCCAACAGAAGTGAAGTTTCTCTACAACGTGTCAGAGGTTAAGGCTGATGTTGCTCATGTAAGGAAAAGGGTGAGGGACTTGTTTGTGTTATCAACAAGCTCCTATGTTGATCGAATAAGGGACAATGATAGTGTAGCTATTTGGCATGAGCAGTTGGGGCATGTTGGGATGGACAAGCTGAAATCCATGGCAGTGAAGAGCCTTGTGAGAGGCTTGCCTAAGTTGTTTTCCATCGGCGACGATCATTTCTGCGCGGTATGTCAATATGGAAAGGTTCATCGCCTTCCATTTGAAAAGTCTCTGACCAGGTGTAATACACCATTAAAATGTATCCATGGTGATTTGATGGGGCCGACCGTCACAGCCAGCCTTGGAGGCAGCAGGTATATGCAGGTCCTTATTGATGACTGCTTGAGGTACACTTGGGTGTTCTTTAAGAAGGAGAAGTCAGATGTATTTCGTTTGTTTGTGGAGTTCAAGGAGCTTATGAAGGGCCGGCTTGGCTTATGAATCAAGAAGTTGAGAATAGACAATAGTGGTGAGTTTGTTTCAACTGAGTTCTCAAACTTTTGCAGGATGCAAAACATTCAAAGGGATCTCACTTGTGCTCATACTCTACAACAAAATGGAATAGCAGAATAGAAGATCCAACATCTGACAGAAACTTGCAAGTGTTGGCTTCATGCTAAAGGCATTCCAAGGTCCTTCTGGGCAAAAGGAATGACATGTACTTCTTATGACATCAATCAGATGCCTCTGAGTCTGATCAAAATGAAATCTCCTTTTGAGATGGTGTTCAAGGAGAAGCCAAGCATTGAACACCTTCAGGTGTTCGGATCAACCTGCTACGTACACATCCCAAATGCTCTCAGTAAAAAGCTGGATGTAAAGACAAGGAAAGGGGTATGATGAGCGAAAGAAGGGGTGGAAGTGTATGGATCCAGTGGCAAGAAGTTCATGGTTTCGAGATATGAGGTCTTCAACGAGCTGACGTCATATGAAGGTGGTTTCTTTATGGAGCTGCAGGAGAGCAGGTCAGATGGCGAGCATGGGGAGACTGCTAAGGAACTTTTGGTGGAGCTGATTGTGTTACTAGGATATCCATGTATTTATAGTTCCGGGGCGGAGGCTTCTGGTTCAAGAAGCAGGGGGAGCGATGCTCCAAGTTTTCCAGGGAATTAAGCTTATTTAGAAGAAGCAACTAAGGTGGGTAGCAAAGGTCATGCTCTTCGGATATCGAAGAGGACCATCAAACCACCAACTTGTTATAGCGAAGGAAACACGGTGAGCTTAGTCTCATGTTTCTTCACAGGACCTCAGGACGAGTGAGAGCCTTCTAGATTTGAAGATGCTACTAGAGTCAAGGAGTGGGAAGATGCCAAGGATGAGGAGATGGCTGACCTCAGTAAGAATGAGACTTGGGACCTTGTGCCAAAGGTCGATTGCATTACTCCTGTGACATGCAAGTGGGTCTATAGGCTGAATAAGAAGGCGGATGGGAGCATCGAGCAGTATAAGGCTCTCATTGTAGCTCGAGGCTTTTCTTAGTAGTACAAAGGAGATTATGAAGAGATGCTTAGTCTTGTGGAAAAGATGACTTCAGTATGGGTAGTGATGGATTTAGAGGCATGCCATGGTTTGAAGATGTGGCAGCTGGACGTAAAGAATGCTTTTCTTTACGATGAAATTGATAAAGACATCTTTATGGTACAGTCGTCTGGATACGTGTCTAAAGATCATCCAGGATACATCTGCAAACTCTGGAAGGCCCTTTATAGTTTGAAGTAGCCTCAGAGGGCATGGTATGGGATGATCATAGAGTACCTCTAATGTTGCTGTTATTTTTCCTCGGATTCAAATTCTAGCCTATTCATCAAGAAGAGGTGGGAGCTTCATGGCTTGGTGCTGCTATACATAGATAATATGATCGTCACGGGAAACTTCGAGCTGTAGGTTGCTTGGCTCAGGGCAGAGCTAGCATATTCGATTTGAGATGAAGGACTTGGGTGAGGTACACCACTTCCTTGGGCTCGAGGTGGAGAGGAAAGAGAGTGGCATACTCATTTCCTAGAAGGTATAAGTAGATCAGATCGTTTAGTGATTCGGCATGCGGGATGGAAAGATTAGATCTACTCCTCTTGATGTTGGTATCAAGCTTATACGAGATGAGGGAAGGATACTTCCTAATCCTCTTGTGTTCCACGTTCTGGTGGGGAGCCTTATCTATTTTACGATTACGAGGCCAGACATTGCCTATGTTGTTGGCTGAATAAGTCGATATATGGCAGAACCTTGGAAGCCTCATCTGACGACGGCAAGGAGCATTCTGAAGTATGTGAAGTCCACTTCTGATATGGGTCTCCTTTATGGAAGAGACACGGGATTCAACCTGCACAACTATATAGATGCTGATTATGGGTGAGATTTAGACGACTAGAAGTCAACATCTGACTACGTCTTCATATGTGGATCAACAAGGTGTTCTTGGTGTAGTAAGAAGCAGGATTCGGTGTCCGTCTCTACTATGGAAGCAGAGTACAAGCCTTCTTCCTTGGCAACTCAAGAAGCCATCTAGCTAAGGAGTCTAGTAGAGAACGTCCATGAAGAAGTGCATGGTCCTACTCTGCTATGTGGTGATAATGAGAGTGCCCTGAAACTGGTTAAAATTCTAGTTTGTCACGCGTGGACCAAGCATATTGAGATTGAGCACCATTTCATTCAGGAGAAGGTGTTGGAGGGGTATCTTGTGGTTGGACATGTACGGAGAGAGGAGTACATTGTGAACATCTTTATGAAGCCACTGTCGAAGGGGCCATTTACTCAGTTACGGGGATTGTTAGGGCTGGTCTCCACTTATCACATCAAGGGGGAGTGTTGAATTTTTTGAAGTGAAAGTGGCGACCTGGGAGGCCGGGGCGGTCTGTCCGCGTGGCCTGTGCGGACAGAGGATGGTGACTTGCCAGGTCATCTTGTTTGTGGCTGGCAATCTGTTTCATGTAGTTGCAAGGCGGGTATAATGTTTATCCACAGTGTTGCTGGGTTGGCCGGTGTTGCGAACTTGGTCTAGATCTGCATCTTCTTCAGGGTTGGTTGTCTAGGTAGTCACTCGGTCTGCGCGGACTGATGTTGTTGTCCGTCGAGGTCAGTAGCAGTGTCTTGTGCACCTTGGCTATGATCTCGATATTTGTGTTCTGGAGCTGTGTCCGCAAATTGGCGGAATGTGGTGGTACTCGCTGAGTTCGCCTGGTTGGTGATCTAGTCTGGCTGGGTGTGGTGACTTGTCAGAGGCTTGGTTTTCGGCCTTGGTGATAGAACCTTGGCAGATTCACTCTTGGCAAGATGCATCGCTCTACTGTGTATTCATAGCATTTGCGGATACACTTGATACTCGCACAAGATAGGGTAGTGATACTATCATCTAGGGCGGTGATCACACTCCTCTCTGTACCTATAAGTAGTACCCCCCTATCACATCAAAATATACTGAGTAAACAGTATGTGAACTCGCGTAAAGTTGATGCAGTTAGGTTTTTACATCCACGCGATTTGAAAAGGTTGACCGGTTGTGCTGTGCAGGTTGTGCGGATTGCACTGAGAAGCTAGGGATTTTGTTCTTACTTTGGTCAGGGTTAGTGCGGTTTCTGTAGTTTGCAACCAGGGGATAGCAGTAGGTCGCGGCTTGCCACCAGACGGTCTTCTTCTTTTGCATCTTGTTTCCCAGTTCAATAAGTTGTCCACCTTTAGGCGGCTTGTTTAGTTTGGTGGTAGCAGTCAGCGTGTTCTGGAGGTTAGGCGACCTCACGGTCAAGTGGCTTGCAGTTTAGCAGATATAGTTCTTCAGCACTAGAATAACGGGCTGTCCGCGTGGCTTGTTCCGGGCTTATGACCAAGTGGATACAGCGGACTCCATAGCGGTTAGCAGCAGAGCTGGCGGTTACTCCTTAAGTCTGCGCTATTTGTTTTGGATTGTATTTTTCCTGCTTCCATCGGATACATTGGCAATCATGTCTCACCATGTATGCTTTGCTGTTTAAATATTTTTTGATAAGTTCAAGACTCTTGCTCTTCTAATTGTTTTTGGTTTGCATTAGCTCAGTGTGGTTGAGTGTTCCTACTCCTGGTGTCCCGCTTTTCTCTATCACAAATTTTAACAACCCATTCCAAAGGGAAAGGCAAAGCACCTGTAGTGCTTCAAACCACCTTTCAAGAGGTAATCCTCTCTTTCAACAGGTATGAACAGGAAATCATGTATGGTAACTAGAGGAATGGGAACTCTTCTTGTAAGGATACAAGGATATCTTATAATGGAAGGGGAAAGGGCTTGGGTTTGAGTGCACTGAAGGCTCCCCTTGAGGAAATCCAAATGGCTCATCATGGATCATTTGTGTTTGGTACTCCAGCCCCCCTACTCAAGGATAAGGCAATGGCCCATTCTCTGGCTCCTCCAACAAAAACCGTGACCAAGGGGAAGTCTATCAGTGAGGCTCACTTGGCTATCTCTGATTCCATCAACATCATGTTAACTAAGTACATCTTCTGGCAGGCTCATCTCCAGTCAGATTCTTGTTGAAATAAATAAGAAAGAGGCTACTGCTCTTTTTTATGAACAAACATCTATTGATAGCTTGCACTCTTCAAAGGATGTGTAGAAGAGGAGATACAACATTCATGAGTGTTGGTGTCGTGGTAAAGTGGGTCACTTTGCCATAGATTGTTAGCACAACTATAGTGTGCCAAGGGCAAGGGTGGGTTTTCCTGATAGGAGTGCTGCAGGTAGACATGTTCATTTTCAGGCTAACTTGAACTAAGGACCCAATCCCTTTTGGGGTCCTAAGGTAAACTAATCTGTGTTTGTAGGGTAGTCCAAGTACTCATACAATGCCTATATGGTACTTGGATAGTGGATGTTCCAGGCATATGACTGGAACAAGTAGCCATCTGAAGAAATACACTCCAGTGAAGAATGGACCTAAGGTTCTCTTTGGAGGTTCAGACAGAGGAGTTACCAAGGGTCATTGAATGATCACCAATAATATAGTCTCAATCACAAAAGTAGCTTATGTGTAAGGATTGCAGCATAATCTGATCAGCATAAGCCAACTATGTGATTTGGCTATGTCATTGTATTCCACAAGGATGAGTGTCTAATAAAATGGTCAAGTGACCAAGAGGTCATTTTGACAGGCACTAGGAGTGGAAATATTTATTGTTTAAACTTCTTATATTATCATATTATCTAGTATATCTAGTAGCAAATGAGAAAACCTCTTACTACGTGCAATGACACAAGAGGCTTGCTCACTTAAACTACAAGACTATTAAAAAGCTCTTTAGTGAGGAGCTAGTCAGAAATAGACCCAATCTAAGATGCACCTAAGAGGGTATTTGCTCTGCATGCCAAAAGGGCAAGCAGATAAAAACATTCTTTAAGAGCATTGGGGCCAAGTATTCTGTAAGGTGCTTGTACCTTCTACATATGGACTTGTTTGGTCTTATGCTAATTCATAGTCTATGTAGGAAAGTCTATACACTTGTCATAGTTGATGACTATTCCAGATTTGCTTAGGTTTTCTTTTTAAAGAAAAAGTTTTAAACCCTTGACATCATTGTGACCTTTGTTAGGCAAATTCAGAATGAAAAGGAAAGTTCTGTGGTCAAAATAAGAAGTGATCATGGTACTGAATTTAAGTCTGAATGCATAACATAGTTCTATGAAGAACAAGGGATTCATCAAGAATTTTCTTCTCCAAGAACACCCCAGTAAAATGGAATTACTGAGAGGAAAAATAGGACTCTCATAGAAGCTGACAGGACACTACTTAGTGACACTTCTCTTCCATAGTACTTTTGGGATGAGGCATTAAACACTATGTAACACCGCATTTTTTTCCTTTTTAAACCACAGGGTATTAGGCCCAGAACCACAGCTTTGTTGTGACACCATCACGCCCGGGAAGGTCGTCACTACAAAACGCCGATCCTGCCGGCCATATCAATCATAGAATAGTAGCAAAAGTATGAGAGTACATGAAAAAACGCCGATCCAACCGCTCATCATGAGCTTCGATCCAATTCCCTTGTCTAGAATATTTCCTACTCAAGGCATCGACCACCACGTTGGCCTTGCCTAGCGTATACTAGATCTCCACGACATAGTAAGAAACTCGACCCACCTAAGCTGCCGCATGTTCAAGTCTTTTTGATCCAAAAGGTTCTTTAGGCTTTTATGGTCCGTGAAGATCTCCACCTTCGCACCGTAAACATAGTGCCACCATAACTTTAACGCAAAAATTACTACTGCCAGCTCCAAGTCGTGGATAGGGTAATTACTCTCATGACGTTTCAACTATCTAGACCCAAGGGCTATCACATTTCCATGTTGTACTAGGATGAAACCCAATCCGCAACCCGACGAGTCGCTGAAATCTAAAATCCTTCAGTCCCTTTAGAAAGACTTAGGATTGGAGCTGACATCAAACTTTCCTTCAAGGTATCAAACGCTTGGTTTCACTCCTGAGTCAACACAAACTTCTTGTCCTTATGAGTTAGAGAAGTGAGGGACAGAGCTATCCGCGAAATGTTTTCCATAAACCTTCTATAGTACCCGGCTAGTCCAAGGAAACTCCTGACATTCGCCAAGGTTCTCAGAAATGGCCAATCCTTAATGGCCTCAACTTTTACCGGATCCACCACCACCCCATCACTAATAATCGCATGGCCCAAAAATTCCACTTTCTCTAACCAGAACTCGTACTTCGAGAACTTAGCATAAAGTTGGTTCTCTCTAGACCTACAAGATTACTCTCAAGTGAGTCTCATGCTCCATCTCTAATTTGGAGTATACCAAAATATCATCGATGAAGACCACCAAAAATGAGTCTAAATACTCCCAAAGCACTCAGTTCGTAATATCCATGAAAATCGATGGTGCGTTCGTCAGCCAGAACGAATTCACCGAGAACTCAAAGTGGCCATACCTTGTACCAAACACTGTCTTGGGTATGTCCTCATCTCGAATCTGAAACTGGTAATACCCTGGCTTCAAGTCCAACTTAGAGTACACCACCGACCCTACAAACTGATCGAAAAGGTCATCTATCCGTGGAATCAGATACTTATTCTTGAAGGTCAGTTTATTCAGCTCACGGTATTCTATGCACAAACACATACTACCATCTTTCTTCTTTACAAACAAAACTTGTGTGCTCCATGGCGAAGAGCTGGGCATAAAATACCCCTGCTCCAACAGCTCCACAACTGTACCTTGAGCTCGACCAACTCCTTTGGTGTCATCCTAAAAGGAGGACGTGACACCGACCTAGTTTCTAACACTAACTCAATTGAGAAATCGATCTCCCGCTGAGGAGGTGCTCCTGGAAGCTCCGAGGGAAACACATCCTCGAATTCTGCCACCATCGACACTTATCTAATTGATAACTTATAAAGGCGAACTTCTAACAAAACTACAAATGCTACTCCTCCCCGGTTAATTGCCCATACCAATTGCATGGCCGAAATCAGGGAGCAGACCACTCCACTAAGGCCCTCAAATTTGACATATTCCTTTCCTTCGCTTCTCAGATTCACCATCTTTGATAGGCAGTCAATACTGGCCCACTGCTCTATAAGCCAGTCCATCCCAAAGATCACATCAAACTCATCTAACGGTAGGACTGTCGCTGCCAACATGAAGTCAATTTCGTCTAGATTCCAACCAAATCGCCCATTAGTCCCAGTAGTCATGAAAGACCCATTGGGCATGCACATCCTAAGCTCTGTGTTCACCAAAAAGGGCTCGACTCTAATTCTTCAGATAAAGCTTTTCGCAAAAAAGGAGTGTGATGCTCCTGTATAGAACATTACTCTAGCGAGAAAGCCAAAAACTAGCACGGAGACTAGTAAACATGCAACACACATAAAAGTTATAAAAGGTTTAGAGCAAATAAATGAACTTACACTTTTCCAAACCTATCCCCACATCGGTTTGTTGAATCACTTCTTACTGCTGGAGTTTGTAGGCCCTTGGCTGCATGGGTTGTAAACATGAAGTGCTCGACATCGCTATTTTCCCTTTCTCCCCGATACTGGGACTGGAATGCACTGACTACTCCTTCCATAACTCTTGTTCAAAACCACCCTCAGTACAGTATCGAGCTATATGGCCTGACTTGTCACACTTGTAACACATTGGTGGTGTAAGACCCCTCTCTCCTCACCAAGGATGTAACCCGGTCTTGTGCCCAGAACCACCGCCTTATGGTGACACTAACTCATGGGTTAGTCAACACCGCAAGACACCGATTCTGCCAGCTAGTGCGATCATTTAACCTGTTCTTCCAATAGAGAGTAGAAGTAAGACAAGTAGTATGTAACACTAACTAGCAAGTCTACAAGTCACAGTACAAGATCATAATATATATGAAATTGAAAAGTACAATAGTCCGCAATGAGTACAGAAAGAGAAAAGGGCTTATGCCATGTACATATCCATTAAATCTCTCTCTCACAAAGTAAACTAAGTGAAAGATAATCTATCATTAGTACACTCATCATCACTTGACGTCGGGCTGCAATAGTAGTAGTAATAGGTGGTATCATCTCCTCAAGTCCTGCCACCTCATCCTGTTGGTCGTGTTGGTACTCCATCAAATCGAGCTCCTAAAATGATACGGTCACAACCAACTGTTAGTCATAAAGACTAAGCCATTTCCTCCACACCTCTCCCCCGTGACTCCTAGGCATCGTGTGGGAGGATGAAGCGGAGAATAACAAGGGGGTATAAAATAGAAAGCAGGTGACAGTGGAAATAATCTATCAAAATTATGTAGTTGCAAGTATATATCTATTCTAGCAGTTCTATATAGTACAAGTAAAGTAAGAAAGAATTGTAAAAAGTAAAGAACGGAGCAGAAAGTAAACTATCTACTGCTAAACTATCATCACAGAAGTACCTTAACTTATAATAATGCCCAAACAAACTTATAAGTTAAGGTTTCCAAATATAACTTATCATATAAAAGAGCCATACTAATTTATATGATAAGGATCTAGGATGCGTATGACCTAAATATGTATGTATGTTATGTATGCAGGTTATGATTCATGAAAGTGCAACTCACACACACGAGTCTGTGATCACAAACCTTTAAATCCTTCTTTTTGGAGCTAGCATCACTCTCTGATACCACCGTTGTGGCTACGGTAGCAGCGGAACGGTCGCTTCTGCTTCCTAGGAAGGTATACACACTACCAGGCCCAGACCCTTCGCACGCCTCTATACACATCCTAGGTGCACTCTAGAGTCTCTGCGTACTAATGCTGGCCAACTGCCAGACTTTCTTGGCTGGTGTGTGTTTTCAGGGATTGTCCTCCAGACCACAGTATAAACAACCTACTGTCCCCTCAAACCCTAACACCTCACCAGAGTCACCATACTGCCATCAATGTGATGATTGGCCCAGTACCGCATGACCCACCACTAGTTTTGTTTCTATGCACATACAAGGTATCTAAACCCGAGCCTCTAGCACACAGGACCAAACCCGTCCTGATGTCATACTCCTGAGCCTCCAGCTCGCAGGACCAACCCATCCTGAAATAAACCTCTCGAGCCTTCAGCTCGTAGGACCAACCTGTCCTGATATCAAACTCTCGATCCTCCAGCTCGCAGGACTAATTGTCATGAAACCCTCCAACCCTTCACGGGTGAGATTGTCACATCATTATCTTAATATTGTATCCCTCCAACACTTCACGGGTGAGATTGTCACATCATTCTCTTAACCTATTAGACTACTCTTTTCTCATCTTTGTTATACCTAGCAATTTAGGGTTAATCCCAGGACTGCCCAGGGTATGCCCAATAAAGGGGTCTCGGGGGCACTAGGAACCAAGATGGGATTAAAAGCCCAAAGTTCCTTTTCGCAAGGATACTTACTTTTATTAATGTCTACCCATTATCCATACCCAGATCTCGTTGTTACTCTGGAACGAACTGACTTAGGATATTATTGGGGAATCGGCGGTCATCCGCCGGTCTCCGTTCTAGCTACTGTCCTTGGAGTTTTGCACTCTATCACTCGATTCTATGAAGTGACCTACTAGACACAAACCAGGGTTTCAACTTTTCAATTAAATTCTCTTTCTAACCACTTTTCATATCCCCCTGTGGGTCCTTGTGTTATACCCTACTTTTGTTATACGCAGCTCTTGACCTAACATTTACCCTTGTGATATGACTTCCAAATTCCTTGGGCCAGATGCCCCTAATTATTTATCATGGGTTGGTATGCTGTATGTTGTTTACCATTCAAGATCTCACTACTTTTCTAAGTAATTAAGGCCCTATATTAATTCTTTTAATTGTGTGACCTAAGTCACTTTGTACATGATGTACTAAATATAATGGTTCTTTAGATCTAGGAAATTTACCTGGTGTTCAATGAGGTTACACATGACTATCTACCAGAGTTCATAATTTTCCCATGTAAATTTCTTTATAATTTCCAGTTAAGATTAAAATCACAATTTGACCCTTTTCCAAATGAAGTACATAACCTATACAACCAAAAATTCTAAGAAAATTACTAGAGGCCAATATTAGTATAATAAAACATCATACAAAAATTGATGACCGTAAAAAGTGATTTGACCTAGCAAAATTCAATAATAGTAATATTACCAAAATGTCACTACTTAAATTTTCAACATACATAATCACCCATAAATTCTAAGATAATTACCAAGGTTCTAATCACAAGAATGAGATACTATAAATTTTCCCATAATTTTCCAGCAATGATTTCCTTTACTTTTTATTAATTTCCAAGAAGGGGAAATAATGTAATTCTACTAAAAACTCAAGGTAAATTTTCTAAAAAAGCTTATAAAATTTTCCAAAGGTGTATGATGTCCTACTAGGGCTTGTGACAGAGTTTCAGAATTTATAAGAGTACTTAGCCCTATTTTCAATTTTTTCCAAAAGGACATAATTTCCAATATTTCCAAATAATGATATTTTTGATCCCTAAAATCCCATCCTTCCTATGGGAGGTTTATTTCATCCCTATAAGCCTTTGCACAGAATTTCATGGATATGCATTCGGCCAAATGGGATAAACTCCAATTTTTCCATTTTTACTATAGGCACACCAAATTTCATTATACCTTCAACATGCATGGTGGATTTCCCAAACATGCAGAGGTCAATATGATCTAAAATTTCTACCATGATCATCTAATGACTCAATGGACATGCCACCCTAATTTGGGGGCATTTGGAGTTGTAGATCTTAAAAAATTCAATTAATTCATTAAATGATATTTATCCAAAAACTATGGAAAAATACTTTTAAAAAATTCCCATTTTTGGTCAGTACCTAAGTTAAACCTAGTAACATGCATGACCAAAATATTAGGTCATGTGTACCTAGGGTTTGGCTTGGGCACTCATTTAAACACCTGCCCCAGCCTAGGACCAGTCTTGGTAGAATGGTCCTACAGGGAGTTCTACTATTCCAAATCATGACTTTAGGGTGACATTTTAAAGGTAAGACTTAGGCCTATATTTTTTATATTGTTGACTGCCTCTGATTATGCCTCTAATAGGCCTAAAAAACATGTAACAACTCTATATAAAATGTGATAGAATTACACTATTCATAAATAATCATATTAATTAATTTAAATGAGTTAAAACCGACGGGATAGTTTCATCGTCCCCATTAGCTGACGGTCAGGATTTAATCTTCCTGGGCTAATTTGTTTTGCTTATTCAAGCAACCTTAGCCACCGCCACCGTCGGTTATTATGGCCACCACCTCTGTTGATGTGGGGGCTTTCATTTCCCGGCGGTGTGGCCGCCGGAGGTGGCTTCTCCGGCGATCCCAAGCTAGGAGAAAAGCTCGGCATTTAAACTCACGGCTCACATGGTATCAGGCTCAATTGAGCCTGATGTCTCGCCTAGTTGAGCTAAAAAGCTAGCACGGGGCGAGGTGAAGTGAAACAGACCTGGATGCGGGCTTGGCGGCAAGTTTGGTGGTGGTACGACATGGCTGAAGCTTGCTCTGGTGATCTAGCCCGATTCCTTGATTCTCCATCAAAAGCACTGCTCCACATGTCGAACTCCACTTGTTTGGTTTCAGGGAAGGTGATGGTGGGATTGGTTTTGGATGGGAGTGGCTGGTTGAATGGTTTTGATGAAAGAGGGTGGCCGACCTCAGTTTTGATGTTTCACCCTTGCTGCCAAGTACCCACCACCCCTTAATTCCTACTGAAAAAGAGGTTGGGAGCTATGCCAAGAGCATGGGTAGAGGGAAGGAGGGCCACATGGCCCCCATCCCCTCTTTCCTGTTGTTCTCTCTCCTCTTTTCCACTTAATTTCCAAAAACACCCCCATGCATGTACTCTCCCTCCTATTTTAGAGGGGTGGGGGATGTCAATGACCACTTAGGCTAGTCATGGGCCTAGCCCATTAGGAATGGGCTTGACTCATTTCTTTTTTTTTTCATTAAGCCCTATGTTGACTTGTTGACTTTTTAGGTTGACTTGGTCAACATGATGAGTGGGCTGGCCCCACTTGATGGTCATGGACCCTATGGAATCGCCCAACATGGGTTGGTCCATGATGATGCACCACTTAGGCTAATTGGGCCTATAAGTGTGGGTTTGAGCAATTTTGGGTTAGGGTTGACTTGGGTCAAGTTGGATCAATAGTTGACCCAATGATGTGGCTTTTGGTTTACTTAGATTTCTTTTAGGGTTAGGGGTGTAACGTCCCAATTCGCGCTAGGCCCCTCGCACGAGTTTTGAGTCAAGAGACTTGACTCGGGCTCGGGGCGCACTGGTAAAAGGTGTCAAGTGCGTTGGATGGAGTGTATGGTTGAGTGATATCCAACGGATCGAAAGGGAATGGCCTAAGGGAAAATAATCGAGAATGCTTGGTGATTCTCGCCGATCGTCGAGTATCGATGAGAATACTCAACGCTCTCAACGCCAGATTTCCGATAGGAATGGCCCAAGGGAAAATTGTCGAGAATGCCTGGTGATTCTCGCCGATCGTCGAGTATTGATGAGAATACTCAACGCTCTCAACGCTAGATTTCCGATAGGAATGGCCCAAGGGAAAATCATCAAGAATGCCTGGTGATTCTCGCCGATCGTCGAGTATCGATGAGAATACTCAACGCTAGTTTTTCGATAAGAATGGCCCAAGGGAAAATCGTCGAGAATGCTTGGTGATTCTTGCCGATCGTCGAGTATCGATGAGAATACTCAATGCCAGATTTTCGATAAGAATGGCCCAAGGGAAAATCGTCGAGAATGCCTGGTGATTCTCGCCGATCGTCGAGTATCGATGAGAATACTCAACGCTCTCAACGCCAGATTTCCGATAAGTTAGGCTAAGGGAAAATCGCCGGGTATCATTGTTGATACCCGATGAATTCGTCGAGAATGCCTGATGATTCTCGCCGATCGTCGAGAATGACTGATGATTCCCGCCGAATTTGACTTGTGCGTTTTCTTCGCCCAGGCAGATTCGCCGGCTTGTACAAGTGGACCGAACCGGATTTCGGTATTCGCGTTGGATGGTTCCTTCAATATGACCCATTATGGGCGATCCAATGAGGCGTTTACACGTGGCAGAAGATGTAACCTAATACATCGGCTTATAAAAAGGGAGTTAAAGCCGAACCCTAGCTTTTTGCGCTGATCGACCCTTGCCGTCATTTTGGATCTCGCGAAACCGACGTAGCCGGCGGAAGCAGGCGGAGCTTTTGGAGGCGGCCTTCTTTCTCTCTCTCTCCCTCTCCTTCCTTTGCCATGAAGAACAACCGCACCAAGCGAGAGATGCCGCAAAGGAGAATGACTAGATCCATGGCCGGGAACGGTGGTACCGCTGGAAACGAGGTGAGCTTCCTCCCCTCTCCCTTGGTGCTAGATCTGTAGATATATTCTAGGAGAGATATCAACTCCATAGAGTCTTGATGGTGAGGAGGAGATTTCCTAGGAAAGCCATGCCTAGGTTTGTTTTCTAGGCTTAGCCCCCTCCAACCTCTTCATCCTTCAAAGTGAAGATGAGAGAAGGATTCGTGGAGAAATATTGCTTCGTGAGGGTGAATAAGGGTGGACGATTTTCTGGAGGAGATTTTGGGAGTTTGGTGTAAGGAGGAAGATTAACGGATGCCGTTCACCTCGCCTTAAGATGCGTGCAGAAATCTGTTTTCTGCACGTAGCGACCTTCGTGACCAATTTCGGGGGTATTCTGGTCATATTTGGGTTTTAGACTAAACATAAAGGTCGTAGCCCTCAAAATTATCTTTCCAACGAGTGGTTGCACGTTTCCAGGAGATACCTGTAGCCACGGGAAAGTCTGTTCGAATATTTTGCGGTTGGGGGAAATTCCACCCAGGAAATTTATACCCTGTACGCAGCAGGCTTCGAGTGGATTTCTAGTGCGATGCGATCAAATTCGGGCTTTCGAATAAACACGAAAGTTGTAGCCCACGAAATTATATTTCGAACGAGTGGTTACTCGCACTCGTCAGAGTTCTGTAGCCTTGGGAATCCTTGGTCGAAGTGGCTGCCCGGATTAAGGCTGCACCTAAATTCTGGGCTTGTGTAACGTGGAATGCGATGTGGTGGAATTTAATGTTGCCATCCAACTCGAGGCTTAGGTGGACTCTTTTTACATAATCATCATAGTGACGTGATAAGTTGAGGTTACGAATCTAAATTCATATAACGAGTTGTGGACAAGTTTAATTGAAGGAAAGAACCTGATATAATTGGGTGGATGAAATTGGATAAATGTCTAAATGATTTAACTATGGCCATGATACATGTTGGATGGATAAAAGGGAATTAGAAACCCAATACTTAGAGTGTCGTCTCCCTACGGGTAGCATTGTGGAAGTAACAAGTGCGGTGTTGACTGTCACTAGTTGGAATGAGATTTAGATGGGTAAAGTTGGACGGTTGGGTTTGGCCCTCGGTGTTCATGTCCCGAGGCTCCTTCCGCATTCGATGGATGGTTGGGCTTGGTCCTCGGTGTTCACGTCCCGAGGCTCTTTCCATGCCGCGATATTGTGATATTGCATGTGGTGTGAGTCGACACACGGTGTCGTAATCCCAGGTTAAGGATAGTGTGGCAGGTCTACGGGCTCGCCAATCGTCACACCGATGGGAGTCGGTAGCTAGACCTTGGACAGTTGGGCTTGGTCCTCGGTTTTCATGTCCCGAGGATCCTTCCGTGCCAAGTGAACGGTTGGGCTTGGTCCTCGTGTTCATTTCCAAGGCTTCTTCCGTGTCACGCATAGGCCAGTTCGGGGCTAGGATCATGGTGCTCACTTACCCAAGAGAACCCACTGAGCCGTAGTACTTATGTGAGATCCGCTGTTGTGTCCTAAGCATTGAGGCGTACGGAGGCCTAGGCCAGGTAGTGTGGAGACCAGCCTAGTAGTGGAGATGCCCTCTCTACTGTCACCATTTGGCCACGACGGTTGACGCCTGAGAGGTTAGCTACCTGCTCAAATAGTGGGAATTATAAGTCTTTGTCGACATAGCGATTACATGTTCTGATCATGGGTGTGTCATTGCATTGCATTCATAGCATTACACTTCATTGCATACACAAGAACCTCATCATATAAGTTTGTATGGGCACTCCTATACGATGAGTTACTTAATGTTGAACGACCCTCAACTTATATGCTTGTATGGGCATCCATATAAGTTGAGTTACTTACTGTTATAGCTATATACTCTCTTGCTGTTGTAGATAGTATAATTGTAAAATAAGAGCTTGTTATTATACACTACTGCTGTTGCTGCTTATGATATATATACTCACATCACCTGTTGTACTACTGTTATTTATATATTGTACCTGTTCCTTTCTCCGCCCGGTGCCGAGGAGTCGCCGGGGGTGCGTATGTGAAGCCACTTAGTCTTTATAACTAACAGTTGCTACGTCTTCCTTTTTAGGAGGAAACCCCGCAGGTGGAGCAGCAGGCTATGCAGCTGGACAGCCAGGCAAGGACGACAGGGCCTGAAGGGACGGAACCGTCGCTACCGTCGGTTACCGATGTGAGTGAGAGAGATTTTGTTGTAGCCCTTCGTGGCAAATATATTCACATACTAAGATTTTGTAGAAGCTTGTTAGATTCTCTTTTATTATGCTTATGGATATATGCTTAGTGTGGATTGACTTTCTTATAATTATTATGGTTGGGTTGGCAATTATGTGTTGATATTGGTTATTGCCGGCAGAATAGGCATCTTGTGGTACAGGCTAGCCTGAGTGCTAGTGTTACCGCAAGGCGGCTGTTCTGGGCATAAGACCCCTCTCGTGTCGTGTCTTGTATTCCGGGAGGGGGGTCTTACAAATGGTATCTGCTTGCTACGATCCTCCAAGGCGAAAGTCACTTAACAATGGTGCCACCCCCATTTGATTAGTCAGTTTGGGGACAAGCTGACTTAGCGGAAGCAGTGGTGTGCCCATATGTAATTCACACTACGTTGTCCATATTTAACCTTAGATTAGCCAACCTAACCCTAGGTTTGTACCTTATGTGTAGATCCCAGTATATGCTGAGCTAGTAAGGGGCACCCCCGCCCTGTCCGTAACTACACAATTCCAACAATCAAAGCTGGGGCAGACGCTCACAGCTATTCTAGATGCCTTTAGGTCCCAATCTCAGCAGGCACCTGTACAACAACAGGGTCCGGGATCTAGTTGGTTAAGCATTTTCCGAGCTCTCTCCCCTCCCGCTTATATTGGGACAGAGTCGGCAGTGCGTACGGAAGAGTGGCTCGACACTATACAAGAGTTGTTGGCAGGAATAAGATGTCCAAACAACATGGCGGTGACCCTTGTGGTGACACTCTTAGAGCTGCACGCCAAAAGGTGGTGGAAGTCCCTCATGGGCTCCACTTTTCGTGGAAGAGTGTACACGGACATTAGTTGGAGCGAATTCTCCGAAGCCTTCTTAGAACATTTCATCCCCTCGACCGCTCGGGAAGGCCTGGAAGAGAGATTTTTGCAACTAAAGCAAGGGTCCATGTCGGTGATGGAGTACCAACGGGTGTTTCAGCACCTGGCTAGATTCGCTGACTCCTATGAGCTGGATGATAGAGGGTACGCCAAATGATTCTACAAAGGCTTGCGAGATCCCCTAAGGCAAGCCCTTTTGTTTATAACGAACTCTAGTCTGGCGGAGATTATTGATATGGCGAAGAGATTAGAAGCGGACCACTTGGGAAGTGGTAAGAGGCCAGCAGAGGGAGTGATGGAAGCCGGCCCCAGCAACAGAAGGAGATTCGACAATAAAAGAGGAAGAGGATATCGGAGGGGTGGCGGGCGTTTCCCCCAGAACTTTAGAGAGGAGCGCCAGGTTCCGCAACCGCCAGCATTACCTCCACCTCCACAATTTCAGCAAAACGGCGGAAGGCAGGAACGGGTGTGCTTTGAATGCAACCAACCGGGCCACATTCGATGCTACTGCCCGCAACTCTTTGGAGATGCGCCTTTCGCTCTCCCTCTAGCAGCCCCGCGGGGGAGAGGGTATGTACGTGGTCGAGGACGAGGACCACGAGGAAGAAACCCCGGACCCGCTTGAGATCAGGTGTATGCCTTGGACATGACTCAAGAGCGGAATCCTCAAGAGATTATTGCAGGTACGATTTGAATTAGTTATTTTGCTTCCCTTAATATTCTCTAGTGGCTTAAGATATACTAGACATCTGTAAGACCCCCTTTTTTTTTTCTTTTTCAACCACCGGGGTCTTAGGCCCAGAACCGCCGCTTTGCGGCGACACCTTCACGTCCTGAATGGTCATCACCACAAGGCGCCGATTCTGCCGGCCAATTTCGATCACAGAAAGTAGCACAATTATTGAAGTAAGAGCAATGCAGTCCACAATAATAAAAACCACATAAATATAATAAGACTCCACGAAGGGAGTGTCCACAGAAAACATCAGAGTACTATAAATACGGGCTTATGCCCGGTACAAAATATCCTCACTACAAGTCTCTCATGCGGAAGCGAAAACAGAATCTACTCAAGATCGAGACTCACGGTCCCGGCTGTATGAACTCCGGAGCTAGACTGCCCCATCTCCAGGCGCACCGATCTCTGGGGCTGCTCCTCCATGCTGGGCTCCACGATCCCCTAAATGATGTGGTTCGAAAACCGTTAGTCATAAAGACTAAGCCCTATCATCCCCTACCCCTTCCCCCATGGCTCCTAGGTACCGAGCGGAGAGGAAGAAAGGGAAGGACATGAAGGTAGAGATTAAACATGAAACAGATGGCAGCAGAAACTAATCTAGCAAGTTGTATTCGGTGAGCAGTTATATGAAGGTTGTAATAGGTCTAGCAGTAAGAAAAGCAATTATATGAATTTAAACCTTCACTTATGCGAGAACACATAAGCTAAAGGGATCTTTTGCAAGGCTCCCATCGTATAGAGTGTCCCATACCACTTATACGTTGGGGTGACGGTTATCAAACAGCAATGGTTGTTATATATAGAAATTAACCTTTGATTTATAAACTTGCCCACACAAGCTTATAGACCAAGGGGTCGTTTTACAGGTCCTAATGTATAAGCGTCCCATACCACTTATACTTTAGGTGTCAAGGTTTAATGAATCGATTATGCTATGACATGCTAGTGGGTATGATGAAACATGCAAGTGCAACTCACACACCCGACTCTGTGCACACAGACCTTTAGTTCCCCCTTTCGGAGCCGTTACCTCCCAGGATACCTCCGTAGTGGCAAACGGAAGCGGTGGGTTGGGCCTCGCCCACCTCAAAACCAGTAAAAGCACCACTGGTCTGACCTATCGTATGCCTCAACGCTTGGTGCACTAAGCGGACGCCTGCGTACTCTTGCCGGCTGGCGCACCGGACTTCTGTTGGCGAAGTGCTAACCACCTCGCCGAGTCAACGATATCGGTGTCGGTGCAATCGAACTCCCCGATATCGAAAGACCCACCACCTTAACTTTCCTATCTTATGCACATGCAAGTTTAATCGCAAAACAAACAGAACCGAGCCGAAGCTCCCCGGACCAAACGTCCGTCTCCAACCAACCGAGCCGAAGCTCTCGTCAATCTTCCTGTGCCAACAGTGTTTGTGAAAGGTGCAATCCTAGTTACTAAGTTACTCTTGCCAGTTTATTATTACAGTTTACGTTAGCCCAGGACTGCCCCCGGTATACCCCGTGAAGGGCTCTCAAGGGGCACTAGGAACCAAGACGGTGCATTACGGCCCGAAGTTCCCTTTCGCAAGGCACTTATTGTTATTGGTTGTTTTCCCTTAGCCCGATTCCCTTCTCATATTACGATAGACTATCCTAGGGTGATTTTTAAACCTTCCACTCTTCGGGAAAAGCGATCTTTCGCCAAACCCGAGCACCTCTTAACTCTAACTAACACCACTACTTACTACTCTTTATATCTTCATCAGATCATGTCCTATTGCATATCACAAACTGCTATATGCAGACCGACCTAATCTACATGTCGAACCGGTTATGCAATGGTCCAATACTCATCCAAATGCCCTAAATTAATTACTGGAGACTTTCCATGATATAAATAACCTAAATCCAGAAAATGGAAATTTTCCTAATTTATTTGGCATTTAATTAAATTCCTCAAAAATCCAAGGACTACCGGTTTGAACATGAACTACCATAACTATTCATGCAAGTTATCCAGCAAATTTATGATAATTAATAGGTTATCTCAGAAGGTTAAATCCTCAGTATCACAATTTTTCTATCATCAAATGACATGAAAACTATTTTGGAAATAATCTCTAATTTCTATAGTTTATGAATCAAGTACAGAAAATATTCTTCCAAAAATTCTAAATAAATTATGACATGATGAATAAGGCCTAAAATTTGCACTGGCTAAGTTTCATAATTTTCCAGCAAGCATTTTATCCATAATAATTTTTTAAACATAAAAGCCCTTTCTATCATTTGTGAATAAAGTACTAGATTTACTCAACATAAAATTCTATAAAAATTCAGGGATCAATGTTCTACAAGTCAAGATCTAAATCCAGAATTTTAACTGATTATAATTAATGTAAAGCCTCAAATTAATTGAAACAACAAATTGGGCTAATAACTCTTTAACACATGAAGTATAATATATATTAATCATAAAATTCCAGAAAAATTACCATCAGTCTAACACATCCTAAAACTCCCTCCTCCCGAGTTTCATAATTTTTGGATTAGATTTAGTGTTTAGAATAATTAAATTACATATTTATCCTATTCCAAAATCTCAACTTTCGAGGTACCTAACTACCTCCAATTCCTTCACTATTTCAACCAGAGGGTTTTCATCATATCCTTCCCCTCTCCTCCAAATTTCAAGGGCATACAAGAGCTTTTGCTCCTATGTCCTTCACAAACCTCAAACTCCCACCCGTTGGAGTTGAGCCAATCTCTTAGGGTAAAATCCACCCTAAGCCACACCATGTTACCCAAGAGGGTAGACATAGACTCAACAAATCAGTGGCCAACAACTTCAGCCTCTTTTGAGGAGATTTGTCCACTCCGTCTCCAATTGTACTTTTCCCCAAAGTACCCCTCACCAAGACCTATCTAGGACTTGATAATTCCCTATTCAAAACTCGACCAATCGAGTTGAAATTTTGTACAGATCTTAATATTGATGCCAGGGACCACCACCCAAAATTTGGGGGAGTTTGGGCTTAATTTCATCTCCTAATTAATTTTATATTGTTTATTAAATTTTTACAAAAACTTTAGACAAAAGTTCTCCAAAAATTCTCATTTTTGGACAGCCTCTCGATATAAATATTATAGACCTCCAGTCCAAATTTCAAGTCATTTGGACTTGTTATGAACCGTGGGCAACCATTTTAATTTCTGGTTAACCTAGGTCTTGATCCCACCAAAATGAGTGCTGTGTTCGAACCACTCACCCAAATTGAATAAAATCAATTTTAAATTAAAGTAGACCCCGAGGGCTACAACTTTTGTGACTGGTCATTTTTCCTAAAACGGCCTCTAAGTGCCTCGTTTTGCAGCCTCAAAAATTCATTCAAATAATCTCTTTTCCATTACGTACTATATAATAATCTATGTATTATATATTAAATTTACTGTTCATCTTCTTCAGAACCCGAAACCAGAACCAGGAAGCCATTTTTCCTGTAACGTTTCCGTGATCCGTTGCCGGCCGTCCGGTCACTTCCCTGGCCAGCCACCACCACCACCACCTCCGTTGAGGTGATGGCTAGCGGTCGGCGGTGGTTTGGCCGCCGGAGGTGACGGTTTCCGGCGAACTCAAAAATACCATTTTCATGGTTTTTCCCATGAAAACGAGAGACGGGTCCGGCTCCGTTGAGCGCGAACCTAATTCCTAAGAATCCTAAGATCTACCCATGAAAAGAAGGAGCAGAGGAGGACCTTGTTCGCGGTTTGGAGGCGAGAAGAGCGACGAGGTGCCATGGCACGGTGGTGGCGTTGCTGAACTCCTCTTTACAGCAAGAACAAGGATCTGCTTCGTTTGCTTGAGCGTGTAACCCTCTCCTCTTGTCCAAGTGGGCTTTTATAAATCAGGAAAGTGGGAAGGTGAATGGTTTAAGCCATTATGGCCATGAAGTTCCCTCCCCTTTAACGTTTCGGTTACGGTGAAGGGATAAGAAACGGCGGAACTGAACAGGTGTGTCCAGCTGGCGGTTTTCTATTGGACCACCTTTTCCTCATTTATTATAAAATTTCAGAAGGAAAACGGCCGGTAGTTACTCCTGGTGTAACTTCCCACACCAGCATTTAATACCACGCGTGTTGGAATAATTTCGGGCCCGAACTGTCGTTTCGGCCAATGTCACGGGCGTGACACATAGGTCACGGGCGTGACAGGTCCGAATAGCCAATCCTGGGTTCGACGATCGTCGAACTGAGATCGACGATCGTCGATGGATGGTCACGGGCGTGACACCTTGGGTCACGGGCGTGACAGGCCCGAACAGCAGATTTTGGGTCGACGATCGTCGAATTGGGATCGACGATCGTCGAAGGCTGGACACGCCCTAAGTCACGGGCGTGACACCTCGGGTCACGGGCGTGACATGCCCGAACGGCAAGTTTCGAGGTCGACGATCGTCGAATTGAGGTCGACGATCGTCGATGGGGTCACGCCCTAGGTCACGGGCGTGACACTCATGTCACGGGCGTGACATGCCCGGGGCGCAAGCTCGACGATCGTCTCACGGCGATCGACGATCGTCGATGGGGTCACGCCCCTAGTCACGGGCGTGACACCTTGGTCACGGGCGTGACATGCCCCGTCAGCACGATCGACGATCGTCTCGTGGAGATCGACGATCGTCGAAGTAGTCACGCCCAAGTCACGGGCGTGACGTTTCGGTCACGGGCGTGACCAACCCTTGACCCGAAAACTCAATCGATTTATTTTCACTTTTTGTGCTCCCTGGGGTTCTGACTCGACCATCCGACTCCTAGGGGTCTAGCCGGAAATGGGATGTTACAAATCCCAATAAACAAAACAAAAATTTCGTCCCCGAAATTGAGGTTGAGCCTATGGGGATTTCTATCGGAATAAATTAAACTTGTAACATCCCATACGATCTTTCTATTGGGTTCAGGCGACTGTTCATTTGATAACGACGACAATCTCCCCAATAAACAAAAGATTAGCCCCTACCTTTCTGATTAAGTGTGCATGCCTAGGTCCTGGATTTTTCCTTATCAAATCTTAACATTCCAAAACAAGAAGGCAATCTATAATATACCGAGAGGTGGTGAGATGTACCTGACTGAACAACTCCGGGTATCTTTGCCTCATCAGATCCTGCGGTTCCCAGGTGTGCTCCTCCTGACCGTGATTTCTCCACAGAACCTTGACTAAGGGGATCTTCTTGCGCCGCAAGATCCGCACTCCTTTGTCGTCGATCCGAACCGGCTCCAAGTGAACAGATCGGTCTGAAGCTACCGGCCCTTCGGTGGTCAAAATCCGCTGCTCCGGGCGTAGTAGAGCCCTTCTCAGTGAAGAGATGTGGAAGACGTCGTGTAGAGCTGCCAGCTCCGGTGGCAACTCTAGCCTATAGGCTAGGGGTCCGATCCGCTCCAGGATCCGGTAAGGGCCCATATACCTAGGGCTGAGTTTCTTCCTCCGACCGCGCACTCGTGAGACTCCGTGCATGGGTCGGATCTTCAAGAACACTCGATCCCCTACTCGAAACTCCACCTGACGATGCCGGGCGTCATAGTATTTAGCCTGTCTGCTCTGCGCCTCCAACATCCTATCTCTGATCAGTCTCACCTGAGCCTCGGTGTCTTCCACAAAATCCAATCCCAACAGCTTCGGATCCTCGTCTTGAACCCAAGAAATCGGGGTCCTACATTTTCTTCCATACAGGGCTTCATAAGGTGCCATCCTGATGCTGGACTGGTAGCTGTTATTATAGGAGAACTCGACCAACGGTAACGTCTTCTCCCACGGCTCCCCTCAGTCCAGTATACACAGCCGTAGTAAGTCCTCCAAGGTCCGGTTGGTGCGCTCGGTCTGCCCGTCCGTCTGAGGGTGGAAGGCTGTGCTAAAAGTCAACCGGGTGCCCAAATATGCCTGCACTGACCGCCACTCCCTGGATGTAAACCGTCCATCGCGGTCCGACACTATCGTCCGGGGCACGCCATGATATCGGACATACTGCTCCACAAACTTCCGTACCAGCACTCCCACCGAGTCATCCTTCCTGATCGGTATAAAGCGGGCCACCTTCGTCAACCGATCGACAATCACCCAAATCGAGTCGTTCCCTGTCCGAGACCGGGGAAGACCATGTATGAAATCCATCGCTATATCGTCGAACTTCCACTCCGGCACCGGGAGTGGCTGTAACAATCCTGCGGGGTTCCTGCACTCCGCCTTCACCAACTGACACGCCTCGCAATGGGTCACGAAGTACGTAATGTCCTTCTTCATGCCCGGCCAAAACATCGTCCTCTTCAAATCAGCGGTCATCTTTGTGATCCCTGGGTGTACCGAGTACCGGCTGCAGTGCGCCTCCATCATAATATCCTCTCGGATCTGGCCTCCTGCGGGTATATATACTCTGCCTCTGAAGTGGAGCAAACCATCTCTCAGGGAATAATCTCCTGTCGAACCTTCCTCCAAAGCTCGGAACATCGGCTCCGCCCACGCATCTGTCCTCTGTCCGTCCCGAATGCGATCCCGAATATCGTCTATGGCCACTATCGATGCCAGATACTCCCTATACAGATCTGGGTCATCCTCGGACACTAGGGATATCTGCATGTCTCTGAATGACTGAACCAGCTCCATAGACATAACCTGGGGCCCAGCTTCGGAAGTGGCCGCTCTCCGGCTCAACGCGTCGGCCACCACGTTTGCCTTCCCTGGGTGGTAGTGCATCTCATACTGATAATCTGCCAAGAACTCCACCCAATGCCTCTGCCTGATATTCAGCTCCTTCTGAGTGTCCACGTATTTCAAGTTCTTGTGATCGGAGAAGATATCGCAGTGGACTCCATAAAGGTAATGGCGCCAGACCTTCAGCGCAAAAACGACCGCTCCCATCTCTAGGTCGTGCACCGGGTAGTTCCTCTCATGGGTCTTCAGCTGGAGGGAGGCATATGCTATGACATGTCCGTTCTGCATCAGCACTGCTCCCATTCCCTGGTATGATGCGTCGGTGTACACCTGGAATCCCTCCTTTCCAGATGGAAGGGCCAGAATAGGGGCTGAGATGAGTCGATCCTTCAGCTCCTGGAAAGCCGCCTGGCATTGCGGGGTCCAAACGAAAGGTGCCTCCTTCTTCGTCAAAGACGTGAGGGGGAGGGCAATCCGAGAGAACCCCTCCACGAACTTCCGGTAATAGCCGGCAAGTCCCAAGAAACTGCGTACATCGGTGGCTGTCCTCAGCTGCGGCCAATCGCGAACTGCCCGAACCTTTGCTGGATCTACTGATAACCCGGCTCCGCTGATGATGTGGCCTAGGAAGGCCACCTCCTTCAACCAGAACTGACACTTGCTGAATTTTGCATAAAGGCGATGCTCCCGTAACCTCTCCAAGGTCAGTGCCAGATGCCGAGTGTGCTCCTCCTCCGTCCTAGAGTAGATCAGGATGTCGTCTATGAATACTATGACGAACACATCCAAGTAGGCTTCGAAAACCCTGTTCATGAGACTCATGAATGCCGACGGAGCATTCGTGAGCCCAAAGGGCATCACGGTGAACTCATACAGGCCATATCTGCTACTAAAGGCCGTCTTCGGGATATCCTCCTCCTGGATCCGCAGCTAGTAGTATCCTGATCTCAAGTCCAGCTTCGAGAAATAATGGGCCCCCTCCAGCTGGTCGAATAATTCGTCTATCCGTGGGAGCGGATAGGTATTCCGGACGGTCAGCCTGTTTAGTGCTCGATAATCGATGCACAGGCGGAGTGTCCCATCCTTCTTCTTCACGAACAGGACCGGAGCTCCCCATGGCGAGGAACTCGGTCTAACAAAACCTGCCTCAACTAATTCCTGCAACTGAGTCCGAAACTCTGCCAACTCCTTTGGGGCCATCCGATAAGGGGCCCTAGACGCCGGCTTGACTCCCGGCACAAGCTGAATCTGAAAATCCTGCTCTCGGTGTGGTGGTAGTCCTGGCAGTTTCTCCGGAAAGATGTCAGCGAAATTTCGCACCACCGGGATGTCTGTCACCGACTCCTTAACCTCCGCCATCTCAAAAAGAATCTGATAGACCTCCTCTCCCTATAGATGGGCCTTGACGGCCTGTACCGAAGATAAGAGTATACGAGAGACAGGTCTTATACCTTCAATGGTAATGAAAGAGTCCCCGTGTCTCACGGTGATCCTCTTTGCCTGGCAGTCAATCTGGGCATAGTTCCAGTGCAGCCATACCATGCCCAGGATCAGGTCGTAGTCCGTCAGCTTCAAAATCGTCGCTGGAGCCTCGAACGCTTTTCCACCAATCTCCGCCTCCATATTGCAGTGATCCGTGGTAAGGAGCTCAGATCCATCCGGTAGTCGCACCCTCATCCTCGAGCCTGTGAACCGCTCCACACCTTCCAGTCCTTCCACGAACGACTCCGACACAAAGGAGTGAGTAGCTCCAGTATCGAACAGCGTGCGGGCAGGCTTGCCGCTGATGAAGACTATACCTGGGGTGATTAGATATCTTAGGGTTCTATAATAAGTTTTTTACTTTCCTTGCTATCAATCTAGTGCGATTCAAGTTTTAACAACTTAAAGGGGAAATTCTATGAAAACAAAGAAGCATTTCGGCATATCTGCGATGACCTGCTCCGGATTCCGCGGCTGTGCAAGGTCCAAGGCATATACCTGCTCTCTTCCCTGTCTACGATCTTCCCCCTGGTATCCTCGACCGCGGCCGCGTCCTCGGCCTCCGTAATGCTGAGCTGGTGGGCCGCCCTGATGTGCTGGAGGTGGTTCCCCCCTCATGGGGCAGTTCCTCCGAATGTGCCCAATCTGATGACAAAAGTAGCACTCTGGGGGATACGCCATTCCCCCGGGTCTCGGCATCTCCTGCATCCGAAGGGGTGGAGGGGCCAATACCACCTGTTCCCTCGGCTCCGGCCTCACGTCCTGACGAGGCTGGTCCTCTGTCCTCCTTCCCTCTGGTACTGCACCCCGCCGCTGGTCATTCCTTCCTCTTCGTCCCTGATCCTCTGCTGGCCGTTTCCGACCCCGGGTGGCGTGCCAATCTGCCTCAATCCTTTTGGCCATCTCTAAGATCCGGGAGATGGGCCCATCAGATACGAACAGCAGAGCCTCCCTCAAGTCCTCACGTAGGCCCTTGTAGAACCTCCTAATATACCCTGCCTCGTCCAGCTGGTAGGAATCTGCGTATCGAGCCAGATGGTCAAACTCTCGATGGTACTCCACCACGGTCCGAGTACCCTGCTTCTGCTGTAAGAACCGCTCCTCCAAGTCATCCCTAGCCGACTGCGGAACGAAATGCTCCAGCAGTGCGGCCCTGAACTCCTCCCAAGTAATCTCCACAACCTCCCTATCAGCAAAGGTCGTGTCCAACAGCGTCTTCCACCACCTCTTGGCATGGGACTCCAGGCAGGAGACAACCAGAGCCACCTTCTCCTCCCATGGACACCGAATCCCGGTCAGCATCTCATACATGATATCTAGCCACTCTTCCGTCCGAACAGCCGACTCTGTCCCCAAATAGGACGGGGGAGCCAGTCCTCGGAAGATGCTTAGCCAGTTGGCCCCCGGATTTGGCTGCGGGGCCGGAACCTGCTGGGCCCTGAAGGCCTCCAGAATTGCAGTCAGGGTCTGTCCCATGTCTGACTGAAGGAAAGGAGTGGGGGCCGGTGGGGGTGGTGCAACATCCTGAGCCTGTGGAACTCCACCCTGAGGCGTAGTCCGTGCTGGAGGCTGCGTAACAAAAACACACGCTGAGAAAACGTTCAAATACTACATAAAGGTGGACAAATTATATGTGATCCCATATGGGCACACCACTGCTTCCGCTGCTTAGTTTGTCCGCAAACTAAACTCGAGCGGGGGTGACCTAGGGTTTGTGGACTGCTACTTCCTTCTGATCGATGTTTCCTCTGATACCACTTGTAAGACCCCTTTTTTTTTTCAACCACCGGGGTCTTAGGCCCAGAACCGCCACTTTGCGGCGACACCTTCACGTCCTGAAGGGTCATCACCACAAGGCGCCGATTCTGCCGGCCAATTTCGATCACAGAAAGTAGCACAATTATTGAAGTAAGAGCAATGCAGTCCACAATAATAAAAACCACATAAATATAATAAGACTCCACGAAGGGAGTGTCCACAGAAAACATCAGAGTACTATAAATACGGGCTTATGCCCGGTACAAAATATCCTCACTACAAGTCTCTCATGCGGAAGCGAAAACAGAATCTACTCAAGATCGAGACTCACGGTCCCAGCTGTATGAACTCCGGAGCTAGACTGCCCCATCTCCAGGCGCACCGATCTCTGGGGCTGCTCCTCCATGCTGGGCTCCACGATCCCCTAAATGATGTGGTTCGAAAACCGTTAGTCATAAAGACTAAGCCCTATCATCCCCTACCCCTTCCCCCATGGCTCCTAGGTACCGAGCGGAGAGGAAGAAAGGGAAGGACATGAAGGTAGAGATTAAACATGAAACAGATGGCAGCGGAAACTAATCTAGCAAGTTGTATTCGGTGAGCAGTTATATGAAGGTTGTAATAGGTCTAGCAGTAAGAAAAGCAATTATATGAATTTAAACCTTCACTTATGCGAGAACACATAAGCTAAAGGGATCTTTTGCAAGGCTCCCATCGTATAGAGTGTCCCATACCACTTATACGTTGGGGTGACGGTTATCAAACAGCAATGGTTGTTATATATAGAAATTAACCTTTGATTTATAAACTTGCCCACACAAGCTTATAGACCAAGGGGTCGTTTTACAGGTCCTAATGTATAAGCGTCCCATACCACTTATACTTTAGGTGTCAAGGTTTAATGAATCGATTATGCTATGACATGCTAGTGGGTATGATGAAACATGCAAGTGCAACTCACACACCCGACTCTGTGCACACAGACCTTTAGTTCCCCCTTTCGGAGCCGTTACCTCCCAGGATACCTCCGTAGTGGCAAACGGAAGCGGTGGGTTGGGCCTCGCCCACCTCAAAACCAGTAAAAGCACCACTGGTCTGACCTATCGTACGCCTCAACGCTTGGTGCACTAAGCGGACGCCTGCGTACTCTTGCCGGCTGGCGCACCGGACTTCTGTTGGCGAAGTGCTAACCACCTCGCCGAGTCAACGATATCGGTGTCGGTGCAATCGAACTCCCCGATATCGAAAGACCCACCACCTTAACTTTCCTATCTTATGCACATGCAAGTTTAATCGCAAAACAAACAGAACCGAGCCGAAGCTCCCCGGACCAAACGTCCGTCTCCAACCAACCGAGCCGAAGCTCTCGTCAATCTTCCTGTGCCAACAGTGTTTGTGAAAGGTGCAATCCTAGTTACTAAGTTACTCTTGCCAGTTTATTATTACAGTTTACGTTAGCCCAGGACTGCCCCCGGTATACCCCGTGAAGGGCTCTCAAGGGGCACTAGGAACCAAGACGGTGCATTACGGCCCGAAGTTCCCTTTCGCAAGGCACTTATTGTTATTGGTTGTTTTCCCTTAGCCCGATTCCCTTCTCATATTACGATAGACTATCCTAGGGTGATTTTTAAACCTTCCACTCTTCGGGAAAAGCGATCTTTCGCCAAACCCGAGCACCTCTTAACTCTAACTAACACCACTACTTACTACTCTTTATATCTTCATCAGATCATGTCCTATTGCATATCACAAACTGCTATATGCAGACCGACCTAATCTACATGTCGAACCGGTTATGCAATGGTCCAATACTCATCCAAATGCCCTAAATTAATTACTGGAGACTTTCCATGATATAAATAACCTAAATCCAGAAAATGGAAATTTTCCTAATTTATTTGGCATTTAATTAAATTCCTCAAAAATCCAAGGACTACCGGTTTGAACATGAACTACCATAACTATTCATGCAAGTTATCCAGCAAATTTATGATAATTAATAGGTTATCTCAGAAGGTTAAATCCTCAGTATCACAATTTTTCTATCATCAAATGACATGAAAACTATTTTGGAAATAATCTCTAATTTCTATAGTTTATGAATCAAGTACAGAAAATATTCTTCCAAAAATTCTAAATAAATTATGACATGATGAATAAGGCCTAAAATTTGCACTGGCTAAGTTTCATAATTTTCCAGCAAGCATTTTATCCATAATAATTTTTTAAACATAAAAGCCCTTTCTATCATTTGTGAATAAAGTACTAGATTTACTCAACATAAAATTCTATAAAAATTCAGGGATCAATGTTCTACAAGTCAAGATCTAAATCCAGAATTTTAACTGATTATAATTAATGTAAAGCCTCAAATTAATTGAAACAACAAATTGGGCTAATAACTCTTTAACACATGAAGTATAATATATATTAATCATAAAATTCCAGAAAAATTACCATCAGTCTAACACATCCTAAAACTCCCTCCTCCCGAGTTTCATAATTTTTGGATTAGATTTAGTGTTTAGAATAATTAAATTACATATTTATCCTATTCCAAAATCTCAACTTTCGAGGTACCTAACTACCTCCAATTCCTTCACTATTTCAACCAGAGGGTTTTCATCATATCCTTCCCCTCTCCTCCAAATTTCAAGGGCATACAAGAGCTTTTGCTCCTATGTCCTTCACAAACCTCAAACTCCCACCCGTTGGAGTTGAGCCAATCTCTTAGGGTAAAATCCACCCTAAGCCACACCATGTTACCCAAGAGGGTAGACATAGACTCAACAAATCAGTGGCCAACAACTTCAGCCTCTTTTGAGGAGATTTGTCCACTCCGTCTCCAATTGTACTTTTCCCCAAAGTACCCCTCACCAAGACCTATCTAGGACTTGATAATTCCCTATTCAAAACTCGACCAATCGAGTTGAAATTTTGTACAGATCTTAATATTGATGCCAGGGACCACCACCCAAAATTTGGGGGAGTTTGGGCTTAATTTCATCTCCTAATTAATTTTATATTGTTTATTAAATTTTTACAAAAACTTTAGACAAAAGTTCTCCAAAAATTCTCATTTTTGGACAGCCTCTCGATATAAATATTATAGACCTCCAGTCCAAATTTCAAGTCATTTGGACTTGTTATGAACCGTGGGCAACCATTTTAATTTCTGGTTAACCTAGGTCTTGATCCCACCAAAATGAGTGCTGTGTTCGAACCACTCACCCAAATTGAATAAAATCAATTTTAAATTAAAGTAGACCCCGAGGGCTACAACTTTTGTGACTGGTCATTTTTCCTAAAACGGCCTCTAAGTGCCTCGTTTTGCAGCCTCAAAAATTCATTCAAATAATCTCTTTTCCATTACGTACTATATAATAATCTATGTATTATATATTAAATTTACTGTTCATCTTCTTCAGAACCCGAAACCAGAACCAGGAAGCCATTTTTCCTGTAACGTTTCCGTGATCCGTTGCCGGCCGTCCGGTCACTTCCCTGGCCAGCCACCACCACCACCACCTCCGTTGAGGTGATGGCTAGCGGTCGGCGGTGGTTTGGCCGCCGGAGGTGACGGTTTCCGGCGAACTCAAAAATACCATTTTCATGGTTTTTCCCATGAAAACGAGAGACGGGTCCGGCTCCGTTGAGCGCGAACCTAATTCCTAAGAATCCTAAGATCTACCCATGAAAAGAAGGAGCAGAGGAGGACCTTGTTCGCGGTTTGGAGGCGAGAAGAGCGACGAGGTGCCATGGCACGGTGGTGGCGTTGCTGAACTCCTCTTTACAGCAAGAACAAGGATCTGCTTCGTTTGCTTGAGCGTGTAACCCTCTCCTCTTGTCCAAGTGGGCTTTTATAAATCAGGAAAGTGGGAAGGTGAATGGTTTAAGCCATTATGGCCATGAAGTTCCCTCCCCTTTAACGTTTCGGTTACGGTGAAGGGATAAGAAACGGCGGAACTGAACAGGTGTGTCCAGATGGAGGTTTTCTATTGGACCACCTTTTCCTCATTTATTATAAAATTTCAGAAGGAAAACGGCCGGTAGTTACTCCT
This sequence comes from Platanthera zijinensis, assembly GCA_039513925.1. NCBI lineage: Eukaryota > Viridiplantae > Streptophyta > Magnoliopsida > Asparagales > Orchidaceae > Platanthera > Platanthera zijinensis. The sequence continues at coordinate 77,665,619 of CM077091.1, forward strand.
GGTGTAACTTCCCACACCAGCATTTAATACCACGCGTGTTGGAATAATTTCGGGCCCGAACTGTCGTTTCGGCCAATGTCACGGGCGTGACACATAGGTCACGGGCGTGACAGGTCCGAATAGCCAATCCTGGGTTCGACGATCGTCGAACTGAGATCGACGATCGTCGATGGATGGTCACGGGCGTGACACCTTGGGTCACGGGCGTGACAGGCCCGAACAGCAGATTTTGGGTCGACGATCGTCGAATTGGGATCGACGATCGTCGAAGGCTGGACACGCCCTAAGTCACGGGCGTGACACCTCGGGTCACGGGCGTGACATGCCCGAACGGCAAGTTTCGAGGTCGACGATCGTCGAATTGAGGTCGACGATCGTCGATGGGGTCACGCCCTAGGTCACGGGCGTGACACTCATGTCACGGGCGTGACATGCCCGGGGCGCAAGCTCGACGATCGTCTCACGGCGATCGACGATCGTCGATGGGGTCACGCCCCTAGTCACGGGCGTGACACCTTGGTCACGGGCGTGACATGCCCCGTCAGCACGATCGACGATCGTCTCGTGGAGATCGACGATCGTCGAAGTAGTCACGCCCAAGTCACGGGCGTGACGTTTCGGTCACGGGCGTGACCAACCCTTGACCCGAAAACTCAATCGATTTATTTTCACTTTTTGTGCTCCCTGGGGTTCTGACTCGACCATCCGACTCCTAGGGGTCTAGCCGGAAATGGGATGTTACAACATCTAGCTTGAGTATTATTAAATGACACTTAGGCACCGTGATGGTCGGCGGGAAACCGGCTTATACGTTATTTGACACCGGCGCCTCACATTCTTTCATGTCCGAAGACTTCATCAAGAATATACCCGGAGTGCAATATTTCACCGGTATTTCCCAAAGAGTACGCCTCCCAGACGGATCGGAGATGATGGTAACCGCGAAGTGTGAGTTAGAGATAACCATTGGGGGAAAAACCTTTGATACCCCTGCCACAATTTTGAGAATACCAGAATTCGACCTCATCCTGGGTATGGCGTGGCTGGATTGGCACCATGCAAGAATCGACTGTGCGGAGAAGCGTATCTATTTGAGACATGGGGATACTGATGTAGTCTTCCAAGGTATAAATTTCGCACCACGAATATTGTTATCCTCAATCCAGACCTTGAAAGCTCATATGAGAGGGGATGAAGTCTACATGATATGTTTCGAACTAAAAGAGATGAAGGTAGATGTGAAGGATGTACGGGTAGCACGGGATTTCCCTGAGGTATTTCCTGAGAAATTGTCAGGGTTACCCCCGCATAGAGAAGTGGATTTTTAGATTAAGCTTATACCAGGAGCGAAGCCTGTCTCCAGGACCCCTTATCGGATGGCCCCCAAAGAACTCGCGGAGTTTAGAGTTCAACTGCAGGAGCTGGTTGAATCAGGGTTTGTTCGCCCCAGCTCGTCACCTTGGGGAGCCCCTATTCTATTCATCAAGAAGAAAGATGGAACCCTACGTTTATGTATAGACTATCGGGAACTCAACCGACTGACAGTACAGAACACCTACCCGTTACCTCGGATCGATGAGTTGTTCGACCATCTGGTGGGAGCGCATTGGTTCTCCAAGCTAGTTTTGCGCTCGGGGTACTACCAATTGAGAGTACAGGAGGATGATATACAGAAAACGGCCTTCAGCTCGAGGTATGGCTTATATGAGTTCACAGTGATGCCGTTTGGGCTCACCAATGCCCCATCAGCTTTCATGAGCTTGATGAATAAAGTGTTTGAGCCCTACTTAGATGTCTTCGTCATTGTGTTCATTGACGACATACTAGTCTACTCGAAGACGGAGGAAGAACATGCCAGACATTTGGCCTTTGTTCTGGAGAAGCTAAAAGAGCACGCCTTGTTCTCCAAGTTTAACAAGTGTGAATTCTGGCTTAGGGAGGTGCTTTCTTGGGTCACGTAATCAGTGGGGCTGGACTAGCTTTGGATCCGGCCAAGGTGCGTGCCGTGAAGGAGTGGTCGCCCTTGAAGTCGGCGACCGATGTGAGTAGTTTTCTTGGACTTGCCAGATACTACCGCAAGTTCATAAAAGGATTCTCTAAGATTGCCCTTCCGCTTAATTCCTTGACAAAGAAAGGAGTGCCAATTGAATGGACACCCCAGTGGGAAGCGGCATTCCAGGAATTGAAGGATAGACTTACCTTTGCCCCCATCCTTGTCCTTCCGTCTTGGAAGGAAGGATTCCAAGTTTACACGGATGTGTCTTATCAGGGGTTGGGAGCGGTGCTGATGCAGCACGGGCACGTAATTGCTTATGCTTCAAGACAATTGAAGAAACATGGAATCAATTACCCGGTGCATGATTTGGAGCTAGGAGCAGTGGTGTTTGCCTTGAAGGTATGGAGGCATTATCTATACGGCGTCCACTGCGAAATCTTCTCGGATCATTAAAATTTGAAGATCGTCCATACCCAGAAGGAATTAAACTTAAGATAATGGCGGTGGTTAGAGTTTCTATGCGACTATGAGTTCACCTTAAACTACAACCCTGGAAAAGAAAACTCGGTAGTCGATGCGTTGAGTAGGAAAGTACCCTGCTCGAGCCCAGAATCTCGATTGATGAGCATGGAGTTGGCACGGATGATCGAGGAGATGGACATCACCTTAATATTTAAGGCTTCTTCGGAATATACAGAGTACCTGTCCAGCATGAGAATAGTTTGTGATATCCGGGACAGGATCCGAGTGGAGCAAGGATTGGATGCGGCTTTGGCCCCGACAATAAAGTCAATCGAAGACGGGACTCCCGACGAGTACACACTAAAGGACGACCTCGTTTACTTTCGCAGCTTGCTCTACATTCCCAAAGGTGGCAGAATCCAGGAGGATATTATGAGAGAAGCACATTGCTCTCAATATTTCGTGCACCCAGGAATTTCAAAGATGTACGCCGGCTTACGGAAGACGATGTGTTGGCCAGGAATGAAGAAAGATGTCCGGTACTTTGTCACGCATTGTGAAGCCTGCCAAAGAGTGAAGGCGAAATGTAAGAGCCCCGGTGGCCTGTGGCAGTCATTGCCAGTCCCCAAATGGATGTTCGAGGATATCTCCATGGACTTCGTACATGGGCTACCTCGCTCCCGCTCAGGAAATGATTCAGTGTGGGTGATTGTTGACCGCCTGACGAAAGTTGCCCGGTTCATTCCTATGAAGAAGGAGGCTCATGTGGATGTCTTAGTACGTCTTTTTATGGAACAGTTTGTACGATATCACGGCGTACCTAAGACGATAGTTTCGGACCGTGATGGTCGTTTTACCTCCAATGAGTGGAAGGCGGTACAAGCATATTTGGGCTCGCGCCTTACCTTCAGCACCGCATTTCATCCACAGACGGACGGGCAGTCTGAGCGGACCATCCGAACATTAGAGAATCTATTGAGGTTGTGTGTGATAGATAGGGGAGAGCCATGGGAAAGACTCTTGCCCTTAGTGGAATTCTCCTACAACAACAGCCATCAAGCTAGCATTGGCATGACACCCCATGAAGCCCTATATGGAAGGAGGTGTAGAACCCCCTTGTCTTGGGTGCAAGATGAAGACCCGAAGACTTTGGGTGTTGAATATATAGATGACATGAATGCGGTGGTTAGGTTGATACGAGATCATATGTTAGAGGCTCAAAGTCGGCAGACGAAGTATTACAACGCTAAACACCGGATGGTGGAATTTCAAGTGGGAGACAAGTTGTTTCTAAAAATCCGACGATGCATGGAGTATCACGAGTACGAGGAGTGAAGAAGCTCATCCCACGGTATGTTGGGCCCTATGTCATAGTGGAGAAGATTGGCCCTTTGGCCTATCGGCTGGAGCTACCGCCCGAGTTAGAAAATCTCCACGACGTGTTCCATGTCTCGTCGCTTCGGAAGGCGTTGTTGCGGCCCGAACAATACATCCCCACGACTGATGGTGCTATGGCGTCTGACAGATCTGTGCAACTGGAGCCGGTACGAATCATTGATAATGAGATAAGAACCCTGCGCCGCAAAAGTGTGCCGCTGGTAAAAGTGCTGTGGTCTAATCATGGGAAGGAAGAATTTACTTGGGTGCCGATGGACTTGATGGAGAAGCGCTACCCAGAGCTGTTCTTCCAAGGTAACATTTTATAGTGCATATTATTTAGTACTTGAATCCCCATAGCCCTAGCCTGATTTCGGGGACGAAATCTTTTATTTTGTTTATAGGATTTGTAACGTCCCAATTCACGCTAGGCCCCTCGCACGAGTTTTGAGTCAAGAGACTTGACTCGGGCTCGGGGTGCACTAGAAAAGGTGTCAAGTGCGTTGGATGGAGTGTATGGTTGAGTTATATCCACCGGATCGAAAGGGAATGGCCTAAGGGAAAATCGTCGAGAATGCTTGGTGCACCGATCGTCGAGTATCGATGAGAATACTCAACGCTCTCAACGCCAGATTTCCGATAGGAATGGCCCAAGGGAAAATCGTCAAGAATTCCTGGCGATTCTCGCCGATCGTCGAGTATCGATGGGAATACTCAACGCTCTCAACGCTCGATTTCCGATAGGAATGGCCCAAGGGAAAATCGTCGAGAATGCCTGGTGATTCTCGCTGATCGTCGAGTATCGATGGGAATACTCAACGCCAGATTTCCGATAGGAATGGCCCAAGGGAAAATCGTCGAGAATGCCTGGTGATTCTCGCCGATCGTCGAGTATCGATGAGAATAATCAACGCCAGATTTTTGATAAGAATGGCCCAAGGGAAAATTGTCGAGAATGCCTGGTGATTCTCGCCGATCGTCGAGTATCGATGAGAATACTCAACGCTCTCAACGACAGATTTCCGATAAGTTAGGCTAAGGGAAAATCACCGGGTATTATTGTTGATACCCGACGAATTCGTCGAGAATGTCTGACGATTCTCGCCGATCGTCGAGAATCACAGATGATTCCCGCCGAATTTGACTTGTGCGTTTTCTTCGCCCAGGCAGATTCGCCGGCTTGTACAGGCGGACCGAACCGGATTTTGGTATTCGCACTGGATGGTTCCTTGGACCAGGTCACTTCAATATGACCCATTATGGGCGGTCCAATAAGGCGTTGACACGTGGCAGAAGATGTAACCTAATACATCGGCTTATAAAAAGGGAGTTAAAGCCGAACCCTAGCTTTTTGCGCCGATCGACCCTTGCCGTCATCGTGGATCTCGTGAAACCGACGGAGCCGGCGGAAGCAGGCGGAGCTTTTGGAGGCGTCCTTCTTTCTCTCTCTCTCCCTCTCCTTCCTTTGCCGTGAAGAACAGCCGCACATAGCGAGAGATGCTGCAAAGGAGAACGACTAGATCCATGGCCAGGAACGGTGGTACCGCTGGAAACGAGGTGAGCTTCCTCCCCTCTCCCTTGGTACTAGATCTGTAGATATATTCTAGGAGAGATATCGACTCCATAGAGTCTTGATGGTGAGGAGGAGAATTCCTAGGAAAGCCATGCCTAGGTTTGTTTTCTAGGCTTAGACCCCTCCAACCTCTTCATCCTTCAAAGTGAAGATGAGAGAAGGTGTTGGGTCTTGTTTCCACAATGACCTTAATTTGAAGAAGTCCTCCTAAAACTAAAATGAATTGCTGTTGTATTTGATGTACTTGTTTAGATGTGCGTGCAGGTTCTAATTGCCAAGTGTAGACCAATGTCAGTCTATAATGGGTCACCAAACACAGGACCATGCAATGTAATCCCTCATTGTGTGATCCAAAGTGTTGGCCCATGTATAGCCTCTCTATTGGGATACACTTCTCATTCATGCACTTGGATTGATGGACAGAAGCATTGGAGCTAATTTCCTCAGAAAAATATTTCTAAGTCCAAAATACTCGAGTAACCCCTTTTTATACTCGAGTATCAGACTTAATACTCGAGTAGCTAGTTAGACATACTCGAGTAGTTAGTGAGACATACTCGAGTAATCAGTTAGACTTACTCGAGTAGGCTCTGAATACTCGTGTAGATAAATCTATACTCGAGTAGTTAGTTAGTCACTCGAGTAAGTTCTTTTCATACTCGAGTAAGTAACTTAATCACTCGAGTAAATCATGTATCATACTCGAGTAGATCCATTTCTTCTCTTCTCTGTAAGTTCAAGTAGTCATACTCGAGTAGTTTCTTTTCATACTCGAGTAAGTGTTTATATACTCGAGTAATTGATTTTCATACTCGAGTAAATTATTCGACACTCGAGTAGTTGATTTTAATACTCGAGTAAGTATTTCTATACTCGAGTAATTGACTTTCATAACTCGAGTAAGTGAACGTTTCCCGGATACATATTCTGATACTCGAGTAATTCCCCTTTCACTCGAGTATATCTTGCTGATACTCGAGTATATCTTTTCTGATACTCGAGTATATCTCTTCTGATACTCGAGTAGTTCATGATATACTCGTGTATGTCAAAATTCAGAAAGAATTTTTCTAAGTTCAAATTTTGCGGGTTATTTCAAATCCTCAAATGTGATTGGTCCACGTGTCAATCTTAATTAAGATTATGACCGTTGGAAATCACCTAATTAAGTCCTTTCTGATTTGACCATATATATATATATAAGTTATTCCAGAGGTTATCATAAGAAAAGAAAAAGAAATTTCGAAAACCCTAAACTTCACGCCGACGCCATTGTTGTTTTCGGAAGAAGGTCTGGATCGACGTTCTCACATCGCTTCTTCGATCTTTGATTCTCCAGCAATCCAGACTTAAAGAAGAAGAAGAAATAAGTTTTCTGAATCTATTTTATCGCCGACATCGGGAAGCCGTAAAGTATCGCCGACAAATTACTGTTCATCTCCTTCGTCGCGGTCTTCTCCGATACAGAGATTCAGACAAGAAAAATCACTCGATCTCTCTGTGCTTCAACAATCTCTGATCTTTCTCTTGATCGAGGTGATTCAGTATTTCAGATCTGTGGATCTTCTTCAGGTCGACTTCAACAACTCTGATCAAGTCAAAATTCTCAAAGAAGAAGACAGTTGAAGATCCAGATCTAAATTATTCTGTTTGTCTATTTCTTTTTACAACTCTTTATTCTTGTAGGAGTCTTGACTCCGAGTTGTGTAGGAGTTTTTCCCCGAGATTTGTAGGAAGGCTTTTGCTTCTGAGTTTTGTAGATCCTGTTGGATCGAGTTTTTGTAGGAACGTTGTTCCGAGTTGTAGGATCGTGTTGATCCGAGATAGTGGAGTAGCCAAGTCTAGTGGTTTACTAGATTGGTGAGGTGAAAGTGGATGTACCCAGGGTTGGGGAACCACTATAAATCTTTTGTCGTCTGTGATTGCTTGGTATTGTATGCTGTGTTAGTTTTTTATTCCGCAAATAGACGCACATCTCACCTATTCACCCCCCTCAAGGTGATTTAGGTAGACAACTAAGACCTCTCAATTGGTATCAGAGGGAGGTTGATTGTTAAAAGGTTAACACCTTGATCTGATCCCTCCTAGTTGTCTTTCTGAGTTTATCAAGCATGGACAGAGCCAAGGATTTTTCTAAGCTCCTAGTGTGCAATAAGGCAAACTTTCCCATGTGGAAAGAGAGAATAAAACTTTACATGGAAGCTGTTGACCCCCGCTTATTCATGATAGTGGAGGAAGGCCCTTAAATCCCTATGATTGCCCCCACTAGTGATCCTACAAAAGTGGTGCCAAAGAAGTTGATGGATCTTGATAAGAATGAGATTGCACTTGTCTCCTTAGACAAGAAAGCCAAGAACATCATCGCAAGTGCAGTCAATGATTCTATGTTGCAAAACCTCATTCACTGCCAATCTGCCAAGGAAATGTGGAGATCTCTATTTATCTTGATGGAAGGTACAGAAGAAGTAAGGGATGATAGAAGATCCCTTCTAAATCAAAAGTATGAAGCCTTCAAGCAAGGACCAAAGGAAGCTATTGCTGACACATATGAAAATTTCTTCAAAATTGTCAATGGATTGAGGAACTATGGCAGAGTGTTCACAGATGGTGAACTAAACGACAAGTTCCTAAGATCCTTGACAAAGGATTGGGACAACAAGATATGTGCCATCAGAGAGTTTGGAAGATTAGCAGAGACTGACCCTCAGAACCTCTTCGGAAAGCTTATGTCATATGAGCTTCAAATCAATAATAGAAAAGCTGAAGAAGAGTGCAACAGGCCCTCATCCCAAGATATATCAGTTGCTCTAAGGGCAGACAGCTCAAGGAAGGCCAAAGCTGCTTCCACTCAAGGAGACTATGAAGAAGAAGAGTCCGAGCCAAGCACCTCAGGCTCAGATTCATCAGATGAAGAGTTTCATCTTCTCTCCCGACAATTCAAGAAGTTTCTTAGCAATAAGAAACAAATAAGAGAAAATAATTCCTCGTCTAGAAGATCACGTCCTGATGGTGATCGTCACATCAGACATGACAGGTATAAATCTAAACCGAACAAACATGTTTCTTCTAACGTTGTTTGTTATTCCTGTAGTAAGCCAGGGCATATAAGCACTGAGTGCCCTCTGAAGAAGAAAGAAGGAAGAGGCATAGAAAAGAATTCCCCTCAAGGGAAAAGGAAGAAAGAAAGAAGCTTCATTGTCAAAAAGCCAAAGACCCTCAGTGACTCTGACTCATCTGAGTCAAGTGCGGATGAAGAAGCCTACTTCGGGCTTATGGCTTTTTCTGACCAAGAGGACAAAGACAACGGTAACTCCTCATATACTGGGAAGGTAAATTCTCACACACCTCTTTTTGCCTCAGATTCTGACTCAAATGGTCATGATGGCTACTCTTCTGGGGAGGATGATTTTGAATTGGTAAATCAGTATCAAGTCTTATTGACTGCATTTGACAAATGCCGGAAGGTAGTCAAATCGCAATCAAAAGAGATTGCATCCCTCAAGAGGTGGAATCAAATTTGAGGGAGGAGATTGACCAAACGACCTCTCTCAGAGATGAAGTTCAATCTTTGAAGAAGGAAATCAAAGACTTTACTGAATTAGTAAATCATAAAAATTTTCTCCTGGATGAATTGGAAGCAACGCTAGTCAATGAACGAAAGCTGGTTGAAACTCTCACCATGCCTACAACTGTGCTTCCAATCACTAATGGAGAAACCTCCTTTGGGAAAAATAGCAGTACAGGACATAAATCAGCCAAAGGTAAAGGCAAGGCCTTCCCAAGCCAAACCGTTGCCTTACTGAAATATGATCCTTACAATCATGGGCCAAATAAGAAGAAGACACCGAAAGCTAAAACTGGTGTAATAAAGGCCAAGGAGACAAGGAAGCCATGTACCTATTGCAATCATGAGGCTTCCTCCTCCAAGTCAGTTGCTCTTGCTAGACCCCCCATCCATAATGTAAAGCAAGAGAACAAGAGAAGGTACAACAGGTTTAACTGTTGGTGTTGTGGCAAGGTTGGTCACTTCGCCATAGATTGCTGGTTTAATCCCAACTATGTTTTAACTCCTCAAATTGATAATGTGAGAAAGACCACTCATAATGGTAACTCTCATAGGGGGAGGATACTAACAAAAGACCTAGGGCCCAATCTTGTTTGGGCTCCTAAGGGATTCTAATCTTGTTTATGCAGATATGTCCATAGGCCAGCAAAATTCTTATCTGGCAATTGGACAAGTAGTTGTTCCAGAAAATTCTTGGAACTAGAAGATTAAGGGGGAGTTTCTAGTAGTCCCCTATTTAAAGAGGTCAGAAAGGGGGAGAGCAAAGGAAATGGTTTGTAGAGAGGAAAAAGGAAAAGAAAATGCAAATCCAAATGAAGATTTCAGTAAGGGGGAGAAATGCAAAGCAATTCTAGTTAAGAAATGTAAGTCAATGCATTCTCTTTTACGTCATATTGTTTTAATATCTCTGGCAATTCAATTTAGTAGAAGGTGTTCTGACTTCTTCAAATAGGGGGAGATTGTTGGGTCTTGTTTCCACAATGACCTTAATTTGAAGAATTCCTCCTAAAACTAAAATGAATTGCTGTTGTATTTGATGTACTTGTTTAGATGTGCGTGCAGGTTCTAATTGCCAAGTGTAGACCAATGTCAGTCTATAATGGGTCACCAAACACAGGACCATGCAATGTAATCCCTCATTGTGTGATCCAAAGTGTTGGCCCATGTATAGCCTCTCTATTGGGATACACTTCTCATTCATGCACTTGGATTGATGGACAGAAGCATTGGAGCTAATTTCCTCAGAAAAATATTTCTAAGTCCAAAATACTCGAGTAACCCCTTTTTATACTCGAGTATCAGACTTAATACTCGAGTAGCTAGTTAGACATACTTGAGTAGTTAGTGAGACATACTCGAGTAATCAGTTAGACTTACTCGAGTAGGCTCTGAATACTCGTGTAGATAAATCTATACTCGAGTAGTTAGTTAGTCACTCGAGTAAGTTCTTTTCATACTCGAGTAAGTAACTTAATCACTCGAGTAAATCATGTATCATACTCGAGTAGATCCATTTCTTCTCTTCTCTGAAAGTTCAAGTAGTCATACTCGAGTAGTTTCTTTTCATACTCGAGTAAGTGTTTCTATACTCGAGTAATTGATTTTCATACTCGAGTAAATTATTCGACACTCGAGTAGTTGATTTTAATACTCGAGTAAGTATTTCTATACTCAAGTAATTGACTTTCATAACTCGAGTAAGTGAATGTTTCCCGGATACATATTCTGATACTCGAGTAATTCCCCTTTCACTCGAGTATATCTTGCTGATACTCGAGTATATCTTTTCTGATACTCGAGTATATCTCTTCTGATACTCGAGTAGTTCATGATATACTCGTGTATGTCAAAATTCAGAAAGAATTTTTCTAAGTTCAAATTTTGCGGGTTATTTCAAATCCTCAAATGTGATTGGTCCACGTGTCAATCTTAATTAAGATTATGACCGTTGGAAATCACCTAATTAAGTCCTTTCTGATTTGACCATATATATATATAAGTTATTCCAGAGGTTATCATAAGAAAAGAAAAAGAAATTTCGAAAACCCTAAACTTCACGCCGACGCCATTGTTGTTTTCGGAAGAAGGTCTGGATCGACGTTCTCGCATCGCTTCTTCGATCTTTGATTCTCCAGCGATCCAGACTTAAAGAAGAAGAAGAAATAAGTTTTCTGAATCTATTTTATCGCCGACATCGGGAAGCCGTAAAGTATCACAGACAAATTACTGTTCATCTTCTTCGTCGCGGTCTTCTCCGATACAGAGATTCAGACAAGAAAAATCACTCGATCTCTCTGTGCTTCAACGATCTCTGATCTTTCTCTTGATCGAGGTGATTCAGTATTTCAGATCTGTGGATCTCCTTCAGGTCGACTTCAACAACTCTGATCAAGTCAAAATTCTCAAAGAAGAAGACAGTTGAAGATCCAGATCTAAATTATTCTGTTTGTCTATTTCTTTTTACAACTCTTTATTCTTGTAGGAGTCTTGACTCCGAGTTGTGTAGGAGTTTTTCTCCGAGATTTGTAGGAAGGCTTTTGCTTCCGAGTTTTGTAGATCCTGTTGGATCGAGTTTTTGTAGGAACGCTGTTCCGAGTTGTAGGATCGTGTTGATCCGAGATAGTGGAGTAGCCAAGTCTAGTGGTTTACTAGATTGGTGAGGTGAAAGTGGATGTACCCAGGGTTGGGGAACCACTATAAATCTTTTGTCGTCTGTGATTGCTTGGTATTGTGTGCTGTGTTAGTTTTTTATTCCGCAAATAGACGCACATCTCACCTATTCACCCCCCTCAAGGTGATTTAGGTAGACAACTAAGACCTCTCAGAAGGATTCGTGGAGAAATATGGCTTCGTTAGGTGAATAAGGGTGGACGATTTTCTGTAGGAGATTTTGGGAGTTTGGTGCAAGGAGGAAGATGAACGGATGCCGTTCACCTCGCCTTAAGATGCGTGCAGAAATCTATTTTCTGCACGCAGCGACCTTCGTGGCCAATTTCGAGGGGTGTTTTGGTCATATTTGGGTTTTCAACTAAACACAAAAGTCATAGCCCTCGAAATTATCTTTCCAACGAGTGGTTGAACATTTCCAGGAGATACCTGTAGCCATAGGAAAGTCTATTCGAATCTGCTGCGGTTGGGGGAAATTCCACCCAGGAAATTTGTACCCTGTACGCAGCAGGCTTCGAGTGGATTTCTGGTGCGATGCGATCAAATCTGGGCTTTCGACAAAACACGAAAGTTGTAGCCCACAAAATTATCTTTCCAACGAGTGCTTACTCGCACTCATCAGAGTTCTGTAGCCTCAGGAATCCTTGGTTGAAGTGGCTGCCTGGATTAAGGCTGCACCTAAATTCTGGGCTTGTGTAACGTGGAATGCGATGTGGTGGAATTTAATATTGCCATCCAACTAAAGGCTTGGGTGGACTCTTTTGACATAATCATCATAGTGACGTGATAAGTTGAGGTTATGAATCTAAATTCATATAACGAGTTGTGGACAAGTTTAATTGAAGGAAAGAACCTGATATAATTGGGTGGATGTAATTGGATAAATTTCTTAATGATTTAACTATGGCCATGAAACATGTTGGATGGATAAAAGGGAATTAGTAACCTAATGCTTAGAGTGTCGTCTCCCTACAGGTAGCATTATGGAAGTAACAAGTGCGGTGTTGACTGTCACTAGTTGGAATGAGATTGAGATGGGTAAAGTTAGACGGTTGGGCTTGGCCCTCGGTGTTCATGTCCCGAGGTTCCTTCCGCATTCGATGGATGGTTGGGCTTGGTCCTCGGTGTTCACGTCCCGAGGCTCCTTCCATGACGCGTTATTTTGATATTGCATGTGGTGTGAGTCGACACACGGTGTCGTAATCCCGGGTTAATGATAGTGTGGCAGGTCTACGGGCTCGCCAATCGTCATACCGATGGGAGTTGGCAGCTAGAAATTGGACGGTTGGGCTTGGTCCTCAGTGTTCATGTCCCGAAGCTCCTTCTGTGCCAAGTGAACGGTTGGGCTTGGTCCTTGTGTTCATTTCCGAGGCTTCTTCCGTGTAACGCATAGGCCAGTTCGGGGCTAGGATCTTGGTGCTCACTTACCCAAGAGAACTTGCTGAGCCGTAGTACGCATGTGAGCTCCGCTGTTGTGTCCTTAGCGTTGAGGCATACGGAGGCCTTGGCCAGATAGTGTGGAGACCAGCCTAGTAGTGGAGATGCCCGCTCTACTATCACCATTTGGCCACGACGATTGACGCCTGAGAGGTTAGCTACCTGCTCGAATAGTGGGAACTATATGCCTGTGTCGACATAGCGATTGCATGTTCTGATCATGGGTGTGTCATTGCATTGCATTCATAGCATTACACTTCATTGCATACATAAGACCCTCATCGTATAAGTTTGTATGGGCACTCCTATACGATGAGTTACTTAATGCTGAACGACCCTCAACTTATATGCTTGTATGGGCATCCATATAAGTTGAGTTACTTACTGTTATAGCTATATACTCTCTTGCTGCTGTAGATAGTAGATTTGTAAAATAAGAGCTTGTTATTATACACTACTGCTGTTGCTGCTTATGATATGTATACTCACTTCACCTATTATACAACTGTTATTTATATATTGTACCTGTTCCTTTCTCCACCCGGTGCCGAGGAGTCGCCGGGGGAGTGGATGTGAAGCCACTTAGTCTTTATGACTAACGGTTGCTACGTCTTCCTTTTTAGGAGGAAACCCTGCAGGTAGAGTAGCAGGCTATGCAGCTGGACAGCCAGGCCAGGACGACAGGGCCTAAAGGTACGGTACCGTTGCTACCGTCGGGTACCAATGTGAGTAAGAGAGATTTTGTTGTAGCCCTTCGTGGCAAATATATTCACGTACTCTGATTTTGTAGAAGCTTGTTAGCTTCTCTTTTATTATGCTTATGGATATATGCTTAGTGTGGATTGACTTTCTTTTAATTATTATGGTTGGGTTGGCAATTATGTGTTGATATTGGTTATTGCCGGCAGAATAGGCATCTTGTGGTACAGGCTAGCCCGAGTGCTAGTGTTATCGCAAGGCGGCTGTTCCTGGCATAAGACCCCTCTCGTGTCGTATCTTGTGTTCCGGGAGGGGGGGTCTTACAAGGGGCATAGTGGTGGGGCCAATGTGTAGCTAAGATACCAATTTGGTCTACTTTGACTTGAATTAACTTGGGTCCTATAGTGGGTCCTATAGTGGGTCCTATATGACTACACCCTAACTACCTGGGTCAAACCTAGCCTAAACCCATGCCCCCACCACATGTCCTAACCCAATCTAAGTTAAGGGGTCTAATAGGAATTGGGATGTTACAAATCTCAATAAACAAAAAAATAATTTCGTCCCCGAAATTTAAGTTCGGGTCTTCGGGGTTTCTACACACAAGAACTTAAGAAACTCTAAACAAAATTAAAGTATACCTGAGGTGAAAAGCTCCAAGTACCGTTATTGCATCAGATCCATCGACTCCAGGTGTGCTCCTCCTGTCTGTGGTTAGACCAGAACACCTTTACCAAGGGAACCTTCTTCTTTCGTAGCACATGAATTGTTGTATCATCGATCCGGAATGGCTCCAAATGGACTTATCTATCAGGTGCTATTGGGCCTGCTATAGTGGTAATATGCTGCTCTGGCCAAAGGAGAGCTCTCCGAAGTGAGGAGATGTGGAAAACATCATGCAGAGTACCTAACTCTAGCGACAGCCCCAACCTGTAAGCTAAAGGACCGACCCGCTCTAGGATCAAGTATGGTCCCATAAATCGAGGGCTGAGATTCTTGTGCCTCTGCACCCGCGAGATACCATGCAACAGATGTATCTTCAAGAAAACTATGTCTCCCACCTGGATCTCTACCATTCGATGCCCTGCGTCGTAATACTTGGCCTGTCGACTCTGAGCCCCTAGCATCTGATCCTTGATCAGTCATATCTGAGCATCTGTATCCTCAATATATTCCGATCCAAGTATGGGGTACTCATCCTGAACCCAAGATAATGGTGTCCGGCACTTCCTACCCTATAGGCCTCATGGTTATTGTTATAAGAAAACTCTACTAGAGACAACAATCTCTTCCGGGTGTATTTTCGTTATGTTTTTGGATACTCACAATCAAAATTATGTTGAGATAGTTCCAACTCTCTCGACATATTATCATTAAAATAAACCTTAATCACACAATGGATTTGGAGTCCCTTACGACCAATGATCACCAAAACACGTGAAAATCAACAATCTTATAAGTAGAAATCTTTTCTATTCCTGTCCACCTAGATTATTACTTATCACCCAACGTGAACTTACAATCACCCCAAAAAGATCATGCACATTTGACCAACACTATTATGTATAGTAGTTAACTATCTTCCGAGATCATGATGTGATGAAAAGATCATCATTTTGTTTCTCCCAAATTCAAGACTTATCACATCTCTACATAAACAGTAATACATATTTCATAGAGTGTTCACCTTTCAAGCATACATCAAATGATCATTATTGATATTGATGTTGATACAGATGACTCCCAATCACTTTTCACCTATAGTCTAATTCATAACTTTATAAGCGTATCTTTTCAAAAATGGTGAGGTCTAACACAATTCGATTTCATCATAAAGAGGATCTTATTAAAAACTCATTACTCCTCGTGTAATTTCACAGTATACACCTTTGCAAATAAAAATTGATGTTTTCAGTCATGAATTTTCCTAAGGTGATCATGATGTTATCAACAGACCTGTCCCGGTTCTTAATGCTATCATAATCGAGTGGTCATACCTGTGCGTACGCTTCAACTAATCATCCACTTCATTCCCATTTACTGAGTCGTTACATTTTCAATGTCATGCCTTGACAAATTAATCTTTTATGTTCTCTAAGTTTCAACACAGGTATGCTCATACTAACTTTCTTATACATGTTCATATAGTTGTCTTTATTAGGCAAGCGTGGGTGAATACTCATCTGAAGCCATTATATTCATGAGATTAGCTCAACCGTGTGTGGAATATGTATGAGTAACCTTCAATCTAACCTCCAAAAATTATGTCATGATAGAGACTATCATTTCTTTAAGTTCATGAGTTATCATCACTTTAAAATACCAAAACAAAACATATAATTCGCACTATCCAATATATGCAAGGTTGAATTTATTCGTTCCTTTGTGCATAAGATATGCTTGCATTGTCTACTCATGATCAAATTTTTCTAAGTTCACTAAACATAATAGTGCATTTATTACCCGCAAAATGGGCATTTAAAATCCACCAAATTATTATAATACTTTATTCTAAGGATAATAGCATATTCATAATCATGAGTTTGTTCTCAAAATCTAGAATATTTTTGAAGGCAATTATTATATCATCGAACACTTTTGTTTTGATTCTTGTGATCATCAGAGCCACATACAAATGATCGTACTTATAATATACATCTTCCAATTCAGTATGGTTTTTCACTTGATCTAAATTTTTCTGGGGTCATTATACTCCCAATATCATAAACAAAATTATTCAAACACTTTGAATTCTCACTTATGAGTTCTAATCATATAACAGTTAAGACCCACAACCACTCCTTCATATTACCATGATGTTACCATATCCTAATTATATGTTTCCAACCTAATGACCTGGTTATGTTAGGTAGTCACGGGTAACACTGATCAATCATCTTATTTACTTCTCCCAATTGTACCCATTTAATGTGTGATAATCATGAGCCCTAGTTATGCAAAAATTTCAGTTATCATTCTGACTTGTACTGAATTCTCAATTCACCTTGGCTCTCTCTTGCGATATATCTAAGTTCCCTAATCAAATTCTTAAACGATAATATATTCATTAATCATGTGTTACATCGATTAGGTTAAAGTATTAGAGCATCTAAGAACATGTTTTATTGAGATAACACACTCCTTTTGTTATACATAGAACCTTTGTGTCGTCGAAACTACTTCGATTTTGGTTTTTTGGAAAGCAAGATGCTCAAATTCTGCTGGATTGTGCACAACTTGTTTTGTTCTTTGGATATCATGTCATTATGCATCAATGAAATTAAAATTTATTTTTAAGTTGTGTCAAGAAATCATCTGATTCACAAGCCCGAGAAGGTTTCTAACGTATCATGACGACTTTCCTTATTCTAAGATTGTAATGTATATATCCAAGCGGGCAACTTTCTACGTATATCCCAAACCTCTAGGGAGGGTTGATCATCTTACCAATTATCTGTACCCGAGTCTCGATTGTCATCCGGGTAATGTTCAAATACCAATTATTCAAGATCACTATGTTTGTGACTCAACATTTTCTAAACAAGATCGAGGGAAATCCAAGTTGTTATCATTTTAGCCTAATAAACAAATGGCTAAGCCCCCATACCTTTTGGGTTAATTCCCTTAATATTTATAGTGAATTCCTCTTATATGTGCACTAAATCCTTAGGTCTAACAATCTTAGACCTGGAGTTCCACCTTGAGACTAATTGATATGCTACATACCTTAAGCCCTTAAGGTTATTATTTATGACAATCTTATCAATGTAAACATGTGACCCAACCAAAAAAATTGGGTCTCTTTTGAGACTTGAATTCTTATTCGACCTTTGGTATTTTTCACGGTGGTTGTGAAAATGTTTAAGTTGTCTACCTAAATCACCTAGAGGGTGGGGGGTGAATAGGTGAGTTGTGCGTCTTTTTACATAATAAAAATTAAGGAAGCTATGCACAGAAAATTAATCAAGCAATCACAGACGACACCAAGAGTTATAGTGGTTCCCCAACCTTGGGTACATCCACTTTCCACTCACCAATCTAGTAATGCACTAGACTAGACTACTCCACTAATCTTGGATTGGAAACAATTCTACTACTCGTAACAATGTTCCTACAACTCGATCCAAAAATAGGATCTACACTCGGAAGAGAAAAACTTCCTATAATAACTCGGAGAGCAAATCTCCTACACTCAGAGAAGAATCTACTACAAGAATAAATTGAAATACAAGAAATACAAACAATATTATCTCTCAGATCTGAAAACTTCAACCCTTCTTCTTCCTTTAATTTTAACGCTCTATCAGAAATTATTGAAGAAGACTCGGCTAGATCTCGGATCTGAAATTTCTGGACTCGACAAGATCAAGTAGAGAATCTATTGATTGTATAAAATCTTAATCTATGAATCACTTGCTCTGAATTGATCTAGATCAAAAGAGTTTTTGGCGATGAAGATGATGAGCAGCCGCTTCCGATTTTGGAAAGAAAATTAGGGATTCAGAAACTTAGAATTTCTTCTTATGGCTACTTAGGGTTGATCGGAAATGACAAGACCTTTTATAGGACATGTCTAACGGTCATAATCATAATTAATGATAGCCATGTGGACCAATCACGTGCTAATGACATTTGAAATTTTGTTTGTCTGGACTTGAGAAATTTTCAAAAAATAGTTCAGCATTTCTCGAGAAGAATGATTATATTAGAGAAGAAGTTTTATTCTCGAGAATAATGATGGAGAACTCGAGAAAAAAAACTTGGTAAGAATGTGGAGGTGGAAATCAGCAGTGTTGAGAAAGATGGAAAGTACTCGAAAAAAATAAATTATTGTTCTCGAGAAGAAGCACTTGGTATTCGAGAACAACGAACTATCTCAAGAAGTACTCGAGAACTAGACGACTTCTACTCGAGTACAACAAACCTTACTCGAGAACTAGACTTAGCTTCTCAATGCTTTCAATGCCTTAAGACTGGCTTCTCGAGAATTTAAACATAGCCATCTCTAACACTAAACAAGGTCTTCTCGAGAAAAAGACTTAGAGAAATTTTGTCTGGAAAGGAAGTAACTCGAGAAGAAGTGTCATGAAGTACTCGAGTATATAAGAACTTCTAGAGAACAACAATAATCTTTCTCGAGAACTACTTCTGCCGCTCGAATTCATGAAAAGTCTAACTCAAGAACTAACTTTATTCCTTCTCGAGTACAAAATATAGTACTCGAGAAAAACACTTAGAGAATTTCTTTGAAGATTTGAGAACTTAATTTCTTCAAAAATAATCAGCATCCAACTTTCCTCCCATGCACTTAGTGCTTGAGAAGAAAGTGTATCCCAATAGAGAGGCTACACATGAGTCAATACCATGGATCACATAATGAGGAATTACATTTTATGGTCCTATGTTTGGAGAGTCATTGAAGACTGACATTGTTCTACACTTGTCAATTAAGTCCTACAAATACTCAACTACAAAGAGCATCAAATACAAACTTAATTCATCTTAGTTCAAGGATGACTTCATACAAATCTTGGCTATTGTGGATGCAATACCCAATAATCTCCCCCTATTTTTAGTAGTCAGAACCCTCTACACTAAGGTGAATTACATCAAGAGAAAAACAAATAAAGAAACTAATAGACATGATAAGTAGAATAAAAGCTATTATGGAGAAAAATCAGATCAGCAAAATTAAAAGTTCATATAAATAGAAATTTGTCCAAGAGAAAATTTAATTCCATAATTTGAAAAATGAACTTTCGAAACTTCTTCAGCTTCTACTGATCCTGTTGTTGTTACTGTCTTTCAAGCTTTTCCTGTTATCTCTTTTGATAACATCTTATTTAAATGTTCCAACTTCTTCACAAGTTTTGAAGTTCCTTTCTTGGGCTTTCTTCTCAAGTTGAATCTGATTGTTAGCAAGGGTAACTGATTGTTCCATAACATTACCAATGCTTATGATTTTATAATCTATAGCTTTTCCTCCAATTTGAAAGAGCCTTTAAAATTCATCCGTGTTATGTTAGATTTCAGCAAATCCACGACACATTTCTTTCTCTAATGCAGTCATTTTTTCAGTTACAACTTTCAGATAATAATAAAAGTATTATCTCTGGGCAGTAAGAATAGCTTCAATTTTGCTTAAAATATTAACTTCAGGAAGTGTGGTAGGCTGAGTAGATGGTGGAGGAAGAGCAGGGGCTGTCCATAGAGGGATTTCTTCAATAACAATTGTTGAAGAAGAGGGCAGATTTCTATTTATAGAGTTGTCCTCATCTTCAGCATCAATGGGCAACATGGAGAGAATATTGAAGTGAAGACTTGGAAGTTTTGGTTCAGCAGCTTCTTTAGGAATGTCATCTTCTGAATCATGAATTGAAACAACTTCATCATCATGCAAGTTTTTAGGAGATTTCTCTGGTTCATTTACAGGAGACTTTTTTGCTTAAGGAGAAGGAGACTTTTCTTCTTGAGGAGAAGGAGACTTTGTTGGAGACTTGGGAGATGTTGCTGGAGAAGAGGGATGAACTTCAGTAATAGGGAATAGAGGCTCTTTCAAGGTCAGCTCCTCTATCATCCTGGAAATATCTTCATCAGAGGATAAGAGCAGTTCTTGAATCTGAGCAACTGTCAAGTTTTTTTGAGTCTGGAATATCTTTAGCAGCAGGAAAATTTGTATCTTCTATATGCAGCAGATAGGAAGAGGTAGCAGCAGGTATAGATGGATTATCTTCTTGGATTGGATGACTGGCAGAAGATGGAGAGACTTCAGGAGGAATGGTTGTAGTAGCTGGAGTAGTGACTGGTGCTGGAATTTCTGTGTGGATTGGTGCTGGAGCTAGAGTTTGCTGAGCTGGGTCAGATGGGGCAGGCTCCCCCTCAATAACTGAGTCAATTATCTTATGTGAAGGAGGAGATGGGATCCTATCCACATATTCAATTTCCTTAGCAGATATGTCAGATTTCTGCAATTTAACCTCCCATCTCTGGATGGAGGTGATGGAAACCTTCTTCATATGGTGGAGGGCTATGCCCTTTTTCATGGAGAAAGCTTTTGGATTCATCTGATTGAGATATAGAGAAAGAATCCTGCTATAGTTTGGCCTCTTAATACATGACTTAATTTTATCAAAGAGCATCATGCCCCACTAGAACTTCTTTCTACAAATCACTGTAGTCATTAGATCGAAAAAATCTAGAGTAATATAACTGATAGAACTTGTCTTATAGAGAATAACTTTGCCCAGTATATCTGCCAGTGACTTGCTTTCAACATTCATGAACTATTTTCTAATTATTTGAGAGGATTGGGGAATCACACAAAAACTATATGCTCTCTCATAGTCAGTGTTGATGAGGTCATCTTCCATGTCTATGATTGGAAGTTGCAGAAACTGAGAAACTGAGAGGGCAGACATTTTTACCTTAATATCTTGAACCTTTGACTTGATCATCTTGCCATTTCATTTAATCTTAGCGTGTCAGAAGAACTCTTCAACATCAGAAGTCAAAATACGGCATGGATGTTCCAGAATAAAAGACAACCCAGCTGTATCGAGCAAAAGCAGAACAGTCTTAAAATCATCTGAAATCTCGGCAATCCCTGTAGAAATCAGTTCACTCCCGATCCCAAGCTTGGAAGATGAAGCCATTGATGAGGAGGAATTGATTTTGGTTGGCCGGCGAATGGAGAAACTGGCTTGCAGTAGACGGTAGAGACGGAGAAGACGAACAGACTTTTGTCGAGAGACGGGGTTTTGAAATCGAGAATAAAATTTCATGGACCAAAGTCTTTGTATATATATCTTTAATTTTGATGAAAAATGATATAAATAACGTTGGAAATACCTAGAATGAGGCAGTTAAGTTGTTGGGTGCAGATATGAAAAATTTGAACTTGAGGACTAGTTAGACACCTTGTTTCTCGAGATAGCTTTTTGTTCTCGAGAAGAAGATTATCAACACTCGAGTAGAATCTACCTTGGTCTTGAGTAGAACTATTATTCTCGAGAAGTAACTTTTTATTCTCAAGAAGTAAGTCTGTTGTTCTCGAGTACAAGTGTTGTACTCGAGAAATAAGTCCATTCTCTGAAATTTCTTGGATTTTGAAGTAAAACCTGAACTTGAACTTGCTTGAGACCATATTCTTCATTCTCTTTCATCCTTGTTGAGCATGTCAAGTTCTATTTTGAAGAATGAGAACTTGGCCTCGTCCAGCAGCTTTGTGAAAATATCTGCAATCTGCCTGTCAGTTGGGACATATTGTAGATTTATGTCCCCATGCTCCACATGCTCCCGGATGAAATGGTATCACATCTCTATGTGCTTTGTCCGGCTATGAGAGACTAGATTATTGGCTATTGCAATCGCACTGGAGGAGTTTCAAAATAAGGGAATTTCTTTGACTTTCACATTGTAATCTTCCAGTTGGTTCTTTATCCATAGCAATTGTGCACAACAACTGTCGGGAGAAATGTATTCTGACTCGGCCGTTGAAATTATGACACAATTTTGCTTTTTACTGCTCCAAGAAATGAGCCTCCTTCCAAGGAATTGGCAAGTCCCAAAAGTGCTCTTTCTATCATCTTTACTTCCTGCAAAATCTGCATCTGAGAAACCAATTAGTTCGTTGTCATTACTTCTTGGGTACCATAAGCCAAGATTTGGTATACCCTTAAGGTATCTCAAAATCTGCTTTGCAGCAGCGTAGTGAGATTTGTTAGAGTTCACTTGAAATCTAGCACATACATATGTTGAAAACATTATGTCCAGTCTACTAGCAGTAAGATAGAGCAAGGATCCAATTATGCTTCTGTACTTGGTTTCATCAAAAGTTTTCCCTTTCTCATCCTTGTCCAGATACATAGTTGAACTCATTGGAGTCCTCATAGAGGTTGCGTTCTCCATTACAAATTTCTTAATCAACTCCTTGGTGAACTTCGTTTGAGAGATGAAAATTCCATCTTCAGATTATTTCACTTGAAGTCCTAAGAAATACTTCAGCTCTCCCATACTGCTCATTTTGAACTTCCCTTGCATAAGTTTAGAAAACTTTTTGCAGAGGTTGCCGTCAGTGGAGCCGAAAATGATGTCATCGATATAGATTTGCACTAGCAAAATCTTGCCTTTTATTTCCCTAAGAAATAATATCTTATCTATCTTTCCTCTTATGAACTTGTTCTAAAGAAGAAAGTTAGACAACATCTCGTACCAAGCTCGAGGAGCTTGTTTCAAACCATATAATGCTTTTAATAACAGATAAACATGATCAGGAAAGTTAAAATAAACGAAACCTGGATGTTGTTCCACATACACTTCTTCCTTTATGTCACATTAAGGAAGGCCGACTTCACGTACATCTAATAGACAGTGAAGCCCTTAAGTGCAGAATAAGCTAGGAACAACCTGATTGTCTCCAATCTTGCCACTGGAGCATATGTCTGGTCGAAGTCAATTCCTTCTTCTTGTCGGTATCCTTTGGCGACGAGTCTGACCTTGTTCTTTATGATTGTTCCTTCCCCTTCCATCATGTTCCTGTAGACCCACTTTGTTCCGATGACGTTCTTATCTTTGGGTCTTGGAATAAGCTTCCAGACTTGGCAACGCTTGAACTGATTCAACTCTTCTTCCATTGCCATTATCCATGATGCTCTGAGTTTGCTTCCTCAAACTTCTTCGGTTAAACCTGTGAAAGAAAACTCAAATATAAATTCTCATTAGCTATACCTCTACGAGTTTTGACACCATCCTGGGATCTCCTATGATTTGGTCCATTAGATGTCCTTCAAGTGTCTGAGCTATAAAGTCCTTACATCCGGAGCTTCTTCAACCGCAGGAGTGACTTCATCAACTTGAATGGTTTCTTCATCAAGGTCATCAACCTCTCCAATTGGAGTTGGAATGGTGATCTTGATGAACTTTTCATCTTTTTCTTCAGTCGGCTCATCCAAGTTTAATTATTTTATCTTTGAACCTGCATCTTCAATAAACACACTAGAAGAGCTTCCTTGCAGCAAGCTCGTCTCATCAAATACAACATGAATAGATTTTTCTACAACCAGATTTTCTTATTACAAATTCTATATGCCATACTATGGTTACTATACCCTACGAAAATACCTTCAAAGCTCTTTTCACTAAATTTAGTAGTGTGATACTTGCCATTGTTAAGGACGAAGCACTTACAATCAAAAATTCTAAAATATTAAATAGTCAGCTTTCTTCCCTTTAGTAGTTCGTAAGGAGTCTTATTATGGTTCTTGTTTATGAGTGCTCGATTTTGCACGTGGCATGTAGTGTTGACGGCTTCAGCCCAGAAATATTCCGGTAGTGAGACATCACTGAACATGGTTCTGTAGGCCTATATAAGTGTTCTATTCCTTCTCTCAGCTACTCCGTTCTGTTGAGGAGTACGAGGAGAGGAAAACTCAGGAAAGATACCTTGGCTTTCACAAAATTAGGTTATGGCCCTAGACTTGAATTCTGTTCCATTGTCACTTTTGATTTTGACTACTGAATAGTTGTATTCATTCTGGATTTGCCTGACCAAATTTGTAAAGATGTCAAAAGTATCTAACTTGTGTTTAGAAAGAACACTCACGGAAAGCGCGAGTAATCATCAACAATAACCAATGTAGAATCCTTGAATCCCGAACTTCTAACTTGTAGTGGACCGAACAAGTCCATATGAAATAGGTGTAAACACCTATTAGAGTCTTTGCATATAATGCTTTTAAAGGTAGCCCTTATTTGCTTGCCTTTTACACATGTGTGATAAGGTCTATCTTTAGCGCACTTGACATTTGGGGTATCACGTACTAAATTAGGAGAAAATAATTTATTAATAGTTTTGAAATTAATATGTGCTAGCCTCTTGTGTCATTGGTCACCAAGAGACACACTATCTTTAGACAAAAAGCACACTGGCGTAGAAGAGTCTATACAAATAAAATTCAAACAAAATATATTTCTACTACGAGTTCCACCTTAAGACTAATCGATATGCTACATACCTTAAGCCCTTAAGGTTACTATTTAAAACAATCTTCTCAATGTCAAAATGTGAACCAACCAAAAAAATGGGTATCTTCTGAGACTTGAATTCTTATTCGTCCTTTGGTATTTTTTACCGTGGTTGTGAAAATGTTTAAGTTATCTACCAAAATCACCTAGAGGGGGGTGAATAGGTGAGTTATGCATCTTTTTGTAGAATAAAAATTAAGCGAGCTTTGCACAAAAAATTAACCAAGCAATCACAGACGACACCAAGAGTTATAGTGGTTCCCCAACCTTAGGTACATCCACTTTCCACTCACCGATCTAGTAATGCACTAGACTCGGCTACTCCACTAATCTCGGATTGGAAACAATCCTACTACCCAGAACTGTAACGTTCCAATTCGCGCTAGGCCCCTCGCACGTGTTCTAAGTCAAGAGACTCAACTCGGGCTCGGGGTGTACCGACGCGAGGTGTCAGGTGCATAGAATAAGTGTAGGGTTGTGTTGGGTCCGGCGTTCCTTCACTTGACCCGTGGTGCTCTGCTACTTATATAAAAAATTAAGTAGCGCCCTCTCCAACAGTCCGGGCTTTTGGTGCAGTTGGGTATGCGCTTGATCCTTCAGGTTGGGTTCAAGGATACCCCAACCAGTAGCCGAGATGAGGGAACTCGGCTAAGTAAAAGTCGTCGAGAATGGAGGTTGATGCTCGTCGATCGTCGAGAATGGAGGATTGATTCTCGCCGATTCGACGGGTATCGGTGGTCGATACCCGCCGGACTCAGAACTGCAGTAGGCTAAGGGAAAATCGTCGAGAATGCCTGACGATTCTCACCGATCGCCGAGAATACCCGGTGATACCCACCGACCGTCGAGTATCACTAAGGGAAAATCGTTGAGTATCATTGTTGATACTCGACGGATTCCTCGAGAATGACCCGCCAATACTCGCCGATCGACGGGAATAACTGGCTGATTCTCGCCGAATTTGACTTGTGCGTTTTCTGCGCCCAGGCCGATTCACCGGCTTGTACAGGCGAACCAAACTGGACCTCGGGATTCGTGCTGAGTGATCCTTGGACCTGTCACTTCAAATGAAACCTTATTTGGCCGGTCCAATTAGAGAGTGACACGTGGCGGAAGGGATTTAGCCTAATATGTAATATAAAAAGGGAGTAAACCAAACCCTAACCACCGCATCCGATCCTTCTTGCCGAGCCGTCACCGTGCAAACCGTCGGGAGCGAGGGTTAGAGGAGAATACTGCAGATCGCCGGAGGACTTCTCTCTCTCCGCAGATCGCTGGTGCGAGCTTTGGAGGCCGACTTATCCTTCCTTTGCCGTGAAGAACAACCGCACCAAGGATGCCGCCACGAAGAATAACGCGATCCATGGCCGGCAACGGAGGAAATGCCGGAAATGATGTGAGTTTTCTCCCCTCTCCCTTGGTGCTAGATCTATAGTTATTCTTAGGCGAAACATCGACTCAAATGAGTCTTGATGTGTGAGATGAAGCTTTCTAGGAAGGCCATGCTAGAGCTTGTGCTCTAAAGCTTAGTCGTCTTCAACCTCCTTTCGCTTCAAGGTGATGGTAGGGGTGGTCTCGTGAAGAGGAAATGGCCTCAAGAGGGAGAATAAGGGTGGAGGAACTTCTGGTTGCGATTTGGGGAAAATTGCTTGAGGAGGAAGATGAACGGATGCCGTTCACTTCGCTTCAAGATGCGTGCAGAATCTGTATTCTGCGCACAGCGACCTTCTTGGCTATTTTTAAGCAAGAAGGGGGCTGATCTGGGCTTTCGACTAAACACGAAATTTGTAGCGATTGAAATTACCTTTCCAACGAGTGGTTGCATGTTTCCATGCGATACCTGTAGCCATGGGAAAGTCCGTTTGAATTTGCTGCGGTTGGAAGTTAATGCCCAGGAATTCTGTATCCTGTACGCAGCAGACTTCGAGTTGCATTTCAGGTATGATGTGACCAGATCTGGGCTTTTGACTAAACACGAAAGTTGTATCCCTTGAAATTACCTTTCCAACGAGTGGTTGTACGTTTCCATGCGATATCTGTAGCCACGGGAAAGTCTGTTTGAATCTGCTGCGGTTGGAAGTTAATGCCCAGGAATTCTGTATCCTGTACGCAGCAGACTTCGAGTTGCATTTCTGGTATGATGTGACCAGATCTGGGCTTTCGACTAAACGCAGAAGTCGTAGCCCTTATAATTACCTTTCCAACGAGTGGTGGCACGTTTTCGGGCGATACCTGTAGCCACGGGAATCCTCAGTCAAAGTTGCTGACCAGATTACATACAATTCTAGGTGATTATAATATGAACTTGGATTCGATGGAATAGATGTTGCAATTCATCTCGAGGTTGGGTGAATTCTTTTGTGTTAATCACCGAGGTAATGTGAAGATTGATGTTTGAGGACTTGAATCCCTATATCGAGATGTGAATCAAGCCTAAGTGAATGAAAGGCTTTGTTATATTTGGTAGATCTCCATTATGCGCTTTGTCTATAATATGTTGAATTCATTTGGAAGGATTTGTAAATGAATAGAACTATGGCCAGGATGTATAATGGATTGATGGAAGGGAATGGATAGTCCAATGCTTAGAGTGTCGTCTCCCCACGGGTAGCATTGTGGAAGTTAACAAGTGCGGTGTTGACCGTCACTAATGGGAATGAGGTTGAGTTGGATAAAATTGGACGGTTGGGCTTGGTCCTCGGTGTCCACGTCCCGAGGCTCCTTCCGTGCCACGTGAACGGTTGGGCTTGATCCTTGGTATTCACGTCCCGAGGATCCTTCCGTATTTGATAGATGGTTGGGCTTGGTCCTCGTGCTTTCTCCGAAGCTCCTTCCATGCCACGGAATTGTGGAATTGCATGTGGTGTGAGTCGACACGCGGTGTCATAATCCCGAGTTAAGGATAGTGTGGCAGGTCTACAGGCTCGCCAATCGTCACACCGATTGGAGTTGACAGTTAGACCTTGGGCGGTTGGGCTTGGTCCTCGGTGTTCACGTCCCGAGGCTCCTTCCGTGCCAAGTGAACGGTTGGGCTTGGTCCTCGTGCTCATTTCCGAGGCTCCTTCCGTGTCATACCATAGGCCAGTCAGGGGCTAGGATCTTGGTGCATATTTACCCGAGAGAACCCGCTGAGCCGTAGTACGCATGGGAGCTCCGCTGTTGTGTTCTTAGCGTGGAGGCGTACGGAGGCCTAGGCCAGGTAGTGTGGAGACCAGCCTAGTAGTGGAGATGCCCGCTCTACTATCACCGTTTGGCCACGACGATTGATGCCTGAGAGGTTAGCTACCTGCTCGAATAGTGGGAACTATAAGTCTGTGTTCACATAGCGATTGCATGTGCTTGAGCATGGGTGTGTCATTACATTGCATACATAGCATTGCACTTCATTACATACACAAGACCCTCATCGTATAAGTTTGTATGGGCACTCCTATACGATGAGTTACTTTCTGCTGAATGACCCTCAACTTATATGCTTGTATGGGCATCCATATAAGTTGAGTTACTTACTGTTCTAGTTATATACTCTCTTGCTGCTGTAGTTTGTAGATTTGGAAATAAGAGCTTGTTTATTATACACTACTGATGTTGCTGCTTATAATATGTATACTCACTTCACCTGTTGTACTACTGTTATTTATATATTATACCTGTTCCTTTCTCCGCCCGGTGCCGAGGAGTCGCCGGGGGAGCGGATGTGAAACCACTTAGTCTCTTTGACTAACGGTTGCTACGTCTTCCTTTTTAGGAGGAAACCCCGCAGGTGGAGCAGCAGGCTATGCAGACGGACAACCAGGTCAGGGTGACAGGGCCTGAAGGGATGGTACCGTCGCTACCGTCGGTTATAGATGTGAGTGAGAGAGAGATTTTTTTGTAGCCCTTCGGGGCAATTTCTGTTCTCGTACTCTGATATTAGAAGCTTGTTGTAGCTTCTTTATTTATGATATTATGGACATATGCTTGGTGTGGATTTGACTTTCATATTATTATGGTTAGGTTGGCATTTATCTGTTGATATTGTTGGTAGCCGGCAGAATAGGCGTCTTGTGGTACAGGCTAGCCTGAGTGCTAGTGTTACCGCAAGGCGACTGTTCTGGGCATAAGACCCCTCTCGTGCCGTGTCTTGTGTTCCGGGAGGGGGGTCCTACAAATGGTATCAGCTTGCTACGATCCTCCAAGGCGAAAGTCACTTAATAATGGTGCCACCCCCGTTTGATTGGTCAGTTTGGGGACAAGCTGACTTAGCAGAAGTAGTGGTGTGCCCATATGTAATTCACACTAAGTTGTCCATCTTTAACCTTAGATTAGCCAACCTAACCCTAAGTTTGTACCTTATGTGTAGATCCCAGCACTTGTTGAGCCAGTAAGGGGCACCCCCGCCCCGTCTGTACCTACACAATTCCAACAATCAGAGCTGGGGCAGACGCTCATAGCTATTCTGGACGCCTTTAGGTCCCAATCTCAGCAGACACCTGTACAACAACAGGGTGCGGGATCTAGTTGGTTAAGCGTTTTCCGAGCTCTCTCCCCTCCCGCTTATGTTGGGACAGATTCGACAGTGCGTACGGAAGAGTGGCTCGACACTATACAAGAGTTGTTGGCAGTAATAAGATGTCCAAACAACATGGCGATGAACCTTGTGGTGACACTCTTAGAGCTGCACGCAAAAAGGTGGTGGAAGTCCCTCATGGGCTCCACTTTTCGTGGAAGAGTGTACACGGACATTAGTTGGAGCGAATTCTCCGAAGCCTTCTTAGAGCATTTCATCCCCTGGCCGCTCGGGATGGTTTGGAAGAAAGATTTTTGCAACTTAAGCAAGGGTCCATGTCGGTGACGGAGTACCAACGGGAGTTTCAGCGCCTGGCTAGATTCGCTGACTCCTATGAGCTGGATGATAGAGGGTACGCCAAAAGATTCTACAAAGGCTTGCGAGACCCCCTAAGGCAAGCCCTTTTGTTTATAGCGGACTCTAGTCTGGCGGAGATTATTGATATGGCGAAGAGATTGGAAGCGGACCACTTGGGAAGTGGTAAGAGGCCAGCAGAGGGCGTGATGGAAGCCGGCCCTAGCAACAGAAGGAGGTTTGACAATAAAAGAGGAAGATGATATCGGAGGGGCGGCAGGCGTTTTCCCCAGAACTTTAGAGAGGAGCGCCCGGTTCCACAACCGCCAGCATTACCTCCACCTCCACAGTTTCAGCAACACGGCGGAAGGCAGGAACGGGTGTGCTTTGAATGCAACCAACCGGGCCACATTCGACGCTACTGCCCACAACTGTTTGGTGATGCGCCTCTTGCTTTCCCTCCAGCAGCCCCTCGGGGGCGGGGATATGTGCGTGGTCGAGGACGAGGACCACGAGGAAGAAACCCCGGACCCACTCGAGATCAGATGTATGCCCTGGACATGACTCAAGAGCAGAACCCTCAAGAGATGATTGCAGGTACGATTCGAATTGGTCATTTTGCTTTCATTAATATCCTCTAGTTGCTTGAGATATACTAAACATCTAGCTTGAGTATTATTAATGACACTTAGGCACCGTGATGGTCGACGGGAAACCGGCTCATACGTTATTTGATACCGGTGCCTCACATTTATTCGTGTCTGAAGACTTCATCAAAGATATATACGGAGTGCAACATTTCACTGGTATTGCTCGAAGAGTACGCCTCCCAAACGGATCTGAGATGACGACAACCGCAAAGTGTGAGTTAGAGATAGCCATTGGGGGAAAGACCTTTGATACCCCTACCACAATTTTGAGAATACCAGAGTTCGACCTCATCCTGGGTATGGCGTGGCTGGATTGACACCATGCGAGAATCGACTATGTGGAGAAGCGTATCTATTTGAGACATGGGGATACTGATGTAGTCTTCCAAGGTATAAATTTCGCACCACGAATCTTGTTATCCTCAATCCAGACCTTGAAAGCTCATATGAGAGGGGATGAAGTCTACATGATACGATTCGAACTAAAAGAGATGAAGTTATATGTGAAGGATGTGTGGGTAGCACGGGATTTCCCTGAGGTATTTCCCGAGAAACTGCCAGGGTTACCCCCGCATAGGGAAGTGGATTTTCAAATTAATCTTGTACCAGGAGCTAAGCCTGTCTTCAGGACCCCTTATCGGATGGCCCCAAAAGAACTTGCGGAGTTTAAAGTGCAATTGCAGGAGTTGGTAGAATCAGGGTTTGTTCGCCCCAGCTCGTCGCCTTAGGGAGCCCCTGTTCTATTCGTCAAGAAGAAAGATGGAACCTTGCATTTATGTATAGACTATCGGGAACTCAACCGACTGACAGTACGGAACACCTACCTGTTACCTCGGATCGATGAGTTGTTCGACCAACTGGTGTGAGCACATTGGTTCTCCAAGTTAGACTTGCGCTCGGGGTACTACCAATTGAGAATATAGGAGGATGATATACAGAAAATGGCTTTCAGCTCAAGGTACGACTTATATGAGTTCACAGTGATGCCGTTTGGACTCACAAATGCCCCATCGGCTTTCATGAGCTTGATGAATAAAGTGTTTGAGGCCTATCTAGATGTCTTCGTCATTGTGTTTATTGACGACATTCTAGTCTACTCGAATACGGAGGAAGAACATGTCGGACATTTGTCCTTAGTTCTAGAGAAGCTAAAAGAGCACGCCCTGTTCGCCAAGTTTAGCAAGTGTGAATTCTGGCTTAAGAAAGTTGCTTTCTTGGGCCATGTAATCAGTGGGGTAGGACTAGCTGTGGATCCGGCCAAGGTGCGCGCTGTGAAGGAGTGGTCACCTTTGAAGTCGGCGGCCGATGTGAGGAGTTTTCTTGTACTTGCCGGATACTACCGCAAGTTCGTAAAAGGATTCTCCAAGATTGCCCTCCCGCTTACTTCCTTGACAAAGAAAGGAGTGCCATTTGAGTGGACACCCCAGTGTGAAGCGGCATTCCAGGAATTGAAGGATAGACTTACCTCCGCCCCCATCCTCGTCCTTTCGTTTGGGAAGGAAGGATTTCAAGTTTATACGGACGCGTCTTATCAGGGGTTGGGAGCGGTGTTGATGCAGCACGGGCACGTAATTGCTTATGCTTCAAGACAATTGAAGAAGCATGAAATCAATTACCTGGTGCATGATTTGGAGCTAGGAGCGGTGGTGTTCGCCTTGAAGGTATGGAGGCATTATCTATACGGCATCCAATGCGAAATCTTCTCGGATCATAAAAATTTGAAGTACGTCCATACCCAGAAGGAATTGAACTTAAGACAACGGCGGTGGTTAGAGTTTCTATGCGACTATGAGTTCACCTTAAACTACCACCCCGGAAAAGCAAACTTGGTAGCTGATGCGTTGAGTAGGAAAGTACCCGGCTCATGCCCAGAATCTCGATTGATGAGCATGGAGTTGGCACGGATGATCGAGGAGATGGACATCACCTTAATATTTAAGGCTTCTTCAGAATATACGGAGTATCTGTCCAGCATGAGCAAGTTTGTGATATCCGGGACCAGATCTGAGTGGAGCAAGGATTGGATGCGGCTTTGGCCCCGACAATAAAGTTAATCGAAGACGGGACTACCGACGAGTACACACTAAAGGACGGCCTCGTTTACTTTCGCGGCCTACTCTACATTCCAAAAGGTGGCAGAATCCAGGAGGATATTATGAGAGAAGCACATTGCTCTCAATATTCCGTGCACCCATGAATTTCAAAGATGTACGCCGGCTTATGAAATACGATGTGTTGGCCAGGGATGAAGAAAGATGTTCGGTACTTTGTCACGCATTGTGAAGCCTGCCAAAGAGTGGAAGGCGGTACAGACGTATTTGGGCTCACGTCTTACCTTCAGTACCGTATTTCATCCTCAGACGGACGGACAGTCTGAGCGGACCATCCGAACATTGGAAGATCTGTTGAGGTTGTGTATGATAGATAGGGGAGAGCCATGGGAAAGGCTCTTGCCCTTGGTGGAATTCTCCTATAACAATAGCCATCAAGCTAGTATTGGCATGGTGCCCCATGAAGCCCTATATGGAAGGAGGTGTAGGACCCCCTTGTCTTGGGTGCAAGATGAAGACCCGAAGACTTTGGGAATTGAGTACATAGATGACACTGATGCGGTGGTTAGGATAATAAGGGATCGCATGTTGGAGGCTCAAAGTCGGCAGGCAAAGTATTACAATACAAGGCACCGTATGGTGGAATTTCAAGTGGGTGATAAGGTGTTTCTAAAAATCCGGCCGATGCATGGAGTATCACGAGTGCGAGGAGTGAAGAAGCTCAGTCCACGGTATGTTGGGCCCTATGTCATATTGGAAAGGGTTGGCCCTTTAGCCTACCGGCTGGAGCTACCGCCCGAGCTAGAGAATCTCCACGATTTTTTCCCATGTATCGTCGCTTCGGAAGGCGCTGTTGCGGCCCGAACAATACATCCCCACAACTGATGATACTGTAGCGTCTGACAGATCTGTGCGACTGGAGCCGGTGCGGATCGTTGATAATGAGATAAAAACCTTGCGCCGCAAAAGTGTCCCCTTGGTAAAAGTGCTATGGTCTAATCATGGAAAGGAGGAATTCACATGGGAGCCAATGGATTTGATGCAAAGACGCTACCCGGAGTTGTTTGCTTCAGGTAATTTTATTTAAAAGCATATTTTGTTTTCTGTATGCTTTACTCCCCACGACCTC
Source organism: Platanthera zijinensis (assembly GCA_039513925.1). Lineage (NCBI taxonomy): Eukaryota > Viridiplantae > Streptophyta > Magnoliopsida > Asparagales > Orchidaceae > Platanthera > Platanthera zijinensis. The sequence goes on from CM077091.1 coordinate 77,699,090, forward strand.
AGCCTGATTTCTGGGACGAAATATTTTTATTTTGTTTATAGGATTTGTAACGTCCCAATTCGCGCTAGGCCCCTCGCACGTGTTCTGAGTCAAGAGACTCAACTCGGGCTCGGGGTGCACCGACGTGAGGTGTCTGGTGCATAGAATAAGTGTAGGGTTGGGTTCAAGGATACCCCAACCAGTAGCCGAGATGAGGGAACTCGGCTAAGTAAAAGTCGTCGAGAATGGAGGTTGATGCTCGTCGATCGTCGAGAATGAAGGATTGATTCTCGCCGATTCGACGGGTATCGGTGGTCGATACCCGCCAGACTCAGAACTGCAGTAGGCTAAGGGAAAATCGTCGAGAATGCCTGACGATTCTCACCGATCGCCGAGAATACCCGGTGATACCCACCGACCATCGAGTATCACTAAGGGAAAATCGTCGAGTATCATTGTTGATACTCGACGGATTCGTCGAGAATGACCCGCCAATACTCGCCAATCGACGGGAATCACTGGCTGATTCCCGCCGAATTTGACTTGTCCGTTTTCTGCGCCCAGGCCGATTCACCGGCTTGTACAGGCGAACCAAACTGGACCTCGGGATTCGTGCTGAGTGATCCTTGGACCGGTCACTTCAAATGAAACCTAATTTGGGCGATCCAATTAGAGAGTGACACGTGGCGGAAGGGATTTAGCCTAATATGTAATATAAAAAGGGAGTAAACCAAACCCTAACCACCGCATCCGATCCTTCTTACCGAGCCGTCACCGTGCAAACCGTCGGGAGCGAGGGTTAGAGGAGAATACCGCAGATCGCCGGAGGACTTCTCTCTCTCCGCAGATCGCTGGTGCGAGCTTTGGAGGTAGACTTCTCCTTCCTTTGCCGTGAAGAACAACCGCACCAAGGATGCCGCCACGAAGAATAACGCGATCCATGGCCGGCAACGGAGGAAACGCTGGAAATGATGTGAGTTTCCTCCCCTCTCCCTTGGTGCTAGATCTATAGTTATTCTTAGGCGAGACATCGACTCAAATGAGTCTTGATGTGTGAGATGAAGCTTTCTAGGAAGGCCATGCTAGAGCTTGTGCTCTAAAGCTTAGTCGTCTTCAACCTCCCCTCGCTTCAAGGTGATGATAGGGGTGGTCTCGTGAAGAGGAAATGGCCTCAAGAGGGAGAATAAGGGTGGAGGAACTTTTGGTTGCGATTTTGGGAAAATCGCTTTAGGAGGAAGATGAACGGATGCCGTTCACTTCGCTTCAAGATGCGTGCAGAATCTGTATTCTGCGCGCAGCGACCTTTTTGGCTATTTTTAAGCAAGAAGGGGGCGGATCTGGGCTTTCAACTAAACACGAAATTTGTAGCCCTTGAAATTACCTTTCCAACGAGTGGTTGCACATTTCCATGCGATACCTGTAGCCATGGGAAAGTCCGTTTGAATCTGCTGCGGTTGGAAGTTAATGCCCAGGAATTCTGTATCCTGTACGCAGCAGACTTCAAGTTGCATTTCTGGTATGATGTGACCAGATCTAGGCTTTTGACTAAACACGAAAGTGGTAGCCCTTAAAATTACCTTTCCAACGAGTGGTTGCATGTTTCCATGCGATACCTGTAGCCACGGGAAAGTTGGTTTGAATCTGCTGCGGTTGGAAGTTAATGCCCAGGAATTCTGTATCCTGTACGCAGCAGACTTCGAGTTGCATTTCTGGTATGATCTGACCAGATCTGGGCTTTTGACTAAACACAAAAGTCGTAGCCCTTATAATTACCTTTCCAACGAGTGGTGGCACGTTTCCGGGCGATACCTGTAGCCACGGGAATCCTCAGTCAAAGTTGCTGACCAGATTACATACAATTCTAGGTGATTATAATATGAACTTCGATTCGATGGAATAGATGTTGCAATTCATCTCGAGGTTGGGTGAATTCTTTTGTGCTAATCACCGAGGTAATGTGAAGATTGATGTTTGAGGACTTGAATCCCTATGCCGAGATGTGAATCAAGCCTAAGTGAATGAAAGGCTTTGTTATATTTGGTAGATCTCCATTATGCGCATTGTCTATAATATGTTGAATTCATTTGGAAGGATTTGTAAATGATTAGAACTATGGCCAGGATGTATAATGGATTGATGGAAGGGAATGGATAGTCCAATGCTTAGAGTGTCATCTCCCCACGGGTAGCATTGTGGAAGTTAACAAGTGCGGTGTTGACCGTCACTAATGGGAATGAGGTTGAGTTGGATAAAATTGGACGGTTGGGCTTGGTTCTCGGTGTCCATGTCCCGAGGCTCCTTCCGTGGCATGTGAACGGTTGGGCTTGGTCCTTGGTGTTCATGTCCCGAGGCTCCTTCCGTATTTGATGGATGGTTGGGCTTGGTCCTCGTGCTTTCTCCGAGGCTCCTTCCATGCCACGGAATTGTGGAATTGCATGTGGTGTGAGTCAACACGCGGTGTCATAATCCCGGGTTAAGGATAGTGTGGCAGGTCTATGGGCTCGCCAATCGTCATACCGATGGGAGTTGACAGTTAGACCTTGGGCGGTTGGGCTTGGTCCTCGGTGTTCACGTCCCGAGGCTCCTTCTGTGCCAAGTGAACGGTTGGGCTTGGTCCTCGTGCTCATTTCCGAGGCTCCTACCGTGTCATACCATAGGCCAGTCAGGGGCTAGGATCTTGGTGCATATTTACCCGAGAGAACCCGCTGAGCCGTAATACGCATGGGAGCTCCGCTGTTGTGTTCTTAGCGTGGAGGCGTACGGAGGCCTAGGCCAGGTAGTGTGGAGACCAGCATAGTAGTGGAGATGCCCGCTCTACTGTCACCGTTTGGCCACGACGGTTGATGCTTGAGAGGTTAGCTACCTGCTCGAATAGTGGGAACTATAAGTCTGTGTCGACATAGCGATTGCATGTGCTTGAGCATGGGTGTGTCATTGCATTGCATACATAGCATTGCACTTCATTACATACACAAGACCCTCATCGTATAAGTTTGTATGGGCACTCCTATACGATGAGTTACTTTCTACTGAACGACCCTCAACTTATTTGCTTGTATGGGCATCCATATAAGTTGAGTTACTTACTTTTCTAGTTATATACTCTCTTGCTGCTGTAGTTTGTAGATTTGAAAATAAGAGCTTGTTTATTATACACTACTGATGTTGCTGCTTATAATATGTATACTCACTTCACCTGTTGTACTACTGTTATTTATATATTGTACCTGTTCCTTTCTCTGCCCGGTGCCGAGGAGTCGCCGGGGGAGCGGATGTGAAACCACTTAGTTTTTTTGACTAACGGTTGCTACGTCTTCCTTTTTAGGAGGAAACCCCGCAGGTGGAGCAGCAGGCTATGCAGACGGACAGCCAGGCCAGGGTGACAGGGCCTGAAGAGACGGTACCATCGCTACCGTCGGTTACAGATGTGAGTGAGAGAGAGATTTTGATGTAGCCCTTCGGGGCAATTTCTGTTCTCATACTCTAATATTAGAAGCTTGTTGTAGCTTCTTTATTTATGATATTATGGACATATACTTAGTGTGGATTTGACTTTCATATTATTATGGTTGGGTTGGCATTTATCTGTTGATATTGTTGGTAGCCGGCAGAATAGGCGTCTTGTGGTACAGGCTAGCCTGAGTGCTAGTGTTACCGCAAGGCGGCTGTTCTGGGCATAAGACCCCTCTCGTGCCGTGGCTTGTGTTCCGGGAGGGGGGTCCTACAGGAACAACGTTCCTACAACTCGATCCAAAAAGAGGATCTACACTCGGAAGAGAAAAACTTCCTACAACAACTCGAATAGCAAAGCTCCTACACTCGGAGAATAATCTCCTACAAGAATTAATTGAAATACAAGAAATACAAACAATATTATCTCTCAGATCTGAAAACTTTAACCCTTCTTCTTCCTTGAATTTTAAAGCTCTGTTAGAAATAATTGAAGAAGACTCGGCTAGATCTCGGATTCTAAATTTCTGGACTTGGCAAGATCAAGTGGAGAATCTGTCGATTGTAGAAAATCTTGTCTTGTGAATCACTTGCTCTGAATCGATCTGGATCGAAAGAATTTTTGGAAATGAAGACGATGAGCGGCGGCTTCCGATTTTGGAAAGAAAATTAGGGATTCAAAAACTTAGAATTTCTTCTTACGACTGCATAGGGTTGGTCAGAAATAACAAGACCTTTTATAGGACATGCCTAACGGTCATAATCATAATTAATGATAGCCACGTGGACCAATCACGTGCTAATAACATTTGAAATTTTGTCTGTCTGGACTTGAGAAATTTTCAGAAAATAGTTCAGCATTTCTCGAGAAGATTATACTCGAGAAGAAGAAGTTTTGTTCTCGAGAACAATGATGGAGAACTCGAGAAAAAACAAACTTGGTAAGAATGTGGAGGTTGAAATCAGCAATCTCGAGAAAGACGGAAAGTACTCGAGAAAAATAAATTATTATTCTTGAGAAGAAGCACTTGGTATTCGAGAACAACGAACTATCTAGAGAAGTACTCAAGAACTAGACGACTTCTACTCAAGTACAACAAACTCGCTTGAGAACTAGACTTAGCTTCTCAATGCTTTCAACGCCTTAGACTGGCTTCTCGAGAATTTAAACATAGCCATCTCGAGAACTAAATAAGGTCTTCTCGAGAAAAATACTTTGAGAAATTTTGTCTGGAAAGGAAGTAACTCGAGAAGAAGTGTCATGAAGCACTCGAGTACATAAGCCCTTCTCGAGAACAGCAATAAGCTTTCTTGAGAACTACTTCTGCCACTCGAATTCATGACAAGTCTAACTCGAGAACTAACTTCAGTTCTTCTCGAGTACAAAATATAGTACTCGAGAAAAACACTTAGAGAATTTCTCTAAAGATCTGAGAACTTAATTTCATCAAAAATAATCAGCATCCAACTTTCCTCCCATGCCCTTAGTGCTTGAAAAGGAAGTGTATTCCAATAGATAGGCTACACATGAGTCAACATCATGGATCACACGATGAGGAATTACATTGTATGGTCCTGTGTTTGGAGACTCATTGTAGACTGACATTGGTCTACACTTGACAATTAAGTCCTGCAAACACTCAACTACAAAGGGCATTAAATACAATCTTAATTCATCTTAGTTCAAGGATGACTTCATACAAATCTAGGCTATTGTGGATGCAATACCCAACAGGTTGTCTCCGTGTAATTAAGTCATCGGTACCAGGGTTAAGTTTACGAGTACCCTACCATTCCACTAATAGATTATATGCACCAATTTTCCTTATGGCGGTCCTATCAGCTTGGGTAAGAAGTGATAAAATCACTCGATAGGTGGAGTAGGTACATTACAAATTTTACCCTTAAGCAGTGACTCTTGCGTCAAATTCTTCCCTTGGAAAATTTGGGTATCCTCGTACATTAACCAATCTATCTCCGAGGTCGATTTTTAACTCAGATACACTACGAAATCCTCTTGGTAAGTCAAACTAAGGTGGTGTCCTAATTGGATTGGCCTAACTCATTGTTTAAATGGACTATTTTTTGTGAATTTTTACACATGGGAACACCATTGCTTTTGCTGCATAGTTTGTCCGCAAACTATTGCTCGAGCGGGGAGACCCAGTGTTGTGGACTTCTTTCTCATATGATCGTTTGTTCAAGTGATACCAATTTGTAAGACCCCTCTCCCCTTACCAAGGAGGTAACCCGGTCATATGCCCGAATCTGCCACATTATGGTGACACTAACTAACCGGTTAGTCGATACCACAATACGCTGATTTTGCCGGCTAGTATGATCATTTAACCTATTCGGCCAATCGAGTGTAGAAGTAAAACAAGTAGTATGCAATACTAACTAGCAAGTCCATAAGTCACAGTACAAGATCATAATATATATGAATTGAAAAGTACAATAGTCCGCAATGAGTACAGAAAGAGAAAAGGGCTTATGCCCAGTACATATCCATCAAATCTCTCTCTCACAAAGTAAACTAAGCGGAAGCTAATCTATTATCAGTACACTCATCACCTGATGCCGGGCTGCAGTAGTAGTAGTAGGTGGTATCAGCTCCTCAAGTCCTACCACCTCGTCTTGCTGGTTGTGCTGGTGCTCCATCACCTCGAGCTCCTAAAATGATACGGCCACAACCGACCGTTAGTCATAAAGACTAATCCATTTCCTCCACACCTCGCCTGCATAGCTCCTAGGCACCGTGCGGGAGGACGAAGCGGAGGACAACAAGGGGTAAAAAATAGAAAGCAGGTGATAGTGGAAATAATCTATCAAAATTATGTAGTATCAAGTATATCTTTGTTCTAGCAGTTCTATATAGTACAAGTAAAGTAAGAAAGAACTGTAAAAAGTTAAAAATGGGGCAGAAAGTAAACTATCTACTGCTAAACTATCATCATAGAAGTACCTTAACTTATACGAATGCCCATACAAACTTATAAGTTAAGGTTTTCAAATGTAACTTATCATATAAAAGAGCCCATACTAATTTATATGATAAGGATCTATGATGCGTATGGCCTAAATATGTATATATGTTATGTATGCAGGTTATGATTCATGCAAGTGCAACTCACACACACGAGTTTGTGATCACAGACCTTTAGTTTCCGCTTTTAGAGCTAGCATCACTCTCTGGTACAACCATTGTGGATATGGCAATAACGGAACGGGTGCTTCCGCTTCCTAGGACATACACACTACTAGGCCCAGACCCTTCGTACGCCTCTATACAGGTCCTAAGTGCACTCTAGAGTCTCTGCGTACTATGCTGGCCAACTGCTAGACTTTCTTGGTCGGGTGTATGTTTTCGGGGATTGTCCTCTAGACCGTAGTATAAACAACCTACTTGCCCCTCAAACCCTCATACCTCACCAGATTTACCGTACTACAATCGGTGTGACGATTGGCCCAGTACCGCATGACCCACCACTAGATTTATTTCTATGCAAATGTAAGGTATCTCAACCCGAGCCTCCAGCTCGCAGGACCAAACCCGTCCCGATGTCATACTCCTGAGCCTCTAGCTCGTAGGACCAACCCGTCCCGAAATAAACCTCTCGAGCCTTCAGCTCATAGGACCAACCTGTCCTGATATCAAGCTCTCGAGCCTCCAGCTCACAGGACTAGCTGTCCTGAAACCCTCTAACGCTGCATGGGTGATATTGTCACATTATTCTCTTAATCCTGAATCCCTCCAACACTTTACAGGTGAGATTGTCACATCATTCTCTTAACCTATTAGACTACTCTTGTCTAATGTTTTTTATACCTAGCAGTTTAGAGTTAATCCCAGGACTGCCTAGAGTATGCCCAGTGAAGGGGTCTCGGGGGCACTGGGAACCAAGATGGGATTGAAAGCCCAAAGTTCCTTTTCTCATGGATACTTACTTTTATTAATGTCTACCCATGATCCATTCCTAACTCTCATTGTTAATCTGGAACGAACGTAATGACTTAAGATATTATTGGGGAATCGGTGGTCTTCCGCCGGTCTCTATTCTAGCTACTGTCCTTGGGGATTTGCAATCTACCACTCGATACTATGAAGTGACCTACTAGACACCAACCAGGGTTTCAACTTTCCATTTAAATTCTCTTTCTAACCACTTTTCATATCCCTTATAGGTCCTTGAGTTATACCCTACTTTTGTTATACGTAGCCCACGACCTAACATTTACCCATGTGATATGACTTCCAAATCCCTTCGGCTAGATGCCCCTAATTATTTATCATGGGTTGGTATGGTGTATGATGTTGACCATTCAAGATCTCACTACTTTTCTAAGTAATTAAGGTCCTATATTAATTCTTTTAATTGATTGACCTAAGTCACTTTGTATAAGATATACTAAATATAATGGATCCACAGATCTAAGAAATTTACCTGGTGTTTAATTAGGTTAAATATGACTGCCTACCAGAGTTCATAATTTTCCCATGTAAATTTCTATATAATTTACATTTAATATTAAAATCACAATTTGACCATTTTCCAAATGAAGTACATCAACTAAAAAACCAAAAATTCTAGGAAAAATACTGGAGGCGAATATTAATATAATAAAACTTCATGCAGACATTGATGACCCTAAACAGTGATTTGACCTAGCAAAATTCCATAATATTAATATTACCAAAATGCCACTACTTAAATTTTCAACATATATAATCACCCATAAATTCTAAGATAATTACCCAAGGTTCTATCACAGGAATGAGATACTATAAATTTTCCCATAATTTTTCAGCAATGATTTCCTTTACTTTTTATTAATTTCTAAGAAAGGGTAATAATGTAATTCTAATAAAAACTCAAAGTAAAGTTTCCAAACAAGCTTATAAAATTTTCCAGAGGTGTAAGATGTCCACTATTGTAACAGAGTTTCAAAATTTATAAGTGTACTTAGCCCTATTTTCAATTTTTATTTCCAAAAGGACATAAATTCCAATAATTCCAAATAATGGGATTTTTTACTCCAAAAATCCCATCCTTCCTATGGGAGGTGTATTTCATCCCTATAATCCTCTGTCTAGAATTTCATAGTCATGCATTGGGCCAAATGGGCTAAACTCCCATTTTTCCATTTTTACTATAGGCACACCAAATTTCACTATACGTTCAACATGCATGGTGGATTTGCCAAACATTTAGAGTTTAATATGATCTAAAATTTCTACCATGTTCATCTAACGACTCAATGGCAATGCCACCGCAATTTGGGGGCATTTGGAGTTGTAGATCTCCAAAAATTCAATTAATTCAATAAATGATATTTCTCCAAAAACTATGTAAAAACACTTTCCAAAAATTCACATTTTGGTCCGTATCTAAGGATTACCTAGTCACATGCATGAACAAAATCTCAGGTCATATAAACCTAGGGTTTGGCTTGGGCACTCATTTAAAAACCTGCCCTAGCCTAGGATCAGTCTTGGTAGAATGGTCCTACAGGGAGTTCTACTATTCCAAATCATGCCTTAGGGTGTCATTTTAAAGGTAAGACTTAGGCTATTTTTTATATTGATGGCTGCCTCTGAATATGCCTCTAACAGGCCTAAAAATAACATATAACAACTCAGCATAAAATGTAATAGAATTACACTATTCATAAATAATCATATTAATTAATTTAAATGAGTTAAAACTGACGGGGTCGGTTCATCATCCCCATTAGCCGAAGATCAGGATTATATCTTCCTGGGCTGATTTATTTTGCTTATTCCAGCCAACTTAGCCACCTCCACCACTGGCTATTATAGCCACCACCTCCGTTGAGGTGGGGGCTTTCATTTCCCAGCGGTGTGGCCTCTAGAGGTGGCTTCTCCGGCGATCCCGAGCTTGAAGAAAAGCTCGGCATTTTAGCTCACGACTCACATGGTATCGGGCTTAGTTGAGCCCGATGGCTTGCCTATTTAAGCTAGAAAGCTAGCACGTGGTGAGTCGAGGTGAAACAGACCTGGATGTGGGCTTGGCGGTGAGTTTGGTGGTGGTGTGCCATAGCTAAAGCTTGCTCCGGCGATCTAGCACGATTCCTCGATTCTCCAGAAAAAGCTCTACTCCAGGTGTCAAACTCCACTCTTCTGGGCTCAGGGAAGGTGATGGTGGGCTTGGTTTTGGTCGGGAGTGGCTGGTTGAATGGTTTTGATGAAAGAGGGTGGCCGACCTCACTTTGGATGTTTCACCCTTGCTACAAGTGGCCACCACCCCTTAATTCCTACTAAAAAGGAGTTTGGGAGCTCAGCCAAGAGCTTGGGCAAAAGGAAGGAGGGCCACATGGCCTCCATCCCCTCTTTCCCTCTCTTCCCTCTCCTCTTTTCATCTTAATTTCCAAATACACACCCATACATGTACTCTCTTTCTTATTTCAGAGGGGTGGGGGTTCTTAATGACTACTTAGTCTAGTCATAGGCCTTGAATCATGGCCTAGCCCATTAGGAATGGGCTTGAATCATTTCTTTTCTTTTCTTTAAGCCCTATGTTGAGTTGCTGACTTTTAGGTTGACTTTGTCAACATGATGAGTTGCATGCCCCCACTTGATGGTCATGGACCCTATGAAATCACCCAACATGGGTTAGGCCATGATGATGCCCACTTGGGATAATTGGGCCTATAAGTGTGGGTTTGAGCAATTTAGGGTTAGGGTTGACTTGGGTAACTTGGATAATTAGTTGACGCAATGATGTGGCTTTTGGTTCACTTAGATTGCTTTTAGGGTTAGGGGCATAGTGGTGGGGCCAATGTGTAGCTAAGATCCCAATTTGGGCTAGTTTGACTTGAGTTAACTTGGGGCCTATAGTGGGTCCTATGTGACTACACCCTAACTCCCTGGGTCAAAACTAGCCTAAACCCATGCCCCCACCACATGTCCTAACCCAATCTAAGTTAAGGGGTCTAATAAGAAATTGGATGTTACAGGTGATCCCTTGAAACGAGATCCCCCCGACGTCGTACCGCTCTTCTCTCCCAACCTGAAGGGATGGGGCTTCTTCCTCCACCTACTCCCTTCAGACTTCCACTACGATTCACTGCAAGTCCCTTGCGTTGTTGGGTTCGCTCCAAATCACTTTCCAACGTCGTGACAGCCTCAACCAGCTCATTGAAGCCCGCATTCTTCAAAGCTATAAGTGGTTGTCTCAAATACACTCTTAAACCATGATATAAGAGATTTTCCCTCTCCTCATCATCAGCCATTGTCATCCCTGCATAAGTGATGCAAGCCCATGGTTTCGACGGATGAAACTACGTGTTCTTAGGTTTGACAATTAAAATAAATATCTAGCATGCGGTTTCTCTACTTAGCACTATCAATAACTCAAGAAATTAATGGCACAGTTTCCACAACAATCAACGAAAAGGGTCGTTACCCCTTATAAAGATTGAACAAGGGCAATATGCCAATGTTCGCTCAAGCGAAAAGGACCTACCTGATCCGGACAATTAACAATTCAAAATAAGGTTATTCACAGACATTCACAATTCCAATAAAAGAAGATCCAGACTAAATAAGTGATTTAAAATTAAGTCCAAATCAATCCCGAAGTTAATTATTAGGACGGTATACCAAATCACTTGAATGCAAGGGGAAATCAAGGGTGACGAACCCGATTTCTTCTAGTGTTCACGGGATCTACCCGAACAAAGTTTACAAAAATATTTATAATAATATGCTTAAAAATCTGATTTTAACTAAGCATGAATTTCAATATAAATCAAGACAAAATACTAGCCTTCTAATTCCACCAATACCTCACAAATAATGTAGAAGAAATCACACAAAGAGGTTTTAGTAACTCGTTACCCAATCCCAAGATGTTCATCCACAATATGAGTGGAGGAATCGCACACGACGGTGGTTAATTTTCTATTTCCATGCAAACTCCACGGATCCGCTCTGGACGATGAAGACACGAGCCGTCTTCCCTTTGCAATAAACCCGAGGAGAGGGATAGATCCTTGAATGATAACATATAAGGAAATAGGAGAGAGAAAAGGTGGTGGCCAAGATATTCCAAGGGTGAAGGAAGGTGGTTGGATTTTTTTGATGGAGGTGGGTGATCGTGTTGGGTGGTAGAAGAGGGTGGCCGGATTTTTTATGGAAGGAAAGTGGTGGCTAGGGGTTGTATATGGAGGGCGGCAGCTATGATGTTGATGAAGGAGGAGTGGCGGCTAGGTGATGGCCGAATGTTCAAGAGGGGAAAAAGGAGGGCTCGGGTTTGGGAAAGGAGAAGAAGGATGGCTGTTTGGAGGGGAACTTGAGGAGGGAGGAGGAGGAGAGGAGAAAATAAAGAGAAGGATGAGGAGTTGGCCGGCGGCCAAAAGGATGGAGACAAAGGGGGGTGGCAAGAATTTTGGAGAGGAGGAGGGGAGAGGAGGAGGGAAATCTCAAGCAAGATTAGGGTTAATTTTCATTCATGAATTCTCTACCAATTTCTTCATAAGCATGGATATATATAGCCTACACCACTCAACCTCCAACTTTGAAAAATAAAATAGACTCATGATGGTTATATGCACCCATCATGAAAGAAATAAAATAGTACTTGCATGAAATAAAATACTAGATGGTTATAATCACCCATCATACATGAATTAAACTTTATTAATTAAATGCATGAAATAAAATTACTTAAAATAAAAATTACTAAAAATAATAATTTGATAAAATATATAATTATAATTATTTAATTTATAATTACATATTGTATTTAGTGGCGGCGGCAGACATCATGCAAAACATGTTGCGGCGATGGCGAAGGGCATCGTGGTAGAATCTCATCCTCGAGCTTGCGACAACGATCGTCCCAATCCACGAACTCTCTCAGACGAGGATGAATGACGGCCGCAATAGTAACATCTCCATCAATCCTCACCCACTCTAAAGTACTCATCACCGATGAGTGGCCTGTGAGGGGGGAACAGTCGAAAGCAGCAGCAACATGGGGAAAATATAACCCCACAATCCGTGTCATAGTAGCATGAACATCCCATAACACTAAGAACATGTCAGGTGTAGAAACAGAAAGACTCGTAATGGTGTCAGGAAAAAGAAAATTAACTTGAATCTTACCATCCGGTTCAAGAACAAAGGAGTTCACATGGAAATTAGATACGACAACACTAACACTCCCCAACCCAAGAGAATATTTAGTGGTAGGAAGAAACGACGGAGAAAGCCACTCAGTGGAACAGAGACGTACAGTAAAAAAGTCCGTAAACTTGAAATAGTGAAACACCCCGTGCTATATAAAAATCTGAAATAAAAGCATGAAATCCGATGTTCTTCATAATAATGGATGGGTCGGCGTTCCTACGTATTAATTTATTAACGGAGCTAGAAGGCATTCGCTTGGGGATTGACCAGACTAAAACCAAATCACTAAATCTAGCGTCGGACGGTCTCAAAAAGGAGTGAAAATGCGTACGACATAAATTAAAATGAAACACTAACGTCCAAGATACATGAGGAGAGAATCCATGTGCTACATTATTATACCCAAATGCGGAGGATATGGGGGTTAAGGTAGGTGGCACAGGAGCCTTATAATCAGAGATTATTTTAATGAGCTCCAAATTCGCATTATTAATTTTGTATTTTAAATACTCACGCTTGGCATAAAGATATGCCAAGGTAAACCGCTCATCATAAACAATTGAATTGGATGCTCCCAGATGTGAAAAGATGTGCGAGCGATACAACTCAAAGGACCCAACTAAAGTCACTAACGCGGGGAAATGAGGGTCATCAAAAGGCGGTGGGTAAATGCGTGCGACTGGGTGTGCTATATAAGTAAGTATAGGGGACACCACAACCAAAGTCACAATTGCCAAAGAATTAGAATCAATCGTAGTAGAGGACAGAACCATAGTCGGACACGCAGAAAAATGAGCTGTCAAAAGTGAGCGTAGTCATGTCTATGAGGTGCATTGAAAAGTCCAAATACTAGTGCGCTCAACATAGTAATATCTATACGCCAATACAACGCCAATATAGGGACTAATAAGTGGGCGTGACATAAAAACTCGGACTAGGTTTACCGGTTCCACATCCTAAAAAGTAAACTAATGTGGACAAATAAATAGGTGGAATGGTTAGTAAAATCAAACCAGGGATAAAATCTGAATCATTATTGATTTCACCCAACGGTGACGACATCAAATAACTCTCATCTCGGTGTACAACCAAAGAATCAACAAAAAATTCCCTTCCCTCAGATGGTAGCTCATCCACAATAAAAATAGGGACATCCTCACTTCCAGACTCCTCAGATAACTCAGATACAATCTCAGCGGGTTTGATCGTAGACTATATCACGATAGGGATTGTATCCTGGAGAGGGCACTCAATACTAGGGTGGTCAGTCGCAAAACTATCTGTGCAAGTAATAGGTAACGGAATACTCTCACGGCTCGGAATGTAATCATCCCATACATCGTCTTTTAAATCACTAGGGAATCTGTCACTTTCAAAATCACCAGACTCATCGTGCACTATCGTACGCGAAGGGATACTCTCACCTAGCTGGTCAACTTCCGAATCTAGAGATATAATTTCCACATCAGAATCCTCAGAGGTATCAGTCACTATCTCAAGAGGCTTAGACGTCGAGGATAATGGAGGCATAACCTTAGTAGTAACATTTTTTTGATTCCAAAATATAGGGTCTACATTGCTTATTTTCCTTAGGAGTGGAATTAGACACACTAGGTGTAGTCTTATCGTTGTGGGGAGAAGATCTAACCTGAGGCATATGGTAACTCTTATGAGTAGATACGGGTATAGCTCCATAACGAAACTCACTCACAGGCTTGGTATCAGCAGTGCAGCGGTAGCAGGATAAAATTTATCCGAGAGTTGTCTTCGTATGTGCGACCAAGCATATGGACAGCTACCAGCACCACGCTCTTCGTTCAGCCAAAACAACAGGGCTTGACCTACTAAGTTATTTCGGGCTACGCCAACCTTGTAGTAGTCTCCCCTTACATGATAATCAAAATAAGTTTCTATCCACTTAAGCCAGTTCTAAAAATTATGGGACACCCTAATCCATCATAAGTAGGTGCCTCAATTCTAGTGGGAGGATAAGCGTGAGAACGGTTGGAATTCCTAAGGTATGATGGCAAAGTGGGGGTATATTTAGCCATGACTTTAGCATACAAATAGTCATTACCGTCATAAGTGGGTGTCTGTCTTCTAGCATACACGCCATAGATCATTTTTTAGTGGTGACGGGACAAAAAATTCTACTCGAATCTGGTGCACATGTAATGGGTAAATTTTTCAGATCCACCAAAATATTGAAAGGCAGAATTGTTCCCACCTAATACTAGGGTAGAAATTTTTTTTATTATTATTTTCTTAAAGAAAATAATTAGAAGATTATTAAAAAAATTTTAATTTTTTTGCAGGAAAAAAAAAATTAGGCCGCTATTTGCAGACCATAATTAAAAATTTATAATGACTTAATAAAAATGAAATATTTCTTTGATTTCTTACTAATAAAATGATGGAGAATTTCTAGAATATTTTTTTGAATTTTGAGAAAAACTGAGAATTTTAGGTTGTTATTGGCAGACAAGAATTTTTATTTTTTTGTAATTTTGATAAATAGACGTGCAAGACAAGTGCGTGTCGGAGTACTAATAAAAGGGGGAGGGTGCCAATTAGGAAATTATCGTGAATCTCTCTCTGATACCAAATTGATGCAGGCTCATGGTTTCGATGGATGAAACTACGCGTTCTTAAGTTTGACAATGCAAATAAATATCTAGCGTGTGATTTCTCTACTTAGCACTATCAATAACTCAAGCAATTAATGACACAGTTTCCAAAACAATCAATGCAAAGGGTCGCTACCCCTTATAAAGATTGAACAAGGGCTATATGCCAATGTTCGATCAAGCGAAAAGGACCTACCCGATCCAGACAATTAGAAATTCAAAATAAGGTTATTCGTAAACATTCACAATTCTAATAAAAGAAGATCCGAACTAAATAAGTGATTTAAAATTAAGTCCAAATCAATCCCGAAATTAATTAATAGGAGGGTATACAAAATCACTTGAACGCAAGGAGAAATCAAGGGTGACGAACCTGATTTCTTCTAGTGTTCACGAGATCTACCCAAACCAAGTTTACGTAAATATTCGGAATAATAAATGCTTAAAAATCTGATTTTAACTAAGAATAAATTTCAATATAAATTAGGACAAAATACTAGCCTTCTAATTCCACCAATACCTCACAAATAATGTAGAAGAATCACACAAAGAGGTTTAGTAAATCGTTACCCAATCCCAACATGTCCGTCCACAATATGAGTGGAGGAATCGCACACGATGGTTGTTGATTTTCTATTTCCATGCAAAATCCACAGATCCTCTCCGGACGATGAAGACCCGAGCCGTCTTCCCGTTGCAATAAACCCTAGGAGAGGGAGAAATCCTTGAATGATAATATATAAGGAAATAGGAGGGAGAAAAGGTGGTGGCCAAGATATTCTAAGGGTGAAGGAAGGTGGTCGGTTTTTTTTGATGGAGGTGGGTGCTTGGGTTGGGTGGTGGAAGAGGGTGGCCATATTCTTTATGGTAGGAGAGTGGTGGCTAGGGGTTGTATATGGAGGGCGTCAAATATGATGTTGATGAAGGGGGGAGGGGGGGTGGCGGCTAGGTGATGGCCGAATATTCATGAGGGGAAGAAGGAGGGCTCGGATTTGGGAAAGGAGAAGAAGGATGGCTATTTGGAGGTAAACTTGAGGAGGGAGGAGAGGAGAAAATAGAGAGAAGGATGAGGAGTTGGCCGGCGGCCAAAAGGAAGGAGACAAAGGGGGGTGGCAAAAAATTTTGAGTGGAGGAGAGGAGAGGAGGAGGGAAATCTCAAGCAAGATTAGGGTTAATTTTTCATTCATCAATTCTCTACCAATTTCTTCATAAGCATGGATATATATAGCCTACACCACTCAATCTCCACCCTTTAAAAATAAAATAGACTCATGATGGTTATATGCACCCATCATAAAAGAAATAAAATTGTACTTGCATGAAATAAAATACTAGATGGTTATAATCACCCATCATACATGAATTAAAATTTATTAATTAAATGCATGAAATATAATTTCTTAAAATAAAAAATGATAAGAATAATAATTTGATAAAATATAAAATTATAATTATATATTTTATTTAGTGGCGGCGGCGGGCATCGTGCAAAACATGCCGCGGCGATGGCGAAGGGCGGCGTGGTAGAATCCCATCCTCGAGCTTGCGGCAACGATCGTCCCAATCCATGAACTCTCTCAGAAGGGGATCAATGGCGACCGCAACAACAACGTCTCCATCAATAATGACCCAAACGAGTAAATTCCTGTACATACTCATCCATGATTTTATCTTGCTGCACCAAGTGCAGAAACTACCACTGAGGGGTTAACCTCGTTGACGATGGGATATACTTCCTTAAGAAGGTATTACCGAACACTTCCATGGATGGGGTGCGTCCAGGAAACTGGCGGCCTCAATGGCTCACCCACCACAACTTGGCGTGACCTTCTAACATGAAGGTCGCGAATTGAGACTGTTTTTCCTCTAGCATTTCTGCATGATGGAGGATGGAAACTTAGAAAGTACTTCATTTTCCGGTCTCCTTGCCCAACGACCACTCTCTCAGCCAACGACTCTACCTGCCTGGCTTCTCTGCCTGGTATGACCCGTGTCACATCCGGGGTAACGAGAGTCGTTATCTGAGCAAGATGGGTCACAACCAATGCTTCCTCCGCAGCTTGGGCCTCTATCTTTGCCTCTAATAGCATGCAAAAGAAACTGGTCGGGGTTACACCTATGCCCATAGGACTCGGAGCAGTAACACTGCTCACCGAATGCTCTTCTTGCGGCCCTGAAGTCCCCGCCTCATCTCTTACACCCTTAGCAAAAATAAGGTAAAACAAGAATCAATTTCCATTTACAAAACTTGGACACAAGGACACTCACGGTCCGGTAATACTATAATGTGGATAACTTCTTTACGCGACCCGATTACGTCAAATCAACAACTAAACCATACCATGGACACGAACCTCGCTCTGATACAAAATTTTAATACCTATCCTATAATGACCAAATAATATGGGTCCGTCCGGGGCCCCACAACATATAGACTCCATAACTTAAGCAATATAAAATGATATTAAAGAACTACCCATCTCAAAACTTAGAAAACAAGACAGCGGAAACACACAACAAACTAGAAGTTATCCACAACCATAGGAGTCTGAAGCGGCCTTAAGGCCTTACAACAAACAAATGCCAAAAATAGTAACAATAACAAAATGAATAACGTGCCATATCACCCTAGGCTACCTAGGCGTGCAAGTCGGATTACAGTTCACAGAACATAACAATCAACATTTCTTATAGCATTATAAGAGGGTACACTTCATGAGGCTTAGGCCATTTTGGCCGGCGAGCTTGCTCCAGCTTGCGATCCTTGCCATGTAAAATTTGGTTGTAACGTTGGTCAGCCAAGGCCAACCTCAACTGCGTAACCAACACATCTCCTCCCGGCCGTCCCTAGTGGACCCCGGGTGTAACACCAAAAATTTCTTGAGTCATGAGATGCTTCACTAGGGTTTACTGCCTGACGGTAGCTAGTTACCATGTGGCGGTAACTCTAGGGTGTACGTCGAGCTCTCGAGAAAGCGTCGAGCTCTACGGTACCGCACAGCAGTAGTGACTACCGTATGGCGGTAGCTCGGATCACTCAATGCTCTCAATTCACTCATCTCCTAATCTCTTGCTAGCGCATAGCGGTAGAATTAGCGCTGGCAGTAGTTTTGGCGATTTATTTGGCAAAGTTCTCGGGATGTTACTGCGCGATGTTAGCCTTACCGCGGAGTGGTAGAAGAGCAGTTATGATACATCTACGTGTCAATGCCTGATTCAAGTTTAGGGGTGGTGGCGTCCTTAAGAAGCTAACCATTTAAGGTACCACGTGGCAGTAACTTCTTACCGTGTGGCGGTAGCACTTGTAAACTGACTTCTTCTCTAAATTGTGGTCGTCCGCTAGTTTTGGTAAGGGATCTGACGGCTAGTGGTTATCCCTGTGGGTATATGGCTTAGAATGTAGGGTTTATATCTCATTTTCCTTTGGACCTTCTCTTTCTAAGGGTTAGAGAGAAGTGAGAGTGAAGGAAGAAGAGGAAGGAGATCTCGCCACCGTTGGAGTTCCGATGTTTCGATTTGCATGCTGAGTCCGGATCTGTGGAGGTAAGATCATTGCGGTCACGTTCATCCGTCTTGGTCTTTGGCATGGTACCGAAGAGAGCGCAAAGGGTAACGATTCTCTACTTGGACATGTGAAGTCCTCTTCCTTTTGCATAGAAAACTCTCTCCCGCGAGTGTGCGGTTAGCGTGAGGTTTTCCTTTGGGTAGATACGGTATATCGCCGTAGTTTTTGTATATAGAGTTCCGAATCGAAGTATGAACAAAGGCATGGTGTGTAAAGCCCATCTAGATAAGTTGGTCTAGATTGGTGATGTTTTCATTATGCTTTTATTTGCCGAAGAAGAATCCGTGATGTTTGTTTTTCGGGTTTCTACACGGTAGATTGCAGCAGGGAACCTTGGGGACTAACTCCAAGAAGCACCTGAAAAACTGGGTAGAATCGCATTTCATCCAGATACCGCGCGGCGGTAGTTTTACCACAGGCGGTAGATCCTTGACTTGTTTATGGCCTGTGTCGCGGAGACCTGGGCTTTAATTGTGGGGCTGAGAGCTCTGGGAGCCCAGCCAGGTGGCCTGCGAGCCACCCGTATAATATAACAGGTTTATGTATTGTTTGAAGGAATGGGAATGGGGAGTCCGACCCGCATCGTGGTAGTCTTTGCCTGGCGATGTGAGCCACGGGAAAGGGCCAAACCTACCAAGTATCTATGCCACGTGTCTGTGGGTAGTGTTACCTGTCGCTGCCATAGTTACTGGTCTTAGGCCTTGCGCAGGCCGTAAAGACTACCAAAATGCTTATGTTTGATGTTGTCTTATGAACGGTGGTGGTCCCTAGCTTTTATCCGGACACCAAGAATGTGCCCTGTGTGCATGAGGTGTATGGCCGTTCGTGCCTATGCCTGTTGTGAAGTGTGCTTAAATTGCACTTTCATTACTATGATTGGGTTTCCTAATATATTGCAGGGAAGGAGCTTCGCCGCCCCAAGAGAGGGCCGGGGTCATTATAATTTGCTCAGCTTTAGCTGACCGTTGCATTGTTTTTCCACCGTTTGATGGATTGTTCTTATGCAGGAATAGGTGAGCTAAGTGGCAAGTAGCGGGATATATCCCATGATGTTGTGCTAGCCCTTATGGCCAAAGCGAAGTGTTTACTTTTACTATTTTCATGTATGGTCGATCTGCGTGCCGAAGTATATAAAACACTATATTTCATGTTGAATGTTGTAAGACCATATACCAAGACTCTATGTGTATTTGTACTTTCATTCCTGCTTTGGGTTGTAGTGGACATTCATGTTCTACGTTGGGTTCTTCTAACTTACTTAAAAGCTTTCGCTAGAATTCTATATGTTAGGTTTCGATATGGTATCATAGTACTTTGGTATTAATATGTAACTCCGCTGACTGTCCATGGAATATGGCATGGGGCCCCGGCTGGATATTCTGTTATATCCCATATGACAGAAGGGGGTGTTATAATTTGGTATCAGACTAAGGTTTTGGTCTTACTTAGGAGAATTTGTGGACGAATTCTTTTTAAGGGGTGGTGAGCACAGCCATGTGCGTCATCGTTATAACATGAAAAGAACCCATGAATGTAAACTTAGGAATGAAAATATACAAGTTTGAGGAACCTACATGTTTCTATGATTGTTTTTTGCAAAAAATTTTGGTCACTTATTAGTGTGTCCTACAATAATAGGTGACCAGGAATGGTGCTGGATAGCCGAAACGTCCGCACTCGGCGAAAAGCAATGCACCTAATGACGTACCTAAAACCCCTCCTTCTGTAGAAATGATAAGACTTGTGGATGAGGTGGTGTTTGCGATGATGGATGCCCAGCTAGGAAGGCAAGCATAACCTCCTGCCTCTGTTATGGAGCAGGTCCTGCTTTGTGCGGCAGAGCCTAGAGTGGTAGAAAGAGTGGTTATAGAACCTTTAGTTCCAAGAAGAGAGATAGATAAATAACTCAAACATGTCATGAGCTTCAATCCTCCAGTGTTTGCGGGGACTAGAACCCCAACCCAGGCCAAGGATTGGATCTCTCGTGTTAAGAGAGTCTTGACAGCGAATGAAATGGATGAATGGCAGAAGTCAACCATAGTCGCTTTCCTGTTTGATGGAGAGGCGCGACTGTGGTGGGAAGAGTTGGAGCTGCACCTCTTGGTTGGAAGACAACTCATCGATGTTTTTATGGACGAGTTCTCGAGGTTATTCCTGGATAGATACCTCCCCTCAGTATAGAGAATCGCCATGGAGAATCAGTTCTAGAGAATGACGCAGGGAGATACTTGTGTGGATGAGTATATCCACGAGTTCACGAGGTTGGGACATTATGATGGCGTTACTTTCGCTGATGAGGAGCGTAAGACCAACCGTTTCTATGAGGGTCTGTGTGATGACCTAAGGCTACTTCTCTCTGGGCTGATGACGCAAGGTTTCCTAACTCTGGTCAATACCGCCCAATCTCTAGAGAAAGATATAAAGAAGGTTCAAGAGAAGAAGGACTCAAGCTCGAAGAAGTCGGAATTCAAGGTACCGAGTTCATCAAAGTCTAAGTTTCGTATATAGAACAAGAAGGCTCGGAATTTGGGTCCAGCCACACCTTCGGGTACATCTAGAGGTACTACGATGCGAGGCACAATTACTTGTTATAATTGTGGCAAGAGAGGACATATTGCCCGAGATTGTTAGAGTGGGCGCCCGAAGTCAGAGAAGAAGCCTGGAGCAACTTATACGGAGAAGGGAAAGGCAGTGGAGTAAACCACATCCCACTATGCTCCAGCACAACCTAGAGTTTACAACCTTGGCTAGCAGGAGGCCAAAAAGCGGGCTGATGTGGTGACAGGTTTGTTTTCATTAACAACACGTTTATCTTTTCATACTTATTGCCTTTTGCGCGTTAGCTTGTGACTTGTTATGCTAGGCTTCGTTCTGATCTTTAATTTTCCGGTGAGAGCACTATTCGATACTGAAGCTTCGCACCCCTTTTTTTCGAGGAATTTTTATCACGCATTGGAGCTCAATCTTCGGTGGCAAGGGATAAATTGGACGTGCTGCTACCTAACGAATGTTCTATGCGCGCGGATAGAGTTTTCTACGTGATGGTATGGATTGGGAGTCAAGAGTTTGACTTGCAAGCGTCACTACTACCGATAGTGGAGTTTGATGTGATCTTTGGCATGGACTGGCTAACAGAGCAGTGTGCATATATTGATTGCAATCGCAAGGTGGTCAAACTGGGGGTGGATACAGAGCGTGAGACTAAATTCTCTAGCATAAGGGGATCAAGCAAGACTTTGATGTTTGCTATCCAGGTGGTTAAGGCAGTTCGTAGTGGTGCAGAGCTGTTTTCACCTTAGTAGAGATTTTGAAGCCCAAGCCAGGTATGGATAGTATCCCGATTGTATCAGAGTTTCTTGATGTTTTTCCTGAAAATCTCCCCGGAGCCCCACCGCAATGCGAGATCGACTTCATCATCGAGCTGTTTCCAAGCTCAAAGCCTGTGTCACGCTCCTCGTACCTCTTATCGCCTAAGGAGATCGAAAAATTGAAGGTACAGCTGCAATAGCTGTTGGATCAAGGGTATGTGCGTCCAAGTTCATCGCCTTGGAGCGCGCCAGGCCTTTTTGTTAAAAAGAAGGACGGAAGATTATGACAGTGTATTGATTACCAAGCTGACAAAGAAGAATAAATATCTGATCCCAAGGATTTATGATCTATTCAATCAGCTGGTCGGGTTAACTGTATACTTGAAGCTAGATTTGAAATCCGGGTACTATCAGCTAAAAATTAGGGAAAGTGATATTCCCAAGACGGCTTTCAGCATATGTTATGGGCATTATGAATTCACCGTCATGCCATTTGGGTTGACGAATGTGTTATTCGTGTTTATGGATTTGATGAATAGGAAATTCAAAGAGAACTTGGACCAGTTAATGATAGTCTTCATCGATGATATAATGGTGTACTTACAGTGCGAGGATGATCATTTCAAGCATCTACATATGGTATTAGAGATATTGAGGAGGAACCAACTGTATGCCAAGTTCTCCAAATATGAGTTTTGGTTGTCCACGGTAGCATTCCTTGGTCATGTAGTTAGTGGAGAAGGTATTGTGGTGGATCCGGTAAGATAGTTGCGATACGGGAGTGGCCTGTGTTGTCTACTATGGCGAAAGTCCGGAGTTTTCTGGGGCTTGCTAGCTATTTCAGGCGCTTCGTGGAGAACTTCTCGCAGATAGCATTTCCCCTCACAATGTTGATAAGGAAGGATCAGAAGTTTGTTTGGTCGTTGGAGTGCGCACAAGCTTTCGAGGAACTAAAGTATTGTTTAACCACGACACCTATCTAATGTTCGCCTTATGGTTCGGACGGCTTTGAGATTTATAATGACGCCTCTGGGAGTGGATTAGGTTGTATTCTGCTCCAGCACGGGAAGGTGATTGCTTATGGATCGCGCTAGTTAAAGGTACATGAGAGGAATTACTCGGTCCATGATTTCGAATTGGTGGCCATTGTATTTGCTCTCATGCTTTGGAGGCATTATCTGTATAAGGTAAAGGTCGATATTTATTCAGATCACAAGAGCCTGAAGTATTTGATAAATCAGAAGGACCTGAACATGCGTCAGCGAAGGTGGATGGAGTTCCTTGGAGATTACACCTATACGATTCATTATATTCCTGGGAAGGGGAACGTTGTGGCGGATTCTTTGAGCTGTAGGACCCCTGCTCGAGCCAATTGGTTATAGATGCAATACGAGAGGCTTATTCGTGATCTAAAGACCTTAGAAATCTCTTGTGTTGACAAGGGCGTTAGTGCAAACACATGTTTAGGTTTGACGGAGGTTCAATACGACCTCGCAGACAGGATTCAGCGTGCCTTGGAGTTGGACGTGAGCTTGAAACGTCACTGGGCGTAAACCGTTAATGGGTCTAACTACCAGTTCTCTATCGATGATGGCCTCTTATGGAATGGCAACCGATTGTGCATCCCCAATATAGGGAAGTTGCGAGAAGAATTGATGTATGAGGCGCACTCTACGAAGTACTCGATTCACCCTGGGAGCACCAAGATGTTCAAGGACATGAATAAATTATTTTGGTGGCCGGGTCTGAAGAAAGACATAGCGTGGCGAAATGTCAAACTTGGGCCTTAGTGAAGGATGAATGCCAGAAGACTGGAATATTCCTGAAGTCCTTGCCTATATCAGAGTGGAAATTTGATGACATCTCCGTTGATTTTGTGCATAGTTTGCCAAGATTGCACAAGGGGAACGATGCCATTTGGGTGGTCGTTGATCATTTAACAAAGGTGTCACACTTCATACCCAATAGGAATGATGATTCAGTAGATAAACTATCAAAGCTTTATGTGGGCAACAAAGTACGTTTGCACAGTGTACCCCGGAGCATCATTAATGACTGAGATGGTCGTTTCATATCTAACGATTGGAGGCTCATTCATCAGTTGTTTGGTACCAAGTTGCAATTTACCACGGCTTTTCACCCACAGACAGATGGTCAGACTGAAAGGGTGAATAGGATGTTGGAAGATATGCTTTACATGTGTGCTTTAGAGTTTAGGAAAAGGTCGGAGGACCATCTTTTTATGGTGTAGTTCGCGTATAATAATAACTACCAAGCCAGTATTCAGATGGCGCCTTTTGAGGCTCTGTATGGAAGGAGGTGTCGTACGCTGTTGGCTTGGGTAGAAACAGGAGAATCGAAGCTATACAAGTGAAGGGAAGTTGAAGATGCAACTTCAACAATACGGTTGATTCGAGAATGGCTACTTATTGCTCAAGATAGGCAGGCAAAGTACTACAATGCCAAGCATCAGAACGTAGAGTTTGCGGTTGGTGATTGGGTATACCTCAAGATAAAATCCATTTAAGGGTGTATCAAGGATTCACTGCTTAAAGAAGCTTAGTCCGAGGTATGTTGGGCCTTTTGAAATCTTGGAGAGGATTAGTGAAGTCGCCTACTATTTGTCTCTTTCGGTGGAGTTGAGCGGTTTGCACGATGTATTTCACATCTAAGTGCTGCGGAAGGCCATTCAAGAGCCTACTTAAGTGACCACTGCGGATCAACTACCGGTCGATAATGGGTTGATGACAAAGGTCAAGACCATTCGATTCAAGGGCGTAGAGGTCAAGCAGTTGCGGAACAAGTCCATTAGAATGGTCTAGGTCCTTTGGGACAACTGTGGCAGGGAGGAGCTATCTTGGGAGCACGAGCAAACTATGAGGGAGGAGTTCCCTAAGCTATTTCTCTAAGGTAATCAGATGTATTATTTAGTTTTTATATCTTCCCGTAACATCAAAATTTCGGGATGAAATTTCTTTAAGTTGGGGAGATTTGTAACACCCCAAATTTCTTGAGGCATGAGATGCTTCACTGGGGGTTTCCACCGGGCGGTAGCTAGTTACCGCGTAGCGGTAGCTACAGGGTTTGCGTTGAGCTCTCGAGAAAGCGTCGAGCTCTACGCATAACGGTAGTGATTACCGCGTAGAGGTAGCTTGGATCACTTAACACTCTCAACGCCTCAGCTCTTGCTAGCGCGCGACGGTAGAATTAGCGCTGGCGGTTGTTTTGGATATTTATTTTGCCAAGTTCTCGGGATGTTACTGCGCAGGGTTAGCCTTATACAGAGCGATAGAAGAGCTATTATGACGCATCCAAGTGCTAATGATTGATTCGAGTTTAGGGATGGTGGCATCCTTAATAAGCTAACCGTTTAAGGCACCATGCGATGGTAACTTCTTACCACGCGTTGGTAGCACTCGTAAACTGATTTATTCTTTAAATCGTGGCCGTCCGCTAGTTTTTGTATGGGATCCGATGGCTGGGGGTTATCCTTGCGGGTATATGGCTGAGAGTGTCGGGTTTTTATTATGCTTGTACTACCCGGAGAAGACACCGTGATGTTTGTTTTTCAGGTTTCTACACGGAGATTGCAGCAGTGAACCTTGGGGGTCTAACTCCAAGGAGCACCCAGAAAACTGGGTAGAATCGCATTTTTGCTAGATACCGCACGACGGTAGTGCTAGCGCAGGCGGTAGATCCTTGATTTGTTTGTGGTCTGTGTCCTGGAGACCTAGGGATTAAATTGTGGGGCTTAGAGCTATGGGAGCCCAGCTAGGTGGCATGCGAGCCACCCGTATAGCATAACAGGGTTATGTATTGATTGGAGAAATGGGAATGGGGAGGCCGACTTGCATCGCGGTAGTCTTTGACCGGCGATTTGAGCAATGGGAAAGGGTTGAACCTACCCAGTAGCTATGCCTAGTGTCCGTGGGTAGTGTTACCTGTCGCTACCATAGTTACGGGTCTAAGGCCTTACGCAGACCATAAAGACTACCAAAATGCTCATGTTTGATGCCATCTTATGAATGGTGGTGGTCCCTGGCTTTTATCCGTACACCGAGAATGTGCCATGTGTGCACTGTTGAAAATTGTGAAGTGAATGTGGAGGTTTATCAAGCAGACCGCGCAAGCTAGGCGGACTGTCCGACAGACTGGTGTTGCGGCCTGTGAAGTCTAAGCTTGCGGTCTTGGTGTTGGTTCCCTGATGTAACCGGGCGGATAGGAAGTTTATCCGCGGGAGGTGGCGGAATCTTTCTCTTAGTCCGTGGAGTTTGCTTTTGACCTCTGGTGGAGCAGCTTGCTGGCGGTTTTGCTTTAGATATGGCGGACTGGAGTCTTTTCCGTTGAGCTCGCGCCAGGATGTTTGGACTTGCTATTTGTGGCAAGTTCAAGGTTTTAGCGGAGTCCGTTGTCCGCTGGTGACCAGGATGTTGTGCCTGTTGGTCGTGGATATGTGACGGACTGGTGCTTGGTTTGCATTATGGGAGGTTTGCTGCTGCGTCCGCGTATTGCATGCAGACTGGTGCAGGGTGGTCTTGTTTGTGTCTGCATGATGTATATGTGGATGAATGCGGTGACCGCTGGGTTGCGGACTTGCTTCATGCCTTTGTGCATGAAGGCTTGTTTCCTGCTAAGTCCTTGCAGATTGAGCGGACTGTGTTGTTCTAGCTG
This sequence comes from Platanthera zijinensis, assembly GCA_039513925.1. Taxonomy (NCBI): domain Eukaryota; kingdom Viridiplantae; phylum Streptophyta; class Magnoliopsida; order Asparagales; family Orchidaceae; genus Platanthera; species Platanthera zijinensis. The sequence goes on from CM077091.1 coordinate 77,725,844, forward strand.
CATGCTCGGGCAGTGATTCTATCCTCTAGGGCGGTGACCACACTCCTCTCCGTGTCTATAAATAGGACACCCATCACATCAATAATAACTGAATGAATAGTAAGTTGAGTGCTGGTTAATTGCTGCGGACTATGTTTTGCAGGTCGCGCAGGTTGAGAAGGACTTAACTGGTTTGCTGTTTGCAGGTTGTGTGGTTAGCACTGAGAAACCAAAGGTTTGGTTTTGATCACGGTCAGGGATCAGTGGAGCTTGCGGTTCACAATCGATGGTTTGTAGCAGGTCGCATCTTGTGACCGCCCAGTCTTTTCTTCAGTTCAATAACCTGTTCGCCGGTTTCGGCGGACTAGGCAGTCTATTCGTCAGTTTGGCAGCAGCTTGCAGAGGGGTTATTTGGGAGAATAACGGGTAGTCCGCGTGGTTTTGCAGACTTTGTAGTGTAGTGGTGCAGCATTAGCTTTGTCAGACTCGGCGGTCTCGGCGAACTCGACAGCCTGGGAGGGGCAGTCCACCTGGCTTGTTCTTCATGGTGTATGCTTCTATTTTGTACTTGGCGAAATCATGTCTCGTCATGTATACCTGTAAGACCCCCCTCCCGGAATACAGAACACGACATAAGAGGGGTCTTATTCCCAGAACATCTGCCTTGTAGTAGCACTAACACTCGGGTTAGCCTGTACCACAAGATGTCTATTTTGCCGGCCACAACCAATATCACACAATGCCAACCCAACCAAAATATAACACAGAAGTCAAATCCACACCAAACATATAGTCCATAAAATACATATGTTAAGAAGCTACAACAAGCTTCTAATATCAGGGTACGTAAATAGTTTTCCAAAAAAGGGTACCACAAAAACCTCTCACACTCACATCAGTAACCGACAGCAGCGATGGTACCATCCCCTCAGGCCCTATCATCCTGGCGTGGCTGTCCGGCTGTATAACCAGCTGCTCCACCTGCGGGGTTTCCTCCTAAAAAGGAAGACGTAGCAACCGTTAGTCATAAAGACTAAGTGGCTTCACATCCGCTCCCCCGGCGACTCCTCGACACCGGGCGGAGAAAGAAACAGGGTACAATATATATGAACATAGGTACAAGCAGGTGGTATATCACAATGTATGTAAAGCAGTGTAATAAATGAGCAACATCTAGTAATTCTATCATCTACAACAACATGAGACTATAATATTATAACAGTAAGTAACTCAACTTATATGAATTCCCATACAAGCATATAAGTTGAGGATCGTTCACCAGTAAGTAAATCATCATATATGAGTGCCCATACGAACTTATACGATGAGGATCTTTGTGTATGCAATGAAGTGTAATGACATGTATGTAATGCAATGACTCACCCATGATCACGCACATACAATCGCTATGTCGACACAGACTTGAAGTTCCCACTTTTTTAGCAGGTAGCTAACCAGCCAGGCGTCATCCATCATGGAAAGATAGTGATAGTGGAGTAGGCATATCCACTACTAGGCTGGTCTCCACACTACCTGGACTAGGCCTTCGTACGCCTCAATACTAAGAACACAACAGCGGAGCTCACATGCGTATTATGGCTTAGCGGGTGTCTCTGGTAGATATGCACCGAGATCCTAGCCCCGAACTGGCTTAAGGTATGATACGGAATGAGCCTCAAAAATGAGCACGAGGACCAAGCCCAACTGTTCACTTGGCACGGAAGGAGCCTTGGGACGTGAACACCGAGGACGAAGCCCAATCGCCTAAGGTCTATCCGTCAACTCCCATCGGTGTGATGATTGGCGAGCTCGTAGACCTGCCACACTATCGTTAACTTGGGATTACGACACTGTGTGTCGACTCACACCGCATGAAATACAACCACATCATGGTACGGAAGGAGCCTCGGAAACGAGCACGAGGACCAAGCCCAACCGACCACTTGGCACGGAAGGAGCCTCGGGACATGAACACTGAGGACCAAGCCCAACCGTCCATTTATGATTCTTCCCAACGTTACCAACCAGTGCGATCAGATATCCACACTCACTCCCTTCACAATCTTGTACCCAAGGAACCTTAAGAGTTTACCACAAACATAGGTGGCGAAAAACCTCATATAATGGACCATTTTAGACTCCCTTATATGATAAGCCTCAAGATCATGATTACGTCTAATGTTATGGTCACATAACTTTAACATCACCACTTACAACTCCTTCACCAAAATCAATCATTTGTGTACACATGAGTTAAACATTTATCTAACACATCACATATTCATAACAACCAACACCGAACAATTACCCAAACTCTAGTAAATCTTATTATAATTACCTTTCGTTCACTAACCCCCACCAAGTTGTTTCGTTTAACCACATACAATTTCACCATTTGTTTACGTGGGGTATATCAAGTAATTTCATCATGTGTTGAATCATCACAATTAGGCTTATTATTAATCGCCTACAACTTAACATCGGATTGTTACAAAATCTCTTCCGAGTCCAAACCCAACTTTACACTTACCCAGGAATTTCAGGTACAGAACACCTGCTGGACAGCAACTTCAAGAGGATATTCCTGTGGCTACAAGAATATGGTGAGTGCATGTAACCCCTCAATTGAAAGGTCTTTCCATGGGCTACAACTTTCATGTTAAGTCTGCAACCCATATCAGAGTGTAGCATACATGAAATTGGCTCCAAAGCCTGCTGCGTACAGAATACAATTTCTGCACGCTTAGCCTGACAACCCTCTACTTCGATCAGACATTCCTGTGGCTACAGACTTCACCCAAAGGCTTATAACAACTCGTCGGAAAGGTAATTCCAAGGGCTACGACTCTTGTGTTTAGTCGGAAGGCCAGATCTGGCCATATCTTGCCTGAAAATAGACAAGAAGGTCGCTGCGTGCAGAACACAGATTTATGCACGCATCTTTAGGCGAAATGAACGGCATCAGATCATCTTCCTCCTCAAGCCGATCCTCCCAAATCACAACCAGAAGTTCCTCCACCCTTATTACCCCTCTTAAGGCCATTCCTTTTAACGAAACCACCCCCATCATCACTTTGAAGGAAGGGGAGGTTGAAGATGACTAAACCTTAAAACACAAGTTCTAGCATGGCCCTCCTAGAAATCTTCATCTCACACATCAAGACTCTTTTGAGTCGATATCTCCCCTAAGGATAACTATAGATCAAGCACCAAGGGTGAGGGGAGGAAGCTCACCTCATTTCCAGCGGTTCCTCCATCTCCAGCCATGGATCTTGTCATTATTCTCGTCGACATCCCTTTTCCTTGGCGGCGGTGGCGATTCCTCACGAAGTTTGGTTTGCTCCAGCAAGTTCTTCCTTCATCCAGAAGTTTTCTCCAGAAGATGTGGCTTGGAAGAGAATGAAAAATGGCCAAGGTTTCATTTTGCCCTTTTTATTCAGAGGTTACATAGGTAGGGACATGCTCGTGTCCTTACCCGTGTCTTGCTCGGGCGAAATGACATCAACGGTTCGACTGTCGGTTCGTGCACATACATGGGTACTCACACTCCTGTGTCTGTACCCGTGTCAATGTTACATGGCCGTGGTTCTGCCCGTATCTATACCCGTGTCCTGCTCTGGACATATTTCGTCGAGCTTGACTTAACACACATGGGTAGGGACACGCCCGTGTCTCTACCCGTGTCCTTCTCAGGACAATGGCTGCTTAACTCTCAACGCCCTGCCACTCAACGCCACAGTACACGGGTAGGGACACGCCCGTGTCTCTACCCGTGTCCTTCTCGAGACAAGCCACTCAACGCTACCTTCTTATCACTCAACACCATGCCACTCAATGCCATGGCACACGGGTAGGGACACACCCGTGTCTCTACCCGTGTCCTACACAGGGACAACTTCATTTTTCCCCAAGAGTGCGCGTCTGATCTCCTGCACTCTCTGAGCCTAAATTAACTCTCCTGATTCAAAAGCGCGCACAAGGGGCCTAGCGCGAATCGGGCAGTTACAATACCAAGCTTTGAAAAGAAGATAGTTGATAATATTAGATCTGTGTTTACTCTCCTTTGTCTCTGATTACCTAACTCTGTTATGGTTGGAGTGTTCCTGCACCTAATTATCGCTTTCCACTTGATCAAGTGATCAGCTTGATAGCTCTGGAAGTGTTTGCTTGATACTAGAACTTTCAGTTGATCAGCTTGAGAAATTTTAACATGGTATTAGAGGAAACAGTGGCTTGAGCAGTGATCAACCTCAATTGTGCTCGGCACTTCTAGAAGCTAGTAGATCAGCGGTGTTGCAATGGAAGGAGCTTTCACAAGGGGTCTTGGTATTGAGCTTCTTACAATGATTAACTTCAAGAAGTGGAAGTCGTGTATGAAGAGCAATCTTATTGGTGAGGAGCTATGGGAGGTCGTCGATGGTAACGACATGCAAGAAGTTATTGTTGTTATTGGTTCTGATGAACAGGTGAGAGTTTGGAGGAGGACTAATGAAAAGGTAGAGTTTTCTCTCAAGCGGGCTGTCTCATCTGAGCTCTTTGATCACATCTTAGGATGTGAGTCAGCTGTTGAGATATGGACAACCATTGATGGCTTGTTCAACAGGAAGAATGTAGCAAGGCTACAGTTCTTAGATAATGAGTTGGCCAATTCCACTCAAGGAGATCTATCTGTCTCAACGTTCTTCCTCAATATGAAGAACCCATGCGCTGAAATTTCAGCATTGGATCCTGATGAGCCCATTTATGAAGCTAAGTTGAAGAGGCACATAGTACGCGGGTTGTGGATGGAGTACGTGGCCTTTGTGACTTCTGTACAAGGATGGGCGACTAATCCATCTCTGTTGGAGATGGAAAATTTGTTAGCATCACAGGAGAGCTTGGCTAGGCAGATGGCCGGGGTGACTATCTCTGAAGGAGGTAGTGAAGCTCTCTTCATTGAGAAGAAGAATAAGAAGGGATGGGAGAAGAAGTCTGCTGCTGAGGATGGGCCTTCAACTTCCTATCAGCAAGAGAGGGGCTCAGCTCTTAAGAAGAACTGGAAGAAAGAGTTGAAGTTCTATAGGTGCAATCAAGCAGGCCACTTCAAGCATGATTGCAAGGTCAAGCTGCAACCTGGGCATGTTGCAGACAAGGAAGGAGTTGTTTCTAGTACTGAGGAGACTGGGTGGGGAGGAGCTTTTTTGACAAGCACGTGTGTTCATGCTCTTTCAACCATGGACTACCAAGATGACTGGAATGTCGAATCGGGTGTGGTCATCACCTCACTAGAGACGAGTCGAAGTTCTCTTCGCTACAGACGTTCTAAGGTAACAAAGCTATCATTACAGCTGATCAGTCTGTTCATACTGTAGAGAAAGAGGGTGTAGTTTCTTTGAAGAGTGCTCAGGGTCCGCTTACGTTAAGGAGTGTGTATAACGTACCTGTCATGTAAAAGAACCTCTTCTTGATGACCAACGCAGTCGACGCGGGCTTTCATGTTCTATTTGGCGCAACAAAAGAAAGGTTTCTCCGCAACGTATCAACATTTAAGGCTGATATTGCTCATGTAGGGAGAAGAGTAAGAGACTTGTTTGTGTTATCAACAAGCTCTTATGTTGATCAGATGAGGGCCAACGATAGCGCTGTTATTTGGTATGAGAGGCTGGGGCATGTAGGGATGGATATGCTTAAAGCTATGACAAGCAGGAGCCTTATGAAAGGCTTGCCAAAGTTATCATCCTACGAAGATGGCCATGTTTGTGCAGGGTGTCAGTTTGGCAAGGCTTATCGCCTTCTGTTTGACAAATCTCAAAAAAAGAGCAAGGCAACATTGGAATACATCCATGGTGATCTGATGGGGCTAACCGTCACTAGTAGTTTTGGAGGCAGCAGATACATGCTGGTGCTGATTGATGACTATTCTAGATACACTTGGGTGTATTTCTTGAAGGAGAAGTCAGAAGCTTTCCATCTGTTTGTGGAGTTCAAGGAGCTAGTGGAGGGCCGACTTGGCCTACGAGTCAAGAAGGTTAGAACAGACAACGATGGTGAGTTTGTCTCTTCTGAATTCTCTAACTTCTGCAGGAAGCTCGAAATCCAGAGAGAGTTTACTTGTGCTCATACTCCACAACAAAACCGAGTAGTAGAGCGGAACATCTGTCATCTTACAGAAACCTGCAAGTGCTGGCTTCATGCAAAGGGCATTCCCAGGTCCTTTTGGGCGGAAGGAATGGCCATCATAAATTACGTCATCAATCGGATGCCTCTGAGTCCGATCAACATGAAGTATCATCATGAGATGGTGTTTAAGGAGAAGCCCAGTGTTGAACACCTTCGGGTGTTTGGCTCAACTTGCTATGTGCATATCCCGAATGCCTCAAGGACGAAGCTTGATGCAAAGGCCAGTAAGCTTGTCTTTGTAGGCTATAACTAGCAGAAGAAGGGATGGAAGTTCATGGATCCTACGACTAAGAAGTTTGTTGTATCATGAGATGTTGTCTTTGATGAGCTGACATCGTATGGAGGAAGCTCAGTTGAGCTATCAGAGAGCAAGGTTCATGAAGAGTAGGAGGTGGATGCTAAAGTTGTTCAAGAGGTGCTTGTTGTTTCACAAGAAACTCTTGTTGCTTCAAGCTCTGGGGCAGAGGCTTCTGGTTCAGGAAGCAGGGGGAGCAGTGCTCAATGCTTGTTCAGAGATGGAGCTGAGCCTGAAGAAGCAACAGAGGTAGTGAGCAAGGAGCAGCCTCTTTGGAGATCAAATAGGATCATCATGCCTCAAGCTCGTTACTACAAAGGGAATACAATGAGTTTTGTATCCTATTTCTTTGCAGGCCCTCTTGATGAGCGGGAGCCTTCAAAGTTTGAAGAAGCTACTGGAGTAAAGGAGTGGGACAATGCCATGGATGAGGAGATGGCTTCCTTCAGGAAGAATGAAACTTAGGACTTGGTTCCCAAGGTGGATGGTGTTACTCCTGTTACTTGCAAGTGGGTCTACAAGCTGAAGAAGAAGGTGAATGGAAGCATCGAGCATTACAAGGCTCGCCTTGTTGCTCGAGGGTTCTCTCAAAAGTACGGCGAGGACTATGAGGAGACGTTTAGTCCTGTGGCGAAGATGACTTCGGTTCGGGTGGTGATCGTCTTGGCTGCTTGCCAAGGTTGGAAAATGTAACACCCCTATCCGTCACATAGCATATAGCAGTAGGTCCGACCGGGGCCTGACGCCATATACCACGGACAGATCGGTGGGTTACTCATTGAAACCAATCAACCAATCACAACGTCCTATACAGAGCATCTAGCGGAAGCATTTTAATAAGTTGCAAAGAATAAAGAACCCAGCCAAGCATGAATATTCACTACTCAAACCACCAGGAATGTTCAATATACAAGAACTGGCCTTATGGCCTTACAATAGTTTGCTAAAAAAGAAGTGTCTTCTAAACTTCGGCACGCAGGACAGTCATACATGAGACTACAAGAAAACACTCAAAAATTAGGCCTTCGAGGGTCGGCTCAGCAACTTTTGCTTTAGACCGCTATTAACCGCTCGGCTCTGCAGCACCTACAAGAAATAATCCACCGCACGGTGCCAAACAAAAGCAACGGTCAGCCATGCTGACCAAATTATAACGACACTGCCCCCAACTCGGGGCGGCGATGCACTTTCTCTGCACTTTGTTAGTAAAACCAAGCAGTATAGTGTAAACACACTTCAGCACAGGCATAGGCATGCACGACCACACACCTCGTGCACTCAGGGCACATTCACGGCGATCCGACCAACGTCATGTCAATTTAAGCCATAGACATTTCCATCTCACCACCGCCCCTTGGACGACCAACCATATGAGCATTTTGTCTTCCTGGCATGGGTCACGTCAATTTAATCCATAGACCGCCGAAGACCCTCATCTATGCCAACAGTTGCGCTGAACGATATAGAGAAGGTATGGTATCGCCAGTCCCGTGCTCATGCCGCAACGTAAATTTAAGACATGCGCGGGTCAAGACTCACCGAGTCCTATTTCCATCACACAGTTCACATAACCCAGTTACGTTCAAGTTGGCTTCCCGGCCACCATATTGGCAAAACCACGCGTTTGCCCAGTTTTCCGGGTGCACCTTGGAGTTAGTCCCTAAGGCTCCCTATTGCAATCTACCACGTAGAAAACCCGAAAAAACAAACATTCGCACGGAGTCTTCTCCGACCATTTTTGCAATGCAACGTCACCGATCCAGACCAACTTGTTCGGGTATGCTTCACACATCATGCATATGTCCATTCTCGTATGTGGACTCTACACAAGAGGGACTTTACATATCTGTAACATCCCATTTCCGGCTAGACCCCTAGGAGTCAGTCTATCGTGACAGAATCCTAGGAAGCCCAAGAATTGAAATACATCGACCAAGATATCGGGTCACGGGTTGGTCACGCCCGTGACCGCCCCTTCATGCCCGTGACCTAGGGAATGACCCCCCTTCGACGATCGTCGATCTCAGAAAGATGATTGGCAAGCGCAAAATTTGCGACCCGGGCCTGTCACGCCCGTGACCTACGTGTCACGCCCGTGACCTAGGGCGTGACCCCACTTCGACGATTGTCGATCTCAGAAAGACGATCGGCGAGTGCAGAATTTACTACCCGGGCCTATCACGCCCGTGACCTACGTGTCATGTGTAACACCCCAAAAATCTCAAATCTGGGTTTTGAGATGCAGGTTGTTTGACACGGCCTGGGACACGGGCGTGTCCCAGGGCGTGTCGGGGGTACACGGCCTGGGACAGGGGCGTGTCCCAGGGCATGTCACGCAAGAAAATGCCGGATTGAGTCAGAAGATTACACGGCCCGGAACCAAGCCTTGAACACGGCTGTGTCGGATTTGACACGGGCGTGTCCGATGCCATGTGCCTACCCGTGTACTGCTTGTTGGTTTTGGAGCTCGGTACGACAGGAGGGACAGGGGCGTGTCTCATAACTGACACGGGCGTGTCAGGTTCGACACGGGCGTGTCGATGCCCGTGTTCTGGTAAAGTTCAGTCGGTACGAGTACCGCGTGTGCCGCTTAAGGGTACACGGCCTGTGACACGGGCGTGTCACAAGCCGTGTCAGCCAAAAAAGTGGGATTTTGGGAAAATCGTGGCCGTTCATTTTCTCTCTGTGGATCCAAAGGCTCAGGTGATTCCTTGCTGGCTTAAGTCACCAGAGGCTGATGAAGAGTTCATTCTTCATTTGGTTAAGTGAAGAGAGAAAAAGAGAGGAGGAAGAAGAAGGAGGAGGAGATCAAGCCACCGGCAGAGCTCCCGTGGTCCGATTCGAGATCCGAGGCCAGCGCTGTGAAGGCAAAGCTGCTGCGGTTCTTTCTCACCGGCTAGTTTTCGATGGCTCCCAATAGATCGTCAAGGGTAACGATCTCCCTTCTTGGACATGTGAAGTCCTTCTTTTCTGCATTGCATAGGGAAAACCCTTCCCCGTGAGTTTGCGGTGGGTTGTGGTGTCCCTTGGGGTAGATATGTGAAGTCCCCCTTGTTAGAGTCCGGAATTGGAGTACGGATCTAGGCATGCTGTGTGAAGCCCATCTGGACATGTTGGTCTGGATTGGTGATGCTTGTTTGCATATCGGAGAAGACTGCGTGATTATGGCTTATTTGCCTTATGCCTACCTGTTGCTTGGTACAACAGGAAGTACTGGATGAAGTCCAGGAAATGAAGAGGGTTGGATGCAACTCTTGTGGCCGTGCGTTACAACTTTGTGTGCGGTTAAGCCATTGGGCTGCAACTCGATGAAAAGGCAGATTGCCGAACAGGAAAGGTGAAACCGACCCGCGCCTATAAATTGCCATGGATACTTCCGTATTCGAGGTGGCACGGCGACTTGAGCAACGGGGGGTGGCTGATCCGTACCTGCGTTATGTACGTCCGACTTGGAAGCCTGGTTATATGTAGTTGGAGCGCATAATGAGAGTCTTAGGCCCGCGCACCAAAAAGACTAGAATGCTCAATACCGTGTCTACACGGTGGTGTTGACCCTAGTTTTCCGGTGCACCAAGAATGTGCCCTGAGTGCACGGACTGTCGGGCCGTGTGGCCGACGGTTGTGATGGCTTGAATGTGCCTGTGCGCACATAGTTGCTATTATTGATACCATGCTGTGCAGGGAAAGAATGCTACTGCCCCGAGAAAGGGGTAGGATTGTTATAATTGGGTCAGCTGAATGCTGACCGTTGCCGTGTTTGCCACCGTTTTGGGTGGATTGTCCCTATGCAGGTGCTGGAGAGCCAAGTGGTAAATGAAGGGCTGGAGCCCTACTGCGGTTGCTGCTGCTGCGGCTAGCCCTTGAAGGCTGCGAAAGGGTTTTGTTTGTTTTGTTTTTCCTCATGTATGGCCGGCCTGCGCGCCGATGTTTGTAATCCATGTTGTATGGAAAGAGGAACTGTAAGGCCTTAAGGCCAAACCTTCACCTTTGTTGTACATTCCGTGGTTGTATATATAACTGTGGTTTATATATTGGACATTCCTGGTTAGAGTTCAATTTACAACTTAAAGCTTCCGCTAGCATGCTCTGAGTTAGGATGCGTGTATGGTTTGGTATTATCCTGTGACCTCACCATCTGTTTGTGGCATATAGTGTGGGGCCCCGGCCGGACCTTCTACTATACGTCATGTAACTGATGGGGTCGTTACATTTTGGTATCAGCTTCGTTTGGTCTTCCTCTTTCGAATTCGTGGTCGAATTCTTTTGTGGGGTGGCGAGCACGTGTTTGTGCGCCCTACTGTAACGCTAATGAACTCTGGAATGTCCACTAAGGAATGTACAAAATCTTGTTTGAGGAATCTGCGCGTTCCTTTTCTGTTGTTTTGCTTGCATGCGATTGCTAATGTGTGTCTTGTCCACCTATAGGTGACGCGTAGTGGTGCTGGGCAGTCTGAGCCCCAGTGCTCTGATGAGAGTGCGGCACCAGCTGAGGTGCCAACACCTCCTCCATCTGCGGAAACTGTTCGCTTAGTTTCTGAGGCTCTTTTTGCCATGATTCAGCCGACCGGGCAAGCGCAGCCGGCAGTAGAACCAGTTCGTGTTGTTGTAAGACCCGAGCCGGTTGAGGCTGTAGATCCACGAGCAGCTGACCGACAGTTGAAGCAATTCATGAGCTTCAGTCCGCCTACGTTTACGGGACTGGGATCCCCAATGCAGGCAGAGGAATGGTTATCGCGGGTCAAGCGGATAATGACTGCGATCAGGGCGGAGGAAACTCTAAAGGTCACCTTGGCCACCTTCATGCTCGAAGGAGAGGCGCGGTTGTGGTGGGACGAGGTTGAGGTACACCATTTGGCGGGCAGGCAATTAACGCAAGTATCGATTGAGGAGTTCTCTCGAATATTTCTGGCGAAGCATGTCCCAGCGGCGTAACGCATTGCCATGGAAAATGAGTTCCAACGGTTAAAGCAAGGAGAAGATAGCATGGATACCTACCTACATTAGTTTACCAGGTTGGGGCGGTATGCGGGAACAATCTTCACGGATGACCAAAGGAAAACGAATAGGTTCTATGAAGGATTGCGGGATGAGTTGAGGTTCCTGCTTTCGAGTTCAGTGAACCAAGGGTTTCAGGCATTAGTTGATACTGCATGTGCGTTGGAGAAGGACATGCGGCGGGTGCAAGGGAACAAGGGCTTGGTTGTCTCAAAGCCCGAGGTTCAAGAACCTCGCCCTAGCAAATCGTTCTACCAGAAGAAAGGGGGCAAGAGGTCCAAGTCGTCTGGGCAAGTGACTACGACCGTTGTGTCAGGGGCGACATCAAGGCTGGATTCTCGTACATGCTATAACTGTGGCCGGGTGGGGCATATAGCCCGTGACTGTCGGTTTGTTCATCCCAAAGGGGAAAAGAAGACGGGTGCGTCTTATGCTGAGAAGGGCAAAGCGATGGTTGAGTCCTCTGCGTCCCAGGCACAGCCCCGAATCTATCACCTTGGCCAGCAGGAGGCGATTAAGCAAAGTGACGTCGTCACATGTACGAGTTAATATAGCTTACGTGCTTAAGTTCTAAGGTATAGCTTGTGCATGATGTGTGTGTGCTGCAGGCTTTGTCCTGATTCGGAATAATTTGGCGAGAGCCCTGTTTGATACGGGTGCTTCACATTCTTTTCTGTCTGAGGACTTCGTATCTCGAATTGGGGTACCGAGTCATGTGACGGTTGATAGTGCAAGGGTGCTATTGCCGAATGGCTGTGTGATGCTTGCGGATAGGGCTTGCGATGTGGATGTTCAAATAGGAAGTCGGGATTTCGGTTTGAGTGCAGCTGTGCTACCGTTATCGGAGTTTGATGTGATCTTTGGCATGGACTGGCTCTCGGAGCAGCGTGCCTTTATTGATTGCAACTCCAAGGAGATCACACTGGGCCAGAATAGCGAACTTGTGACGAAGTTTGCTGGTATGCGAGGAGTTGGCGGGATTTTGTTGTCTGCTCTCCAAGTCGTCAATGCTGTTCGGAAGGGCGAGGAGTTATTCTTCACGCTAATTCAGGCTGTTGAGCCAAAGGCCAGTGTCGGTGAAGTTCTGGTGGTGTCAGAGTTTGCCGATGTGTTTCCTAAAGATCTTCCTGGGTTACCACCCCAGCGGGAGATTGACTTCTCTATTGAGTTGGTGCCAGGTGCTAAACCTTTGGCCCGCTCACCATATCGCATCGCACCAAAAGAGATGGCTGAATTGAAGGTCCAATTGCAAGAGTTGTTGGAGCAGGGATACATACGCCCAAGTATGTCACCTTGGAGCGCGCCTGTTCTATTTGTGAAAAAGAAAGACGGTAGTTTGCGGTTATGTATTGACTACCGTGAATTGAATATGCTGACGGAGAAAAACAAATATCTGATTCCACGGATTGATGACCTCTTTGATCAGCTGGCAGGATCAACGGTCTATTCCAAGTTGGATTTGAAATCGGGATATTATCAGTTGAGGATTCGGGAAGGTGACATTCCCAAGACGGCATTTGGAACACGCTACGGTCATTATGAGTTCACGGTAATGCCGTTTGGCCTATGTAATGCGCCTTCGGTATTTATGGACCTAATGCATCGAACGTTCCGAGAGTACTTGGATTTGTTCGTGATTGTGTTTATCGATGACATCTTAGTATACTCTCAGTCGGAAGAGGATCATGCAAACCATTTACGGTTGGTCTTGCATACCCTGCGGAGGAATAAGCTTTATGCTAAGTTCTCAAAGTGTGAGTTCTGGCTCTCTTCAGAAGCCTTTTTAGGCCATGTGGTAAGTGGAGAAGGTATCGCGGTGGATCCGTTGATGATAAGTGCCATTCGAGATTGGCCAGTGATGTCTTCGGTGGCCGAAGTCAGGAGCTTCCTTGGGCTTGCGGGCTACTATAGACGGTTTGTGGAAAACTTCTCACGGATTGCTTTACCTCTGACCACGCTGACGAGAAAAGATCAAAAGTTCATTTGGACGCCGGAGTGCACGCGAGCTTTTGAAGACCTGAAAAGTCGTTTGACCACGGCGCCTGTGTTGACATCGCCATGTAGTACAGATGGTTATGAGATCTATAGTGATGCTTCCGGGAGCAGCTTAGGCTGCGTTCTTCTGCAGTTTGGGAAAGTGATTGCTTATGGCTCGCGCCAGTTGAAAGTGCATGAGCGGAATTACCCCGTCCATGATTTGGAGTTGGCGGCGGTAATCTTTGCGCTCAAGTTGTGGCGGCACTATCTTTATGGCGTTAAAGTGGACATCTATACAGATCACAAAAGCCTAAAGTACTTGTTGGATCAGAAGGATCTGAATATGCGACAACGAAGATGGATGGAGTTCCTTGGGGACTACACCTTCGAGATTCACTATACTCCCGGGAAGGGAAATGTGGTAGCTGATGCTTTGAGTCGGAAGACTCCGGTACGGGCAAGCTGGTTGCAGAGGCATGATCAGCGTTTAATCCAGGAATTGGAAGCATTGGAGATAGCTTGTGTTGACAAGGGTTCGTCGACCGATGCATGCTTGAACTGGACGGAGGTTCAATATGACCTTACGGACAGAGTTCGGCGAGCAACGGAGCTTGATGAAAGTCTCCAGCGCTATGCTAAAGATGGGCCGGATGACCAATTCTCTTGGGATAACGGTTTGTTACGAAGAAATGGTCGAGTGTGCGTTCCGAATGTGGGTAAATTGAGGGAAGAGTTGATGTACGAAGCTCACTTTGCAAAGTACTCAGTTCACCCAGGAAGCACAAAGATGTACAGAGATCTGAAACAGCTGTTCTGGTGGCCCGGACTAAAGAAAGATGTAGCATGTTATGTGGCGGAATGCCATACTTGTGCATTGGTGAAAGCGGAATGCCAGAAGCCTGGCAGTTTTCTGAAGTCGTTACCCATTCCGGAGTGGAAGTTCGATGACATTTCGATGGATTTCGTGCACGGGTTGCCGAGATCTCAACGCGGTCATGATTCAATCTGGGTGATTGTGGACCGGTTGACAAAAGTGGCGCACTTCCTTCCAAACAGAAGAGACGATTCAGTGGAAACCTTGGTCAAGCTCTATGTGGAGCAGATTGTTCGACTGCACGGTGTTCCTCGGAGCATCGTTAGTGACCGTGATGGGCGATTCACATCGAATGATTGGAGGCTAGTTCATCAAATGTTGGGTACAAAATTAGCGTTTAGTACGGCCTTTCATCCCCAAACGGATGGCCAGACTGAACAAACCAACAGGACGATGGAGGACATGCTCCGCATGTGCGCCCTAGACTTTGGTAAGAAATGGGAAGATTATATTTTTCTTGTAGAATTTGCCTATAATAATAGCTACCAAGCGAGCATCGGTATGGCACCATTTGAGGCTTTGTATGGTCGTAAATGTCGTACACCGTTAGCTTGGGCAGAAGCAGGCGAATCTAAGCTGAGTGGGAAAAAGGAAGTTGAAGAAGCTACCTCGCTTATACGCTCTATTCGGGAGAGGCTCTTGATAGCCCAAGATCGTCAAGCAAAGTACTACAATGCCAAACACCGGAACGTGGAGTTCGCGGTGGGTGATTGGGTATATTTGAAGATCAAAACCTTCAAAGGCGTGTCCAGGATTCGGCGTTTGAAAAAGCTAAGTCCTAGGTATCTTGGTCCATTTGAGGTGGTGGAGCGAGTTGGGAAAGCTGCTTATCGACTAGCACTTTCAGCAGACTTGGGTGGATTACATGATGTATTTCGCATCTCAGTCCTTCGGAAGGCTGTTAAGGATCCAGCTCAAGTAGTAGAGAATGATCGGGTACCGGTTGAGTATGGGCTAACGACGCGGGTTCGACCCATTCGGATCGAGGATCGAGCCGAGAAATAGTTGTGGAACAAAGTGATCGGGATGGTCAAGGTCCGATGGGACAATTGTGGCCGTGAAGAGCTAACATGAGAGCGAGAGCAGACCATGCGAGCTGAATTTCCCGAGCTGTTTGTATAAACTGTCGACCGTGTACCTTTTGTTATAACAGAGTTATCAAGTTATAGCATTGTATTCTCTTGTTTCCTTACCGTGTCAAATTTCGGGACGAAATTTTGTTAAGGGGGAGAGGATTGTAACACCCCAAAAATCTCAAATCTGGGTTTTGAGATGCAGGTTGTTTGACACGGCCTGGGACACGGGCGTGTCCCAGGGCATGTCGGGGGTACACGGCCTGGGACACGGGCGTGTCCCAGGGCGTGTCACGCAAGAAAATGCCGGATTGAGTC
Source organism: Platanthera zijinensis (assembly GCA_039513925.1). Taxonomy (NCBI): domain Eukaryota; kingdom Viridiplantae; phylum Streptophyta; class Magnoliopsida; order Asparagales; family Orchidaceae; genus Platanthera; species Platanthera zijinensis. Next base: position 77,741,514 of record CM077091.1, read on the forward strand.
AAAAGATTACACGGCCCGGAACCAAGCCTTGAACACGGCTGTGTCGGATTTGACACGGGCGTGTCCGATGCCGTGTGCCTACCCGTGTACTGCTTGTTGGTTTTGGAGCTCGGTACGGCAGGAGGGACACAGGCGTGTCTCATGACTGACACGGACATATCAGGTTCGACACGGGCGTGTAGATGCCCATGTTCTGGTAAAGTTCAGTCGGTACGAGTACCGCGTGTGCCGCTTAAGGGTACACGGCCTGTGATAAGGGCGTGTCACAGGCCGTGTCAGCCAAAAAAGTGGGATTTTGGGAAAATCATGGCCGTTCATTTTCTCTCTTTGGATCCAAAGGCTCAGGTGATTCCTTGCTGGCTTAAGTCACCAGAGGCTGATGAAGAGTTCATTCTTCATTTGGTTAAGTGAAGAGAGAAAGAGAGAGGAGGAAGAAGAAGGAGGAGGAGATCAAGCCACAGGCGGAGCTCCCGTGGTCCGATTCGAGATCCGAGGCCAGCGCTGTGAAGGCAATGCTGCTGCAGTTCTTTCTCACCGGCTAGTTTTCGATGGCTCCCAAGAGATCGTCAAGGGTAACGATCTCCCTTCTTGGACATGTGAAGTCCTTCTTTTCTGCATTGCATAGGGAAAACCCTTCCCCGCGAGTGTGCGGTGGGTTGTGGTGTCCCTTGGGGTAGATATGTGAAGTCCCCCTTATTAGAGTCCGGAATTGGAGTACGGATCTAGGCATGCTGTGTGAATCCCATCTGGACATGCTGGTCTGGATTGGTGATGCTTGTTTGCATATCGGAGAAGACTCCGTGATTATGGCTTGTTTGCCTTGTGCCTACCTATTGCTTGGTGCAGCAGGAAGTACTGGATGAAGTCCAGGAAATGAAGAGGGTTGGATGCAACTCTTGTGGCCGTGCGTTGCCACTTTGTGTGCGGTTGAGCCGTTGGGCTGCAACTCTATGAAAAGGCAGATTGCCGAACAGGAAAGGTGAAACCGACCCGCGCCTATAAATTGCCATGGATACTTCCGTATTCGAGGTGGCACGGCGACTTGAGCAATGGGGGGTGGCTGATCCGTACCTGCGTTATGTCCGTCTGACTTGGAAGCCTGGTTATAGGTAGTTGGAGCGCATAATGAGAGTCTTAGGCCCGCGCGCCAAAAAGACTAGAATGCTCAATACCGTGTGTACACGGTGGTGTTGACCCTGGTTTTCCGGTGCACCAAGAATGTGCCCTGAGGGCACGGACTGTCGGGCCGTGTGGCCGACGGTTGTGATGGCTTGAATGTGCCTGCGCGCACATAGTTGCTATTGTTGATACCATGCTGTGCAGGGAAAGAATGCTACTGCCCCGAGAAAGGGGTAGGATTGTTATAATTGGGTCAGCTGAATGCTGACCATTGCCGTGTTTGCCACCGTTTTGGGTGGATTGTCCCTATGCAGGTGCTGGAGAGCCAAGTGGTAAATAAAGGGCTGAAGCCCTACTGCGGTTGCTGCTGCTGCGGCTAGCCCTTGAAGGCTGCGAAAGGGTTTTGTTTGTTTTGTTTTTCCTCATGTATGGTCGGCCTGCGCGCCGATGTTTGTAATCCATGTTGTATGGAAAGAGGAACTGTAAGGCCTTAAGGCCAAACCTTCACCTTTGTTGTACATTCCGTGGTTGTATATATAACTGTGGTTTATATATTGGACATTCCTGGTTAGAGTTCAATTTACAACTTAAAGCTTCCGCTAGCATGCTCTGAGTTAGGATGCGTGTATGGTTTGGTATTTTCCTGTGACCTCACCATCTGTTTGTGGCATATAGTGTGGGGCCCCGGCCGGACCTTCTACTATACGTCATATAACGGATGGGGTCGTTACATCACGCCCGTGACCTAGGGCGTGACCCACTTCGACGATCGTCGATCTCAGGAAGACGATCGTCGAGTGCAGAATTTGCAACCCGGGCCTGTCATGCCCGTGACCTACGTGTCACGCCCGTGACCTAGGGCGTGACCCCCTTCGACGATCGTCGATCTCAGGAAGATGATCGGCGAACTAAGAATTTTCCACCAAGCTCTGTCACGCCCGTGACCTACGTGTCACGCCCGTGACAAAGGCCGAAACATCAGCCAGGCTGGAAATTTTCTATAACTCAAGCCATAATTAATTCTGATTATGGGAAGTTACACCAGGAGTAATTATGGGCCGTTTTCTTCTCTAATTACTTAATAAAAATGATGAAGGGTTGACCCAATAGGAAATAGCCACCTGGATCAGTCATTTCATCTTCCACCTTTTCCTCTCCCTCCACCATAACCGAAATATTATTAAGAGAGAGATTTCATGGCCATGAATGCTTCACCCTTTCCCCTCCCCACATGGAGATCTATAAAATCTCCCTTAGAGCAAGATGAGAAGGTTACACTCTTGACCAAACGGATTCAGATTATTGTTGTTGTTGTAGGAAAAGTTCGGGAACGCCACCACCGCGCCATGACAATCCGACGTTCATCTCGCCTCCAAACCGCGAACAAGGTCCTCTTCTACTTCTTCTTTTGTGGGTAGATCTTAGGATCTTAGAAAGGAGTTCGTGCTCAATGAAGACGAACCTATCTCGAGTTTCATGGAAAACCATGAAAAAAACATTTTTCGGGTATGCCGGAAACCGCCACCTCCGGCGGCCAAACCACCGCCGACCGATAGCAATCGCCTCGACGGAGGTGGTGGTGGTGGCTGGCCAGGGAAGTGAACGGACATTCGGTGACGGATCATGGAAGAGCTACAGGAAATATATATTTCATAGTTCAGTTCTCTGTTCTGTAGAAGATGAACAGTAAAAGCCTTTTTATTATTTAAAAAATTATGTAAATAATTTATATAGAAAATGTACATTAAATGGGCATATTTAGATGCTGCAAAACGAGGCACTTAGAGGCCGATTTAGGAAAAATGGCCAGTCACGAAAGTTGTTGCCCTTCGAGTATAGATTAGTGTAAAATTTATTTCAACACGTTTGGGTAAGCGGTTTGACCGCATCACCGGTTTTAGTAGAGGCTGTACCTAGAGTTTGGCAGGAACTAAAATGAATGCCCACACTTCGTCCCTTCTCCAAATGACCTGAAATTTGGGCAGGAGGTTATCCTTAGCCATACCTAGATGCTGTCAAAAAATGGGAATTTTTGGAGATACTTTTCCTAAAGTTTTTGTTTTAATTTAATAAACTTAGAGTAATTGATTTATGTGGTCAAATGACTTCCAAACCCTCCCAAATTTTGGTGAGTGGTCCCTGGCTATAAAACCTAGTTTTGTACAAAATTCCAACTCATTTGAATGAGTTTTGGGTAGGAAATCACCTATTCTTAACTAGGCAATAATGATGCATTTTTGAGTAAAAAGTGCACTAGAGGTTGGAACGGTCAAATCACCTCGACAGAGGGTGATATTTTGACCACTGACTTAGAGGGGTTATTATAACCCACTTGGAGAAAATGATGTGGTTTAGGGTTGGTTTACCCTATAATCCAAACTCAAACCCTAAATGGAGGGTTTTGAGGGTTGTGAAGGACATGGGGGCAATTGCTCTCGTATTGCCTTGAAATTCTGTAGAGTTGACACTAGCATGATAAGAATCATCTGGATGGAATCTTGGAGGATTTAGAGACAGGTAGATACCTCAAAAACCTAACCTTAGCTTTAGGATAAAAAACTAATTAAGTACACGCTGTCACTAAACATTATCAAAAAGCTGCGAAACTCGGGTAGAGTAAGTTTTAGGGGTAGGCGATGATAGGGCTTAGTCTTAATGACTAATAGTTTTAGAACCGCATCATTTTAGGGGATTGCGGAGCCCAGCCCAGGGGAGCAGTCCCATAGACCGGTGCACTTGGAGATGGGGAAGTCTAGCTCCGGAGTTCATACAGCTGGGACCGTGAGTCTCGACCTTGAGTAGATGTTTGTTTATGCTTCTGCATGAGTGACTTGTAGTGAGGACATGTTGTACCGGGCTTAAGCCCAAACATTAGTACTATGATATATTATTATGTGGACTCTCCCTTCGTGGAGATTTTATTTTTATATATGTGATATGCATGTGGAGTTACTTGTTTTCATTTACTGTGCTACCTTTCTGTGATCGAATTGGCCGGCAGAATCGACGCTTTGTGGTGATTACCCTTCAGGGCGTGAAGGTGTCACCGCAAAGTGGCAGTTCTTGGCCTAAGACCCTGTTGTTTAGAAAAAGGGGGGGGGGGGTCTTACAAGTGGTATCAAAGGAAACATCGATCTGAAAAAGGTAGCAATCCACTAACCCTGGGTCACCCCCGCTCGAGTTTAGTTTGGGGACAAACAAAGCAGTGGAAGCAGTGGTGTGCCCATATGGGGATCACATATAAATTGTCCACTTTTATTAAAGATTGAACGTCTTCTCAGCATAGGTTTTGTTACGCAGCCTCTAGCACAGCCTACGCCACAAGGTGGAGCTCAACAGGATCAGGATGTTGCACCACCTCCACCGGTCCCCACTCCTTTCCTTCAGTCAGACATGGGACAGACTCTGATAGCCATTCTAGAGGATTTTAGGGCCCAGCAGGTTTCGGTCGCGCAGCCAAACCCGGGGGCCAACTGGTTGAGCATCTTCCGAGGACTTTCTCCCCCGTCTTACTTGGGGACAGAGTTGGCGGTTCGGACGGAAGAGTGGATGGATATTATGTACAAGATGCTGACCGGGATACGGTGCCCCTGGGAGAAGAGGGTGGCTCTGATTGTCTCTTTCCTGGAGTCCCATGCCAAGAGGTGATGGAAGACGCTGCTGGACACGACGTTTGCTGATAGGGAGGTTGCAGAAGTTACCTGGGAAGAGTTCAGGGCCACGCTGCTAGAGCATTTTGTTCCGCAGTCGGCCAGGGATGAGTTGGAGGAGCGGTTCTTACAGCTGAAGCAGGGCACCCGAACGGTGGTGGAGTACCATCGAGAGTTCTACCATTTGGCTCGATATGCAGATTCTTACCAGCTTGATGAAGCAGGGTACATCAAGAGGTTCTATAAGGGCCTGCGGGAGGGCTTGAGGGAGGCTTTGTTGTTTGTATCTCACAGTCATATCTCCCAGATTTTGGAGATGGAAAAGAGGATCGAGGCTGATTGGCACACCACACGGGGTCGGAAGCGGCAAGCGGAGGATCAGGTCCGGAGAGCCAGAAATGACTAGCGGCGAGGTGTTATACCAGAGGAGAGAAAGACAGAGGACTAGCCTCGTCAGGAAGTGAGGAAGGAGCCGAGGGAGCAGGTGATATTGGCCCCTCAACCTCTTCGGAAGCAGGAGATGCCGAGACCCGGGGGAATGGCGTATCCCCCACCAGAGTGCTTCCATTGTCATCAGATTGGGCACCTCCGGAGGAACTGCCCCATGAGGGGGGAACCACCTCTAGCACCACAAGTTGGCCCACTAGCTCAGCATTACGGAGGCCGAGGACGCGGCCGAGGTCGTGGATACAAGGGGGGAGATTGGAGACAGGAAAGGGAGCAGGTGTATGCTTTGGACCTGGCGCAGCCTCGGAATCTAGAGCAGTTCATAGCAGGTACGCTGCAATGCTTTTCTATTTTCATAGAATTTCCCTCTTAGTTTTCAAATCTTAGAAACACACCAGATAAATTAACAAGTAAAGAAAACTCGTTATAGAACCCTAAGACATCCAATCACCCCAGGTATTGTCTTCATCAGCGGCAAGCCTGCCCGCACGCTTTTCTATACTAGAGCTACTCACTCCTTTGTGACGGAGACGTTCGTAGAAGGACTGGAAGGCGTGGAGCGATTCACGGGCTCGAAGATGAGGGTGGGACTACCTGATGGATCTGAACTCCTTACCTCGGACCACTGCAATATGGAGGCAAAAATTGGTGGAAAGGCGTTCGAGGCTCCAACGACGATTTTGAAGCTGACGAACTACGATCTGATCCTGGGCATGGTATGGATGCACTGGAACCATGCCTAGATTGATTGCCAAGCGAAGAGGATCACCGTGAGACACGGGGACTCTTTCATTGTCATCAAAGGTATAAGACCTGCCTCTCGTATACTCTTATCTTCGGTATAGGCTATTAAGGCCCATCTGCAGGTAGAGGAGGTCTATCAGATTCTATTTGAGATGGCTGAAGTCAAGGAGTCTGTGACAGACATCCCGGTGGTGCGAGATTTCGCTGACATCTTTCTAGAGAAACTTCCAGGACTACCTCCGCACCGAGAGCAAGACTTCCAGATAAAGCTTGTGCCAGGGGCCAAGCCGGCATCTAGGGCCCCTTACCGGATGGCCCCGAAAGAGTTGACAGAGTTCCGAAGTAAGTTGTAGGAACTAGTAGAGGCAAGGTTTGTCCTGCCAAGCTCTTCACCGTGGGGAGCCCCGATGCTATTCGTCAAGAAGAAGGATGGAAGTCTCCGCTTATGTATTGATTATCGAGCGCTGAACAGACTGACGGTTTGGAATACATACCTGCTACCACGGATTGATGAGTTGTTTGATCAACTGGAGGGAGCGCACTTCTTCTCGAAACTTGACTTGAGGTCAGGTTATTACAAACTACGAATTCGGGAGGAGGACATTCTGAAGACCGCCTTCAGTAGTAGATACGGACTGTACGAGTTTACAGTGATGCCCTTCGGGCTCACAAATGCACCTTCAGCATTTACGAGCCTCATGAACCGGGTATTCGAGGAGTATTTGGATGTTTTCGTCATAGTATTTATTGACGACATCCTCGTCTACTCAAGGTCGAAGGAAGATCATGCACGACACTTGACATTGACCTTAGAGAGGCTACGGGAGCACCAGTTGTTTGTAAAGTTCAGCAAATGCCAGTTTTGGCTAAAGGAGGTGGCCTTCTTAGGTCATATTATCAGCGGAGCGGGGTTGGCAGTAGATCTGGCAAAGATTCAGGCAGTGCGGGACTGACAAAAGTTGAAGACAGCCATAGATGTACGGAGCTTTCTGGGACTTGCCGGATATTATCGGATGTTCGTCAAAGGATTTTCCCGGATTGTACTCCCTCTTAAATCCCTGACGAAGAAGGAAACCCCTTTCGTTTGGACGCCACAATGCGAGGCGGCCTTTGTGGAGTTGAAAGGTCGGCTTACCTCATCTCCCATTCTCGCTCTTCCATCGGGAAGGGAGGGATTCAAGGTGTACACGGAAGCCTCCTACCAAGGGATGGGTGCCGTTCTGATGCAGAACGGGCACGTGATAGCCTACGCCTCCAGACAGCTGAAGATACATTAGAAGAACTATCCGGTGCATGATCTAGAGATGGGTGCAGTGATCTTTGCTCTGAAGATTTGGCGACACTACCTCTACGGGGTTCACTGTGACATCTTTTCAGATCACAAAAATCTGAAATACGTGGACACACAGAAGGAACCCAACATCAGACAGAGACGTTTGGTGGAGTTCCTATCAGATTACCTGTACACCATGCACTATCATCCCGGGAAGGCGAACGTGGTGGAAGATGCTTTGAGCCGGAGAGGAGATGCCTTAGGGAAGGGACCACAACTGATGTCCATGGAGCTGGTCCGGTCTTTCAGAGATATGCAGATATCCCTAGTGTCCGAGAATGATCCAGAGCTGTATAGGGAGTATCTAGCATCGATGGTGGCAATAGATGATATTCGAGACCGCATCCGGGATGGACAGAGGACAGATGCTTGGGCAGAGCCGATATTCCAAGACTTGGAGGAGGGTTTGATGGGAGATTATTCACTGAGAGATGGATTGCTATGTTTTAGAGGCAGGGTCTATATATCCGCAGGAGGCCGGATTCAGGAGGACATCATGGCGGAGGCACATTGTAGCAGATATTCTATACACCTGGGGATCACCAAGATGACGACAGATTTGAAGAAGATGATGTTTTGGCCAGGGATGAAGAATGATATTACATACTTCGTGACTCATTGCGAGGCATGCCAGTTGGTGAAGGTGGAGTGCAGGAACCCTGCTGGATTGCTACAACCACTCCCGGTGCCGGAGTGGAAATTTGAGGACATCGTGATGGATTTTATTCATGGACTCCCCCGATCATGGACGGAAAACGACTCGATTTGGGTCATCGTCAATCGGTTGACAAAGGTGGCCAGATTCAATCCGATCAGGAAGGATGACTATATGGGAGTACTAGTGCGGAGATTTGTGGAGTAGTTCGTTCGATATCACGGGGTGCCCAAGACGATCGTGTCGGATCGGGATGGCCGGTTCACTTCCAGGGAGTGGAGATCCGTGCAGGCTTACTTAGGCACACGATTGACCTTCAGCATCGCATTCCTCCCTAGAAGGATGGGCAGACGGAACGCACCAATCGGACGCTGGAAGATCTTTTGAGGCTATGCATTTTTGACCACGGGGAACCATGGGAGAAGCTCCTACCCCTGGTCGAGTTCTCCTATAATAACAGCTACCAGTCCAGCATCAGGATGGCGCCTTACGAAGCCTTGTATGGAAGGAGATGCAGGACCCCGCTTTCTTGGATTCAGGACGAGGATCCGAAGGCGTTGGGATCGGATTTTGTCGAAGACACCGAGGCTCAGGTGAGACCTATCAGAGATAGGATGTTAGAGGAGCAGAGCAGACAAGCTAAGTATTATGACGCCCGACATCGTCAGGTGGAGTTTCTGGTGGGGGATCGAGTGTTTTTGAAGATCCGACCCATGCATGGAGTTACACGGGTGCGTGGTCGGAGAAAGAAGCTCAGCCCTATGTATATGGGCCCTTACAGGATCCTGGAGCGGATCGGGGCCCTAGCTTACAGGTTGGAGTTGCCACCAGAGCTGGAAGCTCTACACGACGTCTTCCACTTTTCTTCGCTGAGGAGGGCTCTACTACGCCCGGAGCAGCAGATTTTTACCACCGAAGGGCCGGTAGCTTTAGAACGGTCTGTTCACTTGGAGCCGGTTAGGATCGATGACAAAGGAGTACGGATCTTGCACCGCAAGAAGATCCCCTTAGTCAAGGTTCTGTGGAGGAATCATGGTCAGGAGGAGAACACTGGGGAACCGCAGGACCTGATGAGGCAAAAATACCCGGAGTTGTTAAGTCAGGTATACCTCACCACCACTTGGTATACTATAAATAACCTTCATTTATTGAACCGGTAGGACTAGATAACGGAAATTGAGAACTTAGGCTTGCGCATGAAAGTAGGGGCTAATCTTTTGTTTATTGGGAAGATTGCCTTCGTTTATCAAACAAGTAATCTCGCTTCGACTCAATAGGAAAACCATATGGTATGTTACGAGTTTATTTTATTTAAGTAGGAATCCCCATAGGCTCAACCTCAATTTCGGGGACTAAATTTTTGTTTTGTTTATTGGGATTTGTAACATCCTGATAGTTTTACTTTCAAGACAACCTAAACACCTAGAGGGGGGGGGGGGTGAATAGGTTCTAATTGCTTGTTTGTACTTTTAGGCAGAATTCAATTACAGAATTAAAACATCCAGCACAGCAATCAAAGAAATTTAATCATCACAGATTGCACAATGTTTTATAGTGGTTTCCCAAGGTTTGGGTACATCCACTTCCCCCCTTCACCTATCTAGCAGTATGCTAGATTCGGCCAAACTTCCACTATTCTCAGATTTGCAGATCCTACAGCTCAAAACCTGGATAGGTTCCTACAACTCAGAACCCAGAATGGTTCCTACACCTCAGGCACAACAGCCCTACCTCAGCCTTGACACAAGGCCTACAACTCAGAGAAGAACCTTCACCTACACTCAGGCAAACAGCCCTACCACTCAGAGATCAACTCTCCTACACTCAGCCTTTATATTACAGGCTTACAACTCAGATCTGTGTAAAACAGATCCTACAGAAATTTAGAAAAGAAGTTTTAATGTCTTGCCTTTGTTGAGAGAGAAGAGGACAAGACAATTCTTGATCAGCTGATGAAATCAACTGAATCTGAGCTTTCTTCAAAGCTTCTTGAATCTGAACTTAGCTGAGTTGATTTCCAAACAGCTTCTTGAGAAACCACTGACGACTTCCTTCTTCTTCTTCAAATGGGTGGATCCCTCTCTATCCAACACCTTTGATGATACTTCTGAATTCTTGTTAGAACTCTTCTTAGATCATCTTCTTAGATCTTCTGATGAAGATCTTCTTTAGTGCCCAACACTTTCTTGAATTGATACTTCAATTGGAATGTAATCCTTCTTCACTTTTTATACACCCTTTTTTCTTTTTTCTCTTTTTTTTACTTCCTTCTGAATCTGTCTATTTATAGGCCTTCTTCATGATAACCGGCTGATCCGGTTTCTAACTGTTTTCTGACAAGTCTGACAGCATTAGTTAACCGGTGGCAACCCACAGCTGTCAAGTCTTCAAACAAATCCTGGGCCTTAGTCTTGGACAGCAAAGTGTCGAGACAGTCTGTCAGAAAGTGTCGAGACCAACTGTCTATATGTGTCGACACAAGTGACTTTGGTGCCGACACAGTCTTTGAAGATGTCGACAAGTTTGCCATTAAGTTGACACAGCTTCTTCAGAAAATAACTTGGTCTTGACTCTGCAGTGTGTCGACACAAGTCCTGTGTGTCGACACAGTTGTTGTAGATTCAGAACTCAGTATGTGTCGACACTGCCTTCAGGTGTCGACACAGCAATTGTCGACTCTGCAAAAATGTGTCGACTTAGTCTTCTGGTGTCGACACAAGTATTGTCGACTTCTGCCAATGTGTGTCGACTCTGTCTCATTGTGTCGACACAGCCTCCCAGTGTCAACACAAATGTGGTCGACTATCTTTCTGTGAGTCGACGCTGCTTCTTAGTGTCGACATTAATGTGGTCGACTATCTCCTTTTGTGTCGAGGTCGACTATCTTTCTCTGTGTCGACTATCTTTCTCTGTGTCGACACAGATGTGGTCGACTATCTCCTTCTGTGTCGAGGTCGACTATCTTTCTCTGTGTCGACTATCTCCTTCTGTGTCGAGGTCGACTATCTTTCTCTGTGTCGACATAGCTTCCGTCAAGTGTCGACACAAATATTCTAAAGTGTCGACACATGGACTTAGAATATTTTTCTGCATTCTTTAATACTTCTTCACCTGCACATGTCAACTTAAAACAACATCAAATACACCTTGATGTATATCATTGAGCTAAGTTGGACTTCTTCAAATCAGGTACACATTTTCCAATGTACCCAACAATCTCCCCCTATTTGGAGAAGTCATAACCCTTAAAGCCAATGATATACACCATTTATAAAATAAGTATAATATGATGATATATGACATAACAGGAATACTTAATAAAAAAAATATGAACAATCTATCACAGAGTGAACATTATATGATTCCAAACAATATTTTGTTTATAACTTAGTAATGTTTGATTACAAATTTTTACATTGAATGATTTAATCAAAATATTACAAAATACTTTTGAAAGAACTTAAAATTAAGACTGATCAGGCTCTCTTATGACAATCCCTTTGCCAGATTGGATTTGAGCCTTCACAGGAGCTTCAGCAACTTCAGCTGGCTTCTTTCCTTTTTGATCAGCCTTCTTCTGTGCTTCTTCCTTGAGCCTTTGCCTTTCAAAGTAATGATATAGCTTTGGAAAGTACTTGCTCGGCTCCTGAGCATCTGGTGACAGCCTACCCAGCTTGGCTTTTCATCTGAACTGTACTATTGCCTCTTGCCTAGCTTCATGCTTTTGCCATTCCATTTCATTATACCACTTTCCTCTTTCATGAACTTGGTCTTTTACAGCCTTCCATGCAGTTAGTATAATATTTCTTGAAGTAGGGCTCCACTGCTCAAAATCTGGCTTAAGTTCAGCCTGCTCTCTAAATCTTTTCTTGGATAGTAGACCATCTTGCTGTTCTTTCAAGTTGGCATCAGGCTTATCAACTTTTTCAATAATAACCTTGGTAACCTCCTTTGGAGGACTATACATATCCTGAACTTGCTGATCAATCATTTCAAAATCTGGAGGAGGGTAAATGACTTGGGCAATCTCAGGTTGATTGCCTTCAAGTAGACCTATTTGAATGCCTGACTCAGCCACCATAGCATCATCACACAAAGGTGGATATCCCAATGTGGCTCGAATACTATTTGTCACCCATTTGGTGTGCTCTGAGCCAGCATGAACTAACAACCTCTCCCCCTTTATGACTTCTCTGGTAATATGATCTCTTAGATCTTCCTTCTGAAATCTGATCTGGCCATCCAGATAATTCACACCCTCTTTAAAAAATGGTTTTAACTTTTGAAGCTTGTCAGATATGTCCTTTTGAGAGGTAGTGATAGCAGTTTTAACTGATTCAATAGCATCTTGAAGTTTCTTATCAAATTCTTCCATTTCCTTTCCCCTTGCTGCAGTCAACCCTTCAGTAGTCTTTTTCAACTCATTAAGAATCACATTGTGAGAGTCTTCAAGATTGGCATTCAAGTTTATCTGATTTGTAAGAACATAGCCTTGCTTCAGTGCTATATCATCTGCTTTGGTAATAATTGATTGCTGTTGTTTTGCCAAGAATACTATAACATTACCTCCCTTATGGAAGCAATCTGTCATCTCCTTCTTATGCATATTGACTTCAAATCTAATTGACTTTATATCTTGAGCCAAGTCAAATTGAAGGGACTTATTGTTCTCATCAACATATTTTTCAACAGCCAATCTATGTTCATCCAACTTAACTTGCAAATCAACCATAAACTTGTTATAATTAAATTCAGAATGGGATTGTTGAGTTGTAGTCTGTAGAGCTTGCTTATAACTTTTGCTCCTTCTCTTGAAGACAACAAGTTTTCTCTTCTTAGCCATTTTGGCTTCTTCAGTCTCAGATTCAGATGAACTATCAATTTGAACTCTTTCTTGAGGAGGAGGAGGAATATCTGTCTCAGTGCCATGTTGTTCAGCCTCAACATGCACAGACTCCCCCTCAACCACTTGCTCCTCCTCAATTTATTTCTCCTTCTCAACCTCTTGCTCGATCTCAGCTTCTTGCTCTATCTCCATGTCTAGGGCCTTCTCAATATCTTGCCCCTCTTCTACTTTATCAGTAGCAATATCAACATTAGGAAATAACTCATCTAGAGTATATTCCTTCTGAGCTTGAATAGAAGATGTGCATTCAGATCTTCAATATTCAAATCTTTGGAGATATCAATTTGTTCTACCTCTTGCACTGGGTCAGACATCTTCTCCCCCTGTACTTGTTCACTATTGGTAATGTCCTGGGCAGGTGAGTACACTTACTCCCCCTGCACCTGTGCAGAAATAGAAATTTTAGAAATGTCTTTTGTAGGAAAATACACCAGCTCCCCCTGCAACTGTACCTGGTCAGGAGTAGATACATTCTGGGCAGGAGAATGAGCTTGCTCCCCCTGCATCTGTGCAGGTATAGTTTCTTGCTGGGCTGGAGTAGATTCAGGCTGATCTTCAACCTGCTTTCTCACTAGTTCTTCTTGAAGCTGCTCAGTATCTTGAGCATGAGAAGGGTATTTCACCGGGGTGTCCTGCCTGCTCTCATCAGGCACATCCTTAGACAGCACCCTATCCCACCTAGAAAACAATCTCATGTCCATCTTTCTCATGTGATTGATCTTTGTTCCTAGCAGTTGTTGCATTACCTCAGGAATCACTCCAGTCAGATATAAACTCATAATTCTAGCCAGATTTGGCTTCTTGATTCCTTCCTTGATCTTTTCAAAGATTACAGCTGACCAATCAGTTGGAATTGTAAACACAATTCTGGTCATTAGGCAGAACATATAGGCTGAAATCCTATCATGTCCCCCTGGTTTGCACAAAATCACCTTGCCAACTACTTCAGACAAAAATTTCCCTTGTTGATTCATCCCTTTCCTGTTGAAAGCAGCTCTAATCTTCAGGATGGGATCCAATCCGCACCATTGGAGAGCCTCCCTTGACTTAGAAGCAGGGACTTCTTCTTCATTCTCAATTATTGGTAATTGGAGAATCTTCCTTAAACTTCTTGGGGGTAATCTTCACTGTCGACCCATGAACAGTGGACTTTATCTTGAGAATATCTGAATCCACTGATGCAGAGTTAAAGAATTCATGCACCTCCTTCTTCCATATCTTAGAAGGTTCAGAAACTAAAAACTCTAATCCGGATTCGGAAATAAGAGTGATAACCCGTTGAACATCTGTTGGGGCTTCTACAAAGGCATTCCGTACCAACTCATAACCTTCGTTGACGTTGTCTTCAATCTTCGGCGCCATTGATCAATTGAGAAAGCTTGAGAGAAGAGAGAGAGAATGTCGACACAGGGTTTTAGTCTTGAAAACCTTGTAAGCGTGTCGACAGATTAAGTTCTTGACCTATTTATACCTTCTATTGAAAGAAGATCAAAAGTCGGCAAAAACAGACTATAAGTGTCGACACAGATGGAATGTGTCGACACAAGCTTTTATTGTCTCGACATCAAGTCTGTCTACTATGTGTCGGCACCAATTTGTGGATATGTCGACACCTAGAATATATAGTAGAGCATCAGAAATTCTGTGTTGACTCTTAGTATAAGTGTCGACACAAAATCTGTTAGTGTCGACACCACTATTCTGATGAAGTCGACACTTCATTCCTGGATAAGTCAACAATTTGATTCTTAAGTGTCGACACATATTCTCTGTGTCGACACAATATCTCTGACTTGTCGACATTACTTCACTGAGTCGACACATTATCACTGAATGTGTCGACACCATTTTACTTGGCCAATTTCTGTTGTTCAAAACAACTTGAAAGTACTTCAAAGTACTTGATACTATTTCAATACCATTCATGATGATTTTGTTAATACACTAATCAATGGTTAACATGCCTAATTCAATTTTAAATTTATTGAATTTGGTTTCATCTAGTGGCTTAGTAAATACATCTGCAATTTGATAATCTGTTTTTACAAATTCCAATGAGATGTCTTCTTTTTCTACATGTTCTCTAAGAAAATGGTATTTAATTTCTATATGCTTAGTTCTACTATGAGAAACTGGATTATTAGCAATAGAAATTGCACTCTTAGAATCACACAAAAGAGGTGTTCTACTTACTTGAATACCATAATCTTTAAACTGATGCTGCATCCATAATAGCTGTGCACAGCAGCTTCCAGCAGCAACATACTCTGACTCAGCTGTGGATATGGCCACACTGGTCTGCTTCTTACTACTCCATGAAATCAGTCTTCCTCCCAGGAATTGACAAGTACCTGTAGTACTCTTCCTATCCTCTCTACAGCCTGCAAAATCTGCATCTGAATAATCTGTTAGTAGAAAATCTCTATTCCTAGGGTACCAAAGGCCTAGATTAGGTGTGCCCTTAAGATATCTCAGAATCCTTTTGACTGCAGTATAATGAGACTCTTTAGGGCAGGCTTGGTACCTAGCACAGACACATGTAGCATACATAATATCTGGTCTACTAGCAGTGAGATATAGTAGAGAACCAACTATTCCTCTATACAAAGTCTCATCAACAGGTTTACCTGCATCATCTTTGCATATAGGCATACTTGTTCCCATAGGAGTTCTCATGATGGAGGATGACTCCATACCATACTTCTTAATTAATTCTTTGGTGAACTTTAACTGGGATATGGACAAGCCATCATCAGTCTGTCTTACTTGGAGTCCCAAGAAGAACTTAAGTTCCCCTATACTGCTCATCTCAAACTTCCCTTGCGTAAGTTTGGCAAACTTTTTACAAAGGTTGTTTTCAGTAGATCCAAAGATTATGTCATCAATATAGATCTGAACTAAGATGATCTTGCCTTTGCATTCCCTAAGGAATAGAGTTTTGTCTATTTTTCCTCTTGAGAATTTATTCTCAATAAGGAAAGTAGACAGGGTTTCATACCAAGCCCTTGGGGCTTGCTTTAACCCATACAAAGCTTTTCTAAGCTTATAAACATAATCAGGTTTAAGAGAATCTACAAAACCTGATGGCTGCTCTACATATACTTCTTCTTTAAGATCACCATTCAGAAATGCTGACTTCACATCCATCTGGTATACTTTGAAGTCTTGATAGGCTGCATTGGCAAGGAACATTCTGATTGCCTCCAGCCTTACTACTGGGGCAAAGGTTTGATCAAAGTCAATCCCTTCTTCCTGCCTGTATCCTTTAGCAACCAATCTTGCTTTATTTTTCACTATTACTCCACTCTCATCCAACTTGTTCCTATAAATCCATTTTGTCCCAATTATATTGTGGCCTCTTGGTTTAGGAACAAGCTCCCAGACATTGCACCTTCTGAATTGATTCAGCTCCTCTTGCATAGCATCAATCCAGTGCTGGTCTTGGATAGCTTCTTCAAACTTCTTAGGCTCCATTTGTGACAGGAAACTTGAATGCAGAACTGTGCTTTGACTTCTGCTTCTTGTCTGCACTCCCTGTCTTAGATCACCTATTATCTGATCAGCTGGATGGTCTCTTAAATGTCTTGTAGCTGGAGGTAGATTTCCTTCTGGTTGAACATCTCCAGCTCCTTCATTATGCTGAACCTCTTGGTTTTCTTCATCTTCTATTGTGTCTTGTACTCCCCCTGGACAGTAGCCTTCATTTTCCAATGCTTCATCTTCCCTTGAAGCTTCAGCAATGGAGAGCTTGTCCATTCTTTTGCTTATACCTGTTGAGTCATTTGATCTACAAGACAACTCACAGTTGATTAATCTTGTTTCATCAAACACAACATGCACAGATTCTTCAACAACTTGAGTAGTCAAGTTGAAGATTCTATAGGCCTTAATATTTGTGATGTACCCAACAAATATCCCATCCTGGGATTTGGCAGCAAACTTAGTCAAATATGACTTACCATTGTTAAGTATATAGCATTTGCAACTAAAGATCCTGAAGTAGGATAGATTTGGTTTTCTACCTTTCATAATCTCATAGGGAGTCTTTTTGTGGCTCTTGGTGATAAAAGCCCTATTGATCACATGACAAGCAGTGTTTACTGCCTCAGCCCAGAAATATTCTGGTAGAGAGGTGTCACTCAATAGAGTTCTACCAGCTTCAATTAATGTTCTATTCTTTCTTTCAGCAATTCCATTTTGCTGAGGTGTTCTAGGTGAGGAGAACTCTTGGAAAATCCCAAAGTCTTCACATAACTTTGTCATGCTTTCAGATTGAAACTCAGTACCATGGTCACTTCTGATTTTGACCACTGTACTATTCAGTTCATTCTGAATTTGCTTCACAAAATTAAGTAAGACACTTGGGGTTTCAGATTTGTCTCAGAAAGAACACCCATGTAAATCTAGAATAGTCATCTACAACCACAAAAGTGTAGACCTTCCTACCTAGACTATGAACTGGCATAGGACCAAAAAGATCCATATGCAAGAGGTATAAGCACCTCACAGAATCCTTGTTTTCAAGGCTTTGAAAGGAGGATTTTGCCTGCTTGCCCTTTTGACAAGCTGAGCATATCCCTTCCTTTATACACTTAACTTGAGGACCATTCCTCACTAACTCTTTGCTAAAGAGTTGGCCAATTGTCTTGTAGTTAAGATGAGCCAATCTCTTATGCCACTTAACACAATGAGAAGCATTGTCATCAGCTACAAGACAGATGGGAGAAGCCTTATTATCACATACAAAATTAAGACAATATACATTTCTCTTCCTATACCCAGTCAAAATGATCTCTTGATCACTTGACCTTTTGATATGACATCCATCCTTAACAAATGAAATGTCATATCCTAAATCACTCAGCTGGCTTATGCTTATTAGATTATGTTTCAAACCTTTTACATAAGCCACTTGGGTGATAGTAATTAGGTTAGAAGAAATGTTACCAAACCCTTTGATGACTCCTTTTTCAGATCCACCAAAGATCACTTTAGGTCCATCTTTGACAGATGAATACTCCTTCAGCAGCCCCTTTATTCCAGTCATGGGCCTGGAACAATAACTATCCAAGTACCATATAGGGGCATGGCTACTTGGATTCACCTGCAACACAGATTTACTTACCCTTAGAACCCAAGCAAGTCTTGGGTCCTTGGTTCAGGTTAGCATAAACAAAGCTACCATTATCTCTTCTAACAGGTAGACTATTGTTCTTTCTAACACTTGTGTTGTACCAGCAGTCTAGTGCAAAATGGCCTCTCTTGCCACAGCACCAACATTCAAACCTATTATATCTAGTTCTAGATACATCCTTGACAAAAGAATTTCTGTCCATTGCTGGTGCTGTAGCTGCTTCACCCACTGATTTTTTATAACCATTGGGTTTATGAACATGGGTAGGCCTGTTGGCATTTACACCCTTGTTTTTCAGAACATTAGTCTTAATATGACCATGAATATTTTCATGATCATATTGGTTAGAAGGCACTTGCACCTTTCTAAACTTAATAGGGACTGAAAAGTTCAGTGGCTTGACAGGAGCTTTGCCTTTCCTCTTGAATCGGCCAGCCCTAGAGTTACCTTTGAATCCTAATCCTGCCTTACCCTTTTGATTCACAAATTCATCTATCAAGGGTAAGACAGACTTTGGCTTAGAGTAACTAGCCACTAAATCTTTTTCAATTCTTAGTCTGGCCTCCAGACTCTTCACTTGATCATTGGTATAATTAAGTGTGCCCATCTGAATAATAGTTATATTCTTCAGCTTGACAATTTCATTTAACTTCTGATCAATTACTTTCTCTAACTCAGTTGCAGCTACCCTTAGATCAGCAATTTCCTGAGCCTGAGATTTAACCAGGTTCTTGCTTTTCTTAAGGGCCTGCAACAAGTCCCCATACTTATCTATCAATTGATAGACATCTCCTTCAGATTCAGATGCATCTACATCACTTGATGCAGATGTAGCTGATTCTGTACTTGTACTACAAATAGATTTCATAGAAGGACATTGTACCTTATTAGGACCAGACTGATTCTGGCATATGTCCTCTTCTGATCCTGCCATCAGTCCTATGCACTGATGATCCTCTTGATCATAGATGGAGTCTAGCAACTGCAGAAACTCCTCTTCTTCAGATGCAGCATATAGTCTAATATATGCTTCTGCTTCAGATTCTGACTCTGAAGTTGACTGATCTATTAGGCTCTTATCCTTCTTTGCAACAAAAGATTTCTCCTTCTTGCCCTTTTTATGAGTCTTCTTCTTGTCTGAAGACTCCTTTCTCTTATCAGGACAGTCAGCCACTACATGTCCAGGTCTATTGCAACAATAGCAGACAATCTTTGAAGTAGTAGCCTTGCTGGGCTTTGATCTGCTCTTTTCTTTCCTTGATGACTTTTTCTTCTGATAATAGTCATCAACCTGCTGTGAAGTGGAGGGCTTAGACTTCCACTGCTTCTTCTTCAAGAACCTCTGGAATTGCCTTGTGAATGCAGCAAAGTCTGCATCTGAATCACAGCTTTCTGAACCCTGATTATCTGAATTTTCAGAACAAAATAACTCTTTGGAGTTTGGATATTTGCATAAAGCTCTGATACCTTCTTTGGAATGAAGGGGCCTTCCTGTACAGTGATGTAAATCCTTGGGTCAGATGCTTCCATGAACAATCTGACTCTTTCTTTCCAAATTCCAAAGATTTCCTTCCTGCAGATGGGTAACTTCATTGACCCTAACTCCTTGTGATTTTCTCCAGAACCCATCTTCTTGAATCTTGATTCTGCCTTATAGATCTACCTCAGACTGTTAAGTCCGTTTTTGAGGAACCTCCCTCTGATACCACTTGATAGTTTTACTTTCAAGACAACCTAAACACCTAGAGGGGGGGGGGTGAATAGGTTCTAATTGCTTGTTTATACTTTTAGGCAGAATTCAATTACAGAATTAAAACATCCAACACAGCAATCACAGAAATTTAATCATCACAGATTGCATAATGTTATATAGTGGTTCCCCAAGGTTTGGGTACATCTACTTTCCCCCCTTCACCTATCTAGCAGTATGCTAGATTCGTCCAAACTTCCACTATTATCAGATCTGCAGATCCTACAGCTCAGAACCTGGATAGGTTCCTACAACTCAGAACCCAGAATGGTTCCTACACCTCAGGCACAACAACCCTACCTCAGCCTTGCCACAAGGCCTACAACTCAGAGAAGAACCTTCTCCTACACTCAGGCAAACAACCCTACCACTCAGAGATCAACTCTCTTACACTCAGCCTTTATATCACAGGCTTACAACTCAGATCTGTGTAAAACAGATCCTACAGAAATTTAGAAAAGAAGTTTTAATGTCTTGCCTTTGTTGAGAGAGAAAAGGATAAGACAATTCTTGATCAGCTGATGAAATCAACTGAATTTGAGCTTTCTTCAAAGCTTCTTGAATCTGAACTTAGCTGAGTTGATTTCCAAACAGCTTCTTGAGAAACCACTGACGGCTTCCTTCTTCTTCTTCAAATGGGTGGATCCCTCTCTATCCAACACCTTTGATGATACTTCTGAATTCTTGTTAGAACTCTTCTTAGATCATCTTCTTAGATCTTCTGATGAAGATCTTCTTTAGTGCCTAACACTTTCTTGAATTGATACTTCAATTGGATTGTAATCCTTCTTCACTTTTTATACACCCTTTTTTCTTTTTTCTCTTTTTTTTTACTTCCTTCTGAATCTGTCTATTTATAGACCTTCTTCATGATAACCGGCTGATCCGGTTTCTAACTATTTTCTGACAAGTCTGACAGCATTAGTTAACCGGTGGCAACCCACAGCTGTCAAGTCTTCAAACAAATCCTGTGCCTTAGTCTTGGACAGCAAAGTGTCGAGACAGTCTGTCAGAAAGTGTCGAGACCAACTGTATATATGTGTCGACACAAGTGACTTTGGTGTCGACACAGTCTTTGAAGATGTCGACAAGTTTGTCATTAAGTCGACACAGCTTCTTCAGAAAATAACTTGGTCTTGACTCTGCAGTGTGTCGACACAAGTCCTGTGTGTCGACACAGTTGTTGTAGATTCAGAACTCAGTATATGTCGACACTGCCTTCAGGTGTCGACACAGCAATTGTCGACTCTGCCAAAATGTGTCGACTTAGTCTTCTGGTGTCGACACAAGTATTGTCGACTTCTGCCAATGTGTGTCGACTTTATCTCATTGTGTCGACACAGCCTCCTAGTGTCGACACAAATGTGGTCGACTATCTTTCTGTGAGTCGACGCTGCTTCTCAGTGTTGACATTAATGTGGTCGACTATCTCCTTCTGTGTCGAGGTCGACTATCTTTCTCTGTGTCGACTATCTTCTCTGTGTCGACACAGATGTGGTCGACTATCTCCTTCTGTGTCGAGGTCGACTATCTTTCTCTGTGTCGACTATCTCCTTCTGTGTCGAGGTCGACTATCTTTCTCTGTGTCGACTATCTTTCTCTGTGTCGACACAGCTTCCGTCAAGTGTCGACACAAATATTCTGAAGTGTCGACACATGGACTTAGAATATTTTTCTGCATTCTTTAATACTTCTTTACCTGCACATGTCAACTTAAAACAACATCAAATACACCTTGATGTATATCATTGAGCTAAGTTGGACTTCTTCAAATCAGGTACACATTTTCCAATGTACCCAACACATCCCATTTCCGGCTAGACCCCTAAGAGTCGGTCTGTCGTGACAGAATCCTAGGAAGCCCAAGAATTGAAATACATCAACCAAGATTTCGTGTCACGGATTGTTCACGCCCGTGACCGACCCGTCACGCCCGTGACCTAAGGCATGACCCCCCTTCGACGATCGTCGATCTAAGAAAGACGATCGGCGAGCGCAGAATTTGCGACCCGGGCCTGTCATGCCCATGACCTACGTGTCACGCCCGTGACCTAGGGCGTGACTCCCCCCCTTCGACGATCGTCAATCTCAGAAAGACGATCAGCTAGTGCAGAATTTGCTACCCGGGCCTGTCACGCCTGTGACCTACGTGTCATGCCCATGACCTAGGGCGTGACCCCCTTTGACGATCGTCGATCTCAGGAAGATGATCGTCGAGTGCAGAATTTGCAACCCGGGCCTGTCACGCCCGTGACCTACGTGTCACGCCCATGACCTTGGGCGTGACCCCCTTCGACGATCGTCGATCTCAGGAAGACGATCGACGAACTTAGAATTTTCCACCCAGCTCTGTCATGCCCGTGACCTACGTGTCACGCCCGTGACAAAGGCCGAAACGTCATCCGGGCTGGAAATTTTCTGTAACCCAAGCCATAATTAATTCTGATTATGGGAAGTTACACCAAAAGTAATTATGAGCCGTTTTCTTCTCTAATTACTAAATAAAAATGAGGAAGGGTTTATCCAATAGGAAATAGCCACCTGGATCAGTCATTTCATCTTCCACCTTTTCCTCTCCCTCCACCATAACCGAAATATTATTAAGAGAGAGATTTCATGGCCATGAATTCTTCACCCTTTCCCCTCCCCACATGGAGATCTATAAAAGCCCCCTTAGAGAAAGATGAGAAGGTTACACTCTTGACCAAACGAATTCAGATTATTGTTGTTGCTGTAGGAGAAGTTTGGGAACGCCACCACCGCGCCATGACAATCCGACGTTCATCTCGCCTCCAAACCGCGAACAAAGTCCTCCTCTACTTCTTATTTTGTGGGTAGATCTTAGGATCTTAGAAAGAAGTTTGTGCTCAACGTAGCCGAACCTATCTCTAGTTTTAATGGATAAACCATGAAAAATACTTTTTTCGAGTACGCCGGAAGTTTGTGCTCAACGTAGCCAAACCACCGCCGACCGATAGCCATCGCCTCGACGGAGGTGGTGGTGGTTGTGGCTGGCCAGGGAAGTGACTGGACGGCCGGCGACGGATCACGGAAGAGCTATAGGAAGTATATATTTCTGAGTTCAGTTCTCTGTTCTGTAGAAGATGAACAGCAAAAGCCTTTTTATTATTTAAAAAATTATGTAAATAATTTATATAGAAAAGGTACATTAAATGGGCATATTTTGATGCTACAAAACGAGGCACTTAGAAGCCGATTTAGGAAAAATGGCCAGTCACAAAGGTTGTAGCCCTTTGAGTCTAGATTAGTGTAAAATTTATTTCAACTCATTTGGGTAAGTGGTTTGACCGCAGCACCCGTTTTAGTAGAGGCTGTACCTAGAGTTGGGCAGGAACTAAAATGAATGCCCACGCTTCGTCCCTTCTCCAAATGACTTGAAATTTGGGCAAGAGGCTATCCCTAGCCATACCTAAAGGCTGTACAAAAATGGGAATTTTTGGAGATACTTTGCCTAAAGTTTTTGTTTTAATTTTATAAAGTTAGAGTAATTGATTTAGGTTGTCAAATTACCTCCAAACCCTCCCAAATTTTGGTGAGTGGTCCCTTGCTATAAAACCTAGTTTTGGACAAAATTCCAACTCATTTGGATGAGTTTTGGATAGTAAATCACCTATTCTTAACTAGGCAATAATGAGACATTTTTGAGTAAAAAGTGCACTAGAGGTTGGAACGGTCTAATCACCTCAATAAGGGCTGATATTTTGACAACTGACTTAGAGGGGTTATTATAACCCACTTAGAGAAAATGGTGTGGTATAGGGTTGGTTTACCCTAGGATCCAAACTCAAACCCTAAATGGAGGGTTTTGAGGGTTGTGAAGGACATGGGGGCAATTGCTCTCGTATTGCTTTGAAATTCTGTAGAGTTGACATTAGCATGATAAGAATCATCTGGATGGAATCTTGGAGGATTTGGAGACAGGTAGATACCTTAAAACCCTAACCTTAGCTTTAGGATAAAATACTAATTAAGTACAATCTGTCACTAAACATTATCTAAAAGCTGTAGAACTCGGGTAGAGTAAGTTTCAGGGGTAGGGGATGATAAGGCTTAGTCTTTATGACTAACAATTTCGAACCGCATCATTTTAGGGGATCGCGGATCCACACACAGGGGAGCAGTCCCAGAGACTGGTGCGCTTGGAGATGGGGCAGTCTAGCTCCGAAGTTCATACAGCCGGGACCGTGAGTCTCGACCTTGAGTAGATGTTTATTTATGCTTCCGCATGAGTGACTTGTTGTAACACCCCAAAATGTTGTAGGAGTGACGGGGATCACTTTTGGCCAAGACGAAGTTTTGGAGCAGGTGTCACGGGCGTGACACGGGCGTGTCACGGGCGTGACACGGGCGTGTCACGGGCGTGTTTGGCCATGGTCGTGCGGTCAACGCTTTGGTGGTCGACGGTGGTCGAGTTGTAGAACACGGCCTAGGACACGGGCGTGTCCCAGGCCGTGTCACTCCAGGGATTCTGCAAGTGTGGCACACGGGCCGTGACATGGGCACAAACACGGCCGTGTCAAATGTGACACGGGCGTGTCGGATGCCGTGTCACAAGGCCGTGTACCTCTCTGACTGCGAAGCGTTGGTCGATTGCACACGGGGGGCGTGACACGGGTCCCGACACGGGAATGTCACAGGTGACACGGGCGTATCGGAGGCCGTGTCAAAGGCCGTGTGCTGGTTTTCGAATCGATCGAGACGACGAATGGGTGACACGGCCAGGCACACGGCCGTGTTGCAACCCGTGTTCGGCCCAGATTTTATGATTTCAGATCTAATCTTGGTCGTTCGTTTCCTTGGCTTGGGATCCGATGGCTGGGAGTGATTGCTGGCAGCTTAAACCCAAAAATAGGGTTTGCAAACCCCATTTTCACTTGGGTTTTCTCTTTCTAAATCCTAGAGAGAAGGGAGAGCAAGGAGGAAGGAGGAGTCCAAGATCCGGCCGCCGGAGGAGCTTCGAAGCTCCGAATCGCGATCCGAGTCCAGATCCGCGGAGGTGACGCCGTTGCGGTGCTTTCCAACCACATAGTTTTTGATGGCGCCGCGGAAAAGCGATAGGGTAACGATTCTCTTCTTGAGCATGTGAAGCTCTTCTTCCTTTGCATGGGAAAACCCCTCTCCCGCGAGTGTGCGGCGAGATCGTGGTATTCCTTGGGGTAGATATGTAAAGTCCCCCATGTTAGAGTCCGGAATCGTAGTACGGACATAAGCATGGTTTGTGAAGCCTACCCGGACGTGTTTTCTAGATCGGTGATGTTTTGCTATGCATATTTTAGCCGGAGAAGACTCCGAGCGTTGTGGTTGTTTTCGGGTTGCTATGCTGTAGAATGCATCAGGGAATCTTGGGGATTAACCCCGAAGTGCACCGGGAAATCTGGGCGAAAACGAAGTTCTGCCATCTCGATGGCCTGGGTGCCAGCCGGGAACATAGCGGGGCTATGTATCATGTTTTGATTGCAGCAGGGAGCCTTGGGGATGAAACCCGAGGTGCACCCGGAAATTTTGGACGGAAATGCAGTTCTGTCATAGCGGTGTCCTGGGAGCCAACCGGGTACTTAGCGGGGCTATGTATCGTGTTTGATCATTATTTAGGACTGGGGAAACCTTAGTCCGCGCCAAAGGGCCGAATGGTAGTGGCGGAGTGAGCAACGAACTAGTAGCCCCCTACCCGCTCCACCTGCTCGGTTAAAGCGACCTAAAGTTTTACGTGGGACTTACCGAGGTTTGGAGATCGAGTCTAGGCTGCGGCTGAGAAGACTAAATGCTCACAAAGATTGCCACCCTGGGGGTGGTGGTGGAGCCGAGGACCGGACGGGGTTCGGACTGGCTTCGTCGAGTAAGTTCCCTGAGAGCATGGGGTGTACGGCCGTGAGAGCGTGCACCTATGTTGAGATGCTTGTTTTGCTGTGTTGCTTGTTTTGCTAATAAGTGCAGGGAAGAAGCTTTGCTGCCCCGGTTTGGGGGCGGAATCGTTATAATTTGGTCAGCATTGCCGACCGTTGCTATTGTTTGCCACCGGGCGGTGGTTTGTTGCTTGCAGGTGCTGCGGAGCAGAGCGGGAAATAGCGGGCTAAAGCCCTTGTTGCTGTGCCGGCCCTCGAAGGCCTAATTGCTTATGTTTCTTTCCCGTTTTTCATGTATGACCGGCCTGCGAGCCGAAGTATGAAAACACTACTTTTGTTAAGTGAACAGTGTAAGGCCTTAAGGCCATATCTCTTTTGGTGTATGTTTACATTCCTGAGTTTGTAGTGGACATTCATGCTGTTGTGGCTGGGTTCTTATTTCTTTTTTAACCTAATAAATTTCTTCCGCTAGGTGTTGTGTAGGACGTTGTGATTGGTTGAATGGTTTCAACGCGTAACCAACCGGTCTGTCCGTAGTATATGACGTCGGGCCCCGGCCGGACCTACTGCTATATGCTATGCGACGGATAGGGGTGTTACAAATTGGTATCAGAATACTGGTTTCGGTCAAGCTTAAATGAATTCGTGGGCGAATTCACTTTAAGGGGTGGTGAGCACATGTATGTGTGTCATCGTTATAACATGAAATGAACCCATGAATGTCCACTTATGAATGAAAATACACATGTTTGGGGAACCTGCGTGTTCCTATAATTGCTTTTTTCAATTTTGTTTGGTCCCTTATTGGTGTTCTTTACGATTGTAGGTGTCCGAGAGTGGCGCGTGGCAGTCTGAATGCGCACTTTCTGAGAAAAGTAATGCACCCAGCGACGTGCTGGAGACCCAAACGTCTTTGGAAACCATAAGAAGGGTGGTTGAAGTGTTGTTCGCTGTGACCAACGCACATCATGGGAGTAATGTGCAACCATTTGTCCCTGAGTTGGCCCCAACATCGGGTGGTATGTTGGAGCAAAGGGCATTTGGGGGTCAAGTAGAGCAGCAGAGGAGCATGACTGTGGCGCAGGGAGCGCATTTAGTGGATGCATATTTGCAGACGTTCCTTATGGTAAGGCGCTACCCAGGCTTTGAATGGGAAAGCGAGCAATCTATAGTGGATAGATTTTATAACGGTCTGCGCAGCGAGTTGCGTATCCTACTGCTAGGACCAAAGTTATTGGGATTCCGAGCTTTGGTGGAATCGGCTAGAGCGTTGGAAGTGGAGTTGGGGGAAACTCACCAAGTACCGATGAATATGGTACCAAACCTTACAGATCATATAAGGACTGCTTATCGAAAGATGCCGAAAGAAGAGGCTGGGTCATCTACTACCCAAACTACCGTCAAATGTTATTCTTGTGGCAAGAAAGGGCACCTCGCCAGAGAGTGTTGGGAGAGTGCTCAGAAGACAAGGAAAGTTTTGGCAGGAACAGTCGGAGATTCTGTGGCAAATGATTCGGTGGTCAAGCGGACAACCTCAAAATCTGGGTACCGTAGGTGGTGCAAGAAGGCTAGGAGGTCGGGTCTAGTCCCTTCCTCTAGCACATCCGGAGCGACTACAGTCCAAACCCTGGATGAATGCTTTGTTTGTGGAAAGCCGGGGCACTATGCCTGGGATTGTTGGTTTGGACGCCCAATGTCCAAAAAGAAGTCGGGGGCAATTTCTGAGGAGAAAGGAAAGGCGGTGGCGTCTACCGCACCGCTATTTACTCCGGCACAACTGGGAATGGACATCCCTGGCCAGCAGGAGGCCGTGTGACCGACTGTCGGGAAGACAAGTATGGTTTAATTGATAGCAATTTAGCTTCTTATACCTGCTACCTTTTGCGTGTTATCTTAGGACTGGAGGTTCTAGGCTTTGTTTGGATTATTGGCAATCCGGCGAGAGCATTGTTCGATACGGGAGCTTCGCGCACCTTTTGTCCAAGGGGTTTATATCATGTATTGAAGTACCTTCTTCGTTGGCAAAGGACAAATTGGATGCGTTGTGGTGTTACGGATGATCAATGCGCGCGAAAAGAGATTCTGTGTTGCAAGGTTACGGTTTAGGGGTCAGGGATTCGACGTGTAAGCGTCGTTACTGCCACCATGGGAGGCTTTGAACCCTAAGCCTACATTGAGTAGTATCTCGGGTGTATCCGAATATCCTGATGTGTTTCCCTGGAGTCCCTCCGTAGAGAGCGATCGATTTCGCGAGTGAGCTGGCGCCATGTGCCAAATCTGGGTCATGCTCTCCTTATAGGCTAACGCCGAATGAGTTGGCAGAACTTAAAGTTCAATTTGAAGAGCGTATGGATCAAGGTCTTGTGCATCCAAGTTTGTAGTCTTGGAGCACACCGGCCCTCTTCGTGTAGAAAAAGGACGGGAGTTTGCGGCTCTGAATCGTCTATGAAAAACTGAGCAAGTCGATAAAAGAGAGCAAGTACCCGATCCCAAGGATTGGCGATCTGTTTGATCAATTGGTTGGGTTGTCGGTGTACTTAAAGTCTGATCTTAAGTCTGGTTACTATCAGATGAGAATCAAGGAAAGTGTTATCCCAAAGATGGCGTTCAACGCAAGATATGGGCATTTCGAGTTTATGGTCATGTCGTTCGGGCTGACTAATGCGCCATCGGTGTTCATGGACCTGATGAACAGAATGTTCAGGGAATACTTAGGCCATGTTGTGATCGTCTTTATTGATAACCTATCGGTGTGTTTGCAGTGCGAAGAAGATCGCTTCAAGCATTTGCGTTTGGTTTTGGGGACGCTGAGGAGGAACGAGCTATACGCAAAGTTCTCCAAAGGCGAGCCTTGGTTATCTTCAGTGATGTTCCTTGGTCACTTAGTCAGTAGGGAAGAGTTGCGGTGGATCCGGCGTAGACTGTTACAATACGAAAGTGGCCTGTGTTGTCTTCGGTAGCGGAAGTCCGGAGTTTGCTGGGGCTTGCCGGCTTTTACAGGCACTTCGTGGAGAACTTCTTGCGGATAGCGCTACCTCTCACGACTTTGACAAGGAAAGATCAGAGTTTTGTGTGGGCGCATGAGGGTGCGCAAGCTTTTGAAGAGCTGAAGAGTCGGTTGACCACAGCGCCGGTGCTTAGTTCGCCGAGTGGGACCGAGGGCTTCGAGGTTTTTAGTGACGCTTCGGGTAGTGGTTTGGGCTGCGTGCTGTTGCAGCATGGGAACTTGATAGCCTATGGTTCGCGTCAGCTAAAAGTGCATGAAAGGTATTATCCGGTCCGCGACTGGGAGTTGGCGGCCGTGATATTTGCGCTTAAGCTGTGGAGGCGCTACTCGTACGACGTTAGGTCGATATTCATACCGACCTTAAGAGCCTGAAATATCTGTTGGATCAATAGGACCTGAACTTGAGGCAGCGGAGATGAAAGGAGTTCCTGGGGGACTATATGTTCAAGATTTATCATGCACCCAGCGAGGGCAACGCAGTGTGGATGCGTTGAGTCGCAGGGCTCCCGCCCAAGCCAAATGGTTGTTGGTACATTTTGAGATGCTAGTTCAGGAATTGGAAGCGTTAGAGATCCGTTGTGTTGACAAGCAGACTAGCGCCGAAGCAGTGTTGAACTGGACGGAAGTCCAGTATGATCTGGCTGATCGTAGTTGGCAAACTATGGTTTGTGTAGCTGCATGAAGGAAATCATGAGTGCGGCTCGATGGGTCAAAATCCCGAATCGACGGTTGTAGGTGGGCTACCAAGGAAAGACCATTGTTTGTGCGGCCCAAGCATGGGAAATCTATGGGTGGAGTTGTGATACGTTATATCAAGTACTCAACTCGCTTAGGAGGCACGAAGTTGTGCTGATATCTGAAGAAGTGCTCTGGTGGCCAGAACTCTAGAAGGTCGTGGAACCATATGTAGCAAAGTGCCAGCCTTGCGCCTTAGTGAAGGCAGAGTGCCAAGTGCCGGGGGATTCTTGAATCCATGCCTAGTTCGGAATAGAAGTTCGACTGGACTGTGGGCATGGTTTGCCAAAGTCACAGTGAATTAACGACGCCGTTTGGGTGATCGTAGTTGTGTTGACACTAGTGTCGCACTTCATTCCGCATAGGAAGGATGACTCGGTGGAGAAGTTGGCAAAGTTGTATGTTGACAATATCGTTAGGCTGAATGGTGTGCCCCGTAGCATTGTGAGTGATCGCGATGGGCGGTTCATGTCAAATGATTGGAAGTGGTTGCAGAAAGTGCTGGAGGTTAAGATGAAGTTTAGTCCAGTCTTACAACCGCGGACGGATGAGCAGACCGAGAGAGTCAATAGAGCATTGGAGGACATGCTCCGCATGTGTGTTCTAGACTTCGGGAAGCTTTGGGAGGACCACCTGTTTTTGTGGAGTTCTCGTACAACAATAGCTACCAGGCGAGTATCCAAATGGCGCCCTTTGAGGCCGTATATGGTAGAAAATGTCGCACGCCGTTGTCCTGGTTAGAAACGGGTGAGGCAAGGTTGTACAAGAAGCAGGAGGTAGAGAGTGCTACCTCGTTAGTGCGGATCATTCGGGAACGCTTGTTGATCGCTCAGGACCGGCAGGCGAAGTATTACAATGTCAAGCACCGGAATGTGGAGTTCACGGTAGGCGATTGGGTATATCTTAAAGTGAAGCCGTTCAAAGGGGTTTCGCGGGTGAGACGCTTGAAGAAGCTGAGCCCAAGATACCTTGGACCTTTTGAGGTTCTGGAGCGAGTCGGCGAAGAGGCTTACCGTTTGAGGCTATCGGAGAAATTAAGTGGATTACATGATGTGTTCCACATTTCAGTGTTGCGGAAGGCGGTGCAAGAGCCTTCGTAAGTGATCGCGGTTGACCAAGTGCCGGTGGACGAGGGGTTGACGACTAGGGTCAAGCCCATTCGTATCGAGGATGTTGAGGTCAAGAGACTCCGTAACAAGGAGATCCGGATGGTTAAGGTCCAGTGGGATAATTGCGGGCGAGAGGAGCTCTCTTGGGAACGGGAGCAGACTATGCTGGACGAGTACCCGTAATTGTTCCGCTCAGGTACTGATTTACGTTAAGTCCTGTTTTTCCTTCAATAATTTCGTGGGCGAAATTCTTTATGGAGGGTAGAATTGTAACACCCCAAAATGTTGTAGGAGCGACGGGGATCACTTTTGGCCAAGACGAAGTTTTGGAGCAGGTGTCACGGGCGTGACACGGCCGTGTCACGGGCGTGACACGGGCGTGTCACGGGCGTGACACAGGCGTGTTTGGCCACGGTCGTGCGGTCGATGCTTTGGCGGTCGACGGTGGTCGAGTTGTAGAATACGGCCTAGGACACGGGCGTGTCCTAGGCCGTGTCACTCCAGGGATTCTGCAAGTGTGGCACACGGGCCGTGACACGGGCACAAACACGGCCGTGTCAAATGTGACACGGGCGTGTCGGATGCCGTGTCACAAGGCCATGTACCTCTCTGACTGCGAAGCGTTGGTCGATTGCACACGGGGGGGGGGGGGGGGGGGCGTGACATGGGTCCCGACACGGGCGTGTCGCAGGTGACACGGGCGTGTCGGAGGTCGTGTCAAAGGCCGTGTGCTGGTTTTCGAATCGATCGAGACGGCAAATGGGTGACACGGCCAGGCACACGGCCGTGTTGCAACCCGTGTTCGGCCCAGATTTTATGATTTCAGATCTAATCTTGGCCGTTCGTTTCCTTGGCTTGGGATCCGACGGCTGGGAGTGATTGCTGGCAGCTTAAACCCAAAAATAGGGTTTGCAAACCCCATTTTCACTTGGGTTTTCTCTTTCTAAATCCTAGAGAGAAGGGAGAGCAAGGAGGAAGGAGGAGTCCAAGATCCGGCCGCCGGAGGAGCTTCGGAGCTCCGAATCGCGATCCGAGTCCAGATCCGCGGAGGTGACGCCGTTGCGGTGCTTTCCAACCGCATAGTTTTTGATGGCGCAGCGGAAAAGCGATAGGGTAACGATTCTCTTCTTGAGCATGTGAAGCTCTTCTTCCTTTGCATGGGAAAACCCCTCTCCCGCGAGTGTGCGGCGAGATCGTGGTATTCCTTGGGGTAGATATGTAAAGTCCCCCTTGTTAGAGTCCGGAATCGTAGTACGGACATAGACATGGTGTGTGAAACCTACCCGGACGTGTTTTCCGGATCGGTGATGTTTTGCTATGCATATTTTAGCCGGAGAAGACTCCGAGCGTTGTGGTTGTTTTCGGGTTGCTATATATGCGGTAGAATGCATCAGGAAATCTTGAGGATTAACCCCGAGGTGCACCCGGAAATCTGGGCGGAAATGAAGTTCTCCCATCTCGGTGGCCTGGGTGCCAGCCGGGAACATAGCGGGGCTATGTATCATGTTTTGATTGCAACAGGGAGCCTTGGGGATGAAACCCGAGGTGCACCCAGAAATTTTGGACGGAAATGCAGTTCTGTCATAGCGGTGGCCTGGGAGCCAACCGGGTACTTAGCGGGGCTATGTACCGTGTTTGATTGTTATTTGGGACTGGGGAAAGCTTAGTCCGCGCCAAAGGGCCGAATGGTAGTGGCGGAGTGAGCAACGAACTAGTAGCCCCCTACCCGCTCCACCTGCTCGGTTAAAGCGACCTAAAGTTTTACGTGGGACTTACCGAGGTTTGGAGATCGAGTCTAGGCTGCGGCTGAGAAGACTAAATGCTCACAAAGATTGCCACCCTGGGGGTGGTGGTGGAGCCGAGGACCGGACGGGGTTCGGACTGGCTTCGCCGAGTAAGTGCCCTGAGAGCACGGGGTGTACGACCGTGAGAGCGTGCACCTATGTTGAGATGCTTGTTTTGCTGTGTTGCTTGTTTCGCTAACAAGTACAGGGAAGAAGCTTTGCCGCCCCGGTTTGGGGGCGGAATCGTTATAATTTGGTCAGCATTACTGACCGTTGCTATTGTTTGCCACCGGGCGGTGGTTTGTGGCTTGCAGGTGCTACGGAGCAGAGCGGGAAATAGCGGGCTAAAGCCCTTGTTGCTGTGCCGGCCCTCGAAGGCCTAATTGCTTATGTTTCTTTCCCGTTTTTCATGTATGGCCGGCCTGCGAGCCGAAGTATGAAAACACTACTTTTGTTAAGTGAACAGTGTAAGGCCTTAAGACCATATCTCTTTTGGTGTATGTTTACATTCCTGAGTTTGTAGTGGACATTCATGCTGTTGTGGCTGGGTTCTTATTTATTTTTTAACCTAATAAATTTCTTCCGCTAGGTGTTGTGTAGGACGTTGTGATTGGTTGAATGGTTTCAACGCGTAACCAACCGGTCTGTCCGTAGTATATGACGTCGGGCCCCGGCCGGACCTACTGCTATAGGCTATGCGACAGATAGGGGTGTTACAAATTGGTATCAGACTACTGGTTTCGGTCAAGCTTAAATGAATTCGTGGGCGAATTCACTTTAAGGGGTGGTGAGCACATGTATGTGTGTCATCGTTATAACATGAAATGAACCCATGAATGTCCACTTAGGAATGAAAATACACATGTTTGGGGAACCTGCGTGTTCCTATAATTGCTTTTTTCAATTTTGTTTGCTCCCTTATTGGTGTTCTGTACGATTGTAGGTGTCCGAGAGTGGCGCGTGGCAGTCTGAATGCGCACTTTCTGAGAAAAGTAATGCACCCAGCGACGTGCTGGAGACCCAAACGTCTTTGGAAACCATAAGAAGGGTGGTTGAAGTGGTGTTCGCTGTGACCAACGCACATCATGGGAGTAATGTGCAACCATTTGTCCCTGAGTTGGCCCCAACATCGGGTGGTATGTTGGAGCAAAGGGCATTTGGGGGTCAAGTAGAGCAGCAGAGGAGCATGACTGTGGCGCAGGGAGCGCATTTGGTGGACGCATATTTGCAGACGTTCCTTATGGTAAGGCGCTACCCAAGCTTTGAATGGGAAAGCGAGCAATCTATAGTGGATAGATTTTATAACGGTCTGCGCAGCGAGTTGCGTATCCTACTGCTAGGACCAAAGTTATTGGGATTCCGAGCTTTGGTGGAATCGGCCAGAGCGTTGGAAGTGGAGTTGGGGGAAACTCACCAAGTACCGATGAATAGGGTACCAAACCTTACAGATCCTATAAGGACTGCTTATCGAAAGATGCCGAAAGAAGAGGCTGGGTCATCTACTACCCAAACTACCGTCAAATGTTATTCTTGTGGCAAGAAAGGGCACCTCGCCAGAGAGTGTTGGGAGAGTGCTCAGAAGACAAGGAAAGTTTTGGCAGGAACAGTCGGAGATTCTGTGGCAAATGATTCGGTGGTCAAGCGGACAACCTCAAAATCTGGGTACCGTAGGTGGTGCAAGAAGGCTAGGAGGTCGGGTCTAGTCCCTTCCTCTAGCACATCTGGAGCGACTACAGTCCAAACCCTGGATGAATGCTTTGTTTGTGGAAAGCCGGGGCACTATGCCCGGGATTGTTGGTTTGGACGCCCAATGTCCAAAAAGAAGTCGGGGGCAATTTTTGAGGAGAAAGGAAAGGCGGTGGCGTCTACCGCACCGCTATTTACTCCGGCACAACTGGGAATGGACCTCCTTGGCCAGCAGGAGGCCTTGTGACCGACTGTCGGGAAGACAAGTATGGTTTAATTGATAGCAATTTAGCTTCTTATACCTGCTACCTTTTGCGTGTTATCTTAGGACTGGAGGTTCTAGGCTTTGTTTGGATTATTGGCAATCCGGCGAGAGCATTGTTCGATACGGGAGCTTCGCGCACCTTTTGTCCAAGGGGTTTATATCATGTATTGAAGTACCTTCTTCATTGGCAAAGGACAAATTGGATGCGTTGTGGTGTTACGGATGTTCAATGCGCGCGAAAAGAGATTCTGTGTTGCAAGGTTACGGTTTAGGGGTCAGGGATTCGACGTGTAAGCGTCGTTACTGCCACCATGGGAGGCTTTGAACCCTAAGCCTACATTGGGTAGTATCTCGGGTGTATCCGAATATCCTGATGTGTTTCCCTGGAGTCCCTCCGTAGCGAGAGATCGATTTCGTGAGTGAGCTGGCGCCAGGTGCCAAATCTGGGTCATGCTCTCCTTATAGGCTAACGCCGAATGAGTTGGCAGAACTTAAAGTTCAATTTGAAGAGCGTATGGATCAAGGTCTTGTGCATCCAAGTTTGTTGTCTTGGAACACACTGGCCCTCTTCGTGTAGAAGAAGGACGGGAGTTTGCGGCTCTGAATCGTCTATGAAAAACTGAGCAAGTCGATAAAAGAGAGCAAGTACCCGATCCCAAGGATTGGCGATCTGTTTGATCAATTGGTTGGGTCGTCGGTGTACTTAAAGTCTGATCTTAAGTCTGGTTACTACCAGATGAGAATCAAGGAAAGTGTTATCCCAAAGACGGCGTTCAACGCAAGATATGGGCATTTCGAGTTTACGGTCATGTCGTTCGGGATGACTAATGCGCCATCGGTGTTCATGGACCTGATGAACAGAACGTTCAGGGAATACTTAGGCCATGTTGTGATCGTCTTTATTGACAACCTATCGGTGTGTTTGCAGTGCGAAGAAGATCGCTTCAAGCATCTGCGTTTGGTTTTGGGGACGCTAAGGAGGAACGAGCTATACGCAAAGTTCTCCAAAGGCGAGCCTTGGTTATCTTCAGTGACGTTCCTTGGTCACTTAGTCAGTAGGGAAGAGTTGCGGTGGATCCGGCGTAGACTGTTACAATACGAAAGTGGCCTGTGTTGTCTTCGGTAGCGGAAGTCCGGAGTTTGCTGGGGCTTGCCGGCTTTTACAGGCACTTCGTGGAGAACTTCTCGCGGATAGCGCTACCTCTCACGACTTTGACAAGGAAAGATCAGAGTTTTGTGTGGGCGCATGAGGGTGCGCAAGCTTTTGAAGAGCTGAAGAGTCGGTTGACCACAGCGCCAATGCTTAGTTCGCCGAGTGGGACCGAGGGCTTCGAGGTTTTTAGTGACGCTTCCGGTAGTGGTTTGGGCTGCGTGTTGTTTCAGCATGGGAACTTGATAGCCTATGGTTCGTGTCAGCTAAAAGTGCATGAAAGGTATTATTCGGTCCGCGACTGGTAGTTGGCGGTCGTGATATTTGCGCTTAAGCTGTGGAGGCGCTACTCGTACGACGTTAGGTCGATATTCATACCGACCTTAAGAGCCTGAAATATCTGTTGGATCAATAGGACCTGAACTTGAGGCAGCGGAGATGAAAGGAGTTCCTGGGGGACTATACGTTCAAGATTTATCATGCATCCAGCGAGGGCAACGCAGTGTGGATGCGTTGAGTCGCAGGGCTCCCGCCCAAGCCAAATGGTTGTTGGTACATGTTGAGAGGCTAGTTCAGGAATTGGAAGCGTTAGAGATCCGTTGTGTTGACAAGCAGACTAGCGCCGAAGCAGTGTTGAACTGGACGGAAGTCCAGTATGACCTGGCTGATCGTAGTTGGCAAACTATGGTTTGTGTAGCTGCATGAAGGAAATCATGAGTGCGGCTCGATGGGTCAAAATCCCGAATCGACGGTTGTAGGTGGGCTACCAAGGAAAGACCATTGTTTGTGCGGCCCAAGCATGGGAAATCTATGGGTGGAGTTGTGATACGTTATATCAAGTACTCAACTCGCTTAGGAGGCACGAAGTTGTGCTGATATCTGAAGAAGTGCTCTGGTGGCCAGAACTCTAGAAGGTCGTGGAACCATATGTAGCAAATTGCCAGCCTTGCGCCTTAGTGAAGGCAGAGTGCCAAGTGCCGGGGGATTCTTGAATCCATGCCTAGTTCGGAATAGAAGTTCGACTGGACTGTGGGCATGGTTTGCCAAAGTCACAGTGAATTAACGATGCCGTTTGGGTGATCGTAGTTGTGTTGACACTAGTGTCGCACTTCATTCCGCATAGGAAGGATGACTCGGTGGAGAAGTTGGCAAAGTTGTATGTTGACAATATCGTTAGGCTGCATGGTGTGCCCCGTAGCATTGTGAGTGATCGCGATGGGTGGTTCATGTCAAATGATTGGAAGTGGTTGCAGAAAGTGCTGGAGGTTAAGATGAAGTTTAGTCCAGTTTTACAACCGTGGACGGATGAGCAGACCGAGAGAGTCAATAGAGCAATGGAGGACATGCTCCGCATGTGTGTTCTAGACTTTGGGAAGCTTTGGGAGGACCACCTGTTTTAGTGGAGTTCTCGTACAACAATAGCTACCAGGAGAGTATCCAAATGGCGCCCTTTGAGGCCCTATATGGTAGAAAATGTCGCACGCCGTTGTCCTAGTTAGAAATGGGTGAGGCAAGGTTGTACAAGAAGCAGGAGGTGGAGAGTGCTACCTCGTTAGTGCGGATCATTTGGGAACGCTTGTTGATCGCTCAGGACCGGCAGGCGAAGTATTACAATATCAAGCACCGGAACGTGGAGTTCACTGTAGGCGATTGGGTATATCTTAAAGTGAAGCCGTTCAAAGGGGTTTCGCGGGTGAGACGCTTGAAGAAGCTGAGCCCAAGATACCTTGGACCTTTTGAGGTTCTGGAGCGAGTCGGCGAAGCGGCTTACCGTTTGAGGCTATCAGAGAAATTAAGTGGATTACATGATGTGTTCCACATTTCAGTGTTGCGGAAGGCGGTGCAAGAGCCTTCGCAAGTGATCGCGGTTGACCAAGTGCCGGTGGATGAGGGGTTGACGACTAGGGTCAAGCCCATTCGTATCGAGGATGTTGAGGTCAAGAGACTCCGTAACAAGGAGATCCAGATGGTTAAGGTCCAGTGGGATAATTGCGGGCGAGAGGAGCTCTCTTGGGAACGGGAGCAGACTATGCTGGAGGAGTACCATTAATTGTTCCGCTCAGGTACTGATTTACGTTAAGTCCTGTTTTTCCTTCAATAATTTCATGGGCGAAATTCTTTAAAGAGGGTAGAATTGTAACACCCCAAAATGTTGTAGGAGCGACGGGGATCACTTTTGGCCAAGACGAAGTTTTGGAGCAGGTGTCACGGGTGTGACACAGGCGTGTCACGGGCGTGACACGGGCGTGTCACGGGCGTGACACGGGCGTGTCACGGGTGTGACACAGGCGTGTTTGGCCACGGTCGTGCGGTCGACGCTTTGGCGGTCGACGGTGGTCGAGTTGTAGAACACGGCCTAGGACACGGGCGTGTCCCAGGCCGTGTCACTCCAGGGATTCTGCAAGTGTGGCACACGGGCCGTGACACGGACACAAACACGGCCGTGTCAAATGTGACACGGGCGTGTCGGATGTCGTGTCACAAGGCCGTATACCTCTCTGACTGCGAAGCGTTGGTCGATTGCACACGGGGGGGGCGTGACACGGGCGTGTCGCAGGTGACACGGGCGTGTCGGAGGTCATGTCAAAGGCCGTGTGCTGGTTTTCGAATCGATCGAGATGGCGAATGGGTGACACGGCCAGGCACACGGCCGTGTTGTAACCCGTGTTCGGCCCAGATTTTATGATTTCAGATCTAATCTTGGCCGTTCGTTTCCTTGGCTTGGGATCCGACGGCTAGGAGTGATTGCTGGCAGCTTAAACCCAAAAATAGTGTTTGCAAACCCCATTTTCACTTGGGTTTTCTCTTTCTAAATCCTAGAGAGAAGGGAGAGCAAGGAGGAAGGAGGAGTCCAAGATCCGGCCGCCGGAGGAGCTTCGGAGCTCCGAATCGCGATCCGAGTCCAGATCCGCAGAGGTGACGCCGTTGCAGTGCTTTCCAACCGCATAGTTTTCGATGGCGCCGCGGAAAAGCGATAGGGTAACGATTCTCTTCTTGAGCATGTGAAGCTCTTCTTCCTTTGCATGGGAAAACCCCTCTCCCGCGAGTGTGCGGCGAGATCGTGGTATTCCTTGGGGTAGATATGTAAAGTCCCCATTGTTAGAGTCCGTAATCGTAGTACGGACATAGGCATGGTGTGTGAAGCCTACCCGGACGTGTTTTCCGGATCAGTGATGTTTTGCTATGTATATTTTAGCCGGAGAAGACTCCGAGCATTGTGGTTATTTTCGGGTTGCTATGCGGTAGAATGCATCAGGGAATCTTGGGGATTAACGCCGAGGTGCACCCGGAAATCTGGGCGGAAACAAAGTTCTGTCATCTCGGTGGCCTGGGTGCTAGCCGGGAACATAGCAGGGCTATGTATCATGTTTTGATTGCAGCAGGGAGCCTTGGGGATAAAACCCGAGGTGCACTCGGAAATTTTGGACGGAAATGCAGTTCTGTCATAGCGGTGGCCTCGGAGCCAACCGGGTACTTAGCGGGGCTATATACCGTGTTTGATCGTTATTTGGGACTGGGGAAAGCTTAGTCCGCGCCAAAGGGCCGAATGGTAGTGGCGGAGTGAGCCACGGACTAGTAGCCCCCTACCCGCTCCACCTGCTCGGTTAAAGCGACCTAAAGTTTTACGTGGGACTTACCGAGATTTGGAGATCGAGTCTAGGCTGCGGCTGAGAAGACTAAATTCTCACAAAGATTGCCACCCTGGGGGTGGTGGTGGAGTCGAGGACCGGACGGGGTTCGGACTGGCTTCGCCGAGTAAGTGCCCTGAGAGCATGAGGTGTACGGCCGTGAGAGCGTGCACCTATGTTGAGATGCTTGTTTTGCTGTGTTGCTTGTTTTGCTAACAAGTGCAGGGAAGAAGCTTTGTCGCCCCAGTTTGGGGGCGGAATCGTTATAATTTGGTCTGCATTGCTGACTGATGGCCGCGGAACAGAGACCTACTGTGGTTGGTTCGAAATGGTCAGATTCCGCGGGCCGGTTAGAAGATCGAGTTTTCTAACGAAAGGAGGCAAGCGCACCTATCGCAAGTAGTACTCGGTATTCGGGAAAATACCGAGGTCGTATTATTCTCGGGGACGCGTTGAATATATCTAATCTTCCAGGAACACTATTATCTTACTAACAGTAAGGTGGGATTTTTTTTAGTTTAATTAAAGCGGAAAGAAAGAAAGCGGAATTTTGCTAAATTAGTTCGATGACGGGTTAACGCTCGGCATCGAATCGGATTAAGACTAAAACAATTCTTAACAATTATTAAACTTTGTTTTAATTTAATAAAAGGCACTTGGCCGTGGAGGTTCCGAAAATATGAGCGCACTTATCTCTAGGAATATTGCTCACCTAAACATTAAGACTATTCGACCGATCGTTAGACCAACGAAGGATTCCTCTTAATGCCCGCTTTACGCTAAGAACCCCGCTATTGGGTGGGGAACCCAATCCGGCAGAACTACGCTTCTCCTCTTTCGAGGGGGCGTACGCAGTTCTCTTTACCCAAGGGGGATCGGTCCATACGTGCAGCCTCTCGGCGTCGCGTATGGATAACGGAAATAGAGCCCACACATCGATTATGTGGTCCTATGCGTCGTTAACCCAGGGTAAACCTTAAGTCGTTAAATTAAATTAAAAATAAAGTTTTTTAATTATTTCAAATCATTTTTTATGTCCCAATGCTCTTCGATGCCGAGGGCTAAAAGAGATTAGCCACTCATCGATATGGGGACGGCTTTATGTTTTTAGGTGAAGCGTGAGTGTTAAATTAAGTACTGAACAATTATAAGAGAAAACACGAAAAATAGGACAATTAGATAAATTTAAAGCTAATTGATGCAGGCACTCACGCACACTTCAAAACCATAAAGAAAATTAAATAAAGCAAGACCTACTCAAATGAGTAGGCAGAAATAAATGCACACACGCACACACTCTACAGAATTGAAGAAAGCGATAAATAAAGCGGTAAAATTATCTCCTACACGCACGCACTCTACATAATTGAGAAAGCGATAAAATTGCAAGTCCCGGCTCAAATGAGTGGGCGGGAGTAAATCTATCTCATACACACACGCACTCTACTTGAAAAGAAAACACACGCACACACTCTACAGAAAAGAAAACACACGCACCCACACAAAGTTTTCCTACTCAAGTGAGTAGGAAGAAAATGAAAGCAGTAAAAAGACAAGTCCCACTCAAACGAGTGGGCGGGAAATGAAAGCAAAGCGCCATTTAACTCTTAACAAGTAGGCGGAAA
The DNA here is from genome assembly GCA_039513925.1 of Platanthera zijinensis. Lineage (NCBI taxonomy): Eukaryota > Viridiplantae > Streptophyta > Magnoliopsida > Asparagales > Orchidaceae > Platanthera > Platanthera zijinensis. The sequence goes on from CM077091.1 coordinate 77,782,106, forward strand.
TAAATGCATACGCACACACGCACTCTACAGAAATGAAATAAAGCAGTAAAACCTAACTCATACACGCACACACACTTGTAGAAATAAGAAAAACAAAGTGCTCAGAAAATTAAAACGACTGCATTTCTACCGCTAGAATGCGGTAGAAATGCATAAAAAGTGAAAATAAAAATTAACCGGAGCGAAAATTTTTGCAAATAAACGCAAAAAGGAAGTACTCGAAAAATTAATACAACTGCATTTCTACCGCTAGAATGCGGTAGAAATGCATAAAAAGATGAAATAAAAATTAACCGGACTAAAAGTTTTGAAATTAAAAAGCTAAAATGAAGTGAGCGAAAAATTATAACGACTATATTTTCATTCTTATATTTTTATAAAAACTCCTAAAAAGTGAAAATAAAACAAAAAGGACAAAAAGTTTTACAACCCTAAAGAGCCTAAGTTAAAAAATAATAGTTTTAGATGAGTTTTTATAAAGCCTTATGAATGAAAATATAGGAAAAAGGAGAAAAGCTAAATCTAAAAAAGTGCAGAAAATGAAATTTAAATGGACGGCACAACGGCTAGAAATGCCGATAAACCCTAAATCTAACTAAGTTACGAAGGCTAAAAAGATAAAAACATAAAAGAAATACAAAAAGATGAACGAAAAATTGCTTAAGTAGGCGCATTCAATTGGATTATTCATATAAATTAAAAGAGAAAAATTCATATTTTATTGAAGTAAAAACCCTAATACAAACTAAGAGAGAGAGAGGGGGGAGAAATTCTCCTTACATAGGTATGGAATCCAATTGGGCAGCACCTCCCCTAAGCAAAGTGGTCAAAAAAGTGGACAAAATAAGCTTCCTGGAAGCTCTTATTTATAGGCAAAATTTCGGGTGGGTCACGCCCGTGACTAGGGCGTGACATGGGGGCGTGTCGACACTATTCATGAGCTGATCGGGTGACTTGACTGGAAGGTTGACTTCAGATGAAAACGTGGCGGTCACGCCCTAGGTCACGGGCGTGACATGTGTCAGTCACGGGCGTGACTAGGGCGTGTCGGGGAGGTCGATCTGGGCGCGGTCCGGCCGCAAAGTCGCGCGCGTCACGTCGGGCCAGGTGGCTAAGTCACGCCCGTGTCAAGCCTTGACACGGGCGTGTCTTGGGGCGTGTCGAGCTTGGTGGATCATCGCCGAACGTCGAGCTAGCAACCTGTGGCCGGCGATCGTCGGGGGGGGGGCGTGACACGGGCGTGTCGAGCTTGGCACGGGCGTGTCAGTCAATTTTTTTGACTTTTCTGGAATTTTTCTGGAATTTTTCTGGAATTTTTCTGGAATAAAAATAAGGCTAAGTTAGAAATAATATTTACAAAAATAGGCAATTTATTGAACAAAACTTAATAAAAAGACAAAAAATAAACAAAATTAACTTAAATAAAATACGAAAATATAGGTATATTTACAACTCATCAAACACCCCCATACTTAAGCTTTTGCTATTCCAGAGCAAAAGTTTGAGGTGAACTTATAAGGAATAATGAAAAACCCTAAGTTCTGCTACCGCTAAATTAATTATAAGAGAGATCAAATAAAAATATACGGGGTATAAGAGTTAAGTCCTAAAATTATTTAGATGATTTAAACAGGGCAAAAGTTTTGGCCAAAAGACTTCTTGATGTAATCAAATAGAAAGCAATAGTTGTATTGGTTAGATTAACAGAAAATAGTTTGGATTTATACGAACTTTAGCTTATAGGAGTGTTATTGGAAATAATGCAATTTACGAATTATGCTCTCAAAAAGATTTTTGAATTAATTCTAGAGTCATGAAATTGGCTAAGGGGGGTTGATGTTGGTTTATGAAGATGCTTGGATTTTGAGGCGAGGTTATTTTTTCTCGAACCTCCATTTTTTTGATTTGGATGTTAAAGGAAAACGAAATCTTATTTTCCTTAACATAAAATTTTTTTTTCTTCTTCATAAAATAAAAATAACCCAATGTATATGTGTTGGAGTAATGAATTTTATCCTCTTACTCCGTAACGTATAATCTTTTAATTTATTGGGTACCTATGTTTACGGAATGAAATCTTATTCCCATTGACATAAGATCTTTTTGGGGAAATAATTTTATCATACCAAGTAGGTTATGATAGGATAGGTAAGGGGAGAAAAGAGAACTAGATTTTTAATTGAAAAATAATTGAGAGCAACCTTTATAAATTGTACGTTCCAATTTTTCAGAAAGCTAAAAGCAAGCATAATTGAATTCTATAGTCGTTATTTTCTAACATGGTACAAATGCTCCTATCTATGAAAAATTAGAAGTAGTGCCTAAAGAGAGTCCCCTATTTTTAACAAAGTATAATAAATTTTTTAAAACTTAACCCCGGCTATTTAGATTTTTCAATCTATAATTAACAAACGAATAGTGAACAAAGAATTGATCAAATTCGCATATAAATAAACTCAAAACGAAAGTTTTGGATAACAAGAAACTCAAGAATGAAATGTTTGATTTATTTGTTTCAAAAAAATTTTTTTTGTTGTTTTTTGAAGTTATGCTCTTTTTTTGTATTTTTGTTGTTATATCTTTAATATATACATACTAAAAAGAAAGAAAAAAAAGCGAAATTTTTTTTTGATTTTTAAGTTTTGTTAATTTTAATTTTTTTTGTATTTTAAAATTTTGTGAATTTTTTTTTTTGTATTTTTAATTAAGTTTTCATTTTATTTACAAAAATTTGGGAAAAAGAAAAAAAATATTTACAAGGATGAGAGGGAAAAAAGGGAGAGGGGAAAGAGAAAGAATATTTACAAAAAGTATTTACAAAAATTATTTACAAAAATATTTACAAGAATATTTACAGAAATACAAACTAGGTAGCCGCGAGATGACTCGTTATGTGGATGGCTCGATGAGCCGGATCTCGCGGACCGAGTTAAAAATAAGACAAATTTTCAAAAATGAAACTTCAAAAATTTTTAATTAAAATTTTTTGGATTTTATAAATTTTTTGTTATAAAATTTTTTTTGAAGTTTTGTTTTGTTTTGTTTTGTTTTTTTTTTGTTTTTTTTTGTTTTTTTGTTTTTTTTTTTGTAAGTTAAAAAGAAAGTACGAAAATATGAAAACACCCCCATACTTAGATCCAACATTGTCCCCAATGTTGTATGCCAAGCATGAGGAACAAGACATCAGGTATATGTACAAAAAGGGAAAAAGAGGGGGGCAGAAAACGTCCCTGATCCGTGCTCGGGGAAGCCTTTTAGAAACCCTGCAGTTATTAGAAAAATAGAAAACGTAATAAATAAAGACGTAAAAAAGATAGACGTGGGGTGCCTCCCAGGAGCGCTTTGTTTATAGTCGCGTAGCTTGACTATAGTGGCGGGATTATAAGTCGAGGAGGGATATGGTTTCGCTATACTCGATCACAGGGTCTCCCGCTATGTAAGTCTTTAATCGATGACCGCTTACTTTAAACGAGCCTTTTTCCGGGTGGGAGACGAGTACGGTCCCATATGGAAATACTTCTTCAACTAAGAAGGGACCGGACCAACGGGATTTGAGTTTCCAGGAAAAAGTTTAAGACGAGAATTATAAAGAAGGACTAGATCGCCCGGAGAAAAAATTTTGGGGGTTTTAATTTTTTGATCGTGATAAAACTTAGAACGCTCCTTATAGAACTTATTGCTCTCGTAAGCGTTCGCACGCCATTCATCGAGCTTGTTTAGTTGTAGTTTTCTATTCTGAGCGGCTAAGTTAGAGTCGAGGTTTAAGAGTTTTAATGCCCAAAGTGCGCGGTGCTCCAGTTCTACGGGTAAATGGCACGCTTTGCCATAGACTAATCGAAATGGGGTACAACCGGTAGCGGTTTTGTACGCAGTACGATACGCCCATAACGCGTCGTCAAGCTTAGCGGACCAATCTTTCCTATTAAGTGAAACGGTTTTTTCTAATATGCGTTTTATCTCTCGATTTACAACCTCAACTTGGCCACTTGTTTGCGGGTGGTAGGGGGTGGCAAGCTTGTGCGTGACTCCGTATTTAGCTAACGTCTTAGCCATTAGAGCGTTACAGAAATGCGTTCCCCTATCACTAACAATAGCGCGAGGCGTGCCGAAGCGAGAAAATAATTTTTTTAGAAATGTGACGACGACTCGCGCATCGTTGGTGGGGAGAGCCTGCGCTTCCGCCCACCGTGATACGTAGTCGACCGCCACTAAAATATAAGAATTTTTATAAGTAGGAGGTAGGGGGCCAACAAAATCTATGCCCCATAAATCGAAGACTTCGCAATCTAAAAACATATTTTGGGGCATCTCGTCGTGACGTGAGATGTTACCCGACCGCTGACAGCTATCGCAAGCGCGCACAAAATTGTGCGCGTCTTTGAAGAGAGTGGGCCAAAAGTAGCCCGCCTCTAGCGCCTTCCTAGCGGTCCGGTTGGCTTGATAGTGCCCCCCGGCCGGACCCTCGTGGCAGTGCCTCAATATTTGTGTGCACTCCACTCCCGCGACGCATCTTCGAACTGCTTGGTCCGCACATATACGGAAAAGAAAAGGGTCATCCCAAAAGAAATTTTTCAAGTCGGAAAAGAATTTCTTCTTTTGATGACTTGAGAAATCTTTTGGAAGTACCCGCGCGACTAAGTAGTTCGCAAAATCTGCGAACCAAGGCGAAGATGACGAAGATGAACGAATGGCGAGAAGGCGTTCCTCGGGGAATCTGTCATTTATTTCAGATTCGACGAGCGCTACCGCACCCGGATTGTCTAAACGGGAGAGGTGGTCTGCCGCTAGATTCTCCGCGCCCTTCTTATCTCGGATCTCCAAGTCAAACTCTTGTAGGAGGAGAATCCATCGAAGAAGGCGGGGCTTCGCGTCGGTTTTAGCTAATAGATATTTAAGGGCGGAGTGATCGGTAAAAATGATAACTTTAGATAGCGTAAGATACGAGCGAAACTTATCGAAAGCGAAAACGACGGCTAAGAGTTCCTTTTCCGTCGTCGTGTAATTCACTTGTGCGGAAGTGAGCGTCTTGCTAGCGTAATAAATAGGATGAAAATGTTTTTCTACGCATTGGCCAAGAACGGCGCCTAAGGCAATATCACTAGCGTCGCACATGATTTCGAACGGAAGGGACCAATTAGGGGCCACTAGAATCGGAGAATTAATAAGTTTTTGTTTTATAAAATTAAAAGCAGACTCGCAATCGCTACTAAAGACAAAAAGTGATTCCTTTTCCAAGAGGTGAGTAAGCGGCTTTGTTATTTTTGAAAAATCTTGAATGAAACGCCTATAAAAGCCCGCGTGGCCTAAGAAACTCCTAATGGATTTTATGTTTGTCGGCTGAGGAAGTTTTTCTATGATTTCAACTTTGTCCTTATCGACCTCTATCCCCTTACTCGAAATCTTATGGCCGAGGACCAAACCTCCTCGAACCATAAAGTTACATTTTTCCCAATTTAAAACAAGATTCGTGTCCTCGCATCGCTGGAGGACACGATCGAGATTACGAAGACAATTCGGGAAAGAGCATCCGAATACAGAAAAGTCATCCATAAATATTTCCATAATATCTTCTACTAGCTCGCCAAAAATTGCTAGCATACATCGTTGGAATGTAGCCGGCGCATTGCAGAGGCCAAATGACATTCTTCGATAGGCGAAGGTGCCAAAGGGGCAAGTAAAAGTTGTTTTCTCTTGGTCCTCGGGGGAAATGGGGATTTGGAAAAACCCCGATAGACCGTCGAGAAAACAATAAAAAGGATGACCGGAAAGACGCTCGAGAATTTGGTCAAGGAACGGTAGTGGGAAATGGTCCTTGCGGGTGGCATCATTAAGTTTGCGATAATCGATGACCACGCGCCAACCCGTAACAGTACGAGTTGGGACGAGCTCGTTGTGCTCATTCGCCACTACGGTTAGACCGCCTTTCTTGGGCACGACATGAATGGGACTAACCCACGCACTATCAGAAATGGGATAAATAATCCCCGCATCTAATAATTTAATTATCTCAGCTTTCACGACGTCTTTCATGTTTGGGTTAAGACGTCGCTGAGGCTGAATGGTTTTGCGGCAATTATCGTTTAAGAAAATTTTGTGAGTGCAGAAAGAAGGGTTAATCCCCTTTAGGTCAGAAATTTGCCACGCAATTGCGTGGCGATGTTTAAGCAAAACCTCCAATAAATCGGAGGTCTCCGAATCACTTAAATACGAAGAAATGATTACCGGGAGTGTATCATTTTTCCCCAAAAAGGCGTATTTTAGGGATTCGGGTAATGGTTTGAGTTCTAGGAAGGGCGGGTCTTCTAGTGAGGTTTTAGTGCTAATGTCTTTCGAACCAATTGGTTCAAAAGGCATGTTCGTAGACTCGTCCTCATCGCAATAAAAATTTTCGAGCGAAAATATATTTTCGTTTAAAAAATCGGACTCGAAAACCGGGGAAGAACTATCTCCATAAAAAGAATCAAAAGAATAGCAGAAATCATCGCTCGGCGACGAGTCTTCCATAGAGGAGTTAATAGAAAAAGTAACTTGGTCGTCTCCTACCCGAAGGAGAAGCTGACCATTACTTACATCAATTAACGCACGTGAGGTCGCGAGGAAAGGGCGACCAAGTATTATTGGTACGTTGGCGTCTTCCTCGATGTCCAAGATGACGAAGTCCATCGGGAAGGTGAACTTGTCTACTCGGACAAGGACATCCTCAACAACCCCGATGGGGAACCTAACCGAGCGATCCGCTAGTTGGATGCGCATATTGGTAGGAGCAGGAGTACCCAAACCTAAACGCAGGAAGAGCGAGAACGGCATCAAATTAATGCTCGCGCCTAAGTCTGCTAAGGCGTATTTTACTAATACATCGCCAAAAAGGCACGGGATGGAGAACCGTCCCGGGTCGTTTTGTTTTAAGGGCAATTTACTAGTAAGAGCCACCGAGCAGACAGCGTTGAGAGATATATGCGAAATATCCTCGAGTTTGCGTTTATTAGAAAGTAATTCTTTTAAAAATTTCGCATATTTAGGCATTTGCGAGATAGCCTTGCAAAAAGGAACATTAATATGAATTTGTATAAGTAATAAAATAAATTTTTCATATTGCGCATTTACTCGCTCATTATCTAACTTATGCGGGTAGGGCAACGCCTTGTTTAAAATAGTTTTATCGTTAAAAATCGGTAAGGGTTGCGTAATCGAAGAAGAGGGAAGAGGCGTCGGAGGTGAAATATGTACCTGAGGATCGATCCGTTTTGGATCGACCACCTCCTTACCGCTACAGAGGGTTATAGCGTTGGCGGTTTCCCTTGGATTGGGCTCCGTGTTCCCTGGCAGTGCCCCCATGGCGCGTTCTGACATGAGTCGCGCCAGCTGTCCAACCTGGAGTTCTAAATTTTTTAGCGATCCGGTGATGTTCCGGATATTAGACTCGTTGGACGCGACATAACGATTAAAATTTTCCTCCACCGGGGATGGCTTCATAGGAGGGGGAGGAGGAAGCGTCGGCGCAAAAGGAGGGGGAGGGGGACGCTGCGCGTTGTTCGGGTTGCTCCAGGAGAAATTCGGATGGTTCCTCCAACCCGGATTATAGTGGCTACTATAAGGGTTGTTTTGAAATGAGGGACGCACCGGATTTCCCATGTAGTCCACGAATTCGTCGACCACGCAGACGTTGGAGGGGGGGGGAGAAAACAAGGCGGAGTGGAGGAGGAAACAGACATCTCCGCCACCTGCTTAGTTAGCCTTTCCACTTGGAGGGCTAGCTGAGCGGTGGCATCCACTTCAAAAATGCCCGCCTGCTTAGGGCGCGCCCGCGGGACGTTCCACTGGTAGGCGTTCACCGCCATTTCCTCGAAAAGGGCCTGGGCGGCCTCGGGGGTCTTATTGTTCAGAGTGCCCCCGGCAGCCGCGTCAATCATTTGACGCGTCTGACTATTCAGTCCATTGTAAAAAATTTGTACCTGCAACCACGTTGGCAGAGCGTGGTGCGGGCACCGGCGGAGAAACTCCTTAAAGCGTTCCCAAGTCTCGTAAAGAGACTCGGAGTCGTTTTGGACGAACGAAGATATGTCCGCCCGCAGTCTTGCAGTTTTCGCGGGCGGAAAATACTTCGTAAGGAATTTTTCGGCCAATTCCGCCCAGGACGTGATGGATCCCCGCGGGAGGGAGAGTAACCACGCCTTAGCCTTGGACTTAAGAGAGAAGGGAAAAAGGCGCAAACGAATGGCGTCATCAGTGACCCCATTAATTTTAAAAGTATCGCAAATTTCAAGAAAATTAGACAAGTGATTATTGGGGTCCTCATCCGGCTGTCCGTCGAACTGCACGGCATTTTGGATCATCTGAATCACACTTGACTTAATTTCAAAATTATTGTTGGCCACAGCGGGCCGAACAATACTCGACCCCGTATCATCCAAATTGGGTCGAGCGTAATAAGACATAGTACGCTCGACCGGTTGGGCATTATTCGGGTCGGCCATAGAAGAAGAAGAGGGTTCTCCGATAGATTCTGCGGGGTCTAAAAAGGGAATTCGACGGAGAGATCGGATACGCGCAAGAGAGCGGTCGATCTCGGGGTCGAATTCAAGATTTTCAGAACTCGAAGGTTGTCCACGGGTCATACACCCTGAAAAAAAAACGAAAAGGGGAAAGGATATATTTTTTTTTGTAAAAATTTTTTTTTTTTGAAAATAAAGTAAAATTAATAGATTCCCGGATTCAATATAACAACCGGATTCCCCGGCAACGGCGCCAAAAACTTGATGGCCGCGGAACAGAGACCTACTGTGGTTGGTTCGAAATGGTCAGATTCCGCGGGCCGGTTAGAAGATCGAGTTTTCTAACGAAAGGAGGCAAGCGCACCTATCGCAAGTAGTACTCGGTATTCGGTAAAATACCGAGGTCGTATTATTCTCGGGGACGCGTTGATTATATCTACTCTTCCAGGAACACTATTATCTTACTAACAGTAAGGTGGGATTTTTTTTTAGTTTAATTAAAGCGGAAAGAAAGAAAGCGGAATTTTGCTAAATTAGTTCGATGACGGGTTAACGCTCGGCATCGAATCGGATTAAGACTAAAACAATTCTTAAACAATTATTAAACTTTGTTTTAATTTAATAAAAGGCACTTGGCCGTGGAGGTTCCGAAAATATGAGCGCACTTATCTCTAGGAATATTGCTCACCTAAACATTAAGACTATTCGACCGATCGTTAGACCGACGAAGGATTCCTCTTAATGCCCGCTTTACGCTAAGAACCCCGCTATTGGGTGGGGAACCCAATCCGGCAGAACTACGCTTCTCCTCTTTCGAGGGGGCGTACGCAGTTCTCTTTACCCAAGGGGGATCGGTCCATACGTGCAGCCTCTCGGCGTCGCGTATGGATAACGGAAATAGAGCCCACACATCGATTATGTGGTCCTATGCGTCGTTAACCCGGGGTAAACCTTAAGTCCTTAAATTAAATTAAAAATAAAGTTTTTTAATTATTTCAAATCATTTTTTATGTCCCAATGCTCTTCGATGCCGAGGGCTAAAAGAGATTAGCCACTCATCGGTATGGGGACGGCTTTATGTTTTTAGGTGAAGCGTGAGTGTTAAATTAAGTACTGAACAATTATAAGAGAAAACACGAAAAATAGGACAATTAGATAAATTTAAAGCTAATTGATGCAGGCACTCACGCACACTTCAAAACCATAAAGAAAATTAAATAAAGCAAGACCTACTCAAATGAGTAGGCGGAAATAAATGCACACACGCACACACTCTACAGAATTGAAGAAAGCGATAAATAAAGCGGTAAAATTATCTCCTACACGCACGCACTCTACATAATTGAGAAAGCGATAAAATTGCAAGTCCCGGCTCAAATGAGTGGGCGGGAGTAAATCTATCTCATACACACACGCACTCTACTTGAAAAGAAAACCCACGCACACACTCTACAGAAAAGAAAACACACGCACCCACACAAAGTTTTCCTACTCAAGTGAGTAGGAAGAAAATGAAAGCAGTAAAAAGACAAGTCCCACTCAAACGAGTGGGCGGGAAATGAAAGCAAAGCGCCATTTAACTCTTAACGAGTAGGCGGAAATAAATGCATACACACACACGCACTCTACAGAAATGAAATAAAGCAGTAAAACCTAACTCATACACGCACACACACTTGTAGAAATAAGAAAAACAAAGTGCTCAGAAAATTAAAACGACTGCATTTCTACCGCTAGAATGCGGTAGAAATGCATAAAAAGTGAAAATAAAAATTAACCGGAGCGAAAATTTTTGCAAATAAATGCAAAAAGGAAGTACTCGAAAAATTAATACAACTGCATTTCTACCGCTAGAATGCGGTAGAAATGCATAAAAAGATGAAATAAAAATTAACCGGACTAAAAGTTTTGAAATTAAAAAGCTAAAATGAAGTGAGCGAAAAATTATAACGACTATATTTTCATTCTTATATTTTTATAAAAACTCCTAAAAAGTGAAAATAAAACAAAAAGGACAAAAAGTTTTACAACCCTAAAGAGCCTAAGTTAAAAAATAATAGTTTTAGATGAGTTTTTATAAAGCCTTATGAATGAAAATATAGGAAAAAGGAGAAAAGCTAAATCTAAAAAAGTGCAGAAAATGAAATTTAAATGGACGGCACAACGGCTAGAAATGCCGATAAACCCTAAATCTAACTAAGTTACGAAGGCTAAAAAGATAAAAACATAAAAGAAATACAAAAAGATGAACGAAAAATTGCTTAAGTAGGCGCATTCAATTGGATTATTCATATAAATTAAAAGAGAAAAATTCATATTTTATTGAAGTAAAAACCCTAATACAAACTAAGAGAGAGAGGGGGGAGAAATTCTCCTTACATAGGTATGGAATCCAATTGGGCAGCACCTCCCCTAAGCAAAGTGGTCAAAAAAGTGGACAAAATAAGCTTCCTGGAAGCTCTTATTTATAGGCAAAATTTCGGGTGGGTCACGCCCGTGACTAGGGCGTGACATGGGGGCGTGTCGACACTATTCATGAGCTGATCGGGTGACTTGACTGGAAGGTTGACTTCAGCTGAAAACGTGGCGGTCACGCCCTAGGTCACGGGCGTGACATGTGTCAGTCACGGGCGTGACTAGGGCGTGTCGGGGAGGTCGATCTGGGTGCGGTCCGGCCGCAAAGTCGCGCGCGTCACGTCGGGCCAGGTGGCTAAGTCACGCCCGTGTCAAGCCTTGACACGGGCGTGTCTTGGGGCGTGTCGAGCTTGGTGGATCATCGCCGAACGTCGAGCTGGCAACCTGTGGCCGGCGATCGTCGGGGGGGGCGTGACACGGGCGTGTCGAGCTTGGCACGGGCGTGTCAGTCAATTTTTTTGACTTTTCTGGAATTTTTCTGGAATTTTTCTGGAATAAAAATAAGGCTAAGTTAGAAATAATATTTACAAAAATAGGCAATTTATTGAACAAAACTTAATAAAAAGACAAAAAATAAACAAAATTAACTTAAATAAAACACGAAAATATAGGTATATTTACAACTCATCACTGACCCTTGCTATTGTTTGCCACCGGGCGGTGGTTTGTGGCTTGCAGGTGCTGCGGAGCAGAGCGGGAAATAGCGGGCTAAAGCCCTTGTTGTTGTGCCGGCCCTCGAAGGCCTAATTGCTTATGTTTCTTTCCCATTTTTCATGTATGGCCGGCCTGCGAGCCGAAGTATGAAAACACTACTTTTGTTAAGTGAACAGTGTAAGGCCTTAAGGCCATATCTCTTTTGGTGTATGTTTACATTCCTGAGTTTGTAGTGGACATTCATGCTGTTGTGGCTGGGTTCTTATTTCTTTTGCAACCTAATAAATTGCTTCCGCTAGGTGTTGTGTAGGACGTTGTGATTGGTTGAATGGTTTCAACGCGTAACCAACCGGTCTGTCCGTAGTATATGGCGTCGGGCCCCGGCCGGGCCTACTGCTATATGCTATGCGACGGATAGGGGTGTTATACTTATAGTGAGAACATGTTGTATCGGGCTTAAACCCATACATTAGTGTTGGGTATTGCATCCACAATGTACCTGATTTGAAGAAGCCCCTGTGCAAGCCAAGGTAAATAGACAATGTATTTGATGAAATATTTCTAGTTGTACTTGCAGATATTCCATGCTAAGTACACACCAATGTCAGGGTGCAGTGGGTCAATATACACGGGTCTGTGCAACGTAATCCCTCGTTGAGCAGATTAGTGTGTTGGCCTATGTGTACTCTCTCTATTGGGGTGTACTTAATTTCAAGTACAGGGCTATGATAAAGCAAGAGCAGACAAGGAGCAAGGATGGGCCAAAGACCAGCTCAAGGAAAGAAAGAGGAGAAATAGCCCAAGTAAAAATCGACGAGAATCACTAAGTGATTCTCACCGATTCGGCGAGAATCACTAATGATTCTCGCCGAGTCGTCGAGAATCACTAGCTGATTCTCGCCGGTTGAAGCCGGCAGCTTCGACACTGACAGGGAAATTTTCTAAGGCAGAATCGTCGAGAATCACTTATGATTCTCGCCGATTCGTTGAGAATGACCTTGCATTCTCGACGATCCGGTGAGAATCAAAAGTGATTCCCGCCGATTCTCCCCGGCTTCTGTATCAGTTCAGCCAGATTTCGGCTAAGTAGAAGTCGGCGAGAATCGTAAGTGATTCTCGCCGATTCGGCGAGAATCACCTACGATTCTCGCCGAATTTGACTTGGGCAGTTTCTTGTTGTTCTCTGGACCGGTTCAAACTATCTGAACTGTTTCGAACCGGGCTCATGTCTTCTTATTGGTGGGACCCACAACGGTCATATACTTGACCTAATGTATATATACTCCGTATGTATGAACAGTAAAGGGAGACATACGAGATTTCAAAAAGCACGAGCCGCCGACAAGCCCTAACGCTCCGCCGATCGTCTCCGCCGCTCGTGCGCTTGTCGCTGCTGCTGATCTCAGGTTCTTCCAGATCTCCGGCGACCGAAGCTTAGGATAGCATAGCGTCTCATGCGTCTAACCAGAGATCCCTTGTCTCTTGATTCGTTGATCGGGAAAATCCTTCCCCTTCTGAATCGATCGAGACGATCGATCCTAGTGTGACCGTTGGAAGACCTTGCTTCCTTCGCTACGAAGTTTGAATCATGTTGGCACTGCTGCTGCTCTCCGTCGCCGACGCTGATTCCGAGAACCTTGCCGCCGCTTTAAGCCGCCGCCGGTTTCGGGAAGATTCTTTCCAAGAGAGATCTAGGGTTGTGGACTCTTCGTTGACTTCAAGAACAAGTCGTCGAACGAAGAGGGACACCTAACTCTCCAAACGTCGTTTGTATTTCTTACAAGCATTTTCAATTTCTTTGTAACGGACCGATTGGTCTTTAGTTGTAAGGGTTGGGTGCAACCCGGGTTGTGGGAGTGTTGACTCCTACGTGTGGAAGGGTTCCTTCCGTTAGTGCAAGGATTGGATTTCAATCCTCTGGGTGAAGTGACCGAGTCGTCCCGTGTTGGGAGATAGGTCGAAGGGGGAAAGTGGACGTACCCAAATCGGGGAACCACTATAATTTGCCTGTGTATTTTCTGTGCTTGGTTGTTTTGTTTTCTTGTGCAGGTAAAATCTTAATTCCGCAAATATGCTACAGAGACACCTATTCCCCCCCCATAGGTGAAGATAGTTGACACTAGGTGGACTTTCAAGTGGTATCAGAGGGAGGTTACTCATCAAAAAGGTTCACACCTTGAGTAGAATCCTGCCCCCAGTGTCAAGAAGCAGACAGATATCCTCCATGGACGGACTCAAGCACTCCGGCAAAATCCCAGTATGCACCGGACTGAACTTTCCTATCTGGAAGGAAAGAATCAGATTCTGCATGGAAGCGGTCGACCCTCGGCTCTTCATGATAGTGGAGGAGGGACCTTACATTCCCACTAAGGCCTCCACCATTGATCCTACCCGGAAAGTACCCAAGCAACTTTCGGAAATGGACAAGGACGAAATGGTGTTGTTCGGACTCGACAAGAAAGCTCAGAACATCCTGGTGAGCGCAGTTGACGACTCTATGATGCAGAACTTCAGCAATTGCAGGACAGCCAAGGATCTCTGGAGCTGTCTGATTGTCTTAATGGAGGGCACAGATGAAGTGAGGGACGATCGGAGATCCCTCCTCAATCAGAAATATGAGGCCTTCAGACAAGGGCCAAAGGAGGAGATCGGAGTCACCTTCGAAAACTTCCTCAAGATCATCAATGCACTCAAAGGATATGGAAGAGTGTTCACTGACGGTGAACTCAATGATAAATTCCTTAGGTCCCTCACTAAGGAATGGGACACAAAGATCTGCGCCATCCGCGAGTTTGGCAGACTTGCGGAAACCGACCCTCAGATTCTGTTCGGGAAGCTCATGTCCTATGAGCTTCAGTTGAACACAAGGAAGGCTGAAGAGGAAGCAGAGAAAGCCGCGACCAAGGAAAAGACGGTGGCCCTAAAAGCCATTAACTCCAGAAAGGGTAAGGGTGTCGCTTCCTCCCGGGCATGGAAGAGGGATGAAGAGGAAGACTCTGAGCCAAGCTCCTCCGGATCAGAGTTATCTGAGGATAATTTATCCCTTATCACAAGGGAATTCAAGAAGTTCCTCAAGCTGAGGAATCAGAGAAAGAGAACCGGCTCCTCCTCAAGCGATCAGAAGAAGAACTATTCCTCTGACAGGTATGTTTCCAAACCGAACAAACACCGCTCTTCTGACATTATATGCTTTGGTTGCAACAAGCCAGGACACGTCGTGGCCGACTGCCATCAAGGCAAGAGGGAAAAGGGAAAGGGAGAGGAGCACAGGTCCTCAAGAGACAAGAAGAAGGAGAGGAGTTACATCGCAAAGAAGCCAAAGACGCTGAGTGAATCTGAAACGTCAGACACCAGCGATGATGAGGAAGCCTACTTTGGGCTAATGGGTCGCTCTGACTCAGAAGGAGATTGCCCCCCATTTACTGGGAAGGTAAAAGCTCACACCCCTCTCTCCGACTCTGACTCTGATCCTGAGTCTCAGGATGATGATGCTGAGGATAGCCCCTCTGCCCTTGAAGCTGAGCTCCTAGATAAGTATGAGCTTCTGCTCAACACATTCCTGAAATGTCAAAAGAAACTGAAGGCGGAGAAAAAGGAAGTCAAATTCCTTAAAGGTGAGAGTGTCTCCCTGAGGGAAGAGATCACCAGTTTGATCTCCCTCCAACAGGAGCACTTGGACCTGACTTCAAAGCATTCAGAGTCTCTTAAGCTCCTTGATCTTAAGCAGGAGGAAGTCGACAAGTTGGAAGAACTACTTGCGGCAGAAAGGAAGATCGTCAAGAGCTTCTCTATGCCAAAAACTATTCTTCCATTAGTTGACACCTTCTCTGCTCAAGCCAAAGGGGCAGGCCTGGGGCACGTAGGGGTATCTAGCTCCTCGTCCAGGAGAAACAGGAACAGGAGAAAGAATAAGGCTGCCAAGAAAGCCTCTGCTGATGAGAAAGGAAAGGCCCCACTCAGTCCTGTTGAGTTCAGAAAGCCTAGCTTTCCCTGTAACCAACATGACTTTGAGTCAACATATGGGCATCACTTCAGGCCCTCGGTTGCAAAGCCGAAGAGCCGATATGATGGGTGGACCTTTCCCCGTAACTTCAGTGAGAGTGTCTTCAAGGCACCCTATGAGGAAATCCACATGGGAAATTATGGTCAATTCTCTAGCGGCCATAATAGGAAGCTGGCACCTAAGGCCAAACATGTTACACTGAAAAGCCAAGAGGTGAAGAAGTCATGTGACTGTGGTCATCATGTTGCCTCCACCTCCAGGTCTTCGGCCCCAGCTGAACCCCACGTTTCAAGGGTAAAGCA
Organism: Platanthera zijinensis; assembly: GCA_039513925.1. NCBI lineage: Eukaryota > Viridiplantae > Streptophyta > Magnoliopsida > Asparagales > Orchidaceae > Platanthera > Platanthera zijinensis. The sequence goes on from CM077091.1 coordinate 77,797,972, forward strand.
GGCGCCCAAGAGGAAGTATAACAGGTTTGACTGCTGGTGCTGTGGCAAAATTGGTCACTTTGCCGTGGATTGTTGGTTTAATCCAAGGTATAACGAGACTCCTTATGTTAGCGATGCGAGGCCGACCACTCGTAGAGTTAACCAATCGAGGGGGAGTATGCTAACAAGGAATCTAGGACCCAAGTTTGATTGGGTTCCTAAGGCAAATTAATTCTGTTTTGCAGGGATGTCCAAAGGCCAACAAAACTCCTATTTGGTATTTGGACAGTGGATGCTCTCGTCACATGACCGGGACAAGAAGCCTGCTGAGGGAGTACTCTCCAGTCGAGGATGGACCCGAAGTCATATTTGGGGAATCTGATCGGGGTATCACCAGAGGTTACGGTACGATTTCCAACGGTATACTCTCTATCACTAACGTAGCTTATGTTGAAGGGTTAAATCACAACCTGATCAGCGTAAGCCAGTTATGTGATAAAGGGTATGACGTTAAGTTCTGCAAGGATAAATGCCTGATAATATCATGTGACTCTTCGGAGACCGTATTAACAGGCATTAGGAGCAGAAATATTTTCTGTTTAGACTTTCTTAGTTTAGACTCTTCTACCCCTATATGCCTAGTAGCAAAGGGCAGTGCATCTCTTTGCGAACAATGGCACAAGAGATTGGCACACATTAATTACAAGACAATTAATATGCTATTTTCAAAAGACTTAGTAAGGGATGCTCCCATTATTAAGTGCATTAAAGATAGTCCATGTCCTGCATGTCAAATGGGCAAGCAGACTCGGGCTACCTTTAAGAGCATCCCAGACAAAGATTCCTCCAGATGTCTTTATCTTCTGCGCATGGACCTGTTTGGTCCTATACAAGTTCATAGCTTAGGAGGGAAGTCGTATACGCTAGTGATTGTAGATGATCACTCTCGGTTTACGTGGGTGTTCTTCTTAAAACGCAAGTCGGATACGTTTGACATCTTCACTAATTTTGTCAAGCAGATACAGAACGAACTTAACTGCTCGGTGGTCAAAATCAGAAGTGACCACGAAACAGAGTTTGAGTCTGGGGCTATGACAGAGTTCTGTGAAGAACTTGGTATCTTTCATGAATTCTCCTCCCCTCGCACTCCTCAACAGAATGGAATGGCGGAGAGGAGAAATAGAACACTCATTGAGGCAAGCACGACAATGTTGAATGACGCTTCTCTCCCAGAATACTTCTGGGCCGAGGCTGTCAATACGGCTTGTCATGTACAAAACCGGGCATTGATTAACAAAAGCCATCGTAAGACTCCCTATGAGCTACTGAAAGGCAAGAAACCAACCATGTCCTACCTGAGGATCTTTGGCTGCAAATGTTATGTACTGAATAATGGGAAGTACCCGCGTACTAAGTTCGGTGAGAAATGCTTCGAAGGCATATTTATGGGTTATAGTAGCCGCAGCCGGGCTTATAGAGTTTTCAACAAGAAAACCCTAGTGGTAGAGGAGTCAATCAATGTTATATTTGATGAAGGAAGTTTGCTTAATTGCAAGACTTCTAGTCTTCTTCCTGAAGATGTAGGTGACAGACTCGAAGGGTTGCAACTGGATGAGCACGTGAAAGATGCACCTCCAACATACGTCAAGGTATCCACTACTACGCCGATCGGAGACGTTGAAAATCAAAATGGAGCAAATCCTTTAGAAGAAGGAGATGCCCAAGAAGTAGTCGAAGCTCCTGACGCCAGACTTCTACAGCTCAGACACGTGAGGGATCATCCTAGAGATCAGATCATCGGAGATCCTCGTGACGGGGTCAGAACTCGACGAGGTACTATTAACGAGATTCTGCATCTTATCTTCCTGTCACAGGTTGAGCCAAAGAAGTTCGACGAGGCAAACAAAGATGCTGCATGGATTTTGGCCATGCAAGATGAATTGCATCAGTTCGAAAGATGCAACGTTTGGACGCTTGTGCCCAGACCTCAAAAGCAGAATGTGATTGGCACCAAGTGGATCTTCAGGAACAAACTGGATGAACATGGTGTCATCATAAAGAACAAGGCCAGGCTAGTGGCTCAAGGTTACCGTCAGGAGGAGGGGATTGATTTTGACCAGACGTTTGCACCAGTTGCACGGCTCGAAGCTATCCGGCTATTCCTAGCTTATGCCTCCCACAAAGGATTCATAGTTTATCATATGGACGTGAAATCGGCTTTCTTGAATGGAGATTTGAAAGAGGAAGTATACGTCGCTCAACCACCAGGTTTTGTCAATCCTACTTATCCTAGTCATGTATATTTTCTTAATAAAGCACTATATGGCTTAAAACAAGCTCCTCGAGCTTGGTATGAGACATTGTCTAGTTTCCTTCTTGAGAACAAATTCTCTAGAGGAAAAATAGACAAGACATTGTTTCTCAGGGAAGTCAAAGGCAAGATTTTGCTGGTGCAAATCTATGCTGACGACATTATATTTGGCTCCACGGACAACAATCTTTGCAAAAAGTTTTCCAAACTTATGCAAGGAAAGTTTGAAATGAGCAGTATGGGGGAGCTGAAGTACTTCTTGGGACTTCAAGTGAAACAGTCTGAGGATGGAATCTTCATCTCTCAGACGAAGTTCACAAATGAACTCCTCAAGAAATTCGGAATGGAGAATGCAACCTCTATGAGGACTCCAATGGGATCCACTATGTCTCTGGATAAGGATGAGAAAGGTAAACCTTTCGATGAAACCAAATACAGAAGCATCATTGGATCCCTGCTCTACCTTACTGCCAGTAGACCAGATATCATGTTCTCCACATGTGTTTGTGCCAGATATCAGGTGAACACTAAGGAATCTCATTATGTCGCTGCAAAGCGAATTCTTAGATACCTTAAAGGTACTCCCAATCTTGGCTTGTGGTACCCGATAAACAATGATGTCGAGCTAATAGGTTTTTCAGATGCTGATTTTGCAGGGAGTAGGGATGACAGGAAAAGCACTTCCGGGACGTGCCAATTCCTCGGAAGAAGGCTTATCTCCTGGAACAGCAAGAAGCAAAATTGTGTCGCAACCTCCACAGCAGAGTCTGAGTACATCTCGGCAGGGAGCTGTTGCGCACAACTCCTATGGATAAGGAACCAGTTAGCAGACTATGATCTTTAGTTCAAGGAAGTACCCATGTACTGCGACTCCTCAAGTGCAATTGCCATCGCAAACAATCCAGTATCGCATAGTAGAACGAAGCATATTGAAGTGCGCTACCACTTCATTCGGGAGCACGTGGAGAACAAGGACATCTCTCTCTGCTATGTCCCCACGGACAAGCAGATTGCAGATATTTTCACAAAGCCCTTAGACGAGGCCAAGTTCAGTCTCTTCAAAACTGAATTGGGGATGCTTAACTATGAAAAATAAAGACTCCAGACGCTCCTGGCTCGTGCCTCTAGGGGGAGCATCTGCCAGCATTTCAAGTGACAACATAAGTGCACGAACTGAGGGGGAGCATGGTGTCTGGTGCACCAGACCCAAATTTGCAGAAGCCGAAAAGGGGGAGATTACCCTCTCGGCTAAGGCTAAGGTAGCTCAATGGCTAAGGTAGCTCAATGCTCTAGTTTGCTCTCAAGTAACGGGTAATGCTTATCCCTATCACCTCATTTTTAAGTTTCGGTTTTTCATTCCTATATGCTCTATTCACCTTAGCTTATAGGGTTTAGGCTTCTTCAAATAGGGGGAGATTGTTGGGTATTGCATCCACAATGTACCTGATTTGAAGAAGCCCCTGTGCAAGCCAAGGTAAATAGACAATGTATTTGATGAAATATTTCTAGTTGTACTTGCAGATATTCCATGCTAAGTACACACCAATGTCAGGGTGCAGTGGGTCAATATACACGGGTCTGTGCAACGTAATCCCTCGTTGAGCAGATCAGTGTGTTGGCCTACGTGTACTCTCTATTGGGGTATACTTAATTTCAAGTACAGGGCTATGATAAAGCAAGAGCAGACAAGGAGCAAGGATGGGCCAAAGACCAGCTCAAGGAAAGAAAGAGGAGAAATAGCCCAAGTAAAAATCGACGAGAATCACTAAGTGATTCTCGCCGATTCGGCGAGAATCACTAATGATTCTCGCCGAGTCGTCGAGAATCACTAGCTGATTCTCGCCGGTTGAAGCCGGCAGCTTCGACACTGACAGGGAAATTTTCTAAGGCAGAATCGTCGAGAATCACTTATGATTCTCGCCGATTCGTCGAGAATGACCTTGCATTCTCGACGATCCGGTGAGAATCAAAAGTGATTCCCGCCGATTCTCCCCGGCTTCTGTATCAGTTCAGCCAGATTTCGGCTAAGTAGAAGTCGGCGAGAATCGTAAGTGATTCTCGCCGATTCGGCGAGAATCACCTACGATTCTCGCCGAATTTGACTTGGCAGTTTCCTGTTGTTCTCTGGACCGGTTCAAACTATCTGAACTGTTTCGAACCGGGCTCATGTCTTCTTATTGGTGGGACCCACAACGGTCATATACTTGACCTAATGTATATATACTCCGTATGTATGAACAGTAAAGGGAGACATACGAGATTTCAAAAAGCACGAGCCGCCGACAAGCCCTAACGCTCCGCCGATCGTCTCCGCCGCTCGTGCGCTTGTCGCCGCTGCTGATCTCAGGTTCTTCTAGATCTCCGGCGACCGAAGCTTAGGATAGCATAGCGTCTCACGCGTCTAACCAGAGATCCCTTGTCTCTTGATTCGTTGATCGGGAAAATCCTTCCCCTTCCGAATCGATCGAGACGATCGATCCTAGTGTGACCGTTGGAAGACCTTGCTTCCTTCGCTACGAAGTTTGAATCAAGTTGGCACTGTTGCTACTCTCCGTCGCCGACGCTGATTCCGAGAACCTTGCCGCCGCTTTAAGCCGCCGCCGGTTTCGGGAAGATTCTTTCCAAGAGAGATCTAGGGTTGTGGACTCTTCGTTGACTTCAAGAACAAGTCGTCGAACGAAGAGGGACACCTTACTCTCCAAACGTCGTTTGTATTTCTTACAAGCATTTTCAATTGCTTTGTAACGGACCGATTGGTCTTTAGTTGTAAGGGTTGGGTGCAACCCGGGTTGTGGGAGTGTTGACTCCTACGTGTGGAAGGGTTCCTTCCGTTAGTGCAAGGATTGGATTTCAATCCTGTGGGTGAAGTGACCGAGTCGTCCCGTGTTGGGAGATAGGTCGAACGGGGAAAGTGGACGTACCCAAATCGGGGAACCACTATAATTTGCCTGTGTATTTTCTGTGCTTGGTTGTTTTGTTTTCTTGTGCAGGTAAAATCTTAATTCCGCAAATACGCTACAGAGACACCTATTCCCCCCCCCCCATAGGTGAAGATAGTTGACACTAGGTGGACTTTCAATTAGTACTCTGATATATTATTATGTGGACTCTCCCTTCGTGGAGATTTTATTTTTATATATGTGATATGCATGTGGACTTACTTGTTTTCATTTACTGTGCTACCTTTCTGTGATCGAATTGGCCGGCAGAATCGGTGTTTTGTGGTGATGACCCTTCAGGGCATGAAGGTGTCACCGCAAAGTGGCGGTTCTGGGCCTAAGACCCCGGTGTTTGGAAAAAAAAGGGGGGTCTTACAATATCTACCCCAAGGAACGCCACAAACTCACCGCACACTTGCGAGAGAGGGCTTCCTATGCAAAGGAAAAGAGGACTTCACATGTCCTAGGATTAGAATCGTTACCCTAGCGTTTTTCCTTGGCACCATGGAAATCTATGCGGATGAAAAGTACCGCAATCTCCTTGCCTCTAGATCCGAAGTTGGCTCGCGATTTGGAGCTCTGAAACACTGTCGGTGACCAGATCTAGCCTTCCTTCTTCCTCCTTGCTCTCTCCTCTCTCTAGATATTAGAAAGAGAGTGAACCCAAGAAAATGAGGTTTTCTAAACCCTAAATTCGGGTATATCCCTAAGGAAACAACCCCTAGCCGTCAGATCTCAAAACAAGGAAACGAACGGTTGCGATCCGGACTTGAAATCAAAGATCTGGGCCGAACACGTCTTACGACACGTCCGTAACCAAGGCCGTGTCACTCAGTCGCCATCAAAACCGACGCATCCCAAAAAGAACACGGGAACTCGACACGCCCTTGTTTGGCTTGACACGCCCGTGTCATCCAGTACACGCCTGTGTCACTGGGCTTTTCCCTCCAACAAAACAGGTCCAAAATAACCAGAGCACGACATGGCCATGTGATACGCCCGTATCACATGTCATACGCTAGACACGCCATGGGACACACCCGTGTCCCAGGCCGTGTAGCTGCCTTAGCAAAACTCGCCAAATGACCCGAGCAGTAAACGAGCATTTGACACGCCCGTGTCAAATTCCACACGCCCGTGTCGTACCCGAACATGCCCGGGCTCAGGCCTTGTGCCCTCACTCAACGATCGTTGAGTGAAAGGCTTTGAGTGACTGACACACCCTAGGACACGCCCGTGTCCCCGGCCGTGTTCATCCCCCAATGACCGTTGACTCCAAAAATCATTGACCACGCGACCAATGCCGAACCCGAGCATGACACGCCCTGGGACATGCCCGTGTCCCAGGTCATGTCACCTCTACCAAATACCAGATTTGGATCAAAACGCCACCCATCACCCTTTTGAGTTTCGGGGCGTTACAACTCTCTCCCTCTTAAAAGAATTTCGTCCACGAAATTATCAAAGGAAAGAAAACAAAAAACCAATAGTGGTACCTGAGCGGAATAACTCCGGGGTACTCCTCCAGCATGGTTTGCTCCCATTCCCAAGAGAGCTCCTCCCAACCGCAATTGTTCCACCAGACCTTGACCATCCTGATCTCCTTGTTACGGAGTCGCTTAACTTCAAAGTCTTCAATACGAATGGGCTTGACCCTAGTCGTCAATCCTTCGTCTATCGGCACTTGATTAACTGCGATCACCTGCGAAGGCTCTTGCACCGCCTTCCATAATACTGAAATGCTAAATACATCGTGTATACCACTCAACTCTACTGATAACCTGAGATGATAAGCCGCTTTGCCGATCCGCTCCAGAATCTCAAATGGTCCAAGGTACCTTGGGATCAGCTTCTTTAAGCGTCGTACCTGTGAAACACCCTTGAGCGACTTTATCTTAAAGTACACCCAATCGCCAACCGCGAACTCCACGTTCCGATGCTTGGCATTGTAGTACTTAGCTTGTCTATCCTGAGCGATCAGCAAACGCTCTCGAATGATCCGCACCAAAGCAGTAGCGCTTTCCAGTTCTTGCTTTTTGTACAACATTGCCTCACCCGTTTCTAGCCACGACAACGGCGTGCGACACTTTCTACCATATAGGGCCTCGTAGGGCGCCATTTGAATACTCACTTGGTAGCGATTGTTGTACACAAACTCCACCAAATACATGTGGTATTCCCAATACTTTCTGAAGTCTAGAACACACATGCAAAGCATGTCTTCCATAGTTATGTTGACCCTCTAGGTATGCCCATCCGTTTGTGGATGGAAGGCTGTGCTGAACTTCAACTTAGTTCCAAGCTTCTGTTGCACCAACCTCCAATCATTTGACTTGAACCGCCAATCTCGGTCACTCATGATACTGCGGGGCACACCGTGAAGCTGCGCAATATTATCCACATATAACTTCGCCAGTTTCTCCACAGAATCATCCTTCCTATGCGGAATGAAGTGCGACACTTTTGTTAACTGATCTACGATCACCCAGATGGCGTCGTTTCCCTTCTGCTATCTTGGAAAGCCATGTACAAAGTCCATCAAAATGTCGTCGAACTTCCACTCCGGAATAATCATGGATTTCAAGAATCCCCCTGGCTTTTGGCACTCCGCCATTACTAAGGCGCAAGTTTGACATTTATCCCCAAACAGTGCCACATCCTTCTTGAGCCCTGGTCACCAAAAAAACTTATTTAGGTCCCGGTACATCTTCGTGCTCCCTGGGTGGATTGAGTACTTGGTCTGATGAGCCTCGTACATCAATTTCGCCCGTTGATTTCCCCTGTTTGGGACGCACAAACGATTTCCCTTTCTTAGGAGCCCATCCTCAACTGAAAACTGTGAATTTGACCCATCAAATGCTGCATCCATGAGCTCCTTCATGGTGCAATCCAACTCCATAGCCTGCCAAATGCGATCAGCCAGGTCATACTAAACTTCAGTCCAGTTCAACATTGCTTTGGCGCTAGTCTGCTTGTCCACACAACAAATCTCTAATGCCTCCAACTCCCAAATTAACCTCTCATCATTAACCGACAACCAGTTGGCTTGGGCGGGAGCCCTGCGACTCAACGCATCCGCAACTGCATTGCCTTTGTCGGGTATATAATGAATCTTGAACATATAGTACCCTAGAAACTCCATCCATCTCCGCTGCCTCATATTCAGGTCCTTTTGATCCAACAGTTACTTCAGACTCTTATGGTCGGTATAAATATCGACCTTTACGCCATACAAATAATGTCTCTATAGCTTAAGCACGAAAATCACGGCCGCCAACTCCAAGTCATGGACCGGATAATTCCTTTCGTGCACTTTCAGCTGACGCGATCCATACACAATAACACTTCCATGCTGTAACAGCACGCAGCCCAAACCACTGCCTGAGGCATCACTATAAATTTCGAAGCCCTCGGTCCCACTTGGCGAACTTAGCACTGGCGCCGTGGTCAATCGACTCTTCAACTCCTCAAACTCTTGCACGCACTCTTGCGTCCACAAGAACTTCTGATCCTTCCTTGTCAACTACGTGAGAGGTAGCGCTATCCGCAAGAAGTTCTCTACAAAGCGCCTGTAATAGCCGGCAAGCCCAAGAAAACTCCGGAATTCCGCTACCGAAGACAACACATGCCACTCTCGTATCGCAACAATCTTCGCCGGATCTACAGCTATCCCCTCTCCACTGACTATATGCCCAAAGAATGCCACTGAGGATAACCAAAACTCGCACTTGGAGAACTTTGCGTATAGTTTGTTCCTCCTTAGCGTCTCCAACACCAGATGTAGATACTTGAAGTGATCTTCCTCGCACTACGAGTACACCAATATGTCATCAATGAAGACGATCACCCAACGGTCTAGGTACTCTCTGAACATCCTGTTCATCAGATCCATGAACACCGATGGTGCATTAGTCAGCCCAAACGGCATGACCGTGAACTCGAAATGCCCATACCTTGTGCTGAACGCTGTCTTCGGGATATCACTCTCCCTTATCCTTAGCTGATAATTAACGGACTTCAGATCCAACTTTGAATATACCGACGACCCGACTAACTGATCAAAAAGATCATCAATCCTTAGGATCGGGTATTTGTTCTTTTCTATTAGCTTGTTCAACTCTTTATAGTCGATACACATCCGCAAGCTCCCATCCTTCTTCTTAACAAAGAGGACTGGTGCGCTCCAAGGCGACGAGCTTGGATGCACATACCCTTGCTCCATCAACTCTTCTAGTTGAACCTTTAACTCCGCCATCTCCTTCGGCGCCAACCTATAAGGAGAACGTGACACAGGTTTTGCACCTGGCACTAGCTCGATCGTGAAATCGATCTCTCGCTGCGGTGGGGCTCCGGGAAGATAGTCCGGGAACACGTCGGAGCACTCACATACCACTAGGATACCATCCAAAGTGGTCTTTTAAAGCCTCAACTAACGTGAAGAATAGCTCTGCTCTAGAACGAACCACCTTCACCACCTGAAGAGCAGACATCAGCGTCTTGCTCGACCCCTTCAATCCCGCAAACGTTGTCTCTTGCCCAACACCCAGCTTGACCTCTTTACGGTTGCAATCAATAAAAGCCTTCTGCTCCGAAAGCTAGTCCATACCGAAGATGACGTCGAACTCTACTAGCGGCAGCAACGACGCTAGCAAGTCAAAATCTTGGCTTCCAATATGAACCCTAACGGCACATACTCTGTCCGCGTGCATCAAACACCCATTCAGCAGCAGCACATCCAATTTGTCCTTCATAATTGAAGAAGGGACTCCCATGCACGTTATGAAACTTTCGGACAAAAAGGAGTGTGAAGCTCACGTATCGAATAGTGATCGTGCCAGACTATCACCAATCAGAACAAAGCCTATACAAACAGTATTAAGCTAATAAGCACTAGGTAACAGTATTTAAAGCTAACTTGCTATAAATTAAACCGTACCTGTCACCACATCCGCTTGCTTGATGGCCTCCTGCTGGCCCAGATTATAGACTCTCGGTTGAGTCGGAGCATAGTGGGACGCGATTGACTCCACCTCCTTGCCCTTTTCTTCATAAGTTGCTCCTTTCTTTCTCTCGGACTTTGGACGTCCGCTCCAACAGTCACGGGCAAAATGCCCCGTATTTCCACAAGTAAAACAAGCACCTGGGGTTCGGTTGGTAGTTGCCCCCGAGGCACCTTAAGAAGGGGCTGGACCCGACATCCTAGCTTTCTTGTGGAACCTGCGATATCCAGACTTCGAAGTAGTCGGCACTTTGAACTCCGATTTCCTGCCACTGGAGTGCTTCTTCGCCTGAACATTCTTCATGTCATTTTCCAAGGACCAGGCCGAGTTGACCAAGGTCATGAAACCCTGCGCCATAGGCCCCGAAAGTAACAGTCTGAAGTCATCTTTCAAGCCTTCATAGAATCGGTTCGTCTTGTGCTCCTCATCAGCAAAGGTAGCGCTTGCGTATCGTCTTAAACGAGTAAACTCGTAGAGATACTCGTCCACGGTACTATCTCCTTGAACCAAGTTCTGGAATTTATTCTCCAAAGCAATCCTCTGAGCTGAGGGGAGGTATCGAGCCAAGAACAACCTTGAAAACTCCTCCATTGAGACATCAGCCAACCGCCTACCCCTTTAGATGGTATAGCTCCAAGCCTTCCCACCATATCCTTGCGTCCCCATCCAGCAAGAATGTCGCAATCGTGGTCTTCTGCCACTCTTTAGTCTCAGTAGCTGTCAGCACTCTATTAACTATAGAGAGCATATCCTCTGCTTGAGTTGGGGTTCCCATCCCCGAGAACACAAGAGGATTGAAGCCCATCACGTGCTTCAGCTGCTTCTCCATTGCTCTCCTCGGCAACAACGGCTCTAGGACCACCTGTTACACCCTCCTTGGCTCTGCCGCTTGGAGCGGTACTTGCTCCACAGTAGGAGCAGGCTGCTACACCTGCCTCGTAGGCTGCGTATTGATCATCGCAAACACAGCCTACGCTACCAATCGAATGGTCTCGGCTGAAGGAGGTGTTGTAGGCGCATCATTTGGTGCGCTGCTCGCCTCATAAACTGGCCGTTCCGACGGCCCACCACCACTCCTGGTCACCTATAATCGTGCAAAACCCCGATAAGCGACCAAAAAACATTGCAAAAAGCAATTATAGGAACACGCAGGTTCCTCAAACATGTGTATTTTCATTCCTAAGTGGACATTCATGAGTTCTTTTCATGTTATAACGATGACACACACACACATGTGCTCACCACACCTTAAAGTGAATTCGTCCATGAATTCATTTAAGCTTGACCGAAACCGATAGTCTGATACCAAATTGTAACACCCCTATCCGTCACATAGCATATAGCAGTAGGTCTGGCCGGGGCCCGATGCCATATACCACGGATAGATCGGTGGGTTACTCATTGAAACCAATCAACCAATCACAACGTCCTACACAGGGCATCTAGCAAAAGCATTTTATTAAGTTGTAAAGAATAAAGAACCCATCCAAGCATGAATGTCAACTACTCAAACCACCAGGAATGTTCAATACAAAAGAACTGGCCTTATGGCCTTACAATAGTTTGCTCAAAAATAAGTGTCTTCCAAACTTCGGCACGTAGGCCGGTCATACATGAGACTACAAGAAAACATTCAAAAATTAGGACATCGAGGGCGGGCTCAGCAACTTGGGCTTTGGCCTGCTATTTACCGCTCGGCTCCAAAGCACTTGCAAGCAACAATCCACCGTACGGTGGCAAACAAAAGCAACGGTAAGCCATGCTGACAAAATTATATGACCCCGCCCCAAACTCGGGGCGGCGATGCACTTTCCCTGCACTTTGTTAGTAAAACCAATCAGTATAGTGTAAACACACTTCCTCACAGGCATAGGCACGCACGACCACACACCCCGTTCACTCAGGGAACATTTACGGCGATCCAGCCAACGTCACGTCTATTTAAGCCATAGACGTTTCCATCTCACCACCGACCCTTGGACGACCAACCTTATGAGCATTTTGTCTTCCTGGCATGGGTCACGTCAATTTAAGCCATAGACCGACGAAGGCCCTGATCTATGCCAACGGTTCTGCCGAACAACATTGAGCAGGTACGGTTCTGCCTGACCCATGCTCATACCGCAACGTCAATTTAAGACATATGCGCGGGTGAAAACTTCCCGAGTCCTGTTTCCATCACAAAGTTCACATAACCCGGTTATGTTCAAGTTGGCTCCCCGGCCACCATATTGGCAAAACCACGTGTTTGCCTTGTTTTCCGGGTGCACCTTGGAGTTAGTCCCCAAGGCTCCCTATTGCAATCTACCTCGTAGAAAACCCGAAAAAACAAACATTCGCACAGTGTCTTCTCCGGCCATTTATGCAATGCAACATCATCGATCCAGACCAACTTGTCCGGGTAGGCTTCACATATCATGCCTATGTCTATTCTCGTATGCGGACTCTACATAAGGGGGACTTTACATATCTACCCCAAGGAATGCCACAAACTCACCGCACACTCACGAGAGAGGGCTTCCTATGCAAAGGAAAGAGGACTTCACATGTCCTAGGATGAGAATCGTTACCCTAGCATTTTTCCTTGGCGCCATGGAAATCTATGAGGATGAAAAACACCGCAATCTCCATGCCTCCGTAGATCCGAAATTGGCTCGCGATTTGGAGCTTTGAAACTCTGCCAGTGACCGAATCTAGCCTTCCTTCTTCCTCCTTACTCTCTCCTCTCTCTAGATCTAAAAAAGAGAGTGAACCCAAGCAAATGAGGTTTTCTAAACCCTAAACTCGGGTATATCCCTGAGGAAACACACCCTAGCCGTCAGATCTCAAAACAAGGAAACGAACGACTGTAATCCGGACTTGAAATCCAAGATCTTGGCCGAACACGGCTTGCGACATGCCCGTGTCCAAGGCCGTGTCACTCATTCGCCGTCAAAGCCGATGCATCCCAAAAAGAACACGGGCACTCGACATGCCAGTGTCAGGCTTGACATTCCCGTGTCATCAAGTACACGCTCGTATCACTAGGCGTATCCCTCCAACGACACAGGTCCAAAAGAACCAGAGCACGACACGGGCTTGTGACACGCATGTGTCACATGCCGTGTGCTAGACATGCCATGGGACACGCCCGTGTCCTAGGCCGTGTAGCTTCCTTAGCACAACTCGCCAAATGACCCGAGCAGGACACGGGCATTCGACACACCCGTGTCAAATTCCACACGCCCGTGTCGGACCCGAACACGCCTGGGCTTATGCCGTGTGCCCTCACTCAACAATTGTTGAGTGAAATGCTTTGAGCGACTGACACGCCCAGGGAAATGCCCGTGTCCCCGACCGTGTTCACCCCCCGACGACCGTTGACCCCAAAAATCGTCGACCACACGACAAACACTGAACCCGAGCACGACACGCCCTGGGACACGCCCGTGTCCCAGGCCGTGTCACCTCTACAAAATACCAGATTTGGCTCAAAATGCCACCCGTCACCCTTTTGAGTTTCGGGGCATTACAGAAGATGTGGCAGCTGGACGTAAAGAATGCCTTTCTTTACGGGGAGATTAACAAGGACATCTTCATGGATCAGCCGCTCGGTTACTTATCTGAAGAACATCCGGACTACGACTGCAAGCTCCAGAAGGCTCTTTATGTCTTGATGCAGGCTCCTCGAGCCTGGTATAGGAAGATTGAAGAATACCTCCAGTTCTGCGGATATTTGGCTTAAAATTCAGACTCGAGCCTGTTCGTCAAGAAGAAGGGGGAGCTTCTTGTCCTAGTGCTGTTGTACGTGGATGATATGATCATCACGGGAAATTCCAAGGAGGAAGTAGCTAGGCTCAGGGAAGAGCTAGCTATTAGATTCGAGATGAACGATCTGGGCGAAATCCATCATTTCCTTGGACTTGAGGTTGAGAGGAGGGAGAGTGGCATACTCATGTCCCAGCAGGGCTATGCGGAACAAATCGTTCAACGATTCGGCATGCAGGAGGGGAAGAGTAGCTCTACTCCATTTGATTCAGGCATCAAACTTCGGCGAGATGAGGGAAGGACTTTACCAGATCCTCTGGTGTTTTAGGCTCTTGTTGGGAGTCTTATCTACTTGACGATTACAAGGCCAGACATTACTTATGTAGTTAGCCGAGTAAGTCAGTATATGGTGGAACCCAGGAAGCCTCAACTGATGGCAGTAAGGAATATTCTGAAGTATGTGAGGGCTACTTTTGACCAGGGTCTCCTTTATAGGAGAGGCACAGAGTTTGTTCTTCAAGGATACTCGAATGCTGATTACAGGGGAGATTCAGACGACCTGAAGTCAACATCCGGTTACGTCTTCTCTTGTGGATCTGGGAGTATTTCTTTGTGCAGTAAGAAGCAAAACTAAGTGTCCATCTCTACTACAGAAGCGGAATACAAGGCTTCGGCCTTGGTAGCTCGGGAAGCCATCTGGTTTAGGAGATTAGTATAGGATGTCTATGAAGAAGTGCATGGTCCAACTCTGCTACGCGGTGACAATGAGAGTGCCCTAAAACTGGTAAATAATCTAGTTTGTCACGCGCGGACCAAGCACATCGAGATTGAGCACCACTTCATTCGGGAGAAGGTGTTGGAGGGATCTCTGATGGTGGAGCATGTGCAGAGTGAGGACAACATCGCAGACATCTTCACAAAGCCATTGCCGAAGATGCTGTTTACTCAGTTATGGGGACTACTGGGCTTGATCACCACTTCTCACTATAAGGGGGGTGTTGAAAATTGTGAAGTGAAAGTGGAGGTAGATCAATCATACCGCACAGCCTGGGCGGACTGTTTGGCAGACTGGTGTTGCGGCCTTGCCAGTCTGAGGTTGCGGTCTTGGTGTTGGTTCCCTGATGTAACCTGGCGGATAGGAGATTTATCCGTGGGAGGTGGCGGACTCTTTCTCTGAGTCCGCAGAGTTTTCTCTTGACCTCTAGTGGAGTAGCTTGCTTGCAGTTTGGTTTAAGAGATGGCGGACTGGAGTATTTTCCGCTGTGCTCACGCCAGGATGTTTGGACTTGCTGTCTGTGGCGAGTTCAGGGTTTTCACGGAGTCCGCTGTTCGCTGGTGACAAGGCTGTTGTGCCTGTTGGTCGTGGACATATGGCGGACTGGTGCTTTGTTCACAGTATTGGTGGACTGCTGCTGTGTCCGCGTATTGCGTGCAAACTTGTACATTGTGGTATTATTGTTTCCGAATGCTGTGTATATTGACGAATGCGGTGTCCACTGGGTTGCAGACTGGCTTCATGCCTTGGTAAATGAAGGCTTGTTTCCTGCTAAGTCCTTGCAGACTGAGCGGACTGTCCTGTGCTAGCTGCGGGCTCGGGCGGTGATTCTATCCTCTAGAGTGGTGACCACACTCCTCTCCGTGCCTATAAATAGGACCCCCATCACATCAACAATAACTGAATGAACAATAAGTTGAGTGCTGGTTAATTACTGCGGACTTAGTTTGGCAGGTCGCGCTGGTTGAGAAGGACTTAACTTGTTTGTTGTTTGTAGGTTGTGCGGCTAGCACTGAGAAGCCAGAGGTTTGGTTCTAACTGCGGATAGGGATCTTGTGACCGGCTAGTCTTCTCTTCAGTTCAATAACCTGTTCGCCAGTCTCGGCAAACTATGCAGTATTTTTGTCAGTTCGGCAGCAGTTTGTAGAGCAGTTGTTTGGTAGAATAATGGATAGTCCGCGCAGTTTGGCGGACTCCGTAGTGCAGTGGTGCAGCATTAGCTTTGGCGGACTCGGCGGTCTCAGCGAACTCGGCGGTCTGGGAGGGACTGTCTGCTAGGCTTGTTCTTCTTGTTTGTATGCTTCTCTTTTGTACTTGGATAAATCATGTCTCGCAATGTATACCAAGCTTTGTAAAGAAGGTAGTTGATAATACAAGATATGTGTTTGCTCTCCTTTGTATTTGATTACCTAGCTATTTGTATGGTTGGAGTGTTCCTGCGCCTAGTTCCTACTTTCCGCTTGATAGCTCTGGAAGTGTTTGCTTGATATCAGAACTTTCAGTTGATCAGCTTGAGAAATTTCAACATGCACGAGGTGTACGGTCGTTCGTGCGTACGCCTGTGGTTAAGTGTGCTTAAATTGCACTTTCATTATTATGATTGGATTTCTTAATACATTGCAGCGAAGGAGCTCCGCCGCCCCGAGTGAGGGGCGGGGTCGTTATAATTTTGTCAGCTTTAGCTGTCCGTTGCCTTGTTTTGCCACCATTTGGTGGATTGTTCTTATACAGGAATAGGTGAGCCAAGTGGCAAGTAGAGGGCTAAATCCTTTGATGCTATGCTGGCCCTTGAAGGCCAAAGCGAAGTGTTTACTTTTACTGTTTTCATGTATGACTGGCCTGCGTGCCGAAGTATATAAAACACTCTATTTCAAGTTGAATGTTATAAGGCCATAAGGCCAAGACTTTATGTGTATTTGGACTTTCATTCCTGCTTTGGGTTATATTGGACATTCATGTTCTGTGTTGGGTTCTTCTAACTTACTTAAAAGCTTCCGCTAGAATGCTCTGTTTTAGGTTTCGATATGGTATCATAGTACTTTGGTATTAATATGTAACTCTGCTGATTGTCCGTGGAATATGGCATGGGGCCCTAGCCGGACCTTCTGTTTGATCCCATGTGATAGAAGTGGGTGTTACACTGGGGCACTCCATCACCATACAGGTCATCACTTTATATGCAAATGTATATAAACATATAAGTATTAAGTTTGGATGTCTCATACATAAATCACGTTTCTAAGTTGAGCATTAAATAAAATGGGCCTACAATGTAGCATGTATGCAAACCTTGGTTTTACCAAAGGAACCCTATAATGCATATGATTCTAACACATCATTACGTATTATCACATCACCTCATTCACATAGGTACTTCCAATTTCTCCCATTAACATTAAAGTCGCAACATGGAACTCTTGCCTAGGCCCTACCCGCTTGTGGGTCTCAAAACCCAGGCTTTCTTGCAAGCTCTTACTTTCACATAAAATTCCATCACATAAACAAACCGATGCTAAGAAGCCTTGTTTAACCCCGCCCGCTCGTTGGCTTCATCGCCCTGGCTTGTCCAAAGCTTGACATTCTCGTCAATTTCACAGAAGAGGACTTATCTTGTCGGGACACTCTCCACACATGACTTGCACGTCACAGGCTAGCCAGCCGACCACAAAGACAAATTCAAGCCTTTTCACACATCAACAATCATATCCATTCACACACTAATCCATAATTCATTCTCGCAAAAAATAAAGGGGGCATCACAAATGGCGTCTTCACCACAATCAGATTTCTAGCAAAAAATCCCTATAGTGCACGCCATGCAACATCACCGAATCAGACCACCGGTCGCGATTTGGGCTTCACCCACAATGCCTAATCCACTAACGGAGCAGATTTCTAATTCAACATCATGTCGGGGACGGACTTAATCAACCTGGTGGCTATTCTTGAACCATGGAGACCCGTAGCCCTCTCATTTGAGAGATCCTATGCCTAAATCCTTGAAAGAAAGCAAAAAATGAAACTATGCCATGCATGCATCCTTAAAACCGAGAGAAGAAATGTCATTACCTTACAAATCGTCTTCCTAGCCGTGGAGATCTCGATTTGTACGGATGAAAGTGTGCGCCTTCATGACCTCTCCACGAATCCGGTCTCGGATCGATGAACGGAGCTTCGGAGCTTCGCAAATGGCAGAAATAGCCCTTCTTCTTCCTCCTCCAACTCTCTCTTAAAATCCTAGAAGATGAGCACAATGGGGAAAGATGACCCCTTAGCCCTATAAAAAGCCCAAGTACGGAGATGTCTGGGCCATAGGATCGAATCCGAAGAAGATCGGACGACCAAGAATTGGATTTACGGAACTGTTTCCGTCTGCTACCACCGGGCAGTAGCTACCTACCGCGCCACGGTATCTTCCTGATGCACTCAACGATTTGTCTCGACGTATACCAATCACCGTCGGGCGATAGCTATCTATCGCCGTGCGACATCTCCCAGAACAACAAAGTCCTGAAAAAACGGGGTGTTACAAATCATCATTCAGCTTTGAAGTTCTGTTGAGTACTAACAACGACATGATTCCCTGCTTGCAGAAGAACTAGCGTAATATGGTAGCCTGATTGTTTGTGGAAGAAAACTTAGAGAAGAATAACGAAAAAAACTTTCGTAAAATGAAGAATCTCGCAATTTAGATGAGTTTGGCGCCAAATTCTTTATTTCCCCTGAACTATACGTGATTTCGCCACGTATCAGTATGGTGCTTCACTCTTACGCAGACGTTTAAAGGGGAAACGTGTTGAAAATGGTGAAGTGAAAGTGGAAGATTGGGCAACCTTGGCGGCATGTCCACACGGTCTATGCGGACAGGACTGGCGGTTAGCCAGGTCGACAGAGCTATTGCAGATGGCTTGTTCCTTAGTTGCCTGGGTTGTTTATTCGCGCAGTTTGTGCGAACAGAGGCGGCAAACAGCCAGGCTGGCTTATGCTCAGCAAGCAATTGGATCCCAGAAGGTAACTGGGCGGATAACGTCTCTATTCGCGGAGTCCGACAAGATGCGTAATGGGCTGGAGCTCAGCAGACCGGCATGACAGTTGCCTTGGTCTAGATCTGCTGGCACGACATGTAGAAGCCGCGGAGTTCGTCGGTTAGAACGGACATGTGCTAATGTTCACTGGGATTGGCGGACAGGGGCAAGTGTACGCTAGTAAGCGCGAAATGGCCTTTGTTGCCGGTGGTGTGGACGTTGTTGGTTCTGAACCAAGTCCAGGTTAGCTCAGTCAGGGGTGTTCACGCGGTTAAGAGCGAACTATTTCTCACTCTGCTCAGCTCGGTAACAGTTAGCCTTGTACCTTAGTTGCGAGCTTGGGGAGTGCAGACTGGAGCAGTATTCGCCGGGGCTTGCGGATTGTCTTTCTTGTCTTCCGAGTCCGACAAATGTCTTCATGCTAACTTCGCTACGGCTTAGAGTACGCAAACTAGAGTTGTGTCTGCAAGGCGTGCGGACTAAAGACGGGTTCGCTAGGTTATGCGGACTGCTGTCTTTGTCTGCCAAGTTTGGCAGGGTGCTGTTATTCCTTGGTTGCGAACTTGGGGATGCAGACTTGAGTGGTGTCCACTGATATGCGGACAGGCGGTGTTGCTGCAGAGTTCTGCGGGTAGCTATCTAAGTTTGTCCAGGCCTTTCGTGCAAGGCAGATAAGGTTTGCTATCCGGCCTTGGTGAAGCTATTTGGCGGTCTGGCTATCCAAAACAGGTCACGGTGGACTGGTTGTGTATTCGCAGCTTGAGGACACACTTGGTGCTCCCTGCGAGATGGGGCAGTTATCCTATCATCCAGGGCGGTGACCACACTCCTCATCATGCCTATAAATAGGACCCCATGTCACATCAATTAAGAAGCGAATAAACAGTAAGTGAACTCGCAGATAGTGGCTGCGGACTGGATATTGTATCCGCACGGTTTGAAGGTTGATCGGGTTGTGTTGTGCAGATTGTGCAGATAACGCTGGAAGGCCAGGACTTGGTTCTGACTGCGATCAAGGACAGTGCGGAATCTCCAGATTGCAAGAAGCGGTTAACAGCAGGTCGCGGGTTGCGGCTAGGCGGTCTCTCTTCTCCAACTAGTTTCCCGGTTCAATAAGCTGTCCGCATCTGGCTATCTATTCAGTTCGGTAGCAGATCGTGCGGCTAGGAGGCTAGGCGACCTTGCGATTAAGCGGCTTGCTAATCATTGAGTAGAGTTCCTTCTTGCATTGGAATAACGGGCAGTCCTAACAGCTATGTCATGGTTTGGCGGCTTGGCGGTTTGTGCGGACTCAATAGTGCAGTAGTAGAGCCGACAGTTAACTATTTGAGTCCGCGCATTTAGGTTTTTCCTTATATTGTTCTTGCTTTCCCTTTGAGTACATTGGCGAATCATGTCTCTCCATGTATGTCTCGCCTTATAAAGATTGTTTAGTACAAGATTCTTGCTCTTCTAGTTTGCATCTGGTTTATTTGGGCTCGGATAGGTTGAGTGTTCCTGCGCCTTGTTTCTCGTCTTCCGCTATTTTAAATTTCAACATGGTATCAGAGGGAACAGAGGCTTGAGCAGTGGATCAACCGGATTTTTCTTCAGTGCTTCTGTGAGTTTAAGTGAACCAGGGGAAAGTGCAATGGAAGGTGATTTAGCAAGAGATCTTGGAATGAAGCTTCTTACATGGACTAACTTTGGAAAGTGGAAGTCATATATAAAAAGCTATCTTCTTGGCGAGGACCTTTTGGAGGTGGTTTGCGGAGATAGAAGGCAAGTGGTTACTGCTGGCAATGCTGAAGTGATGAGAGCTTTTAAGGAGACAAACGTGAAAGCATAGTCTATTCTCAAGCAAGTTATCTCATAGGAACTCTTGGACCACATCGGCGGATTCAGTCAGCTGCGGAGGTTTGGGCTTCCCTCGATGGGTTGTTCAACAAGGAGGTAAAGTTGGCTGCTGAGGTTGGTCCCTCTACTTCTGATCAGCAAGAGAGGAGTGTTTCTCCTAGGCGTGATGGTAATAGGATGTAAGGACCAATGTGCTATAGATGCAAGCAGCCTGGTCACCTCAAGAAGGAGTGTAAGGTTGTCTTGCACTCGGTGATTATTGCTCATGTTGGGAGTAAGGAGAAGAACTTGGTTGGGTCATCAAAAAGTTCTGATGCTGATCTGATAAAGGCTAATGATAGTGTAGTTATCTGGCCTGAAATACTGGGGCATGTGGGGATGGACAAGCTGAAAAAAATGGAGGTGAGAAGCCTTGTGAGAGGCTTTCCTAGGATGACATCCTTCGATGACGGTCAAGCTTTCGTGGGATGTCAACACGGTGAAGCTTATCGCTTTACGTTTGATAAGGCATAGTACAGGTGTAAGGCACCATTAGAGTGTATCCATGGTGATCTGGTGGGGCCGACTGACACCGCCAGTTTTGGAGGCAGCAGGTACATACTGATATTGGTTGATAACTACTCGAGGTATACTTGGGTGTAATTCATGAAGGAGAAGTTGAACACATTCTGTTTGTTTGTAGAGTTCAAAAAGCTTGTGGAGGGTCAGCTTGGTCTGCGGATTAATAAATTGAGAACGGGTGGTGGGCCAAAACCCGAACAGGCAAGCATACCCGTCGAATCGTAGTACCAAGGTCGTATTTAAACACGGGGTTGTCAATTACTTCTACTCACGCCTTAACTATTATCCTACCGGAAAACTAATGAGATTTGAGAATTTTTTAAAGTAAAACAAAAGACAACTTGCGAGATGAAAATAAAACTTATAATAAAAAGCTAGCATTCGATCAATGATTCACCATGAAATTAGATGAGAGAGATAAAAATAAAGATAGTTTTAATTTTGCAAATCAAACTCGGCCGTGACGGATCCGGAAATAAGACAATCTCGCTAGAGCATTAGGTCTCCTAACTTATAGACTCTTTGATCGAAATCTCTTTACAAACCAAATAAGCCTAAAGTTGCATTATCGAGGTGATCCGCACTATTGAATTTGACTCCAATCCGGAGGATTTACGTCGTCCTATCTCTAGGATTGCGTTCAACTCCTTCCTTCTTTGAGTGATCTTTCAAATCATGAGTCTCTCGACTACTATGAAATGAGAACAAGGCCTACTACCGTATATCGAAAATACAGAGTCGACACAAATTAATCAAAGAAGGACCGAGTAGAAATAACAAAAGTAAAACTAAGAAAGAAAATAAACTCTCATCTCACTTCATGGATCCTCACGATCGAATGCTATAGGGAATTAGCTACGCATAATTGAAAAAGAAGACAAAATAAAAGAAGAGAGAAACATTTTCATTATTATTACTAAAAAGAAACGTTCACAAAGCTAAACAAAATGATCTTAAACAAAGCTTTAAAACAACAACTGAAATTACAACTAAAAGGGAAACTAGAAATGAAAATTACAATGAAAAGAACTCTCTTGAAAAGTACTCTTTTGCTCTCTTGCTCCAATCCAACCTCCTCAAAGCATGGGATATGGGTTCCATTTATAGGAGTGGAGGGAAGCATCTAGAATGGGGAGACCAAGGGATGGCCGGCCATGGGGGGAAGAATGTTCATGCATAGAGAATTTAATGAGGGGAGAGAGAGAGAGAGGAATGATTCATGCATGATATTTTTGGAGAATAAAAAGAGAAATAAAATAAATAAAGGGGAATGCATGGGATTAAATGAACATGAGAGAGAGGAAGAAGGGGGATGAAAGTAGGGGGCCGGCCATGTGTAATGGGGAGGTGCATGCATAGAGAATTTAATTTGGAAGGAGAGAGAATTTTATGATGCATGCATGGATTAAAAGGTGGCAAATAAAATAATAAATGAGAGGAAAAGGGGTTGGCCGGCCATGTGCTTGGAGAGATGCATGAATACAATATTTCATGATAGAAAAAAATTTAATGAGGAGGGGCTGTTTGGGCTTGGAGAGGGCCGGCCAAGGCATATGGGCTGCTCCATAGGCTTGTAGAGGGCTCGGGTAGCATGGGCTTGGACAAGGGCTGCTCCAAAATGCAAGAGGGGGCCGGGTAGCTGCTCTCCATGGCTTGGGCTACTCCATAGGGGCTCGGGTAGGCATGGGCTTGGACAAGGGCTGCTCCAAAAGGCAAGAGGGCGCCGGGTAGCTGCTCTCCATGGCTTGGGCTACTCCATAGGGGCTCGGGTAGGCATGGGCTTGGACAAGGGCTGCTCCAAAAGGTGGCCGACACCTACAAGAAAGAAATAAAAATAAGACATAAGTTAAAATTAAATAAACTAAAACATAAAACACAACTTTAATCATTATAACATTAGTTATGTAAACCTAAACTAATACAAAGATAATAAAAATAAAACATAACATAAACATAACATAAAACATATGTTTATAAAATAACATAAACATAACATAAAATAAAACATAAGTTTATAAATAAAAAGTAACATAAACATAAAATAACAATCAAACATAAAATAAAACTATAGATTTATAAAATAAAACAACAACATTCAAGCATACAAAAACATAAAATTATAATAATACTTAGGGATTTAAGCTACTAAATTACCCAAAAAAGGGATGACTAAGACTAGTCATCAAACACCCCCATGCTTAGACATTTGCTTGCCCTCAAGCAAATAAAAACGAAAACTAGGGAAGGAAATAGAAAATAAACAAAGCTAATTTAGGTTTCATAATTAAGAAAAACAAAACATGGAAAATTAAACTATCCTAATTCCCATGTTATCAACTAGTGGGGTGAGAAGTGCACAATGGAAAATTTGAAAGTGGAACCCTAAAAATCTCATTAAGACATAAGGGAAGTCTACTAATTTCTAAATCTTAAAAACAAGGCTTCCAAAATAAATGAAAATAAGGAAAACAAAAGTAGAAGTTCTAAATAAACGACGCATTAACAAACTACTAGGTTGCTAGATAAACATTAACCCTAAAACACTCCAAGGTAACCTCCAAAGAAATCCATCAAAGATGGTGGCCATAGGCTTGTACGTTCACACTTTCTCCACTACGCGAAATTAAGTTCTAAGATCATTAGGACTTCTACTAGGCATTAAAACTTGGTTTAGGTGAATGATTAGGAAATGGAAACAAAGATAAACATAATGGCTTAAACACTAAACCAGGGGTGAGCTTAAAAATAAACAAAGCATAAGACATGATAAGTACTTCAATTCAAACTAAAATAAACATAAGGCCATGTATTTTTTCTTTTATAAACTTGGCCAAACATAAAATTTTTGCATTCTTATTTTGATTTTTCATTTTTCTTTCTCAATTTTTTTCTTTTTGAATAACAATTGATAAGGAAGCTCCAAAAATAAGCTTTATAATGTCCTTTTCATTTCCAAAATAATACAATACCCCTCCCACAAAAAATAATTTTAAGCTCAAGGTTATAGTGTGAAAATAGGAAGGGCATTTGGCTTTGGTGAACAAGATGAAATGAAAGGTGGAGCTAAAAACAAGGAAAATAAGGAAAAGGCCCAAAATTGTTTTGCAAGGGTTTTGTTTTTGGTGGGCATGAAAAGCTCAAACTATTCAAATGGTGGCCTAAATCATTTCTAAAGAACGTAAAAACGGCGCAAATGCTTCGAGAGTAGCTTGGTACAAGTTCTAGACACCAAGAAAGACTACCCCGCAAATGAAAAAGGACTAATGATACCTAGCAACCATTCATAAGTAACTAACCGAATAAAAAGACATAACTACGCATTGCTAGCTTATAACTTAAAAACCGGATGCCTATATTTAAGAAAAGGAAACTAGTAGAACTAAACTATGTTAAAATGATAGGTTTAGAAAACCATTTTCAAAGTAATCTAAATAGAACTAAGAAACCGCATGGGCCTACACTTCACTAGAAGCAACATGAAAATAAAGATAGAAAATAATTTTAGGTTTTGTTTTTCAAATAGATTTTAGCACAAATTTTTTGGTTTTTTTTTGTTTTTCTAATTTTTTGGGTTTTATATTTTATAATTTTTTGGATTTTAGATTTTGATGACATAAAATACTATACTAATATAAAACATAAATTTTTTTTTGAAAGAAGAAGAACAGAAAGAAAAGACTAAAAGAAACTAGACCCCCCCCCATGCTTAAATTCTACATTGCCCTCAATGAAGAAAACATAAAGAAAAGAGAAGGGGACTGAGAAGAAGAGAAAAAGAAAAATGCAGGAAAAATAAATAACTAAAAAGAACAGGACTTCCCCGGGTTCGTGAGATGAAGGCGGATGTCGCTCCCCCATGCTTGCTTTTTAGAGTACTTGATCGTCAGCAGGTATGACTTGATCCATCGGATATCAGCAGCGGCGGAGCGGTGACCACGATCATGGACTTGATTGGCCTCCGGTAGAAAGAGCAAAATAAAAGCAAAAGAAAAGAGTCCATGGGCAGATGCCCGATAATGTTTTTTTTTATTACAACAGTTCAAATAAAAGAGTTTCATAAAAATAATGTCCAGAAATAAAAATGTCCATAAAAAAAATAATAAGCTAAGAGTCCAAAAGAAGAGTCTCCTTTGCAGGAGTCACAGCATCATTAGAGAAATAGAGTTTAAGTTTATGTCCATGCACTTTAAATTCACCCCTTTCCGGGTGCACAAGCAACACAGTTTTATCAGAAAAAACAACCTTGACCGTGAACGGTTCAGACCAACGAGATTTAGATTTTCCAAAGAAAATATGCAGACGTGAATTTAAAAGAAGAACCTGATCGCCTGGCTTAAAATTCTTATGATGGCGAGAGTTCTTATCGTGATATATTTTCGTTTCAAGATCGGGTGGTTTATCAGAATGGTTGTTCAAATTTGTCTTTTTCAAGATTCTTTTGTTTAAAATCAGTTTTATTTTCAAAAATAGTTTGTACGGACATAACCGTATTTTCAAAAATAGTTGATGAGGGTCCAAAAAAGGAGAAGAAAAATCGTTTGGAGAAAAATAGGAGTCTTCTTTTAAATCATCAATGAAAAGACAAGAGTCATCATTTTGTAAAGAGTTTTTCATCGATTTATTAATATCAAATGCTACTTCCTCATCTCCTACATGCAGAAAAAGTTTTTCGTCACTCACATTTATGATTGCGCGAGCGGTGGCTAGGAAGGGACGACCAAGGATAAGAGGGACCTCGATGTCCTCTTCAATATTGAGAATGTCAAAATCCACCGGGAAGATGAATTTATCGACCTTCACTAGCACATCCTCAACAACACCTAACAGATACTTAATTGAACGATCGGCTAACTGAATACTAATGCGCGTAGGGCTGAGAGTGCCCAATCCTAGCTTTTTAAATAAAGAAAAAGGCATCAAATTGATGCTCGCACTAAGATCCGCCAACGCATGTTTAACAAACAGATCACCAAAAATGCAAGGAATTGAAAAACTACCCGGATCGTTTATCTTTTTAGGAAGATTAGAATTTTTAACGACCGCCGAGCATTCTTCATTTAACGTTACATGAGAAAGATTTTCCAATTTCTTTTTGTTCGTTAATAAATCTTTAAGATATTTGGCGTACTTAGGCATTTGGCTAATCGCTTCATGAAACGGCAAATTAATATGAATTTGTTTAAATATTTCAAGAAAGCGTTGATATTGATTATCTAGTTTTTCTTGCCTAAGTCTAGCCGGGTAGGGAGGTGGCGGAAATTCTTTTAGTACAACAGGAGCATCATTTTGAAAATCATCTTTTTCTTTTTGAGAATCAGAAATAATAAAGCCATCGTTTTCTTTTTCAAATGTAGATTTTTCTTTTTCAAAATCTAAGTTGTCATTTTTCGTGGGGGTAAAAATAGGAGGGACAATCACCGTTGGCTCTTCCCTTGTGATGGGCTCGTTAACAACCTTACCGCTCCGAAGGGAAATCGCATTTGCATGTTCCCTTGGGTTAGGCTCAGTGTTCGAGGGAAGAGTTCCAGGTGGTCTCTCATAAAAAGCCTTGGCGAGTTGGCCGACCTGATTTTCTAAATTTTTAATTGATCCCGTTATGTTTCTAATAGTGGCATCGTTTGAGCTTATATACTTAGCGAGGATCTCTTCCAAAGGGGAAGGTTTTTGAAAATTTTGTTGTGGTGGTGGTGGTGTAAAATCGTGCGGTGGGCGTACTACGTTAGCTTTATTACTCCAAGAAAAATTAGGATGGTTACGCCATCCAGGATGATAAGAGTTCGTAGCAGCATTAAAACCAGGAGGAGAAGAAAAATTCGAAAAAGTAGAAAAATTATTGGCAGAATTATTTTGAGCAGGCCTGGGTATGTTCCCCAGATTATCCACCTGCTCGGCAGCAGCAGCATTTTCATATACCTTAGCGGCGGAGGGAGCAGTCATCTCCGAGATCTTCTTGTTGAGCATTTCCACTTGCATCGCCAGTTGGGTCACTGAATCCACTTCAAAAATACCTGCAAGTTTAGATGGGCGAGACTTGGACAAATTCCACTGATAAGTGTTCATCGCCATGTCATCGATAAGCTCAAGAGTGGCTTCCGGAGTTTTGCGGTCTAAAGAACCAGCGGAAGCGGCATCTATCATTTGCTTAGTCTCTTGGTTTAGCCCATTATAGAATGTCTGGACCTGAAACCATACAGGCAGAGCATGATGAGGGCATCTTCTCAAAAGTTCTTTGAACCTCTCCCAAGTGTCATAGAGGGTCTCAGAATCAATTTGAGAATATGAAGTTATATCATTTCGAAGCTTAGCAGTTTTAGCGGGGGGGGGGGGGGGGAATAACGAGAAAAAAAATTTTCAGTTAAAATGTTCCAAGTAGTAATTGATCCTCTTGGAAGAGAACTCAACCACTGTTTGGCTTTAGTTCTTAAGGAGAATGGGAAGAGTCTTAGCCTTATCGCATCGTCTGAGACACCATTGATTTTGAAGGTGTCACAGATTTCAAGGAAATTGGCAATATGCAAGTTCGGATCTTCATCTTGTAATCCGTCGAACTGTACATATTGCTGCACCATTTGTATGATGCTAGGCTTGAGCTCGAAGTTATTGTTCGCAATTGTAGGTCGAACAATACTTGTCTCAGTCCCCTCCAGATTGGGTCGAGCATAATCGGACATGGTCCTTTGTTGAGCCATTTCTGGGTTAGGGTCTCCCATTTCAGAATTAAAATTGCAATCCCCAAAGAAATCCTCAACCGCTGTTTGAGAAGTGGAAGCCCCGAATCGTAGTTGTCTCCGAAAGGAACGTTCGATTTCCGGGTCCAAATCAACAAGTAGCAATGGATTCGCTCGGGTCATGCACTAGCAAAGAAGATGAAGAAAAAATGAAAATGGAAATTTGAAAAAGAAAGAAAAGAGAAGAAAGGATTTTTTTTTGAAAATAGAATTTTTTTACGGCTTGGCTCTCGAACTTCCCGAGGACTACCCGGTGAAGGGTTCGCCCGGTACTAGGTAAAATGGTGGCGCTTAAAGCCCCTTACCCTTTTCGAGAGATTTTAGGTGGGGTAGAAATAAGGTGAAGTGGGTTGATTATAAATGTTAAAATATATAAAAATATAATTTTTTTTGATTTTTGTAGAAGTAATAGCGCAAGCGTTTTCAAAATATTGACGAAGAAAACTCCCCGGCAACGGCGCCAAAAACTTGGTGGGCCAAAACCCGAACAGGCAAGCGTACCCGTCGAATCGTAGTACCAAGGTCGTATTTAAACACGGGGTTGTCAATTACTTCTACTCACGCCTTAACTATTATCCTACCGGAAAACTAATGGGATTTGAGAATTTTTTAAAGTAAAACAAAAGACAACTCACGAGACGAAAATAAAACTTATAATAAAAAGCTAGCATTCGATCAATGATTCACCATGAAATTAGATGAGAGAGATAAAAATAAAGATAGTTTTAATTTTGCAAATCAAACTCGGCCGTGACGGATCCGGAAATAAGACAAAATCTCGATAGAGCATTAGGTCTCCTAACTTATAGACTCTTTGATCGAAATCTCTTTACAAACCAAATAAGCCTAACGTTGCATTATCGAGGTGATCCGCACTATTGGATTTGACTCCAATCCGGAGGATTTACGTCGTCCTATCTCTAGGATTCCGTTCAACTCCTTCCTTCTTTGAGTGATCTTTCAAATCATGAGTCTCTCGACTACTATGAAATGAGAACAAGGCCTACTACCGTATATCGAAAATACGGAGTCGACACAAATTAATCAAAGAAGGACCGAGTAGAAATAACAAAAATAAAACTAAGAAAGAAAATAAACTCTCATCTCACTTCATGGATCCTCACGATCGAATGCTATAGGGAATTAGCTACGCATAATTGAAAAAGAAGACAAAATAAAAGAAGAGAGAAACATTTTCATTATTATTACTAAAAAGAAACGTTCACAAAGCTAAACAAAATGATCTTAAACAAAGCTTTAAAACAACAACTGAAATTACAACTAAAAGGGAAACTAGAAATGAAAATTACAATGAAAAGAACTCTCTTGAAAAGTACTCTCTTGCTCTCTTGCTCCAATCCAACCTCCTCAAAGCATGGGATATGGGTTCCATTTATAGGAGTGGAGGGAAGCATCTAGAATGGGGAGACCAAGGGATGGCCGGCCAAGGGGGGAAGAATGTTCATGCATAGAGAATTTAATGAGGGGGGAGAGAGAGAGGAATGATTCATGCATGATATTTATGGAGAATAAAAAGAGAAATAAAAAAAATAAAGGGGAATGCAAGGGATTAAATGAACATGAGAGAGAGGAAGAAGGGGGATGAAAGTAGGGGGCCGGCCATGTGTAATGGGGAGGTGCATGCATAGAGAATTTAATTTGGAAGGAGAGAGAATTTTATGATGCATGCATGGATTGAAAGGTGGCAAAAAAAATAATAAATGAGAGGAAAAGGGGTTGGCCGGCCATGTGCTTGGAGAGATGCATGAATACAATATTTCATGATAGAAAAAAAATTAATGAGGAGGGGCTGTTTGGGCTTGGAGAGGGCCGGCCAAGGCATATGGGCTGCTCCATAGGCTTGTAGAGGGCTCGGGTAGCATGGGCTTGGACAAGGGCTGCTCCAAAATGCAAGAGGGGGCCGGGTAGCTTCTCTCCATGGCTTGGGCTACTGGCTCGGGTAGGCATGGGCTTGGACAAGGGCTGCTCCAAAAGGCAAGAGGGGCCGGGTAGCTGCTCTCCATGGCTTGGGCTACTCCATAGGGGCTCGGGTAGGCATGGGCTTGGACAAGGGCTGCTCCAAAAGGTGGCCGGCACCTACAAGAAAGAAATAAAAACAAGACATAAGTTAAAATTAAATAAACTAAAACATAAAACACAACTTTAATCATTATAACCTTAGTTATGTAAACCTAAACTAATACAAAGATAATAAAAATAAAACATAACATAAACATAACATAAAACATATGTTTATAAAATAACATAAACATAATATAAAATAAAACATAAGTTTATAAATAAAAAGTAACATAAACATAAAATAACAATCAAACATAAAATAAAACTATAGATTTATAAAATAAAACAACAACATTCAAGCATACAAAAACATAAAATTATAATAATACTTAGGGATTTAAGCTACTAAATTACCCAAAAAAGGGATGACTAAGACTAGTCATCAACGGGCAACCGAGGTGAGTTTGGCTCAACTGTGTTCTCTAACTTCTATAGGAGGCATGGAATCCGAAGGGATCTCTCTTGTGGACATACTCCAAAACAAAGTGGAGTAGCAGATTAGAAGATCTGTCTTTTGATGGATACCAACAAGTGTTGGCTATAGTGCAAAGGCATTCCTAACGCTTTTTAGGCGGAAGGGATGGCCTGCGGCTCATGTCATCAATCGGATGCCTCTGAGTCCGATTAAAATGATGACTCCATATGAGCAGATGTTCAGGATAAAGCCCAGTGTGAATCACCTTCGGGTGTTTGGTTCTACCTACTATGTACACGCTACGGATGCTCTCAAGACGAAACTAATTTTCGTTGGGTATGATAAGCAGAAGAGGAGATGGAGGTGTATGGATCTTGCAACAAAGAAGTTCATCGTGTCGAGAGACGTTGTCTTCGATGAGCTGACGTCATATTGTGGTAGCTCATATGTGGGCTAAAGGAGAGCAGGTCAGATGGTGGGCTGAAGGAGGCTGCTGCTAAGGTTCAGGTAGAGCTTCCAGTGTCACCAGGAGCTCCAGGTTATTCTAGCTCTAGGACAGAGGCGTCTTGGTCAGGAAGTAGGGGAAGCGATGCTCTAGGTTCTGCTGGCTCGAAGACGGTTTCTTCTGGTTTAGGAAGTAAGGGGAGCGTCGCTCCAGGTGCTTCTTGTTCAGGTAGCAAGGAGAGCGATGTTCTAGGCAGTTCTTATTCAAGAGCGGAGGCTTCTAATTAAGGTAGTAGGGTGATCATTGCTCTAGGTTCTTCTGGTTCCAGTACGGTGGCTTCTTGTTCAGGAAGCAAGGGGAGCATTGTTTCGGGTGAAGGATGGTAAAAGATTTACCACCCGAGGGGATAAACCTATTTAACTCTAGAGGTGGGTGATTAGAGTATTTTAAAAACTTAATTGGTTTTTATAGTTGAATTAAAATAATGATATATATATATATATATTAAGAGAGTGCAGAAATATAAAGCTAACTAAAACAGCATACAACACACAACAATAAGAAAACAGCAAGCAACGAGACGACACAAGAAATTTATAGTGGTTCCCCTAAACCTTGGTACATCCACTCTTCTACCACCCTGGTAGGAATCCACTACAGGTTTTTGATCATGTGCCCTATCACCAACAGGTCTTTGCTCAGGTTCCCTATCACCACATGATCTATTTGAAGGGATATCTCACAACCCTTTAGGATTTTGATCCGGTGCCAAAAAACCAATCTAAGTCTTTTGATAAAGAGACTTAAGAACCAGGTGGTTAACTTTTGAAGGGAGTTAAAACCCTGTGTACAGTGTGGTGAAAGATGTGATATTATCTTCCCTTTCTCAAACAGCTGAGAAGACTTTAGTCGATTGCTTGATGTTGTCAAAGCTCCCCCCGAGATAATTATAGTTCAGGAAAATTCTGGAAGCTTTGCAGGGTGTAGGTCTTCTTTAATGATCTCCAGAAGCTTTTAGACTGATTGTGTTTTGATGTCTCTTGAAAGCTTGGAGAAGATTTGAAGATGATTAAGACTGTATGAGTATGCAGACTGAATATCTTTCTCTATCTGCCTGTAACTCTTTTTTCAATTCTACAAGAACTTATCTTCAATCTTCTCGAAAACTCTTTTATATTTCCTGCATAAATTCTGTCTCTGAATTTGAATTCTACTCCTTGATTAATTTCTGAAATATTTAAGCTTGGACGAACGACTAGAAGGGCAATAAATTGATTCCTTAACTGTCCCGGTTATTAAGCTAAATATTGACTCTGTGAAATCCAGTAATTAATGCTGCCAGTGAACATCTATATTCATAAGAATACATGCATTTAATTACTCAGAGCAATATAGACAATAATATAAAATATAAGATTTGGTCAATCAAGAAATTAACTGCAGATAATAGAAATAATGAACTGATAGATTTCGTCGTTCAGAGATCCAAGATCATCGAACTCAATCCTCTCTTTCATCGAGCTGAGCCCAAAGAACTTTGAACTGAATTAATGCAGTCCATTATGGGCTCCAAGTTCGTGGAATTGAGATAGTTGTTCGTCGAACTCAACAACTAATAAGAGATCAGATTTCATCGAACTCAGTTAAACTTTTGTCGATCTCAACTTCAGAGAATAGAACTTTGAGATCGTCGAACTGAGAACGAAGATCGTCGAACTCCATTCAGATTTCGTCGAAAGACTTCTTCAACATAGAAAGTTCTATCTTGTTATGAAATCTTCAGTCTTCTAAGTCTTCTGAGGGATTGGTCCAATCAAACTGACTTGTTGATCTACCCTAAGATCTAAAAAAGACCTATGACCCTAGACTATACATTGTGGATCAATCTATGCAATCCTAATAGTGAACCTAGCCCAAAATAAATCCTAAAACAGGTGGGGTTCCAACAATCTCCGCCTATTTGGGTGAGGTCACTATGTACAATGCATTAAAACAATAAAATACAATCACAAAGCATAACAACAAATATCTGGCAAAAAGTAAAAGTCTAGCAGATATATATACATGAAGTGCATTGTGACAAATTAACCAAAACAAATAGTTCAGAGAGAAAATAAGCTAATCAAAAAGCTATTTAGATTTCTTAGATTTGTCTTTCTCTTATGGCTGCCTGAAAATGATTTCCCTATTTGGATTTGCTGCTTCTCTTGTAGACATAGTAATTTCAGCTACTCCAATGACATTTCCTGAAGTTTCTCTTGGAACAACTGCCTCTGGATGTAAACTCATATAAGTATCAACATTGAAAATGTGTTTAGCTTTGTCATACCTTTTCAAATCTTATCTTCTGTAAGAAGACATTGTAGTATATTGAGAAGCATCTTTGACTTCTTCTTTAGCTTTTTTTATCTGAGGAAGTCCAACCAGCTCTTGAAATCTAGCCATTTTAGAAATATTTTCCTGTTCTTGATCAACAAATGGAACTGGTGGAGAGTAAGGTCTTTCCTTATCTTCAGATTTAGAAGAGAGCTGCCTTCCACTGCTGCTGTGGCTACTTCTGTAGTCACTCTTGGCAGATTTGTCATATTTCTGATAAGAAGATTGCCTTGAGGGCTGAGAAGATGTAGTTCTTGAGTCTAGACTGCCTGTAACACCTGCAGCTGGTGGAGGAAGAGGAGGTGGATCCTTTCTGAATTTCTTAGTGGTAGCAGATCCAAACTTCTTCTTCTTCTTTTGTGCTTTCATCTCATTCTTTGAAAGCTTCATCCAGTAGGGAGTAGGTGGAGTTAGAGGAATATTATACAAGATATAATATGGGATGTCATTCTTTGGATTAGGTGGTTGCACTTTTGTTTCCTGAGAAACTGCCTTCTTTTTCTGAAACATTCTCTTCTTAGACTTAGCATCCTCTGAATCCTCTGAATCATCAGATTCATCTTCACTGGATTCACTTGCAGGATTATCATACAAAGCATCATTCCTCTTCAGCTGATCTGCAGACAAGATTTCTCTGAAAGATACACCCTGAACTGAAACTTTCTTTGAAACTTTAACTTCAGCTTCTGGCATTTGAAGATCATTTGCCTCTATAATCATATCTTCCTCAATAAGATGATCCATGTTTGGAAGAGGAGATTCTGCCCAACCAAAATTTGGAGGCGATAAAGCCTCTGGCTCATCCTCTAGTCCTGAAGGAGAAACTGAAGGTCCTGCAAAACTACATCTAATTTTATCTAAAATCTCTGAGTTGATAGGGGCAGTATAACATACTATAGCCCAAAAATAATTTTTCTCAGGAATAGGCAGAAAATGATAAAGAATATAAAAATCTCTTAACAATTTAGCTAAGTCCACAGAAGGGACTAGGAAAAAGAATGGTGAAGCCTGAGGCTCTATAATCTCAAAATCAAACATTGAAAAATCTATTTCAAGAAAAGATGACAACCCTGTATCTGTATTTACAAGCTCTGTATCTGCTATATCCATATTTACTACTGCTGTTGCTACTACTTCACAAACTACTACTGCTGCTGGTGGAAAGGGGACCTCATCATAGAACTTCTCCCCCTGCTTGGTATCAGGAATTCCTGTGGCCAGGCCCCTGAATGAAGAGGGACCAGTAGAGGTAGCAAGTTGAGAAGAGAGAGCATTGATGGAAGAGATTAGAGGTGCAATGGAAGCCTCTTTGAGAGATTTGATTATGGGAGTTAGTAGAGAAATGATGGTGGATGTGGGATTAGATGATGATGATGAAAAAGAGGTGGTTGTGTGACCACAAGAAGTGCATATATTGACAGTGGTAGATGGAGTTGGAGGCATAGATGGTGGTAAGAAAAGTGTGGTGATGACTGGAGGGGTGACAGTTTGAGGGATGTCAGTTGGAATGCAATATGATGTGGAGATGGTGATGGAGTGTGGGTTGGAGATGGAAATGGTGTAGATGTTGTGATGAGAGTGAAAGAAGGTGATATCTGGGTGGAAACAGATGTTGTGCATGGAATTTTAGGAAGAAAAGGTAGTCTAGAAGAGGGAGTAGGAGGGACTAGAGCCTTTGCATCAGTTTGGGGAGTGACTGCTTCAGTCATTGTGTCCTCAGATGTTCTGGAGGAAGAGGAGGCCCTGGAAGGCTTTACAATAGCCCTCTCCCATTTACCAAATAGGACTGGTGTTAAACTCTTTGAAGCAATAATAAAAATGGTCTGGGAGACCAGCAACTGAGGGCACTTTTCCTGGAGGAAAATCCCTATAACCTGTCCAAAGCTAACTTCTCTTTTATTATTCTTCTTCTTTATCAAATCAAACAACAAAGTACTTCAGTTGACTGATTTTCTATTCACCAAGGCACTCATCACAGGAAATTGATTCCTTATGATATAGTCATGTGCAGTGTGCTTCCCCAACAAGACTTTACCAATAATATCAACAAGGAACTTATATTCAACAGATAAGTCCTTCTTCAATAGCTTGCTAGGGTTTCCAGCGGAGTGACCCATCGCAGCTAGCATATTGGAAAAATCATCACTGTTCCTCTCTATATCATCTTCTCCATTAATAAAACCAAACATTTCAGACAAAATTGCAGAAGTAAGGGTGACCTGTTGTCCTGCAATGGTGCCGATAAGGGTTTGGGCATCAGGAGACGAGGACGAATAAACTTATTCCTTGATCTCGAGCACTGGAAGTTTGATTCTTGTTGAAATGAACTTCTGTAAAAGCGGCTCCTCAAACAATTTTAGTATATCCTAGAAGACTTAATCAATGTGATTGAATGATTCCAAATCGATGTCAAAGCCTGCATCAAATTTCATTACGGAGAGAACGGCCGCCGGAATTGCCATGGAGATTTTCCTGCAAAGAGGGAAACAAAGATCAAGTGAAAAGAGAACTGAAAGTGCGGGATAGATTTCGTCAAAAACCTAGTAATAAGGTTTTTAGAAGATGAAAAGACGATCTCAGTCCAATGAAAAGAAAAAAATCTTCGATCTGAGCTCGACGAAATATTTTATTAATAAATGAGTTCATCGATCACAGTCTAAAGAACAAGAATAAATCATCGATCGCCGTTCGACAAAGTACTCACTAAAGCAGGGATCGTCGATCTCCGTTCGACGAAAACTGTTTTACTAAGAAGTGTTCGTCGATCTCCGTTCGATGAAATCTTCACGAAGAGTTCACAGATCGTCGATCTCCGTTCGACGAACTGTGCCAAATCGTCGACCATAGATAAAAATTAAGTTAATCCTTCCTCCTTTATCATACCTAGCTGATTTAAGAAGAATAGATGTTTCTTCTCATCCAATGGTTTGGTGAATATGTCTGCTCTTTGTAAATCAGTAGAGATAAAGACAAGATTAATTTTCTTTTTGTCTACAAAATCTCTAATGAAATGATGTCTAATTTTTATATGCTTTGTCCTACTATGATGCACTGGATTTTGTTCAATTGATATTGTACTGGTACTATCAAAAAATATGGTTGAATTATTTAAGTTGAGACCATAATCCAACAATTGATTTTGTGTCCACAAAATCTGTGAACTGCAGCTGCTTGCAGCTGTGTATTCAGCTTCAGCAGTTGATGTAGACACAGAGGTTTGCTTCTTACAAAATAAGGGCGCAAGCCTATCACCAAGAAACTGGCAAGTTCTTAATGTGCTCTTCCTATCCACTCTACATCCAGCATAGTCAGCATCAGAAAATCTAGTTAAATTAAATTCTGACTCTGATGGATATAGGAGTCCTAGACTTGGACAACCCTTTATATATCTCAAAATCCTTTTTAATAAAATATAGTGAGATTTTTTAGGGTTCACTTGGAACCTATCATAAATACATGTGGCAAAAATTATGTCAGGCCTACTTGCTATGAGATATAATAGAGACCCAACAATAGCCATATAAGTTTTCTGATCAACAAGCTTTCAATGTTCATCAGAATCAATCACAGCATTAGCAGCCATAGGTGTTTTCATTACTGAGGCATCACCCATCCCAAACCTTTTAACGAGCTCCTTAGCATACTTGGATTGGGAGATGAAGACCATCAGGTGATTGCTTCACTTGGAGACCAAGGAAGTATGAAAGTTCACCCATGCTACTCTTCTCAAACTTTGAATGCATTAGATCAGAAAATCTTTTGCATAGTTTGAGATCAGTAGAGCTAAAAATAATATCATCTACATATATTTGAGCTAACAAATTTTTATTTTTATGATGCCTAATAAAAAGATTCCTATCTACTAAGCCCCTAGAAAACTTATGCTCTAAGCGAAAGCTAGCTAAGGTCTCATACCAAGCTCTTGGAGCTTGCTTTAAACCATAGAGAGCTTTATGCAATCTAAAGACATAAGAAGGATGAGTTGGAGAGATAAAACATAGTGGTTGCTCCACATACACTTCCTCTTTTAATTCTCAATTTAGGAAAGCACTCTTTACATCCATCTGGTAGACTTTGAATCTTTTATAGGCTGCATAGGCTAAGAAAATCCTTATAGCCTCAAGCCTTGCAACTGGAGCAAAGGTCTGATCATAATATATTCCTTCCTCCTGTGAATAGCCTCTAGCTACTAGCCTTGCTTTATTCCTTATAATATTTCCTTCAGCATCCAGTTTGTTTCTGAAGACCCATTTGGTTCCAATGACTGGATAGTATTTGGGTCTAGGAACCAAATCCCAAACTCTGCACCTCACAAACTGATTGAGCTCCTCTTGCATTACAATGATTTAGTGGGGATCTTGCTCTGCATCTTTGATGGAGTGGTGCTCAAGTTGAGAAATGAAACAAGCATGTATTACATCATTATTAAGTTGATTCCTTGTTCGCACACCAACGGAAATGTCTCCAATCATTTGAGATATAGGGTGATCTCTGAGTGTGACAAGATCAGTTGGAGGAGTTGGTTGAGCAAAAGCTTGTGGAATTAATTCCACTTATGGAATTATATTAGCTATTGGAGGAAGTTTAGCCTCTTCCAAACTTTCTTCTTCACTTTCTTCTTCAACTTGTGGAGAAGGATGTGATGGAACGTCTTGGGTGAGGTTTTGATCATCCAATTTCTCACACAAGTGAGGTACCTACAAAATGTTATTGGTAGAAACTTCTTTCTCCTTATAAAACATGTTAGCCTCATCAAATGTAACAAGAACAGATTCCTTAATTTTTTAAGTGGATTTGTTAAACACCCTATAAGCTTTGCTGACTTTGGAATATCCTAGAAAAATTCCCTCTGCAGCTTTTGCTTCAAACTTTCTAGTATATTTCTTGTCATTATTGTGAATATAACATAGGCATCCAAATACTTTAAAATATGTGATTTTAGGTTTCTTCCCTTTAAGTAACTCATAAGGAGTCTTATTCTTAAGCTTGTGTATCAGACTTCTGTTCAGTATAAAGTTTACTGTGCTCACAGCCTCTGCCCAAAAAGATCGGGGAATGTAAGCATCTATAAGTAATGTGCCTGCAGATTCAATTAGGGTTCTATTTTTCCTTTCAGCAACCCCATTTTGTTTAGGAGTTCAAGGAGCTGAGAAGCAGTGCCTGATACCTTCCTTCTCACAGAACTCTTGCATAAGAAGAGTGTAACGCCCCCATTTGTCACATGGAATATAACAGAGGGTCCGGCCGGGGCCCCACGCCATATTTCACAGACAGACGAGAGAGTCACTTGAGAGTATCAAAAACCTATATACACGCATCCTAACTCAGAGCATTCTAGCGGAAGATTTTAAGTTATAGAACTCATATCAATGAATGTCCACACTATATAAATATCACATTTATATAACACCAGGAATGTTTACACGAGAACACCGCACACGGCCTTAAGGCCTTACAAGTTACTCTTTACAACACATATAATTTCATACATCGGCACGCAGGCCGGCCACACATGAAATCCAACACTTCGCACGGCCTTCAAGGGCCTACCAGCAGCATGGGTTTCTGCCCCCTCAATCCAATCAGCC
Source organism: Platanthera zijinensis (assembly GCA_039513925.1). Lineage (NCBI taxonomy): Eukaryota > Viridiplantae > Streptophyta > Magnoliopsida > Asparagales > Orchidaceae > Platanthera > Platanthera zijinensis. Next base: position 77,836,779 of record CM077091.1, read on the forward strand.
CGCAACACCTGCATATGGACGTCCACCCCATGGGTGATAAACAAAGCAACGGTCAGCTTTCAGCTGACCAATTATAACGACCCCACCCCTTACCCGGGGTAGTGGTTCCTTCCCTACATGTATAGCAATCACAATATATATAGCACACACAACATCACAAACGCCGGCCTCAATGCCAGGCGTTCCGTGCACTCAGGGCACCTTTATGGTTTGTACTTGGTAGGCGGGCATAAGCCTCCAAACCCGTGTTGAAGACCTCACGCACCCGTCTCACTCAGAGGTACGCACCTCACCAAAACCCGTGAGCACTACCAGTCGACCTACCCCCGTAGTGTAACAAGCCTAGGGAATTCGCCCTGCTGCTTTGCTACCAATCGACCGCTCACCCGATCTTAACATCGCCACTTGGTGAAATGGGCATAAGCCTCCAAACCCCTGTTGAAGACCTCTCGCACCCACCCACTCAGAGGTGTTCTCTTATAGCCACTTGGTGGAATGGGCATAAGCCTCCAAACCCCTGTTGAAGACCTCACGCGCCCACCCACTCAGAGGTGTCCGCACTCCAACAACCAGCTCTTAACAAGCATGCAACCAAAGGAGCTATGCAAAGCATCCTTCACACCAAGCACATCGTCCTCACCATCTCCGTAGGCTAAACGATGAATACACGGAGTCTTCTCCGGTTCGCAATAAACATCACCAATCCGGACATACGTCTGGATGGGCTTCACACAGCATGCCTATGCCGTACTACATACTTCCGGCTCTAGATGCAGACTTACCTGCTGGAATCGCTTACGCTTTTCCATCTCTTGATGGAGGATCCCATGCACATGCATAAACAAAGGGCTTCACCTGCCCAAGGAAGAAAGATCGTTACCCTTGACGATCGCTTCGGCGCCATGGAAGAACTAGCCGGATGGAAATCACCGCAGCGGCCTTGCCTCCGCAACGCTGAACACGGCTCTCGATTCGGATCGACGAAGCTCCACTGGCGGCCGGAAAGCTCTTCCTCCTCCTCTTCCAAGCTCTCCTCTCTCAAAGGCTAAGTGAGAATGAGATTTTATCTCAATCCACGGCCTTATAGCAGCTGGAAATGCTTTGGACCACAGGATCCAAATAGAGGGAAACGAACGGCCGAGATCTGCTCTGAAAAATATTTCAACAGGCCTGACACGCCCTGTGACACGCCCGTGTCACAGGCCGTGTTCCCCAGTCGGTTAGCAACCGACTCGAAAGATACCAGAACACGGGCTTTGACACGCCCGTGTCAAACCTGACACGGCCGTGTTCAAGGCCGTGTTCACGGCCGTGTTCAAGGCCGTGTACCACTCTGACTCAAACAGGCCATTTTTCGATTTTATTGATTGACACGCCCTGGGACACGCCCATGTCCCAGGCCGTGTCGACCGACACGCCGCCCGACCTTGCCGCCTGCAAGTCACTGGCCACCCAACACAACACCTGGCGGGACACGCCCTGGGACACGCCCGTGTCGAAGGACGTGTCCCAGGCTCGACGATCGTCGACTATCAAACGTCGACTAAGCTGAACACGCCCTGGGACACGCCCGTGTCCCAGGCCGTGTACCTCGACACGCCCTGGGACACGCCCGTGTCCCAGGCCGTGTCTAACAGCCTCCAACCCAAAACTGTTTACAAACATATTTTGAGATTTCTGGGGTGTTACAATCCTCCCCTCCTTATAGAAATTTCGTCCCGAAATTTAGCGCAACGCACAAGTATCAACACAACCACGCTGTTGCGATACAAATCAAAACGATCCAGGTTTAGAGCTCAGAGGCCGCAGCTTGTCTCGCCCCATGGAATTGTACCACCACAACTGTTTGTCACAAACAGAAATACATACATACATACAATAGACAATATAATAAAGTGCACACTCCACTTTATTTCGGCTTCTCCGCATCTCGCAGAATCCGTTTCGCGGTTTCCATTAATTCCAAAGCACGGATTTGCTATTCTGCTTGGTTTGCACTTTGCGGCTCCTGCAACTCAAGAGTGTAAATTCGAGGTTGCGCCCGCGATGCAGATGATTCTACCACGGCTTTGCCCTTTTCGTCATAGGACGCACCTGCCTTCTTCTCACCACCACTCCAGCAAAATCGGGCGATATGCCCCGGCTTCCCACAAATGAAGCATGTACGCGACCCATTTCGTCCTTGCTCAAACGTACCTCCTGACGCAACATCCGAGTTTTGTTCAGTAGGCCTGAACCGCTTCTTATCACGTTTCCTCAAATCTGATTGCTCTGATTGCGGAACTTTGAATTCGGACTTTTCCACTGCCGCATTCTTCTTCTCCCGCACCCGCTTCAAATCCTTCTCCAGCGCACTAGCGGTATGTACCAACGCTTGAAATCCTTGGTTCACTGAACTCGGGAGAGCCAACCGCAGCTCATCACGCAGTCCTTCATAGAACCTATTCGTCTTTCGCGCCTCTTCCGCAAACGTCGATCCCGCATACCGACCAAGTCTGGTAAACTCATGCAGGTAATCGTCTACGGTCTTATCACCCTGCACTAGACGCTGAAATTCATTTTCCATTGCAATTCTCTGCGACATTGGTAAGTATTTCGCCCAGAATAATCCGGAGAATTCGTCCATCGATATGTCGCCCAGGTCTCTACCTCTCAACTGGTGCAACTCGATCTCATCCCACCAAAGCCTCGCCTCTCCTTCCAGTAGGAAAGTGGCTAACGGGAATTTCTGCTCCTCACTAATCCTGAGCGCAGCTAGGATTCGTTTCACTCTGGAGAGCCAATCCTCTGCCTCTGTTGGAGACGTCGTCCCGACAAACGTAGGCGGATTAAACTCCATAAATTGCTTCAGTTGCTCGTCCGCTGCTTGCACAGCAACCGGAACCTCAACATGCTCTTGCCTCGCACCAACCTGTACTGGCGCCACAGCAGGCCTCGCTTGCCTGAATGGTTGTGCTTGAAGCATGGCAAAGATCACTTCCGCAACTAAGCGCACCGTTTCCGCAGAAGGGGGAGGTGTAGGCACCTCAGCTGGTGCCGCACTCTCATCCGAACGCTAGGGCTCCGACTGCCCAGCTCCACTCCTCGTCACTTATAGGTGAACAAGATAGCATTACTTTCCATGCTAATACGGCAAACTCACCGAACAGAAACACACACACATTCCTAGTGGACATTCTTGAGTTCACTTTATGCGCTCCCAACTCAACCCGAACCTCTGATACCAAATTGTAACGCCCCCATTTGTCACATGGAATATAATAGAGGGTCCGGCCGGGGCCCCACGCTATATTTCACAGACAGACGAGAGAGTCACTTGAGAGTATCAAAAACCTATATACACGCATCCTAACTCAGAGCATTCTAGCGGAAGATTTTAAGTTATAGAACTCATATCAATGAATGTCAACACTATATAAATATCACATTTATATAACACCAGGAATGTTTACACGAGAACACCGCACACGGCCTTAAGGCCTTACAAGTTACTCTTTACAACACATATAATTTCATGCATCGGCACGCAGGCCGGCCACACATGAAATCCAACAATTCGCACGGCCTTCAAGGGCCTACCAGCAGCATGGGTTTCTGCCCGCTCAATCCAATCAGCCCGCAATACCTGCATATGGAAGTCCACCCCATGGGTGATAAACAAAGCAACGGTCAGCTTTCAGCTGACCAATTATAACGACCCCACCCCTTACCCGGGGTAGTGGTTCCTTCCCTGCATATATAGCAATCACAATATATATAGCACACACAACATCACAAACGCCGGCCTCAATGCCAGGCGTTCCGTGCACTCAGGGCACCTTTATGGTTTGTACTTGGTAGGCGTGCATAAGCCTCCAAACCCTTGTTGAAGACCTCACGCACCCGTCTCACTCAGAGGTACGCACCTCACCAAAACCCGTGAGCACTACCAGTCGACCTACCCCCGTAGTGTAACAAGCCTAGGGAATTCGCCCTGCTGCTTTGCTACCAATCGACCGCTCACCCAATCTTAACATCGCCACTTGGTGAAATGGGCATAAGCCTCCAAACCCCTGTTGAAGACCTCTCGCACCCACCCACTCAGAGGTGTTCTCTTATAGCCACTTGGTGGAATGGGCATAAGCCTCCAAACCCCTGTTGAAGACCTCACGCGCCCACCCACTCAGAGGTGTCCGCACTCCAACAACCAGCTTTTAATAAGCATGCAACCAAAGGAGCTATGCAAAGCATCCTTCACACCAAGCACATCATCCTCACCATCTCCGTAGGCTAAACGATGAATACACGGAGTCTTCTCCGGTTCGCAATAAACAACACCAATCCGGACATACGTCTGGATGGGCTTCACACAGCATGCTTATGCCGTACTACATACTTCTGGCTCTAGATGCAGACTCACCTGCTGGAATCGCTTACGCTTTTCCATCTCTTGATGGAGGATCCCATGCACATGCATAAACAAAGGGCTTCACCTGCCCAAGGAAGAAAGATCGTTACCCTTGACGATCGCTTCGGCGCCATGGAAGAACTAGCCGGATGGAAATCACCGCAGCGGCCTTGCCTCCGCAACGCTGAACACGGCTCTCGATTCGGATCGACGAAGCTCCACCGGCGGCCGGAAAGCTCTTCCTCCTCCTCTTCCAAGCTCTCCTCTCTCAAAGGCTAAGTGAGAATGAGAGTTTATCTCAATCCACGGCCTTATAGCAGCTGGAAATGCTTTGGACCACAGGATCCAAATAGAGGGAAACGAACGGCCGAGATCTGCTCTGAAAAATATTTCAACAGGCCTGACACGCCCTGTGACACGCCCGTGTCATAGGCCGTGTTCCCCAGTCGGTTAGCAACCGACTCGAAAGATACCAGAACACGGGCATTGACACGCCCGTGTCAAACCTGACACGGCCGTGTTCAAGGCCGTGTTCACGGCCGTGTTCAAGGCCATGTACCACTCTGACTCAAACAGGCCATTTTCCGATTTTATTGATTGACACGCCCTGGGACACGCCCGTGTCCCAGGCCGTGTCGACCGACACTCCGCCCGACCTTGCCGCCTGCAAGTCACTGGCCACCCAACACAACACCTGGCGGGACACGCCCTGGGACACGCCCGTGTCGAAGGCCGTGTCCCAGGCTCGACGATCGTCGACTATCAAACGTCGACTAAGCTGAACACGCCCTGGGACACGCCCGTGTCCCAGGCCGTGTACCCTGACACGCCCTGGGACACGCCCGTGTCCCAGGCCGTGTCTAACAGCCTCCAACCCAAAACTGTTTACAAACATATGTTGAGATTTCTGGGGTGTTACAAAGAGACTCAAACTCAGTACCATGATAACTTCTGATCAATACAACTGGAGTAGAGTACTCAATCTGTATGTTCTTGAGAAAATCTGTAAGAACCTTGAAGCTATCTCACTTAGATCTCTAAAAAAACACCCAAGTGAATCTTGGGAAGTCATCTACAATCACTAAAGTATAAGATTTCCATCCTAGGCTTTGTACAACAATAGGGCCAAAAAGGTCCATATATAGCAAATACAATATCCTAGGTGAGTCACTTTTATTTACAGATTTAAAGCTATATTTAGTTTGCTTGCCAAACTGACAAGCCCAGTAGAGGCATTCCTTCTTGTAGGGAACAGAAGGCGATCCTCTAACAAGGTTGTCCCTAGATAACTTAGCAATATTTTTAAGATTTACATGTCCTAATATCTTATGCCAAAGTTCATTTTGATTGCTAACCTGATAAACTAAACAAAGTTCTGAACTAGCTGATTGAAAATTCACTACATATATGTTGCTTTGTCCGAGTCCAGTTAAAACAGGTTTGTTTTCTTTACAAGAAATAATACAAGAAGATGAGTTAAATAATACCTGATAACCTTCATCACATAATTGACTTATGAATATTATGTTATGCTTTAAGCCACTCATATAGTCAACTTTCTTTAATGTGACTGCTCTAACTTTAACATCTCCATAGCCTTTTGTTTGGCCACAGTTGGAGTCACCAAAGATCACCTTTGGACATAGCTTGGACTTATAGTTTGTTAGATTTTCCTTACAGCCAGTCATATACTTTGAACATCCACTTTCCAGATACCATTGTTGATTAAAGACTGGACAGTCCTTCACCTGCATAAAAAGGAATTAGGTGTTCTTGACCCAGGTTACCTTTGGTCCTTGTTTCTTTTGATAAGAGAAACTTGAAATAACAGAAAATTCTTGTTGATTTTTATATCCTAAGGGATGATATCTTCTAGGTGGTATTTCCCATTGAGTAAAAGGATTAGTAGATTCTCTGAATTGATTGAAGTTTCTAACAGAGTTATAGTTTTTATTAAACCTGACTGGGTTCGATGAATTATAATAAGTTCGTCGATCTGTATTCGACGAATATGGATGAGTTCGTCGAACTCCACTCAGAGAATGAACATAGTCATTTTCTGTGCCCCAAGTTCGTCGATCGCTGCTCGAAGAACCATATAGAGTTCGTCGATCGTAGTAAGATGAATTGTTATAGTTATAATTGGCATTCATAGATCGTCGGTCTGGGTTCGACGAACTATACATATTTCGTCGATCTGAGTTCGACGAAATCTGTTGAACATAGTTTTTATTCAGATTCTTATTCTTTTTCTTAATATTTTTAGATTTCTGAGAGACATTTGGTTGAGTAGTTTCTCCTATTTTCTCTTTGCCTTTTTCAGAGATAAATTTAATTGGTGTTAAAAGAATATTTTTCTTTAATATGGGGGGGGGGGAGGGGTAAGCTTGATGAAGCACCTAAGCCCATCTTGACATTTAATCTGGCATTGACTGTGCTTGTGATGTCCATCAACTTAAAGCTTTTCCCGTTGAGAGATTCCTCAAGTTGCTTTGCCTCACATAATTCAGTTTTTAGTGAAATGATTTGTTTATTAGATAAGTCTTAATCATTTTTCAGTTTGATATTTTCAACAAATAGGTTCTCAAATTCAAGCTGTCTATCTCTATGAATTTTTATTTCCTTCTCTGACTTAATTAAATCATTGCACAAGGATTTAAATTTAATTTTAAAATTTTCATGAATTGAAATCTAATGCAGAGATTACCTGATCTTCTTCAGATTCAGATTCCTCTTCTGATTCTTCAGATTCAGATTCCTCTTCTGATTCTTCAGATTCAGATCCCTCTTCTGATTCTTCAGCTTGTTCCTCAGCATCAGATTTTTTGCTGGAGGCATTAATAACCATAAGGCAAACACTCCTTGCCTTTGCCTCCTCTTCATCTTCAATAGAGCTGGAAGATGAGGATTCTTCATCTGTGTCACTCCAGGTCTAAGCAATGAAGCCTTTATCCTTTCTCTTGTGTTTTCTTGAGTAGTGCTTGCTAGAGTGCTTGCTTGATTGTCTCTTATTCTCCTTTTCTCTTCTTCTGTCTTTCTTCTGTGCCTATGGGCATTCAAGTAGAATGTGCTCAGGTTTTCTGCATCCAAAACAAACAATCTCCTTGGTAGGAGTCTTGTCATATCTTGGCTTGTCATCATTCTTGGATGACCTTCTTCTAGAGTCTTTCTTGGCCATTTTATAGAATCTTTTAGCCAACAAGATCAGTTGTTCTTCATTAGCTGGAAGAACTTCTGATTCTTCTGTTGCTTTAAAAGTAATGTTGTGCTCCTTCCTTGAAGATGTAGAAGCCTTCTGTTTAGCAGCCTCACTTGTCTTGATCAACTGCTCATAAGACTTGAGCTTGCCAAGGAGAGATTCTGTAGAAATCTCATTTAAACTTCTAGCCTCCTTAATTAGACATATCCTAAAATCCTAAGTGCTGGGGAAGCACATTAGGATTTTGTCATTTATCTCAGTTAATGAGATGTCCTTATCTAGGGTTCTCAGTTCATTTATGATGATACTGTGTCTATTATACATCTCAGCAACAGTCTCTGATTCCTCCTTTTTGAAATTCTCATACTGTGATATGAGGAGGGATCTCCTATCTTTTCTTTCATCTGCTGAGCCAGCAACTATTTGGTTCATTGAGTCCCAAATGGCCTTTGCAGAGGTACACTCAGCCACCTTCTGAAAGATGTCATCTGACATTATCTATGCCACAATATTCATTGCTTTAGCATCAGCCAACTTGGTTTTATTTTGTGCGTCAGTCCACTTAGGTGGTGGAACTTCATGTGTATTGGTAGTTATAGTAGCAGCTGTAGGTTGAGGGGAACATGTCAAAATAGAGTTTAAAATGTTCTCATCAATAGAGTTCATGTAGAGTTTGATTCTTGCCTTCCAGAGTGCAAATTTATTCAAGTTGTACACTGGAGGTCTGGTGCTAGAATGTTACTTATTCTGTGCTATGCTGTAAATAAGAGGCTAGAGGGAAAAAGATTTATCAAAGGATCTTGGTTCAAATGTAAGTCTGTGAAACAAAAGAAACAACCTTCTGATACCAATTGAAGGATGGTAAAAGATTTACCACTTGAGGGGATAGATCTATTTAACTCTAGAGGGGGTGAATAGAGTATTTAAAAAACTTAATTGGTTTTTATAGCGGAATTAAAATAATGATATATATATATATATATATTAAGAGAGTGCAAGAATAAAAAGCTAACTAAAACAACATACAACCCACAATAATAAGAAAATAGCAAGCAATAAGATGACACAAGAAATTTATAGTGGTTCCCCTAAACTTGGGTACATCCACTCTCCTACCACCCTGGTAGGAATTCACTACAGGTTTTTGATCAGGTGCCCTATCACCAATAGGTTTTTTCTCAGGTTCCCTATCACCACAAGATCTATTTGAAGGGATATCTCATAACCCTTTAGGCTTTTAATCAGGTGCCCAAAAACCAAGCTAAGTCTTTTGATAAGGAGACTTAAGAGCAAGGTGGTTAAATTTTGAAGGGAGTTAAAACCCTGTATACAGTGGGGTGAAAGATGTGATATTGTCTTCTCTTTCTCAAACAGCTGAGAAGACTTTAGTGGATTGCTTGATGTTGTCAAAGCTCCCCCTGAGATGATTATAGTTAAGGAAATTGCGGGAAGATTTGCATGGTGTAGGTCTTCTTTGATGATCTCCAGAAGATTTTAGACTGATTGTGTTTTGATATCTCTTGAAATCTTGGAGAAGATTTACAGATGATGAAGACTGTATGAGTATGCAGACTGAATATCTTTCTCTGTTGGCCTGTAACTCGTTTGTTAATTCTACAACAACTTGTCTTTAATCTTCTCGAAAACTCTTTTATATTTCCTGTAGAAATTCTACACCCTGATTGATTGCAGAAATCTTGGAACTTGGACAAATGGCTAGAAGGGTAATAAATTGATTCCTTAACTATCCCAGTTATTAAGCCGAATATTGACTCTGTGAAATCTAGTAGTTAATGCTGCCAGTGAACGACTATATTCATAAGAATATATGCATTAAAATACTCAGAGCAACGTAAGCAATAATATATAATTTAAGCCTTGGTCAATCCAGAAATTAACTCTAGAGAATAGAAATAATGAACTGACAGATTTCGTCGATCAGAGATCCAAGATCTTCGAACTCAATCCTCTCTTTCATCGAGCTGAGCCCCAAGAACTTTGAACTAAATTAATGAGGTCCATTCTCGGCTCCAAGTTCATCGAACTGAGATAGTTGTTCGTCAAACTCAACAACTAATAGGAGATTAGATTTTGTCGAACTCAGTTAAACTTTCGCCGATCTCAACTTCAGAGAAGAAAACTTTGAGATCGTCGAACTGAAAACCAAGATCGTCGAACTCCATTCAGATTTTGTCGAACGACTTCTTCAACATAGAAAAATCTGTCTTGTTCTGAAATCTTCAATCTTCTAAGTCTTCTGAGGGATTGGTCCAATCAAACTGACTTGTTGACCTACCCTAAGATCTAATAAAGACCTATGACCCTAGACTATACATTGTGGGTCAATCTATGCAATCCTAATAGTGAACCTAGCCCAAATCAACCCTAAAACAGGTGGGGTTCCAACACTGGGGTTTGCCGAGAATAGATTTGGTTCAGAAGGAGTAGCAGAGGTGGTTAGCCGTGATTAGGTTCTTCGGAGGTCAAAGAGGGTCACCAACCCACCAGCTCGATATAGTGAAGGAAATACGGTGATCTTGGTCTCATGTTTCCTTACAGGCCCTCTGATTGAGCAAGTGTCTTCTAACTGTGATGACACCACTGGAGTCAAGGAGGTGGATGACGCCAAGGTTGAGGAGGTGACTACCCTCAGAGGAGATGGGGCTTGGGATTCTGTGCCCAAGGTCATTGGTGTTTCTCCTATGGCATGCAAGTGGAGGTTGAAGTTGAATAAGAAGGTAGAGGGAAGCATGGCTCCATTCGGGAGATGTTGGAGGGATCCTTTATGGTCCAGGATATGCGGGGAAAGGATTATGTCTCAGACATCTTATCGATAGAGCTATCAGAGGGACCATGAGCGAGGTTACGGGAACTACGGGGTTGTTCACCACTTCTTACTTTATGGGGGAGTGATGAAAATGGTGAAGTGAAAGTGGAAGATTGGGCAACCTGGGCTGCTTGTTCGCGTAGTCTATGCAGACAGGACTGACGGTTAGCCAGTTCGGCAGAGCTATTGTAGATGGATTATTCTTTGGCTGTCTAGGCAGTCTGTTCGCCCGGTCTATATGAACAGAGGCGGCGTCCAGTAAGACTGGCTAATGCTCAACAGGCAGTTAGATCCCAGAACGTAATTAGGCGGATAACATCTCTATCCGTGGAGTCCGTCAAGATGCGGACTGGGCTGGAGCTCGACAGACTGGCAAGGAAGATGCCTTGGTCTAGCTCTGGTGGCGCGGCAAGTGGAAGCCGTAGAGTTCGCTGGTTAGAACGGGCAGATGCTGGAGTTCATCGGGATTGGCGGAATAGGCCCAGTGTTCGCTAGTAAGCGCGGAACGGCCCTTATGGCCGCTGGTGTGGACTTTGCTAGTTCTGAACCAAGTCCAGGTTGGCTTAGTCTGGGGTGTTCGCACGGTTAAGCACGGACTATTTCTCAGTCTGCCTAGCTCGGTAGCAGTTAGCCTTGTGCCTTGGTTGCGAGCTTAGGGAGTGCGGATTGGAGCAGTATCTGCCTGGGCTTGCGAATTGTCTTCCTTGTCTGCCGAGTTCGACAGCTGTCTTCATGGTAACTTGGCTGCGGGCTCGGAGTACGCGGATTGGAGTTATGTACGCAAGGCCTGCAGACTTAAGCCGGGTCTGCTAGGTTATGTGGACTGCTGTCTTTGTCCACCAAGTTTGGCAGTTGGCTGTTATGTCTTGGTTGCAAACTTGGTGGTGCAGACTGGAGTGGTGTCCGTTTATTTGCAGACATGTGGTGTTGTTGCTGAATTCTACGGCTATCTGTCTAAGTTTGGCCTGGCCTTTGGCGACAAGGCGGATAGGGTCGGCTATCTAGCCATAGTGAAGCTATTTTGCAGTCTGGCTATCCTAAACAGGTCTCGGTGGACTGGTTGTGTATCCGCGGCTTGTGGATAGACTTAGTGCTCGCCGCGAGATGTGCAGTTATCCTATCGGCTAGGGAGGTGACCACACTCCTCATCGTGCATATAAACAGAACCCCCCGTCACATCAATTAAGAAGCGATTGAACAGTAAGTGAACCCACAGATAGTTGTTGCGGACTTGATATTGTATCTGCGCGATTTGATGGTTGACCGGGTTGTGCTGTTCAGGTTGTGCGGATAGCGCTGGAAGGCCAGGACATGGTTCTGACTGCGGTCAGGGATAGTGCGGACTCTTCGTATAGCAATCAGCGGTTAATAGTAGGTCGCGGGTTGCGGCTAGGCGGTCTCTCTGTTGGGTACATTGAAAAATATGTACCAGATTTGGAGAAGCCTCATCTTAGTCAATGATATGCATCAAATTATATTTGATAGATGTTTGAGTTACATTGTGCAGGTTCAAGAATTTGAAGAAAATTTTCTAAGTACAAGTATTGACACTTGTGAAGAAGTTGTGTCGACACCCAAGCTAAGTTGATACTTGTGAATGAGTTGTGTAGACACCCAAGCTATGTTCACACTTATGAAGAAGTTGTGTCGACACTCAAACTGAGTCGACGCCTAAAGAAGCAGCTGTGTCGACACCAAGAATTGTGTCGACACCTGAGGCAGAATTTATGTCGACACCTAATACATGAGCTGTGTCGATACAAAGGATCTATATCGACACTGGAAGCAATTGTGTCGACACACTAGACTTGTGTCGATACATCAACTCTCAAAGTGCTGTGTCGAGATCAGAAGCAATTATGTCGACACACAGGACTTGTGTCGACACACACTCAACGCCATCTGGACACACTCAACGTTGTTGACACACGCTCAACGTCGTCTGTCGGCAACTATTATGTCGAGACCAGAAGGAATTGTGTTGACACACAGGACTTGTGTCGACACACACTCAATGCCGTCTGACATACACTTAACGCCATCTGTCCGCAGCAGTTATGTCGAGAACATGAAGACTTGTGTCGACACATTATACATGTGTCGACACATACAATAGAAGAAGTGTCGAGTAGCAAAAGATTTACTTAGTCAACACATTGAATACTGTGTCGACATCATGAAGACTTGTGTCGACACTTAGCCTATATATGTCGACACATGTGAAGCAGTTTGCAGAGTGGAATGTGCTGAGTTGAAAAGTCTTTGACGAATAAACTGACTTGACTGATGACTCGACAACTGTCATAACAACCCGGTCTGACACCTCTGTCAGAACTGTTAGAAGGTTGTTACAAACCGGATCAGCCGATAACAATTGGGAAACTCTATATAAGAGTCAGATCTATGACAAAAACAAGAGAACAAAATATAAGAAAAAGAAGAACAACACTAGAGAATTCTTCAACAAGAACAGGGAAAACCCTTACGAAGGCAGATCCAGAGCTGTCTGCAAGAAAGATTTAGAATTCATTCTGAATTTAAGGAAGAAGCTGACTGAAGATCATCTTCTACATCAAGTGAAGATCCACCAAATTTTATTCTATCAAGAAGCTTTGAAAAGCTAAGTCAGGTTGGATCAGAAGGGTCAGTTCATTCAAGAACTGATAAAGAAGGCTACACCAATAGAGAAATCTAGCTGGTGAATTTTAAGTATCTTTATATCATTCAATTTCTTGTAGGATCTATTGTTAGATCTAAGTTGTAAGCCTTAAATTATAAAGGCTGAAGTAGGGCTGAGAGCCTGAGGTGTTGGACTTGTGAAAAATCTGAGTTGTAAGCCTAGTGATACAGGCTGAGGTAGGGCTGAGGCCTGAGGGAGGATTCTTTGGAAGAATCTTAGGTAGGACTTATTTAAGTCTGAGCTGTAGGAACCATTCTAGTTCTGAGTTATAAAATCTGCGGATCCGAGCCAGTGAAAGGAAGTTTTGCTGAATCCAGTTATCTATTGGATAGGCAAAGGGGGAAAGTGAATGTACCCATACCTTGGGGAACCACTATAAATCTAGTTTATGATGTACTGTGAATTGTGGTCTGTTCTTTGAATTATCTATGCAAAATTTAATCTACCCTTTTGCCAATAAAAATTGTATAAAAAGTTTAGAACCTATTCACCCCCCCCCTCTCTAGGTATTTTGGCTCTTGAAATCAAGTCTTTCAAGTGGTATCAGAGGGAGGTTTCTCAAAGATTGACCTAACAGTCTGAGTGAATCTCCAAGGCAAATAACAGATATCAAGAATGGGTTCAAATGAGAATCAAAAGGAGTTTGGATCTATGAAACTACCAGTCTGCAAGAAAGAATCCTTTGGCATATAGAAGGAAAGGGTTTGGTTGTTTATGGAAGCATCTGATCCAAGAATCTATATCACAGTACAGGAAGGCCCCTTCATTCCAATGAAGGTATCAGTCCTGGATGCAAATTTTAAAACTCCTAAGAGTTATTATGAAATGACCAAGGATGAGATCATCTTGGCAATACTAGACAGAAGAGCACAAAACATTATTGTAAGTGCTATAGATGATGCCACATTTAAGAATCTGGTGCACTGTAAAACCTCCAAGGAAATATGGGACACATTGATTTTCTACATGGAGGGCACATAAGATGTAAGAGAGGGCAGGAAGTCTATTCTGAATCAGGAGTATGAGAGCTTTAGACAAGCCAAGAATGACATCATAACTCAATGCTACAAGAAATTCTTTAGGATTAAAAATGAGTTGATGACTTATGGAAGAGTCTTAAATAATTATGAACTGAATGACAAGTTTCTGAGATCTCTGACAAAGGATTAGGACACCAATATTTGTGCCATCAGAGAGGTCGCAAGGCTGGCAGATACACCTCCTCCCACACTGTTTGGAAAGCTGCTTTCATATGAAATGCATCTTACATCTAGGAAGGTGGAAGAGAAGATCAGCAGATCTGAACACAAGGAAAAGTCAGTTGCCTTCAAGGCTGAAGGCACAAGAAAGGGCAGGAGAAAATCTCCTTCTCCACCCAGTAGGAGTGCTTAAGAAGAAGAAGGAAATCCTGACAACTACACATCAGATAGTCACTCTTCTGATGAGGATTTTGCAGCCTTCACAAGGCAGTTCCAAAGATTCGTGAAGAAGAAGAAGTGGAAAACCAGACCTTCTACATCCTTTTCCAAGGATGAGTACTACAAGAAAAGGAAGGCTCCCAAGGAGGACAGGTATGCTTCTAAACCTAGTAAACAATCTAATTCTAAGATTGTGTGCTATTTTTGCAACAGGAAAGAACATGTCATAGTTGACTGTCCTGACAAAAGGAAGGAGTCAAAAGACAAGAAGAAACAACAAGTAAACGGAAAGAAGGAAAAATACCTTGTTGCCCAGAAGCAGAAGAGCTGGATAGATTCTTCATCATCTGAATCAGTAGAAGAAGAAGATGCTGAAGCATATGTTGGGCTATTCTCAACTGAAGAGGATTCTAAGGAGTTAGAATTCCTACAAATGTTGGACTCCATAAATAGAGTGGAAGAATATTGTTGCAGAGGGCTGATGGACCTAACAGAAAATGATCAATGCCAGGATCAGGCTGGTCCTAATAAGGTATACATTTCTCCCTTAGATTCAGATTATTTTACAAGATCAGAATCAGTAGCATCAACTTTAAGAGAAGGGGATGGTTCTGGTTCTGAGGGGGATGTACATCAACTCATTAATGAGTATGGTAGGTTGTTGTATGCTCTGAAGAAGAGCAAGTTTCTTGTCAAAGAGCATACTAAGGAGATTGAGTCTCTTAAGCTGGCTGCAGCAGTTTCAACAAAGCTATTGGATCTAAAATTGAACGAGGTTGCCAAACTGAAAACATTACTTTATTCAAATGGGAACAATCTCTTTCATGGAGAATCATATCAAGAAACTGAAGGCAAAACTTTAGCAAGAAAGAGAGTTAGTGGCTAAATTCTCCAAGCCAAAATCTGTCTTACCCTTAATAGACAATTTCATTTCACAAAAAGGGCAGATGGGTCTAGGTTTTAAGGGAAGAACTAGGGCCACCAATTCACATAGAAAAGGTAAGGCCCCAGTTCAGCCTCTAGCTGCAAAACCCCCTATCTTTTTTAGGAAGGTGATGAATCCTACAAATAGGTATGATCATGACACTACTCATGGTCACCGTGAGTATGGAAATCTCATGGGAAAGGGTACAAATGCCAATAAGCCACTCTATAGGCATGCCCATCATGTACAAGAGAAATTCTTGAAGTTTCCTGCTCCAGCACCAACACATAACAAGACTGCTGACAACAAAGTAGCAAAGTCTGTACCTAAGAGAAGGTATAATAGATTTGAGTGTTGGTGTTATGGCAAGGTGGGTCACTTTGCCATGGATTGCTGGTTTATCACAACTGTTAAAATCAAGAGTAGTTTTCCTGTTATAACGGCTGTAGGATTACAAACTAACAAGGACCTAGGACCCAATAACAAATTGGGTTTTAAGGGTAAGTGATTCTTTATTTGATGCAAGTGAATCCAAGTGACCATACCCCTATATGGTACTTGTATAGTGGATATTCCAGATACATGACTGAAATAAGAATAATGTTGAGGGACTATGTACCCATAAAGAATGGTCCCAAAGTCATCATTGGTGGATCAGAAAAAGGAGTCATCAAAGGATTTGGTAACATTTCTTGTGACTCAATTACTATCACTAAAGTGGCTTATGTGAAGGGTTTTAAACATAACCTGATTAGCATAAGTCATCTTAGTGATCTAGGTTATGACATCTCCTTTCACAAAGGGGAGTGCCAAATTAAGAGGTCAAGTGATCAAGAGATCATTTTGACTGGCACTAGGAAAGGAAATGTCTATTGTCTTAACCTAGATTGTGAGTTGAACAACTCAACTATTTGCCTAGTTACAGATGAGAAAGCTTCACTATGTGTCAAATGGCACAAAAGGTTAGCTCATCTGAACTATAAGTCCATAGGATTGCTGTTTAGCATGGGTATGGTGAGGAATGGTCCTCAAGTCAAGTGCATTAAAGAGGGAGTGTGTTAAGCTTGCCAAAAGGGCAAACAGACCAAGTCCTCTTTTCCTGCACTAGATACCAAAGATTCATTGAGATGTTTATATCTCTTGCATATGGATTTGTTTGGTCCTATGTCAGTTCACAGTCTTGGTAGGAAAGTATATACACTAGTTATTGCGGATGACTATTCTAGATACACTTGGGTGTTCTTCTTGAGGTAGAAATCTAAAACCCTTAGTGTTTTATAGACTTTTGTTAGACAAGTTCAGAATGAATTTAACAATTCAGTGGTCAAAATCAGAAGTGACCATGGAACTGAATTTCAGTCTGAATGTATGACAAAATTCTGTGAAGAACTTCGGATACATCAGGAGTTCTCCTCACCTAGAACACCTAAACAAAATGGAATTGCTGAAAGAAAGAATAGAACTCTCATTGAGGCTAGTAAAACTCTACTCAGTGATACTACTCTCCCTGAATATTTCTGGGCTGAGGTAGTAAACATTGCTTGTCATGTTCTCAATAGAGCATCCATAAATATGAAACTTAAGTTGACTCCCTATTAGATTTTGAAGTGCAGAAAACCAAATATTTCTTATTTCAGAATCTTTGGTAGCAAGTGTTATGTCCTAGTTAATGGTAAAC
Source organism: Platanthera zijinensis (assembly GCA_039513925.1). Lineage (NCBI taxonomy): Eukaryota > Viridiplantae > Streptophyta > Magnoliopsida > Asparagales > Orchidaceae > Platanthera > Platanthera zijinensis. Next base: position 77,853,893 of record CM077091.1, read on the forward strand.
ACTACCAAACAAATTTTACTGCCAAATCCCTAGAAGGGATATTTATTGTGTACAACAATAATAATAGGGCATACAGGATCTACAACTTGACTACTCAAGTTGTAGAAAATTCAGTCCATGTTGTTTTTGATAGGTCTAGATTGATTAACAATGAATTGTCTAGTTCTTTAGGTAGTCTTACAGGTCTAATAAACAGGCTGGACAAGTTGACCATCAATGATGAAGCCCCTGCTAGGATGAATGATGGAAAAGATGCCAGCTATCTAGGGGGAGAACAAGTCCCACTGGATGAAGAAGAAAATGTGGGGCATCAAGTTGAGGAAACTGAAGAAAGCCATAATGCTTACAGATTTTCTCTAACAAGAAAACACTTGAAGGATCATCCAGCTCACCAAATCATTGGTGATGCAAGTCAAGGGGATCTAACTAGATGCAAGAGCATGAACACAGTTCTATGTTCTAGCTTCCTATCTCAAATAGAACCCAGGAAGATTGAAGAAGCAATGCAAGAATCCAACTGGATTGATGCTATGCAAGAAGAGCTCAGTCAGTTAAGAAGATGTAAAGTCTGGGAACTGGTGCCTAAACCTAAGGATCACAACATAATAGGAACTAAGTGGATCTAAAGTAACAAGCTTGATGAGAATGGCACCATAGTCAAGAACAAGGCAAGACTGGTAGCTAAAGGCTACAAGCAAGAGGAAGGTATTGACTTTGATCAAACCTCTGCTCCAGTGGCAAGGCTGGAGGCTATAAGGCTTTTTTTAGCCTATGCTGCCTATCATGGGTCCAAGGTATTCCAGATGGATGTAAAATCAGCATTTACGAATGAGGATTTAAAAGAGGAAGTCTATGTTGAACAACCCTCAGGTTTTGTAGATTCTCATTTTACTAATTATGTATATAGGCTTAGGAAAGCTCTATATGGTTTGAAACAAGCTCCAAGGGCTTGGTATGATACCATGTCTGCTTTCCTTATTGAGAATAAATTCTATAGATAAAAAATAGATAAAACTTTATTCTATAGGGAATCTAAAGGCAAGATAATACTAGTCCAGATATATGTTGATGACATTATCTTTGGTTCTACTGAAAACAATCTTTGTAGAAAGTTTGCCAAACTTATGCAAGGGAAGTTTGAGATGAGCAGTATGGGTGAGCTTAAGTTCTTCTTGGGACTTCAAGTTAGACAGACTGATAGTGGTTTGTCAATATCTCAGTATAAGTTCACCAAGGAGTTAATTAAGAAGTATGGTATGGACTCAGCTTCTACCATGAAAACTCCAATGGGAACAAGTATTCCTATAGGCAAAGATGAGGCAGGGAAACCTGTTGATGAGTCTTTGTATAAAGGGATAATTGGCTCCCTACTTTACTTGACTGCAAGTAGACCTGACATCATGTATGCAGCATGTGTCTGTACTAGGTACCAAGCTTGCCCAAAGGAATCTCATTATACTGTAGTTAAGAGAATATTGAGATATCTTAAGGGCACACCTAATCTTTACCTTTAGTACCCTAAGAATAGAGATTTCATTCTAACTGGTTTCTCAATTACAGACTTTGCTGGATGCAAAGAAGACAGGAAGAGTACTACAAGAACTTGTCAATTCCTTGGTGGGAGGCTAGTGTCATGGAGAAGCAAGAAGAAAACCAGTGTAGCTATATCAACAACCGAATTAGAATATATAGCTGCAGGTAGCTGCTATGCATAATTGATTTGGATAAAACATGAACTTGAAGACTATGACATCCAGGTAAGTAGAATTCCACTGTTTTGTGATTCTACGAGTGTTATTTCTATTGCTAAGAATCCTGTATCACACAATAAGACCAAACATATAGAAATAAAGTTTAATTTCATCAGAGAACATGTAGAGAAGGAAAATATTAGCCTAGAGTTTGTGAAAACAGATAATCAAATAGCTAACATTTTTACAAAACCTCTGGATGAAACTAAATTCAATTATTTTAAAATTTAATTAGGTATGTTGAACCTAAAATAGGTTAACACAAGCTTCCTTAAGTAGCATATGTAAGCACCAAATTTTTCTGGAAATTTGTCTAAGTACAATGTTTGGGTCGACACAAGCAAGTTGTGTCGACACACTCAGTATGTTGTGTCGACATAAAAAAAGGATGTGTCGATACAGAAATAGTATCTGTGTAGACAGAAGAACTGGTGTCGACACAACTCTATCGAGACTTAAATGGCCTATGTCGACACAGACACAAGTTTGTCGACACTGACACAAGTATGTCGATACATAGATGTGTCGACTTAATATAAGTATTGTCGACTCAGACATTAGTATGTCGACACATAGTCATGTTGACTTAAACTAAGTATTGTCAAGACCTAGGTCATTTCTGACGACACGTATGCTGATTTGTCGACTAAGGCCTGTCTTTTGACCTGCCCTTGACACTAATACTATAAATAGGTGAAGCCAAAATCTGGTCGACTACGCTTTCAGAATTCTTGGCTCTACACCTTCTGTCGACAAAGACCTTCTCTTCTTTTCTATCTCATCTCTCTCGTCGATGGCGCCTCATCAAGAAGACAAAGTCAATGAAGGATATGAGCTTGTTCGTTAAGGGTTCACGACAGCTTTAGAAGAAATTCAGGGTGTCATTGCCCTAATTTCTGAGAATGGTTTGGAGTACTTGGTCTCTGAACCAACCAATATTTTGAAGAAGGAAGTTTTGGAATTCTATTCAACAGCAAGCGTGGATAACGAAGGCAAGAAGATCAAAGCAACAGTTCAGGATTCCTAAATGAAACTTACACTGAAGACAATTAGGAAATCTCTTTAGCTTCCTTTGGTTAAGGATACAGATGAAATAACTCCATCCCTGACTACAGAAGCATTAAGTTGGTGCGGGCTAAGCCCTAATATCAAGGTTGGATCATTCATAACTCGGAAAGGGATGAATTCCCAAGGGAAGTTCTTATCTGAAATAGTTGGGAAGATGATACTATATAAGACTTGTGGACATGATCGAATTTCAATCCACATGTTGAATCTAATGACACAGAACATATTCAAAGTGAAAACTGACTGGGCAGCAGTAGTGTTTGACAAGATCCAAGAAGGAGTGAAGAAACTAAACCTGGGAAGGATCCTAAGTTTATGTTTATCTCCAGTAATACCAGATGTTTTGAAATAAATGTCTTGATCCAAAATCAATCACATGAGGAGAATGAATGTGCGAATTCTGTCAAGGTGGGATAGGGTTCTGACCAAGGAAGTCACTACTCCTTAGAAATAAACTAAGAAAGTTAAAAAATAGAAGAAAGTTGTTCAACAAGCAGAATCCTCTAGTGATTCTGAAGAGGAAGTAGTCTTCAGCTCAGATGAAGACCAGTAACCAAAAGAAGCCCAAGATCAAGTGGTGGGCAGTGAGCCCCAAGAACAACAGATAGACTCCACTCCAGGTGGAGAAAATACTGAACAAACTAAGCTGTCTGCCTAAGGGGGAGGCATTGCTGAAGCTGCCCTTGAGAGTGAATTTGCTGCAGATACTGTCATGAACATAGTATCTGAAATCAATAATGAAGCTCAAGAAAATGTTGAGACACGAACTCAAGATGAGCCAGTAAGTATCTCCTAAACAATTTGGTGGTATTCTCCTCAACAATGTTCCGGGAGAAACTTTTATTTTAAAAGCAAATCTTGTTCCTCCTGTACAGATACAGAAGGAGTTCATTATGGAGGAGCTAATCCATGATCCACCTACAGTAAGGACTGGGGGGAGGAACAAATCAAAGAAAAAGATTTACCAAGGACTGAGGGGGAGCTGTATCAGCATGCCCCAACTGATAAGGACACAGTTTATATACAAAGTACATCTGAAACTTCTGATGATGAAGAAGCCTCAATGGCTAAGAAAAGAAAAATAGTATCCTTAAGGAAAAAGAGTTCTGGCTACAAAAAGGCCTTGCAAACAGGCACAACACCACCTGCTACAAGCATAGACTTCAGTTCTCTACTGGTCCAAATGCAAATTAAGTTGGATAAGCAAAGACAATCTCTGGAGAAATATGTGGATGAAACTCACAAGGAGTTCCAATTCCAATTTGCTCAGGGTATCAAGTCTATTAGATTTGAAGTTAATCAAAATAAAAAGAAAATGATAGATTGCTTTCATAAGGGAGGTAATGCTGTGGTATTCCTGGCCAAACAACAACAGGATCTGAAAGTACAAGTGGAAGATATTGCAGTAAAGCAGGGTTATGTACTAGAGAATCAACTAAGAATGAATGAGAATCTTAAAGATTCACACCATGCTATCTTGAAAAAAATTGATGATCTAACAATTGCTGTCAAAGTTGAAGTCTCAAAGCAGATCAAGGAAGATATAGCTGCTGTTCAGGCCACATTTCAAGCCTCACAGAAGAATATATATGTTTTCTTAACAAAATTCAGAGAGTATTATAAAGAAGGAACTGACTATGTTATTAATCAAGTCAGATTTCAAAAAGATGATCTTAAGGATCATATTGGTAGAGAAGTCATAAAGGGGGAGAGAGTAGTAGTCAAAGCCTGCTCTGATCATACTAAATGGATATCAAATAGCATCAGAGAAACTCTTGGATATCGTCCCCTATGTGATGATGACAATGTAGCTGATTCTGGAATACAACCTGCTCATACTTAAGGAGATCAGCCTGAAGTTGCTCAGGTGATTTACCCCCAGCAGATTTTGAAATGTGTTGGGTACATTGGAGAATGTGTACCTGATTTGAAGAAGCCTAACTTTGCTCAATGATATACATCAAGGTGTATTTGATGTTATTTTGAGTTGAAATGTGCAGGTTAAGAATGTACTAAAATACAGGAAAAATATTCTAAGTCCATATATCGACACCAGAAGAAGCTGTGTCGACACTTCAGAAAGATTGTGTCGACACTTGAAGAAGGCTGTGTCGACACAGAGAAAAAGAGTCGACAACAATTGTGTCGACACCGGGAAGCAGTGTCGACTCACATAAGTATAGTCGATATCAACTGTGCCGACACTGGGAGGCTGTGTCGACACACAGGATTGCTAGTCGATAACACTTGTGTCGACACCAGAAGACTGTGTAGACATACAGAGGTAGAGTCTACATCAACTTTGTCGACACACAGGACTTGTGTCGACACACTGCAAAGTCTAGACCAAGTTAGTTGCTGGAGAATGATGAAGTGTTTGTATCGACACAAATGCTCAGTGTCGACACATGTTCAAGATGCAGTATCTAAAAGCTGAGTCGACATAAAGGCATACATGTCGACATCATCAAAGGCTGTGTCGACACCTAAGTCACTTATGTCGACATATATTGACAGATGGTCTCCACACTTTCTAACAGATAGTCTTGACCCTTTGCTGACAAAGACAAAGGCACAAGATCTGTTTGAAGACTTGACAGCTGTGGGTTACAACCGGTTTACAGAAGCTGTCAGACTTGTCAGAAGTTTGTTAAAAACTGGATCAGCCGGTTACCAAGGATGAAGTCTATAAATAGACAGATTCAGAAGAAGAAGAAGAAGAATAACGATACATATACGACACACATTAATCATCTATTGGGAGATAAGATTTCTGATCAAGAAAGTGCAAGGCACAGAAGAAGATCTTCGTGAGAAGATCTAAGAATATATTCTGACGTGTACAACCACTCAGGATCAGTCTAAGTAGAATTCTTTCAAGAATTCTGAAGTATCATCAAAGGTGTTGAATAGAGAGGGATCCAGCCATTTTTGAAGACAAGAAGGAAGCTGTCACAGGTTTCTCAAGAAGCTGTCAGGAAATCAACTCAACTAAGTTCTGATTCAAGAAGCTTTGAAGAAAGCTAAGATCCAGTTGATTTCATCCATCAGCTGATTAAGTGTAGTCTTGTCCCTTCTCTCTCAACAGGGGCAAGATATTCTATAACTTCAATTTCAATTTCTTTAGGATCTATTTGTATAGATCTGAGTTGTAAGCCTAGATTATAAAGGCTGAGTGTAGGCAAGGTATTCTCTGAGTGGTAGGGCTGTTTATGCCTGAGTTATAGGAGAAGGTTTTCTCCGAGTTGTAGGCCTTGTGGCAAGTCTGAGGTAGGGCTGGTTAGCCTGAGCTGTAGGAATCTTATAGGGTTCTGAGTTGTAGGATCTGAGGATCTAAGATAAAGAAGGAAGTTAGGCCGAATCTAGCACACTGCTAGATAGGTGAAGGGGGAAAGTGGATGTACCCAGACCTTGGGGAACCACTATAAATCTGTGTGCAATCTGTGGTGTGTGCATATCTGTGATTGCTATGTTGTGTTTGTTGAAGTGGTTTCAGAATTCTCTTATAATCAGTAATTATATTCTGCCTTAAGTTAAAACAAGCATTCGAACCTATTCACCCCCCCTCTATGTGTTTAGGTGGTCTTGAAAGTATAACTATCAAGTGGTATCAGAGCCAGGTTACTCAAAGAAAGACTTAACAATCTGAGTTAGATCAAAAGGCAGAATCAAGAATCAAGAAAATGGGTTCAGGTGAGAATCACAAGGAGTTAGGATCTATGAAGTTACCCATCTACAGAAAAGAAATCTTTGGAATCTGGAAGGAAAGGGTTAGGTTGTTTATGGAGGCTTCTGATCTAAGGATATATATCACAGTACAGGAAGGCCCCTTCATTCCAATGAAGGTATCAGTTCTTGATGCAAATATTCAAACTCGTAAGAGTTATTCTGAAATGACCAAGGATGAGATCATCCTGGCAACACTAGACAAAAGAGCACAGAATATTATTGTAAGTGCTATAGATGATGCCACATTTCAAAATCTGATTCACTATAAAAGCTCCAAGGAAATATGGGACACTTTGATTGTCTACATGGAGGGTTCTGAAGAAGTAAGACAAGACAGAAAATCAATGCTCAACCAAGAATATGAGAGCTTCAGACAAGGAAAATCTGATAGCATTACTGAATGTTTTAAGAAATTCTATAGGATTGTGAATGAACTAATGTCCTATGGAAGAGTCTTCAGTACATATGAGCTGAATGACAAATTTCTCAGATCTTTGACAAAGGATTGGGATACAAAAATATGTGCCATTAGAGAAGTGGCCAAGTTAGCTGACATCTCCCCTCCAACCTTGTTTGGAAAATTGCTATCATATGAAATGCAATTGATGGCTAGGAAGGAGGAAGAAAGAAATACAAAAGGTGAGCATAGATCTGTGGCTTTCAAAGTTGAAGCCACTAGAAACAAAGGGAGGATATCTCCATCTCCTCTTAAGGAAGCTACATAAGACATAACAGAAAATTCAGATAGTTAGAAATCAAGGAGTAGTGATTCAGATGCTGACTTTGCTGCCTTTACAAGGCAGTTTCATAGGTTCTTGAAGAAGAAGCAGTGGAAGTTAAGGCCCTCCACATCACAGCCAGTGGATGATTACTATCAGAAGAGAAAATCCTCAAGAAAGGAAAGGAACAAATCTAAGCCCAGCAAAGCTACAACATCAAAAGTTGTTTGCTATTACTGCAATAAGACTGGACATATGATAGCTGAGTGTCCAGAGAAGAGAAAGGAGTCAGTAGACAGAAAGAAGACTCAACACAAGGGCAAGAAGGAGAAATGTTTTGTTGCAAAGAAAGATAAGAGTCTTTCAGATCAGTCCTCATCAGAATCAGAATCTGAAGAAGATGCATACATAGGATTGTATGCAACCAGTGATGAAGAGGAGTTTATGCAATTGATAAACTCCATCCATGATCAAGAAGACTAAGAATGCATGGGTCTTATGGCTGAGTCAGAAGATAACCAATGTCAGGATCAGCCTGATCTTAGTAAGGTACAAAATGATTCTAGCACTTCTGATATTAGTACTAGTTCAGAGTCAGATTCATCTACATCAAGTGATGTGAATGGGTCTGAATCTGAAGGTGATATTCATCAATTGATGGATGAATATAGGGTCTTATTGGAGGCTCTTAAGAAAAGCAAAAACCTGACAAAAACTCAGGCTCAGGAAATTGCTGATCTTAAGTTAGTTGTATCAGACTTGGAAAAAGAATTGGATCAAAAGTTGAATGAGGTTGCCAAACTGAAAACAATAACTATGATTCAGATGGGCACAATCACATATAAATCTGATCAAATTAAAAGTCTGGAGAAAAAACTTCAAGTTGAGAGGAACTTAGTGGCGAGTTACTCTAAGCCAAAATCTATCCTACCCTTGATAGATGAGTTTGTTGCTCAAAAGGGTAAGGCAGGCTTGGGCTTTAAAGGTAACACTAGAGCTGACCAATTCAAAAGAAAGGGCAAAGCTCCAGTTCAACCACAAAACTCCAAAGTCCCTATGATGTTTAGAAAAGAGCAATTGTCTTCTAACAGATATGATCATGAACACATTCATAATCATATTAAGACTGATGTTCTTAAAAACAAGGGTGTTAAAGCCAATAGGTCTGCCCATGTTCATAAACCCAATGGTTATAAGAAATCAGTGGGTGAAGCTTCAACAGCACCAGCACTGGACAAAAATTTTTCTGCCAAGGGTATATCTAGACCTAGATACAACAAATATGAATGTTGGTGTTGTGGCAAGAGAGGCCATTTTGCTTTAGACTGCTAGCATAACACAAGTGGAAGGAAGAACAATAGTCTACCAGTTAGAAGAGCTGCTGGTAGTTTTGATGTGAATGGTGCTAACCTGAACCAAGGACCCAAGACTTACTTGGGTTCTAAGGGAAAGTAATTCTGTATTGCAGGAAAGTCCAAGTTGCCATGCCCATATATGGTACTTGGACAGTGGTTGTTCCATTCATATGACTGGAACAAAGGGGCTGCTGAAGGAGTACACATCTGTCAAGGATGGGCCTAAAGTTATCTTTGGTGGATCTGAAAGAGGGATCATCAAAGGGTTTGGTAACATTTCTTCAAACCAAATTACCATCACTCAAGTGGCTTATGTAAAAGGTTTGAAACAAAATCTGATAAGCATAAGTCAGCTGAGTGATCTTGGATATGACATTTCATTTGTTAAGGATGGATGTCATATCAAAAGGTCAAGTGATCAAAAGGTCATATTGACTGGGTATAGAAAGAGAAATGTTTATTGTCTTGATTTTGTATGTGAGAACAAGGTTTCTCCTATCTATCTTGTAGCTGATGATAATGCATCTCATTGTGTCAAATGGCACAAGAGGCTGGCCCATCTTAACTACAAGACAATTGGCCAACTCTTTAGCAAAGAGTTAGTGAGGAATGGTCCTCAAGTTAAGTGTATAAAGGAAGGGATATGCTCAGCTTGTCAAAAGGGCAAACAGACAAAATCCTCCTTTCATAGCCTTGAAAGCAAGGATTCAGTGAGGTGTTTATACCTCTTACATATGGATTTTTTTGGTCCTATGCCAGTTCATAGTCTAGGTAGGAAGGTCTACATTTTGTGGTTGTAGATGACTATTCTAGATATACATGGGTGTTCTTTCTGAGACAAAAATCAGAAACCCTAAGTATCTTACTTAGTTTTGTAAAACAAATTCAGAATGAACTGAACAGTACAGTTGTCAAAATCAGAAGTGACCATGGCACTGAATTTTAATCTGAAAGTATGACAAAATTATGTGAAGACTTGGGGATTTTCCAAGAATTCTCCTCACCTAGAACACCACAGCAAAATGGTATTGCTGAAAGAAAGAATAGGACATTGATTGAAGCTGGTAGAACTCTATTGAGTGAAACTTCTCTTCAAGAATATTTCTGGGCTGAGGCAGTAAACACTGCATGTCATGTGATCAATAGGGCTTCTATCACCAAGAGCCACAACAAGACTCCCTATGAAATTATGAAAGGTAGAAAACCAAATCTATCTACTTTAGGATCTTTGGTTGCAAGTCCTATATACTTAACAATGGCAAGTCTTATCTAACTAAGTTTGCTGCCAAATCCCATATGGGATATTTGTTGGGTACAACATCAGTAGTAAGGCTTATAGAGTCTACAACTTGACTACTCAAGTTGTAGAAGAATCTGTACATGTTGTATTTGATGAAACAAGATTAATCAACAGTGAGTTGCCTTGTAGATCAAATAATCAACCAGGTATAAGCAAAAGGATGGACAAGCTTTCCATTATAAAAGCATCAAATGCAAATGAAGTATTGGAAAATGAAGGCTACTGTCTAGGGGGAGTACAAGACTCAATAGAAGCTGATGACAACCAAGAGGTGCAACATAATGAAGGAGCTTGAGACATTCAACCTAAAGGAAATCTTCCTCCAGCTACAAGACATCTAAATGACCATCCAGCAAATCAAATTATAGGTGATCCAAGACAAGGAGTACAGACTAGAAGCAGAAATCTGAGCACAGTCCTGCACTCAAGTTTTCTATCTCAACTAGAGCCTAAGAAATTTGAAGAAGCTATACAAGACCAACACTGGATTAATGCTATACAAGAGGAGCTAAATCAATTCAGAAGGTGCAAAGTCTGGGAGTTAGTTCCTAAACTAAGAGACCACAACATCATTGGCACAAAGTGGATCTTTAGGAACAAGTTGGATGAGAGTGGAGTAATTATGAAGAACAAGGCAAGATTGGTTGCTAAAGGATACAAGCAGGAAGAAGGAATTGACTTTGATCAAACATTTGCCCCAGTAGCAAGACTGGAGGAAATCAGAATGTTCCTTGCCTATGCAGCATATCAAGGATTCAAAGTATACCAAATGGATGTGAAATCAGCATTCCTGAATGGTGATCTAAAAGATGAAGTCTATGTAGAGCAGCCATCAGGTTTTGTAGATTCTCTTAAACATGGTTATGTCTATAGACTTAGGAAAGCATTGTATGGGTTAAAGCAAGCCCCAAGGGCTTGGTATGAAACCCTGTCTACTTTCCTTATTGAGAACAAATTCTTAAGAGGTAAAATAGACAAAACTCTATTTCTAAGGGAATCTAAAGGCAAGATAATCTTAGTCCAAATCTATGTAGATGACATAATTTTTGGGTCTACAGAGAACAACCTTTGCAAAAAGTTTGCCAAACTTATGCAAGGGAAGTTTGAAATGAGTAGTATGGGGGAACTTAAGTTCTTCTTGGGACTCCAAGTGAAACAGACTGATGATGGCTTGTCCATATCCCAGTCTAAGTTCACCAAAGAGTTAATCAAGAAATATGGTATGGAATAATCCTCTACCATGGAAACTCCTATGGGAACAAGTATGCCTATATGCAAAGATGATGTAGGTAAGCCTGTAGATGAGTCTTTGTATAGAGGAATAATTGGTTCTCTATTATACCTCAAAGCTAGTAGACCAGATATTATGTATGCTACATATGTCTATGCTAGGTACCAGGCATGCCCTAAAGAATCTCATTACACTGATGTTAAGAGAATTTTGAGATATCTAAAGGGCACACCTAATCTAGGCCTTTGGTATCCTAGGAATGGAGATTTTCAACTAATAGGTTATTTAGATGCAGATTTTGCAAGATGTAGAGAAGATAGAAAGAGTACTACAGGTACATATCAATTCTTGGGAGGAAGGCTGATATCCTGGAGCAGTAAGAAGCAGACTAGTGTGGCAATATCCACTGCTGAGTCTGAATATGTGGCTGCAGGAAGCTGCTGTGCACAGCTATTGTGGATTCAGCATCAGCTAAAGGACTATGGTATTCAAGTAAGTAGAACACCTTTATTGTGTGATTCTAAGAGTGCTATTTCTATTGCAAACAATCATGTTTCTCATAGTAGAACTAAACATATAGAGATAAAATTCCATTTTCTTAGAGAACATGTAGAAAAAGAAATCTCATTAGAATTTGTTAAAACTGATTATCAAATTGCAGATGTATTTACTAAGCCACTGGATGAAACTAAATTCAATAAATTTAAAATTAAATTAGGAATGCTGGCCATAGGTTAATTTACCCTACAAATTAACTAAGTAAAATGGTGTCGACATATTCAGTAATAAAGTGTCGACACAGAGAAGTCATGTCGACTAGTCAGGGAAATTGTGTTAACACATAAGAAAATATGTCGACACCTAAGGGTCAATCATGAGTCGACTCATCCAGAAATGTAGTGTCGACACAACCAGAGTAATGGTGTCGACACTTACAGATTTTGTGTCGACACATGTACTAAGTATCGACACAGAATTTCTGATGCACTACTACGTATCTCCTGTATCGACATATCATCAATTGGTGTCGACACAATGTAGTCTATATTAATGTCGAGACAATAAAAGTTTGTGTCGACACATTCAAACAGTGTCGACACATTTAGACTATTTTTGCCCGCCTTTTGACCTACTTTTATTAGAGGGTATAAATAGGTCGATAATGTATTCTGTCGACACGCTCACAAGGTTTTCAAGACAAAAACCTTGTGTTGACATTCTCTCTTCTCTCCAATCACTCTTTCACTTTCTTCCAATGGCGCCCAAAGTTGAAGACAACATTAATGAAGGTTACGAGCTAGTGCGCAACGCATTTGAGAATGCGTCGACAGATATACAAAGGGTTGTTACTCTACTTTCAGAATCCGGATTATAGTTTCTTGTTTCTGAACCCACAAAGATCTGGAAGAAAGAGGTATTGGAATTTTATACTTCTGCAACAATGGATTCGTCTGGCCTCAAAATCAAATCCACAGTTCATGGAACTAAGGTGAAGCTTACTTTAAAGAGGGTAGGGAAGATTCTTTACATACCCTACATTCAAGATGAAGAAGAGGTCCCAGCCTCAAAGACAAGGGAGGCTCTCTAGTGGTGTGGATTGGATCCAACCATAAAGATTGGAGTAGCTATCAATCGAAAGGGAATTAATCAACAGGGAAAGTTCCTATCTGAAGTAGTAGGGAAGGTGATTTTATGTAAACCAGGAGGCCATGATAGGATATCTGCCATGATGTTCACTCTCATGACAAGAATAATCTACAAGATTAACACAGACTGGTCTGCAGTTCTGTTTGATAAAATCAAAGAAGGAATGAAGAAGCAAAATTTGGCTAGAATTATGAGTCTATACCTGGATGGACTCATTCCAGAGGTCATGCACCAAATTCCTGGGTCCAAAATAAATCACATGAGGAAAATGGACATGAGATTATTCTCCCGGTGGGATAGGGTTTTGTCCAAAGAGATGCCTGATGTGGATAGGCAGGACACTACTGAGTCATCACTTGGACATGATCAGGGCACTGAACAACTTCAAGGAGAACAAGTTAGAGAGCAGGCTGAGGACCAGACTGGGTCTACTCCACTCCAGAAAGAAACATTACCTGCACAGGTGCAGGGGGAGCCAGTTCATTCTCCTGCCCAGAACATTTCTAATCCTGACCAGTTGCAAGGGGAGACCACTTTTAACCAAGTACAAGTGGCAGAGAGGCTAAACTTAGAAGAAGATTTTAACACTACTGATATTGATATATCGTCTCCTGCTCCAGCATAAAAGGAATACACTCTAGAAGAGTTGTTTCCTGACATTGGATAGGCAACGGATAAGGTTGACACCCTAAGGGTTGAGGAGGAGAAAGGTGATGTTGAGGGGGAGCAAGTGCTTGTTGAGGAAGAATAATAAGACACTGAGAAAGAAATTCCTCCATCTCCTCAAGAAAGAGTTCATATTGACAGTTCTTCAGAATCTGAGAAAGAAGAAGCCAGGGAGGCTAAGAAAAGGAAGCTCATGGTCTTCAAGAGAAGAAGTCAAAGCTATAAGCAAGCTCTCCAGACTGCAAGTCACCAATCTCCTACTGAGTTTGATTACAATAAGTTCATGGTGGATTTGCAAGTGAAGATGGATGAGCAAAGAATAGCCTTGGAAAAATCTGTAGATGAAAGTAATAAGTCACTTCAGTTTGATCTTGCCCAAGACATCAAGTCAATTAGATTTGAGGTAAATCTGAATAAAAAGGAGATGACAGATTACTTCCACAAGGGAGGTAATGCTGTGGTATACCTAGCTAAATAGCACCAAACTATCCTTACTAAGGTGGATGACATTGCATTGAAACAAGGATATGTTCTAGAAAATCAGCTGAGAATGAATGACAATCTGACTCAATCTCACAATGCAATTATCACTGAGTTAATAGATACTGCAACAAAGCTGACTGCTGCAAGGACTAAAGATGTGGAAGACTTTGATCAAAAGCTCAAAGATGCCCTAGATTCAGTTCAAACTTCAATAACTACCTCACAGAAAGAAATATCTGCCAAGCTTCTCAAATTAAAATCATTCTTTAAAGAGGGTGTGAATTTTCTTGATGGACAAATACGGTTTAAGAAGGATGATCTTAGGGATCATGTTGCCAGAGAAGTCCTAAAGGGGGAGAGGGTACTTATTCATGCTGGCTCAGAACATACCAAGTGGGTCACTAATAGTGTCAGAGCCACATTGGGATATCCACCCCTTTGTGATGATGATAACATGGCAGAGTCAGGAGTACAACAATAAGGTCTACTTGAAGGCAATCAACCTGAGGTTGCCCAAGTCATATATCACCCTGCTGATTTTGATATGATTCATCAGCAAGTGCAAACAATGTACAGTCCTCCACAGGAGGTTACAAATGTAATTTTTGAAAAAGTAGATCAGCTAGGAGCAAATTTGAAAGATCAACAAGATGCTCAATTATCCAAGAAGAGATTTAGAGAGCAAGCTGAACAATGACCTTATTTTGAGCAGTGGAGCCCCACCTCAAGGAACATTATACTAACTTCCTGGAAGGCTGTGAAGGATCAAATGCATGAAAGAGGAAAGTGGTATAATGAAATTGAATGGCAAAAGTATGAGGCCAGACAGGAGGACATAGTATAGTTCAGAAGGAAGGCTAAGATTGGGAGGCTACCACCTGAAGCTCAGGAGCCGAGCAAGTATTTTCCCAAGCCCTTTCATTACTTTGAAAGGCAAAGGCTCAAGGAGGAAGCTCAAAAGAAAGCTAAACTGAAAGGCAAAAAGCCTGCTGATGTTGCTGAAACTGCTGTGAAGGCTTAGATTCAATCAGGAAAAGGAATTGTCATCCAGGATCCTGATCAGTCTTAGTTTTAAGTTTATCAATTCTTTCAAATGTTTTGTAATGATCTGTTTGTTAATCCAATCAATGTAAACAAGCTGTAACAAACATTTCTAAATGAATAAACTAAACCTTGTTCTGTAATCATTTCTTCATGTTCATCTTTATTTTGTGATGAATCTGTAGTTAATGTTTTGTTTATAGAAGATTCCTGTTGTATTATGCTCTTATTCATCATCATATTAAATTTTCATAAATTGTGTATATCATTAGCTAAAAGGGTTATGATTTCTCCAAATAGGGGGAGATTGTTGGATACATTTGAAAATGTGTACCTGATTTGAAGAAGCCTAACTTAGCTCAATGATATACATCAAGTTGTATTTGATGTTATTTTGAGTTGAAATGTGCAGGTTAAGAATGTACTAAAATACAGGAAAAATATTCTAAGTCCACATATCGACACCAGAAGAAACTGTGTCGACACTTCAGAAAGATTGTGTCGACACTTGAAGAAGGCTGTGTCGACACAGAGAAAAAGAGTCGACAACAATTATGTCGACACCGGGAAGCAGTGTAGACTCACAGAAGTATAGTCGACATCAACTGTGTCGACACAGGGAGGCTGTGTCGACACACAGTATTGCTAGTCGACAACACTTGTGTCGACACCAGAAGACTATGTCCACATACAGAGGCAGAGTCTACATCAACTGTGTCCACACACAGGACTTGTGTCGACACACTGCAAAGTCTAGACCAAGTTAGTTGCTGGAGAATGATGAAGTGTTTGTGTCGACACAAATGCTCAGTGTTGACACATGTTTAAGATGCAGTATCTAAAAGCTGAGTCGACATAAAGGCAGACATGTCGACATCATCAAAGGCTGTGTCGACACCTAAGTCACTTATGTCGACATAAATTGACAGATGGTCTCGACACTTTCTAACAGACAGTCTCGACACTTTGCTGACAAAGAAAAAGGCACACGATCTGTTTGAAGACTTGACAGCTTTGGGTTACAACTGGTTTACAGAAGCTGTCAGACTTGTCAGAAGTTTGTTAGAAACCGGATCAGCCGGTTACCAAGGATGAAGTCTATAAATAGACAGATTCAGAAGAAGAAGAATAACGATACAAATACGACACACATTAATCATCTATTGGGAGATAAGATTTCTGATCAAGAAAGTGCAAGGCACAGAAGAAGATCTTCGTGAGAAGATCTAAGAAGACATTCTGATGTGTACAACCACTCAGGATCAGTCTAAGTAGAATTCTTTCAAGAATTCTGAAGTATCAACAAAGGTGTTGGATAGAGAGGGATCCAGCCATTTTTGAAGACAAGAAGGAAGCTGTCACAGGTTTCTCAAGAAGCTGTCAGGAAATCAACTCAACTAAGTTCTGATTCAAGAAGCTTTGAAGAAAGTTAAGATCTAGTTGATTTCATCCATCAGCTAATTAAGTGTAGTCTTGTCACTTCTCTCTCAACAGGGGCAAGATATTCTATAATTTCAATTTCAATTTCTGTAGGATCTATTTATATAGATCTGAGTTGTAAGCCTAGATTATAAAGACTGAGTGTAGGAGAGGTATTCACTGAGTGGTAGGGCTATTTATGCCTGAGTTATAGGAGAAGGTTTTCTCTGAGTTGTAGGCCTTGTGGAAAGGCTGAGGTAGGGCTGGTTAGCCTGAGCTGTAGGAACCTTATAGGGTTCTGAGTTGTAGGATCTGAGTATCTGAGATAAAGAAGGAAGTTAGGCCGAATCTAGCACACTGCTAGATAGGTGAAGGGGGAAAGTGGATGTACCCAGACCTTGGGGAACCACTATAAATCTGTGTGCAATCTGTGGTGTGTGCATATCTGTGATTGCTGTGTAGTGTTTGCTGAAGTGGTTTCAGAATTCTCTTATAATCAGTAATTATATTCTGCCTTAAGTTAAAACAAGCATTAGAACCTATTCACCCCCCCCCTCTAGGTGTTTAGGTGGTCTTGAAAGTATAACTATCAAAATGATTCAAGAGGAAGTTCAGAAAATGTATAGTCCTCCACTAGAGGCACACAATGTTATTATAGAGAAAGTAAAAATGTCAGAAGTTTCCATAGAAGCTCAGAAGAAAGCTCAGCTATCCAAGAAGAGGTTTAGAGAACAAGCTGAGTTAGAGCCATACTTTGAGCAATGGACTCCTACTTCCAGAAACATTATACTGACTGCCTGGAAAGCTGTGAAGGATAAAACCCATGATATGGGTAAATGGTATTCAGAGCAGGAATGGAATAAGTATCAGGCTGGGAAGGAAGCCATTCTTCAATATAGAAGAAGTGCTAAGGCTGGGAAGCTACCTGCTAATGCTCAGGAGCCAAGCAAGTACTTCCCAAAGCCATTTCACTATTTTGAAAGGCAGAGAATAAAGGCTGAAGAACAAAAGAAAAAGCTCTGAAAGGAAAAAAGCCTGCTGATGATATTGAACCTCCTTTGCAGGCTAAGATCAAGTCTAGAAAAGGCATTGTAATTAAGGAGCCTAGTAAGTAATAGGATAGCTAGGCTTATATAAAAGAATAATGTAATATTTTTTTTTGTTCTAAAAGAAAATCTTGTAAACATATCTTTTTTCTGAATTAGATGAAATTAGTTTTAGTATTAATTTTTGTTGTTTACAATGTTTATATGTTAACCTGCTGTGAAATTGAAGTACATCTATTTCTATTATGTTTTATTATGAGAGATGTATATCTTTGACTAAGGATTATGACTTCTCAAAATAGGGGGAGATTGTTGGGTACATTGAAAAATATGTACTAGATTTGGAGAAGCCTCATCTTAGTCAATGATATGCATCAATTTGTATTTGATAGATGCTTGAGTTACATTGTGCAGGTTCAAGAATTTGAAGAAAATTTTCTAAGTACAAGTGTCGACACTTATGAAAAAGTTGTGTCGACACCCAAGCTAAGTTGACACTTATGAAGGAGTTGTGTCGACACCCAAGCTAAGTAGACACTTATGAAGAAGTTGTGTCGGCACTCAAACTGAGTCAACACCTAAAGAAGCAGCTGCGTTGACACAAAGAATTGTTTCGACACCTGAGGCAGAATTTGTGTCGACACAAAATACAGGAGCTGTGTCGACACCATGGAGCTATGATGACACTGGAAGCAGTTGTGTCGACACACTGGACTTGTGTCGACACATCAACTCTCAAAGTGCTGTGTCGAGATCAGAAGCAATTGTGTCGACACATAGGACTTGTGTCGACACATACTCAATGCCATCTGGATACACTCAACGCTTTCGACACACACTCATTGTCGTTTGTCGGCAACAGCTATGTCGAGACCAGAAGGAATTGTGTCGACACAAAGGACTTGTGTCAACACACACTCAATGCCGTCTGACATACACTCAATGCCATCTATCTGCAGCAGTTATGTCGAGAACATGAAGACTTGTGTTGACACACTGGACTTCTATCAACACATACAACAGAAGAAGTGTCGAGTAGCAGAAGATTGACTGAGTCGACACATTAAATGCTGTGTCGACATCATGAAGACTTGTGTCGACACTTAGCCTATATATGTCGACACATGTGAAGCAGTTTACAGAGTGGAATGTGCTGAGTTGGAAAGTCTTTGACGAATCAACTAACTTTACTGATGACTCGACAGCTGTCATAACCAACCGGTCTGACACCTCTGTCAGAATTGTCAGAAGATTGTTACAAACCGGATCAGTCGGTAACCATTGGGAAACTCTATATAAGAGTCAGATCTGTGACAAAAACAAGAGAACACAATATTAGAAGAAGAAGAACAACACTAGAGAATTCTTCAATAAGAACAGGGAAAATGCTTACGAAGGCAGATCTAGAGCTGTCTGCTAGAAAGATTCATAATTCAGTCTGAATTTAAGGAAGAAGCTGACTGAAGATCATCTTCTACATCAAGTGAAGATCCACCTTATTTTGTTCTACCAAGAAGCTTTAAAAAGCTAAGTTAGGTTGGATAAGAAGGGTTAGTTCATTCAAGAACTGATCAAGAAGGCTACACCAATAGAGAAATCTAGCTGGTGAATTTTTAGTATCTTTATATCATTCAATATCTCGTAGGATCTATTGTTAGATCTGAGATGTAAGCCTGAAATTATAAAGGATGAAGTAGGGCTGAGAGCCTGAGGTGTAGGACTTATGAAAAGTCTTAGTTGTAAGCCTAGTGATAAAGGCTAAGGTAGGGCTGAGGCCTGAGGTAGGATTCTTGTGAAGAATCTGAGGTAGGACATGTTTAAGTCTGAGCTGTAGGAACCATTCTAGTTCTGAGTTGTAAGATCTGCGGATCCGAGCTAGTGGAAGGAAGTTAGGCTGAATCCAGTTATCTACTGGGTAGGAAAAGGAAGAAAGTGGATATACCCATACTTTGGGGAACCACTATAAATTTGGTGTATGTTGTGCTATGAATTTTGGTCTTTGTTTTGAATTATCTGTACAGAATTTAATCTAGCTGTTTGCCAATAAAAATTGTATAAAAAGTTTTGAACCTATTCACCCCCCCCCTCTAAGTATTTAGGCTCTTGAAATCAAGTCTTTCACTCTCTTCTCCAACTAGTTTCCCGGTTCAATAAGTTGTCCACATCTAGCGGCCTGTTCAGTTCCGCAGCAGCAGATCTTGCGATCAGGCGGCTAAGCGACCTTGCAGTTAAGCGGCTTGCTGATCGGCGAGTAAAGTACCTTATTGCATTGGAATAATGGGAAGTCCACGCAGCTTGGTCGCATTTTGGCGGCTTAGGGATTTGTGTGGACTCTATAGTGCAGTAGTAGAGCCGACGATTAACTCTTTGAGTCCGCGCGGTTTGTTTTTGCCTTGTATTGTTTCTGCTTTCCCTTTGAATACTTTGACGAATCATGTCTCGCCATGTATGTCTCGCCTTGTAAAAATTTTTTAGTACAAGATTCTTGCTCTTCTGGTTTGCTTCTGGTTTATTTGAGCTCGGATAGGTTGAGTGTTCATGTGCCTGGTTTCCCATCTTCCGCTATTTCAAATTTCAACAACGTGATTTCGCCACATGTCAGTATGTCGCTTCTCTCTTACGCAGACATTTAAACGGGAAATGTGGCCAAAACATCTGCTAGGGAAAGAGCCGCAATGTTATGAAACAAGTTTGATATCGTACGCGTCGTCATGTCCATCGTCAGTCGGATCTGGTGCGGCTCAACAAATTTGATGAGGTTCGGCCTTAATTGTTAGAATGCTGGCAAAATTTTGTCCAAATAGATTTCCTTCCCCCAATCGAACTTATGTTTTTGGACGGTGGTGGCACATGCAATCTATCATATGCTTCAAGTAAGAACGAATAGCCAACATAAAGCACAAAATAGCTATCAAAATTCTACGGCACTAGGATCGTAAATGAATATACATTGATGGTCTATTTGGGAACCAGATCCGGTGGCACTTCAGGAAGGAGAGAGGAAATGGCTGTTCGCAATGGTAGAATGGTGCTCGGTCCGCTAGTCACAAAACGTCCGGTTTCCCCCCTTTCACGCCGTCCGTCCTCAGTTGGAGCTCTCAGTAGCGTACCTAACAAGCTTCCGTCATTTCAGCCTGGCTGGAATAGCGTCCAGCAGGAATACCAAACAGAGCTTGAGTATGTTGATATGTAAGGATGTGTTTTACTACAAGGAGATGCAGATAAAGTGAAAAATAGGGGCGCATAACATGGAACTTGGAAGAAAATAATTTATTTCAGTCACTCTTTTTGCAATTTGTCCATCTATAGTTTTGTAGTGTAAGTGTGAAATATGATTTTTGAATTACTTTAGAGAGAGGTGAATGGGGAAGTAAAAAAAAATTACACAATCAATTACAGAATATGTTACAGATTATTCAGGAAATTAAAAGCTATGCAAGAAAATGAAATCATAGTTATAGAACAAAACAGCTAGATGACACAATTTTTATAAAGGTTCCCAAGATAAAACCTAAGCGTGTTCCCCTCTTCTACCTCTTGGTAGTAATTCATAATACAACGGGTTAATCTTTTGATACGTAGACTTTGAAACACAATTGAATCTTTTGATAAGCAGATTCTTAGAACCATTAAGTTTTTTGATAAAGTGACTCTTAGAACCAATGAATTTTTTGATATGGAGATTTTTAGAACTGCTAAGACATTTGATAAAGAAACTTTTAGTACTACTTAGGCTCTGTTTTGCGCATCTCTGGATGCTGAAAAAGTACTATTCGAGCCACTAGAGCTATTTTTTAAGTGTTTGGAAGGACAACTATGTCAAAATCACTTCCGTAAAATCACTCCAGAGTTGATTTTTAGGAAGCTGGTAACCCCCAGCTATAGCGCTCTAAAAATAACTTCCTTCCCCTCAATTCTGCCCAACCCCTTCAATCCTGATCCCGCCAGGAGTCGCCATCCAGGATCTGCCGACGTCGAGCAGGAGTCTCCATCCAGAGGTTTTCCAGGAGTTGTCGTCATGGATCCCGCCCAGGACCACCGCTGTCCTGGAGCTGCCATCTTCGAGCCCTCATCCCTCGATCTTCTTCCGGTCGATCTGCAAAGGAGAAGACGATAGCTGCTTTTCTTCTCGTTGATTGCTTCTTTTCTTCTCCATTTTCGTTCTCGTAAATCTCTTCGTTCTCCCGCCAATCGCTGCATTTCTTCCCCATTTTCGTTCTCGTCGAGCTCTTCATTCTTCACATTTTCATTCTTTTGTCGACCGCTGCCTTTCTTCCCCATTTTTTTCCCGTCAAGCTCTTCATTCACCCATTTTCGTTCCCCATTTTTGTTCCCCGCTGATCACTGCTCTTTGTTCTCCCCAGTTTTGTTCCTCATTTTCTTCCCTATTTTCGTTATTCCAAACAGCCTATAACTTTTTGAAATAGTTTCTCTAAAAATTCTGTACAATGATCTCTACAAGATCAGCAGATTTCCAATCTGCAACAACTCTCCCAAATAGAACCTTAATCTTTTGATAAGGAGATTCTTAGAACTATTGAGTCCTTTGATAAAAAGACGCTTTGAACCACTGAATCCTTTAGATAGGGATTCTGAAAACTCTTTGGGAACTGATGAAAATGGAAAGATTTTTCACAATGAGATCCTTTTGTCGACAAGCTCTGAATGGACTTTGAATTGATAAATTTGTGTGGAAGTGAGTTCTGAAAGTGTGAATAGTTGATTAAAACCTTACAGAATTCTGTTGTTGGATCCAAAATATGTCACCAACTCTCCGCGCATTATCCTTGAGAAGGGCGTTCTGCAGTGGAAAGATTGTGGTTCGCGAGTAACTGATTACTGGCACTGCAGATGATAGCAAGAGGGAGAGAAGAGATAGAAGGAGGTGGTCGCTGGAAGCAGCAAAGACCCGATTAGACCCGCCACAGCAAATTCCTCTCTTGCGACGGGACACTCTTTATTATCTGTAAGAAAGATTACAATGCGTGGTGCGGCCACCCAGGGGTAAGCGCGCGTACAATGACTGAGATAGAAAGACAGGGACTTAGTGTTCGTACCTACAACAAGGAAGGTTCTGGGATAAGTTTGCGTGTCCCCCTTCAAGAACCCCTGGTCCCACTTTTATACTAGAGGGTAGACTGTATGGACAGTTCATGAACTGACTGACATTTAATGCCTTATAAACCGTGACATTTAATACGCAACCACCCGAGGTACATGAAGAGTTGGGCGGCAGAGACTAAAAGAAGAGGTCGCAGGAAATTGCGTGACGCTACTTGAGCTGGATCAAAAAGGAGGAGTCCGCACGGGCTTGATCATAACGTTTGTGCGTACTCTTGACTATAGCTTCCAGACTGTGCTCAGAGATATCGCTCATGGGTCACCTGTTGGCTGCCCTTGTTGAAAATTATTGTGCTCCCGGGGAATGCCCGCAAGCAATCCGGAGTGTCCGCCTGAGAGGTCGGCGAACTCTGAGAAGCACTATTTGTATGGATTGTTTGGCTTCTTTAGATGCTCTCCTCCGGCATCACATGATTTGGGGTTTACTTAATCCCCACACTTTTTCGAGAGACCGCGCATGCTTCCGTAATAATAGACTGGTTGTCACAAAAGACTACGACCAAAGGCCTGCGGTGCAGATCCATAAAAAGGATAGGCTGGCCTACCTCTTCTTCACCCCTTTATCCTGAAAACTCAGAACTTGTCAAGAACGATCGGCATGGACCAGGGTGTTCTGGAGAAACTAATGTCGAGTGCTAGTGAGCTTGGAAAATCTCATACATTTCGACCTCTTGTCGAGATTTTGTAGGCCTGAATGGGTTCGCGGGAGTAGTTGAGGAAGGCAGTGGTCAAGAGAGCCCGTCCCACTAGGTGGTGGATGACCATCGTGAGTTCCAACATGAAGACCACTGTTCCTAAAGTAAAACTCTGTGCGATAATTGACCAAGTGAGGGGGCCCATAAACCTCAATGTAGCGGGGAAAGAGGTGTTGACAAAGGCAGAGTCTTCCCTATGGATTTCTGCATGCATGATAACTTCCCTGGTCGCATCACCTGCCGGTTATCTTGAGGAATCATTGGCGTTTGATGATTCTGAGGACATCATTTCCCGCAAGTCCTTCAAGGAAACTAGGAAGAATCTGGTCACGATTGCGGAAAATGTCTGCATCTGGATGGTGCAGTTGGAGGAAGAATTCGCGCGAGCACCTGTCCAGGTCGAGTGTGCACCAAAGTGTTCACATGGGATGAGTCATCTTCCAAGAAGGTTAAGTTTGTTGATTCCTATGGGCCTCCGCGGAGTATCCATGGGTCGATCATCACCCCCCTATAATGAGCGCAATCCCTGAAAAGCAGCCAAAATTCTATGTACAGGTGCGGGCTGCTCGCAGACCGGGGGAATTTACACATCAAACCTACATGAATATATAGATTCTGAAATGGACAAGCACCCCCCTACATTCTCGTGTGTTTTTCAGTCCTAGCCTGGATTGATTTTCAAGTCTTCAGCTCTCCCAGGAGTCACGATTGCATGATGAGACCTCCTGCAATTGTTTCCATTCTGACCGACGACTTCATCAAAGAGGATGTTGGGACGGAAGGATTGTCACTTCCAAAAAAGGTATATCCCTACAAGCATGTTGATGTTATTCGGGAGAAGTGACTCATTTTCTTCTTACTTGTAGCCCTTATTGCAAGGAGGCATTTGCGTCGATCTTGCACGCTATGAGGGGTATCCTGGCATAGCTCGAGACACGAGTTGCCGAGCTGGAGATCGAGTTCGTTAAGATGCAAGCAGAGCTTGGTCACCCCGACGGATACTTGAAGCTGCGCCACCTTATTTATTTTTTCTAACTAAAATGTGGTCGTTTTAAAATAAAAACTTTTCAAATTCTGTTGGGTTCCCTTGTTATTTTCCTTATCATCGTTATTGACTGTAACGCCCCTGAATTTTCTAGAACTATTTTAATCTCTTTAGTGATGTAATAATGACATAAGGGCATTACGTTGGTGCGTAATTAACGGTGCGTCATTGTCAGTGCATTGTTGCGTCTTTTGGGACGAGTTGGCTAGATTTCAGACTCATCATAATTGGGGTTTTAAGCTTTAGAAAATGAAAATATTTGATCCTAGTCGTGTATGTAAAGTTTCGTGGTTATCCGGGCCAATTTGAAGTCTTATTGAATTTTATAAGGATTATTATTGTTTTAACGTCAGAGAATTTTAACCCGAGTTTAGTTTGTCGGATCCTGATTTCGACTTTGCCGTTTGATTTGTAGCACCGACATTTTGCTTTGGTGTGAATTTCATCAAAAACCGAGGTGATTTGGTCACTCTCGTCTTTCGGCTATTTCTAGTTAATTATATTAATAATATAATAATATATATACTTATAAAACCCTATTCATCCTTCTTCACCAAAAGGGTTTGATCGAGAGAGTCATGAGAGAGACGACGAGTTTTTCATCGTGAACCTTCTCAAAGCCATTTCGGGAGCTTCAATGTGCGAAATCTTCAGCGGAGCATAGATCTGGAAAGCTCTCGCCGAGATCTACGCATTGGTGGTTGGTATTTTTGTTTTCATGGAATTTTTGCATTGGGGTGTGTGACCCTAAACTTTCGTTTTGTCTAAATCTCTCCAGATTTTGTTGCAGCACATTTTTTTTCGTTTGATCAGTGCCGTGGAGTGTTTAGAAGGTTGAGATAAGGAGGTTTAATGGAATTGGTGGTTCCTCCCCTCTTGCTTGCTCTTTCGTCCCTATTATCTCTTTTTTTCCTACATAGAACTTAGGAGTAGGGCATGTGTTATTGCTTGTTGAATTTTTGTAGTGTAGGAATCGGTCCAAGTATAAATCGTCGAGTATTGGCTTTGCATCGAGTGAAGCAGTCTTTGTTGGAACATGTGTTCCGCATCTCCTGGTTTGAGAATAACAAATCTCAGTGTCTATTTGATCACATTTATTGTGTGTTTATAGTGTGCAAGTTTACAGGTGTGAAGAATGAAAGAATCAAGTTATGGCACCTACCGCCGCGCGGTAGCTGTTACCGCCGGGCGATAGCCTGAATTAAATGGCCAAGGCACTCAGGAATCTATCACGCTACGCTAGTCCTACCGCCCGTGCTAGCTCATGAAATTTATTTGTCCAGGCTCTCGGGAATCTACCGCACAGGCGCTAGATTGGTACCACATCGCGGTAACACACTCAACGCTCATTGAGACAAAGGCATTGAGAGCATTGAGACAGATGCTTTCAGAGCATCGAGACAGAACTACCGTCGGGCACTAGCATGGTACCGTGCCATAGTAGAACACTCAATGCTCGTTAAGACAGAGGTGTTGAGAAGTTTGAGATAGAGGCGTCGAGATGAATGGACTACCGCCGGGCGATATCTACCTACCGCGCCACACTAGACTTAAAAAATGGGAAATATTCATTTTGAATATTTTTTCTAAATTTTGCAGGACAACTGTCAACAACAAGCGCGTATACCTACCGCCTGGTGCTAGTCTTACCGCCGGCAGTAACCTAGTTTTAAAATGACTATTCAACTGATTAAGGAGCAAAAAAGGAAAGATCTCTCGCTGTATCAGGAATCACCAAATATATCATGATTTGATTGAGAAGTTGGGTTGTCCATCAAATATCAATGGGAAGGCCGGGATATGTATTTTCATGAGGAATAACCTATTTCTAAGGATGAAGGAAAAATCCACTGAATTTAAAAGAGAAAAAGGAATTATTTCATTCTCTACGAGCTACCACCGAAACTACCGCCAAATCTACCGCCCCGCGGTAGCTTGCCGCACAGCTTGTTTGGTATTGTATCCACAATAACCTAGATTTGTATGAAGTCACCCTTAAACTAAGTTGAATTAAATTATATTTGACGCCCTGTTTGAGTTGTGTTTGTAGGATATAATTGTCAAGTGTTGACCAATGTCAATCTACAGTGAGTCACCAAGCACATGACCATACAATATAATCCCTTATTGTGTGATCCATGGTATTGACTCATGTGTAGCCTATCTATTGGGGCACACTTCATTTTCAAAGCACTAAAGTTTTAGGAAAAAGACTAGTTGCTGTATTCATTGAAGAAAGAAAATTTTCATAAAACAAAAATTTTCTAAGTGTTTTACTCGACAAGTAACCTAAGTACTCGAGTAGAAGTGTAGCCAGTTCTCGAGCGATCTAAATATAGTTTTCGAGTAACTGAAGTAGTTCTCGAGAAGGCTTAATGTTAGTTCTCGAGAAGCTATGCAGTACTCAAGTAGGACTTGCCTTATTCTCGAGTTAACTGAAAAATCTAGCTCAGAATTTTTTAAGTCTAGTACTCGAGTAGCTAAGGTAATTAATCAAGAAGGCCAAGACTTTGTACTCGAGTAATAGAAGTCTAGTAATCGAGTAGTATAACTTGTCCTTGAGAAGTTAAGCTACTACTCAAGAAGTCAGTTTCTATTTCTCGAGTAGCAGAAGTTACTTCTCGAGTAGCCAGAAATAATTTACAAGATTTTCTCTAAGTATTGTTCTCGAGAACCTCATACTCTCTTCTCGAGAAACAATAGTTGATACTCGAGTAGTTTATAATCCACTCAAGAAATGCAGGTCAATTTCCGAAAATTTCTTAAGTCCCGACAGTCTTAATTTCAGAAATGATTTCAAACTTAATCTCTTTTATTATTTGTCCATGCATACAGTCTTTATGATTATGACCGTTAAGCTTATCTTATAAAAGGTCTTATCAAATCGATTAACCCTAGAACAGAAGAATATCAAAGTTTCTGAATCGTTCTTTATTTCCAAATCGAGAGAAGCATCGCTGCCGCCACACTATCTTCTTCGCTGATCGTCTCTCTCGATCCAGAGATTCAGAGTAAGTAGAGATCAACAGATCAAGACATTTTTATTTCTACAGATCCATCTCTTGAACATGCTGATCCAAAGTCTCCTGATCCAGAGATTTCGGCTTGTCTTCTTCTATCAATTTCTGATAAAGCTTCAAAGTTCAAGAAAGAAGAAAGGCTAAGGATCCAGATCTGAGATAATTTTGTTTGTATTTTTTTGTTTACAACATATTTATTCTTATAGGAGATTGATCTCCGAGTTGTAGGAGTTTGTTCTCTGATAAATTGTTGTAGGAAGATTTTCTTCCGAGTGTAGATATGTTTTGAGGAACAAGTTGTAGGGGCGTTGCTCTGAGTCTTAGGATTGGTTTTCAGTCTGAGATAATAGTGAAGTAGCCGAGTCTAGTGTGTTGCTAGATCGGTGAGGTGGAGAGTGGACGTACCCAAGATTGGGGAACCACTATAGATCTAGTGTTCTCTGTGATTTGTTGCTTATTTTCTGGGCTTCGTTCGTTCAATTTTTTATTTGGCAAAAAGACGCAGAACTCACCTATTCACCCCCTCTAGGTTATTTAGGTAGACAACTAAAAACATCAATTGATATCAGAGGGAGGTTGTTCATCAAAAAGGTTTACACCTTGAACAGATCTGCTTATAGTTGTCTTTAGAGGATACAAGCATGGACAGAGCCAAGGATTTTACCGAGCTTCCTTTGTTCACAAAGAATAATTTTGCTATGTGGAAAGAAAAGATAAAGTTCTTCATGGAAGCAGTGGATCCCAGAATTTTTATGATAGTGGAAGAAGGACCTTATGTTCCTATGATTACCTCCACCATTGATCCTACAAAGCAAGTTCAAAAGAAGCATATAGATCTTAATAAAGATGAGATTGCACTTGTCTCCTTAGACAAGAAAGCCAAGAATATCATCGCAAGTGCAATCGATGATTCTATGCTGCAGAATCTGATTCACTGCCAATCCACCAAGGAAATATAACAGTCTCTTATCATCCTGATGGAAGGTACTGAAGAAGTAAGGGATGATAGAAGATCCCTGCAGAACCAGAAATATAAAGCATTCCAACAAGGTTCCAAGGACTCTATTGCAGATACTTTTGAAAATTTCTTCAAGATTGTCAATGACCTAAGAGTTTATGGCCGGGTCTTCACCAACGGAGAACTGAATGATAAATTCCTGAGATCCCTTACTAAGGAATGGGATAATAAAGTCTGTGCTATTTGAGAGTTTGGCAAGCTAGTAGACACTAACTCGCAAAATCTCTTCGGAAAGCATAGGTCATATGAGCTACAAATCAATTCAAGAAAAGCTGAAGAAGAGACGAGTCAGTCTTCATCCAAGGAGAAGTCTGTCTCTCTAAAGACAAACATCCCAGGGAAGTCAAAAGCTGCATCTCCAGCCCTGACACAGGAAGAGAGTGAAGAAGAAACTTCAAAGCTAAGTACCTCCGGCTCAGAATTATCTTAAGGAGAGTTTTCTTTTCTTTCAAGCCAGTTCAAGAAATTCTTAAACAAGAAGAAATAGTGGAGAGGCAAGGATGCCTCGTCAAGAATATAGCGTCATGATGGTTCTCGTTACAAGAAAGGCTCAAGTGGCTAAGACAGGTATTACTCTAAACAGAACAAACTAATTTCTACTGATATTGTTTGTTATTGCTACAATAAAGCAGGACACTTCATAGCTAACTGACCTCACAAGAAGAAGGAGGGTGGAAGAAGAGAGGAAAAAAAACTTATTACAATAAGAAGAAGACTGAAAGAAGCCAGGTAGCCAAGAAGGGCAAAACCCTCAGTGACACAGACTCATTTGAGTCTAGTGATGAGGAGGAAGCCTACTTTGGGCTCATGGCACATACAAATGAAGAATAAGAAGCCCAGTTCACTGGGAAGGTAAACTCTCATACCCCTCTCTCTGAATCAGATGTTTCTGACCATGCTCATGAGGACTGTTCGTCTGATGATGAATCTGAACTCATGATTCAGTACAAAGAGTTGATCAAGGCTTACGACAAATGTCGAAGAGTCACAAGAGCTCAAGCCAAGGAGATTAAATCTCTTAAGGCTGAGGAGAGAACTTTGAGGGGGAAGTCAGAAATATGGACTCACTCAAAGAGGAAGCCCATTTAGCAATCGACGTATACAAAAAGGCTCTCGAGCACCTAGACCTGAAAGAGCAAATCATCAAGGAGTTTGAAAAACAACTTACCGCTAAAAAGAAACTTATTGAAAGTTTTTCGAAGCCCAAGACAGTTCTTCCACTAATTACTGAGTTCTCTGCTGAGGCTAAAAGAGCTGGCTTAGTCCATGTGGCTGGTCCTAGTAAATTTTCTAAGAGAAATAAAGCCCAAAGGAGAACTAAGGTTGCCAAGAAAGCTCTAACTAAGGAGAAGGTGAAAGATCCTCTTGACCAAACTTCGTTTAGGAAGGTTATCTTTCCGACAAATAAGTTTGATCTTGATTCGTCTTATGGTCACCTTGCAAGACCTACTTATATAGATCCCAAGTCTCTGTACCAAGGATGGACTCGTCCCCGAAACTTTGGTGAGAGTGTCTTCAAGGAACCTTATGAGGAGATCACTCTTGAGAGCTACGACCCTTATAGTCATGGTCACAACATCAAGAAAGCTTCAAAAGTAAAACCCATTGTGGAAAAGCCTATTATGGAGAAGAAGTCATGTGAGTGCCATCACCACAAAGCTTCTACCTCCAAGACTACTACCCCTGCTAGACCACACTCTCAACAGGTCAAACAGGAGAACATTAGGCAAAGATACAATAGGTTTGACTATTGGTGTCATGGCCAGATTGGTAACTTTGCCATAGATTGCTGGTTTAACCCTACATATTATGAAACTCTTCAAGTGAATAATGTTAAAAAGACCACTCACAATGTTAACACTTATAGGGGGAGTATGCTAACTCGATACCAAGGACCCAAACAAGTTTGGGATCCTAAGGCAACTTATTGTTTTTTCAAGGAATGTCCACAGGCCACCAAAAATCCCATCTGGTACTTGGATAGTTAATGCTCTTGGCATATGACCGGGACTAGAAGCCTACTCCAGAATTGCTCTCCAGTCAATAACGGGCCAAAGGTCATCTTTGGATGTTCTGACAGAGGGATTACCAAAGGCTACGGTATGATTACTAATAGTAGTGTATCCTTTTCAGATGTGGCTTATGTTGAAGGATTGGAACACAATCTTATAAGAATAAGCCAGCTTCTTGATAAAGGATACATAGTACAATTTCATACAGATAAGTGTTTGATAAAATCGGTTGATAATTTAGAAACGATTTTATCAGGCACTTGTAAATGGAATATATTTTGTTTAAAATATATTTGCATTGACTCTTCTATATAAGTGTGATTTTTGGCAAAAGATAGTGCGTCTCTTGCTGACCAATGACATAAGAGATTAGCACACATTAATTACAAAACTATTAATAAATTAATTTCTCTTAATTTAGTACGTGATGCACCCAATGTTAAATGCATTAAGGATAGACCTTGTCACGCATGTGTAAAATGCAAGCTAACAAGGGATACCTTTAAAAGCATTATTGACAAAGATTCTAATAGGTGTTTACACCTACTTCATATGAACTTGTTTGGTCCACTGTAAATTAGAAGTTTGAGAGGTAAGGATTATACATTAGTTATCGTTGATTATTACTCTCGCTTTGCATGGGTGTTCTTTCTAAAATACAAGTCAGATACTTTTGATATCTTTACTAATTTTGTTAGGCAAGTACAGAATGAATACAACTACTCCGTTGTCAAAATCAGAAGTGATAATGGAACAGAGTTGAAATCTAGGGCCATGATAGAATTCTGTGAAAGCTTAGGTATCTTTCATGAGTTTTCCTCTCCTCAAAATCCTCAATATAATAGAGTTACTGAGTGAAGGAATAGAATACTCATAGTGTAAGACCCCTTTTTTTCTTTTTAAACATCGGGGTCTTAGGCCGAGGATCGCGGCTTTGCGGTGACACCTTCACGCCCTGAAGGGGTCATCACCACAAAGCGCCAATTCTGTCGGCTAATTCGATCACAGAAAAGTAGCAAGGTAGAGTAAACATAAGTCCACAGAATTCACATATATAGAAATAAAATCTCCACGAAGGGAGTGTCAACAGTATAATATATCAGAGTACTAAAATATAGGCTTATGCCCGGTACATCATGTCCTCGCTACAAATCACTCATGCGGAAGCAAAAAAAAACATCTACTCAAGGTTGAGACTCACGGTCCCAGCTGTATGAACTCCGGAGCTAGACTGCCCATCTCCAAGCACACCGGTCTCTGGGGCTGCTCCCCCATGCTGGGCTCCACGATTCCCTAAAATGATGCGGTTCGAAAACCGTTAGTCATAAAGACTAAGCTCTATCATCCCCTACCCCTTCCCCCATGGATCCTAGGTACCGAACGAAGAGGAAGAAAGGGAAGGACATGAAGGTGGAGATTAAATAAAAAAAGGTGACAGCGGACCTATGCTAGCAATTATGTAGCAAATACGACAGAAACAGAAATTAGGAAATGTAACCTTAACTTATGTGCAGAAGCACCTAAGCCAAGGGATCTTTTGCAAGGCTCCCATCATATAAAAAGTCCCATACCAATTTATATGTTGGGATGTCAGTTATCAAACAACAGTATATATATATATATATATATATATATATATATATATATATATATATATATATATATATATATATATATATATATAAATGGCCTTAATTTATAAACTTGCCCACATAAACATATAGACAAGGGGGTCGTTTTGCAAGGCTTATTGTATAAGCATCCCATTCCACTTATACAATAGGTGTTAGGGGTTAAGTGATTCGATTATGCCATGACATGCTAGTGGGTATGATGAATCATCCAAGTGCAATACACACACTCGACTCAGTGTACACGGACCTTTAGTTCCCCCGTTTGGAGCCGTTACCTCCCAAGATACCTCCATAGTGGCAGACGGAAGCAGTGGGTTAGGCCTCGCCCACCTCTAAATCAGTAAAGCACTACCGGTCAGACCTATCGTACGCCTCAACACTTGGTGCACAAAGCGGACTCCTGCATACTCTTGCCGGCTGGCGCACCGGACTTCTGTTGGCGAAGTGCAAACCATAATTGCCGAGTCAGCGTATTGGCGTCGATGCATCCACCCTCCAATACTGAAGACCCACCACCTTAATTTTCTTTCCTTTTATGCACATGCATATTTAACGTATCAAACTAATCAAGCTAAAGCACCCCGGACCATTCTGTCCGTCTCTTAACCAATCGAGCCGAAGCTCCCTGGACCATTCTGTTCGTCTCTTAACCAACTGAGCTGAAGCTCCCAATAATCTTCCTGTGCTAACAGTGTTTGTGAAATGTGAGATCCTAATTATTAGGTTACTCTTTTCAGTTTGTTATTACAGTTTACGTTAACCTAGGACTGCCCCTGGTATTCCCTGTGAAGGGCTCTCAAAGGGCACTAGGAACTATGATGGTAGTTGAAGCCCATCGTTCCCTTTCACAAGGCACTTATTGTTATTGGTTGATTACCTTCACCCATTCCCTTCTCATATTACTATAGACTATCCTAGTGTGATTTTTAACCTTCCTCTCTTCGGGAAAGACGATCTTTCGTCGAACCCGAGCACCTTTTAACTCTAGCCAACACCACTTCTCACTAACCTTCCCATCCTTATATGATGAACACTTTCACATCCAACAAATTCAGCAGATTAACTAACTCCAATGCTGTGCCCCATCATATCCTATGACTATTAACTCAAATTGCTAACTGTAAACTATCATATGTTATATGTCGAACAAGTTAGGAAATGATCCAATACTCTTCCAAATGCCCTAACTTATTTACTGGAGGTATATCATGATATGATTAGATTATAATCAGAAAACTATAGTTTTCCTAATTTATCTGGCATTTAATTAATTTCCTCAAAAATTCCAAGGGCTACCGGTTTGAACATGAACTACCCTAAGTACTTATGCAAGATGTCCAACAAAATTATTATAAATATTATGTTATCTCAGTATGGTAAATCCAAAGAATCACTTTTTTTCTAACATCAAAAGGGTACTGAAACTATTTTAGCAATATTTTCTATATTTTGTTATTTGTGAATCAAGTACAGAGAATATCCATCCAAAAATTATAAATAAAATATACTATGCAGATACAACCTGAAAAATAATATTGGCCAAGTTTTATAATTTTTCAGCAAGTATTAATCTCTGAATAAATTAATTATCAAATATCTCCATAAGGTGGACTTGTAAAGAATGTGCCGTAACTAAAATTTTAAAAATCATGAATAAATGTCTACAAGCATATAATAGCCTGAAAGTCTCAATTCCCAAGCCTTATAATTTTTTAATAGCAATATCATCCATAATTAATCTTTAAACTATAAAACCCTTTTTTAACATTTGTGAATGAAGTATTAGATTTACTCAACTAAAAATTATACAAAAATTCAGGAGCAACCATTTTGACCTACAACATTTTATTCAAAGATTTCATGAGGTTTTAATGAACAGAAAGATCTAAATAATTAAAAAGTCAATTAAGGCCATAACAAACTTTACAAATGAAGTGCTAGAAATAAACATCATAAAATTCCAGTAAAATTGCTATAGGTTCTACCCATTCAAAAACTCACTCTACCCGAGTTTCACAGCTTTTAGATAATGTTTATTGATTGATTTTACTTATTTGAGATTTTACCCTAAAACTAAGGTTAGGGTTTTGAGGTATCTACCTATCTCCAAATCCTCCGAGATTCCATCCAGATGATTTATATTATACAAACGTCGACTCTACTAAATTTATAGGCAATACGAGGGCATTTGCCCCCATGTCATTCACAACCTTCAAAACCCTTCATTTAGGGTTTGAGTTTTGATCCTAGGGTAAATCAACCCTAAACCACAGCATTTTCTCCAAGTGGGTTGTTATAACCCTTCTAAGCCAGTGGTCAAAATATAAGCCTCTGTTAAGGTTATTTGACCGTTCCAACCTCTTAGTGCACTTTTTACTCAAAACGCCTCATTAATGCCTAGTTAAGGATAGGTGATTCCCTACC
Organism: Platanthera zijinensis; assembly: GCA_039513925.1. Classification (NCBI taxonomy): domain Eukaryota; kingdom Viridiplantae; phylum Streptophyta; class Magnoliopsida; order Asparagales; family Orchidaceae; genus Platanthera; species Platanthera zijinensis. The sequence continues at coordinate 77,888,317 of CM077091.1, forward strand.
CAAAACTCATCCAAATGAGTTGGAATCTTATACAGAGCTAGGTTGTATAGCCAGGGACCACTCACCAAAATTTGGGAGGATTTGAAGGTCATTTGACCACTTAGATAAATTACTCTAACTTTATTAAATTAAAACAAAAACCTTAGGCAAAGTATCTCCAAAAAAATTCCCATTTTTTGACAGTGTCTAGGTATGGCTAAGGGTATCCCCTGCCCAAATTTCAGGTCATTTGGACAAGGGACGAAGAGTGGGCATTCATTTTAGTTTCTGCCAAACTCTAGGTACAACCCCCACTAAAATGGGTGTAGCAGTCTAACCGCTTACCCAAACGAGTTGAAATAAATTTTAAATTAATCTAGACTTGAGGGGCTACAACTTTTGTGACTAACAATTTTCCTAAATCGGCCTCTAAGTGCCTCGTTTTGCAACATCAAAATGAACCCATAAATTGTATATTTTCCTGATATTCTATATACATAACTTTATATTATAAAAATGTTTTCCTTTTCATCTTCTACAGAACCCGAGAACTAAAACTCAGAAAACTCATACTTCATGTAGCTCTTCCGCGATCCGTCGCCGGCCATCCGGTCACTTCCCTGGCCAACCACCACCACCACCACCACCTCCGTCGAGGCGATGGCTATCGGTCGGCGGTGGTTTGGCCGCCGGAGGTGGCGGTTTCCGGCGTACCCGAAAAAACATATTTTTCATGGTTTTTCCATGAATATGCGAGATCGGTCCGGCTCCATTGAGCACGAACTTCCTTTCTGAGATTCTAAGATCTACCCACAAAAGAAGAAGTAGAGGAGGACCTTGTTCGCGGTTTGGAGGCGAAATGAACGTCGGGTTGCCATGGCGTGGTGGTGGCGTTGCCGAACTTCTCCTATATCAAGAACAATAATCTAATCCGTTTGGTCAAGAGTGTAAACTTCTCATCTTGCTCTAAGGGGGCTTTTATAGATCACCAAGTGGGGAGGGGAAAGGGTAAGCATTTATGGCCATGAAGACTCTCCTCTTAATATTATTTCGGTTATGGTGGAGGGAGAGGAAAAGGTGGAAGATGAAAAGATGTGTCCAAGTGGCGATTTCCTATTGGACCAACTCTTCCTCATTTTATTAAGTGATTAGAGAAGGAAATGGCCCATAAATACTCCTGGTGTAACTCCCCATAATCAGAGTTAATCTTGGCATGTGTTAAAGTAATTTCTAGCCTGGCTGACGTTTCGGCCTTTATCACGGGCGTGACACGTAGGTCACGGGCGTGACACTAGTCTATTCATCATTCTCAAGTCGACAGGCGATTTTTCTACGTCAGTTCACGTGTCACCCCCCCCCCCCATGTCACAAGCGTGACACGTTTGTCACGGGCGTGACAGATGCTCTTCAGTTGATGTTCGTCGATCTGAGATCGACGGTCGGTGGGGGCGTCACGCCCTATATAACGGGCGTGATGGGTCAGTCACGGGCGTGACATGCCCGTGTTGAAAATCCTGAGGTCACCGATCGTCTTCCTGCGTTGGCCGATCGTCGAAGGGGGGTCACGCCCTAGGTCACGGGCGTGACATGTCGGTCACGGGCGTGACAGGCCCGGGTTGAAAATTCTGCACTCGCCGATTGTCTTCCTGAGGTCGATGATCGTTGAAGGGGGTCACGCCCTAGGCCACGGGCGTGACGGGTCAGTCACGGGCGAGACCAACACGTGACTGAAAATTCAGAGCTCGCTGATCGTCTTCCTGAGGTCGACAATCGTCGAAGGGGGTCACGCCCTAGGCCACGGGCGCGACGGGTCGGTCACGGGCGTGACCAACACGTGACTGAAAATTCAAGGCTCGTTGATCGTCTTCCAGGGATCGACGGTCGTCGAAGGGGGTCATGCCCTAAGTCACGGGCGTGACAGGTCGGTCACGGGCGTGACAAACCCGTGACTCGAAATCTTGGCTGATGGACTTCAATTCTTGGGTTTTTTATGGGTCTGTCACGGCAGACCGACTCCTAGGGGTCTAGCCGGAAATGGGATGTTACAAATCCCAATAAAAAAAAAATTTCGTCCCCGAAATTGAGGTTAAACCTACGGGGATTTCAACCGGAATAAAATAAACTTATAACATCCCATATGGTTTTCCTATTGAGTCGAAGCGACTACTTGTTCAATAAACGAAGGCAATTTCCCCAATTAACAAAATATTAGCCCTGACTTTCCTGACTGATTTTGCATGCCTAGGTTCTCAATTTCCCTTATCTAGTCTTACCGGTTCAATACAATAAGGTAATTTATAGTATACCGAGAGGTGGTGAGGTATACCTGACTGAACAACTCCGAGTATTTTTGCCTCATCAGGTCCTGCTGTTCCTAAGTGTGCTCATCCTGACCATGGTTCCTCCACAAGACCTTGACTAAGGGGATCTTCTTGCGGCGCAAGATCCGTACTCCTTTGTCATCGGTCTGAACCGGCTCCAAGTGAACAGACCGGTCATAAGCTTCTGGCCCTTCGGTAGTCAAAATCTGCTGCTCCGGGCATAGTAGTGCCCTCCTCAGCGAAGAAATGTTGAAGACTTCGTGCAAAGCTGCCAGCTCTGGTGGCAACTCCAGCCGGTAGGCTAGGGCCCCGATCCGCTCCAGGATCCTGTAAGGGCCCATATTCCTAGGGCTGAGCTTCTTTCTCTGACCGCGCACCCGTGAAACTACATGCATGTTCCGAATCTTCAAAAACACTCGGTCATCCACCTGAAACTCCACCTGACGATGTCGGGCATCATAGTACTAATCTTGTCTGCTCTACGCCTCTAACATCCTGTCTCTAATTAGTCTCACCTGAGCCTCGGTGTCTTCAAAAAAATCTGATCCCAACGCCTTCGGATCCTCATCCTGAATCCAAGAAAGCGGGGTCCTGCATTTCCTTCCATACAAGGCTTCATAAGGCGCCATCCTGATGCTGGACTGGTAGCTATTATTATAGGAGAACTCGACCAGGGGTAAGAGCTTCTCCCATGGTTCCCCACGGTCCAAAATGCATAGCCTCAAAAGATCTTCCAGCGTCCGATTGGTGCGTTATGTCTGCCCATCCGTTTGGGGATGGAATGCGGTACTGAAGGTCAATCGCGTGCCTAAGTAAGCCTGCACGAATCTCCACTCCCTGGAAGTGAACCGGCCATCCCGAGCCGACACGATCGTCTTGGGCACCTCGTGATATCGAAAGAACTACTCCACAAATCTCTGCACTAGTACTCCCATAGAGTCATCCTTCCTGATCGAAATGAATCTGACAACCTTCGTCAACCGATCGACGATGACCCAAATTGAGTCGTTTCCCGTCCGTGATCGGGGGAGTCCATGAATAAAATCCATCGCGATGTCCTCAAATTTCCACTTCGGTACCGGGAGTGGCTGTAGCAATCCAGCGGGGTTCCTGCACTCCGCCTTCACCAACTGGCATGCCTCGCAATGAGTCACAAAGTAGGTAATGTCCTTCTTCATCCCTGGCCAAAACATCGTCTTCTTCAAGTCTGCCGTCATCTTGGTGATCCCCGGGTGTATAAAATATCTACTATAATGTGCTTCTGCCATGATGTCCTCCCGAATCAAGCCTCCTGCAGGTATATATACCCTACCTTTAAAATATAGCAATCCATCTCTCAGTGAATAATCTCCCATCGAACCCTCCTCCAAGGCTTATAATACCGGCTCTGCCCATGCATCTGTCTTCTGTCCATCCCGGATGTGGTCCCGAATATCATCTATATCTACCATCGATACTAGATACTCCTTATACAGCTCTGGGTCATTTTTGGATACTAGGGATATCTGCATGTCTCTGAAAGACCGGACTAACTCCATGGACATCAGATGTGGTCCCTTCCCTGAGGTATCTCCTCTCCGGCTCAAAGCATCTGCCACCACGTTTGCCTTCCCGGGATGGTAGTGCATGGTATACTGGTAATCCGACAGGAAATCCATCCAACGTCTCTGTCTGATGTTGAGTTCCTTCTGTGTGTCCACATATTTCAGATTCTTGTGATCTGAGAAGATGTCACAATGAACCCCGTAGAGGTAGTGTCGCCAAATCTTAAGAGCAAAGATCACTGCACCCATCTCCAGATCATGCACCGGATAGTTCTTCTCATATATCTTCAACTGTAGGGAGGCATAAGCTATTACGTGCCCGTTCTGCATCAGAACGACACCCATCCCCTGGTAGGAGGCGTCTGTGTACACCTGAAATCCCTCCTTTCCCGATGGAAGAGCGAGAATGGGAGCCAAGGTAAGCCGACCTTTCAACTCCACAAAGGCCGCCTCGCACTATGGCGTCCAAACGAAAGGGGATCCCTTCTTTGTCAAGGATGTAAGAGGGAGTGCAATCCGGGAGAATCCTACGACGAACTTCCGGTAATATCCGGCAAGTCCCAGGAAGCTCCGTACATCTGTGGTTGTCTTCAATGGTGGCCAATCCTGAACTGCCTGAATCTTTGCCGGGTCTACTACCAACCCAGCACCGCTGATAATATGACCTAAGAAGGCCACCTCCTTTAACCAAAACTGGCATTTGCTGAACTTCGCGTACAACTCGTGCTCCCGTAGCCTCTCTAGAGTCAACGTCAGGTATCGTGTATGCTCCTCCTCAGTCTTTGAGTAGATGAGGATGTCGTCAATAAATACGATTACGAATACTTCCAAATACTCCTCGAATAAACTATTCATGAGGCTTGTAAATGCTGAAGGTGCATTTGTGATCCCGAAGGGCATCACTGTAAACTCAAACAGTCCGTATATACTACTGAAGGAGGTCTTCGAAATGTCCTCTCGAATCCGTAGCTGGTAATAACCTGACCTCAAGTAAAGTTTCGAGAAGAAGTGTGCTCCCTCTAATTGATCAAACAACTCGTCAATCCGTGGCAGTGGGTATGAATTCCGGACCGTCAGTCTGTTCAGCGCTCGATAATCAATACATAAGCGGAGACTTCCGTCCTTTTTCTTGACAAAAAGCATCGGGGCTCCCTAAGGGGATGAGCTTGGACAGACAAACCCTACCTCTACTAGTTCCTGCAACTGACTTTGAAACTCTGTCAACTCTTTCGGGGCCATCCGGTAAGGGGCCCTAGATGCCGGATTGGCCCCCGACACAAGCTGTATCTGGAAGTCCTGCTCTCGGTGCGGAGGTAGTCCTGGAAGTTTCTTTGGAAAGATGTCAGCGAAATCTCGCACCACCGGGATTTCTGTCACAGACTCCTTGACTTCCGCCATCTCAAATAGAATCTGATAAACCTCCTTTCCCGACAGATGGGCCTTAACGGCCTGTACCGAAGATAAGAGTATACGAGAGGCAGGTCTTATACCTTCGATGATAATGAAAGAGTCCCCGTATCTCACGGTGATCCTCTTCGCTTGGCAATCAATCTGGGCATGGTTCTAGTGTAGCCATGCTATGCCCAGGATCAGGTCGTAGTCCGTCAGCTTCAAAAGCGTCGCTGGAGCCTCGAACGCCTTTCCACCAATTTCGTCCTCCATATTGCAGTTGTCCGAGGTAAGGAGTTAAGATCCATCAGGTAGTCACACCCTCATCATCGAGCTCGTGAATCGCTCCACGCCTTCCAGTCCTTCTACGAATGTCTCCGACACGAAGGAGTGAGTAGCTCTAGTATCGAAAATCGTGCGGGCAGGCTTGCCGCTGATGAAGACTATACTTGGGGTGATTAGATGTCTTAGGGTTCTATAATGAGTTTTTCTTTCCTTGTTAATCTATCTAGTGTGGTTCTAAGGTTTAACAACTGAGAGAGAAATTCTATGAAAATAACGAAACATTGCAGCGTACCTGCTATGACCTGCTCTTGATTCTGAGGCTGCGCAAGGTCAAAAGCATACACCTGCTCCCTTTCTTGTCTACGATCTCCCCCCCTGGTATCCACGTCCTCGGCCGCGTCCTCGGCCTCTGAAATGCTGAGCAGGTGGGTCACCCTGTGGTACTGGAGGTGGTGCCCCCCTCATGGGGCAGTTCCTCCAGAGGTGCCCAATTTGATGACAATGGAAGCACTCTAGTGGGGGATACGCCCTACCCCCGGGTCTCGTCATCTCCTACATCCAAAGAGGTTGAGGGGCCAATATCACCTGCTCCCTTGGCTCCTTCCTCACTTTTTGACGAGGCTGATCCTCTGTCCTTCTCCCACCTAGTATAGCACCTCGCCGCTGATCATTTCTGGCTCTCCGGCCCTATTCCTCTGCCTGCTGCTTCCAGCCCCGAGTGGTGTGCCAATCAGCCTCAATCCTCTTTGCCATCTCCAAAATCCAGGAGATAGGCCCGTCGGATACAAACAACAAAGCCTCCCTCAAGTTCTCCCGCAGGCCCTTATAGAACCTCTTGATGTACCCTGCTTCGTCCAGCTGGTAAGAATCTGCATATCGAGCCAAATGGTCGAACTCCCGATGGTACTCCACCACCGTCCTGGTGCCCTACTTCAGCTGTAAGAACCGCTCCTCCAACTCATCCCTGGCCGACTGCGGAACAAAATGCTCCAGCAGCCCGGCCCTGAACTCTTCCCAGGTAATTTCCGCAACCTCCCTATCGGCAAACGTCGTGTCCAACAGCGTCTTCCACCACCTCTTGGCATGGGACTCCAGGCAGGAGACAACCAAAGCCACCTTCTCCTACCAGGGGAACCGTATCCCGGTCAGCATCTCGTACATAATGTCTAGCCATTCTTCTATCCTAACAGCTGACTCTGTCCCTAAGTAGGATGGGGGAGAGAGTCCTCGGATGATGCTCAGCCAGTTGGCCCCCGGGTTAGGCTGCGGAGCCGAAACCTGCTGAGCCCTGAAAGCCTCCAGAATGGCTGTTAGAGTCTTCCCCATGTCTGACTGAAGGAAAGGAGTGGGGACCGGTGGAGGTGGTGCAACATCCGGAGTCTGTTGAACTCCACCCTATGGCGTAGGCTGTGCTTGAGGCTGCGTATCAAAAACTATCTGTAAGAAATTTACTCAAGCCTAATTAACAGTGGACAATTACATGTGATCCCCACATGGGCACACCACTGCTTCCGCTGCTTAGTTTGTACCCAAACTAAACTCGAGCGGGGGTGACCCAGGGTTAGTGGACTTCTACCTTTTTCTGATCGATGTTTGGCTCTAATACCACTTGTAAGACCCTTTTTTTCTTTTTAAACACCGGGGTCTTAGGCCCAGGATTGCCCGCTTGCGGTGACACCTTCACGCCCTGAAGGGGTCATCACCACAAAGCGCCAATTCTACCGGCCAATTCGATCACAGAAAAGTAGCAAGGTAGAGTAAACACAAGTCCACAGAAAGCACATATATAGAAATAAAATCTCCACGAAGGGAGTGTCCATAAAATAATATATCAGAGTACTAAAATACGGGCTTATGCCTGGTACATCATGCCTCTGATACCACTTATAAGACCCCTTTTTTTTCTTTTTAAACACCGGGGTCTTAGGCCCAGGATCGCCGCTTTGCGGTGACACGTTCACGCGTGAAGGGGTCATCACCACAAAGCGCCAATTTTTTCGGCCAATTCGATCATAGAAAAGTAGCAAGGTAGAGTAAACACAAGTCACCAGAAACCACATATATAGAAATAAAATCTCCACGAAGGGAGTGTCCACAGAATAATATATCAGAGTACTAAAACACGGTATTATGCCCGGTACATCATGTCCTCACTACAAATCACTTATGCGGAAGCAAAAATAAAACATCTACTCAAGGTTGAGACTCACGGTCCCGACTGTATGAACTCCGGAGCTAGACTGCACATCTCCAAGCGCACCGGTCTCTGGGGCTGCTCCCCCGTGCTGGGCTCCACGATTCCCTAAAATGATGCGGTTCGAAAACCGTTAGTCATAAAGACTAAGCCCTATCATCCCCTACCCCTTCCCCCATGGATCCTAGGTACCGAACGGAGAGGAAGAAAGGGAAGGACATGAAGGTGGAGATTAAATAAAAAAAGGTGACAGCGGACCTATGCTAGCAATTATGTAGCAAATACGACAGAAACAGAAATTAGGAAATGTAACCTTAACTTATGTGCAGAAGCACCTAAGCCAAGGGATCTTTTGTAAGGCTCCCATCGTATAAAAAGTCCCATACCAATTTATACGTTGGGGTATCGGTTATCAAACAGCAGTATATATATATATCAAAAATGACCTTAATTTATAAACTTGCCCATACAAGCTTATAGACCAAGGGGTCATTTTGCAAGGCCTATTGTATAAGCGTCCCATTCCACTTATACAATAAGTGTCAGGGGTTAAGTGATTCGATTATGCCATGACATGCTAGTGGGTATAATGAATCATGCAAGTGCAACACACATACCCGACTCTGTGTACACAGACCTTTAGTTCCCCCTTTCGGAGCTGTTACCTCCGAGGATACCTCCGTAGTGGCAGACGGAAGCGGTGGGTTGGGCCTTATCCACCTCTAAACCAGTAAAGCACTACCGGTCAGACCTATCGTACGCCACATTGCTTGGTGCACAAAGCGGACTCCCGCGTACTCTTGCCGGCTGGCGCACCGGACTTCTGTTGGCGAAGTGCTAACCACACTTGCCGAGTAAGTGTATTGGCGTAGGTGCATCGACCCTCCAATACTTAAGACCCACCACCTTAATTTTCTTTCCTTTTATTCACATGCAAATTTAACGTATCAAACCAATCGAGCAAAAGCTCCCCGGACCATTCCGTCCGTCTCTTAACCAATCGATCCGAAGCTCCCCGGACCATTCTGTCCGTCTCTTAACCACCGAGCCGAAGCTCCCAACAATCGTCCTGTGCTTATAGTGTTTGTGAAATGTGAGATCCTAATTACTAGGTTACTCTTTTCAATTTGTTATTACAGTTTACGTTAACCCAGGACTGCCCCTGGTATTCCCTGCTAAGGGCTCTCAAAGGGCATTAGGAACTATGATGGTAGCTGAAGCCCGTCGTTCCCTTTCGCAAGGCACTTATTGTTATTAGTTGATTCCCTTTACCCATTCCCTTCTCATATTACTATAGACTATCCTAGTGTGATTTTTAACCTTCCTCTCTTCGGGAAAGACGATCTTTCGTCGAACCCGAGCACCTCTTAACTCTAGCCAACAACACTCTTCACTAACCTTCCGCTCCTTATATGATGAACACTTTCACATCCAACCAATTCAGCAGATTAACTAACTCAATATTGTGCCCCATCATATCCTATTACTATTAACTCAAATTGCTAACTGCAAACTATCATATCTATATGTCGAACCGGTTAGAAAATGATCCAATACTCATTCAAATGACCTAACTTATTTACTGGAGGTATATCATGATATGATTATGAAAGTGGAAAGTTCTTTACCTAAATCACCTAGAGGGGGTTAATAAGTGAATCGTGCGTTTGTTTACGGAATAAAAATTTAGAGATCTAGCTCACGCAATCAAGCAATCACAGAAGGACACAAAAGATTTATAGTGCTTCCCCATCCTTGGGTACGTCCACTTTACCTCACCGTTCTAGCAAATCACTAGATCCAGCTACTCCACTATCTCGGATTACAAACCAATCCTATGCCTCGGAACAACGTTCCTACAAACTCGATCCAAACAGATCTACACTCGGAAGATAAAACTTCCTACCACTCGGAGATATATCTCCTACAAAGAAAATTATTTGAATAAAAGTTAAAAACAAAAATATCTCAGATCTAGATCTTGGTCTTTGTCTTCTTTCTTGAGAACTTTAGGCTTGATCAGAAAAGGTAGAAGAAAGCTGGACTATTTTCCAAGAACCTGAGTTCTAAAATCACCACGATCAACGAGAAATCAACAAGTTGTTGAAGCACGATCGGATCGGATGATTGTTCTTGATCTTGGATCTATCTAGGTAGCAGCGCTTGAGAGAACGATGATCCAAAACTTTCTTCCAGAAAATGCTAATGGCAGCGGAGGCCGGATGATTGAGAGATTGGGTTTTCAGGAATACTTTCTTAACAAGGATGGATGAGATTTCTCTGTAATAACTTATCTAATTAGTCAAATCTGAAAGGATCTATATATAGTCGATCTCCAACGGTCATAATCATAATTAAGGATGACATGTGGACCAATCAGAAAAGTCTATTTCAAAATCTCCGTCAAAACATGACTTAGAGAATTTTCAGGAAAAGGAAGTACTTAGTTCTCGAGAGGTCGAAATAGTTCTCGAGAACTATGTACTGACCTTTCGAAAACTATGGAAGGATCTCGATCATTGAACTTCTGGAAATGGCCTTGGACTTCTCGACAACTTGGAATTATAGTTCTCGAGAACTATGTTGACTTTTCGAGAACTAAAACACTTACTCGAAAACTGATATAGATCTTCTCGAGAACTTATCAGAACTTTTCGAGAGCTTAAAGGAAACTTCTCGAAAACTTGGTTAGCACTTCTCGAGAACTTAGTAAGAACTTTTCGAGAACTTTACTTAGAGTCAATTGCTAGAGAAAAAATTCTGAACTGAGAACTTCTCGAGAACTTTGTTAACCAGTTCTCGAGAACTCTATCGACTTCTCGAGAACTTCTAGTCTAGTTCTCGAGAACTTAGCTAGAGTCCAATCCTGAAGAGAAGGGCAGAACTTTTCGAGAGCTAAGGAGTACTTCTCGAGAACTTCTATAGTAGTTCTCGAGAACTTTGTTAACTTCTCAAAAATTTCTACTTAGAGGAATTCTAGCTGTCCTGACTTCTCGAGAAGTGAAGTCTGAGCCTCTCGAGAACTATATACTACTTCTCGAGAACTTTGAAGGTACTTCTCGAGAGATGGACTTAGAAAAGTTTCTTTAAAAATTCCATGTAAGATCTCCTTCTAGTCTTGTCTCCATCTTGTGTTCCAAAGTTTGAATATGAAGTGTATCCCAATTGAGAGGCTACACATGAGTCAACACCTTGGATGACTCAGTGAGGGATTACACTGAGTGGTCCTGTGTTTCTGACCCACTGTAGACTGACATTGGTCTACACTTAGAACTGAAAATCTGCAAACACACAACTGGAATACACATGTCAAATACACCTTAATTCATCTTAGTGCAAAGGGTGACTTCATGCAAATCTGGGTTATTGTGGAGACAATACCCAACAGATTATACTATAATCAAAAAAGTATAATTTTCCTAATTTATCTGGCATTTAATTAATTTCCTCAAAAATTCCAAGGGCTACCGGTTTGAACATGAACTACCCTAAGTACTCATGCAAGATGTCCAACAAAATTATAATAAATATTACGTTATCTCAATGGTAAATCCAAACTATCACAATTTTTCTATCATAAAAATGGCACTAATACTATTTTAGCAATATTTTCTATATTTCATTATTTGTGAATCAAGTACAGAGAATATCCATCCAAAAATTATAAATTAATTATACTATGCAGATACAATCTTAAAATCAACATTGGCCCAGTTTCATAATTTTTTAGCAAGTATTAATCTCTGAATAAATTAATTATGAAATATCTCCATAAGGTGGACTTGTAAAGAATGTGCCGTAACTAAAATTCTAAAAATCATGAATAAATGTCTACGAGTATATAATGGCCTTAAAATCTCAATTCCTAAGTCTCATAATTTTTTAACAGCAATATCAACCATAATTAATTTTTAAACCATAAAACCCCTTTTTAACATTTGTGAATGAAGTACTAGATTTACTCAACTAAAAATTATACAAAAATTCAGGAGCAACCATTCTGACCTAAAACATTCTCTTCCAATATTTCATGGGGTTTTAATGAACAGAAAGATCTAAATAATTAAAACGTCAATTAGTGCAATAGCAAACTTTACAATTGAAGTGCTAGAAATAAACATCATAAAATTCCAGTAAAATTGCTATAGGTTCTACCCATTCCAAAACTCACTCTACCCGAGTTTCACAGCTTTTAGATAATATGTATTGACTGATTTTACTTATTTGATATTTTACCCTAAAACTAAGGTTAGGGTTTTGAGGTATCTACCTATCTTCAAATCCTTCGAGATTCCATCCAGATGATTTATATTATGCTAACGTCTACTCTACTGAATTTCAAGGAAATATGAGGGAATTTGCCCCCATGTCCTTCACAACCCTCAAAACCTTTCCTTTAAGGTTTGAGTTTGGATCCTAGGGTAAATCAACCCTAAACCACACCATTTTTTCCAAGTGGGTTGTAATAACCCTTCTAAGTCAGTGGTCAAAATATAAGCCTCTGTTGAGGTTATTCGACCATTCCAACCTCTTAGTGCACTTTTTACTCAAAACGCCTCATTAATGCCTAGTTAAGGATAGGTGATTCCCTACCCAACACTCATCCAAATGAGTTGGAATTTTGTACAGGGCTAGGTTTTATAGCTAGGGACCACTCACCAAAATTGGGAGGGTATGGAGGTCATTTGACCACATAGATAAATTACTCTAACTTTATTAAATTAAAACAAAAACCTTAGGCAAAGTATCTCCAAAAAAATTCCCATTTTTGGACAGCCTCTAGGTATGGCTAAGGGTAACCCCATGCCCAAATTTAAGGTCATTTGGACAAGGGACGAAGAGTGGGCATTCATTTTAGTTTCTACCCAACTCTAGGTATAACCCCCACTAAAACGGGTGCTGCGGTTTAACCGCTTACCAAAATAAGTTGAAATCAATTTTAAATTTATCTAGACTCGAAGGGATACAACTTTTGTGACTGACCATTTTTCCTAAATCAGCCTCTAAGTGGTTCGTTTTGCAACATCAAAATGCGCCCATTTAATATATATTTTCCTAATATTCTATATACATAACTTTATATTATAAAAATGTTTTCCTGTTCATCTTTTACAGAACCCGAGAACTGAAACTCAAAAAACTCATATTTCCTGTAGCTCTTCCGCGATCCATCGCCGACCGTCCAGTCACTTCCCTGGCCAGCCACCACCACCATCACCTCCGTCAAGGCGATTGCTATCGATCGGCAGTGGTTTGGCCGCCGGAGGTGGCGGTTTCCGGCATACCCGAAAAAACATATTTTTCATGGTTTTTCCATGAAAACGCGAGATAGGTCCGGCTCCGTTGAGCACGAACTTCCTTTCTAAGATCCTAAGATCTACCCACAAAATAAAAAGTAGAGGAGGACCTTGTTCGCGGTTTGGAGGCGAGATGAACGTCGGGTTGTAATAGCGCGGTGGTGGCGTTGCCGAACTTCTCCTACAACAAGAACAATAATCTAATCCATTTGGTCAAGAGTGTAAACTTCTCATCTTGCTCTAAGGGGGCTTTTATAGATCACCAAGTGGGGAGGGGAAAGGGTAAGCAGTTATGGCCATGAAGACTCTCCTCTTAATATTATTTCGGTTATGGTGGAGGGAGAGGAAAAGGTGGAAGATAAAAAGATGTGTCCAAGTGGCGATTTCCTATTGGACCAACTCTTCCTCATTTTATTAAGTGATTAGAGAAGGAAACAGCCCATAAATACTCCTGGTGTAACTCCCCATAATCAGAGTTAATTCTGTCATGTGTTAAAGTAATTTCAAGCCTAGCTGGCGTTTCGGCCTTTGTCACGGGCATGATATGTAGGTCACGGGCATGACACTAGTCTATTCGTCGTTCTCAAGTCGACGGACGATTTTTCTATGTAGGTTCACGTGTCACCCCCCCCCCCCCCCATATTACGGGCGTGACAGGTGTTCTTCGGTCGACGTTCGTCTATCTGAGATCGACGGTCGGTGGGGGCATCACTCCCTATGTATCGGGCATGACGGGTCGGTCACGAGCGTGACACGCCCGTGTTAAAAATCCTGAGGTCACCGATCATCTTCCTGCGTTCTCCTATCATCGAATGGGGGTCACGCCCTAGGTCACATGCGTGACGTGTCGGTCACGGGCGTGATAGGCCCGGGTTGAAAATTCTGCGCTCGCCGATCGTCTTCCTGAGGTCGACGATCATCGAAGGGGGCCACGCCCTAGGCCACGGGCGTGACGGGTATGATATGTAGGTCACGGGCATGACACTAGTCTATTCGTCGTTCTCAAGTCGACGGACGATTTTTCTATGTAGGTTCACGTGTCACCCCCCCCCCCCATATTACGGGCGTGACAGGTGTTCTTCGGTCGACGTTCGTCGATCTGAGATCGACGGTCGGTGGGGGCATCACTCCCTATGTATCGGGCATGACGGGTCGGTCACGAGCGTGACACGCCCGTGTTAAAAATCCTGAGGTCACCGATCATCTTCCTGCGTTCTCCTATCATCGAATGGGGGTCACGCCCTAGGTCACATGCGTGACGTGTCGGTCACGGGCGTGATAGGCCCGGGTTGAAAATTCTGCGCTCGCCGATCGTCTTCCTGAGGTCGACGATCATCGAAGGGGGCCACGCCCTAGGCCACGGGCGTGACGGGTCGGTAACGGGCATGACCAACATGTGACTAAAAATTCAGAGCTGGCCGATCATCTTCCTGATGTCGATGATCGTCGAAGGGGGTCACGCCCTAGGCCACGGGCGTGACGGGTCGGTCATGGGCATTACCAACACGTGACTGAAAATTCAGAGCTCGCCGATCGTCTTCCAGGGGTCGACGATCGTTGAAGGGGGTCACGCCCTAAGTCACGGGAGTGACAGGTTTGTCATGGGCATGACCAACCCGTGACTCTAAATCTCTGCTGATGGACTTCAATTCTTGGGTTTCCTATGGTTCTGTCAAGGTAGACCGACTCCTAGGGGTCTAGCCAGAAATGGGATGTTACATATAGAGGCTTGCAGGACCATGTTGAGTGATGCCTCACTACCAAAATACTTCTGGGTTGAAGCCGTCATGCATGCAACGTGCAAAATCGAGCACTCATAAATAAGAACCATAATAAGACACCTTACGAACTACTAAAGGGCAGGAAACCCACTATTTCATAATTTAAAATCTTCGGTAGTAAATCCTTCGTACTTAACAATGGGATGTATCACACTACTAAATTTAGTGAAAAGAGTTTTGAATGTATTTTCGTAGGTTATAGTAGCCATAGTAAGTCATATAGGATTTTTAATAAGAAAACCCTAGTTGTAGAAGAATCTATCAATATTGTATTGGATGAGATGAGCTTACTACAAGCCAGTTCTTCTAGTGTGTTTATTGAAGATGCAGGTTCACAACTAAAGGAATTAAGCTTGGATTAGCCGGTTAAAGAAAAAGATCAAGAATTCATCACGATCACAACTCCAACACCTATTGGAGAGGATGATCATCATGATGAAGATATCACCCAAGCTTATGAAGTAACTCCAGTGATAGAGGAAGCTCCAGATGTAAGAACTCTAGAGCTCAGACACTTGAAGGATCACCCAATTGATCAAATCATAGGAGATCCCCGGGATGGTGTCAAAACTTGTAGAGGTACAACTAATGAAAATTCATATTTAATTTTCCTCTTACAGGTTGAACCAAAGATGTTTGAAGAAGAAAACTCTGACGCATCTTGGATAATGGCAATGGAAGAAGAATTGAATCAATTCAAGTGTTGCCAAGTCTGGAAGCTTGTTCTAAGACCCAAAGGTAAGAATGTTATCAGAACCAAGTGGGTCTACAGGAACAAGATGGACGAAGATGGAACCATCATAAAGAACAAGGCCAGACTCTTCGCCAGGGATACTGACAAGAAGAAGGAATCGACTTCGACTAGTTGTATGCTCTAGTGGCAAGACTGGAGGCAATCAGGTTGTTCTAAGCATATGCTGCACTTAAGAGCTTCACTGTCTATCAGATGGATGTGAAGTCGGCCTTCCTTAATGGTGACATAAATGAAGAAGTGTTTTTGGAACAACCTCCAGGTTTCGTGGATTCTAACTTCCCTGATCAAGTCTATTTATTATTTAAAGCATTATATGGTTTGAAACAAGCTCCTCGAGCTTGGTATGAGACGTTGTCTAGCTTTCTTCTTGAGAACAAGTTCACAAGAGGAAAGATAGATAAGACATAATTTCTTAAGGAAATAAAAGGCAAGATTTTCCTAGTGCAAATCTATGTCGATGACATCATATTTGGCTCTACTGATGACAACCTTTGCAAAACATTTTCTGAACTTATGCAAGGTAAGTTTGAAATGTGTAGTATGGGAGAGCTGAAGTATTTCTTAGGACTTCAGGTGAAACAATCTGAAGATGGAATTTTCATCTCTCAGACGAAGTTCACCAAGGAGTTAATTAAGAAATTCGGAATGGAGAACGTAACCTCTATGAGGACTCCAATGGGTTCAGCTATGTCTCTGGGCAAGGATGAGAAAGGGAAACCTTTTGATGAAACTAAGTACAGAAGCATAATTAGATCCTTGCTCTATCTTACTGTTAGTAGACCAAACATAATGTTTTTAACATGTGTATGTGCTAGATTTCAAGTAAACTCTAAGGAATCTCACTATGCAGCTGCAAAGCGGATTTTGAGATACCTTAAAGATACACCAAATCTTGCCTTATGGTACCCAAGAAGTAATGTTAACGAACTAATTGGTTTTTCAGATGCAGATTTTGCAGGAAGCAAAGATGGTAGGAAGAGCACTTCCCGGACTTGTCAATTCTTAGGAAGAAGGCTCATCTCCTGGAATAGCAAAAAGCAAATTGTGTCGCAATTTCAACAGCCGAGTCAGAATAAATCTTTGCAGGCAGATGTTGTGCACAACTACTATGGATAAAGAATCAATTTGAAGACTATAACATGAAGTTCCAGAGCATTCCAATATTTTGCGACTCCTCTAGTGCAATTATAATCGTTAACAACCCAGTCTCTCACAGCAGGACAAAGCACATAGAGATGAGGTAACACTTCATCAGGGAGCATGTGGAGCATGGAGACATCAACCTCTAGTATGTCCCAATTGACAAGCAGGTTGCAGACATCTTCACGAAGCCGCTGGATGAGGCTAAGTTCTAGTTCTTAAAAACAGAACTTGGCCTGCTCAACAAATAAGAATGAAGAAGGAGGTCTTACAATAAAGCTCAAGGATCAGGAAACACGTCAAAAATTCATAAATCTCTAAGTTTGGACTTCATTTCTCGAGTACTTTATTGACTACTCGAGTACTACTCGAGAATCGAGTATGTCTCCCGAGAACTACTTCTTGAGTAATAGTCTGCCTCTCGAGAACTTCTCGTCTACTACTCTAGAAAGCATGTTACTACTCGAGAACTACATTCTATGCACTCGAGTAATTCCTTCCCACTCGAGAAGTCTAAAGCAGATTTTCGTCTTCAAGTTCCAATTTCTGATATTCGCACCCATACTTTATACCGCCATATTTTCAGGTATGTTACTTTTATTATTTCCTTAATCATCATAAATTAAGACTTATATGAATAGGAAAAGTCCGAAAATTCCAAATCACTCGATCTCTAAACCCTTTCTCGAAAGAAAAGAAGAAAACTCTTCATCTTCCTGCCACCATCGCAAACTTGCCGCTGATTCAGCCCTTTCTCTCAAAGAAGAAAATTTTCGTTCATCTCTCAAGCAATGGCTCTTCCATCCAAGATAGAGACTAGCTGCGAACTTATTTCAACAGGAATTGCAAACTTTCAGATGATTTTCATAATCTTCTAGTGCTTTTAGAAACCATCGGATTATCTTTCGTCTTAGAGACCCCGTGCAAAGTTCTATTTCCAGATGTTGAAGAATTTTTTCAAAATGCCAAGGTAAAGAGAAATGGAACGCTTCTTTAGACCAGAGTTTGTGGGATTAAAATCAGGCTATCTACTCCAATCGTTTCAAAACTTTTAAATTACTAGTCATTGATGAAGAAGATGACCTAACAGAGGAAGATTATGATAGGGCATATGGTTTCTGTGGTATTTCTGCTGATGCAAACACCATTCGTTGACCTGACCTGAATCTAGAAAGAAAACTTCTAGTTGATATACTTAGAAAAGTACTTCTATATAAGACAAGTTCTATCAGCTTCATCACTACAAATTTTTTTGACATGATGACAACAGTGATATGTAGGAAGAAATTTCAATTTGGGATGATGATTTTTTACAAGTTCAAGGAAAGCATCAAAGCACAAAACTATGCCAGGATTATATCCCTTCTACTTCATGAATTCAACCCAGATGTCTTTGATCTCTCCAAAGGTACTACCCTACACCATATGAAGAAAGTTTCCATATCCTCAATTCAGATATGGGAGCTCAAGCTCAAGAACCCTTCCCAAGCAGCAAAAGCACTTGATCACCCAGAGGATGAGGACAGGACCCCATCTTCCCCTCTACCTCAAGTAGTTGGCACATCTGGTGGAGTTGCTAAGGGGGAGCCTGCTCCTTCTACCCCAAAGGAAAGACACTCTACCCCTCCTCCAACTATTGCACCTCCACCTGCCACTACTCTTGCTGAAGATCTGCTTACTAATGCTTAAGTACAAGATTAAATCCTATCTATAGAGGAAGATATCATCAAGATGATTGAAGAACTCTCTTCAAAAGAACCCCCTTCCCCTACCCATACAAAAAAAATCTCCTCCTCAAGAACCATCTCCAACTGATAATCTTTCTGAATCAGAATCCCCTCTTCATCAGTATCCTCCTGCAGATGTCAAGAAGAAGGAACAGTGTTAATTTTGATGAGAAAGAAGGAACTCCTGAACCAGCTGAGGCTCCCCTAAAAAGCTTAAATTTCTCTCTTCCTACCATTCTTGGTGAGGAAGGAGATATTTTGATCCATACCTCCAAAGCCAAGAGCTCAGTGTTCATTGAAGAAATACTTCCATGGACTGCTCCTCCTCCTCCACCTCCTCAAGTTGAAACACCTACTGCTGACAACCTTCTGAGTAAGATAGAATTCATACTGAAACAGCAGAGAGAATATTTTGATGAATCTCTAAAAGCTGTCACTGATAAAGTTACTGCACTTGAAAAACAAAATGAGCAGAGGATTTGTTGAGATCCAAAGTAATACTGATGAACTCAAACACTTATAGAAATCAGTGGGAAAGCTCTAGACCACACCATAACCAACATTGGTCAGGTGATGGATAAGTAAGTCACTCTAGTAAATAATCAAATCTAACTATAGAAGAAAGCTCGAGAGCACACTTTCAAGATTTGTGAAGAAGTAATGACATTCAAATAGGATGCAATAGCCACCCTATCAATAGAGGTCAGAAAGGGGGAGGATTTAGTGAAAGAATTCTTAGTAAAATCTGAAGAAAGGAAAAAGATTCTTTGGGAAGAAAAGTTAACTGAAATTCATGCTGATGTTCAAAACCAGATAGATGGTGTCAAGTTTCACACATATGATACAACTGTTTGGATGCACAATCAAATCTTTCCTGATTTCCAAGCTGATCCTAATGAGACTCCTCACCATCTGAATCTAATTGCTTAACATCCTCTAGTCCAACAACCAACCTTCTCTCCAAGACCTGAAGGCTCAGATGCACCATCTCCAAAAAACTATGCTCAAGTATGGGAAACTGAATAGACAGATCTACCACATTAAGTACCTCCTAAAGTACAGATCCCCAAAAGAAGAAAGTATGGTGATGGTGCCTTTGCTAGCAGGACCACTCCTAATCCAGAAGCTGAAAAGAGAAGAACTCAAGAATTTACTGAAATATGGAGCCCAACTTCTAAATCTTTAATCCTTAATACTCTCAAACTTGTCATGGACTACAATGAAAGCAGGACTGATCATTACAACTATCATGAGTGGGAACTATATGTGAAATCTTTAACCAAGAGAAGGATATATGATAGAGAGTATGATAAGAATAACCCCAAGGCTCCTCCTAAACCTCCAAAGTACTATCCTAAACCTTTCAGCTACCAAAAGAGACAATAAGAGAAGAAGGAAAGACAACAACAACAACAAAGCAAGAAATGATAGATGATTAATAGATTGCTTTATGAGATTTTGTTGAATTGGACTTCCAGGACAAATCTATAAATATAAATCTTTAATTTTGATGATCTGATTTTCTTTTCATTGCTTAGCACTTTTATCTTTATTATCACTTTGTTTACTAGTTACTTTATTTGTTTATCTTGATGTAATTCACCTTAGTGTAGAGGGTTCTGATTTCTACAAATAGGGGGAGATTGTTGGGTATTGTATCCACAATAACCTAGATTTGTATGAAGTCACCCTTAAAATAAGATTAATTAAGTTGTATTTGATGCCCTGTTTGAGTTAGGTGTTTGTAGGATATAATTGCCAAGTGTAGACCACTGTCAGTCTACAGTGAGTCACCAAGCACAGGGCCATACAATATAATCCCTCATTGTGTGATCCATGGTGTTGAATCATGTGTAGCCTCTCTATTAGGACACACTTAATTTTCAAAGCACAAAAGTTTTAGGAGAAAGACTAGTTGCTGAATTCTTTGAAGAAAGAAAATTTTTAGAAAACCAAAATTTTCTAAGTGTATTACTCGAGAAGTAACCTAAGTACTCGAGTAGAAGAGTAACCACTTATCGAGTGAGCAAAGTCTTATTTTCGAGTAACTTAAGTAGTTCTCGAGAAGGCTTAATGTTAATTCTCGAGAAGTTATGCAGTACTCGAGTAGGACTTGCCTTATTCTCGAGTTAACTAGAAAATCTAGCTCAGAATTTTTTAAGTCTAGTACTCGAGTTGCTATGGTCATTACTCGAGAAGGCCAAGACTTTGTACTCGAGTAACAGAAGTCTAGTACTCGAGTAGTATAACTTGTTCTCGAGAAGTTAAACTAGTACTCGAGAAGTCAGTTCATATTTCTCGAGTAACAGAAGTTACTTCTCGAGTAGCTAGAAATAATTTCCATGATTTTCTCTAAGTAATGTTCTCGAGAACCTCATACTCCCATCTCGAGAAACAATAGTTGCTACTCGAGTAGTCTATAATCCACTCGAGAAATGCAGGTCATTTTCCGAAAATTTCTTAAGCCTCGACAGACGTAATTTCAGAAATGATTCCAAACTTAATCTCTTTTATTATTGGTCCACGCATGCAGTTTTTTTTATGATTATGACAATTAGGCTTGTCCTATAAAAGATCTTATCAAATCGATTAACCCTAGAACAGAAGAATATCAAAGATTCTGAATCGTTATTTTTTTCCAAATCGAGAGAAGCACCACGACCGCCGCACTGTCTTCTTCGCCGATTGTCTCTCTCGATCTAGAGATTCAAAGCAAGTAGAGATCAACAGATCAAGACATTTTTATTTCTACAGATCTATCTCTTAATCATACTGATCCAAAGTCTTTAGATTCAGAGATTTCGGCTTGTCTTCTTCGATCCATTTCTGATAAAGCTTCAAAGTTCAAGAAAGAAGAAAGGCTGAAGATCCTGATGTGAGATAATTTTGTTTGTATATTTTTGTTTAAAACATCTTTATTATTGTAGGAGATTGATCTTCGAGTTGTAGGAGTTTGTTCCCCGAGAAATGGTTGTAGGAAGATTTTCTTCCGAGTGTAGATCTGTTTTGAGGGTCGAGTTGTAGGGGCGTTTCTCCGAGTTATAGGATTGGTTTTGAATCCTAGGTAATTATGAAGTGGCCGAGTCTAGCGTATTGCTAGATCGGTGAGGTGGAGAGTGGACGTACCCAAGATTGGGGAACCACTATAAATCTGGTGTTCTCTGTGATTTGTTTGCTTATTTTCTGCACTTCGTTTGTTCAATTTTTTATTCAACAAAAAGATGCAGACCTCACCTATTCACCCCCCTAAGGGTGATTTAGGTAGAAAGCTAAAAACATCATAGCTTTCTCATTTTAAAATAGCTCGAACTTGAGTTTCTGGCGACGTGTTTTCACGAAATTTTAAAGGGGAGTTCGCCCTAGCCGTCTAAAGGAAAGGAAGGGGCCATCTTAACTCATTGAGGAAGAGAGTTCTTCAGAGGAGATCAAAAGTAATTCATTCACAAGGATTGAAGGCTACCAACATGATGATCAAGAAGCCTTCGTCCTAATACTCACGTGAAGGTTCCTTGCTACAAAAAACTATCATTAAGTGCACACCTTCATGGATCTGAAGAACATCAAAGAGGAAGAATCTCAATCAACAAAGATCGAACCTTTACACACAAATCGTCATCAACATCAAGGGTTCTAGTTAGAGAGAAGTTTTCTCTTATTACTTGTATTTTACTTTAAACTCTTTTTGTCTAGTTGTTTGTGTGAGGGAAATTGATCGGAGGGTCGTCAAAATCCGGGAAGGGTTTTGTGAGAAATCGACCGTAGGTTCGTCAGAATCTGGGAAGGATTCCGTGAGAAATCATCATGGGGAAGGGACGTCTAGATCGGGGGATCTAGCGGGGCTCTAAGACACTTTTTTTTGAATGAAGTTGAAGAGCTGGGTTGAAGATCTTCATTGGAGGGAAAGAGAGAGAGAGTCAACTGGTCCGGGTAGTGGGTCAGTATAGAAAACAAAAGATTTTTGATTTTCGCCGCCTCCAATATCTGGCGTCATGGAGATCAAGTTATTGTAATTGTAAAAACACTCGTTGATTTAGTTTGAATAAAATACAATTGATGTTATTTTTTCTTACTTGTAATAGTGTGATTGTTTACCTATGATTCTCTAAATGGTGCGTAAATATCCAAGTTGAGATTTGCCGAGGAAAACGAGGTCTGTGATCTACCGCCGCGTGTTAGTAAGATAACACTCAGTGGTAGCTTTCAGAACTAGTTTTTCTAGACGAAAATAATTCGACTTTTTAATTAACACGTAAAACCTTATTCACCACCCCTCTCTAAGGTTGGCCACTAGATCTAACAAGTGGTATCAGAGCCAGGTTATTCAAAAACGGTTCACCATCGCGAATAATGGTCAACCCTAATATCAAATCGACTAGGGGGTTGAAAAATTGTACACAGAAAATTCGTTAGCACCGCCTCTATTTACAAGATTGAAATATAACGAATAGAAAACACTAATGAGGGAATTTCTTATATTATTAGATATAGAAGTTTGGAACATGACTTGTATCAAGCCCCAACTAATTTAAATAAATATGAATGCCATTTAAATGCCAAAGCTCTACATAGTCTATTTTGTGGGCTTGGTCAAGATATTTTGAAACTAATCTATACACTTCTTACTACATATGATATATGAAAATTTCTTGAGTTAACTTACTGATAAGTAGCAAAATATACATATTTTTAGGTTATTTTTTTTGTTTTGTTTTACAAAAAAAATGTAATTAGATTATGTAAATATTTAAATAAATCATTTCTTTTTAAATTTCAGTTCTAACTTAACTGGTTTTTGTGCCCTATAGGTATTTCTATAACTTTTGGGAAATTCGTTAAAAATTCCTAAGTCACGCCCCTAGGTCATGCCCATAACCTAGGGCATGTAACTTTAAAACAACCAATTCCAGTAGTTCGGCAGATGCCAGCCAGCAAGCGCAGCCACGCCCGGGATACATGCCCGTGTGACACTTGTCACACCCGTGACGTCACCCGTGACCATGCAAGGAGACAGCTGTCACGACAAGCTGAAGTATTAAAGCCAAAAAGAAAATGTAACTGTAACGACCCCATCCGTTAAATGACGTATAGTAGAAGGTCCGGCCGGGGCCCCACACTATATGCCACAAACAGACGGTGAGGTCACAGGATATTACCAAACCAACCACGAATCCTAACTCAGAGCATTCTAGCGGAAGCTTTAAGTAGTAATTTGAACACTAACCAGGAATGTCCAATATATAAACCACCTTTATATATATCATGGAATGTACACAAATACATAGAGTTTGGCCTTAAGGCCTTACAGTTCCTCTTTTCACAACGTATGGTTTACAAACCTCGGCGTGCAGGCCGGCCATACATGAGTAAAAGCAAATAAGCAAAAACATTCGCTTAGCCTTCAAGGGCTAGCCGCAGCTGCAGCAGCAACAGCAGTAGGGCTTCAGCCCTTCACTTACCACTTGGCTCTCCAGCACCTGCACGGGAACAATCCACCCAACCGGTGGCAAACAATGCAACGGTCAGCATTCAGCTGACCCAATTATAACAATCTTACCCCTTTCTCGGGGCATTAGCATTCTTTCCCTGCAAAGCATGGCATCATCAAATAGCAACTATGTGCGCGCAGGCACATTCAAGCCATCACAACTATCGGCCACACGGCCCGACAGTCCGTGCACTCAGGGCACATTCTCGGTGTACCGGAATACCAGGGTCAACACCACCGTCTACACGGTATTTGAGCATTCTAGTCTTTCCGGCGCGCGGGCCTAAGACTCTCATTAGGCGATCCAACAAAACCTATAACAAGGCTTCCAAGTCGGACGGACCTAATGCAGGTACGGATCAGCCACCCCCCGTTGCTCAAGTCGCCGTGCCACCTCGAATACGGAAGTATCCATGGCTATTTATAGGCGCGGGTCGGTTTCACCTTTCCTGTTCGGCAATCTGCCTTTTCATCGAGTTGCAGCCCAACGGCTCAACCGCTCATACAGTGGCAACGCACGACCACAAGAGTTGCATCCAACCCTCTTCATTTCCTGGACATCATCCAGTACTTCCTGCTGCACCAAGCAACAGGTAGGCACAAGGCAACACAAGCCATAATCACGGAGCCTTCTCCGATATGCAAACAAGCATCACCAATCCACACCATATCCAGATGGGTTTCACACAGCATGCCTAGAGCCATACTCCAATTCTGGCCTCTAACAAGGGGGACTTCACATATCTACCCCAAGGGACACCACAACCCACCGCACACTCGCGGGGAAGGGTTTTCCCTATGCAATGCAGAAAAGAAGGACTTCACATGTCCAAGAAGTGAGATCGTTACCCTTGTCGATCTCTTGGGAGCCATCGAAAATTAGCCGGTGAGAAAGAATGCAGCAGCCTTGCCTTCACAACGCCGGCTTCGAATTACGAATCGGACCACGGGAACTCCGCCGGTGGCTTGATCTCCTCCTCCTTCTTCTTCCTCCTCTCTCTTTCTCTCTTCCTTAAGCACATGAAGAATGAATCTTCATCAGCCTTCACGGATTAAATCCAGCCAGGAAACCACCTGAGCCCTTGGATCAAAAGAGAGAAATCTGAACGGTCACGATCTGCCCAAAAACCCAAATTTTTGGCTGACACGGCCTGTGACACGCCCGTGTCACAGGCCGTGTACCCTTAAGCGGCACACACGGTATTCGTACTGACTGAGATTTACTAGAACACGGGCATCGACACGCCCGTGTCGAACCTGACATGCCCGTGTCATTTCTGAGACACGCCCGTGTCACCCCCGCCTCAACGAGCTGCAAGCAGTACACGGGTCGGAACACGACATCAGACACGCCTGTGTCCAACCTGACACGCCCGTGTTCAAGGCTTGGTTCAAGGCCGTGTAATCTTCTGACTCGGGCCACATTTTTATTTGCGTGACACGCCCTGGGACACGCCCGTGTCCCAGGCCGTGTACCCCCGACACGCCCTGGGACACGCCCGTGTCCCAGGCCGTGTAAGATGACCTGTACCTCAAAATTCATTTTGAGTCTTTTTGGGGTCTTTTTGGGGTGTTACAATCCTCCCCCCCTTAACAAAATTTCATCCCGAAATTTGCACGGTAAGGAAACAAGAACCAACAATGCTATAACTTGATAACTATGTTATAACAAAAAGTACACGGTCTACAGTTTATAAAAATAGTTCGGGAAATTTAGCTCGCATGGTCTGCTCTCGCTCCCATATTAGCTCTTCACAGCCACAATTGTCCCATCGGACCTTGACCATCCCGATCACTTTGTTCCGCAACTGTTTCTCGGCTCGATCCTTGATCCGAATGGGTCTAACCCTCGTCGTTAGCCCATAGTCGACCGGTACCCGATCTTTCTCCACTACTTGAGCTGGATCCTTCACTGCCTTACGAAGGACTGAGATGTGAAATACATCATGTAATCCACCCAAGTCTGCTGAAAGTGCTAGTCGATAAGCAGCTTCCCCAACTCGCTCCACCACCTCAAACGGACCAAGATACCTCGGACTTAGCTTTTTCAAACGACGAATCCTGGACACGCCTTTGAAGGGTTTGATCTTCAAATATACCCAATCACCCACCGCGAACTCCACGTTCCGTTGTTTGGCATTGTAGTACTTTGCTTGACGATCTTGGGCTATCAATAGCCTCTCTCGAATAGAGCGTATGAGCGAGGTAGCTTCTTCGACTTCCTTTTTCCCACTCAGCTTAGATTCGCCTGCTTCTGCCCAAGCTAACGGTGTACGGCATTTCCGACCATATAAAGCTTCAAATGGCGCCATACCAATACTCGCTTGGTAGCTATTATTATAGGCAAATTCGACAAGAAATATATAATCTTCCCATCTCTTACCAAAGTCTAGGGCGCACATGCGGAGCATATCCTCCATCGTCCTGTTGGTTCGTTCAGTCTGGCCATCCGTTTGGGGATGAAAGGCCGTACTAAACGCTAACTTTGTACCCAACATTTGATGAACGAGCCGCCAATCATTCGATGTGAACCGCCCATCACGGTCACTAACGATGCTCCGAGGAACACCGTGCAGTCGAACAACCTGCTCAACATAAAGCTTGGCCAAGGTTTCCACTGAATCGTCTCTTCTGTTTGGAAGGAAGTGCGCCACTTTTGTCAACCGGTCCACAATCACCCAGATTGAATCATGACCGCGTTGAGATCTCGGCAACCCGTGCACGAAATCCATCGAAATATCATCGAACTTCCACTCCGGAATAGGTAACGACTTCAGAAAACCGCCAGGCTTCTG
Organism: Platanthera zijinensis; assembly: GCA_039513925.1. Taxonomy (NCBI): domain Eukaryota; kingdom Viridiplantae; phylum Streptophyta; class Magnoliopsida; order Asparagales; family Orchidaceae; genus Platanthera; species Platanthera zijinensis. The sequence goes on from CM077091.1 coordinate 77,915,008, forward strand.
ACATTCTGCTTTCACCAACGCGTAGGTATTGCATTCCGCCACATAACGTGCGACATCTTTCTTTAATCCGGGCCACCAGAATAGCTTTTTCAGATCTCTGTACATCTTTGTGCTCCCTGGGTGAATTGAGTACTTTGCAAAATGAGCTTCGTACATCAACTCTTCCCTCAATTTACCCACACTCGGGATGCACACTCGACCATTTCATCTTAACAAACCGTTATCCCAAGAGAATTGGTAATCCGGCCCATCTTTTGCATAGCGGTGGAGGCTTTCATCAAGCTCCGTTGCTCGCCGAACTCTGTCCGTAAGGTCATATTGCACCTCCGTCCAGTTCAAGAATGCATCGATTGACGAACCCTTGTCAACATAAGATGATTGTAACACCCCAAAAAGACCCCAAAAGACTCAAAATGAATTTTGAGGTGCAGGTCATCTTACATGGCCTGGGACACGGGCGTGTCCCAGGGCGTGTCGAGGGTACACGGCCTGGGACACGGGCGTGTCCTAGGGCGTGTCACGCAAATAAAAATGTGGCCCGAGTCAGAAGATTACACGGCCTTGAACCAAGTCTTGAACACGGGCGTGTCAGGTTGGACACGGGCGTGTCCGATGCCGTGTTCCGACCCGTGTACTGCTTGCAGCTCGTTGAGGCGAGGGTGACACGGGCGTGTCTCAGAAATGACACGAGCGTGTCAGGTTCGACACGGGCGTGTCGATGTCCGTGTTCTAGTAAATCTCAGTCGGTACGAATACCGTGTGTGCCGCTTAAGGGTACACGGCCTGTGACACGGGCGTGTCACAGGCCGTGTCAGCCAAAAATTTGGGTTTTTGGGCAGATCGTGGCCGTTCAGATTTCTCTCTTTTGATCCAAGGGATCAGGTGGTTTCCTGGCTGGATTTAATCCGTGAAGGCTGATGAAGATTCATTCTTCATGTGCTTAAGGAAGAGAGAAAGAGAGAGGAGGAAGAAGAAGGAGGAGGAGATCAAGCCACCGGCGGAGTTCCCGTGGTCCGATTCGTAATTCGAAGCCGGCATTATGAAGGCAAGGCTGCTGCGGTTCTTTCTCACCGGCTAGTTTTTGATGGCTCCCAAGAGATCGACAAGGGTAACGATCTCCCTTCTTGGACATGTGAAGTCCTTCTTTTCTGCATTGCATAGGGAAAACCCTTCCCCGCGAGTGTGCGGTGGGTTGTGGTGTCCCTTGGGGTAGATATGTGAAGTCCCCCTTGTTAGAGGCCGGAATTGGAGTACGGCTCTAGGCATGCTGTGTGAAACCCATCTGGATATGGTCTGGATTGGTGATGCTTGTTTGCATATCAGAGAAGGCTCCGTGATTATGGCTTGTGTTGCCTTGTGCCTACCTGTTGCTTGGTGCAGCAGGAAGTACTGGATGATGTCCAGGAAATGAAGAGGGTTGGATGCAACTCTTGTGGCCGTGCGTTGCCACTGTATGAGCGGTTGAGCCGTTGGGCTGCAACTCGATGAAAAGGCAGATTGCCGAACAGGAAAGGTGAAACCGACCCGTGCCTATAAATAGCCATGGATACTTCCGTATTCGAGGTGGCACGGCGACTTGAGCAACGGGGGGTGGCTGATCCGTACCTGCGTTACGTCCGTCCGACTTGGAAGCCTGGTTATAGGTTTTGTTGGAGCGCCTAATGAGAGTCTTAGGCCCGCGCGCCGGAAAGACTAGAATGCTCAAATACCGTGTAGACGGTGGTGTTGACCCTGGTATTCCGGTACACCGAGAATGTGCCCTGAGTGCACGGACTGTCGGGCCGTGTGGCCGATAGTTGTGATGGCTTGAATGCGCCTGCGCGCACATAGTTGCTATTTGATGATGCCATGCTTTGCAGGGAAAGAATCCTAATGTCCCGAGAAAGGGGTAAGATTGTTATAATTGGGTCAGATGAATGCTGACCGTTGCATTGTTTGCCACCGGTTGGGTGGATTGTTCCCGTGCAGGTGCTAGAGAACCAAGTGGTAAGTGAAGGGCTAAAGCCCTACTGCTGTTGCTGCTACTGCTGTGGCTAGCCCTTGAAGGCTAAGCGAATGTTTTTGCTTATTTGCTTTTACTCATGTATGGCCGGCCTGTGCGCCGAGGTTTGTAAACCATACGTTGTGAAAAGAGGAACTGTAAGGCCTTAAGGCCAAACTCTATGTATTTGTGTACATTCCGTGATATATATAAAGGTGGTTTATATATTGGACATTCCTGGTTAGAGTTCAAATTACTACTTAAAGCTTCCGCTAGAATGCTCTGAGTTAGGATTCGTGGTTGGTTTGGTAATATCCTGTGACCTCACCGTCTGTTTGTGGCATATAGTGTGGGGCCCCGGCCGGACCTTCTACTATACGTCATTTAACGGATGGGGTCGTTACATTTTGGTATCAGCTTCGTTCGGTCTTCCTCTATCGAATTCGTGGACGAATTCTTTTATGGGGTGGCGAGCGCGTGTTTATGCGCCCTGCTGTAACACTAATGAACTCTGGAATGTCCACTAAGGAATGTACAAAATCTTGTTTGAGGAATCTGCGCGTTCCTTTGTGTGTTGTTTTGCTTGCATACGTTCGCTAATGTGTGTCTTGTCCACCTATAGGTGACGCGTAGTGGTGCTGGGCAGTCTGAGCCCCAGCGCTCTGATGAGAGTGCGGCACTAGTTGAGGTGCCCACACCTCCTCCATCTGCGGAAACTGTTCGTTTAGTTGCTGAGGCTCTATTTGCCATGATACAGCCGACCGGGCAAGCGCAGCCGGCAGTTGAGCCAGTTCGTGTTGTTGTAAGACCCGAGCCGGTTGAGGCTGTAGATCCACGAGCAGCTGACTGACAGTTGAAGCAATTCATGAGCTTCAGTCCTCCTATATTTGCGGGAATGGGATCCCCAACGCAGGCAGAAGATTGGGTATCGCGTGTCAAGAGGATAATGACAGCGATCAGGGCGGAGGAAACTCTGAAGGTCACCTTGGCCACCTTCATGCATGAAGGCGAGGCGCGGTTGTGGTGGGACGAGGTTGAGGTACACCATTTGGCGGGCAGGCAATTAACGCAAGTGTCGAATGAGGAGTTCTCTCGAATATTTCTGGCAAAACATGTCCCAGCGGCGCAACGCATTGCTATGGAAAATGAGTTCCAACGGTTAAAGCAAGGGGAAGATAGCATGGATATCTACTTGCATGAGTTTACCAGGTTGGGACGATATGCGGGCACAATCTTCGCGGATGACCAAAGGAAAACGAATCGGTTCTATGAAGGATTGCGGGATGAGTTGCGATTCCTGCTTTCGAGTTCAGTGAACCAAGGGTTTCAGGCATTGGTTGATACTGCGTGTGCGTTGGAGAAGGACATGCGGCGGGTGCAAGGGAACAAGGGCTTAGTTGTGTCAAAGCCAGAGGTTCAAGCACCTCGCCCGAGCAAATCATTTTACCAGAAGAAAGGGGGCAAGAGGTCCAAGCCGTCTGGGCAAGTGACTACGACCGTTGTGTCGGGAGCGACATCAAGGCCGGATTCTCGTACATGCTATAACTGTGGCCGAGTGGGGCATATCGCCCGTGACTGTCGGGTTGTTCAGCCCAAAGGGGATAAGAAGGCGGGTGCGTCGTATGCTGAAAAGGGCAAAGCAGTGGTTGATTCCTCTGCATCTCAGGCACAGCCCCGAATCTATCAGCTTGGCCAACAGGAAGCGATTAAGCAAAGTGACGTCGTCACAGGTACGAGTTGATTTAGCTTACTTGCTTATGTGCTATGGTTTTTTGTTATGTATAGCTTGTGCATGGTGTGTGTGCTGCAGGCTTTGTCCTGATTCGGAATAATTTGGCGAGAGCCCTGTTTGATACGGGTGCTTCGCATTCCTTTCTGTCTGAGGAGTTTGTATCTCGCATTGGGGTACCAAGTCATGTGATGGTGGATAGTACAAGGGTGCTATTGCCGAATGGCTGTGTGATGCTTGCGGATAGGGCTTGCGATGTGGATGTTCAAATAGGAAGTCGGGATTTCAGTTTGAGTGCAGCGGTGCTACCGTTGTCGGAGTTTGATGTGATCTTTGGTATGGACTGGCTCTCGGAGCAGCGTGCCTTTATTGATTGCAACTCCAAGGAGATTACACTGGGCCAGAATACCGGACTTGTGACGAAGTTTGCTGGTATGCGAGGAGTTGGCGGGACTCTATTGTCTGCACTCCAAGTCGTCAATGCTGTTCGGAAGGGCGCGGAGTTATTCTTCACGCTAATTCAGGTTGTTGAGCCAAAGGCCAGTGTCGGTGAAGTTCTGGTTGTGTCAGAGTTTGCCGATGTGTTTCCGAAAGATCTTCCTGGGTTACCACCCTAGCGGGAGATTGACTTCTCTATTGAGTTGGTGCCAGGTGCGAAACCTGTGGCCCGCTCTCCATATCGCATTGCGCCAAAAGAGATGGCTGAGTTGAAAGTCCAATTGCAAGAGTTGTTGGAGCAGGGATATATACGCCCAAGTATGTCACCTTGGAGCGCGCCTGTTCTATTTGTGAAAAAGAAAGACGGTAGCTTACGCTTATGTATTGACTACCGCGAATTGAATAAGCTGACGGAGAAAAACAAATATCTGATCCCGCGGATTGATGACCTCTTTGATCAGCTGGCAGGATCAACGGTCTATTCCAAATTGGATTTGAAATCGGGATATTATCAGCTGCGGATTAGGGAAGGTGACTTCCCAAGACGGCATTTGGAACACGCTACGGTCATTATGAGTTCACGGTAATGCCGTTTGGCCTATGTAATGCGCCTTCGGTATTTATGGACCTAATGCATCGAACGTTCCGAGAGTACTTGGATTTGTTTGTTATTGTGTTTATCGATGACATCTTAGTATACTCTCAGTCGGAAGAGGATCATGCAAACCATTTGCGGTTGGTCTTGCATACCCTGCGGAGGAATAAGCTTTATGCCAAGTTCTCAAAGTGTGAGTTCTGGCTCTCTTCAGTAGCCTTTTTAGGCCATGTGGTAAGTGGAGAAGGTATCGAGGTGGATCCGTTGAAGATAAGTGCCATCCGAGATTGGCCAGTGATGTCTTCAGTGGCCGAGGTCAGGAGCTTCCTTGGACTTGCGGGCTACTATAGACGGTTTGTGGAAAACTTCTCACGGATTGCTTTACCTCTGACCACGCTGACGAGAAAAGATCAAAAGTTCATTTGGACGCCGGAGTGCGCGCGAGCTTTTGAAGAATTGAAGAGTCGTTTGACCACGGCGCCTGTGTTGACATCGCCATGTGGTACCGATGGGTATGAGATCTATAGTGATGCTTCCAGGAGCGGCTTAGGCTGCGTTCTTCTGCAGTTTGGTAAAGTGATTGCTTATCGCTCGCGCCAGTTGAAAGTGCATGAGTGGAATTACCCCGTCCATGATTTGGAGTTGGCGGCGGTAATCTTTGCGCTCAAGTTGTGGCGGCACTATCTATATGGCGTGAAGGTGGATATCTATACAGATCATAAAAGCCTAAAGTATTTGTTGGATCAGAAGGATCTGAATATGCGACAACGAAGATGGATGGAGTTCCTTGGGGACTACACCTTCGAGATTCACTATACTCCCGGGAAGGGAAATGTGGTCGCTGATGCTTTGAGTCGGAAGACTCCGGTATGGGCAAGCTGGTTGCAGAGGCATGATCAGCGGTTAATCCAGGAATTGGAAGCGTTGGAGATAGGTGGTTTATATATTGGACATTCCTGGTTAGAGTTCAAATTACTACTTAAAGCTTCCGCTAGAATGCTCTGAGTTAGGATTCATGGTTGGTTTGGTAATATCCTGTGACCTCACCGTCTGTTTGTGGCATATAGTGTGGGGCCCCGGCCGGACCTTCTACTATACGTCATTTAACGGATGGGGTCGTTACAGTAACACCCTCGACCACTCTTGTGTGACAGCTGTCACCCACGTGACCTCAGTCGTGACCAAGCAAGAATCCTACTGTCACGCCCTGAAGGAACTAAGCTGCCACGCATTGCATGATACTCCCAAAATACACGCCCGTGACCCAAATTCAAGCTCGTGTACTTGTTTGATCCAACCCAAGAGTCGCCAAAAGTCTATCCAAAGTAACCACGTCAGCAGTATGCCTAGGAGACACGCCCTATGGGGCATGTAAGGGGGAATGTGTGCTTCAAAAATTTCGTCTATAAATAGATGCCCAAGGCTGATGTTTAGAGGAGAACTAGTAGAGTGCCACTTACATAGTACTTACATAGTAGTTATAATTAGGGAAGTGGTAGAGTTCCACATACATAGTAGTTATATAGCAATTCTATATAGTAGTTATGAGTAGCTTTGAGTAAAATTTTCCTAACCCTAGTTTGGGTTTTTCCTAGTGTGTAACACTTTTTAAGTAATAAATTTTCATCTTTCAGTAATTTTTCAACTCTTGATGATTTTTCACTTAGTTTCCATTTCTGTCGAGATAGGGTGTGTGCACATTTTCTTTTTTCATAATTCTTTCTTTTTTTGTAATCCTTTTACTACCACCTCCATCCTGGATAAGAGGCTAAGTACTTTTTAGCGTTTGATTAAGATGGTTGGGATGGATATTATTTCTTCACATTTATATGTCTTTTAATTTTCCTATACCACCCCCATCCCGGATGAGAGGCTAAGAACTTTTTAGCGCTTGATTAAGATGGTTGGGACGAATATTATTTCTGCATTTTAAAACCTACTTTCTAAAAATAGTTTTCTTCTTTTTCAACTACCGTCCCCATCTCAAATGAGAAGCTAAGAATATTTTAGCACTCCAATGAGATGAGCTTTGAGAAGGATATTATTTCAGAAATTTAAACCCCTACTTTCTAAATTAATAAAAACTAAGATTTACCAAGAAATTGATCACTCTCAGGTAAAGAGAAACTATGCGTCATTCTCGAAAGAGATGAACGCAAGCTTCCCTGGTTGAACCTGTTGGGTATTGCATCCACAATAGACATGATTTGAAGAAGAGCCTGAACAAGCTAAGTTTAATTGACAAAGTATTTGATAATTATATCAAGATATGCTTGTAGCTATTCCATGCTAAGTACACACCAATGATAAAGTACAGTGGGTCAATATACATGGGTATGTGTAACTTAATCCCTCGCTATGTAGATCAGTGTGTTGATCCATGTGTGCTCTCTCTATTGGAGTGTACTTATTTTCAAGTGCAGGGTCAAGGTAGATCAAGAGCAGAAGGAGCAAGGATGGGTCAAAGACCAAGCTATCAACAGAAGGAAGGAGGATAATTCTTCCAAGTAAGAATCGATGGGAATCATTAGTGATTCCCGCCGACTTCGAGGGGAGTCGTTAGTGATTCCCGCCGACTTCGACGGGAATCACTAATTGTCTCCCGCCAACTACTTCCGGCTGGCAAAAGTCTGAAATTCTGCCAAGGCAGAATCGACAGGAGTCGAAAGTGATTCCCGCCGACATCGACGGGAATCACCAACGACTCCGGCCTATTTTGCCTTAGGCAGATTTCTCCGCTCGCTGGGCCGGTCCAGGTCGCCGTGCTCAGTTCTGCAAGATCTCGGGATTTCCGTGGTGGGCCCCGCAACGGTCTTCTAGGGTTTGCCTTTGGGTATAAATACGAACTTATTCCCGTTATCTACGGTAGACACCAACCCACCGGAATACGAAAATCGGCCGTGACCTAGCACATCGCGATCTCCACCTGCTCGCACATCGTTGACTGGAAGTAGTTGCCACCGCTGATCTCAGCCAATCCCTGATCACTCGACGACAGCACCAAGGCAAGCAGCCGGTCTCACGTGTCTCTCTCGAGATCTCTTGTCTTCCGATTCGTTGAACAATACTTGTTCTCCATTCCGAATCGGTTGAGACGTTTGATCCAACTTAGATCGTTCGAAGAACTAGCATGCTTCGTCAAGAAGTTTGGATTAATAAAGCATCGCCTCCGCACTTGCTTGCTGTCGCTGATCTTGACAAGATCCATTCCAAGTGAGAAATCCGGTTGTGGACTCTTCGTACTTTTCGTGCAAGCTTCAACGAACGAAGAAGGACATCAGAATCTCCATAAAGCATTATTTGTATTTTTATTTACATTCAATTTTATTGTAAAGGAATTTTAATTCCCATTTGTAAGGGTTGGGTGCAACCTATTGTGGTGGAGTTGTGACTCCATTGGTGGAAGGGTTCCTTCCGTGGTTGGGGGAGCGTTGCTCCTAGTATGAGGATTGGATTTCAATCCGTTTGGAGAAGTGACCGAGTCATCCCTTGGTGGGAGATAGGTCGAAGGGGGAAAGTGGACTTACCCAAATCGGGGAACCACTATAATTCTTTTTGTGTTTTCTGTGTTCTGTTTGCTTACTTGTGCAGGTTAGTTTAATTCCGCAAAAGACTACACGTCACCTATTTCCCCCCCTATAGGTGGATTAGGTTGACACTAGATACTTTCAAGTGGTATCAAAGCCAGGTTACTCATCATTAAGGTTAACACCTTGAGTAAGATCCCGTGTCTAGTGTCGAGAAGAAAACAAGATTCAAGCATGGAGCTATACACAAATGTCTCTCCCCTAAGACTGCCTGCATGCACAAAAGTATATTTTCCCATCTGGAAAATTAGAGTTCAGTTTCATCTGGAAGCCATTGACCCCCGTGCTTTATACATTGTGTATGAGGGTCCCTTCATTCCCATGAAGGCTTCTGACTCTGGAGAAGATCTCCAAATCCCAAAGAGTCCCGCAGAGATGTCTGAAACTAAGTTCTCACTATTCAACTTGGACAAGCTAGTTCGGCAGATCATTTTTGATATTTGGTCATGATCTTCTCTTACAAGGTTGGACAAGTGTAAGAATGCAAAGTCCATGTGGGATACTATCTCTGACCTTGTGCAGGGAAAGAAGACTGCCTGGACTGAATGCCAGCAAGAAGATGAAGCATACGTGGGGGTCCTCATCTCTGAAGATGAAAGTCAAGTACAACCTTTCAAAATCAAGGCTCCCATGTCTCTATCAGAGACTGAAGAAGAGATTGAGGAATGCAGTGGTGATGAAGATGAAACATCAGCTTCTACAGAGCATAACTTTAACCCTGATCAGCCCAATTAGGACCAGGTATCTTCCTCCTCTTGCTCTTTCCCATATGTATCTCCTGAACACTGGAGAAGTTCAGAGGAATGTCCATCAGTTGATGTCAGGGATATTGACAGCTTCGATCAACAGATTGAAGCTCTAGATTCCCTTCAAAGAGCCCTTTAGGAGAGCAACTTGCTTGTTGAGAAACAAGCTAAGGAAATTACTCAGTTGAGGACCATGATTGACCTCCAATTGGAATCCGTCAAGGTGAAGGACTCAAAGATCTCGGATCTAGAGTTTTATCTAGATACCGAGAAGAGGATAGTATCTAATATTTCCATGGTAGATGCTATTAAGAGAAAGGAAGCAAACGGGTGGATCTCGTGAATTATAAATTCGTGGAGAAATGGGGAAACTGTTTACAGACCCCCCCACACCGAGTACGAAGGGCACAAATCATTCCTTCAGGTATGACTATAAGAACAACTATGTCACTGCCAGAATGGTTGGCCCTCATGTGGAAAAACCCATAGTGCAAGTGTTGTTATGGCTACCCGTTAGAAAATACACACGGCTCATCATGAACCATTTGTATTTATGGCCTCAGCCCCCACACTTCATGATATTGCAGGAACCAGCTCCCACTGGATATCTTCCCACCCTAGGACAAAGGGAAAGGGAGTTGGCAAACATGCAGCAAGCATCACTGGGGCCCTCGGATGTGTGCTAGCTGAAAAGAAAGCACCACCTCCCATGCCTCATGATACTCCCCACATGTTCATCATCAGACCCACCTTGAGTCTCGATGGAAAAGTAAAATCTGAGAGCAGAACCAGCTCTACCCCTTATAGGCCTAGGATCGTGACTACCTCCATTAGTAGATCCGGTCAGAAAAGGTGGTACAATATCCATGAGTGTTGGTGCTGTGGCAGAGTGGGTCAATTTTCCATAGACTGTTGGCACAATCCTTCCGTGCCAAGGGCAAGAGTATGTCCACATCCTCTGGCAAGAGATAGCCTTCCTGTCAGGGATCCTGTCGGAAGGCATGCTGTATTTTATACTGATAAGAACCTAGGACCCAATACCTATTGGGTTCCTAAGGTAAGGTGATTTTATTTTGCAGGATAGTCTAAGTACCCATGAATATGATGGGACTTGGACAAGAGATATTCTAGGCTTGTTTTGGAACAAGGAACATGGGAAAAGATATATTGCTAACTACAGTGTCCTTCATGTACATGACACTCTTCGTGATCAAAATAGTGGATCTGAATGATCATGCTGGTTATCCCAGAGTACTTTTGGGCAGAGGCTGTCAATACAGCTTGCCACGTGCAAAATCGAGCCTTGATCAATAAGAACCATCTGGCATTCTTGAAGATGCAGATGCAAGGCTTGAACAGCTAAGTCTATATGAGACTGCTAAAAATTAAGCTCCCAATTACGTCAACGTCTCCACCTCAACACCAACTTGAGAAGATGACGGTCAGGATGGGGAAATTCTCCTAAAAGAGGTAGGAGCTCGAGAAGCTGTTGGAGCTCCAGATGCCAGACTCTTTGAACTCAGAGACTTGAGGGATAACCCAAGATATCAGATCATAGGAGATCCTCGGGACGGTGTCAGAACTCGTAGAGGTACAATTAATGAGATTCTGCACCTAAGTTTTCTGTCACAGGTTGAGCCAAAGAAGTTCGACGAAGCGAAAAAAGATGCGTCGTGGATATTGGCCATGCAAGATGAACTTCATCAATTAGAACGATGCAACGTCTGGACGCTAGTTCCCAGACCAAAGAAACAAAATGTGATCGACACTAAGTGGATCTTCAGAAACAAACTGGATGGAAATGGTGTCATCATCAAGAACAAAGCCAGACTTGTGGCTCAAGGATACAGACAGGAGGAGGGGATTGACTTCGATCAATCCTTTGCACTAGTTGCAAGGCTCGAGGCGATCAGGTTATTCCTAGCGTATGCCTCTCACAAAGGATTCACTGTCTATCATATGGATGTGAAGTCTGCTTTCCTGAATGGAGATTTAAAAGAGGAAGTATACGTCGCGCAATGCCCAGGTTTTGTTAATCCAACTCTCCTTAATAATGTTTACTTTCTTAATAAAGCATTATATGGCTTAAAACAAGCTCCTCGAGCTTGGTATGAGACTCTGTCTAGTTTTCTTCTTGAGAACAAATTCTCGAGAGGAAAAATAGATAAGACATTGTTTCTTAGGGAAGTCAAAGGCAAGATTTTACTAGTGCAAATCTATGTCGATGACATAATATTCGGCTCAACGGACAACAACCTGTGCAAGAAGTTTTCCAAACTTATGCAAGGGAAGTTTGAAATGAGCAGTATGGGAGAGCTAAAGTATTTCTTGGGACTTCAAGTGAAATAGTCTGAGGATGGAATTTTCATCTATAAGACGAAGTTCACAAATGAACTTCTCAAGAAATTCGGAATGGAGAGTGCAACCTCTATGAGGACTCCAATGGGATCCACTGTGTCCATGGATAAGGAAGAGAAAGGGAAACCTTTTGATGAAACAGAGTACAAAAGCATAATTGGATCCCTGCTCTATCTTACTACTAGTAGACCGGATATTATGTTTTCCACCTGCCTTTGTACCAAATATCAGGTGAACACTAAGGAATCTCATTATGTCACTATAAAGTCGATTCTAAGATACCTTAAAGGTACACCAAATCTTGGCTTGTGGTACCCAAGAAATAATGATGTCAAGCTGATAGACTTTTAAGATGCTGACTTTGCAAGAAGCAGGGATGATAGGAAAAGCACTTCCGGGACATGCCAATTCCTCGGAAGAAGGCTTATATCATGGAGCAGTAAAAAGTAGAACTGTGTTGCAACCTCTACGGCTAAATCTGAGTACATCTCAGTAGGCAGCTGCTGCGCACAACTTCTATGGATCAGAAATCAACTTAAATATTTTGACTTGCAGTTCAGAGAAGTTCCCATGTATTGCGACTCCTCGAGAGCAATTGTAATTGCGAACAATCCTGTGTCGCACAGCAGAACAAAGAATATTGAAGTGCGCTACCACTTCATTCGGGAGCATGTGGAGAATAAAGATATATCTCTCTGCTATGTCCCCACAGATAAGCAGATTGCAGATATCTTCACGAAGCCACTAGATGAGGCCAAGTTCAATTCCTTCAAAACTGAACTCAGCATGCTGAACCTTGAAGATTGAAGACTGAAAGGCTCAAGGCTCATGGATCAAGAGGAAGCATCTGCTAGGAACTCATGATCCGACATGGATGCAAGATCTAATGGGGAGCATTTTTCTCCAAGTGAAGTCCCAGGTTTGTAGAAGCCGAAAAGGGGGAGATTACCCTCTAAGCCAAGGCTAAGGTGGTGCTAAGTAGGCCACAAAGGCTATGCTGCTCTCAGATAGGGGGAGATCAACTCAGCTAAGGCTATGTTGCTCTCAGGAATATGGTAATGAATTCTACACTCTACTGAATTTTCACTTTATGATTTTCATTTCCATCTTTTCTATTCACCTTAGCTTGTAGGGTTTAGGCTTCTTCAAATAGGGGGAGATTGTTGGGTATTGCATCCACAATAGACCTGATTTGAAGAAGATCCTGAACAAGCTAAGTTGAATTGATAATGCATTTGACAATTCTATCAAGTTGTGCTTACAGCTATTTCATGCTAAGTACACAGCAATGTCAGAGTGTAGTGGGTCAATATACACGAGTCTACGCAACGTAATCCCTCGCTGTGTAGATCAGTGTGTTGATCTACGTGTGCTCTCTCTATTGGAGTATACTTATTTTCATGTATAGGGTCAAGGTAGATAAAGAGCAGAAGAAGGAGCAAGGATGGGTCAAAGACCAAGCTATCAACAGAAAGGAGGAAAATCCTTCCAAGTAAGAATCGACGGGAATCGTTAGTGATTCCCGACGACTTTGACGGGAGTCGTTAGTGATTCCCGCCGACTTCGACGGGAATCACTAAGTGTCTCCCGCCAACTACTTTCGACTGGAAAAAGTCTGAAATTCTACCAAGGCAGAATCGACGGGAGTCGGGAGTGATTCCCGCCGACATCGACGGGACTCACCAACGACTCCCACCGATTTTTCCTTAGGAAGATTTCACTGCTCGCTGGACTGGTCCAGGTCTCCGTGCTTAGTTCGTCCAGATCTCGGGATTTCTGAGGTGGTCCCCGCAACGGTCTTCTAGGGTTTGCCTTTGGGTATAAATACGAACTTATTATCTTGTCTACAGTAGACATCAACCCACCGGAATATGAAAATAGGCCGTGACCTAGTGCATCGCGATCTCCTCCCGCTCGCACGTCGCCGATCAGAAGTAGTCGCCTCCACTAATCTCAGCCTGTCTCTGATCGCTCGACGACAGCACCGAGGCAAGCAGCCGATCTCACGTGTCTCTCTCGAGATCTCTTGTCTTCTGATTCATTGAACGAGACTTGTTCTCCCTTCCGAATCAGTTGAGACGTTTGATCCGAATGAGATCGTTCGAAGACCTATCTTGCTTTGTCCAGAAGTTTGGATTTACAAAGCATCGCCGCCGCACTTGCTTGCCGCCGCCGATCTTGATAAGATCCATTCCAAGTGAGAAATCCGGTTGTGGACCCTTCATACTTTTTGTGCAAGCTTCAGCGAATGAAGAAGGACATCGGAATCTCCATAAAGCATTGTTTTATTTTTATTTACATTCAATTTTATTGTAAAGGAATTTTCATTCCTATTTGTAAGGGTTGGGTGCAACCCATTATGGTGGAGTTGTGACTCCATTAGTGGAAGGGTTCCTTCCGTGGTTGGGGGAGCGTTTCTCCTAGTGTGAGGATTAGATTTCAATCCATTTGGAGAAGTGACCGAGTCATCCCTTGGTGGGAGATAGGTCGAAGGGGGAATGTGGACGTACCCAAATCGGGGAACAACTATAATTCTGTGTGTTTTCTGTGTTCTGTTTGCTTACTTGTGTAGGTTAGTTTAATTCCGCAATAGACTGCACGACACCTATTCCCCCCTATAGGTGGATTAGGTTGACACTAGATACTTTCAGAACCTTTGAACATTAGTAGGAGGTCAATAACAGGGTTCACCACGTAAGGCGTATATTAAAGGTATTGTTGATTAGATACGAAAGTTTAGTCAAGGTACATAATGACAGGTGGATGTATCCTCGATAGAGGTGCACACATATAAAGGGAACCTCCACGGTCAAGTATTTTAATTAATAAAGAAAAGTAGAGTTTTCTTATTTAAAATTTATTTCCTAAAGTAAGTCAAAATCGAGGGCTCTCTACCTCATCTATTTTCAAAACCCCTACGTATTTCTTTTATTTTTACTTTTAAAAAAAATCATGAACACGTTTTGATAAAATAATAGTTCCAATCCTTAAAGTAGAGTACTCGACACAGATCTGTGGAAAAATAAGATCTTGATATTTTCAAATAATATACTACTACGCGATAAGTATGCTTGCCTTATTCATTGTATATAAATAAAAAGAGATAGAACTCAACAAAGCCTAATTTCCAAATCAAACTTACTTTTCCATTTAAACTATCTCCCACATTTTACTTAATTTTTACGAATCAAATCTATCTCATTTCCAATTTTTACTTATCAAGTTTTTGTCGCCGTTACCAGGGATCATTCTGTATTGATATTTGAAATAAATGAATCACTATTATTTTTATCTTTATTGTTATTAAAAACACTGTTTTTATAAAAATAAATAGACCAAAAATTCTCTCATAATTACAAAACCTTTGTTTTTATAAAAATAGATTTTTTATTAACAATACTTTTGCCTTTTTTCTTTTTATTTTCCCAAAAAAAAATCTTTTCTTTTTGCCTTTTTTATTTTATAAAAAAAACCACAAAAAAATAATAAAAAATAATAAAAATAAAACCACAGGACTTTACGAGCTCAATGCTTCTTCTAATTTAGCACTATAAGTAGAATATCTAACTAGGAAAGTAGCAGAGATGTCGACTTCCTCTGCCACCTATAATTGGAATTTTAATAATCATATAAACAAAGAACACTTTGATTATATGGGGAATCCATACCAACTTCCATCCTATAACCCAAATATTAATAATAATACATATAATCTAAGGTTTAGGAATAATCCAAATTTTTCTGGTAGCAACCCTAATAATGCCCAGGGTCCGCCTAATGAATATCCAATTAGATTTGCACCACAACCTCTACCACAATCACAACCATTACGACCCACCCCGATAGAAGACATCTTCACAAAATATGTCGTCACAAATGAGTCTAATATCCAGAATCTGACTGGAGCAATTAAAAAATCTGGAAACTCAAATTGGACAGCTTTCAAAGTTGCTATTAAAGCGCTATCCTAGAGCTTTACCAGGGAACACGGTAAACAAAGCGCTTGTGGGAGACACCCATAATTATCTGCCTTTTAAATATATGTATATATATATTTGTAAACATACAAGTTTTGCTTATGGCCTCCCCGACCTCCAATTAGGAAAGACTTCTTTTTTATCTTATTATATTTTACAGTTTTGTATATATTCTCATTTTCTTATTTTTTATGCATAACAAAAGTATGGGGGAATACAACTCTTTTCAAAAAATGGGAATTATATGTATAAATATTTTCCAAAATCTTCTTTCTAAAAATCGGATTTATACGTATAAATATTTTCCAAAAATCTTCTTTTAAATTTTAAAGTTAAAAAATAAAAAAAAATGTATTTTTGCTTATTTATGTTCATATTTGCTCAAAAAAACAATATATATAATATATATATATATAATCCACCTAAAAATATATATTTTTTGCTTAATCAATCATTCGAAAATAAAATTAAAACCTCTACTTCATTTATCCATTTTCCAAAAATCATAAAACAAATTACGTTGATATATACGAAGTTATCTAGTTTTTCAATTTACTAATTGTTTATTTATCATAAATAAATAGATCTAAATATCCGGGGTTAAGTTTTAAAGAATATCTTGTGTAGTTAATTTAAAAGTTAGAAGATTTGTTTTGAGCATTACTTTTGGTTTACGATAAATAAAGGCATGTGTATTATGTAAGCTAAACATTTATAGACTCTAATTTTGTAAGCACCACTCTTATTGAAATATATAAATTTTCAAGATATTTGAGTTGCTCTAAAAATCTTTTATCAAAATTAGAATATTGTTTTAAACCCCAACCTATTTACTTTTTAATTGGCATGTTTTCTTACATAGACCAGCATCTTTGAGTATGTGCTCCTAGTAAATAAAAATATCTTATGTTAATTTGAATAAGATTTCATTCCGTAAACATAGGAATCCAATAATTATTAGAAGACTATACGAAATGGAGTATGTGCTCCTAAACATATACATTTGATTAAAAAAAAGAGAGTAAATTCTGCTATATATTTTTTGCTGCCATGGAAAATATTTTCTTAGACAGTTCTAACAAAGAATAAGGTGAGAGGATAAAATTCATCACCTTATATATCAAAGCCTACTGTATAGGCAAACGCCAAGTTTGTACCCCATAAAACCACAACAAATTGATCAAATTTTGCTTAAAATTTTGAGAGAACATATTTAATAGGTAGTCTATTTTCCATAATATCTCTTTCAAAGTACGGTTTTTAAAATTCCAATCTAACTTGTTACTAATGATTGCAATATTGCTTTCTATTTGGTTTTCTCAAGAAATCTTATGGCTACGAGCAATTATTTCTGGCTAAATAATTTCCATAATGTAGGACTTAACTCTTTATCCTCAGGATATTTATGTTTATTTTCCCTTAATTTAAAAAATTGATAGTTAAATTAGAAATTTTATAACTGTTCGTATAGTCGACTCATACTTTTGCTCTAGAATAACAAAACTTAAGTATGGAGGTATTTGATGAGTAGAAAAATATACATATTTTTAGGTTATTTTTTTGTTTTGTTTTACAAAAAAAATGTAATTAGATTACGTAAATATTTAAATAAACCGTTTCATTTTAAATTTCAGTTCTAACTTAACTTGTTTTGTGCCCTATAGGCATTTCTACAACTTTTGGGAAATTCGGGAAAAATTCCTAAGTCACAGCCCTATGTCACACCCATGACCTAGGGCATGTAACTTTAAAATTGTAAATTCCAGCAATTTGACAGATATCGGCCAGCAAGCGCAGTCACGCTTGAGATACACGCCCATGTGATACCTATCACAACCGTGACGTCACCCGTGATCAAGCAAGGAGCCAGCTATCACGCCAAGCTGAAGTCTTAAGGCCAACAAGCAAATGTCACGCCCTCGGCCACGCCCGTGTGACAGCTATCATGCCCGTGACCTCAGTTGTGACCAAGAAAAAAGCCCGCTGTCACGCCTCGAAGGAATCAAGCTGCCACGCCTTGCATGATATGTCCAGAATACACGCTCGTGACCAAAAGTCACGCCCGTGTACTTGTTCGATCAAATCCAAAAGTCCCCGAAATTCTATCCAAAGCAACCTCGTTAGTGACACTCCTAGGCGACATGCCCTAGGGGGGCATGTACTTCAAAAATATCGGCTATAAATAGATTTCCAAGGCTGATGTTTAGAAGGGAACTGGTAGAGTTCCACTTACATAGTAGTTATAATTAGGGAACTGGTATAGTTCCACATACAAAGTAGTAATATAGTAGTTCTATATAGTAGTTAGGAGTTGCTTTTGAGTAAAATTTTCCTAACCCTAGTTTGGGTTTTCCTAGTGTGTAATACTATTTAAGTAATAAATTTTCAGTTTTTTATAAATTTTCAACACTTATTGCTTTCTAACATAGTTTTCATTTCTATCGAGACAGGGTGTGTGCGTATTTTTTTTTCATAATTGTTTCTTTTTAATAATTCTTTTACTATGACGCCCATCCTGAATGAGAGGCTAAGAACTTTTTAGTGCTGGATTAAGATGGTTGCGACAGACATTGTTTCTGCACTTTTATGTCTTTTAATTTTCCTATACCACCCCCATCTCGGATGAGAGGCTATGAAATTATTAGCGCTTGATTAAGATGGTTGGGACAAATATTATTTCTGCATTTTAAATCCTACTTTCTAAAAATAGTTTTCTTCTTTTTCTACAACCGCCCCCATTTCAAATGAGAAGCTAAGAATATTTTAGCATTCGATTCAGATGAGCTTTGAGAAGGTTGTTATTTCTGCAATTTAAAACCATACTTTCTAAATTAATGAAAACTAAGATTTACCAAGAAATTGATTACTCTCAGGTAAAGAGAACATAAGCCTCCCTAGTTAAACCTTTGAACATTAGTATGAGGTTAATAGCGAGGTTCACCACGTAAGGCATGTATTTAAAGTATTATTTATTAGATACAAAAGTTTAGTCAAGGTACATAATCACAGGTGGTTGTATCCTTTATAGAGGTGCACTCATATAAAGGGAACCTCCACGGTCAAGTATTTTAATTAATAATGAAAATTAGAGTTTTTCTTGTTTAAAATTTATTTCCCAAAGTAAGTCAAATCAAGGGCTCTCTACCTCATCTATTTTCAAAACCCGTACATATTACTTTTATTTTTACTTTTAAAAAAATCATAAACTCTTTTCGATAAAATAATAGTTCCAGCCATTAAGGTATAGTTCTCGACACAGATTGAGAGAAAAATATGACCTTGATATTTTAAAATAATATACTATTACGCGATAGGTACGCTTGCCGTATTCACAACATATAAGTAAAAAGAGATAGAACACACAAACACGTAATTTCAAAATCAAACTTAATTTTCAATTTAAACTATCTCCCATATTTTACTTAATTTTTAAGAATCAAATCTATCTCATTTCCAATTTTTACTTATCACTTACAGTTTTCTTTCTATAGATAATTAATCTGAGCAATTTCTTATGGATCCAAGTGAAGAATGAAATGAAGACCTACTTTTGGAGGAGGATATATTAAACACATCAAGCAGAAGTGAAGACGAAAATTTATCGTCGGAAGAGGAAAGCTAAGAGGAAGATGACAAAGGAACCTTTTGTTCAAATCATGCCCTTTCCAAGAGCGCTGTATGAAAATAAAATTCCCTTCTTGTTTGTAATTTTATTTCTATATTGTATGTGCTAGATGCAGCTAAACGTAGAATTAATAAATTGAAAAATATTATTTCCAAATTGCGTTTAGAAAATAAAAATTAAAAAACACAACTAAATGTAAAACCAAAGCTTGATGTATCATATTCTTCTTCTAGCTCTGTAGTTGAAAATATTATACCTTGTTTTCATTGCAAAGAACTTAAAGAAAAAATCAAGGTTTTTCAAAATGAGCTAAATATTTCTAAAGAAAATAATAAAAAATTGATTAATAAAAATCATGCTTTGTCTCATAAACTAGAATCATTAAAATTGCATTTTAAAAAATTTTCAAGTAATAAAAAACCTTTTATCCCTAGTTTATCTTCAAAATTATATGTGACTTCTACTAGAATGTTAAATCATATTAAACATATACCTAGTATATTATTTAATTTTAAAAGCATGATAAATCTCAATCATTATTTAATCGCTCCCAATATAAGTTTAAATGTTCACAAATTTCCTAAAAATAGTAATTTTGAAAATCATTATGGAAATTGGAAATTTAAGAATATTAAATATCCTAAGTATGAATGGAGACTCAAAGTTAAAAATGACGCACCTATTCCACTCGAAAGGGCATATTCATTATTATCTCCTCATGGTTTATCATGCTATGTTTGAGTACCCAAAGGAACCGTCACCCCTGGCTCCTTTTGGATACCTAAATCTCTTATCCATTAGTATCCACCAATTGCGTGAAGTAGAAACTAATCAAACTAAAATTACTCGATAATCTACTTCACGATATGCATACTGTTCTTTCTGTTTTTACTGTTTTGTTATGTATTTTGTTTTGTTTTTGTTTTTTTGAAGCCAATATGTCATGGAAACTTTATATATATTTCTGTTATATGACTTTCTCATATTTAAATTAATGATAAATCAATCTAACTGAATAAATTGGAATAAAAGTCATATCATTGCTAAGTGCCCATAATTTACCTTTTATCATAATTTTATCACGTTTTCTTAGTATGCCTGCGATCATTCACCCATTATGTGTGTCTCACAATAGCAGGGGCGTAGGTGTGTGTGCTTTAGAAATACAAACTTATAAACCACGTCTTGTTCTAAACTGGGGAGGGTTTTAGTGGGTCCTTGTATGGCGTTAGGGGGAAAGAGTGTTAGGTTGAGCAGGTTCTTCTGTATGCACATGGGATTAACACCCCACCCTACAACATTTGTGCAGATCCTCATGCCCATCTATCACTTAGTATAGGGCTAGGGTGTAGACATGTAGCTTTGGTATTAGATTCCTGGGCATACTTATGATTCACATATACATTGCATGAACATTATTTTACTTATCATGTACGTTATACACATGCACAACACAATATTCTATCATTCTATCTTGTGTTTGCATCATATATCTATTTGAGCCTTCAAATTTTTAGAAAACACAAGTATTATATATATATTTATATATAATAATAAAATAATTTAAAAGAACAAATTTTTTTTATATTTCTTTGTGTGTTTATTGTTTGGTATTTTTATTAAAAATCAAAATTTTTTTATTATAAAAACAACTTATTATTCATTGTCATTATCAAGGATGAATAAATTATATCAATTAAAGATTAAATACAATGTTTGATTTAACTATCAAGTTTCTTAAAACATTGTTTTGGTTATGTCATGCCTTGAATATTATCTTTTTATGTGCAATCAAATCTAATATAGAAAACATGTGTAGGATTGCTTAGTGTGCCTCTAAGTATGAGTAATGTTTTATGTTTGATAATGATTTTATTCACTCACCTATTTTGATAACCTATATGTGATTTTAATCTTATTCTTGCATGATTGTGTAGTGTAATAATGTAATAATTAAAATGCATAAATAGATTACCTACACTACGCTGAATTGAATATTTCAATTCCTTGTTTTTCATGCATTTATTTATTGGAGAAATGTGTCTTTAAAAAGTTGCTATTGTTTGCGCAATAAGTTAATTGAGAGTCTCTGGTCACTAAAAGAAAAATCAAATAAAAATTTACAAGAAAAACTCTGACAAACACTACTCACCCTCCTGATAAGTCTTAATGAGCATTGTAATGTTGATCACCTTGGATAAAGAATTGTAAAGTGTCATGTAGCAAACAAAATTTTCACCATTTCTTTTAGTACACCGGATCACAAAAATAAAAATAATACTAAAAATGGCATAAATGTGATCCCCAAGCACTACTCTACTCCCTGATAAGTCTTAATAAACATTGTGTGTGTAGAGCACCTTGGAAGTTGTACTTCTTACTCATGCGCATTGAAAATTGTGGAAGTAATATTATTTTTGTATTTTAATGTTATGTTTGTTCATAATATATGTCATGTGTTTTTATTGACTCACTTGTATACTTTAACAAAACACTATTTGCATACACCATTATTTCTCATAAAACATCTACTCATGAGAACTAAATCCTAATGCATACCTACACTATTCTCTAAATTCATAAGTAAATACACTAGATAGCAAAGCATGGCAACTACAATGTTTATTTTTACTTGCAATGCAAATTAGCTCACATTATGGTTCATATCTCTCTTTATTATTTTAAAATCATGCTTGCAAAAATTTTAATGAAATAACATCTCTTGGATTTGAATTGAATTGAAAACATCTTTGTATTATGCTTAAAATTCCATATCTTTAATATGATCATATTTTCCAAAAAATGTGTTTATTTTAAGAGTGCTTAACATATTTTTATGTGTACTACTTATGCTTAATCATGAATATTTACTCTCTCAACAAGTGGTAAACTATGAGTACTAAGTGGTATATTGTGCCTAACAAGTGCTATTTTTATATTTTTTTCAATCATGCATACATTTTGCCCAATAAGTGATAGAGAGTTATCTATGATCTGGCTCAATGCATCCCATTTTCTTCTTCTCTAACATAGACAGTTTTTAATTCTCATTGCATACACTCACCTCTACACTCCTTCTATTCTATCAAAAAGGGGGAGAACATTGTGCATCAATCTCTTAATTTAGGGGGAGTACATTAAATTTTTTATAGAAAGCATCTATATAGGGGCGTAATCATGGGACATTAATAATTTACTTATGCCCAATCATGATAATTATCTTAACAAGCGATAACATGTTTTTTCACAAGTGGTATCGTAAAATAGTCAACTAGTGGTCTTATATAAAAGCTCTACTCGCTAATATGCTTTATCCCACCCTCTTTTGATAATACCAAAAGAGAGAATGTTTTTGAAGAAATATCTCAACTAGGAAGAGTCTATATAGAAGTAGTATCCATCTAGGGGGAGTACACATTGAACACTTATCACTTACTATAAACATAAACACTATTATGCAATATTTCTTCATAGTAGATTTGTTATTATCAAAAGAGGGAGTTTATTGGAACATGCATCTCGCATCTCTTAGTTTGAGAGTAACAAATCTCAGTGTGTATTTGAACACGTTTGTTGTGTGTTTATAGTGTGCAGGTTTACAGGTGTGAAAAATGAAAGAATCAAGTTCTGGCACCTACCACCGTGCGGTAGCCATTACTGCTAGGCGGTAGCCTGAATTAAATGGCTAAGACACTTTGGAATCTATCGCATTGCGCTAATCCTACCGCCCGTGCTAGCTCAATGAATTTATTCATCCAGGCTCTCGTGAATCTACCGCATATGCTATAGCTTGGTACTGTGCCGCGGTAACACACTCAATGCTCATTGAGACAGAGGTGTTGATAGCGCTGAGACAGAGGCATCGAGAGAGTGGATAAAAAACTTCCGCTGTGCGCTAGCTTAGTACCGCGATGCGGTAACACACTCAATGATCAATGAGACACAGGCATTGAGAGCATCGAGACAGAGGCGTCGAGATGACTGGACTACTGCCGGATGCAATATACCTACCGCGCCGCGCTAGCCTTAAAAACGGGAAATATTCATTTTGAATATTTTTCCAAATTTTGCAGGACAGTTGTCAACATCAAGCGCGTATACCTACTATCGGGTGCTAGTCTTACCGCATGCGGTAGCCTAGTTTTAAAATGACTATTCAACTGATTATGGAGCATAAAAGCAAAGATCTCTCGTGGTATCAGGAAACACCAAATATATCATTATTTGATTGAGAAGTTGGTTGGTTCATCAAATATCAATGGGAAGGCTGGAAATATTTTATTTTCATGAGGAATAACCTATTTCTAAGGAAAGGCAAAATCCACGGAATTAAAAAGAAGAAAATGAATAATTTTGTTCTCTATGCTACCGCTGAAGCTACCACCAAAGCTATCGCCCCGTGGTAGCTTCCTGCACAGCTTTATCTATTTAAAACAGCCCGAACTTGAGTTTCTAGCGACGGTTTTTCATGAAATTTGAAAGGGGAGTTTGCCTTAGCCTCCTAAAGGGAAGGAAGGGGTCATCCTAACTCATTGAGGAGGATTGTTCTTCAAAGGATATCAAAAGTAATTCATGCACAAGGATTGAAGGCTACCAACATTATGATCAAGAAGCCTTCATCTAAATAATCACGTAAAGTTTCCTCCCTATGAAAAACTCTCATCAAGAGCACACCTTCATGGATATTAAGAACATCGAAGAGGAAGACTCTCAAGCCACAAAGATCGAACCTTTGCACCCAAATCGTCCTCAATATTAAGGGTTCTAGTTAGAGGGGAGTTTTTTCTTATTCCTTGTATTTTACTTTAAACTCTTTTTGTCTAGTTGTTTGTGTTGGTACCCTAGTTTGGATTTGAGTTCAGTCCTCTCTTTCTGTCTCTTGACCCAAGATTTATCTATGGTCAAAGGTTAGTTGTTTAGTTAGTTTGCTCTAGATTTAGAGTTGTCACTTTTCCAGATGAAAATTTGGTTAAGTTGTTTTTTGTTCGACTATGGTCGAACGTCGCTCGACTATCGTCTATCGACTGGTCGACGATCGTCTATCAGTTGTTCAACGTTCGTCTGTCAGTAGATCGTCTATCTATGAGTTATTTCAACTCTTGTTAGCTCGACGTTCTGTGGAATCTGCCTTGCCGATCGTCGAACCCCGCTCGACGTCTTTTGACCAGACAGATTTCTTGATAGTTCAACTATTTGCTTAGATAGTTCGACTATCTATCTGATAGTTCGACTATCTGTTTGATAGGTCGATTATCTGTGTTGCTTGATAGTTCGACTATCTGTCTTGATAGGTCGACTATCTGTTGTGTTTGATAGTTAGACTATCTGCTTTGATAGTTCAACTATCTGATAGTTCGACTATCTGTTTGTTAGGTCGACTATCTATTTTCTTTGATAGTTCGACTATCTGTTTAATAGGTCGACTATCTATTTTCTTTGATAGTTCGACTATCTGTTTGATAGGTCGACTATCTATTTTCTTTGATAGTTCGACTATCTGTTTGATAGTTCGACTATCTGTTTTTTTTGATAGTTCGACTATCTGTTTGATAGGTCGACTCTCTGTCTTGCTTGATAGTTCGACTATCTGTCTTGATAGGTCGACTATCTGATAGCTTGACTATCTGTCCTGATAGTTCGACTATCTGCTGTGGTAGTTCGACTATCTGCTTGGGTAGTTCGACTATCTGTCTGATAGGTCGACGATCTCTGTGCTTCGGTCGACGATCTCCGAGGGTCGTTCGACTTAATGCTGTATGTATTTAGAAATTTTGTCCTCTTCTATTCTGTGATTTATTTCATATTTATTTGGCATATTATTTCTGTAAATTTGTGATATTATTTCCATGCAATATCTGCTCCATTCCTTATGCATGAGCCAATCTTTATCTGACAAAGTATTTTGTCTTATTAGTTGAAATGTATTTTCTTCTTTATCTGCCAGGCTGTCCTTTATAGTCGTTAGACTCAGAAAGTCTTCTCTGGCTGTAAAGAGTTCTTTCTGATGTGACCTTTTTCCTGTACCCTTCTTATCTGATTGGTTATGCAGCTTCTTAGAAAGCTTTATCCTCTTATAGTATGTCTGTATGCAGGATTTGTTTTTGCTTTATGCTTTTTGCAGCCCAGATTGCTGATGCCAGAAGAAGACAAAGATTCAAACTCAAATTAAAGCCGTTGCAAAGGCTCATATAAAAAGAGCTTCTTTTGAAAGAAGAAGATACACAGAACCTAGAACACATACACTCAGCAGCATAGAAAAAGAGAGAAAGCAAGAAAGTTCTACAGCTCTCAGAAATTCACATTCATCTGAGAAGATCAAAGCTCTTCTGCATTCTTCTTCATCCTGAGTTCATCCTGCTTACAGGAAGACTTTCACTCAGAGGCCTTTAGAAGAAGAAGTAGAAGAAAGGAAGCTGTTTGAAGAAGAACAATCATTCAACAATCAAGAATCTTCTTCAAGCTTCTCCTTCAGAACCTCAAGATAATTCTTTGTCTTAGTTCAGAAGAGTTCCTACACCCTGAAGCAAGACTCTTTCCTGGATATTCTCTAAGCCAGGGGGAGCCTTTATTCTTTAGAGCTTTCTAGCTCTATGCAATCCACTAGCTTCTCTAATCTGTTTAACAATAGAGAAGAAGCCTTAACTCTCTCAACCTCCTGTATAAAGGGTTATTACTCCCTTCAAAAGTGAACTCTTGGTGGCAGGGCACCTAATCAAAAACCTGTGTTGGATATTGAGCTCCTGATCAAAAGCTCAAAGGGTCTACTTGATCTACCTGAAGCAGATCAGTTGGTGGCAGGGCACCTGAACAAAAACCTGTAGTGGATTCCTACCAGGGTGGTAGAAGAGTGGACGTACCTATTTAGAGGTAACCACTATAAAATTTCTAGTGTTGTCTGTGCTGTTTATTTAATTCATTGTACTGTGGTTGTGAGTAGAAATAACTAGGATTGCTAGTTGCTGTGATAGGATCCCAAGCTTAACTGTAATTACAGTTAGCTCTCTCTTATGCACTACACTTTGTGTTAGGCTCTAGGGTTTTCAATATCTATAAACTAATTCCGCAAATTAACTCTAAGGGAGTTGAGTAGGGTGTCCTAATTTTTGAATACTCTATTCACCCCCCTCTAGTGTTGTATCTATCATCACTTTCAATTAGTATCAGAGGGAGGTTGGCTGACTGTGTAGGCTAACACCTAAGTCACAAGATCCTGATAGATACCAAGCTTATAGATATTCACTTCATGGCACAGTCTAAGGATTACTCTAGCACCAGACCTCCAACATGCAACTTAGCTAAGTTTAGCATCTGGAAGGCAAGGATTAAGTTATATATGAACTCTATTGATGAGAGTATTTTTGCTTCTATTTTGACAGGACCACCAAGAGCACCTGCTACAGCTATTGCTTAATCATCAACTGATATGAGTGCAGTGCCTCCTCCAGATTACAACGATGAATTCAAAAGGCAAAGATAGCAGATGCCAAAGCAATGAATATTCTGGCTCAGACAATGTCTGATGAAGTATTCCAGAAAGTTGCTGACTGTCCCTCAGCAAAAGCAATGTGGGATACACTGAACCAGATTGTAGCTGGTTCAGCTGATGAAAGGAAGGACAGAAGGTCCAACCTTATCTCCCAGTATGAAAACTTCAATAAACTGATGCTGAATCAGTTGAAGCTATGTACACTCGGCTCAGCTCAATCATCAATGAGCTGAGGACTCTTGACAAGGATATATCATTGACAGAGGTCAATGATAAGATTCTGATGTGCTTCCCTAGCACATGGGATCTGAGGATCTGGCCTATCAAGGAGGCCAGAAGTACAACTGAAATCTCAACAGAAGCTCTCCTTGGCAAGATCAAGTCTTTTGAGCAAGTGTTGAAGACCAGGGAAGCTGAGGCTAAAGCAAAGACTCCAACTCTAATAAGAAAAGAGAAATCTCTTGCTCTCAAAGCTGCTGAAGCTTCCGAAGGAAGCCAATCCAATGAGGAACTAATGGCATTATTTGCCAAGAGGTTTCTCAAGATGGGAAGGAAAGAATTCAGAAAGAAATCTTCAAGATATGAAGATAAACCAAGGTATGATCGTTCTCCTGCTAAAGAAATAATTTGCTATGGTTGCAGGAAGCCTGGACATATTTTATTAGATTGTCCAGAGGAAAAGAATAAAGAGAAAAGGAAGGAAAAAGAACAGCACAGGAAGCATTCCAAGCCCTCCTCCTACAAAAACAAAAAGAAGGAGAGAGGTTTCGTTGCTGAAACTTGGAGTGATTCTGATGAGGAATCTTCCTCCTCAAGCTCTAGTGAGGATGAGGAAGAAAAGAAGGCAAAGGAAGTTTGCCTGATGGCAATTGATGCCTGCAGCAATCACTCAGCTGCAGAGAGTTCAGATTCTGATGAAGAAATGCCAACAGAAGATGAGGTATTGTCTTCTTACGATTTTACATCTACTGAATTTAAATCAGATTTTAAATCTTTGTGTTTAGATTTAATTAGTTCTGAAAAGGAAATTAAGGTCCTTAGAAATAAACTTGCTGAATCTGAATTTATCTCTAATGAAAACATTAGGTTAACAGCAGAACTCACTAATTCTAGTGAAGAAATAAAATTTCTTAAGAATGAATTAGCTAAGTCAAAAAGGTTAGAAGAATCTCTAAATGGCAGAAGCCTTAAGTTGCTTGAAATAACCAGCATGTCAAACACTAGGTCAGGCAATAATAAGCTAGGCTTAGGAGCTTCATCCTGTGAACCCCCAATCATTCTTAAAAATCATCTTTCAACTCCAGTGAACATTATCTCAGCTGATGGGATAAAGAATACTGAGCAAGTAAGACAAGTTAATCAAGCCTTAAACAAAGCTAAGAGAGAAAAGAGAAAACAAAAATTTAAGGAAATACAAAAAGCGTCGAACGCTGCTCGACGATCGCATGTTCAGTGGTCGAACGAAGCTCGACGATCTGTGCATCCATCGTCGAACGCCGATCGACGTTTTCAACATGAATTTCAAAACTTCAACCAGAACTTTAGAAACCCGAATGTTAATAGAAACCCTAGGTTCATTGACCCATCATCTGCATGGAGTATCCCACATAGGAGATCTTACCCGTTAGGTTATCATCCTTAACCTGCTTTTTCATTTATTTCTAGTTTTTCTTATGTGAAAAACAAGGGACCCAAGGTTACCTGGGTCCACAATGTTTAATTGATTTCTTTGCAGGTGAAGACCTATCCTATCACTCAAAATAGGTGGTATTTGGATAGTGGCTGCTCCAAGCACATGACAGGAAATAAGGAAAATCTGTCAAGGTTCAAGGCCAAGCTTGGACCAAAGGTGATCTTTGGAGATTCAAGCTGTGGTCAAACTGAAGGCTATGGCAGGATTACAATTGGAGCTGTAACATTCAAGAGAGTTGCATATATAACTGGACTGAAGAATAACCTTATCTCAGTAAGTCAGTTATGTGATGCAGGATATCAGGTATCATTCACTAACACTCTTTGTAATATTACTTTAAATAGTAATGTTGTGTTAGTAGGCATTAGACAAGGCAATATTTATTTAGTAGATTTTAATTCAACCCATTCTGAAATCTGCTTATTTAATAAAGTAACAAATAACAAAACTTTATGGCATAAAAGGCTTAGCCATGTTAACCTCAAGAACATATCTAGGTTATCTAAATACAACCTTGTTAGAGGTTTACCTTCTTGCCCCTACAAGAAGGAGAGCCTATGCAAGGCTTGTCAATTAGGCAAGCAATCCAAGAATTCATTTAAGTCAGTAAATAAAAGTGATTCATCTAGAATCCTGTATTTATTACATTTAGACCTCTTTGGCCCAATAAATGTACAGAGTCTAGGAGGGAAGTATTACACCCTAGTCATTGTAGATGACTTCTCTAGGTTCAGTTGGGTGTTCTTTTTGAGAACTAAGGCTGATAACTTCAAAGCCCTTACAGATTTTCTATTATTTGTGCAGACTGAGTACTCTACTCATGTGGCCTTGATCAGAAGTGATCATAGTACTGAGTTTGACTCTCTTCTCATACAAGAATTCTGTGAGAGAGAAGGTATCAAACATAGCTTCTCAGCTCCTAGAACTCCCCAACAAAATGGGGTAGTGGAAAGGAAAAAATAGAACCCTGATTGAAGCTGCAGGAACATTATTGGCAGATGCTAACATGCCTCTCTCCTATTTGGCATAAGTTGTTAGCACAGCTAATTATGTGCTGAACAGAAGTCTTATACACAAGTTTAAGTGTAAAACTCCTTATGAGTTGCTTAAAGGAAAGAAACCTAAAATAAATTATTTTAGAGTATTTGGTTGTGTAGTATACATTCATAACAATAATAAAGAATACCTTAGAAAGTTTGAAGCAAAAGCTTCAATGGGAATCTTTCTTGGATATTCCCAAGTAAGCAAAGCTTATAGGGTATTTAATAAATCATCTTCTAAAATTGAGGAATCTGTGCATGTATCTTTTGATGAATCCCAGATGTTTTACAAGGAGAAGGAAAATTCCCCTTCCTCAAGTTCATTGCAGCTATAAGAATCTAGTAAAGATGTCACTCAAGAGATTCTCCATCTATCAACTCTTCATATCACTGAATCCAATAGTGATGAAGACTTTGCAGAAGTTGTTACTGTACCACCAAAAGTAGATCAAATTCCTCCTGAGAAATTAATCCCAACTATTGCTGAAGATCACATCCCACCTGCTGATGTTGTCACACTTAGGGATCATCCTACATCTCAAGTGATAGGAGACACATTAGCTGGTGTTCAAACAAGACATCAATTAAGACAGGATGTGATGCATGCTTGTTTCCTTTCACAGATTGAGCCCCTCACCATTAAAGATGTTGAGCTAGATCTCCACTGGATCATTGCTATGCAATAGGAACTTAATCAATTTAAAATATGTAAAGTGTGGACTTTGGTTCCAAGACCTAAAGGCCAACTGATCATAGGAACCAAGTGGGTGTTTAGAAACAAGTTGGATGCAAATGGAATTATAGTAAGGAACAAAGCTAGGCTTGTAGCTCAGGGCTACAGACAGGAGGAAGGTATAGATTATGACCAAACCTTTGCTCCTGTTGCAAGGCAAGTGGCAATAAGGATCTTTCTAGCCTATGCAGCCTATATGAAGTTTAAGGTCTTTCAGATGGATGTCAAAAGTGCCTTTCTAAATGGTGAGCTAAAGGAAGAGGTATTTGTTGAACAACCACCTGGGTTTGTTTCTTCAACTCAGCCCTCACATGTTTTCAAGTTGCAAAAAGCTCTTTATGGACTCAAACAAGCACCCAGAGCCTGGTATGAGACTCTAGCTAGTTTCCTGTTAGAGCACAACTTTGTTAGGGGAGTAGTTGATAGAACCCTTTTCGTCAAGCACCACAAGGACACAATCCTGTTAGTTCAAGTGTATGTAGATGACATTATTTTTGGTTCCACTGATCCCAAACTGTGCAAAAACTTCTCTGACTTGATGCATTCTAAGTTTGAGATGAGTAGTATGGGTGACCTGTCTTACTTTCTTAGTCTCCAAGTAAAGCAAGATGCTGATGGCATCTTCCTCTCCCAATCCAAATATGCCAAGGAATTGGTAAAGAAGTTTGGGATGGCTGATGCTTCAGCAATGCATACACCTATGGCTACTAATGTAGTTATAGATTCTGATGATCAGGGAAAGCCTGTTGATCAAAAGAATTATAGGGCCATTGTTGGTTCCCTATTGTATTTAACTGCAAGTAGGCCAGATATAATGTTTGCTACATGCCTGTGTGCTAGGTTCCAGGTCAACCCCATAGAATCTCATCTGATTCTTCTCAAGAGAATCTTGAGATACCTGAAGGGATGTCCAAATCTAGGACTATGGTACCCAGCTAAATCAGAATTTGAATTAATTGGATACTCTGATTCTGATTATGCTGGTTGTAGAGTTGACAGGAAAAGTACCTCAGGAACTTGTCAGTTCTTGGGAGAGAGATTAGTCTCCTGGTTCTATAAGAAGCAGGCTTCTGTCTCAACTTCAACTGCAGAGGCTGAATATATAGCAGCTGCTAGTTATTGTTCACAGATCCTGTGGATTCAAAACCAGCTTTTGGATTATGGGTAGACACACAAGAACACAAAAATCATGTGTGACAGTACTAGTACTATCTCAATTGCACAAAATCCTGTGCACTACTCTAGAACCAAGCACATTGAGATTAGATACCATTTCCTAAGAGATTGTGTGGAAAAGAACAAGATCAGCCTTGAGTTCATATCCACAGACCTTCAGAGAGGTGATATTTTCACCAAGCCCTTAGATGAACAGAAGCATCTATTCTTTTTGGTTCAACTAGGCATGATTAATGGAAAAGACTAAGTGTGACGTCTGCCTTGTTGAAACTTGTTTGAAGATCGTCGAACGACGTTCGAAGATAGTCGATCGGATCAAGCCTATCATCGACCTATGGTTGATGATAGCTTATCTGCTTGAAGATCGTCGACCGGCGTTCGAAGATTGTCGAACAGGTCGAGCCTATCATCGATCTATGGTTGATGACAACTTGCTGTTTGTGAAGACAGAAATAGTCGAACGATTGATCGACTACTCTGATTCAGGAACGATGGTCGAACGACCGTTCGACCATCGTCTCCAGTATCTTTTAAATAGATCGACGATCGCTGGTTTAATATAAAATCGATGGCCGATCTAGGTTAAGAGATCTTTCTTTTTATCGTCGACGGAGAGCGTCTTCTCGCATTCCGTCTTTCTGCTTGCTCCCTGTCTCGCGATTTCTGCCGTTTCGCCTTCGCCGTCTCTCCCGCCTTCTCCAACCCTCTTCAATGGCGATTGCTCCAGCCCTCTTGTCCGTAGTGAAGTTCGATGCAGGCTTCAGTGTGGATTTCGATTCCTTCAGTTACTGCGAATCTGCTATTGTGGAAATCCTCAACCTGTGCAAAGATCAAGGATTAGAAACTCTCATGTCAACAAGAATAATGATAAACATTCCCAAGATTAAAGAATGGGCATTCACTTCGTCCTCCAATGACGAATCAATGACCGTAACAATAGGCGGAGAAGAGGTAATTTTGACTCCCACCATTTTAACTGAAATTTTTGGATTGTTAAATGGGGAAGAAGATTATGAGCAAGATACCCCTGAGTTTGGGAGGATGCTGACTGAACTGGGACATGCAAAACGCATTCCCTCAAAGCTGCTTAAGGTGAATTTTTCGTTTAAGATTAAGTTCCTTGCTGAACTAATCGGAAAAGTGCTACTAGGAAAGCACTCTGCCCATGATAATATTACCGGGCAGCAGTTTGCACTGATGTGTGCAATTGTGAATAAGAAACAGATTAATTGGGCAGGAGTTTTGTTTGATTTAATAAGGAAAAAGAATAGCAAGAAGGAAGTCACCCTAGGTAGGGTGGTTGGGATTTTTCTAAAGGAGAAATATCCCCATTTATTAGTCTCTGTTTCTACTTCAATCAATGCCAGCAAAAAGATGGACCCAACCCTGTTCGTCAAGTGGAAGAGAAGTTTTCTGAAGCCCGCTCCTGCAGGGGCTGCTCTAGCTGTATCTAAGAGCACCAGGACTGCTTCAGTCGCTCCCCTCCTTCAAGAAGCAGGCTCAGCCATTCTCTCCGCTCCATCTTCTTCATCTGCATTACTGTCTACTTCAGTTGAAGTTCAATCAACTTCAATTGAAGTACGACCTTCTGCCTCTCATCTTCCTGATTCATCTACAATTCTCCATGCATCACCTCCTGCATCTCCTCTCCCTCCTCATCTTGCTGGGATCTCACATCCCAGTTTTGATTTGTTGGTTTTTGAGATACCTCCTCAGTCACTAATTCCTCCTTCAGATCATATTGATCATCCTGCATCTACCCATCATTCTCCAGCTCACTCTCCATCTCATCAAGAATACACCATCCCTGCTGTTCATCCATCCATTGTGATTCCCCCTCCATCATTTGAAATCACCCCAGCTTTCATCTCTAGCATCCTGGAGTTAATTACTCCTTCAATCAAAATCAAGATTGAAGAGGCAATTGCTCCCCTTGCATCCTCCATCTCTTCTTTGACTGCTGCCATCCAAGCTCTCTCAAAATCTGCTGAGCCCTCTTCATCTAGGGGCCTAGTTTTAGTTTCTACTAAAATCAGGCAGGGGGAGATGTTTTATGAAGATGCCTCTGAGCTTCCCTTGGCCTCCCTTCTAGCAGATCCTCAAGCAGATGCAGAAAAAGAGATAGAAGAATCAGTTCCTCCATTGTCTGAAACAGATATTTCTGATGCTATAATGAAATCTGAGTTTATTGTCAAAGTTTGCCTAGAAGAATGCTCCACTCCCCTGGTTGCCCTCTACCTAGAAGGAGTCATTACTTCCTTCCTAGATGAATTATGGGAGTTAGGACATTCAAAGGAAAATTCTGAAGGTATCCCTTTTAATCATTTTTTAGACTTGATAACTGATATGTTAGTATGGGAATACCTAGAAGGAATGATACGATGTCATTTAGCAAATTTTTGTTCATTATACTACAGATATAATGGAAGAAGTATTAGCTGTCCAAGAGCTTGATCATCAACCTGCTCTAGAAGTTCAACCTGAACCAGAACCAATTGTTCAAGATCTTGAGGCTGCTCTGCCAACTCAGTTAGCAGTGCAAGAAGAACTGGTCCCCATGACAGTTACTGATGAAAAAGAAAAGGTTTCAGAA
This sequence comes from Platanthera zijinensis, assembly GCA_039513925.1. Lineage (NCBI taxonomy): Eukaryota > Viridiplantae > Streptophyta > Magnoliopsida > Asparagales > Orchidaceae > Platanthera > Platanthera zijinensis. The sequence continues at coordinate 77,948,765 of CM077091.1, forward strand.
ACTCAAATAGAAAAGTCTACTGTCTGGGATGATTCCCCTGGATTAGATTTAGACACTCTTCTGGCACAGGATGCCATGGAAGAAGAGTTAGAAAAAGCTGCCCTAAAAGAGAAGGAAAAAGCTGTTCAAGAGGCAATTGATCCGTATGATCTTCCTCCTTCTTCAAATTCTGAGGATGAGATTGATTCTGATGAATCTGATGAGTCCAAGAAAAAGAGATCTACTAAGAAGAAAAGGAAAGCTGTGGCTCCTCCTCCTCCAAATCCTGATAATGATGTCCCCTACTATATCTTGAAAGGTATTGATCCTAAATCTAAAGAATTTCAACACTGGATGGCATTTTCTAAGAATCAGCAGAAATTAAGGAAGAAGTCTAAGAGGTATGACAGTCCTGCCCCAAGATGGACTCCTAGAGGTCCTCTTCCTCCACCTCCCAGTGCAGGAGCCTCTGGAAACTTATCTGCAAATCCTTCTGCTCAGTCTGATAGGTTTACTCCATCACAGTCCTCTCAAAGGAAAAGCTATCAAGGATATCAAGGCAAAACGCAATCTGGTTACCAAAGACATGATGCTGATGTAAAGGAACAAGTGAAGGAGGTGGTTTATCAAAGACCAACCTTTTCTCCTCCTCCTTCTAAAGAAACAAAGAGTACATCTTCTTCAATGCCAGATCATGCAGTGAAAGCTGTTTCAAAAGGTAAAAGAATTATTTTCTCTGAAAAATCTAGCAAAAAATTTGCTGAGTTTGCTCCTCCTTCTTTACTAGTTATTCAGGAAAATGAGCCAGCTGAAAGTCTGCTAGATATGTCTATTAAATTTAAAGCTGTGAAACCTGTAGATACAACCTCTGAAAATGTGTATGAAAGCCAAGAGCTTGATCCTGATTTCAGGATGGCTCGATTTCTTGAGCTTGTTGGATCAGCCCAAATTAAGAAAGCCAAAGCTGAAGGTAAAGACACTGTAGGATTAACAACTATGTCCAAATTCAGAATGAAGGAGCTTGATAGATTCCAGGTTAGACCTGAGGTATTTGACCCTTTAAAATACATGGAAAAGCATCCTGAGGCAGTTGTTCCAAGGGCATCTGAATCCAAAATCATTGGAGAGCAAGATTTAAAGTTGTCAAAGAAAGAAGCTCTAGATCCTTCTAGGAAGATTACTTTTATTCCTAGTTCCTCTGAACCTAAACCTAATTCTGAAGCATCTTAAAATTTCATTGATTGACAGTTATTTGCTTATCTGATTGATTGATGTTATCTGCTTAGCTATTTCCCTTCATGCATTTTATTTATTTTCAATAGTTTGTTTTGTGTGTTTAGTTGTTGAGAGACTTAACTCAAATAGGGGGAGATTGTTGGTACCCTAGTTTGGATTTGAGTTCAGTCCTCTCTTTCTGTCTCTTGATCCAAGATTTATCTATGGTCAAAGGTTAGTTGTTTAGTTAGTTTGCTCTAGATTTAGAGTTGTCACTTTTCCAGATGAAAATTTGGTTAAGTTGTTTTTTGTTCGACTATGGTCGAACGTCGCTCGACTATCGTCTATCGACTGGTCGACGATCGTCTATCAGTTGTTCGAAGTTCGTCTGTTAGCAGATCATCTATCTCTGAGTTAGTTCAACTCTTGTTAGCTCGACGTTCTGTGGAATCTGCCTCGCTGATCGTCGAACCCCGCTCGACGTTTTTTGACCAGACAGATTTCTTGATAGTTCAACTATCTGCTTAGATAGTTCAACTATCTGATAGTTCGACTATCTGTTTGATAGGTCGACTATCTATGTTGCTTGATAGTTTGACTATCTGTCTTGATAGGTCGACAATCTGTTGTGTTTGATAGTTCGACTCTCTGCTTAGATAGTTCAACTATCTGATAGTTTGACTATCTGTTTGATAGGTCGACTATCTGTTTGATAGGTCGACTATCTGTTTTCTTTGATAGTTCGACTATCTGTTTGATAGGTCGACTATCTATTTTCTTTGATAGTTTGACTATCTGTTTGATAGGTCGACTATCTGTTTTCTTTGATAGTTCGACTATCTGTTTGATAGGTTGACTATCTATTTTCTTTGATAGTTCGACTATCTGTTTGATAGGTCGACTATCTGTCTTGCTTGATAGTTCGACTATCTGTCTTGATAGGTCTACTATCTGATAGCTCGACTATCTGTCCTGATAGTTCGACTATCTGCTGTGGTAGTTCGACTATCTGCTTGGGTAGTTCGACTATCTGTATCGTTCGACTATCTGTCTGATAGGTCGACGATCTCTGTGCTTCGGTCGACGATCTCCGAGGGTCGTTCGATGTTTTGCTGTATGTATTTAGAAATTTTGTCCTCTTCTATTCTGTGATTTATTTCATATTTATTTGGCATATTATTTCTGTAAATTTGTGATATTATTTCCATGCAATATCTGCTCCATTCCTTATGCATGAGCCAATCTTTATCTGACAAAGCATTTTGTCTTATTAGTTGAAATGTATTTTCTGCTTTATCTGCTAGGCTGTCCTTTATAGCCGTTAGACTCAGAAAGTCTTCTCTGGCTATAAAGAGTTCTTTCTGATGTGACCTTTTTCCTGCACCCTTCTTATCTGATTGGTTATACAGCTTCTTAGAAAGCTTTATCCTCTTATATTATGTCTGTATGCAGGATTTGTTTTTGCTTTATGCTTTTTGCAGCCTAGATTGTTGATGCCAGAAGAAGACAAAGATTCAAACTCAAATTAAAGCCGTTGCAAAGGCTCATATAAAAAGTGCTTCTTTTGAAAGAAGAAGATACACAGAACCTAGAACACATACACTCAGCAGCATAGAAAAAGAGAGAAAGCAAGAAAGTTCTACAGCTCTCAGAAATTCACATTCATCTGAGAAGATCAAAGCTCTTCTGCATTCTTCTTCATCCTGAGTTCATCCTGCTTACAGGAAGACTTTCACTCAGAGGCCTTTAGAAGAAGAAGAAGAAGAAAGGAAGCTGTTTGAAGAAGAACAATCATTCAACAATCAAGAATCTTCTTCAAGCTTCTCCTTCAGAACCTCAAGACAATTCTTTGTCTTAGTTCAGAAGAGTTCCTGCACCCTAAGCAAGACTCTTTCCTGGATATTCTCTAAGCCAGGGGGAGCCTTGAATCTTTAGAGCTTTCTAGCTCTGTGCAATCCACTAGCTTCTCTAATCTATTTAATAATAGAGAAGAAGCCTTAACTCTCTCAACCTCCTGTACAAAGGGTTATTACTCCCTTCAAAAGTGAACTCTTTGTGGAAGGGCACCTGATCAAAAACCTGTGTTGGATATTGAGCTCCTAATCAAAAGCTCAAAGGGTCTACTTGATCTACCTGAAGCAGATCAGTTGGTGGCAGGGCACCTGAACAAAAACCTGTAGTGGATTCCTACCAGGGTGGTAGAAGAGTGGACGTACCTATTTAGAGGGAACCACTATAAAATTTCTTGTGTCGTCTGTGCTGTTTATTTAATTCATTGTACTGTGGCTGTGAGTAGAAATAACTAGGATTGCTAGTTGCTGTGATAGGATCCCAAGCTTAACTATAATTATAGTTAGCTCTCTCTTGTGCACTACACTTTGTGTTAGGCTCTAGGGTTTTCAATATCTATAAACTAATTCCGCAAATTAACTTTAAGGGAGTTGAGTAGGGTGTCCTAATTTTTGAATACTCTATTCACCCCCCCTCTAGAGTTGTATCTATCATCACTTTCAGTTTGTGTGAGGGAAATTGACTGGAGGGTCGTCGAAATTCGGGAAGGGTTTTGTGAGAAATTGACCGGAGGATCATCAGAATTCGGGAAGGATTCCTTAATAAATCGTCCTGGGAAAGGGATGTCTAGATAGGGGGATCTAGTGGGGCTCTAAGATACTTCCTTGCATGAAGGTGAAGAGCCGGCTCGAAGACGTTTCTTGGAGGAAAAGGGAGATAGCCAATTGGTCTAGGTAGTGGGTAGGTATATAAAACAAAAGAGATATGATTTTCACCGCCTCCGATATCCAGCGTCATGGAGATCAAGTTATTGTAATTATAAAAACACTCGTTTATTTAGTTTGAATAAAATTCAATTATTGTTCTTTTTTCTTGCTTGTAACGGTGCGATTGTTAGCCTGTGATTCTCTGAAGGGTGCGTAAATCTACAAGTAAAGATTTGTCCAGGAAAATGTGGTCTGTGATCTACATCCACGCGTTAGCAAGCTAACGCCCTACGGTAGCTTCTAGAACTAGTTTTTTTGGACAAAAATAATTTGAATTTTTAATTATCGCATAAAATCTTATTCACCCCCCCCTCTAAGGTTGGCCACTAGATCCAAAAGTCTTGGCATCGATTGCGTCGAGTGAAGCATTCTTGACATTGAGTGTTGGCTTTTCTTCAAGTGAAGCAGTCTTGGCATCGAGTGCATCGAGTGAAGCAGTCTTGGCGTCGAGTGCATCGAGTAAAGCAGTCTTGGCATCGAGTACTTTGAGTGAAGCAGTCTTGGCGTCGAGCTTATCGAGTGAAGTAGTCTTGGCATCGAGTGCATCGAGTGAAGCAGTCTTAGCGTCATGTACATCAAGTGTAGCAGTTTTGGTATCGAGTGAAGTAGAGAGGCATCGGGTGGCTACAGTCTTGGCATCGAGTGTTGCCTTGGCGTCGATTGATTTCAGAGTTAGTGTCGAGTAATTTTAGTGTATTCGTTGAGTGTCTTCCAATTCGTCGAGTTAGTTTATGGAGTCTGACTCCGATTCGTCGAGTATTCTCGATGAATCAGTGTGTACTTAGAACTTTTCTTTGGGCGAACTCCAATTCGTCGAGTATACCTGAGGGAATTTTTTGTTTTTTTCTTCCCTTGCGTCGTTGTGGAAATCTGATGCTGAGCCTTGGGTTTTTCTTTCGTTATCAGTACTTTTGTGACTTTATTTGTTGCCTTGGGTTGGAAGTGGATAAAGGACCACCACCTCAGGACTGGCTTGTGAATCATTACACCTGGTGGGTTTTTATGGACTGTTGGGTTGTGTTGGATAGATGGCCACCATTCTAGTGCCTTTTGAGTTATTTGGTCTGATGGTTTGTGTTCGACAAGTGGCCATCGCCTTAGTACCGTGTTTATTTCACCGGTGATAATGATTCTTACTTTTAACTGATTCATATTATACATAGAGTGCATTTTTCATTGCTTACTATGTTTTTATTTAGGTATTGTGGTTTGACAGCTAATCTGTTTGGGTTGGTAACCCTCTTAACGGGCCTAACAATTTGATTTTTATATTTACTGCCACTTGTATTTATGTTTGCTGAGGCATTCTTTTCTTTTGAATGCCTCAGGCTCGGAGAAGTTGCGGTCTGCTCAGCTAGAGTCGGTGGTCTTAGGCGTTCTACAGTAGTATCAAAGGTTCTTCCCTCGCTGCCATGAGGTAGATTTGTTTTTCCTATTTTTGTTCAGATATATAATTTGTTCTGTGGGTTCGTGCCAGGTTGTTGATGCTCACAGTGAATTATTATGGATGTTAGACTATTTGTTAGCTGCTATGCTATTCTCTAGTTGGATTGTCTCACCTACTTCCTCTCTGGGAAGGATTTATGCTTGGTTGCATGTTAGTTATTTTCAAAAGTAGAAAAAGATCAATGTTCTTAGCTCATACTAATATCATATCTTTAAATCAAATATCACTATACTTTAACGAACGTAAAAGCTCTTTTAGTACTTATATGAAATCTAGAGGTGTTCATATCATGAATTTTCCTATTGGATCTTCATACTCATATTGAATAATAAATGAAATAAACCAAGTTTTTTTCCACTACGTATATGTATATTTTCACCCGTAGACTAGGTGATCCCTTGAGCCAAATGACACGTCCATTAAAACTAAAACTCAAACAATATTTTCATCATAATAAACTTAAGAATATCATGTAAAGTTTTAGGAGAAGGTTCTTTCTTGAGCATTTGCACTTGTCCCCTGCATGGCGTGGATTCACAATGCGTATTTTCACTTATTCTAATATATTATTTAATGCTGAGAATATGCGGGTTATGACAGTTGGTATTAGAGGGAGGTTTGTTTGATAAGTTGGTCGAACGGCTATCTCTGGTAAAGTTTTAATTATCTTGTCTCATTGTATACACACATCGATGTGTCATCAATACTTCTTGGCTAAAGCATGAACACTACTCTCATAAGCATGACAAGAAGTATACAAGACATATTATGTAGTATAGGATGTATAATATGTGTTTGTATATGGATCCTCATAGGGAGCAACATATGATTATTATGTAGTATAAGATGCATAACAATCATCACATGGATGTGTTGGAGCATGCATTCCACACTTCCTGGTTTGCTAATAACAAATCTTGTTTATATTTGATCTTTGGGTGTTTTTGATGTGCAGATATCACATGTCTATCTCTAATGTCTTTTGGGTGATGAATTGGATAAAACTATGCTCAGGAGATATCGCCAGGCGATATTGAGTATCGCCAACAGGCGATAGCGCCGCTCGACGCATCTTCATTCGACGCTCGACAAAGCTCGTGGGCCACGTGGCCTCCGTTACATCGCTATTGTTAGGTGGAGATACCCAGTATTGCCATGCGATAGTGCACGTTCGATGATCGACGGATCTGCAATGCAAAAATGAGGAGTTTGTGGGACATGTGGCAGCAGTTACCGATATCGCCAGGTGGCGATACCCAGTGTTGCCAGGCGACATCACCAAATTATAAAATCCATTCAATTTCTTGTGGGGAATAAGAATTTTATTACCTGGAGTGTACCTTCCTGTTTGGACATTCTAGAGAGCTCCAGATCTGAGATATACTCCATACTCTCAAGAAGGCCAAAGTGCGAAAGATTGATGGCATGTTCGCAGCATTCTAAGCAACTCTAATAAGGATTTGTCAGCATCTTCAGCGCATTGTTTGAAGGGAGTTTCTAGCCTAAAATTTTCAATTTGTTTTGTTCTTATTTCTATTATTTTCTAATTGTAATCGAGAGGGAAAATCGCCGCCTTGTGCTTGGCGTCTAAGTCTCTGTGTGACTTAGGGAATATCACCGCCTTGTGAGTGGCATCCGAGTCTTTGTGCGGCTTAGGGAGAAATCGTTGCCTTGTGTGCAGCGTCTAGATTGTGGTTAGATCTAGGGGAGTTTAGTAGCAAGATCAAGGGAGAGATACACTTTAGCCAGCCGGTTCTTGGTAGAAGGACCGGCGAAAACCCAAGTAAATTAATTGTTTCATGATCCTTTGTCTCTAGCTCTATAGAGATACCTTGTATTCAAATTTATCACATTTGAAATATATCATTGTTATTTTTGCTGGTATAAATTTTCATTCCTTAATTATATTATTTTTATTCATAAATCAAAATTTATCTGAATTAAGAAAAATTTAAAGAATCCTTATTATCCCCCCCCCCCTCTAAGGGCATCGCACGATCCAACCCTTGGTATTAGAGATGGTTACTTCGAAATCGGTTTCACCACCGAGAGTAATGGCACAAAACACTCACGTGTGTTCTAAGGGGCAAGGTATAAGTAGACCTGCCTTATTTACAGGCACTGACTATAACAATTAAAAAGCTCGAATGCGATGCTTTCTAATAGCACTAGACATCGATGTTTGGGGCATGGTAGAAACATGCTACACTGCTCCTATAATTGTAATAGGAAGTGTCTCAATGGAAAAACCCAAGCATAAATGGGATGAAGCTGATAAGCTTCATGTTAAAAATAATGTTAAGGCAATGAACGCCTTATTTTTTTGCGTTAGATAGGACTGAATTTATTCGTGTTTGTGCATGTGATACTGCATATGATATATGGAATCTTCTTGAAGTTACTCATGAAGGTACATCATAGGAAAATGACTCAAATCTTTTCCAGTTAGAATCAGAGTTTGAGAATTTCAAGATGGAGGTTGATGAGGATGTAGATGATGCGCGTAAAATACGGCAAGCGTACCGGTCGCTCAAGTAATAAAGTTGGGAATGAATCCCCGGATGTCGGTCTCTTGAGGAATGCAATTGGCGTCGAACGATCTAGACTCCAAAACTATCGTTATGAGAGTTAATTTAAATAAACAGAAAAGAAAGGGGCTTTTGTTGGTGGTCTTACGACCGATTACACTAATGTAAACTATGCGGGTCGCAATCACCGCTTCTCAAGGCGAGATGGATGTAGCGGCCGCGATGCCGTACTTCGATTGGCGAGTGGACGGAAATCTAGCGAGTGAGGTGATTAGTGCAGAGCAAGCTTGAGTGAAACGAACATGTGGAGTGGAGCGAGATGGAGCGAGGCGCATCAAAGAATAAATCTCAAGAGCAAGATGAAATACAACTAATAACAATAATGCTAGAAGTTGATGTCCATTACAAGCACAAGCATTTCATACAACAAGAAAAAGAGAGAAAATGCACAACCATGAGATTGAAGATCCACCGCGGTTGTTGGCCGGAGGTGCGGGTTGTCAATCCGCTTCCAAGCGCAGTCCGAGGAGGGCTTCCGGTACCACTGAGCTGTCACCTCGAGGGCCTGTAACTCCGTTCTCTAGGGGTGCTTCGTCTTCTTCCTTGGTGGAAAGCTCGGAGAAGAATGCTTCAATGGCCGGGAGGATCGCCGGAGGATGCGAAATGCTTCGGAATCACCGAAGAAGGTCCTCCCGTTGGTATGGATGAAGGTGGAGGTGAATGGGACTTGCTGGAGGGCGAAACGGCGGACTGGCGAAGGTTCCGTAATGATGCTCTCGCCCTAATTCGCGGAACAGCGTATTTATAGCTTGCAGAATAAATAGCGCGCACGACCACTAGCGCACGACCAGTGATCGTGCGCGACCAAGGTCAGCGCCCGTGCGTGAGCAACCTGCAAACCTGCATCAGAAAATCAGTAGTCGCGCACGATCAGCAGCGCACGATCAGTGATCGTGCGAGGCAAGGCTGATGATCGTGCGGAAATAGCCAGACAGACTTTTGCAAAATGGGTATGACTGCGCACGATCGGCGGCGCACGAGCAGTGGTCGTGCACGGTATGGCAAGTGATCGTGCGGATGGTTCAAGACAGAGTTTCACAAATGAGACCGGGCTGCGCACGATCAGTGATCGTGCGCCAGGAGGTCGATGGTCGTGCATGGGTAAAAACGCACGACCACTGACTCCTTTGCCAAAAATAGTGAAACGCCTATCCCGAATGCCCTCACGATCCCCAAACCTGCAGGAAAACTGCACGGGGCATCGATCACTGCAGCCACAGCAAACAGTGATAAACATAGCAAGAAAGTAAATGCACACAAGCACAGAAAATGGGCAACAAAGGTGCACAGGGCGTGGAAAACCGTAGCGAAACAAAAGGAGTGCAAATGACGCTAAACGGTGTGCAAAGACAAGGAAATAAGCCCAGATGAGTCCGAAAATAGGTATATAAAGAGGACTCATCACACCCCCAGACTTAACCGTTTGCGCGTCCCGAGCAAACAGAACCTAAGCAGACGGGGAAAAATGAACTAGCTAAAAAGAGAAATTGCCAAATGGAATACCATGCGAAGTCGCATGCTCGCGTGCATAAAAATAAAGTAGAGGGAATTCTTAAGTATACAAAATATTTTATATTTTTCACAATGCGTAACAAAAATTTATTATTACTCAAAAGTGGAATCACGGTGAATCAGCCGGTCCTACGCAGGGAGAAAGTAGACAAGCCACTAAGGTGAGCATTGCCGAAGACCGGAGCTCAAGATTACCCCCAAAGGAATCCACCAATGTCGGAAACCATAAGCTTGCTCGATCGCACTCTCTCCACGGCACTAGTCAACTCAAGCGCAAGTCCGTAGGACTTCGGGTAATAATGGGGCTTGGGTTACGGTGAGGAAAACAACGATAAACATGATGGGTATGCACCTAACACAAATGAGCAAATGTACAAAACTAGTACCCGCTGCCCACAAAATAAACACGGGTGCACCACACCCCCAGACTTAACTTTTACTAAATGGGTGTGTGCACCGCCTACTCCAAATCCAAATCATCTCAAATAAAGATTTTCAATCAAACTTTTTCTTTTCACTTTTTCTCTTTTTCAAATATTTTTCTTTTCACAAAACACAATTTTCAGCAAATAAAGCTTGGGGGCACTTCCACATTTTCACGAATAAAAATACCACATCACAACCCAACATGAAAATATAAAACACTAAGCTCGACTTGGGTGTGCGACTAGGATCGGCTATGGGGCTTTGGTGAAATAATGGTGGAGCTGAATCAAAAGGAAGGGTAGGCACAAAGGGGCTAGCAAGGGCGATGTTAGGAATGGGTACAAAGCTCAACCGGGCCAAAAGGTGGCCTACATCGCTCTCACGCTAGACGAACCGTGTACCAATGCTTCAAGAATAGCTTGGGGCAAGTTCTTAGCAACCGAGAAGGATAATCCTTCCTCCCGACTCAAGCAATACGAGTCTAGTGGCGGCTACACACATTCCTATGCTACCGTTTGATTCACACCGGATTCACAAACTTTTGAGTAGAATAAGAAATATGTACGCAAATAGAAAAATATAAAACTATAAGCATACAGAAAAATTAAGTCTACACAAATTTCTATACAAAACGAGAGCAGTTGACTAGAAACACAGCAAGGCCAACATTTTACTCCGTCGCGCAATCCTAAACTAGCACAGAAATTTTCCAAATCTAACAAAGATACAAGCTCAACTCGTGGCACGCTAACAGCTAAGCTCGCGCTCATGTGGGTGCAGTGGTGTGCAACAGGAATCTAACATAATGAAGCGAAAAAGGAAAACTACTGGCATGCGAAATTAAATGTGCTCGTGGAGTGCACAAGCGGCTCTTCCCCCAAGACTTGAATGAAAACATAAGCAAGAAAAATAAACATTCAACCAGAAAATGAAATCTGAAGCGAGAGAGTACCAATGCTCCAAAGAGGGGAGCATGCCAGAAGATTGCATGATGATTCGCGGGCAGTGCTGCATCGCACAAAAGATAAGCTGAACCTGCGAATTAGGCCGAACAATAGAAAATACAAAAAGATAGAAAGCATAAAATAAAATCAAACAAAAACAAGGGGACCAAAAGGTCCAAGCTTGGGTTGTCTCCCGAATAGCCCTTTTGTTTACCGTCCTTAAGGTGGACCAAATACCTGTATTAGCAATTGTATATAATGTTTATGCATCAAAATAAAATAAAATAAATCTCAAAATGTTCCAAAGCAGCAAGGAAAGTAAGCAGGAAACACGAGGCAGAGCGGCAATCAGCTATATGCCGATTTGTGGTAAGTCTTCTCGGTGGAGAGCGAAGGAGAGGCAGAACCTTGCATAGGATCATGAGGAGGGGATTTCCCCTTGCTCAGATGGTGCGCAAACGCTTGGAAGGAAGAATAACGCTTATCACGCAAGCGTTTTGCCTCCTTCAGCTTCTCCACCGATGGAGACCTCCAAGGAGTGGATTTCACAGTTTTCCCAAATTTTACAATCGATGGCATCATTTCCGGCACCGTGATGGCGATCGGATCAGCCCAAGCGACAGAACGCTTAATAGAGTCATGAATATTATTACACGAATAACAGTTTAGGCATTTCTCCCGCATGTAACTAGAAGTGTCATGCTCCACAACAGCATCGGTAGGAAGTGGCACGTTCATCGTGTCTTTGGGGCGCTCAAACATCTTCGCGGTCGCTAAATTATTCTTCTCATCGGTCATCTCGTCAATCCTCCCTTGGTTTTCTCATCCACAAGGGTTGCCTTCAAAGCTGGGACTCCGAAATCTTCCTGGAGATCTGCACTACGTAGTGAAACGTCATTTCGAACAAGAGAGGAGTGTACGGAAGTATCATCGAGGGTGCAAGCATCAGCCGGCCAGGTGACGCGTCCTTGGGAGAAATCCAGGGATGCGCCACTGGCCGTCAGAAATGGGACACCAAGTATAGGAATGGAGTCATTTTCTTCCGGTCCCATGACCTGAAAAGCAGTGGTAAAATGTTTGCCATTAACCTCGATATCAACTTCCCTCACACCACCATCTGTATCTACCACATTACCATTAGCTAGAATAAGTGATTTCCGGTCTGCGGTGTCTATTTGCAGTTGCATCTTCGCGACATCCTGCAGAGTGAGGATGTTGCTGGATGCCCCGGAATCACATAAAGCAGTAGTTTCAACGTTGTTAATCAAGCAGCTAATCACGAGTTCGTTGGTATTCCCCAGCCTTCCCTCCCCAAGGCTTTTCCCTTGTTCATGGGGATTTTTTTCAGTGTTGCTTGGGAGAGTACCAAGCGTGCGCTCGGAGACCATTTGAGCCAATTGGCCCAACTGTGCCTCGAGCTTACGCATTGAAGCGGCTTGATTTGTCATGTTTGTTTGGGAAACTTCAACAAATTTTTCAAACATTTGAGCCAAAGAATTGGTTTTTTCGGCGGGGGGGCCTTGAGGATAATTCGGGTGGGGTGGCCGCGGCTGGCTCCCGGAGGCGGAGGCATCATATTGATGCTGCCCCGGTTGCCATCGTTGGCCCGGTGCGTTTTGATTCCACGAGAAATTCGGGTGATTTCTCGCACCCGGATTATAAGCATTTCCATATGGCGCGCCCCTGTTTTGATTTGCGATAAAATTCACGGTTTCATTGGAGAAGGCGGGGTCATACATTACCTCCGCTCCAGGGCACTCAAAGCTATGATGATCGGTACTTCCGCATCCTTGACACGAGATGGCCAACACCGGAGCAGCAGCAGCGGGCCTTGATGCTTCCACAGCAAAGATTCCACTTGTCCCACGGGGGGTATTCCTTCTCGCGGTCCAAAAGGCGCTGTGCGTGGCGGTGTCCTGTAGAACTCTCAAAGCATCCTCAGGAGCAAGGTTCATAATTGTTCCACCAGAGGCGGCGTCAATCATGGCGCGGTGTTGAGGTTCGATGGAGAAGTAGAAGCATTCCACAAGATTCCACGTTTGGAATCCGTGATTGGGGCACTTCCGCAGCAACTCATTGAAGCGCTCCCAGACTTCCGCCAAACTTTCTTGGTCGTTTTGCCGGAAATTAGCGATGGTGCGTCTCAAACTCACAATACGGTCAACCGGATGGAATTTGGCTAGAAACTTTGTGGTAAGAGCCTCCCAGGTTGTGGCTGTTCCAGGAGGAAGGGAATGAAGCCATGACTTAGCCTTGTCACGTAGAGAGAAGGGGAAGAGACGGAGCTTGACCGTATCGTCAGGAATCCCAGCATAACGGAAAGTGGCACAGATTTCTGACAAGTCTGCCAAGTGTAGATGGGCATCCTCTGTAGCCAGTCCAGAGAACTGTGCGTTGTTCCGGATGATGTTAAGAATTGCCGGTTTGATCTCGAACTGTTGGTTTGCGATCGCCGGTCCAAACCCAGGGTAAATGCTCCCAACAGTGGGGGTAGTGTAATCTCTCATGGTTCGGACATGCGGCGGTTGCACCTCATTCTCATCCCCGTTACGGTTATCAGGGAGGTTCCCTCCAACACGAACTCCGTTGTCATGGTTCAACTGGTCTCCCATTGTGATTGGATCTATTGCAGCGGCACGCCTTTGCGCACGAAGAGTTCGCTCGATTTCGGGATCGTAAGCAACGAGATCTCTTGCAGCACGTCCCTGCATCCACTGAAGCAACAAAACAAAGAAACGAAAATAAAAAAAACACTAACTCTTATACCAATAATTCCAGAAATCGTGATCGTTCAACAGTTGCATTCCCCGGCAACGGCGCTAAAAACTTGATGCGCGTAAAATACAGCAAGCGTACCGGTCGCTCAAGTAATAAAGTTGGGAATGAATCCCCGGATGTCGGTCTCTTGAGGAATGCAATTGGCGTCGAACGATCTAGACTCCAAAACTATCGTTATGAGAGTTAATTTAAATAAACAGAAAAGAAAGGGGCTTTTGTTGGTGGTCTTACGACCGATTACACTAATGTAAACTATGCGGGTCGCAATCACCGCTTCTCAAGGCGAGATGGATGTAGCGGCCGCGATGCCGTACTTCGATTGGCGAGTGGACGGAAATCTAGCGAGTGAGGTGATTAGTGCGGAGCAAGCTTGAGTGAAACGAACATGTGGAGTGGAGCGAGATGGAGCGAGGCGCATCAAAGAATAAATCTCAAGAGCAAGATGAAATACAACTAATAACAATAATGCTAGAAGTTGATGTCCATTACAAGCACAAGCATTTCATACAACAAGAAAAAGAGAGAAAATACACAACCATGAGATTGAAGATCCACCGCGGTTGTTGGCCGGAGGTGCGGGTTGTCAATCCGCTTCCAAGCGCAGTCCGAGGAGGGCTTCCGGTACCACCGAGCTGTCACCTCGAGGGCCTGTAACTCCGTTCTCTAGGGGTGCTTCGTCTTCTTCCTTGGTGGAAAGCTCGGAGAAGAATGCTTCAATGGCCGGGAGGATCGCCGGAGGATGCGAAATGCTTCGGAATCACCGGAGAAGGTCCTCCCGTTGGTATGGATGAAGGTGGAGGTGAATGGGACTTGCTGGAGGGCGAAACGGCGGACTGGCGAAGGTTCCGTAATGATGCTCTCGCCCTAATTCGCGGAACAGCGTATTTATAGCTTGCAGAATAAATAGCGCGCACGACCACTGGCGCACGACCAGTGATCGTGCGCGACCAAGGTCAGCGCCCGTGCGTGAGCAACCTGCAAACCTGCATCAGAAAATCAGTAGTCGCGCACGATCAGCAGCGCACGATCAGTGATCGTGCGAGGCAAGGCTGATGATCGTGCGGAAATAGCCAGACAGACTTTTGCAAAATGGGTATGACTGCGCATGATCGGCGGCGCACGAGCAGTGGTCGTGCACGGTATGGCAAGTGATCGTGCGGATGGTTCAAGACAGAGTTTCACAAATGAGACCGGGCTGCGCACGATCAGTGATCGTGCGCCAGGAGGTCGATGGTCGTGCGTGGGTAAAAACGCACGACCACTGACTCCTTTGCCAAAAATAGTGAAACGCCTATCCCGAATGCCCTCACGATCCCCAAACCTGCAGGAAAACTGCACGGGGCATCGATCACGGCAGCCACAGCAAACAGTGATAAACATAGCAAGAAAGTAAATGCACACAAGCACAGAAAATGGGCAACAAAGGTGCACAGGGCATGGAAAACCGTAGCGAAACAAAAGGAGTGCAAATGACGCTAAACGGTGTGCAAAGACAAGGAAATAAGCCCAGATGAGTCCGAAAATAGGTATATAAAGAGGGCTCATCAGTAGACTCCATGTACACAAGGTTCAACAAGATAGTGAATGACTCAAGGATTCTAGGAAAGAGTTTCTCAAATGGAGATTTGGTGAGAAAAATACTTAGATCGCTTCCCCCGAAGTTTAATCCAATGGTGACTGCCATCTCGGAGTCACACGATCTAAAGTCTCTCCAAATTGAGAATCTAATCGATAACTTAAAAACCCATGACGTGGAGTTGAGGATTCAACAACAAGAGTATAGCCTAGAGCTAAGAAAGAAAGCTTTGGCGTTGAAGTCCAAGAAGGAAGAGGAAACTGAGTCCGATGAGAGTGATGATGGAGACGAAGAAAGCCTGTTTGTGAAGAAATTCAGGAAGTTCATGAGAAATCCTGAAAGAAGAAATTCTTTTACGAAATTTTTCAAGAAGCAAAAATCTGGGTATAGGAAAGGAAAAGCCCAAACTGATGGAGAGGATGATGAAGATAGACCGCCACCTGAGTGATATCATTGCAGGAGAATTGGCCATATAAAGGGCAAGTGCCTAAAGTATCTAAAAGAGCTGAAAAAGAAGCGGCACAGAAAGAAAGATAAGAAGAAAGTTTTGAAGGCAGAAATGTGGGATGAATCCACTTCTGAGGAGTCAAGTAGTTTAAGGTCGGAAACTGAAGAGGAGGCCAACATGTGCTTGATGGGAAAGAGTTTCGTCAAATGATGAGGAGAGTTGTGTCCAGAGCGACACCGAGGTAACTCTTGAAACTTATGATGATTTTTATTTTGAATTTTTAAGAACCTGCAAATATTTAGATAAAAAACTGGATGAAATTCAGTTAATTAAATCTAAAAATAATCTTTTAGTAAAACAAAATAGAAAATTAAAAAATGAAGTAAAAGTGCTTGGAATAGAGAAAGCAACGTGTCAAGAGGATTGTCCCTCTTTGACAAAAAAACTAGAGCTTGAGAAAGATCTCTCTAAGACTCAGGCTCGGGTTGAATCTCTTATAAGAGAGAAAGTGGCCTTAGAGAGATCTCTAAAGTTTTCTCAGGCTCTGTTTGGGACAGTTTTGCGGCTGGAAAAGTTCTTTTCCAGTCGCCAGAGCTCTTTTTCGGTTGTTTGTTAAGGGAGTTTTCTAAAAATCACCTTTGGTAAATACCTCTTTTTTCAGATCTTTGAGAAGCCAGGCATCCCCCACAATCAAGAAATCAGATTCACGGATTTTTATTTTCACGTGAACTGCTGCCTCCCCGATCCCGTGCCCTACCCGAAGGGAAAGACAATCCCCTCTCATAGCAATCCCTCACCCCGCCAGAAATGACAATCCCACGCCTAGATGTTGGAAACGACGATCTCGCAGCGATCCCTCGTGCCCTTTCCTGAGCCGACAATGACGATCCCATGCCCTAGCCGATGACGACGATCCCCCTAGAAATGACGATCCCGCTGGGTCGCCGATGACGATCCATCCCGTTATGATCTCGCTGTGATCCCTCTACGATCTCCTTCTTATCTTAAGATCCAGATCCCCAACTACTCAGGTACCTTATTTCTATGCTTCTCCTCTTAAGATCACGTGATTTTTCAAATGTTTACGCTCTCGCTTGATTCATACTATTTTTGTGCTTGATTCCCCCATATTTTTCTGTGCCTGTGATGTGTATATGGTGTGAGTGTTTGCTTGTGTGTGTATATGGTGTGTGTGTGTGCTTGTGTGTGTTTTTGATTGTCACATGTTGTGATGTGTATATGGTGTGTGTATTTGATGTGTTGTGTGAGAGTGTTGTGTGAGTGTGTGTGTGTATGTGATGTGTTGTGTGTGTTTGTGATTTGTATATAGTCTGAGTGTGTGTGTGTGTGATGTGTTGTATGAGTGTGTTGTGTGAGTGTGTTGTATGTGTGTGTTGTGTGATGTGTTATGTGTATTTTTGATTTATATATGGTGTGAGTGTGTGTGTGTGTATGTGTGATGTGTTGTGTGAGTGTGTTGTGTGAGTGTGTGTGTATATGTGATGTGTTGTGTGTGTTTGTGATTTGTATATGGTGTGAGTGTGTGTGTGTGTGTGTGTGTGTGATGTGTTGTGAGAGTGTGTTGTGTGTTTTGTGAGTGTGTGTGTGTGTATGTGATGTGTTGTGTGTGTTTGTGATTTGTATATGGTGTGTGTGTGTGATGTGTTGTGTGAGTGTGTTGCGTGAGTGTGTGTGTGTATGTGATGTGTTGTGTGTGTTTGTGATTTGTATATGGTGTGAGTGTGTGTGTGTGTGATGTGTTGTGTCAGTGTGTTGTTTTTTTGAGTGAGTGTGTGTGTTTATGTGATGTGTTTTGTGTGTTTGTGATTTGTATATGGTGTGAGTGTGTGTGTGTGTATGTATGTGATGTGTTGTGTGGGTGTGAGTGTGTTGTGTGAGTGTGTGTGTGTGTGTGTGTGTGTGTGTATGTGATGTGTTGTGTGTGTTTGTGATTTGTATATGGTGTGTGTGTGTGTGTGTGTGTGTGTGTGTGTGCGTGTGATGTGTTGTGTGAGTGTGTTGTGTGTTGTGTGAGTGTGTGTGTGTATATGATGTGTTGTGTGTATTTGTGATTTGTATATGGTGTGAGTGGGTGTGTGTGTGTGTGATGTGATGTATGAGTGTGTTGTGTGTTGTGTGAGTGTGTCTGTGTATATGATTTATTGTGTGTGTTTGTGATTTGTATATGGTGTGTGTGTATGTGTGATGTGTTGTGTGAGTGATAGTGTGTTGTGTGAGTGTGTGTGTGTGTGTATGCGATATATTGTGTATGTTTGTGATTCTTATATGGTGTGAGTGTGTGTGTGTTTGTGATGTGTTGTGTGAGTGTGTTGTGTGTTGTGTGTGTGTGTGTATGTGATGTGTTGTGTGTGTTTGTGATTTGAATATGTGTGTGTGTGTGTGTGTGTGTGTGTGATGTGTTGTGTGAGTGTGTTATGTGTTGTGTGAGTGTGTATGTGTATGTGATGTGTTGTGTGTGTTTGTGATTTGTATATGGTGTGAGTGTGTGTGTGTGTGTGTGTGTGTGTGTGTGTGTGTGATGTGTTGTGTGAGTGTGTTGTGTGAGTGTGTTGTATGAGTGTGGATGTGTGTGTGTGTGTGTGAATTTGTGTTTGTTTATGTGTGTGTGTGTGTGTGTGTGTTTGTTTGGGGTTTGTGTATGTGTGTATGAATGTGTTTGTGTTTGTGTGTGTATGTGAATGTGTGTTTGTGTGATTTTTTTGGGATTTGTATGTGTGTGGTGTGTGTGAGATTTTTTTTGTTCAAATTTGTGTATATAACTTTTGGGCTAGGATTTCGATTAGTAATTTTTATTTTAATTTTATTAGTTTATAGCATAATGGTAAAACCAAAGGAAGGAGGAATCGTAGCGAGTTGGGAGTCAGGTGAAGTGATGTTATTTTGTGATCTTTGAATAAAAGAGATTGGTTTGGGGAATCGGCCCACCACCCACTTTAGCAAAGAATGGTGGAAAAATTTGATTGCGGGATTTAAAAAACGAACCAGGAAAAGATACGATCGATTGCAAATGAAAAATAAATGGGATCATTTGAAGAAGGATTGGAAGTTATGGAAGGAGCTGAAACATGGCGAGACTGGTTTAGGTTGGGATCTAGAGAAGAGAACTATTGCTGAATCAGAAGAATGGTGGGCATAGAAGATTAAGGTCAGAACAAAATCATGTTTGATTTCATAAAATTAGTTTTTATTTTGACATATTTTAACATTGATATATTGATTATAATAGGTTGTTCCAGCGTTGAATTGTTTTTGATACGGAGGTATTGCACTTGAGTTGGAGGAGAAACTGAACACTATATTTAGTCTGGTTGTCACAACTAGAGAAGAGTCATGGGCTCCTTCAATTTGGAGTTTGCCTTCAATGTGGGGAGGATCCAGTTGGAAGATTATGATGTAGCAGATAACATGGAAAACAATCAAGGTGGTCCTGAAGAGATAGGAGGTGCTGGTGCTTCAACACCTCCGAGGAATGTGTCCTCCTCAGCGAGTAAAAGAAGAAAGATCGGGAAGAACAAAGGAATGGTATTTTCTTTGATGCGAGATTTACATCAATCCACCCTAGTTGTGAATCCTCCACCAGTTATCACAGTCAAAGAGGTGGTGGAGTTGATTTCCAATAGCCCAGAGCTACGGGCTAACCTGGATCTATATTACTTTGCTCTCGACCACATCAGGTACATGACCACTAGGGAGATCTTCATGAGTATCCCAGAAGATATGCGGGTTTGGTGGATTATGAAGGCGTACGATAAGAGGGCTCAGTGATACGGGCATACCTCGATCTATATTTCCTTTTGTGTTTTGCATGAAGAACACTATGATGTTTTTGTTTACCTTTTGATATTGTACCTCATGATGATTAATATTGGACCTCGAAATTATAATAGTTGTTTTGTTATTATCTTTATACAGATTATGATAAATGTTCTGTGATGCTTTAAATGCGGGTACGATAATCGAAGAGCATGACTCCTCCCCTGAAGATTATGGGGATTCAACAAGTCTTTCGTCGGAGCGGATGCAATATATAGAGTATTGCCGTATAGTTATGTCATCGATCGAGGGGATTAATGATCATGTTCGAGACACACGCCCATGCATGAAATCTACCCAAATAGGTGCGAAATGGATCAAAGAGTTACTAGAAGGACATCCAGTTAGGATTCATGATGCATTTAGGATGTCAACATGCATTTTCATAGATTTACTTCATAAACGTGAAGTAGATCATGAAATTCAAGGATCACAGCGAACGTCCTCAAGAGAAGTCCTAGGGATTACATTATATATCTTAGCACAACGAGGTTCCGTTAGATTAACGAAAGAACGGTTCGAACACTCGACTGAAATAATTAGTAGATATTTTTCGAAAGGTCTTAGATCTCTTATGTTACTCTCAATTGATTCTATAATGCCTATTGACCGTCAATTCAGAGATATTCCGGCTGAGATAAGGTATGATTCTCGTTACATGCCATTATTCAAGGATTGTGTTAGTGCCATTGACGATACACATGTTGATGTGAGGATACCCATAGAAGATCAAGTACGATATATAGGACATCATGGCAAACCGACACAAAATGTAATGGCAGTATGTGATTTTAGCACGTGTTTTACAATTGCTTGGTCTGGATGGGAGGGATCTGCTCATGATAGTCGCATCTTCGCGCACACATTAGCAGACGATAGATTGCATTTTCCGCATCCCCCACAAGGTATACTAATCAATATGTTTACATTCATTAAAATTTTTCGTATTTCATAATGTTTACCTGTTTACCAAACCAAATAAATGCAGGTAAATATTCCTTAGTGGATGTTGGATACCCGTTAAAGATGGGTTATTTGAAGCCGTATCCAGAAACAAGATATCACTTGGCAGACTTTACCCGCGGGAGTCGGCCTATACAAGGAAGGCAATAACATTTCAATAAGGCGCATTTATCTCTTCGCAGTGTGATCGAGCGAACGTTGTGAGTGTTGGAAAAAAGTGGCACATTTTGAGCAAAATGCCACAGTGCAACTTGAAGAAATAACATTCCATAGTGCTAGCGACAATGGCCTTACATAACTTCATTCGGAGATATCCGTCTCGCTTGAACCCTTAGTTTAATGGTCGTGATGATGATGAGTCTTCTTTTGTTCCCTCAGAGGATGAATACCCTGCGATAGAGGATGATATTGAAGGAGATATGTGTGATGTTGTTGGAGCAGAACATATGTCTACAGTATGAGATAACATTGCAGAAGAAATATACAGTATGCGCAGGTAAAAATTCGATCCATCTTTTAATAAAAATTTAAAGGATTTAAATTATCAAAAGTTTGATTCATATCAATTTATTTTCGAACAAGTGATCGGAAGGATTGGAAAAAGCAATCGCCGGATGTTGGAAGACCTTTTTTCTATTTTCTATAACTATGTAAAAGACATCTGTTATCAGTTATTTTTATATATTTATATATTTTAGTTTAAAAAAAATAGCTTCCAAAAGTTGTATCTCCAAACAGCTAAAAATAGAAAATCGCTCTTCAAAGCGTACTTCTGCATAGAACACCCAAACACTCTCCAACTTTTCAAAACTGCTCCCTAGAGATCTATTTTAAAATGCTCTAACCGGACAGCAGCTTTTCAATCCGCCAGAGCTGTCCCAAATAGACCCTCAATCTCCAGTGGAAGACAGCAGAAAGTCCTTCGCAAACCGATGCGGCACCATTGTTGCCAAAAATACTGCATTAAGAGGACAAGTCCATGATTTAGAAATGTCCACTAACAAGTTTGGAGTGGGCCAAAAATCACTAACTATGATTTTGGAAAACCAGTGCTATGGTTCTGCAAAATTTGGACTTGGATACTCACCTGAACACTATCGCCTAACGACATCCACTGTTGCCGACGATGAGAAAAAAAATCCAAAAAATCACTTTTTCAAATTAAAAATAATAAACCCACTATCACTGTAGCTCCCAACAAAAGGTCAAAATTTATTTTAAAAAACCCGTCGACTTCATTCAACAAGTGTGTCAAATGTAATAAGTTTGGTCACACAACGCACACTTGTAAGATGACGGGACACTATTCTGTTAAACAAATCTGGGTACCTAAGGCTTCCACTTATTCTATGGGAGGAACAACTTGAGTAACCGGATCTTTACTCTCATCCTCCTTCTAGGTGTGTTGGTAGGTTAGGGACAAAGAAGACATGTGGTACTTGGACTCAGGGTGTTCCAAGCACATGACGGGCAATAAATCAAAGTTCCTTAGCCTAGAGATAAAGAAAGGGGGAGTAGTTATATTTGGTGACTATGGAAAAGGAAATATAATCGACATTGGAGTAGTAGGTAACGAAACATTTACTATCTCAAATGTTTTGTATGTTAAAGGTTTGAAGCATAATTTAATCTCTATAAGTCAATTATGTGATGTTGGCTTAAATGTCTTATTTGACTCATCTTCAAACTTATGCAAAATTATTAACTCCAAAACAAATGATACGGTTATTACTGCTCCTAGGTTTCAAAATGTTTACATGATTATATTTAATGATTTGTCACATTCTTCACTAAAATGTTTTATATCTAAAAATGATGAGTTAGATTTGTGGCATAGGCATCTTGGACATTCTAGTTCCAAGCTAATTATAAAATTGTCTCAAAATAAACTAGTCAAAGGTTTACCTATTTTGCATGGAAATTTATCGTCTTTATGTTCACCATGTCAAAAAGGAAAATTTTCAAAGTCTTCATTCGAGAGCAAAAATGTTGTTTCCACCACTAGGCCTTTATAATTGGTTCATATGGATTTGTTTGGTTCTGTTAATACATAAAGTCTAGGTGGTAGAAAATACACTTTTGTATTGATTGATGATTATTCTCGTTTATCTTGGACAATTTTCTTAACGTCTAAATCTGATGCATTTTTAGAATTTTCTATATTATGTATACGTGTTCAACACGAACTGGAGTTAAAAATAAAATGCATTCGTTCAGATCATGGAGGTGAATTTGATAATGAAAAGTTTGTATCTTTTTGCAATGAGTTAGGAATTAAACATGAATTTTTCGCTCCTCGCACACCTAACTAGAATGGTGTGGTAGAGAGGAAAAATAGAAATTTGTAAGAATAAGCTCGCACTATGTTATCTGAATACAAATTACCTAGATCATTTTTGGTCTGAAGCTGTTAGTACTGCTTGTTATGTTATTAATCGTGTTATGCTTTGACCTCTATTGAAATTAACGCCTTATGAGTTATATTTCCAAAAGAAACCAAATGTGTCTTATTTTAAAGTTTTTGGTTGTAAATGCTTTGTTTTGAACACTAAGGATAATTTAGGCAAATTTGATGAAAAGTGTGATGAAGGCATTTTTGTTGGCTATTCTTCAACGAGTAAAGCTTATAGAGTTTATAACAAAAGGACTAAAATAGTTGAAGAATCTATTCATGTTAAATTTGATGAGTTTTTCCCTTGTGTAGAAGCTAATAATACAGGTCAAGATGAAGAGCCCTCCCCTCTACAAAGGTTGGATGATGATGAAATCCTTGGAGACAAAGACAAAGAAAAAGGAATCGAACAAGAAGAAGAAGAGCAAGAATATGTGCCTCCAAGCGAAGTACGATTCTCAAAAGATCATCCCCAAGATTTTGTTTTTGGAGAACAGTCAAGAGGGGTAAGTACTCGTTCATCGGTACACAATTTATTCTCTAATATGTGCTTTATTTCTGATATAGAACCTAAAAGTGTTGAAGCCTCTTTAAATGATAATTCTTAGTTTTAGCTATGAATGACAAGCTTAATCAATTTGAATGCAATAAGGTTTGGAAATTAGTAGAAAGACCGTCAAATTATCCTGTTGTATGTGTTAAGTGGATCTTTAAGAATAAACTAGATAGTGAATCTAGGGTCACTAGGAACAAAGCTAGACTCATAGCAAAAGGTTATTCACAAATAAAAGGAATAGATTTTGAAGAAACCTTTGTTCCCGTTACACGTTTAGAAGTAGTTAGAATATTTCTTTCATTTGCTAGCTTTAAAAGGTTTAAACTATTTCAAATGGATGTTAAAACTGCTTTTCTTAACGAGTTTATTAAGGAAGAGGTTTATGCAGAACAACCTCCAGGCTTTGTTGATGTTAAATTTCCTGATCATGTTTTTAAATTAGAAAAAGCCATTTATGGTTTGAAACAAGCACCCCGAGCAAGGTATGATAAATTGACTATTTATTTATTAAAGGATGATTACAAAATGGGTAGTGCTGATTGTACTCTCTTTGTTAAACATATTCATGATGATCTTATAATTTTACAAATATATATTGATGATTTTTTTTTTGATCCACAAATGAAAATTTATGTGATAGTGTTATAGAAATTATTGAAAATGAATTTGAAATGAGCATGGTAGGCGAACTAATTTATTTTCTTGATTTTCAAATTACTCAAAAGCATGATGGAGTTTTTATTTGTCAATCTAAATATATTCATGATGTTTTAAAAAGATTTGGGTTTGAAAATCTAAAACAAGCAAATACCCCCATGATTGTCTCATTAAAGTTAGGAAAGGATGAAAGTGGAATATCCATAGATCAAACATTATATAGAGGGATGATAAGATCACTGTTGTATTTGATTGCTTCTAGACCTGACATTATGTTCGATGTATGTTTATGTGCTAGATTTCAAGCTAATCCCAAAGAGTCTCATTTAAAAGCGGTTAAACCTATTTTTAGATATCTTATTGGCACATTTTAATTAGGTTTATGGTATCCTCACAACGATACCTTTATTTTACATGGCTTTTCTGATTCTGATTATGTTGGCTGTTCATTAGATCGTAAAAGAACAAGTGGCACCTGTCCTTACTTGGCCCTTCACTAATTTTGTGGTCGAGTAGGAAATAGAATTTTGTTGCCTTATCCACCACTGAGGCTGAGTACATTGCACTAGGCAGTTGTTGTGCACAAGCTCTTTGGATGAAGCAAACTTTAGAAGTCTTTGGAATTATTCATTAAACAATTGAATTAAAGTGTGATTATAAAAGTGCAATTGACTTAACTTATAATCAAGTTCATCATTCTAGGTCCAAACACCTTGACGTACGTCATCATTTCATTAGAGACCACATAAAATAGAATACGATCAAAGTTAATTTTATAAGCACCGATTCACACCTTGCGGATATTTTCACAAAACCACTTCCAGATTCCCGTTTTTCATTGTTAAGATTAGAACTAGGAATCCTAGACATTTCAAACTCATGAATCGCGAAGGTAAGCAAAACAAGAAAAACACTTTAAATTGCTAAGAACATGAAAATTAAACTAAAATAAAAATACATAAACCATAAGTGTAAACGTCACATACTAAGTCCCATACTATTACAGCATCACAACATCATATACTAAGTCCCACATAATATTACAGCAAAAATTTTTTAGAAAAATTAAGAAACCTCACCGTCGCCGGCGAT
The DNA here is from genome assembly GCA_039513925.1 of Platanthera zijinensis. Classification (NCBI taxonomy): domain Eukaryota; kingdom Viridiplantae; phylum Streptophyta; class Magnoliopsida; order Asparagales; family Orchidaceae; genus Platanthera; species Platanthera zijinensis. The sequence continues at coordinate 77,973,949 of CM077091.1, forward strand.
AGTGACTGTCGCCGGGCGATAACGTTAACTTGTCCAGTCATCCCAAAAACCTTCTGAAATTTCTGCTATCACCTGCACTTGTATCCCCTTGATCATCAGCTGAACTATGCTCACTGCTCCTCGTCCAGCATGCTCGGCGAGTAGGTGTACGGGGAGGATCCATGACCGGATTCTCTCATTCTTCCGTTTCTGATGGAGTGGGCTTCAATTTGAGGCTTTTGGTAAAAAACTTAAAAAATTTCTGAACTCCCAAAAAGTTCTTCTTCACTTCCCTCTTATGTTCTTCGAACGACAATCGCAAGTCGTCCAACCCTTCTCGAAACGATCCACCTCTTAGAATTGGCGGGATATGGATAGTGGACATAGGCTCACTACTCCTTGATGACCCTCCTCGTGTTGATCAGTCGATGGAAGGTGTTCCACTCATCGAAAATATAGAGGGAATACAATCGTTGAAGTACAAATCCGGGTCTATCCAAGTGTATTTCTTATATAAAATATGTTGGATGACAGATCCAAGTGGTAGTGTGTTTAATTTCTTCCAAGTAGGACTTTTTAGACTAAATGCATAGCGTATTGTCGATAGGATAAAGTCTGCCATGTCAAACATATCCTTCTCCAAAATCATGTATATATGTAACATAACTCAGTTGATCTGTTATCTTCCGTGTATCACCATACTTGAGTAAGACAGTGTGCCTCAATATATCTTGCACTAGTCGTGCATCCTCTATGAGCGTAGCCATAGATTGAATAAGCATTTTGGTGGAATTTACATGCAAAAACAAATTCAAGAGTGTCCAATCTCTATCCTTCTGATAGTTCTCTACTACATCTAAGGTATTTTCATGCTCTATTAACCGAAATTCTTCTCTAAGGTTGTAGTGGGTTATCTCTACTGTCTGTCCTTATATCTTTGATCGTACTCCACCATTAAGTTCCATGAATCGCGGATCTTTGAGATAGTTATAGAACTCTCTAATTAGTACGAAGGAAAATGCATCTGGACAAATAATATACATTATTCCAGCCATTGCTAACTGGTCTTGGATGGGTGCATGACGGGCAGGGTCGAATTTGATCACCCGTCTGATCCCTATGTTAGCATTTTTTATTCCAGGAAATTTTTGATAGGAGGAATATGAATCACTGCTTGTGCTTCTACGGGCTTTGGAACTTGAAGCCATTGTTGTAGATAAAAGGAAATTTTTTTAACAAGCAAATGGAATCACGGTTTTTTTGGTATCGCCATCCGGCGATACCCACTGTCGTCGGGCGATAGCGAAAATTGCTCTTGCTCCATTTCTGACTCCATATCTGGGTTTTACATCACCTTAACTACTATATCTGATGTTTTTATAATTTTTTTTTAAATATCTATCATGATTACTTAAAAAAACAAACAAACAACTTCCTTATCTACACTATTCATCATCTACACTATTCATCATCTTCCTCTCTAACATTACACTATTCATCATGAACATTAGATCTAAGTTTAAGTTTTTTTATAACTACAACATATGAATTAGATCTCTAGACTATTCCCTCAAAATATGCACATTTTCACCAAACCCTCATCATAGTCAATCTTCCTAAAAAACTTGAAAAATTTCTCATCAAGGGTTCCATGATAAACTCTACAAACACTTAGATCCAAAAAATCTAAAGCATCAAAGCACAAATCCAAGTTCCTTACCTTGGTCCTATGTTTTTGCCATCGTCCACTTCGACTTCCGCGACCAGCCTTCAGGAAAAACTGCTAGATTTGATGCCTTTGACCTGATTGCATCGTTTTTATATTTTTCATACTATCGCCGATCGGCGATACCCGGTATCGCCAGGCGACAGTGAAAATTCACTATTCGACCAATTTATCTTCCTTACTAAGGATTAGGCATGGTTTAATGTATATTGGTTACATTTGGGTTCCCAATAACTTGGTTCCATAGTTCAACCTTCATATATCCTTTCTACATACTTACATACTAGTGCCTTTACATTCGTGAAATTGTTTTCGCATGCCTCTAAGTATGAGAAATCTTTTAGTTATGATAATGTTATTTCACTCACCGTTGTGCAAATCTTCATATGCGTTCACCTTACTGCATATATGAATTATGAATGTTCTACCATAGCTGCTAGAATTGCATGTTCCTGCTAATGCTTTATCCTGATTTCTACATTGCACCACTAATATTTGATTATACTATATGCTCTAACAAGTGAATTCAGACTCCTTTGTCCAGCCAAACAAAAAAAAACAAAGGTTCAACAAAAAAAAATTATTATATGGTCACAAAGAGTGCACACCTTTGGTGAAAAGGGCTGATAAGGAACCTCCACAAAGCACTACTTACCCTCCTGAGAAGTCTTCATAAGCATTGTGAGGTTGAGCACCTTGGAAAGAATTGTAAAGTGTCTTGTAAAATTCTTTAACTGGATAATTTTTTTTTGTGCTCTGCATTCTTGGGTACAAGTATTGCTCCTCATGTCCAACTCTAAGTTATCTTGTTTTTTAACATTCCCAGTGTTCATGTATTTGTAAGGGTTTGTATAAGTGTTTTCCGACAACATATCACTTGTACACAACATTATCTTCTCTAAAAGTTCTTCTTATGAGAATTAGACTGAAATTTTTTCCAAAAATATTCTTCACTAGTGTATGTATTTGTGATATAACTGGATGGGAATTGCCAATGTTAGTGTTTACTCATTTCTTTCTTTACTATACATTGCTCACCTGTACTATCATTGATTTCTCCTTTGTGTTTTTCCTTCTTTAGCTTCCGCACCACTCTGATCTATCTTTTGACAATACTAAAGGGGGAGAATTTTAAGAGGAAATCATTCATATACTCATGATCCTTACATTAACCAAAACTAAAATGCTACAACGTTCACAGTGTTTCGATTTAGGGGGAGTACACATGTAGGGGGAGTGTTTTATCCAAGAGCAATTTGTGAACGTACACATGCTTCATCTTGATACTCAAGTTGGGTGGCTCCTATAACATTCATTATTTCTTTCTTAGTGGATTTGTTATTATCAAAAGGGGGAGATTGTTGGAGCATGCATTCCATGCTTCCAGGTTTGCAAATAATAAACCTTGTTGGTATTTGATCTTTGGGTTTTTTATATGTGCAGATATCACAAGTCTATCTCTAATGTATTTTGGGTGATGAATCTGATTAGAACTGAGCTCAAGAGATATCGTCAGGAGATATTGAGTATCGTCGACAGGCAATAGCGCCACTCGACACATCTTCCTTCGACGTTTGATAAAGCTCGTGGACCACGTGGCATCCATTACATCGCTATTGCCAGGTGGTGATACCTAGTATCAACAGGAAATAGTGCACATTTGACGATCGACGGATATGTGATGCGAAAATGAGGAGTTCGTGGGACATGTGGCAGCAGTTACAGATATCGCCAGGTGGCGATACCAGTGTCGCCAGGCGATATCGCCAAAGTATAAAAGCCATTCAATTTCTTATGGGGAACACAAATTTTATTACCTAGAGTGTACCTTCCTGTTTAGAAGATTCACAGAGCTCCAGATCTGAGATTTACTCAATACTCTCAAGAAGGCCAAAGCGCGAAAAATTGACGGCACATTCGCAGCATTCTAAGCAACTCTGATAAGGATTCGGTGGCATCTTCAGCGCATTGTTTGAAGAGAGTTTCTAGCCTAAAGTTTTCAATTTGTTTTGTTCTTGTTTTTATTATTTTCTTATTGTAATCGAGAGGGAAAATTGCGACCTTGTGCGTGGCGTCTAAGTCCTGTGTGACTTAGGGAAAATCATCGCATTGTGAGTGGCGACCGAGTCCTTGTGCGGCTTAGGGAGAAATTGTTGCCTTGTGTGCAGCGTCTAGATCATGGTTAGATCTAGGGGTAGGCTAGTAGCAAGATCTAGGGAGATATACGCTTTAGACTGCCGGTTCTTGGTAGAAGGATCGACAAAAACACAAGTAAATTATTTTTTTCGCGAGCCTTTGTCTCTAGCTTTATATAGATACCTTGTATTCAAATTTATCACATTTGAAATATATCATTGTTGTTTTTGTTTGTATACATTTTCATTCCTTAATTATATTATTTTTATTCATCAAGCAAAATTTGTCTGAATTAAGAAAAATTTAAAGAATCCTTATTCACCCCCCCCCCTCCTCTAAGGGCGCCGCACGATCCAATTAGATGCCCATTAGATTTTGCTTTTTTGTTACATGCGATATTATGTAGTATGGGATGCATAATATTTCATATATACGCCACTCATAACATGCATTAAGGCCTTTACTAGAATTAATAGCACAATATGCATGACATAACATAACATTAACGTGTGTGCCAAGTTAAGATCTACATGATGACATACATACACACATAGTTTTAAAATAAAGTGATAAGAATTCATGCATTCATATTGTATGCACACGATTTAATAAGATGATGGTATATCATCCTAAGTTAAAGCATATCATCGCTTTTGAAAATCCCAGAGCAAGGTAGCATCATGAGCATGTATCTATACATGTATGGTCTGAACTAAGTTATGTAGTTCTTGTGTTAAGCTAGGTTTTGATGAGTTGTTCATTTGTATTATTAGGAATGGTGTCAAAGCGTGTTGCGATGAGGTTGATTCCCCAGTCTGAGGGTTATTCGACAGGTGCGCAAAATGAAGCATTGATTGAAGGGCTGGGACAGAGCAATGAAGCACTGTCAAGGCAGATGGTTGCAATGCAATCGCAGATTCAGGCATTGTTAACTGCCTCCTTAGGGAAGCAGCCTATGGTGCAGGACCCTATAGTAGGTCAGACTGTACTTGGTCGTCCTGTTCCTCCAGTGCCTCCAGTTCTCCTACCACCGGAGATGAATTTCATTTTGCACTTTCAGTGATTAGGACCTCCTACCTACGATGGGAGAGCCGATTTCATGGCTTTTGATTATTGTATCATTTCTATTGAAGAAATGTTTTCGTATTCAGAGATCTTTGCGGACTAAAAGGTGATGTTCACAACTTACCATCTGAAGGGCCTTGCTAAGAGCTAGTGGAATTGAGAGAAAGAGGGCCTCGTAGAGGGATGTTTGTGGGAATCTTTTTTAGGGATGTTGCTGAAGAAATGTTTGCCATCGAAAGAGCAAGACCGTCTGATGAATATGTTGGAACCCCAATTTTGGATTTGGGCAAGGATTACTATTAAGATGCTTAGAATGACCCAATATGTATAGTTTGGGTCATAGGTTTTTCCAGGGTTATTGCCTTAGAAGATTTCCAGTGTTCAGAAATTCAGATCGATGAAAGTTGAGTGCAGTTCGATGAAAGCCAATCTCAGCTTAACGAACTCAGAGTTCTAACTCATAGTTGAGCTCGACGAAAGTTGAGCTCCGGTCGACGAACTTTGACCTGAACTCTGCAAGCTCAACTCGACAAAAGCCATCCTCAGCTCGACAAAAACTGATCTCAGGTCGACGATTGCATGCTCAGTTCAACGATTTTTAGGCTGTGTTTTAAGCAGTTATTTTAAGCAGAAGTAGAATATTTCGAAGCTCAATCTCAGGCTATCTTATATTCTGAAGGCATAATATTTTAATGGGATTAATTTTAGGCAGTTATGACTCTGAAATTTAATCCAATATATTCTAACGAATATAACCTTTTAGAGGCAGCATAAATGTTGATATTATCATTGAATTTATTGCTGATTCATTCCCAAGGGTAGTTTACTTTTCAAGGAATGCTCCAACTATATCATAGTTAATGCATGCAAATATTTGAATTCTGATCAAGCATTCCAAATATATAGAATTTTTCTGACTCAGAGAGATTGACACATAGACAAACAAGGCTATAGAGTTACAGAAAGCTACAGAAATATTTCTATAGAGATTTAGCTTTCTTCCAGCAACACATCTTTTATATGAGACAAAAGCTCACAATCTCTCAGATAAAAATACTGGATAGAGAAACTCTCATCAAGGCCTACACCCTGAAGAGAAAGGCTACCCTCACATGATCATTAACTCTATTGAAATCTTGGGGGAGCTTTCTGCTTCAACAATCCACTAGTCTTCTTAGAGCTTATTGATAGAGAAGAACACAATCAATCTTTTTGCTTATTTCCATCAATCTGTGTACAGGGTTTTAACTGCCTTCTAAAGTTATATCTTTGGTTCATAAGTCACCTGATCAAAAGACTTAGATTTTGTTTTTTGGCACCTGATCAAAAGCTCAAAGGGTTGCTAGATCTCCCTTAAAAAAATTTATCTTGTGGTGGCAGGGCACCTGAGCAAAAACCTATGGTGACAAGGCACTTGATCAAAAACCTGTAGAGGATTCCTACAAGCGTGGAAGAAGGTTGGATGAGGCCAGGTTTATTGTGGAACCACTATAATCCTTGTTTCGTCTGTGTTGATTTACTTTTCTGTTTGTGTGATGTGATTTTCCTTTTATATTTATATATATCACTAACTTTTAATCCGCTAGAAAAAAAAGTTAAATTTTTTTTAATACACTATTCCCCCCTCTATAGTAAAGATAAAATCTATCCATCACTTTTAATTGGTGTCAAATGGTCATTTCTTCGTTTTTACAGGCTGACACCTGAACAAAATGATCTTATAGATTTTAGTTTACCAAGAAATTTATCATGGCATAAAACAAAAAGTTTTTTAGAACTAGACCTCCAGTGTGCTATCTAAATTAGTTTGCACAATGGAAGGCAAGGATCAAGATTTACATGAATTCTATTGATGAAGATATTTATAACTCTATTTTGACAGGTCCCCCAACTCCATCTACAACAACAAGCAATAATGTTGTTCCATAACCTGAGTGGACCGATGCTCAAAAGAAAACAAAGATTACTGATGTTATACACATGAATATTTTGGCTCAAACAATGTCTGATGACATTTTCTATAAAGTTGTTGAATGCACTTCAGCCAAGGACATCTGGGATTCCCTAAATGGAATGGTTACTTGTTCTGCAGGTGAAAGAAAGGACAGAAGATCCAATTTGATTTCTCAATATGAGAATTTCAAGAAAGATGAAACTGAATCTGTAGCAGACAAGTACTCTAGACTCAGTCTCATTATAAATGAGCTAAAACCCTTGAAAAGGATATCACATTGATAGAAGTCAATGATAAAATCCTCATGTGTTTCCCTTACACTTGGGATTCAAGGATTTGGCGAATCAAAGAAGCCAGAAGTGTAAATGAGATATCTACAGTGACCTTGTTGGGAAAGCTCAAATCCTATGAGCAGCTCATTAAGACCAGGGAAGCAAAACAAAAGAACTCACTCTCAGCAAGGTAAGAAAAGAGCATTACTTTCCAAGCAATAGATGAAGAAGAAGCTCTTTCAGGGAATGAAGACCTTATGAGTCTTTTAGCCAAGAGAATATACAAAATGGTCAAGAAAGACTTCAGAGGAAAGTCTTCCAGAAATGATGATAAGCCAAGGTATGACAAAACCCTAACTAAAAAAATAGTCTGTTATGGGTGTAGAAAACCAGGACAAATCCTTCCAGAATGTCCTGAGAAGCAAATGAAAGACAGGGTGAAAGAGAAGGACTCTAGGAAGCATTCACACAAGCCTCTTCCAGTAAATACAAGAAGAAGGAAAGAGGATTCGTTGCTGAGATTTGGATTGAATCTGAGTCAGAATCTTCATCCAGTTCAAGTGAAGATGAAGAAGAAGTAAGAGCAAAAGAAATCTTTCTGATGGCAATCAATGCCTCATGCAATAATTCTGAGAAAGAATCAGAATCAGAATCAGAAGAAGTTTAGGTAATCTCAACCTTTGATTTTAATTCAGAACAGTTTAAAACTGATTTCAAATTATTATGTAAATATTTGTTTCAATCTAAGAAGGAAATCAAACTTCTCGGAGAAAAACTAATTGAATTTGATAATTTTTCTTCTGAAAACTTAAAACTTAAAGAAAATTTAAAAATTGCTAATGAACATATACTATCTTTAGAAAATAAATTAAATAAGGCTAAGCAATTTGAAGAATCCTTTAATGGGAGAAGTATCAAATTGATGGATATCACAAGCACAGTGAATGCTAGGCTAAATAGAAAACTGGGTTTGGGAGCTTCATCTAGTCAGCCTCATTTATTACATAAAAACATATTATCTACTCCTGTTAAGTTTTTTTCTAGAAAAAGAAAAGAAAAATTAGAAGATGTAAATAAAGAAATTGAAGCTTTACACAAGATAAAACAAAAAAAACCAAAATTTTCATAAAAATTATTTTCAAAATAATTCGTCGAACCGAGCTCGACGAAATAATTATCTTTCTTCAAATGGCGATCGACGATCTCTGAACCAAGAATTTGGGTATAATTTCTCATCAGCGGGTACTCGACGAAATCTATATGATTCGTCGAATAGTGATCGATGAACGTGGATCACAGATAATGCATATTATCATTCTGTGAATGGAGCTCGACAAAATAACTATCAATCGTTGAACTCAGATCGACGAAACAACTTAAATTCGTTGAACCCAACTTTTCATAACAGAAATTTTAACCATTTTCAAAACAAAAATCAAAAGCAAAAATTGGTAATTCCATTTACTCAGTGGATTATTTCTCCTAAGAGATTTCATCCACTAGGTTATAAGGATCAACCAGATTGTTCCTATATTTCTAGTTATCATCATGAAAAGAAATAAGGACACACGGTAATCTTGGTCAAGAATAACTAATATTTTTTTCTAGGTAAAGAACTATCCTACCATAGAGGACAGTGGTACTTGGATAGTGGTTGCTCAAAACATATGACAGGATCAAAATCTAACCTAATTCATTTCAAAGCAAAACTTGGACCTAAAGTTATCTTTGGATACTCCAATTGTGGACAAACAGAAGGATATGGAAATGTCAAAGTTCGAGCAGTTACCTTCAAGAAGGTAGCTTATGTAAATTGTCTGAAGCATAACCTCATCTTCATCAGCCAATTATGTGATGAAGGTTATCAGGTAACCTTTAATAAGTCATTATGTTCAATTACCTCTAGTTTAAATAAAATTATTTTAATAGGAACTAGACAAGGAAATATTTATCTAGTTAACTTTGATTCTGCAAAATCAGAAATCTATTTGTTTAATAAGATTAGTAAAACTAGTGAACTATGGTATAAGAGACTAGGTCATGTAAATCTTAGGACAATAGCTAAATTATCTAAGGACAACCTTGTCAGAGGACTACCTTATTGTTCCTACAAGAAGGAAGGACTTTGCAGGGCTTATCAATTAGACAAGCAAACTAAAAATAGTTTTAAATCCATTAATAAAAGTGATTCACCAAGAATCTTATACTTGCTACATATGGACCTTTTTAGACCTATTGCAGTACAAAGTTTGGGAGGGAAGTCATATACATTAGTTATTATTGATGATTTCTCTAGATTCACTTGGGTTTTCTTTCTGAAAAACAAGTCAGATAACTTTAAAGCTCTTACAGATTTTCTTAAGATCATCAAAATTGAGTACTCTACTCAGATTGCATTGATCAGAAGTGATCATAGCACTGAGTTTGAATCTCTTCTCATACAAGAATTTGGTGAGAAGGAAGGTATCAAGCATTATCTCTCTGCTCCTAGAACTCCTAAATAAAATGGAGTAGCCGAAAAAAATAGAACCCTGATTGAATCTACTGGGACATTACTTGCAGATGCTCACTTGCCCCTATCCTTTTTGGCAAAGGTAGTAAGCACAACAAATTATGTCCTTAACAGAAGTCTAATTCATAAGCTAAAGGGTAAGACCTCCAATGAATTAATTAAATCAAAGAAACCTAAAGTTAACTATTTTAAAGTTTTTGGTTGCATGCGTTACATTCATAATAATGATAAGAAATACCTTAGAAAATTTGAAGCCAAAGCTGCAGAGGGAATTTTTCTTGGATATTCAAAAGTTAGCAAGGCTTATAGGGTTTATAATAAATGAACTCTTAAAATGGAAGATTCTGTGCATGTGACCTTTGATGAAACTAACATGTTTTACAAGGAGAGAGACATCTCTACCATAGACAATGTGCAGGTACAAAATCTGTGTGAGAAAATGGATGATTTAATCCTAACACAAGAGGATATATCACATCCATCTCAATAGATTACTGATTATGACAGTGATGAAGAAATTCAGGAAATCCTTGCTGCAAATATTATGGCAAATGTAATTCCACAAGAGTAATTAGCACCACAAGTGGTTGATGAACCAAATCTACCCACTGATCTTGTTACACTTAAAGATCATCCCTTATCTCAAGTGATTGGAGACATGTCAGCTTGTGTGCAAATAAGGAATCAATTAAATCATTATCAGATGCATTCTTATTTTCTTTCTCAGATTGAACCTTAGTCCATAAAAGATGTAAAATAAGATCCCCACTGGATCATTGCTATGTAAGAAGAACTCAATCAATTTTAAAGATGTGGAGTTTGGGATTTAGTTCCAAGACCCAAAGACTATCCAGTCATTGGAACCAAATGGGTCTTTAGGAACAAATTGGATGCTCAAGGATTAATTGTAAGGAACAAAGAAATATTGGTAGCCCAAGGCTATTCACAGGAGGAAGGCATAGATTATGACCAGACTTTTGCCCCTATTGAAAAATTAGAGGCTATCAGGATATTTTTTGCATATGCAGCATTCAAGAAGTTCAAGGTATATCAAATGGATGTCAAGAGTGCTTTTCTTAATGGAAAACTAAAAGAGGAATTTTATGTTGAACAACCTCTAGGTTTTATTTCTCCAACTCACTCTTCTTATCTTTTTAAACTTAATAAAGCTCTTTATGGTCTCAAACAAGCTCCAAGAGCTCGGTATGAGACTCTTGCTAGTTTCTTGTTAAAAAGTAAATTTTTTAGAGGCTTAGTAGATAGAACTTTATTTATTAGACATCATAAGCATAAAATTTTGCTAGTTCAAATTTATGTAGATGATATAATGTTTTGATCTATTGATTCCAAACTTTACAAAAGGTTTTCTGACCTGATGCACTCAAAGTTTGAAATGAGTAGCATGGGTGAACTATCCTACTTCCTTGGTCTCCAAGTGAACCAATATCCTGATAGTATTTTCATATCTCAATCTAAATATGTTAAGGAGCTAATTAAAAGATTTGGGATGTCAGATGCCTCAGCCATGAAAACACTCATGCCCTTAAATGCTATAGTTGATAATGGTGAATAGGGCAAGCTTATTGATCAAAAAATATATAGAGATGTCATTGGGTCTCTATTATATCTAACAGTAAGTATGTCTTATATTACGTTTGCTACATGTATTTGTGCTAGGTTTCAAATAAATCCTAAAGAATTTCACCTAATTTTAGCTAAAAGAATTTTGAGATATATAAAGGGTTGTCTAAATCTAGGACTTTGGTATCCAACAGAGTCAGAATTTGAATTAACTGGATTCTCAGATGCTGATTATGCCGGATGTAGAGTTGACAGAAAAAAGCACATCAGGAACTTATAAGTTTCTTGGTGATAGGCTTGTATCATGGTTTTGCAATAAGCAAACTTCTGTGTCTACTTCAACTACTGAAGCTGAATATATGACAGCTGGTTGTTGTTCCTCAGAGATTTTGTAAATTCAAAATCAGCTTCTGGATTATGGATACAACTTAAATAATTCAACTTTATTTTGTGATAATACCAGTGCTATTTAAATTGCACAAAATCCTATTCTGCATATTAGAACTAAGAATATAGAAATAAGACATCATTTTCTTAGAGATAATATAGACAAAAATAAAATTAATCTTGTTTTCATTTCCACTGATTTACAAATTGCAGATATTTTCACTAAACCTTTAGATGCAAAGAAACATCTTTTCTTTATAAATCAGTTAGGCATGATAAATGGAGACCTATTAATTTAATTTTTTTGTCTGAGAACGATGAATTGGTCACCTTACGTCGAATGGAGATCGACGATCAGTAAACTCTTCTTGAGATTTTCGTCGAACGGAGATCGACAAAATCTCTTTGTGAAACTTTCGTCGAATGGAACCCGACGAATTTAGTTTCTAATAATTTTCGTCGAACGGAGATCGATGAAATTTATTTGTTTCGCAAAACTTTCGTCGACTGGAGATAGACGAAACACATTCCCTTTAAGATTTTTTTCATGGAACAAGGTTCAATGTTTTATTTTTCGTCGGACAGAGTTCGCCTTTTCAACTTCTGAAAGATTATAACTAAGTTTTCATCGAACTCTATCCCGCACTTTTCCATTTCCCCTTTGCACTTGATCTCTTGTTTTTGTAGAGCAATGGCGATTTCTCCAGCAATCCTCGCAGCAATGAAGTTTGATGTCGGTTTAGATATACACTTTTAATCCTTCAGTCTTTCCTACCAAGTATTTAAGGACATCTTATAGCTATTTGAGGTTCAGAACCTGTGAGCCTTCATGATAATAAGGATAAGGCTTCAAGTGGCAAAGATTAAGGAATGGGTATATATATCAAAGATTCAGGACACTCCAGTTCTTATAGGATCTATCTCAGGACGTAAGGTTCCTCTTTCACCAGAAATCTTAACTGTAATTTTTGGGTTTGTTAATGGTGATGAAGAAATAGAATTATTTAGTAGTGAATTTAATGAAATGATAGATAGGTTGGGTCATGCTGAAGGAAACTCTAACCACCTTCTTAAGAAAAATCTTTCGATAGAATATAGATTTTTAGTCGATATTGTTGGAAAAGTGATGTTGGGCAAGCACTCTGCTCACGAGCACATAACCAGGACCCAATTTGTCCTGATGTGTGTCTTAGTTAATCAGAAATCTATTAACTAAGGCTTGATTTTGTTTGAATCAATTAAGAAGAAAATCAACAAGAAGGATGTTGGTTATGGAAGGGTTCTGGGCATATTCCTGCAAGACAAGTGCCCTGAACTCCTGGTCTCCCAGACTATCCACATAAATGCATCCATAAGGCTGACATCTGCCTTATTTGGAAATGGGAGAGAGTCATCCCTAAGCCTTCTAGGGCTACTTCTTCCAAAATAGCTTCTAAAGACACCAAGGCTGCTCCAGCCACTCACCAAACCCCAGGAGAAGTTTCTGCTCTACCTCATTCTTCTCCTCCATCTCTCCAAAATTCTCCCAAACAATCTCCCAGATAGTCTCCTCCTCAACAACCTATTTTTTCTGAAGAACTTCCTTCATCACCTCTACGATCCATGGTCATTGAAGACATTCCATCATCTCCACTTCCATCATCAACTACACTTGTTGATGTTTCTCTTCCTTAGTCCCCTTCTACACTTCAAATAGTAGAGATTCCAACCACATCAACTCATTCACAATCACCCATTCATCAGTCACCTTCATCTCCTCAAATTTCCCGTCTGCCTAACTTCAATCTACTACCTCCATCTCCACTTCATTCATCTCCAATTCATATCTCTCCCTCTCCACCTCAATCTCCTCTCCAAGAAGAGTTCATCCCTAATATCATTCCCCCTACCTTCAATCCTCAGGATGTACCTCAATCATTCTATCTATGTCAAAACTATTATACCACAATTCCATCCTCTTCCAATCCACCGCCTGCATCTACTCAATCTCCACCTGAGTTTATGTATGTGTATTTCTCATCCATTTCTTCTAATATTCTTGCATTTATGACTCCTACCCTCAAGAAGCTAATATAAGAAGCAATTGTCCTCTTGTAGCTATCGTATCTTACCTTTCTTCTAAGCTTGCCTCTTACTCCTTTGTCCCTTCTTTTGGGGTCTAGATTCAGGTCTCCCTGGATCTAGGAAGCAGGAGATGTCTAATGAAGAAGCTCTAATAGTTAATGAAGAAGCTCTAGTAGTTCCAAAGGTTGCAGTAGCAGATGCAGAAATGCTTATAGATAGTTCAGATGAAGAAGGAGCAGATTTTTCAACTCTAGAAGTTATCACTGTTTGTGATGTTTTTATTAATCCCACAGTTAACTTATCTTCCTTATTATCTATTTTTGAAGTTCAGCCCAGTTCTGCTCCAGTGTTTAATAATAATTCTAAAGGAATATTTTGCTATACTGCTCCAATAGATTCTTCAGTTTTAGAAGAGATTGGAGCTAGTTTCCGTAATATTTCCTCTAATATTTCTTCAGTCTCTGAGAATATATCAGTGGAGAATACAGTAAATATTATAGAGCCAGTTTCTTCCCCTCTCACTTATGCTTGGGATAAAACTCCTATGCCAAATTTTGATGAAATCATGTTTAAGGATATGGAACCAGAGATTGACAGTGTTCAAGCTTAAGCTATTACAGATATTGTACTTAAAGAGCCAGAAGTTCAAGCTAAGAATCAGGCTGATTTAATTAAATAGTTAGATGAGTTATATGATCATCCAGAAGATGAATCTGATGATGATGATGTTGATTTAGATGATTCAGAAGATTTTGTTTCAAAGAAAAGAAAAGCCAAGAAGAAAGCTCCAATAAAGGCTACTCCTAAACCTTCATCAAATGCTGACATTCCTAATTACATTTTGCATGGAGTTACTCTCACTCCAGATACTCCTAACTGGATGAGTTTTTCTAAAAATGAACAAAAGAACAGGAAAAAGATGAAAAGGTTGAAAGACTTTATTTCAAGAGCCTAAACACGTAGAGGGAGGGGGGGTGAATAGTTTCTAATCTTTTTGTGTCTTTTTAATTTTTAGGCAAACAGTTATAAGACTTCTTTCAGCACAGATTAATCAATCTACAAAAAATAAACACATTACAGTAAACACCAGACTTATAGTGGTTCCCCAAGATATAGGTACATCCACTTTTCCCCTTCGCCTATCCAGCAGATAACTGGATTAAGCCTAACTTCCTTCCACTGCTCAGATCCTCAGATCTTACAATCTCAGAACCAAAGATTGTTCCTACACCTCAGACTTAACACATGTCCTATCTCAGATTCTTCTCCAGAATCCTACCTCAGGCCTCAGCCCTACCCCAGCCTTTATAATTAGGCTTGTAACTCAGACTTTACATAAGTCCTACCTCAGGCACACAACCATACCTCAGCCTTTATAATTTTAGGCTTACAATCTCAGATTTAACAGTAGATCCTACAAGAATTTGTGAGTAAAGAGTAACTGAAAACTTCACCAGCTAGATTTCTCTGTTGATGTTGTCTTCTTGATCAATTCTTGGATTGACTGATCCTTCTGATCCAACCTGACTTAGCTTTTCTAATTTTCTTGATTACAATAAAATAAGGTGGATCTTCTCTGTTAATGAAGATGATCTTCAATCACCTTCTTCCTTAAATTAAGATAGAACTCTGAATCTTTCTTGCAGACAACCCTTGATCTGTCATAATTCTTCTTATTGATGCCTCACATTCTTATTCATGTTGTTGATTGTCGTTTCCGATCTATCTCTTATATAGAGCTTACTTCATGGTTACCGGCTGATCCTGTTCATAACCAACTTCTGACAGTTCTAATAGTGGTGTCAGACGGGCTAGTTATGACAGCTGTCAAGTCACTAGTCATGTCACAAGGTTCTTCAATGTCTTTTCAAATCAGCATACAAAACTCAACAGACTGCTTCACATGTGTCGACACATATAGACTAAGTGTCAACACAAGTCTTCATGGTGTCGACACAATTACTCCAAGTGTCGACACAGTCATACTTCTTCTTCTCGACACTGCTTATGTTGTATGTGTCGACACAAGTCCTGTGTGTCGACACAACAGCTTCTTGTCTCGACATTTCTATTGCAGACAGTTGGTGTTGAGTGTTTGTCAAATGGTGTTGAGTGTGTGTCGACACAAGTCCGGTGTGTTGACACAATTACTTCTGAACTCGACACAGCCATTTGAGAGTTGGTGTGTCAACACAAGTCCTATGTGTCGACACAATTGATTCAGGTGTCGACATATCTCCTGAATGTTAACATAGCTTCAGTTTTAAGTGTCGACACAAGTCCTGCTTCAGATGTCAACACATTTCTGGATGTCGACACAACTGCTTCTTTAGGTATCGACAAAGCTTTGAGTGTCAACACAACTTCTTTATAAGTGTCGACACAAATTCTGGGTGTCGACACAACTTCCCTGAGTGTCGACACAATTTGCCGGTGTATCGACACAGCTTGCCTGAGTGTCGACACAAGTTTCCTGAGTGTCGACACAGTTTCTTCACGAGTGTTGACACTTGTACTTAGAAAATTTTCCTTCAAATACTTAAACCTACATAATGAAACTCAAACTCCCATCAAATACAAATTGATGCATATCATTGACTAAGTTGTGGATTCTCCAAATCTAGTACACATTTTCCAATGTACCCAACAAAAAGGTATAGTTCTCCTCCTCAAAGGTCTTGGAGAGGACCTCTTCCTCCTCCTCCACCTACAGCAGGATCAGCAGGAATTATTTCTCAAGCTCATAGGTCTACTTCTCATTCATATTGTTGGAACACCCTATTACTATTTGGGTCAGGATGACTATATTTCTATAGGGATTTTGTGTTGTGACCTCCTTGTTGTTATAAAGGTCACATAGGTTAGTTAGAGTCCTCTTCAGCTCGACGCAGAGTCGACTTCAGCTCAACGCAGAGTCGAACTCAGCTCGACGCTGAGTCGACCTCAGCTTGACGTGGAGTCGACCTCAGCTCGACGTTCTGTCGACCCCAGTTCTGCTTTCTGAAACCTCTCTCTGGCCGACGTGTGTCGTGCTCAGATCGACGTTTTATTGTGAGCTCGACGTTTTCCAGGCTCCCGTTAGTTTTGAATAGGAATTCAAATTCCTTCTGTCAGAACAATTAATGCTGAAGATTTATTGACCGTTACAGCAAATCTAGTGCATGGCTCAAGGAATTTTCTAAGGAATGTTTGCCTGACACTTCCTTTGGAGACATGGACATTTAAGGAAAGCATTTAATGCTGGCTGCCAACGGCTATCAAAGACTCAGAAGAAGAATTCAGAGACATATTCTATCAGTAAATAGAGAATAATAACATACCTCTCTCTCTTGCTCTCTGTGATATTGATTCAAGCTTACACACAGGAATTCTGATTGCTTCAGACATAACCATCCAACTTGTTTGGATCATCTTTTGCTGGAGCAGATCAGATCATTGAAGACCTGTCACCCTTATGCAAAGCTCTCCTTCCTGAACTACTTCTTGATCTCAGGGGGAGCTCTGACAACATCAATAGATCCACTTTGCTTCTCTCTACTTATTGATAGAGAAGACACCTTCAGTTTTTTCTTTTTCTTTCTGTACAGGGTTTTAACTCCCTTCAAAAGTTACCTTTGGTTTTACTGAAACCTGGTCAAAAATCAGCCCCTTTGGTTTGTGAGAACCTGGTCAAAAACTCTCTGGTGCTCAAAACACCTGATCAACTCATCTTGAAGTGGATTCCTATCAAGGGTGATAGAAGAGTGGACTACCCAAGATTTTGGGGAACCACTATAGCTCCTTGTGCATTCTGGTTGCTTGTTTCTTTGTGTTTTGCTTTGTGCTATGATTCTTTTCTTACTTTGATTAGTTGCTATAGCACCATACACTAAGTAAATCTAAGCCTTCTCTTCACATAAATTTTAATTTTCAAAACTATTTTAAATCACTCTATTCACCCCCCCTCTAGAGTTAGGATTGATCTTATCCCTCACTTTCAATTGGTATAAGAGGCAGGTTGATCATTCATACAGGCTAACACCTGGATCAAAAGATCTCTGATAAGATCATCTCTCTCAAAAGGGTTATTTCTTTTAGTTTTACTTATCTTCAAAATTCATGGCACAAAACAAGGACTTTGCTAGCACCAGACCTCCTATGTGCAATCTCTCTAAGTTTGCACTATGGAAAGCAAGGATTAAAATTTACATGAATTCATTTGATGAGGACATCTTTAATTCTGTGTTGACAGATTGTCCAAGGCCTCCCACAGAAACAAGTACATGAGCTGTTCCTCCTCCTTCAGGAACTGATGCTGACATAAAAAAGTGGAAGGCAGCAGATGCTAAAGCCATGAACATCTTGGCTCAAACCATGTCAGATGACATTTTCCAGAAAGTAGCTGAATGCAATACTGCCAAAGAGATCTGGGAAAAACTTTCAGAAATTGTATCAGGTTCTGCAGATGAAAGAAAGGATAGGAGATCCTACCTCATCACCCAGTATGAGAACTTCAAAAAGGCAGAGTCTGAGTCAGTTGCTGACATGTACAACAGACTGAGCCTAATCATCAGTGAGCTTAGATCACTAGAAAAGGACATATCTCTTACTGAGATAAATGACAAGATACTGACTTGTTTCCCTAGCTCTTGGGACTCAAGAATCTGGTCAATTAAAGATGGAAGGAATGTCTGTGAGTTATCCATAGAAGCTCTTCTAGGAAAGCTCAAGAGTTATGAGCAATTCATTAAGAAGAGAGAAGAAGAGCAGAAGATATCCACACCAACTGAAAAGGTTGAGAAAACCATTGCCTTCAAGGCACAGGAAGAACAACCTAAAGAAAAGGTGTTGGGAAATGAAGAGCTTATGAGCCTACTTGTCAAAAGGTTCAATAAGCTGAATAAAAAGAACTTCAGAAGATGGTCATCCAAAGACAAAGACAAGCCAAGGTATGACAGATCTACTAATAAAGATATTATATGTTTTGGCTGCAGGAAACCAGGACACATTGTCACCAACTATCCAGAAAATCAAGATAAGGACAGAAGGGATAAGAAGGAAAGAAAAGATAAAAGGAAGGATAAGGAGTCAAGGAAGTACCATGACAAGCCTTCCTCCAACAACAGCAAGCACACCAGAAAAGGATTTGTGGCTGAATCCTGGAGTGACTCAGATGAGTCTGATTCATCATCCAGCTCTAGTGATGATGAGGATGATGTAGAAGAAAAAGGATTCTGCATGATGGCCATCAATGCATATCAAAAGAATACTGATTCAGAGCTTGATGATGACCACCTATCTGATCAGGAACTTACTGAGGATCAGGTAATAGATTCATTTGATTTTAATTCTGATGAATTTAAATCTGAGTTCAAATCTATGTGCGTTGACATGATTGAATCTCAAAAGTTAATTATAACTCTTAGAGAACAATTGATTGAATGCAAATCCGTTAACTCAGATAATCTTAGACTCTTAGAAGAGTTGAAGCAGTATGGGGAGGAGATCGCTTCACTGAAAGGTGAGCTATCTAAGGCCAAACAATTTGAAGAAACCCTTAATGGGAGAAGTATCAAATTAATGGACATCACAAGTACAGTGAACTGAAGATTGAATGGTTCACTGGGCTTGGGTGCTTCATCCAGCCAACCCATAGTGCTGACAACTCCAATCAAATTTACCAGTGACAAAGGTAAAGGAGTCTTGATAGTGGCTAGGAAGAATGCTGACTTAACCCAGGAAACTGGACAAAAAGCGTCGAACGAAGCTCGATGGACGTCGACCAGAGCTCGACGTAATCGTAAGAAAACGTCGAACTCAGGTCGACGCCTTCTACCTTCTGAACAAAGCAAGCCTTCGCCGTCGAATGGAGCTCGACGCACTCACCAGAGTCCGTCGACCGAAGCTCGACGTGCGTCGAGCCAAGTTCAGAGCAAAAGTCAGTTCTCAGGGGTTAATTCAAGATTTAATTCCAGCTTCACATCTTATCACTTTAACCCTTATGCTGAATGGATAATACCTCCTAGGAGATATCATCTTGTAGGCTATAAGAGCCAACCTGAGATGTCTTTTATTTCAGAATTTAAAGGATATCAAGAAAGGCCCAAGGTAAACTGGGTCAAAAACAATTGATTTGTTGTATGTGCAGATAAAGACCTATCCAATTGAGAACCAGCAGTGGTACTTGGATAGTGGGTGCTCAAAGCACATGACTGGCAACAAGGAGAACCTTGTGTCCTTCAAAGCCAAACATGGACCCAAAGTAATCTTTGGAGATTCAAATTTTGGACAAACAAAAGGCTATGGACAAGTCAAAATAGGGTCAATTACATTCAAGAAAGTGGCCTATGTGGAAGGACTAAAGCACAACTTAATCAGCATCAGCCAGCTATGTGATGCTGGTTATCAGGTTTGGTTTACCAACTCAGCATGTAATATTGCATTAAATAACAACACTGTTTTAATTGGTAATAGACAAGATAACATATACCTAGTTGATTTCAATTCATCTAAAGTAGATATTTGTTTATTTAACTCCCTTAGCAAACCTAATGAACTATGGCATAAAAGATTAGGACATATAAACCTTAGAACCATTGCTAAGTTATCCAAAGACAACCTTGTTAGAGGACTACCTTCTGGTCCCTACAAGAAGGAAGGACTTTGCAAGGCTTGTCAATTAGGCAAGCAAACTAAAAATAGTTTCAAGTCACTTAATAAGAGTGATTCACCTAGAATTTTGTACTTATTGCACATGGACCTTTTTGGACCAATTAATGTACAAAGCCTAGGAGGGAAATCTTATGCTTTAGTAGTTGTAGATGACTTCTCAAGATTCACTTGGGTGTTCTTTCTGAGAAAGAAGTCTGATAACTTCAAGATTTTGATAGATTTTCTCAAAGGCATACAGATTGAGTTCAATACTCACATTGCCCTGATCAGAAGTGATCATGGGACAGAGTTTGATTCTCTTCTTATGCTAGAGTTCTGTCAGAAGGAAAGTATCAGGCACACTTTCTCAGCTCTGAGAACTCCTCAACAAAATGGGGTAGTTGAAAGGAAAAATAGAACTCTTATTGAATCTGCCACAACATTGTTGACAGATGCTCACCTTCCTCTAACCTTTTGGGCAGAGGCTGTGAACACCTCCAACTATGTGTTGAATAGAAGCCTGATACATAAACTGAAGGGTAAGACTCCCTATGAGTTACTCAAAGGGAAGAAACCTAAAGTAAACTATTTCAAAATCTTTGGTTGCATTTGCTTCATTCACAATAATGACAAGAAATACCTAGCTAAATTTGAAGCCAAAGCTGATGAAGGAGTGTTTCTGGGATACTCCATAATTAGCAAGGCTTATAGGGTTTTTAACAAGCGCTCTAATAAAATTGAAGAATCCATGCATGTTACATTTGATGAAACTAATATGTCTTATAAGGAGAAGGAGACTTCTACCATAAGCAATTTGCAGGAACATTCAATTTCAGAAAATCTGAAGCAGCTTACCATCACAGACAAAGATTCATTACCTTCAACAATTCAGCAAGACACTGAACTTAGTGACAATGAAAAGGAATCTCAGGGTTTGGAAAGGTCAAATGGTCAACAAATTGAAGAACCAGTTGCTGTTCCACAAGAGGAAACAACAACACAGGTTGATGCACCATCAACACCCCTTGTTGATTTAGTAACAGCAAGAGATCACCCAATTTCACAAGTAATTGGAGATATCTCAGTAGGTGTGCAAACAAGGAATCAAGTTAATCACAATATTATGCACACTTGCTTTCTTTCTCAAATTGAGCCTCAAACAATACAAGATGCAGAGCAAGATCCAAACTGGATCATTGCAATGCAAGAGGAGTTGAATCAATTTGAAAGGAATAAAGTTTGGAAATTAGTACCAAGACCAAGAAACCAGCAAATTGTTGGAACCAAATGGGTATTCAGGAACAAGTTGGATGATCAAGGAATAATTGTGAGAAACAAGGCAAGACTTGTTGCACAAGGATATTGCCAAGAAGAAGGGATTGATTATGACCAAACCATTGCACCAGTTGCAAGGTTGGAGGCCATAAGAATCTTTCTTACATATGCAGCTCACAAGAGATTCAAGGTATATCAGATGGATGTCAAGAGTGCATTTCTCAATGGAGACATCAAGGAAGAGGTTTATGTAAAGCAACCTCCAGGTTTTATCTCTTCAACCTCTCCTGATCATGTTTTTAAACTGCATAAAGCTTTATATAGTCTCAAGCAAGCTCCTAGAGCATGGTATGAGACCTTAGCTTGTTTCTTATTGGAAAATGATTTTAAACGGGGTAGAGTAGACCAAACTCTCTTTATTAGAACCCATAGGTCCCATATCCTACTAGTACAAATTTATGTAGATGATATCATATTTGGGTCTACTGATTCAAACTTATGCAAACAGTTCTCACAACTTATGCATTCAAAGTTTGAAATGAGTAGCATGGGTGAGCTTGCTTTCTTTCTAGGATTGCAAGTTAAACAACATGTGGATGGCATTTTTATTTCTCAAACCAAGTATGCAAGAGAACTGGTTAAGAAATTTGGAATGTCTGAAGCAACCTCTATGAAAACACCTATGCCTACAAATGTTGTTTTAGATGCTGATGAATCTGGAAAACCAGTTGATCAGACAAACTATAGAGCAATCATTGGCTCATTACTTTATCTAACAGCTAGTAGACCAGACATAATGTTTGCTACATGCATTTGTGCTAGATTCCAAGTAAGCCCTAGAGAGTCCCACCTCACATTAGTTAAGAGGATTCTTAGGTATGTAAAAAGTTGTCCTAATCTAGGTCTCTGGTATCCACATGACTCAGGATTTGATCTAACTGGATTTACAGATTCTGATTATGCTGGATGTAGAGTAGACAGGAAAAGCACCAGTGGAACTTGTCAATTCCTTGGTGATAGACTTTTCTCCTGGTTTTGTAAGAAACAAACTTCTGTGTCCACATCAACTGCTGAAGCTGAATACATGGCTGCAGGCAGTTGTTGCTCACAAATTTTGTGGATTCAAAACCAGCTCCTAGACTATGGCTATAACTTAGAGATGTCTAAAATCTTTTGTGATAATACTAGTGCAATTTGCATTGCACAAAATCCAGTTCTCCATAGTAGGACTAAGCACATAGAGATCAGACATCACTTCTTAAGGGATAATGTAGAAAAGAAGAAAATTGCACTAGAATACATTTCCACTGAACTACAAAGAGGAGATATCTTCACCAAGCCATTGGATGAAAAGAAGCACTTCTTCTTCCTCAATCAGTTGGGAATGCTAGATGGAGACAGTATAAATTAAAACTCCAAGATTTTGAAACCCTTAATCAACAGGAATAGGAAAAATTTCATTTTAAAATTCCTCTGTCTGAGTGGTTTCTTTGAGCTCTGAACTAAGCTCGACGCTGCGTCGAACTAAGATCGACGTTCCGTCGCCCTCAAAAGCGTCGAACGTCGACCTCAACTTCTAGCGTTGAACTAAGTTCGCAGCTCCCTGGCTTCTTGAGTTTTTCTCCCTTCGGTCGACGCCTTCGTTCAACGTCGACCTGAGCTCGACGTATAGCATCAGCCCATGCGTCGAACGTCAACCTAAGCTGCACGCTGTTGAGCCGTTTCAGTTCCCCTAGAGCCTTAGAGCGTCGACCTGAGCTCGACGTTCTTTCCATTTCTGCGTCGAACCCTAGTATAAAATCATTCTTCTCCGTCGTTCGCAGTTGCGCTCTCATATCTTTCTGCTCAAGCTTTTTCCCTCCAAATCCTTTACTCTTGATCTTGGAAGGTATCTATTTGCAGGATAATGGAGATTGCTGCAGGTGTATTGGCGGCAATGAAGTTTGATTCAGGTTTTGACATCGACATCGACTCCTTTGATGGATCTTCGCAGAATTTTCTGGATATTCTGGAGCTATTCAAAGAGCAGCACCTGGTTAACTTCATGACAACCAGGATCCCTCTTCCAGAAGCTGAAATTAAAGAATGGATTTTTACTGCAGTAAATTCAGATAACAGTACGATGACTGGAACAATTTCAGGGAATGAGGTAGCCATTTCTCCTCAAATCATTTCAGAGGTTTTCGGTTTTGCTGTTGGAGATGATGAGATAGAACTCTCTGTAGAAGAGTTTGCTGTGATGCTAGACAGAATGGGGCATAATTCTGGTAACCCCTCCAAACTTTTAAAAGTTAACCTAGCTATTGAGTTTAGGCTGTTAGCAGATATCACAGGCAAGGTAATCTGTGCAAAGAGGACTGCACACGATGCCATTACTAGGCATCAATTTTGCATTATGGCTGCAATTTTGGATAAGAAGCATCCCAATTGGGGCTTGATTGTTTTTGATATGATTAAGAAGAAAATGGATAAGAACTTTGTCCACTTTGGAAGGGTTCTTGGTTTGATTCTGAACCACTGTTGCCCTCAGTTGCTTGTGTCCTCAAAGAAGCACATCAATGCTTCTAAGAGGCTCACTTGTGCACTGATTGGCAAGTGGGACAGGAAGATTGTGAACTCCAGGGCAGCTGCAGCAATGAGGACTTCTGCAGACACCAGGACTGTAGAGGTCACTCTTCCTCAGTCTACTGACCCAGAAGCAGGGATTTTGCCATCTTCCTCCATCATCCTCCCATCCTCTTTCATTCCAACAACATCAATCATCTCATCCACTCAACCCATCCCTTCATCCATTTCTACTATTGCATCCTCCATTCCTCCACTCATCACCTCCTCTTCCATGAGCTTGGACTTCTCATCTCATGAGGACATCCTTTCCCTTGACATTCATAATGAATCCTTCATGGATGCCTATCCCTCCTCTCCTCATGACTACCATCCTTCATCAACTTTTTCAGAACTTCTTCTATCCTCCATCCATGAACCAGCTATCCCTCCCATGTCTGCAACACCAACAACATCTTCTACCTTCACCTTCTCTGCTGCTCCCTCTACCTCTACTCAAGTCCCACTTGAGCAAGTAGATCTTTTGCCTTTGGCCAATAAGCTTTTTGATATTTTGGCCCCTAGGCTCTCCTCTCTATTGGATGCCAAGCTGGCTCCTCTAGTCCTTTCCCTGAGCTCTCTCTCTGCCTCAGTGTCATCCCTCTCATCCTATCTGGCATGCCCTTCTTCTGGGGGCCTAGAGTTAGCTGCCACTGATTCTAGGCAGGGGGAGATGTCAGCAGAAGAAGAGCTGCAGCCTTCAGCAGTACAGGTAGTACAGGCTTGTTCAGAGACAGTCTCAACAGTAGCAGTTCAGATGACCTCTGAGGCTCCTCCTCAAGGTTCAGTTCAGATGATCAGCAGTGCCTTAGACTTTCAGTCCTTGGCATCTTCTGTCCAGAGCTTTCACCTTCCAGCACATCTTCACTTCAGTAACTACAGCCTCTTGCCTCCTCAAGAAGACCTGTCTAGGGCTATTGTCCCTTTTCAGAAGATCATTCCATCCTCCTCGGCTGTTGATGCCATGATCCTTGATGAAGCAGTGGTAGCTGTGGCTCCTGCTTGTGATGATATTGTTGTTGAAGCAGTAGTAGCTGCTAAGACTGTTCCCTCAGAAACTTCAGGTGAATTGATTGAGACACCAGATGAAGTTGAGACCATTGTCTCACAAGTTCTTCAGGAACTAGCCACCTCAGCCTCTATGGCTCCTGAGGCTATTCCCTTTCCTGCAGTGTTAGACTCCTCTTCTACACTGTCAGCAGACCTTCCTCCAGTTACTTCTTCAGTTGCTCCAGCCCCCATCAATTCTCCTATCTCAAAGAGAACCTACATAGATCCTTATGATGAATCTCAAAGCTCAGAGGATGAATTTGCAATAGATTCTGATGACTCCTCTGCAACCATTGCAAGGAAGAGGAAAGCAAGATCCAAAGCAATGAAAAGAGTTCCATTGGCTAGAACCACAGATCATGACATCCCTTACTACATCAAGTACAACTGTGAAATCACTGAGCCCTTGATGCAATACTCTCTAAACCAAAGAAAGGCAATGAAGAAGAAAAGAAAGTTCAATGAAAGCCCCTCCAAGTCAGTCCTTCAGTCTCCACCTCCACCTCCTCCAGATGCAGGTGCAAGTGCAAGCCTCTCTTCCAATCCTGTCCCATCATCTCTGGATGGCAAGACCTATCAGTCAAGAAGATCTCAAGGGTATAATCAGCAAAGTGGAAACCAGCAAAGAGGATACAATAGAGGCAGGCAGTCCAGAGGAAGATCAGGATCTCAACCTTACCAAAGGGGAGGACCCATTGATCCAACCTCTGGTCCCTATCCTTACAGACCCAGAGTTGACTTCACTCCAAGAACTCATCAAGAACACTCTGCCAACAGATATGAACCAGCTATTCCTTTTGAAGATCCTACTAAAACTCCAGCTTACTGGAAGGCCAGGATGACTGAGATGGCTGCTCTGAATGAGATTGACAGAGCTAGAGCAAAAGGTCTGGACACATCTCAAATCAGCACCATGTCAGATCAAAGGAGAGAAGAATTGGAGAAATACAAATCAAAGAAATTCTTTGATTCTGATAAGTATATGCAGCTTCACCCTGCAGCTGTACCAGCTAGTGGAAAAAGCCAGAAATCCTTAGGTGCAGCTGAAGATTACAGATCCAAGAAGGTTGCTACAAATCCTAACAGGGAAATTATCTTCAAGGGAAGTGATCAAGACAAAGCTCCAAAGGAAAAGTAATGTAAGGCATTTTTTTCTCTGCTAGATACAGGACATTAAACATTATTGCTGCTATATAGTGTTATATATATGCTGCTTTATTCTGTCATATGTCTGGTTGTATTTTATTCAGCTCTGTTTTGCTTTACTTCTTTTTGAATCCCTAAATGCATGTAAATAGTAATCCTAATCCAAATAGGGGGAGATTGTTGGAACACCCTATTACTATTTGGGTCAGGATGACTATATTTCTATAGGGATTTTGTGTTGTGACCTCCTTGTTGTTATAAAGGTCACATAGGTTAGTTAGAGTCCTCTTCAGCTCGACGCAGAGTCGACTTCAGCTCGACGTAGAGTCGAACTCAGCTCGACACTGAGTCGACCTCAGCTCGACGTGGAGTCGACCTCAGCTCGACGTTCCGTCGACCCCAGTTCTGCTTTCTGAAACCTCTCTCTGGCCGACGTGTGTCGTGCTCAGATCGACGTTTTATTGTGAGCTCGACGTTTTCCAGGCTCCCGTCAGTTTTGAATAGGAATTCAAATTCCTTCTGTCAGAACAATTAATGCTGAAGATTTATTGACCGTTACAGCAAATCTAGTACATGGCTCAAGGAATTTTCTAAGGAATGTTTGCCTGACACTTCCTTTGGAGACATGGACATTTAAGGAAAGCATTTAATGTTGGCTGCCAACGGCTATCAAAGACTCAGAAGAAGAATTCAGAGACATATTCTATCAGTAAACAGAGAACAATAACATACCTCTCTCTCTTGCTCTCTGTGATATTGATTCAAGCTTACACACAGGAATTCTGATTGCTTCAGACACAACCATCCAACTTGTTTGGATCATCTTTTGCTGGAGCAGATCAGATCATTGAAGACCTGTCACCCTTATGCAAAGCTCTCCTTCCTGAACTACTTCTTGATCTCAGGGGGAGCTCTGACAACATCAACAGATCCACTTTGCTTCTCTCTACTTATTGATAGAGAAGACACCTTCAGTTTTTTCTTTTTCTTTCTGTACAGGGTTTTAACTCCCTTCAAAAGTTACCTTTGGTTTTGCTGAAACCTGGTCAAAAATCAGCCCCTTTGGTTTGTGAGAACCTGGTCAAAAACTCTCTGGTGCTCAAGACACCTGATCAACTCATCTTGAAGTGGATTCCTATTAAGGGTGATAGAAGAGTGGACTACCCAAGATTTTTGGGAACCACTATAGCTCCTTGTGCATTCTGGTTGCTTGTTTCTTTGTGTTTTGCTTTGTGCTATGATTCTTTTCTTACTTTGATTAGTTGCTATAGCACCATACACTAAGTAAATCTAAGCCTTCTCTTCACATAAATTTTAATTTTCAAAACTATTTTAAATCACTCTATTCACCCCCCCTCTAGAGTTAGGATTGATCTTATCCCTCACTTTCACATATCAATCAAGACCTACTCAAAGAAGCAAAGATAGATCTTCAAGGTTAGAATCTCAGTCTAGCAGCCAGCAAATAAGATATAAACAACATCATAATAATCAAAGCAGTAAACAGACATCTCAAAGTATTCAGCAAGAAAAATTAAGTCAAGAGAGACCTCCTTCTCCAACCTATGATCAAGTGTTTGACCCTAACTTCAGAATGGCAAGGTTTAATGAGCTGATAACTCTCTCTCAAATTAATAAAGCCGAAGTTAAAGGGAAGGATTCTTCTCAATTTTCAACAATGTCATCTTATAGAAAGAAGGAATTGGATAAGTATCAGGTAAAGAATATTTTTAATGTTGATGAATATATGCACCTCCATCCAGAGGAAGTTGTGCATAGAGCTACTTCCTTGAAGATCATTTGCTCTCAAGACTTGAAGATGACTCTGCAAGAAGCTGCAGATCCAACTAGGAAGTTGATCTTTACCAAACCTTCTTCAGATGCTCCCAAAAAGAACTCTTAGTTTTCTGATTTTATTCTTGAAAAATTTACTTTTATTGGTTTTGAACTCTCACATCACTATATTTTATATCTGCTGAGAATTTAAATTCTGTTAAATATTTATTTTTGCTTTATATTTTGTGTAAATAGTATCCTCACCCAAATAGGGGGAGATTGTTGGAACTCCAGTTTTGGATTTAAGAAAGGATTACTATTAGGATGCTTAGAATGACCCAATATGTATATTCTGGGTCATTGGTTTTTCCAGGGTTATTTCCTTAGAAGATTTCCAGAGTTCATAAATTCAGATTGACGAAAGTTGAGTGTAGTTCGACGAAAGCTGATCTCAGCTCGACGAACTCAGAGTTCTAACTCTTAGTTGAGCTCGACGAAAGCTAAGCTCCGGTCGACGAACTCTGGCCTCAACTCTGCAAGCTCAACTCGATGAAAGCCATCCTCAGCTCGACGAAAGCTAATCTCAGGTCGACGAATTGCATGCTCAGTTCAACGATTTCTAGGTAGTGTTTTTGGCAGTTATTTTAAGCAGAAGCAGATTATTTCCAGGCTCAATCTCAGGCTATCTTATATTCCGAAGGCAGAATATTTTAATGGGATTAATTTTAGGCATTTAAGAGTCTGACATTTAATGCAATAAATTCTAATGAATATAGCCGTTTAGAGGCAGCATTAATGCAGATATTATCACAGAGTTTATTACTGATTAATGCCCAAGGGCAGTTTCCTTTTCAAGGAATGTTCCAGCTGTATCAGAGTTAATGAATCCAAATATTTGAATTTTGATCAAGCATTCCATATATATAGAAGTTTTCTGACTCAGAGAGATAGACACAGAGACAAACAAGGCTATAGAGTTACAGAAAGCTACAGAAATATTTCTAAAGAGATTTAGCTTTCTCCTTCAAGCTTTCTTCTAGCAACACATCTTTAATCTGAGACTAAAGCTCACAATCTCTCGGATACAAATAATGGATAGAGAAGCTCTCATAAAGGCCTACACCCTTAAGAGAAATGCTACCCTCATTTAATCATTAACACTTTTCAAATCAGGGGGAGCTTTCTGCTTCAATATTCCACTAGTCTTCTTAGAGCTTATTGATAAAGAAGAACACCATCAATCTTTTTGTTTATTTCCATCAATATGTGTACAAGGTTTTAACTCCTTTCAAAAGTTAGATCTTTGGTTCATAAGTCACCTGATCAAAAGACTTAGATTTGGTTTTTGTGCACCTGATCAAAAGCTCAAAGGGTTGCTAGATCTCCCTTAGAAAAATTTATCATATGGTGGCAGGGAACCTGAGCAAAAACATGTGGTGACAAGACACCTGATCAAAAACCTGTAGTGGATTCCTACAAGGGTGGTAGAAGAGTGGATGTGCCCAGGTTTATTGGGGAACCACTATAATCCTTGTGTCGTCTGTGTTGATTGCCTTTTATGTTTGTGTGCTGTGATTTTCCTTTTATATTTAAATATATCACTAACTTTTAATCCGCTAGAAAAACAAGTTAATAATTTTTTAATACTCTATTCCTCCCTCTAGAGTAAAGATAAAATCTATCCATTACTTTTAATTGGTATCAAATGGTCATTTCTTTGGTTTTACAGGCTGACACCTGAACAAAACGATCTGATAGATTTTAGTTTACCTAGAAATTTATCATGGCATAAAACAAAGAGTTTTCAAGAACCAAACCTCCAGTGTGCTATCTAAATAAGTTTGCACAATGGAAGGCATGGATAAGGATTTACATGAATTCTATTGATGAAGATATTTATAACTCTATTTTGACAGGTCCCTGATGGCGACGACCACCATGACGGCCAACTGGGTGATGAAGACGACGTGTATGGCGCTGTGGTAGTGGAAGAAGATGATGGCGATGATCCACTAATAAGAGACTTACGACGCCGTAGCGGTCACGGCTACAATCTTCGCCCACACAACAAGAATAAGATTTAAAGTTATCTTGCTTGTTGGTCTACATTTATCCTTAATTATGTTGTATTTGAAACTATTTAATTTCTGTCATTTCATTTCTGAAACTATTTAATTTTGGGCTACTAATAGCCGCTTGGATGTAAGCCTTATATAAGGCCAAACTTTCATTTGTTAAGTAGATAATTATTGAAATCAAACAAGACTTTTGCCTAAACCTAATTCCTCTCCTCTTCCTTCTCTTAGCCGCCGCCCCCTAGGTGTTCTCCTATCAAGGATTTCGGCCTCCCCTCCCCATCCTTGCTCTTGGCCGCCCCCTCCTCACTCTTTCTTTCTCTTTCAACCTTTCATTCTCCACCACCACCTTCCTCCTCTCAATGGTTTTGAAATTACCCCTTCAAGAAGTTTCGGCCACTTGGAAGAGAGAGCTCTTTTGCAAAGAAGAAAAGGTTTTGGGCAATCTTCCACGGCGAGAAGTGAAGGAGACGAGCAAGATCTTCATCCGTTGCGCGTTTCCTGTGGATTTCAAAGGAAGAGCGGTCGTTCTTTGTGGATCCAAATATCTCGGATCTACGCTTCCGAGTTGGGTAACGAAATTCCTACACATGAGATTTCCTTTGTTAGATTAGTTCTTGTGGTGGACGAATTTTCCGTGATTTCTCGAATCGTTAATTTTTGCGGTATTACTAGTAATAGATTTGTGATTTTCGTTTGGTTTTCTGGAAAGACTTATCGAGAGGATTTGCGATCCTCGCTCTTGTTTTGTTGGGATAGATCCTACCACTATTCGAATCGTGATTTTCTTTGGTGGATCTATTTTGGTACAACTCCAAGCTCGAACGGAATCAATATTATTCCATTTAGACGGAAAGGATTTTGGCCTATAGCCATCCTTTGTTCCATTTGAGGATAGGCTATACGTATGTTTGCGTGAATGATAAATAAATCTCGTTGTGATTGCTGTGTTTCGTTAGCGTGTGGGTTAGAGAGCGTTGAGCATTGTAATAGTCGTAGTCACGCCATCTGTGTAGGATCTCATAAGACCTACATCAGTCCCCCTACTCCATCTACAACAACAAACAATAATGTTGTTCCATCACCTGAGTGGACAGATGCTCAGAAGAAAACAAAGATTGCTGATGTTAAAGCCATGAATATTTTGGCTCAAACAATGTATGATGACATTTTATATAAAGTTATTGAATGCATTCAGCCAAGGACATCTGGGATTCCCTACCACCTTAGTTTCCCAAAAAACCTGGGTACATCCACTCTTCTACCACCTTGATAGAAATCCACTACTGGTTTTTTATCACGTGCCCTGCAACCGCAGGTTTTTGCTCAGTTGCCCTGCCACCACAAGATCATTTTGTCTAAGGGAGATCTAACAACCATTTGAGCTTTTGATCTGGTTTTTGCTCAGTCCCCCTACTCCATCTATATTGATTGTCTTTTATGTTTGTGTGATGTAATTTTCCTTTTATACTTATATATGTCACTAACTTTTAATATTCTATAAAAACAAGTTAATAAATTTTTAATACTCTATTCCCCCACTCTAGAGTAAAGATAAAATCTATCCATCACTTTCAGAATAAGTTTCTACAACTGAAATAGAGACAACTCACAGTTAGTGAGTATGAGATAGAATTTAGTAAGTTAAACAGGTTTGCTCCAGATTTAGTAGCCCCTGAGGCAGGTAGGGTGAAGCGATTCCTGGGAGGACTTCGTAGCGACTTCAAGCAGTTTACTAGCACGTATAGATCAGAGACTTATGCTGAAGCAGTAGAGGCTGCTTTGAAAGTCAAGGATATTGACAATGCCAAGAATCAAGGCACGTAGATGAGAAAGAAAAAGAGAAAGGCCGATGATAGCAAAAGCTCTCGGGCAGTTTGCCCTACTTCTAAGAAAAGAAGCAAAGAAGCATGTAGTTTTTGTGGCCTGCCAGGCCACCTCTTCGAGAAATATTGTAAGAGGTTGGGAGCTCAGAAGCAGCAACGAGTGCTTGCAATTTTGGGCACACCCAAAGGAGACCTGGTTTGTGCTTTGTCTAAGCAGAAGGGGCATGATGTTGAGAACTGTTTGGCAAAGGATAAGATCTGCTTTCAGTGTAGGCAGAAATGGCATTTGAAGTCTAGGTGTTCGCAGTCTCAGCCGCCGCAGCAGCTAGTTCGACTTCAATCCTTGCCGCCGCTGCTACATCATCTAGATAAAGGGAAGGGCAAGTTGAATGCAATGACCATTGAAGAAGCGCAGACTTCCACCCAAGTGATCTCAGGTTAGATTCTAAACTAGTTCTTAGCTTTCAGCTATAGTTTCGATGTTTATTCGACTAGTTACGTAAATGATATTATAGGGGAGTTTAAGGTAAAGAATCGTTAGACGCGTTTTCTTTTTGATTCTGGTGCTACCTACTCATTGATATCTAGGACTTTCGTAGAACGTCATCGTCTGACTCTTGATCAAGTTGGAGATACATTTCAAGTTTAGTTTCCCTCTGGTGACTCGGTGGTGTCGGACCATTGTATCCAGAGTTGTCCTATAATTTTAGGTGACTTTCTAGCTTTTGTCGATCTGAAGGTGCTAGACCTAGAGGTCTTCGATATGATTTTGGGGATGGACTGGTTGTCTAGAAATGATGTTGTTATCCAATGCAAGGTAAAGCATTTGGACTTCAAGAAGGACAACACACACCACATGAGCGTGTATGGTTTTCCATGCCAACATTCCCCGATTATTTCTACGGTATGTGCTCGGAAACTCTTAGATTCCAGTTCTTTTCCTTACCTGGTTACTATTTTGGAAACAGTTAGTAGTTTGTCGCGCATCGAGGATATCTCTATGGTGCGAGAATTCCCCGATATTTTCCCAGTTAGTATTCCTGGTCTTTTACCCGAGAGAGATGTGGAATTTGTTATTGATCTTGAGCTGATTACTCGCCCTATTGCTAAGGCACCATATTGTACGACCCTGCATGAGATGGAGAGTTGCGCACTGTGAAAAAGTACTGAGTAAATCGACAAGAGGTAAATAAACCACAAAGTTTATTGCTCCAAAAAGATAAACAATACATAGGTATGCCCCCTTATTTTATAGAAACTGGGGGAGATGAGTTAATACAACCCACAATGTGGGACTAAATACAAGCCGCTCGGCTAAAGCGGTTTGACACAGTCAAACTGCCAGCTATACAAAATATAAACAGGAGACCCTCTAAACTCCAACAATGACTATCACCCAGACTGTAGCTACGGTTAACTCCCTGTTCGCTAAAGTGGCTAACCTCCTAACCACAGTTGTGTCTAACCTCCAAAATGCTGCAGAGGCTAACCACCAGACCGCTGCTGCAACTAACCATCTAACTGCAAGCCGAGGTTTACCACCAGACTACTGTGTCTAACCGCCAGACCGTTGTTACGGATAACCATCTGACTGCTACTACAACTAATAAGCAGACCGCTGCTTCGGCTATCCTCCAATCCGCTCGCTGAGGTTCACTACTAGACCGTAGAGCCAAACCGCCAGGTCGTGGCTACAAGCTAACTGCTACGGCAAAATGCCAGACTGACCAGTCTCCACGAGCTCCAGCACTCCCCCTCAAGCTGGAGCATATATATCTACCATTCCCAGCTTACTAAAAACTTCCCCAAAAGGAGTAACAGGGTAGGTGAAGAAATCAGCTAGTTCTCTTTCTGACGTAACAAATGGAGTTCATATTAGATTTTTAAAAATCTCCTCTCTAATGAAGTGGCAATCAAACTCGATGTGCTTCATCCTCTCATGAAACACCAGATTCCTCGAGATATATATGGCTGCCTTGTTATCACAAAACATCGACAGAGGATGATCATAAACCTCACTAAGATCAAGCAAAAGTGTTTGTAATCACTTTAGCTCGCACAAAGTAGGAGCCATGCTCCTATACTCAGCTTCTGCACTTGACCTGGACACTACAGCCTGCTTTTTGCTCTTCCAACTGACAAAATTTCCTGCAACAAAAGTACAAAACCCTGAAGTAGACTTTCTAGCTTCCTTATCATCCGTATATCTAGCATCTGAGTATGCCTCAACCTTTAAATGTCCCCTTTTCTGAAACAGGAGACCTTTCCCTAGAGCACCTTTCATATACTCTAGAATCTTCATGGCCAACTAGAGATGACACTCCTTAGGAGCTTGCATAAACTGGCTCGCTCTTCCCACAACATAACAAATATTCAATCTTGTGACTATCAGATAAATAAGCTTCCCCACAAGACGTCTATATCTGGTGACATCTTCGAGAAGAAGTGAGTCCTCACTCCAACATTTGTCATCTCCAATAGACATAGGAGACCGAGCATGTTTAGCCCCAAGAAGACCTATATCTTTCAAGATATCTAAGGCATACTTCTGCTGTGAAAGAATAATGGAACCAGATTTCCAAGAAATTTCAATTCCCAGAAAGTATTTAGGAGACCCCATATCCTTGGTAACAAAATGTCGAAGCAGATGCTTCTTTTTCATGTCAATGCCATTTCAATCATCTCCTGTAAGAAGAATGGCATTAACGTATACTACAAGAACAACAAGACCAACCGAGGTTTTGGGAATAAACATAGAATGATCTGCATCACTCCAAAAAAACCCAACAATAGAAATAACTTGTTTGAATTTGTCAAACCAAGCTCTCGGACATTGCTTGAGACCATAGATTGCCTTTTGTAGCTTACAGACCTGAGACTCCCCCTCATCAACATACCTAGGAGGTTTCTCCATATAGACTATTTCCTACAAATCACCGTAAAGGAAGACATTCTTCACATCCAGCTGAGACATTTCCCAGTCTCTGTTGACAGCTATGGAAAAGAGAACACGGATTGTAGTAATCCGAGCAACATGAGAGAATGTATCAAAGAAATCAACTCCATAGGTTTGTGTAAACCCTTTGACAACAAGGCGAGCCTTGTACCGATCAATAGTACCATCAGGGATAAACTTGATGACGAAGACCCAGCGACAGCTAAACAAATTAGCTTCAGGAGGGGTAGGAACAAGCGTCCAAGTACCGCATTCAATAAGAGTGTTCATCTCTTCATCCATAACAACTTTCCAATGAGGAATAGCAAGGGCATCATGATAAGAAGCCGGAATTACACTTGCCGACAGAGCAAGAGCAAAGCTATTAGAAGAAGGAGACATCTGCGCATAAGAAACCACACCTTGAATAGGATGTTGAGTACACAATCGAACACCCTTCCGAAGAGCAATTAGAAGATCAAGGTCAGTCCTGTCTACTGTATTAGTCCATCAAAAGGAGAGACTACTGGCTCAGGAGCTGTTAGAAGTAGCTTAGGAGAAGAAGAAGTGATAGTAGAAGAATTAGGAAT
Source organism: Platanthera zijinensis (assembly GCA_039513925.1). NCBI lineage: Eukaryota > Viridiplantae > Streptophyta > Magnoliopsida > Asparagales > Orchidaceae > Platanthera > Platanthera zijinensis. The sequence continues at coordinate 78,009,532 of CM077091.1, forward strand.
AGAAGGAAGAGAGAGAAGTGCAGGATCGAGAATATTAGCCGACACTGTCGGAGAAGATGAATCATCAGAAGAAGGAATAGTAGAAGGAGGAGAAAAGAAAAGAGCATCCTCAAAGAAAGCAACATCTGCAAAAACATACTGTCGTCGAAGAACAGGATCAAGACATCTATATCCTTTTTGTGTCAGACAATATCCCAAAAAGATGCACTTAACAGAGCGAGGAGAGAGCTTGTCATGACTAGAGGAAGGAGAGTGGACAAACGCTGTGCTTCGAAAGGCACGAGGATGTAAAGGAAATGGTGTTGCATCAGGATATAGGATAGAAAAGGGGTCTTGCCATCAAGAATTGATGACGGAACTCGATTACTGAGAAAGCATGAAAGAAGAACAACATGTCCCCAATAAGATCGGGGAACACGCATATGAGTAAGAAGACTACGAGACACATCCAAAATATGGCAATTCATACATTCAGCAATGTGATTCTATTGTGAAGTGTAAGGGCAAGCAGTTTGATGGACAATTCCATGATCCAAACAAAAGGAAGTGAACTGACGACTTAGATACTCCTTAACATTATCAATGAAGAGATTTTTAATAGAAGTATCAAATTGTGTACGAATTTCATTATAAAAAACAGTACAAATTGAAAAAATCTCAGAGCGTTCATGCAACAAATATAACCACGTAGAACAAGAAAATTCATCAATGAAAGTAAAAAAAAATAAACTACTCCTACCAACAGTCGGAAGGGGAACAGGGCCTCACACATCCGAATGCATAAGTTCAAATGGACGAGAAGATCTGCGGCCGTGCCTTATGGGAAAAGCAGATCAGTGATGCTTGCCAAACTGATAAGCTTCAAACTAAAGAGAAGAATCTCCACAAGGTAAATTAGGAAGAAGCTGATAAAGGATCCGAGGAGGAGGATATCCAAGTCAAAGATTCCACTGAAGTAAATAATAAGAAGTAGAAAAGGCAGAAGCAGTATAAAGGTAGAAGAAGCCACTGCTTTCAATCCCAGTAGCAATCAACTCCTTGGAATGGGGAATCTGAAAAGCATAAGTAGAGGAAGTAAAAATAGTCTAACAATTTAACTGTTTGCAAAGAGCAGTAACTAAAAGTAGATTGCACGAAAAATTGGGGACATAAAGAGTGTCCTGAAGTTGAAGAGAAGGAGTTGCATGCACCGTACAAGATCTACAAACCGAGAATGGAGAACCATCCGAAATAAGAACCGGAGGTAATTGGTTACTCTTGACAAGATAAGAGAATAGACAAGAATTGCACGTCATATCATTAGTAGCACCAGAATCAATGAGCCACCTACCAGTAATAGCAACCTGTGGAGCTCAAAAGTAGCTAGAGAGGTGGACTTCTTGGACAAATCAGCAGAAGCAGGACGAAGGTGAAGATGTTTGGTCCAACAATGGTCAACCAAGTGACCAAGTCTGCCACATTGAGAATAAAGGTGCTAAGAGTAACCTCACCCACCAAAGTGGCCACCACGGCCGCCAGAGGTGTCATGACAAGCTGGATGAGCAATCATATCAGAAGGAGAGGAAAGCAAAGGATGCTGAAGAAGAGTAGTAACAACAAAAATTCGAGCAGCAGTAGCATCTAGATTCAGAGATTCATCCTCTTCAAGAATCTGTTAGCGAATCATATCATACGAGTCTGGGAGGTGAAGTAAATAGCACACAACAAGAAGTTCCTGAAAATGTTTGTGTTGCTCAGCAAGATCAGTAGAAATTGGCCTATGTTGATGGAGTTCAGCACTTAGAGTCTGAACCTCCTGATAGGACAAAGCAGTAGTCAAGACGGGTCACGCAAAAAGATCAGCATATAACATATAAATATACGAAGTCTGCGCTCCCTTAGAATACAAACCAACAAGATGATTCCATGAAGCCTTGACCATTAGATCATGTCGAATAATGGGAAGACATTTATTAGATAAACTCTTTGCCAACCAAGTACGAACCAAAGCATTGGTAGTATCCCAGTCATCAAAAGAAGCAGAGCCAGAAGGAGGGGGATCATCAGTCAAATGATGATGTTTACGCTGAGAGCACAATAGAAAAATGAAGGACACACTCCAATCAGAGTAATTGGGGTCTATAAGCTTTGAAGCAGTGCCCAAATTAGCAGAAGAAGAGAAAGAAGAAGGAGAAGGAGAAGAAGGAGTAAAGAAAGAAGAAGGAGTGTCCATAGAGAAAGACAGAAACCGCGCGGTTAGAGGGAACAAACCGTGCAAGAAGAGAAGTCGCAGCGACCATGTAGCGAAGAAACCATAAAATAGAGGCCCACATGTGAAACCAGAAGAAGCAGGAAGAAGTTGTTGCGCGGTTAAACAAACAAACTGCTTTCTAATTGGAGAAATGGTTCGGTTTCCTCTGATATCATGTGAAAAGTACTGAGTAAACCGACAAGAGGTAAATATACCACAAATTTTATTGCTCCAAAAAGATAAACAATACATAGGTATTCCCCACTATTTATAGAACCTGGAGAGATGAGATTATATAACCCACGATGTGTGACTAAATACAAGCCTCTCGGCTTGAGCGGTTTGACACAGTCAAACAACCAGCAATATCGAATATAAATAGGAGACCCTCTAAACTACAACGACGGCTATCACCCAGACCATAGCTGCGGTTAACTCCCTATCTGCTGAAGAGGCTAAACTCTTAACTGCAGTTGCGGCTAACCTCCAGACTGCTGCAATAACTAACCACCAGACCGCTGCTGCGGCTAACCATCTGACTATAGGCTGATGTTCACCACCATACCGCTGAGTCTAACTGCCAGACCGCTGTTACGGATAACAAGCTGACCGATGCTGCAGCTAACCAACAGACCGCTGCTGTAGTTATCCTCCAACCCGCTTGCCGAGGTTCACCACCAAACCGCAGAGCCAAACCACTAGGTTTCAGCTACTTGCTAATCTCTATGGCAAGATGCCAGACCCACCGGTCTACGCGAGCTCTAACATGCATCCAACTAGATGAACTACTGCAGTGTGGATTTATTAGTCCATGTTCTTCGCCTTGCGGTGCTCCCGTCTTGTTTGTGAAAAAGAAGGATGGTTCTATGAGATTGAGCATTGATTATAAGGAATTTAATAAGGTAACCATCAACAACATATATCCCTTGCCGCGGATAGATAATTTGTTTGATCAGTTGCATGGTAGTACGGTGTTTTCGAAGATTGATCTTCGCTCAGGCTACCATCATTTGAGAATCTATGAGTCAGATGTTCCAACGACCACTTTTCGTTCTCGACATGGAAATTTTGTGTCTTGGTGATGTCCTTTGGAATAACAAATGCACCCTCTGCTTTCATTGACTTGATGAATAGAGTGTTCAAAGACTTTCTGGATCATTTTATGTTCATTTTCATTGACGACATTCTTGTGTATTCCTGGAGTGCTTAGGAGCATGCTCAGTACTTGTGTTTAGTTCTGTCTACCTTAAGAGAGCTAAAGTTGTATGCGAAGTTGAGTAAGTGCGAGTTTTTGCTTCCTCAGGTGTCCTTTTTGGGTCATGTTGTGAATAAAGATGGAATTTTTGTTGACCCAGAAAAGATAGCTGCCGTGATGGATTGGAAAAGACCTACCACATTTAAAGAGATAAGAAGCCTCCTAGGATTGGCAGGCTATTATAGAATGTTTGTGGAAAGATTCTCCATTTTGTCTGCAACTTTGACTAAGCTTACGCAGAAGAATGCAACGTTTGTGTGGAGCGATGAGTTCAAAGGAGCCTTTCAGGAATTAAAAAAGAGATTGTGCACTGCTCTAATATTGACTTTACCTACCGAAGGAGTGGAGTATACTGTTTATGTAGATGCATCGCACATCAGGTTTGGATGTGTCTTGATGCAAGAGGGAATGGTGATTGCGTATGAGTCGAGACAATTAAAGGTTCACAACAAGAATTATCCTACGGATGATTTGGAGCTTGCGGCAGTGATCTATACCCTGAAGCTTTGGGGACATTTGTTGTATGGCGCGTTATGAAAAATTTATACAGACCATAAGAGCTTGAAGTATGTCTTCATTCAGAAGGAGCTGAATTTGCTCAGGTGTAGATGGTTGGAATATGTTGCAGATTATGATGTTGATATCCTTTATCACCTGAGCAAAGCTAACATGGTAGCTGATGTCTTGAGTAAAAAGACCGTGAAAATCTTTAACCTTTCTGTGCAATCCTTGGTGGAGGAGTTCTTATTAATGAACATAACTGTTTGGAGTAGCGATTCACCGAGTAGCTTGGAAGTGGCAGAGCCTTCATGTATTACACTTATAAGGCTACATCAGAAGGACGATCCCGATTTGTAGCATATCCGGAGTAGAACTGAAATAGGGAATTACCAGACATTTTGATTTATGATGTGAGTACCTAGATGTACCGTGAAAGGTATTGTACTCCAGCTGTTGGTGATATTTAGGCAATGATTTGTAGTGAAGCGGATGGTTTTGGTATGGCCTACCACCGTGGATCTACAAAGATGTATAGAGATATGAAGCAGATCGTTGGGTGGTATGGGATGAAGAATGATATAGCTAAGTTTGTATCTAAGTGCTTCACCTGCAAGCATGTTAAGGAAGATCAAAGAAGGCCTGGTGGCAAGCAGAAGCCTTTGCATATTCCAAGTTGGAAGTGGGAGAGCATATCTATGGAATTTATTATCGGTTTGTCGAGGTCTCCTCGAGGGCATGATTCTGTGTGGGTCATAGTTAATAGATTGACGAAATGTGCTCACATCATGCCCTTCAAGATTGGTTATTCCATGGAAAAGACAACGGAGTTGTATTTTGATGAATTCATCAGATTGCATGGAGTGCTGATAAGTATTGTGTTAGATCGGGACTCCAGGTTTATGTCGCATTTCTGGCAAAGTTTGCGGGAAGGGTTGGACACTGACCTCAGGTATTCAACTGCATACCACTTGCAGGCCAATGGTCAAACACAAAGATTTAATCAAATTTTGGAGGATATGGTCAGATGCAATATTTTGGACCATGGTGGAGCATGGGATCAGTGCCTTAGATTGATTGAATTTGCCTATAATTATAGTTATTAAGAGAGTTTGCAAATGACCCCCTTTGAGGCTTTGTATGAGAGGCGTTGTACAACTCCCTTATTTTGGAATGAGGATGGTGATAGATCGTTGTTCGGTCTGGAAGCCTTGGAAGAAATGATTATTTTTGCAATGCATATTCGTGAAAAGCTTCATATATCCCAGAAGCGATATGAGAAGTATGCAAATCGATGAAGGGTTGATCTGGAGTTCGTAGTTGGGGATATGATTTTTCTGAAGGTTTCTCCTATAAGACCCCCCCCCTCCTGGAACATAAGACACGGCTAAGGGAAGTCTTATGCCAAGAAAAGCTGCCTTGCAGTAGCATCAACACACGAGTTGACAGGTACTATAAGACACCTATTATGCCGGCTCTCACAAATATCATCCATGCCAACCCAGCATAAAGAAATATACAGAAGTCAAAATCCATACTAATACAAGTCCAAAAGTAAACACAGGTAGCTACATTGCTACTGAATATATATCAGAGTTAAATGCCCCAGGGGCTACAATATATAGTCTAACAAAATCTCACATCATTAACCGATGACGGCGAGGGTATCGTCGTATTAGGCCCTATCCCCCTGGCCTGGCTATCCTCCTGCATAACCTGCTGCTGCGGATTCTCTATCCACTGGATGTCCTCGTAAAAAGGTAGTCATAGCAACTGTAATTCATAAAGACTAAGTCGCTATATCATCCTCTCACCCCGGCGGCTCTTAGGCACCGGGCGGGAGAAAGAAGGAACGATATAAAATATGTATATAAATAATAAGTATAAGTGGGTGGTGTATCTCTACATATAAAAATGTAACAACAATAGTGTACATCAAATAACAACAAGTTGTAACATCATTTTACACTAGCAATTCTGTAAGAGTAAGAGCAATCAACTACAACATATAATTCTACAACAAAAATATAACTTAACATATAAAATTGTCCATTCAAATTTTTATAATGAGGGTCTTGTGAGATGCAATGCAATGCATTGATGATTTATGTTGCACCCCTGCAACTCATGCACTCTGTTTTGCTATGTTGACATAGTACTTTAGTTCCCACTTTTCGAGCAGGTAGCTAACCTCTCAGGCATCATCCGTCGTGGCCAAATAGTGACAATAGAGCGGGCATCTCCATTACTAGGCAGGTATCTATACTACCAGGCCTAGGCCTCCATATGCCTTAATGCTAAGAACACAATAGCGGAGTCTCTGCGTACTACTGCTCAGAGGGGTCTCGAGTAGATGAGCACAAAGAACACACCCCAAACTGGCCTATCGTTGTGGAACGGAAGGGGCCTATGGGAGCGTATCACCAAAGGACCAAGCCCAACCATCCACTAGCACGGAAGGAGCCTCAGGAATAAGCACCCAGGACCAAGTTCAACTGCCAAAGTTCAATCTACCAACTCTAGTTGGTGTGACGATTGGAGAGCCCGTAGACCTGCCACACTATCCTTAACCCAATATTATGACACCGCGTGTCAACACACACCACATGCAGTTAGACATAGCCATGCAATCAAACATCTAAGGACTCCAACCAAGTCCCTTCTCATAATACTAATCCCATGCTCATAAGCACGCAAGGGCTCCACACTTAGTCCCTTATCATCATACCAATCTCGTGCTCAATAACATGCAAGGGATCCACACTGAGTCCCATATCATCATACTAATCCCCTGCCCAAAAGCACACAATGGATCTACACTGAGACCCTTAACATCATACTAATCCTGTGCTCAAAAGCATGTAGGGGCTCCACACTAAGTCCCTTATCATCATACCAATCACGTGCTCAAAAGCACGCAAGGCCTACTTTAATAAGGGGGACTAATCCTCTTAGTTATCAATACCGTCATATCTTCATTCCCCGACATAAGTGACTAACACATCACATGGACATATGCGTTTTCTCATCTAGCCCTATTTTATAATTTAGCATGCATATGTAAATCGAATCATTCATCTTTCTCCAGATTCTATATCATTAAACATTCAATCATGACATTTATGTTTCTACATGATTAACATGATTTTACAAAGAATACATCACATGTTCTTCCAATGATGGTAAATCACCGCATAGCTATAGAATACACATTCATGCATCACAAATTCTTCAAAAACTTATAACATTCATCGCATTATTATTAAGTGCATCTTTACCGGATGTCGTGAGTAAATCATTTGTACAACCTAGGTCCATCGAAAACCATTAGGTAATCATGGTTACATATAATTAAATTCACCCAATACAAAATATCATTTGTCCTTGATCTTCCTACTGAGTCCAAAAATCCAAATGCACGGCTAACACATAGGTAACTTAGACAGAAAGTCTACTCTGGCCTTATGTAAGTTTAACGCAGCAACTTCTGTCGCACTTTGCGGGAGTGATATTGCTTACCAAAAAACATGAAACATTCGTTGGAAAGGTATTTTTGAGGGCTACAACTTCTGTGTTAAGCCCAAGACCTAGAAGTGCTTGGATCATGGCTTAAATCAAGCATGAAGCCTGCTGCGTATAGAAATCAGATTTTTGCCGACATCGTAAAGTCGAACGAAAGGCATCAGTTCATCTCCTTCCTCTAGCTATTCATACAAAGTTATATTCATCTCTTCCTTCTCCCTTATTCACCCTTAATAGACCAGCATTCTTCACAAAACCAAGTCCATCGTCCTCATAATGAAGAGCGAAAAGGTTGAAGATAACTAAACCCTAGGACAATTGTCCTAGCGTGGTCTCTTCCTAGAAGCTCTTCATTACACACCAAAGTCAAGCTCTCTTGAGCAGACATCTCTCTTATAATAGATCTAAAGATCTAGAACCAAGGGAGAGAGTAGGAAGCTCACATCATTTTCGGCCATATATCTTGAAAGTCTTTAGATTCAAGAGTTGCTAAACACCTAGAGGGGGGGGGTGAATAGGTTTTTCTTCCTTTTAGTGATTTATTTTGACTTTGGTGAGTTGTTATTAGTGTAAATTTGATTTCAAGAACACACAAATGGTTTATATTTGTTCCTCAGAGTATGGATACATCCAATGTCCTTCCCACCTTTCGAACTGTTTGTTAGATAAGGCCAACTTCTCCAAACCCATCTCTAAGAGCTTACAACATAGATCCCTTAGGATCTCTCAGACTCCTCCAAGTCTTATCTCAAGCCCAAGACCCTACACTCATAGATATAATCTCCTAAAACCCAGTAATCTGCACCAGACTACCTACCTCAGACTTTAGGCAAAGTCCTACACCCAGGCTTGGAGGAAAGCCCCACACTCAGATCCAACATTGGATCCTACCTCAGAGAATAAATATCCTATAACTCAGGCACTTAGCCCTACCTTAGATCCACAGAAGGATCCTACCTTAGCCTTTATAGAGCAGGCTTACACTCAGATATGTTGAGATCCTACAAACAAAATGTTGGTTGATGATGTAGAATGACTCCAGAGAAATGGTCTATGAGTCATCCTCTTCTTGAACAAAGATAACTCAGTCCTATCTTCTTCATAGCTCCAAGAATGGATCTTCAAGATTAGTTCTACTTGAGCTGTGAAGTCACTGCAACTAGGGATTACTTTATTCCTTTTTCTACCTTAGAGAGAAAGCTCTCTGAACTTGTTGTTGAAGTTGTGTAGGTCAATAACTAACTTTCTTAAAATTTTAGATCAACATAATGAACAAGTTCTACAAGCTATGCAACTAGGTAGAGAGGAAGAAGATGAAGTTCCATAGTCCAAAAGTTAATTTCTTCTTCCTTGATCTGTTCTTTTCTATCACACTATCCAACGACTCTTTGAGCAGTGGGACCACCAGGAGTTGGTAGCTGCAACTTCTCTTTATCATTAATTGTTGTACAATAGGCAAGCGACGCCATTTGTAATCTACTATTCGGTTCCCATAATGTTTCAATTTCTACTGACGTCAGCATGACTCAGCACCTTTGGACTTAGCCAATTTCAGACAATTTTGCATAGGCGTTGAGTGAAGCCTTGTCACTCAACGCCAAAATACTTGGGCAGAATTCTGCATAATCTGGCGTTAAGGGAATAATCATCACTCAACTAATACAGACATTTATAGTGAAAATTAATAGGCGTTGAGTGATCCTTCATCACTCAACGCATCTAGACGTAGCCGATTTTCTCTGTATGAAGGAATTGAGTGAGTTGTCTTTAGTCAACGCTTCCTGCCTTTGCCTGTTTTACTAAAAAGGCATTTAGTGAACTGCCTTCACTCAACGCTTCTATCCTTAGATAAATTCTCTAATGAATAGACATTGAGTGAGTTGACATTACTCAACGCTTCTGTCCTTAGGAAGAATTCCATGCCAATCAATCCCGCAGCTCTGACTGAACTGTGTTCTGTTAATGCTTCCTTTTCTTTGCGTTGAGTGAACTGCCTTCACTAGACACTTCTGGACTTAGCCAGAATTCTTGTCAGCTTCTCTACGACTTTGACTGCTTGAGCTTTACTCAACACTTCTGGTAATAGGCATTGAGTGAACTTCCTTCACTCAATGCTTCTAGACTTAACCAAATTTCTACCTTAGCAATGTTGATGCTTTGACTCCCTAGTCTTTACAAAATGCTTAAGGCCATCTAACGTTGAGTGAACTGCCTTCACTTAATGCATTTGGACTTAGACAAATTCCAGCCTTATCACCATCCTAACTTGTTTCCTCCTATCATTGTCACTTGGATAACCTTTCTAATCAAAGTAACAAGGAAAAAACATGTATATATTGAGCTTAGGGTATGCATCAGAAACAAAAATGTGTATAGCCTTTTCATGTAGACCTTCTTCAATTCTGGTACATTGTGATCAATGGACCCAACAATCTCCTCCTATTTGAAGAAGTCAAAACCTTAGACAATGATATACACTAACACATATGCAACAGATATAACATTTCAGTAGAAAGGTGAGAAATTATACAAAACCAAAAATATGATTTTCATTAAAAGAAAGATTAATGTTTTGGTAGTGTGAATAAAACAAAACACATTTCCTACAGCCCTTAAGAAAAACAAGAAACATTTCTAAGTTTCAGGTTCTCTTATGACTATGCCCCTATTAGGCTTCTTGAAAGCTTTTACTTTGTCTCCTTTCTTTTGCTTTTGCCTCTCAAAATAGATATATAACATTGGGAAGTACTTACTGGGCTCCACAGAATCTGGCAACAGTTTACCTAACCTCTTGTCCCTTCTAAACTTCCTTCATCCCTCTTCATTCTTCTGAAGCTTGGCCCATTCTAGGGAGTTGTAGAGCTTTCCACTTTCAATGTTCTAATTCTTGACTACATCTCAGATAGGCAGAATGATAGTCCTGGATTGAGAACACCATTGTTTAAAATCTGGCCTAATTTCCATTTCTTCATTGTACCTCTTCTTGCTCAACCTGACTTCTTCTTCTTCCTCAACAACATATTTTCCTCTAGCTCTCATAATTTGGTCATCATTGGGGCTGAATGTAGGAGGTTAAACCAACTGTGCACCATCTTGAATATGTTTAGTACCATCTTAAGTATCGTACTGTTCTGCATTCTGATCATTGTATTGGCCCAACAATAAATCATGCAATTCTTCTTGTACATATTCAGGAACAACAAATATGTTATCATATGTGAGTTGCTCAAGTCCCATTGAGCCTCTAATAATATTTGTAGTCCAAACTGCATTTTCAGTATTGGCCCTTAACACTTCCTTCCCCCCCCCCCATTTTTACTTCTTTGGAGACATTTTTACTCAGGGAGGTACTGGCCTTTGTCAACTGGACATCAAGATAGTTGACACCCGCTGTTATATGGCCCTTTAGTTAGAGCATGTGATCATCCAAAAACTGGGTGCAAGCATCCATTCTCCTCTCCATAGTTGTATTGTGTTCTTCCATTTGAGTTGTATGTGCATTGTATACTACTTTCATGTTGCTTGAAATGATATTTTGATTTTCTATCATCCCATTTTGAATATTACTGATCTCAGTCAACTTACTCTCAGTAAAAGTTACTGCAGGAGCTGCTCTCATAAAGAATGATACTATACTGGCTTTCAGCAAATTCACCTGAAATATTATATATTTAATCTCTATTGTAAGATCATTTATGAGATTCTTTATCGAGTCATCCACAAAATTCTCCAGTACCCTCCTTTGGTCATCAATTAATCCTCTTAGTTGAGCCAGGAAGACTGGGGACATCTGATTCGCTTGATTTGATGTACCTTCAACATAGACTTGTTGTTGCAGTTGTCAGAGTTCTTCTCTTGCATCTGAGTCAGCCATTTTAAACTCTGAATAATTTTGAGTTGTATTGTTATCAGCAACAACATTCCTCTCCTCAGACTCAGAGGAGTCAATGTCATAAACTGTCTTGAGCAGGGAGTTGAGAGAGAATCTTCCACTCAAACTTTGCAATGTCCACATGGACATTTAGATCTGCAGCATTGATGTTTTCAGTATCTTCCTCCATTGTTTCAGCTGGTTGTTCATTCTATAGAGGAATCTGAATATCCTCTGGCTGGAGCTAGGTTTGCTCCCCCTCAGCAAGAGCATCTTCCATGACTTGCTCAAGGTGTTTTTATCCCTCACTTTTAGTACTGTATCCACTATGTAGATCTTTGTTTGTAGGTGCAACTTATTTTGTAGTAGGAGCTCGAGACTTGCAGGACTCCCCTCCACCTCTACAGAAATCTTGTTAACAATCTCTTCACCAACCTTTTTAGCTACCTCAGCTGGAGGTATCTCCATGACATCAGCATGAAGTTATTCAAACAGAGTTCTGCTCCCTAGAATACTTGCTACAGGTTCAGAATAAATTGACACCTGAGTACTCATGTCCCTCCTGGTCTCTTTAGTAGACCCATACAGATTTGGATCATGTGGATCTTCTTGACCATCCTCATGTGAGCTTCCCTCTGTGCTATTTTATGGAATATGAATTGCCTTTTCTTTTTCTTCTCAACTAACTGTTGGTGAGGTTGTAGAACACTTTCCCATCTATCAAGCATTTTTCAGTCCATCCTTCTTATATGATGGATTATTGTTCCTATCCTTAGTTTAACGATCCCTGGAACACTATTCTGCAAAAATAGAGATGGAATTCTACCCAGGTTTGGCTTTGGATACACTCTACAATTCTGTCATAAAGTATTCTTCCCCAATCTATCTTTTTAGAGAGAATTACTCTTGCCATTAACTCAAACAACTTCTTTGAAATTTTATCATGGGAGCAAGACTTACACATCAGTTCCTTTCCAATGACATCTGCAAGGAATTTTCCTTTCAGATTAAGTTCTTTTCTCAAGATAGATCCAGTGGTGTGTCTTGATAGTCCACACCACTTTAGGGCAGCTTTGACATTTGTTTGATCCAATTCATCTTCTTCATTTGTTTATTTGACTTGGGCAGTTGTAATGCCTTTCTTAGTCTCTTGGGGGTAATCTTAACTTTGTTTCCACTGATGAGGGACCTGGGTTTAATGGATGATTAGTCAACCTTTGTAGTGGAGCATAACTCAAGTATCTCTCTCTTACAAAGTAGAATGGGCTCGGAGAGAACATATTCTAGGTCAACGACCTGCAGCAGATGGAGAACTAGCTGAACTTACTCTAGCGCATCCTTGAATCCATTTCTGACCACTTCTGAACCCTCGAACATGAAATCCAGTCTCCCTGGAGCCATTTCTTCTAGAGTTGTTGCAGATTTTTCGAGCTTTTGCCAATTCATTGCAAGGGACAGAGAAGGGCGATGAACAGTGTATTTGGGTTCACACACACAACCTTCTATTTATAGTAACTCATATTTTAGAAGGTGGAGAGGCCCGTACCTATTTATGATCAAGAAGTGATCAATGGCTGGGATTATTCCCGATAGTTAGCTATAAATAGACAACACTAGGAGTATGCGTTGAGTGGACTCGACGCACTCAACTCTCTCGACGCCTGTCATTATCTCTATGCTCTCGACGCCTGAGTACTTAGACTCTGCACATTCGATGCCTGATCTTGTCTCAGCGCACTCGACACCTGGAAACTTAGTCCATTTCTTTATTGTTATCTAGCATGAATTAATACTAACTGCAATAAGCAAACAACAACAACAAAATCTATATAGAGATACTGAAGCCGAACTAAATTCAGCATGCCCAATTCAAATTTGAAGGTGTTGAACTTGACTTCATCTAGTGGTTTGGTGAATATATCAACTACTTGCTTGTCTGTAGGAACAAATTCAAGACTGATGTCCTCACTTTCCACATGCTCTCTGATAAAGTGATACCTAATCTCTATATGCTTAGTCCTACTATGAGATATAAGATTCCAAGCAATAGAGATTGCACTAGTAGAATCACAATATAATAGAGTGTTACTTAGCTTTAGGTTGTAGTCCTATAGCTGATGTTGGATCTATAGCAGCTGAGCACAGTAATTTTCTGCTGATATGTATTCTGACTAAAATGTTGATATTACAACACTAGTCTGCTTCTTGCTGCTCCATGATACAAGTCTTCCACCCAAGAACTGATAGGAGCCTGAAGTGCTCTTCCTGTCCTCCCAATAGCCTGCCTAATCTATATCTGAATACCCAGTTAGCTCAAAATCACTATTTCGAGGGTACCACGGGCCAAGATCTGGTGTGCCCTTAAGATATCTCAAAATTATTTTTGCATCAGAATAATGAGACTCCTTAGGGCATGCCTAATATCTAGCAAAGACACATGTAGCATACATGATGTCTGGCCTACTGGCAGTAAGATAGAAGAGGGAGCCAATTATGCCTCTATACATGATTTAATCAAAAGGTTTCCCTATCTCATCTTTATCTAGTGACACACTTGACCCCATGAGAGTTTTCATTTTGGAGGCATTCTCCATACTAAATTTTCTTATTAACTCCCTAGTGAACTTGGACTGAGAGATGTACAAACCATCCTCAGACTATCTTACTTGGAGGCCTAAGAAGTACTTGAGCTCACCCATACTGCTCATTTCAAATTTCCCCTATATAAGTTTAACAAACTTCTTGCAGATGTTTTCATCAGTAGACCCAAAGATTATGTCATCTGCATAAATCTGGACTAGGATGATCTTTCCCTTGGATTTCCTTAGGAATAGTGTCTTATCTATCTTTCCCCTTGAGTATTTGTTCTCAATGATAAAGCTAGAGAGGGTTTCATACTATGCCCTAGTGGCTTGCTTCAACCCATATAATGATTTCCTAAGCCTATAAAGATAATCAGGAGTGTTAGGATTAACAAAACCTGATGGCTGCTCAACATAGACCTCTTCTCTTAGATCACCATTTTGGAAGGCTGACTTCACATCCATCTGGTAGACCTTGAATCCCTTATGTACAGCATATGCAAGGAATAGTCAAATGGCTTTTAGTGTAGAAACTGGGGTAAATGTCTTATTAAAATCAATACCTTCCTCTTGTTTATATCCCTTAGCCAACAGTCTAGCTTTGTTCTTAATTATAACAGAATTTTCATCTAACTTATTTCTATAGATCCACTTGGTTCCAATGATATTATGTTCTTGTGGTCTGGAAACCAGCTTCCAGACCATACATCTCTTGAACTGGTTCTGTTCCTCTTGCATTTCCACAATCTAAAATTGGTCTATGTTGGCATCTTCAAACCTTTCGGGCTCAATTTGAGATAGAAAAATAGAGTACTTGGATATGTCCAGGCTTCTGCTCCTTATTGTAACCCCTTGGCTAGCATCAATAATGATCTAATGTTTGGGATGATACTTTAGATATCTAACTGCTAGAGGCAATCTTTCTTCAGCATCATTGACTTCAATGGCTTGATCTAGCTTATCTTTACCCATATTCTGTGTGCTTTGTCCATCTTTAGGAACATACACACCATTATCTTTATTTTGGACAGTTGGAGGAGCATCCTTGATGGTTAGTTTGTTCACACCTGATCTATACCTGCAGATCTAGAAGAGCTTGGTATCTCACTATTAATCATTGAAGATTCATCAACAACAACATTTACAAACTCAACTACAACTTGATTTTTCATGTTATAGACTCTATTTGCTTTACTCTGGTTGCTGTATCCAATAAATATTCCTTCATAGGACTTGGCAGAAAACTTAGTCAGGTATGAATTTACATTATTGAGCACATATCATTTGCTACCAAAAATCCTGAGATAGGCAAAGTTTGGTTTTCTGCCCTTCATGATCTCATAGGGAGTCTTCTTATGATACTTGTTGACAGAAGTGCTATTCAAGACATGACATGTAGTATTTACTACCTCAACCTAGAAGTATTCTGGGAGAGATGTGTCACTTAGTAGTATCCTTCCATCTTCTATGAGTGTTTTATTTTTCCTCTCAGCTATCCCATTTTGCTGGGGTGTTCTTGGAGAAGAAAATTCCTGGTGAATCTCTTGTTTTTCACAAAACTTTATCATGCCATCATATTGAAATTCAGTGCCATAGCCACTTCTTATTTTAATCAAATATTTTTCTAATTGATTCTGAATTTGCCTTATAAAGGTCTTGAAGATGTCAAGGGTTTTATACTTTTTCTTAAGAAAGAAACCGAAGAAAACTTTGAAAATTATCCACTATCACAAGAGTGTAGACTTTCCTACCTAGACTATGAACTGACATAATACCAAACAAGTCCATATGCAGGAGGTATAAACACCTTACAGAGTCCATGGACCCAATGCTCTTAATAGAGGCTTTGTTCTGCTTACCCTTTTGGCATACAGAGCAAATACCCTCCTTAGTGAATTTCATTTTGGGTCCATTTCTGACTAACTCTTCACTGAAGAGCTTACTAATAGTCTTATAGTTCAAGTGAGCAAGCCTCTTGTATCATTGAACACAACATGAGACTTTCTCATTTGTAACAAGATAAACAGGAGAGTCTATACTTAAGCATAAAAGGTTTAAACAGTAAACATTTCCACTCCTAGTGCTTGTCATAATGACCTCTTGGTCACTTGACCTTTTTATCAGACACTCATCCTTGTGGAAGCCAATGACATAGCCAAGATCACATAGTTGTCTTATACATATGAGGTTGTGTTGCAACCCTCCCATATAAACCACTTTTGAGATTGAGACTATGACATTGGTGATCATACAACATCCCTTTGTAAATCCTTAATCTGAGCTCCAAAGAGCACTTTAGGACCATTATTTACAGGAATGTATTCCCTTAGATGACACCTTGTTCTAGTCATATTCCTGGAACATCTACTGTCCAATTACTTTATTGGTGCAAGGGTACTTGAACTATCATACAAGCACAAATTACTTTACTTTAGGACCCTTATAAGGATTGGGTCCTTAAAGCTTGTTAGTATGAAAAGAAACATGTCTCCCTGCAGCACTCTAGATAGGAAGACTCACTTTTGCCCTTGGCACATAAGGATTTTGCCAACAATCTATGTCAAAGTGTCCCACTTTAGCACATCACCAACACTCATGGATATTGTATCTTTTTTTATGAATAGTTCTTGTAGATTACAAGCTATTAGCAACTATCTGTTTAGAAGGGAGAGCAACAACCTGTTTCCTATTTCTTTCAGCAAAAATTTGACTGAAAGTGAGTTTCCTAGAGGATGGACTTGGCTTACTCAGATTTTCTCTAACAGCAATCTACTTTTGAGTAGATAAGTTGTTGATGGCATCAGAGATAGCCAAGTAAGGCTTGTTGACTGACTTACATTTGGTCTTGGCTTTTGCTGAAAGAACCTTAGAATGGGCTATTGCCTTATCCTTGAGTGTGGGGGCTAAAGTACCAAAAACAAATGGTCTATGATGGGCCATCTAAATTTCCTCATGGGGAGCCTTAAAGGCACTCAAGCCCATGCCCTTTATCCCCCCACTGCAAGATACACTTTTATTTTTATAGGAAGAGTTCCCATTATTCCAGTGACCATATATGCAGTCCTAGTTATACCTGTTGGAAGGGAGGATTACCTTGTGAAAGGTTGACTGAGACCCAACATGAGCTTTTCCCTTCCCTTTGGAGTGGGCAACTCTAGGGTTCCACATAAATCCCAAACCCCTCTTATCCTTTTGAGAGGTGAAGGAGTCAATCAGTGGCATCACTGTATTGGACTTTGGATATTTAGACACAATCCTTTTCTCCCTTTGGAGCTTTTCTTCAAGATCCATAATGATCGTGTTCTTATTGTTGATGGTCCCAATCTGGATGATTGAGATAGTCATCAGTTGGCTGATTTCCCTCCTCATCTGATCCAGCAAAGGAGCTGACTCAAACTGCAGGGACGAAGCTTACTATAAGGAGACAATCTCCCCATCTTGTTTCTTGACCAACTTCTTGATCCTTTTTAGAGCATCCAGAAGGTCACCATACTTATCAATTAATTGATTGATATCTTCCTCTGATTCTAACTCATCTTCATCATATGATGAAGAAGCATCAGAATTAGGACTAGTCTCATAGTAAAATATTGAGGAGTAGCAAGAAAGATAATGTACCTTATCAGGACAAGGCTAATCCTGGCTGGATTCATCACCTGTCATGGCCATGAGTCCATAACAACTATTATCATCTTCATCCTCCTCAGTGTCACTGTATGAATGTGATAGAGGGTCCCTGATCTCTATTCTTGATTCTAGATAGTCAGCATCTTCATCATTGTCACTGAGCATAGAGGACAGTGGGGCTCTGATTCCTATCCTAGCATTAGGATAGTCATCTTCTTCTTTAGTAGCAGTAGCAAACAACCCTATGTATGCTTTATCTTCTTCAGAATCTGAAGAAGTAGAGTCACTTTGACTCCAACTTTTCTCATTCTCTGCAATGAAGGTATTTTCCTTCTCGCCCTTCTGGTGGTGCTTCTTCTTCTCCTCATATTTCTTCTGCACTTTCCTCTTGACTAGTAATCAGCAATGACATGCCTACTCTTGCTATACCAGTCAAAAGAAATGTTAGAGGAAAACTGTTTACAGGGTTTAGTGTCATACCTGTCTCCCTTGGAGAACTTCTTCTCAAATTTGTTGTGGTCCTTATTGTGATGAGAAGAGGAGGAAGGTCTATTCCTCCACTGCTTCCTCTTCATCATTTTCTGGAACTGCCTTGAGAAGGTAGCAAACTCTCCATCTAACATGTCGCTGTCAGATGTGCTTGGCTCAGAGCTATCTGAATGAATAAGACTTCTTGGGGAAGATGCAATCTTATCCTTGCTCTTCTTAGAGCAATAAACCTTGAAGGTTATAGTCTTCTCCTTGGCTTTAGCTCTACTAGAGGTCACCTCCTCCTTTCTGGCAGATATCTGCATCTCATAGGAGAGCAGCTTTCCAAACAATGTGTGTGGAGCAGTTTCAGCTTGCTTGGACACCTCTTTGATGGCACATATCTTGGTGTCTCAGTCTCTGGTTTGAGATTTGAGGAACTTGTCATTCAGCTCATAATTATTAAAGACCCTCCCATAGGTCCTCAGCTCATTCACTATTCTGAAGAATTTTTCATAGCATTCAACTATGATATCCTTTTTGCCCTGTTTAAAGGCTTCATATTCCTGATTAAGAAGGGATTTTCTATCATACCAAACCTGTTCAGTGCCTTCCATGCATACAATCAAAGTGTCCCACATTTCCCTTGATTTCTTGTAGTGGAATGGATTCTGGAATGTTGAATCATCAATGACACATACAATGATGTTATGTGCCCTCTTGTCCATGGTAGCTAAGATTTCCTCATCCTTGGTCATCTTAGAATTCTTCTTAGGTGTCTGGATATTGAGACCATCATGGGGTTTAAAGGTCCCTCTTGTACTGTAATGAAAATCTTGGGGTCAGATGCTTCCATGAACAATCTGACTCTTTTCTTGCAAATTACAAAATTCTCCTTCCTGTAGATTAGGAGCTTCATAGAACCAAACTCCTTATGGTTCTCTCCTAAACCCATAAGTAATATTAGTAGCTACTCCTGGAGATCAGATCAGAGTGTTAATTCCTTTTTGAGCAACCTCACATTGATACCACTTGAAAATCTTTAGATTCAAGAGTAGCTAAACACCTAGACGGGGGGTGAATAGATTTTTCTTCCTTTTAGTCATTTCTTTTGACTTTGGTGAGTTTTGATTGGTTTAGGTTTGCTTTCAAAAACACATAATAAGCACACAAATGGTTTATAGTGGTTCCCCAGAGTATGGGTACATCCACTGTCCCTCCAACCTTTTTAACAATTTGTTAGACAAAGCCAACTTCTCAAAACTCGTCTCTAAGAGCTGAAAACACAGATCCCTCAGGATCTCTCAGACTCCTCCAAGTCCTACCTCAGCCCCAAGGCCCTTCACTCATATATGTAATTTCCTGTAACTCATTAATATGCACAAGACTACCTACCTCAGACTTTAGGCAAAGTCCCATACTGAAGCTTGGAGGAAAGCCCTACACTCATATACAACACTAGATCCTACCTCAGAGAATAAATCTCCTACAGCTCAGGCACTTAGCCTTACCTCAGATCCATAGAAGGATCCTACCTCAGCCTTTATAGACAAGGCTTACAATCAGATCTGTTGAGATCCTACAAACAAAAATGTTGGTTGATGATGTAGAATGACTCCAGAGAAATGGTCTCTGAGTCCGCCTCTTCCTAAACATAGATAACTCAGTCCTGTCTTCTTCACAGCTCTAAGAATGGATCTTTAAGACTAGTTCTACTTGTTCTGTGAAGTAACTACAGTTAGGGCTTACTTTTTTCCCTTCTTTTACCTCAGAGAGAAATCTCTTTGAACTTGTTGTTGAAGTTGTGCAGGTCAACAACTAACTTTCTTGATCTTTAAGATCAATAGAATGAACAACTTCTCCAAGCTCTACAACTAGGTCGAGAGGAAGAAGATAAAGTTCAATAGTCCAAAAGTTAATTTCTTCTTCCTTGATCTGTTCTTTTCTATCATGCCGACCAATGGCTCTTTGAGCAGTGGGACCACCAAGAGTTGGTAGTTGTAACTTTTCTTTAGCATTAATTGTTGTACAATAGGCAAGCGGCGCCATTTGTCATGTACTGTTCAGTTCCCATAATATTAGAATTTCTGCTTACGTCAGGATGACTCAGTACCTTTGGACTTAGCAAATTTCAGATAATTCTGCATAGGCGTTGAGGGAAGTCTTGTATGTTGTACACCTCAGATCCACGCCAATTTCAATACCAAAACACTTGGGCAGAACTTTGCATCACCTAGCGTTAAGTGAACAATCATCACTCAATGAATATAGACATTTATAGTCAAACTGAATAGGCGTTGAGTGATCCTTCATCACTCAAGTGATCCTTCATCACTCAATGCATCTGGACTTAGCCGATTTTCTCTGTATGAAGGCATTGAGTTAGTTGTCTTCACTCAACGCTTCCTGCCTTTGCCTGTTTTACTATAGAGGCGTTGAGTGAACTACCTTCACTCAACACTTCTATCCTTAGATAGATTCTCTGTTGAATAGGCATTCAGTGAGTTCACATTACTCAACGCTTCTGTCCTTAGGCAGAATTACATGCCAATCAATCCATCAGCTCTGACTAAACTGTGTTCTGTCAATGCTTCCTTTGCTTGTCGTTGAGTGAACTGCCTTTTCTCAACACTTTTGGAGTTAGCAAGAATTCTTGTCAGCTACTCTACAACTTTTGTTGTTTGAGCTTTAATCAATGCTTCTGTCTCTGAGCATTGAGTGAACTGCCTTCATAAAATGTTTTAGGACTTATCCAGATTTTTGCCTTGGCAATGATGAGCCTTTGACTGCCTAGTCTTTACTCAATGCTTAAGGACATCTGTTGTTGAGTGAACTTCCTTCACTCAATGCATCTGAACTTAGACAAATTTCAGCCTTGTCAGCATCCTTACTTGTTTCCTCCTGTCATTGTCACTTGGATAACCTGTCTAATCAAAGTAACAAGGAACAACCTACATACATAGAACTTAGGGTATGCATCAGACAATAACATGTGAATACCATTATCCTGTAGACCTTCTTCAAATCTGGGACATTATGATCAATGGACCCAATAGATCTCTTTCTTATTCTTGGCGGCATGACGACATTTGATCCTCTTCAAATCACTCTCCTGGAAATCCAACACCGACAACCTCTTTGTCCTCGTAGAGATCGACACTGAAAGAACGACTAGACAAGGAAGAGTTCGGCTAGGGTTTTCCATGTATTCCTTTTTATAAGGAAGCATTAAGGTTTAGGTTACTTCACCACATGTCG
This sequence comes from Platanthera zijinensis, assembly GCA_039513925.1. Lineage (NCBI taxonomy): Eukaryota > Viridiplantae > Streptophyta > Magnoliopsida > Asparagales > Orchidaceae > Platanthera > Platanthera zijinensis. The sequence goes on from CM077091.1 coordinate 78,030,843, forward strand.
TTCTATAATTGGACCACCCATTATAACATAAAATTATTCTTGCTGAAAAGACCAGTCTTAAGGAGTCACTCAGCACATATACTGAACTCGGTTCAGCCCATAAGCATTTATCAACAAACACAGCCTGGGCCGAAATTCTTCTAAGTAAAATGCGTCGTATGCATCATATGCGTCGTATGTATCGAGTATCACTCGACAAATTCCGATGAATCCTTCAAAATTCTACTGGCTGAAAATCCTAAGTCAATGCATCGTATAGGTCGAGTATCACTGATTGCTTTTTGAATCCAGTCGATGCACTCGATGCTTTTTGAATCCAGTCGACGCACTCGACACTTTTTTTGAATCCAATCGAATCACTCAACACTTTTTGACTCAAGTCGACGCACTCGACGCTTCCCGAATACAGTATTCTTCTAAGTCAAAATCTTCTTTTGCGTTGAGTATCACTCGACCCTTCCCCAATCCAAAAATCTTCTAAGTCAAATTAATCATATGCGTCGAGTATCACTCAACGATCCCGAATCCAAAATTCTTCTAAGTCAAATTCGTCTTATGCATCGAGTATCACTCGACGCTTCCCGAATCCAGTCGACTCACTCGACGCTTCCCAAATCCAGAATTCTTCTTAGTCAAATTCGTCTTATGCGTCGAGTATCACTCGACGCTTCCTGAATCCAGAATTCTTCTAAGTAAAATTCATCTTATGCGTCGAGTATCACTCGACGCTTCCTGAATCCAGTCGATGCACTCGACGTTTGTCAATAGGCGTCGTGATCACTCAACCCCTGCCCAAAAGTCTATGTACTCGATTCCTGAGTCAACTCTCTTGACTCAAAAATGTGTGCGAGGGGTCTAGCATGAAGAGGGACGTTAAAAATCATATAAACAAAATAAAAGATTTCGTCCCCGAAATTAGGCTAAGTCTCCGGGGAAAATAAAGCATGAAGAATACAAGATATGTGTTTAAGCTTACCTTGTTAAGACAACTCTAGGTAGTTCTATCGCATCAAGTCCACCGTCTCCCAAGGAAACTCCTCTTTCCAATGATTTGTACCTTGAACGATAACCAAAGGAACACTTTTTCGCCGCAAGCTTCTTGTCTTCGTGTCCACTATCAGCACCGGCTCTAGCCGAACAGACCAATCCGTTGTAACTATTCAATTTGTCGGGGACATGCTGATCGGGCCATAGTAGTGCTTTCAGAAGCGATAATATGTGAAAAACGTCATGCAAATTTTTCAGCTCATGTGGTAACTCCAGCTGATAGTCTAAATGGCCAATTCTTTCCAATATAACATAAGACCCTACATATCTTGGGCTGATCTTCTTTCTACCGTGCACACATGACACCCCATGCATTGGCCTTATCTTCATAAGCACCTTGTCACCCATTTAGAACTTCACCATCTGGTTCTTCGTATTATAATACTTTGTCTGCCGAATTTGAGTATTTAGGATACGGTCTCGTATCAATCTAACCATAGCATCAGTATCATCAATATACTCCACTCCCAAAGTCTTTGGGTATTCATCATGCACCCAAGATAATGGATTTCTACGCCTCCTCCCATAAAGTGCTTCGTAGGGCGCCATTCCTATGCTAGCTTGATAACAATTATTGTCTGAAAACTCGAGTAGCGGCTAAAACCTTTCCCATGGCTCCCCCCTCTCCAACATGCATAATCTCAAGAAATCTTCCATGGTTCTGATGGTCCTCTCAGACTGTCTGTCCGTCTGAGGATGAAAATTTGTACTAAAGGTAAGACGGGAGCCCATATATTCTTGAACTTCCCTCCATTCCTTGGAAGTGAAGAGACGTCACGGTGAAAGACAATTGTCTTGGACACCCCATGGTACCGCACAAACTGTTCCACAAAGAGACGCACCAAAACATCAACATGTGACTCCTTTCTCATTGGAATGAGCCTTGAAATCTTCGTCAAGCGATCCACAATCACCCAAACTGAATCGTTCCCAGAGCACGAGAGAGGCAACACGTGGAGAAAGACCATGGAGATATCCTCGAACTTCCACCCAGGAATGGGCAATGACTATAATAATCCTCCCGCGCTTTTACACTCCATCTTCACCATTTGACAAGCCTCACAATGCGTAACTTAATACTTAACATCTCTCTTCATTCCTGGCCAGAACATGGTCTTCTGCAAGTCATTATACATCTTGATTGTGGGATGCACTGAATATGTGGTGCAATGAGCCTCTCTAAGGACGTCTTACAAGATTGCACCACCTTTGGGAATATAGTTCATGCCACGGAAATGAATGAGTCCTTCCTTCAAATCATACTCTTCTGTAGATTCACTCTCAATTTACTTAAACACAGGGGCCATAACAATATCCTTCCCTTACTCTACCCGGATCCTCTCACGGATGTTATAACCTATACTCAAGGAAGCTAAGTATTCTGTATAGTCTCAGAATGATTCTTACACACTAGCACAATCTCCATCTCTTCGAGCCCTCGAGCCAATTCCATAACCATCATTTGAGATTCAGGGCTTGACTCTGGTATCTTTTTGCTTAATGCATCCGCAACAGAGTTCGCTTTCCTGGGATAGTAGTTCAACGTAAACTCATTATCGCACAAGAACTCCAACAACTGTCGTTTCCTCAAATTCAACTCCTTTTGAGTATGAACATATTTCAAATTCTTATGATTTGAGAAAATCTCACAATGAACTCCATAGAGATAGTGCCTCCAAATCTTTAGGGAGAAGACCACTGCCCCCAACCCTAAATCATGCATTGGGTAATTAATCTCATGATTCTTCGACTATCTTGAAGTGAAAGCAATCACATGCCCATGCTGCATCAACACTGCTCCCATACCTTGATAGGACACATCAGTGTAAACCTTAAATCCTTCCTTCCCGGATGGAAGGGCTAGGATTGGTGCATAGGTAAGTCGATCCTACAGCTCTTGGGCTGTAACCTCACACTGGGGTGTCCGCTCATATGGTACACCTTTCTTTGTCAGGTCTGTGAGCGGAAGGGATATCTTCGAAAATTCCTCTACAAACTTGCGATAATACCCTGCAAGTCAAAGAAATCTTTGCACGTCGGTCGCCGACCTCAAAGGCGACCACTCCTTCACAGCATGCACCTTGGTATGGTCTACCGCTAATCAAGCACCACAAATAACATGGCCCAAGAATGCAACTTCTTGAAGCAAAAACTCGCACTTCCTTAACTTAGCAAACAAGAAGAGCTCTCTTAACTTATCCAATGCTAGGACCAAGTGCTCCGCAAGATCCTTCTCCATTTTTGAATAGACCAACACGTCATCAATGAAGACAATGATGAAGATGTCCATATATGGCTCAAACACCCTATTCATTAAGCTTATGAATGCAGAAGGGGCATTTGTGAGTCCAAACAACATCACTGTGAACTCATACTGGCCATACCTTAAACCAAAGGCCATCTTCTGAATATCTTCCTCATTAACTCATAACTGATAGTACCCTGATTTTAAGTCTGACTTGGAAAACAAGTGCCCCCCCACCAACTGATCGAAAAGCTCGTCGATCTGGGGAAAATGGTAAGTGTTTCATACGATCAATCGGTTAAGCTCCATGTAATCTATACATAATCAAAGTGACCCATCCTTATTCTCTACGAACAACATTGGAGCTCCCCATGGCGAGGAACTGGGGCGAATAAATCCAAAATCTACCAACTCCTGAAGCTGCACCCGAAACTCTACTAGATCCTTCGGGGCAATCCTATATGGGGTTCAAGAAATGGGTTTGACACCCTGTACTAGTTTGATCTGAATGTCCACTTCTCTAGATGGGGGTAATCCTGACAGCTTCTCCGAAAAAACATCCGGAAAATCCTGAACTACGGGAACATCCGCTACGCTGCCCACTTCCTTTTTCATCTCAAAGATTATAGCGAAAACTTCATCTCCATGTGCATAAGCCTTTATGGCTTAAAAAGAGGATATTAGCATACGAGGTACGAATTCATTACCTTGGAATACAATCTGAGAATCCCCGAGCATCATCGTAATCTCCTTTGCTACACAGTCGATCCGGGAATGGGTCCACTCCAGCAAGGACATGCCTAAAATAAGATTGAACTCAGGTAGTATCAGCACCGTTGCCGGGGTTTCAGAAAGATTTACTCCTATATATACATCTAGGGTGCATTTGGTCGATGCATTTATCACGAAGCCGTTAGGGACTGGAACTCTCCGATTGGCTCTAGTGTAATATCACAACCCTTATAAGTCCTTCAAGAAGTCCGATGAGACAAATGTGTATGTCACACCCGTATAAAATAGGGTATAGATGGGCCTCCCATTTACAATCACATTGCCAAAATATCAAGTTATACCAATCTCAACGCTAAATTCCTAGCACAAATTCAGTCAAGATAAGGAAGAATTCTCATAACGTATTAATCAGATTACGAAATACTTGTAATCACGTCCTGAGGATTATGCTCTTGAGTTATATCTAAAGCAAACATTATTCCCGAGTTGGTCTAGGATTTCTTCCTCGTAGTCCTCTTCCTCGATCACAGATTTGTCCTAGTCCATGCTAAACTATCGGAGGAACAATAGGGTGAGCATCTCCACTTAGCTACAGGAAATAGTGTCGGATGTGGCCCGACTGATTGCAGTGGAAACAAACTTGCCAAAACGGCCCTCCGGGTTATTGATATCATTGAAACTGCTGAGGTAGAGACAACACTGGCTATGGGGCAGGGCGCTCCATCCTAAAGTTCTGACGGAAGAGACCACCCCCTCTTTGATTTCCTCCTCTACCTCTAACATTCTTTCTTCTCCTAAAGTTGGGCTCCGCTTCCATCACACCTACGGCGGATCTCTTACCACTAGCTAGGACTCCCAAATGGTCCGCCTCCAACATCTTTGCCATATCTATTATCTCTGCCAGGCTCGAGTCCACTATAAACAAAAGTGCTTGCCATAGGTGGATCTTGCAAGCCTATGTAAAACTGTTTCGCATACCCGCGATCATCCAAACTATAAAAGTCCCTAAACCCTGCGAGATGCTGAAACTCCCGTTGATATTCTACCATTTATTTGGATCCTTGTTTCAATTGCAGGAACCTTTCTTCGAGCTAATCTCAAACAATAACGGGAATAAAATTTTCTAAGAAGGAATCAGAAAATTTGTTTTAGCTGATGTCTGTGTATACGGGTCCCTGAAAAGTCGAGACCATGAGGGAATTCCACCACCTTTTTACCTGTGATTCCAAGATGGATACCACTAAAGCAACAACCATACTTGCTGGACATTTGATTCCGGCCATCATTTCTTTCACAATATATATCCACTCCTCAGTACGAATAGCCGACTCCATCCCAAGGTTAGAAGGCGTGGAGAGTGCTCAAAAGATACTCAACCAATTAGAACCTAAGGCTTACTGCTGTACTGGGGACTGCAGATATCTAAACACGTTTAAGATTGTTGTGAGGGCAGTCCAAGTTCTGACTACTGAAATTGAGTGGGGACGGAAAGGGCGGGAGTGCCAACTAGTGGCTCTGTATGTGCCGGGATCTACGTATAAATATACAAACCTAAGGTCAGGTTAGCTAATCGTTGGGTAATAATTGGACATACTTAGTGTGAATTATACATGGGCACACCACTTCTTTCGCTATATCAGTTTGAACTAAAATTGACCAATCTAGTGGGGGTGGCACCATTGTTTAATGACTTCTTTAGTTCAGGATCATTGCAGTCTGATTCGTTTTGTAAGACCCCCCTCCCAGAACACAAGACACGGCCGAGGGGAGTCTTATGCCCAGAATAACTGCCTTGCGGTAGCGTCAACACACGGGTCGACTGGTACTACAAGACGCCTATTTTATTGGCTATCATAAATATCATTCATGCCATCCCAACATAGTGAAATATACAAAAGTCAAAATCCACACTAGTACAAGTCCAAAAGTAAGCACATGTAGCTGCATAGCTCCTGAATATATATCAGAGTTAAAGGCCCCAAGGGAAACAACATATAGTCTAACAAAATCTCACATCAATAACCGACGACAGTGAGGGTATCATCGTATCATGCCCTGTCCCCCTAGCATTATTGTCCTCCCGCATAACGTGCTGCTGTGTATGCTCTATCTGGTGGGTGTCCTACTAAAAAGGTAGTCGTAGAAACCGTTATTCATAAAGACTAAATGGCTATCTCATCCTCTCACCTCAGCGGCTCTTAGGCACCAAGAGTGAGAAAGAAGGAACAGTACAATATATGTATATAAATAGTAAGTACAATCGGTGATATATCTATACATTTCATAAATATAACAGCAGTAGTATACATAAAATATCAACAAGTAGTAACAGCATTCTAAACTAGTAATTTTTTAAGAGTAAGGGCAATCAACTATAACATATAATTCTACAACAGAAATATAACTTAACTTATAAAAATGCCCATACAAATTTATAAGTTAAGGATTGGCTTAACAAAAAGTAACTCATCATATAAAAGTGCCCATATAAATTTATATGATGAGGGTCTTGTGCGATGCAATGTAATGTAATGATGATTTATGATGCACCCATGAAACTCAAGATCTCTATTTTTTTATGTAGATACAGTCCTTTAGTTCCCACTTTTCGAGAATGTAGCTAACCTCTAAAATGTCATTCATCATGGACAAACGGTGATAGTAGAGTAGGCATCTCCACTACTAGGCGGGTATCCACACTACCAGGCCTAAGGCTCTGTATGCCTTAATGCTAAGAACACAACATTATAGCCTCTGTGTACTATGGCTTAGAGGGGTCTCGGGTAGATGTGCACCAAGAACACAACCTAAACTGGCCTATCATCGTGGCATGGAAGGGGCCTCTTGGAGTGTATCACCAAAGTACCCAGCCCAACCGTCCACTAGCATGGAAGGGGCCTCGGGAATGAGCACCGAGGACCAAGCCAAACAATCCAAGGTCTATTTGCTAACTCCCGTCGGTGTGATGACTTACGAGCCCATAGACCTGCCACACAATCCTTAACCCAGGATCATGACGCCGCGTGTCACCACACACCGCATACAGTTACACTTAGCCATGCCATCAAACATCCAAAGACTCCAATCGAGTCCCTTCTCATCATACCAATCCCATGCTCAAAAGCCCGCAAGGGCTCCACACTAAGTCCCTTATCATCATACAAATCATATGCTCAAAAGCACATAAGGGCTCCATAGTGAGTCCCATATCATCATACCAATCCCGTGCTCAAAAGCATGTAAAGGCTCCACATTGAGTCCCTTATCTTCATACCAATCTCGTGCTAAAAAGCACACAATGGCTCTACACTGATTCCCTTATCATCATACCAATCTTTTGCTCAAAAGCACGCAAGGCTTAATTTAGCATGGGAGACTAATCCTCTTACTTATCAATCCCATCGTTTCTTCATTACTTGAGATAAGTGACTAACACATCACATGGACATTAGTGTTTTCTCATCTAGCCCTTTTTAATAATTTAGCATGCATATGTATGTCGAATCATTCATTTTCCCTAGATTCTATATCATTAAACATTCAATCATGACATTTATGTTTCTACATGATTTGCACGATTTTATAAAGAATACATCACATGTTCTTCCAATGATTGTAAATCACCACATAGTTATAGATTACACATTCATGCATCATGCATCAAAAATTCTTCCAAAACATATAACATTCATTGCATTGTTATTAAGTGCATCTTTTCCGGATTTCATGAGTAAATCATTTGTACAACCAAGGTCCATCCAAAACCATTAGCTTATCACGGTTACATATAAATAAATTCATCCAATCCAAAATATCATTTGGTTATGATATTCCTACTGAGTCCAAAAATCTGGATGCATGACTAACACATAACTTTGACAGAAAGTCTAATCCTACCTTATGATAGTTTAAAGTATCAACTTCCGTTGCACTTTACGGGAGCCACATTACTAACTAGAAAATGTGCAACCATCCGTTCGAAAGGTCTTTCCGAGGGATACAACTTCTGTGTTCATTCTAAGACCTAGAAGTGCTCGGATCATGTCTTAAATCGAACATGAAGTCAATTGCATACGTAAATCAGATTTCTGCACGCATCGTAAAGTCGAATGAATGACATCGGTTCGTTTCTTCCTCTGGCTATTCATACAAAGTTACATTCAGCTCTTACTCCTCCCTTATTCACCCTCAATAGACAATCATTCTTCACGAAACCAAGTCCATCGTCTTCATAATAAAGAGAGGAAAGGTTGAATACAACAAAACCCTAGGACAAAGGTCCTAGCGTGGTCTCTTCCTAGCTGAAAATATTAAGTCAATGCGTCATATGCGTCGAGTATAACTCAATGCTTTTTGAATACAGTCGATGCACTCGATTCTTTTTGAATCCAGTCGACGAACTCGACACTTTTTTTGAATCCAGTCGATACACTTGATGCTTTAGAATCCAGTCGATGCTCTCGATGCTTTTCTACTCCAGTCGATGCATTCAACACTTCCTAAATCCAGTATTCTTCTAATTCAAATACATTTTATGCGTCGAGTATCACACGATGCTTCGCGAATCCAGAAATCTTCTAAGTCAAATTCGTCTTATACGTCGAGTATCACTCGACGCTTCCCAAATCCAGTCAACGTACTCGACGCTTCCGGAATCCAGAATTCTTCTATGTTAAATTTGTATTAGTCTAGTATCACTCGACGCTTCCAGAATCTAGAATACTTCTAAGTTAATTCGTCTTATGCGCCGAGTATCACTCGATGCTTCCCAAATCCAATCGACACACTTGATGCTTGTCGAGAAGCATCGTGATCACTTAACACTTGCCCACAAGTCGATACACTTGACTCCTGAGTTAACTCTCTTCACTCAAAAACAAGTGCGAGGGGTCTAGCACGAATCGGGATGTCACATATTCAATGACAGGTGTTAAGAGGTTTAAAGGAACCACAAGTTGGATCCTAGGTATATGGGACCTTTCCATATTGTTGAGCGCCTCAGAGTGTCATCTTATAGGCTAGTTTTGCCCGCTACTTTCCCTGATGTTTATGATGTGTTTCATGTGAGCAAGCTGATAAAGTGTGTTCTTAGTGATCGTCATGTCCTTGACTTAGTGCCCCAGTTACAGCCTAATATTTTTTATGCCGAAGTGCCTATTCATATTCTAGAGACTCAGGATCGGGTGTTGCGGAGGAAGACGATTCCCATGGTCAAGGTTCTTTGGCAAAACAAAGGCATCAAGAGTAAGACTTGGGAGTTGGTATCAGAAATGAGAGAATCTCATCCTCACATTTTCTCCTAGTTTCCTTTGGTAAGTATATTTCATTTGATAACCTTTGATTACTCCTTTTTTGCTTTGGTTTCGATCTGTATATCAAGTTTTGGAACGAAACATCTTTTTAGGGGGAGTGGATGTAATGCCCCGGAATTTTCTATAACTATTTTAATCTCTTTAGTGGTGTAAAATGGCGTAAGGGCGTTACGTTGGCATGTAATTAATGGTGCTTCGACATTAGTACATGGTTGCGTCCATTGGGCATAGTTGGCTAAATTTTAGACTCATCGAAATTGGGGTTTTAAGCTTTAGAAAATTAAAGTATTTGATCCTAGTCGTGCAAGTAAAGTTTCGTGGAGATCTGGGCCAATTTGAATTCTTAGTGAATTTTATAAGGATTATTGTTATTTTAAATTCGGGGAATTTTAACCCAAGTTCTGTTTATCATATCTTAATTTCGGCTTCTCCGTTGGATTTGTAGCACATACATTTAGCTTTGGGGCAAATTTCATCAAAAAATGAGCTGATTTGGTCACTCTGGTTGTTCGAGTTTTTCTAGTTAATTATATTAATAATATAATACTATATATATAATTATTAAACCCTATTCATCCTTCTTTCCCAAAAGGGTCTGATCGAGAGGGTCACGAGAGAGATGGCGAGTTTGTCATCGTAAACCTTCCGTTAGCCGTTTCGGGAGCTCCGTTGGGAGAAATTTTTAGCGGAGCATAGATTTGGAAAGCTCTCGCCGATATCTACGCATTGGTGGTGGGTAATTTTGTTTTTTGGGACATTTGTCATTGGGGTGTGTGGCCCTAAACTTCTGTTTTGTAAAAATCTCTCCAGATTTCGTTGTCGCACTTTCTTTTTCGGCCGATCAGTACCGTGGAGTGTTCAGAAGGTTGAGATAAGGAGGTTTAAGGAAAGTGGTTGTTCCTCCCCTCTTTCTTGCTCTTTTGTCCCTGTTATCCCTTTTTCTTTCCTACATTGAACTTAGGAGTAGGGAATGGGTTAGTTCTTGTTGAATCTGCGTAGTGTAGGAATCGGTCCAAGTTTAAATCATCGAGTGTTAGATTTGTGTCAAGTGAAGCAGTCTTGTCATCGAGTGCATCTAGTGAAGCAATCTTGGCTTCGAGTGCATCGAGTGAAGCAGTCTTGGCATCGAGTGTGTTGAGTGAAGCAGTCTTGGCATCAAGTGCATCGAGTGAAGCAGTCTTGGCATCGAGTGCGTTGAGTGAAGCTGTCTTGGCATCGAGTGAAGCAGTCTTGGAGTCGAGTGCATCAAGGGAAGCAATCTTGGCGTCGAGTGCATCAAGTGAAGCAGTCTTGGCATTGTGTGTGTAGAGTGAAGCAGTCTTAGCATTGAGTGCATCGAGTGAAGCAGTCTTGGCATCGAGTGATGAAGAGAGGCGTCGAGTGGCTACAGTCCTGGCATCGAGTGTTGCCTTGGTGTCGAGTAATTTCAGAGTTGGCGTCGAGTAATTTTATTGTATTCGTAGAGTGTCTTAAAATTTGTCGAGTCAGTTCGTGGAGTCTGACTCCAATTCGTCGAGTATTCTCGATGAATTGGTGTGTACTTAGAACTTTTCGTTAGGTGAAATCCAATTTGTCAACTATACCTGAGGAAATTTTTTGGTTTTTTTCTTCCCTTTACGTCGTTGTGGAAATTTGATGATGAGTCTTGGGTTATTCTTTCATTATTAGTACTTTTGGAACTTTATTTGTGGTCTTGGGTTGGCAGTGGATAAAGGACCACCACCTCACGGTCGGCTTATGAATCATTACACCTAGTAGGTTTTAATGGACTGTTGAGTTGTGTTGGATAGATGGCCACCGCCCTAGTTCCTTTTTGAGTTGTTTGGTTTGATGGTTAATGTTGGACAAGTGGCCATCGCCTTAGTAACGTGTTTCTTTCATTTGTGATAATGATTCACGCTTTTTAACTGATTTGTGTTTCTGTATATATATACATATGTTTGTAAGCTTACTCTTGCAGATGTTAATAAGGAATATCTCTATATCGCACTTGGTGCAACTTTACATATTTAACCCCCTTGAATTTTTCATTACTTACTTTATTTTGATTTAGGTGCCGTGTTTTGACAGCTAATCTATTTGGGTTGGTAACCCTCTAAAATGGTCTAAATATTTGATTTTTATCTTTGGTGCCACTTGTATTTATTTTTTCTTAGGCATTCTTTTCTTTTGAATGCCACAGGCCCGAAGTAGTAACAGTCTGAGCAGCTTGAGTCGGTGGTCTCAGGCGTTCTGTATTAGTAACAATGGTTCTTCCCTCACCTCCGTGAGGTAGTTTTTTTTTCTTCTTATTTTAGTTCAGATATACACTTTGTTCTATTTGTTCATGTCAGGTTATTGACGCCCACAGTGAATTATTATAGATGTTAGACTATTTGCTAGCTGCTATGCTATTTTCTAGTTATTTTGTCTCACCTACTTGCTCTCTGAGAAGGATATATGCTAAGTTGCATGTTAGTTATTTTCAAAAGTATAAAATGATCAATGTTCTTAGCTCATACTTATAGCATCTCTTTAAATCAAATGCAACTCTACTTTAACGAACCTAAAAGCTCTTTTTGTACTTATATTAAAACTAGAGGTGTGCATATCATGAAGTGTCCTTTTTGATCTTCATACTCATATAGGATAATAAATAAAATAAATCAAGTATTTTCCGCTGTGTATATGCATATTTTCACCTGTGGACTAGTTGATCCACTAAGTCGAGGGACACGACCATTAAAACTTAAAGTCAAACTATATTTTCATCATAACATACTTGAGAATATCATGAAAAGTGTTAGGAGTAGGTTTATGCCTAAGCGTCTGTAGTTGTCCCTTGCACGGCGTGGTATCACGACGCGTATTTTCTCTTATTCTAATATATTATTTAATCCTTAGAAAATGCGGGTTGTGACATTGACTACGCCAAATGGTTCTTAGTTGCGTGATTTGGTGCTTGTAAGGGAGTTGAGCGTGTGTTTACTCATGAGAGGTCACGTCTTAGTGTCGTTTCCTCTTTTTGTTGCAGCTATAAAAAGAGGACCCACCACCCTTTTTTTACTCTAAAAAATATTAGCACCTTTTTAATGAATGGCGTGAACTCCTCCTTCGCCTAAATCTTGATGCACTGCTGCCTTTTAAAGTGACAAACCACTGCACCCAACCATAGATCGTATATACGTGGTTGTCTTCTTTGGCATGTATCCATTAGGAGGGACCCTATACCCACATCCACCGAACCGATAAGAAAGGGTGAACTCAGTATATAAGAGAACTTGCAGTTCACCTTGACCATTTTTGAGCAGGCTGAACCCTTCTGATTTTTCTCGAGGTCGCTGAGATCTTGATCTACTATGAAATCTGACCAGCCTAGCTGTCGCCTAACTCAGTGGTGACCATTATGTCCTTCTTGACATAATTGAAGCTACAGAGAATAGTGTTGGGTACATTGACCACAATGTCCCAGATTTGAAAAGGTCATAAGTCAATAATATACACAATATATATTTGATATTTGTCTAAGTTAATATGTGCAGGATATTAGTTATTATGTGATTAGATAGGTTAATTGTATTAGTAGCATGGCTGGAAAGAAGTCAGCATGGTCATGAAAGTCAGGAAAATGACTAAGTCCAAAAGTGTTGAGTGACTACACATAACTCAAATCCTGAGGCCAAAAAGCACTAATAGTTCATGTTGGGTCCATAGATCCCAATGTCCCAGATTTGTAAGAAGTCAAACAAGACAATGACATACACATTGTTGTATTTGATGTGTATTTAAGTTCATACATGCAGGTTAGTCCTTATCACATTGATTAGACAGGTGGACACAAAGTAGGAAAAATTCTACTATGTCTACAGGCGTTTAGTGGAACAAGCTCACTCAATGCCAGATGCCTTAAGGAAGGTAGGTGGACAGAGAAATTATTCTAAGTCCACAGGCGTTGAGTGAAGCCAGTTCACTCAACGGCATATGCCAAAGAGCATTGAATCAGGTGTGGACAGTCAAAGGCTAAGCATTAGTAAGTATAAAAACTGACAAAGCCCACAGGAGTTGAGTGATGTCAACTCACTCAACGTCATACAACTTATTTGTCGAGTAAAGCTCACTACGTGAAAGCCACTGAGATTCTGCCAAAGAAAATGATTCTAAGTCAAGAGGCATTGAGTGAATCCAGTTCACTCAATGCCATGCTGATTCTGTCAATGCCAGATGACAGAAGCATTGAGTCATGCTGCTGCAGTCAGAGCCTAAGAAGAAAGGAGAATTTGACTAAGTCTACAAGCATTTAGTGAAACCAGTTCACTCGATGCCTAGTCAAAAGTTGAGGCAGAAGTAGAAAGTGTTGAGTGAAGTTAACAAACTAAACGCCTTCATAAAGAGCAAAAATATTCTAAGTTCAAAAGAATTTAGTAAAACAAGTTCACTCAACGCCTCAGCAAGATGGCAGTATTTTAAGCAGTGGCTAAGGCAAAAAGTGTTGAGTGAAGCCCATTCACTCAACGCTCTCAACTCCAAGGATGCTAAAAGGGATGAAGTATAAGTTAAGGAAAATGATGTTGAGTGAAGACCATTCACTCAACAAACTCAACGCTTGGAGTTGATTTTGTGAATTTGGTTAAGTCCAGAATGGCTGATGTCAGCAAAGGTCAACAAAGTCAACACAATTCAAATTCTTAGCAGGAAAGCTGGAGTATGCCTTTAATGGCATCGGCGGCCAGCTGTTGTCATTTTCTGCAAAGAAAGGTGGTAACTCATCCTTTATGGCTTGGCCTACAGAACAAAGAGCCATTAATCAACTTACTATAAAAGGATAACTTTGGCTGAAAGGAAAAGAAACTTTTATGGTTTTCTGATTATGCATTGTGGCTGAACATCATCGTCTTTGTCGCAATTATTATCGAGCCTGAAGGTCTTATTCTATTCAGAGAACCTGAAAGCAACAAGAGTTTACTATTACAATCTTCACCAGTGACAATAGCTCAGAAAATATTCCTGATAGAGAAGGGGAGCAGAGCTTTCAGATTTTTGTAAGTCCAAATAGCTCTTTGAAGGAGAAAAGAACTGTTGCATACTTAGTCTTCAACAGCAGATCAGAATATTGATTCTGAGATTCTTCAAGCACAAAAAGCAGTTTACTGAAGATATTTTCATCTTATTGCTGAGAAGATGTTAGGGTTGAGAACTTCACAGCCCAAGATGATAGACACAGGGAAATCTCTCTGGTGTCAAATCATTTCACCTAACTTCCATTTTTTGAAGGATCAAGTCTTGGATCTTAGTATAAGATTCTAGTGTGAATCTGAGTTGTACGCCTATGTTATAAAGGCTGAGGTAGGATCCAGTTTGGATCTGAGTGTAGGGATGTCCTTCCAGCCTGAGTTATAGGGCCTTTGGGCCTGAGGTACGTGATTGTTTAATCACTGAGTGGTAAGGCTTTGTGCCTGAGTTATAGATCTTGAAGGTGACCGAGTGGTCCTGCAAGATCGAGTTATAAGCTCCTTGGAGCCGAGAAATTGGTGTAGAGCCTTATCTAGCACACTAGTAGAAAGGTGGGAGGGGCAGTGGACGTACCCATAATATGGGGAACCACTATAAAATATCTGTCTTCTGTATGTGTATCTTGAAAGCCAAACCAACTAATCACAAAGCACATAATAATCTGAAAAAGGTCTAAAGAACTTAAAAGAGACCAAAAACCTATTCACCCCCTCTAGGTGTTTAGCTGACCTTAAAAACAAAGACTTTCAGTTCAACTATCACTCAGAGCCTTAGTGAAGATGCTCAAAAATCTGCTAAGTACAGAAGCGTCGAGTGAACGGCTTACACTCGACGCTTTATCAAAGAATAGTTGTCAAGTATAAAAGTGTCGATTGAAGGACTAACATGCATACCTTATTAAATAAAGTCTGCTAAGTACATAAGCGTTGAGTGAAGGACTTACACTATACGCCTTCTCAAAGCAAATCTAGTTAAGTAATAATGCGTCGAGTGAAGTGTTGGAGGATACGTCAAATGCTTCTTGGTTTGCTAATAACAAATCTCAGTTGTATTTTATCATAATGTGTATATGGTGTGCAAATATATCAATTCTAACACTCTAATCATTTGGGATTAGATTCGAGATTGAAAAGAGAATTTGAGGTGATATTGTAAGACCCCCCCCCCCCCCCCCGCCCGCCCGCTTGGAACACAAAACACGGCTCGAGGGGAGTCTTATGCCCAGAACAGCCGCCATGCGGTAGCACTAGCACTCAGGCTAACCTGTACTACAAGACGCCTATTCTGCTGACCTTCACCAATATCAAACATTGCCAACCAAACCAGAATAAAATCAGAAGTCAAATCCACACAAGTATATAATAGTCCAAAAATACAAACAATAAAAGAAGCTACAACAAACTTATATACTATCAGAGTACGAGTAAACTTGCCCAAAAGGGTCTACAACAAGAGTCTCTCAAAGAATCACATCAGTCACTGATGGTAGCGACGGTACCGTCCCCTCAGGTCCTGTCGTCCTGGTCTAGCTGTCCTGCTGCAAAACTTGTTGCTGCCCTGTCTTCGGGGTTTCCTCCTAACAAGGAAGACGTATAAACCGTTAGTCATAAAGACTAAGTGGCTATCACATCCACTCCCCCGGCAACTCCTCGACACCGGGCGGAGAAAGGAACAAGGTACAATATAAGTATATAAACAATAGTACAAAAAGGTGGAATGAAGTGATCCGTAAACAATGTAGATATATAGCTGCATTGTAAAAGAGCAAACACATTGCCCTAACAGTTCCAACATCTACAATAGAAAATAAAAGTGTAAAGCTACAACAAAAAGTAACTCAAATTATACGAATGCCCTTACAGACATATAAGTTGAGGTTCGGCTCAACAGTAAAGCAACTCATCGTATAATAGTGCCCATACAAACTTATACCATGAGGATCTTGTGTATGTGATGTAATGTAATTCCATGAATGCTATGCATTGACTCACCCATGATCACGCACAAGCAATTGCTCTGTCGACATAGACTCTTAGTTCCAACTTTTCGAGTAGATAAATAACCTCTCAAGCGTCATCCGTCGTGGCCAGATGGTGACAGTAGAGCGGGCATCTCCACTACTAGGCTGGTCTCCACACTACCTGGCCTAGGCCTCTATATGCCTCTTCGCTAAGAACACAACAGCAGAGCTCACACGTGTACTACGGCTCAGCAGAAGTCTCGGGTAGATGTGCACCGAGAACTAAGACCCGTACTGGCCTAAGATGTGATCTAGAAGGAGCCTCAGAAAAAGCACGAGGACCAAGCCCAACCATTCACCTGGCACGGAAGGAGCCCCGGGAATGAGCACCGAGGACCAAGCCCAACCACCCAAGGTCTAACCATCAACTCCCATCGGTGTGATGACTGGCGAGCCCGTAGACCTACCACACTATCCTTAACCCAGGATTATGACACCACGTGTCAACTCACACCGCATGCCAATTTCACATTTCGAGCTCAACAGCTCACAAGGGCTCCTCACCGAGTCCCTTATCAACACAATCGATAAAGTGCGGCAAACACTCAAGCACCATCAGCCCTTCAACATATTCATGCACTAACCTTATCCAATCCTCTTCCACACAATATTCATCACCTTGCTAGTATTTAGCTCATCTTATCGATTCACGTATCTAGTGTGTTTATACAATCCAACTCGCCTGTTCACCTAGGGGTCTATCAACCAAACCATCTCAAACTAGTACGTTTCAGTTCGTCATTTGATTACAAAGGGTCAATCCAACTACTCACAAAAAACTTCACACTAACTATCCACAATCATTCTAATAGTTCTAAATTAGGTTTACATAACCAAAAGAGCAAAGCATGCAGGAATAGTATAAAGTACAAAACTTTAACCGGGGATTCCTGATGCTATAGGAATCCAGTGAAAAACTTTAACCTCTTGTTGGAAAGGTATTTCTGAGGGCTACGAACTTTGTGTTTAGTCCGAAGCCTAGATTTTTACGTATCACACTTCAAATCGGCTTCTTAGACTGCTACGTTCAAATTACAGTTTCGGCACGTTTACATTATCAGCCATCAATTTCAATCAGACTTTATCGTGGCTACAGAACTCGCCTGAAGACGTTCAACCACTCATTGGAAAGGTATTTCCATGGGCTACGACTTTCGTGTTAGGTCGAAAGCCCAGATCTGGCCGTTTCATATCTAAAAATGGCCACAAAAATCGCAGCGCACAGAAATCAGATTTCTGCGCGCATCTTAAGGCGTAACGAACGACATCGGTCCTTCTTCCTCCTCTAACCGATCTTCCCAAGTCACAAACAGAAATTCCTTCTCCCTTATTCACCCTCATAAGTCCATTTCTCTTCACGAGACCATCCCCCAACCGGCCTATCATCGCGGTATGGAAGGGGCCTCTGGGAGTGTATCACCAAAGTACAAAGCCCAACCATCCACTAGCATGGAAGGGGCCATGGGAATAAGCACCGAGGACCAAGCCCAACAATCAAAGGTCTATTTGCTAACTCCCGTCGGTGTGATGACTGACGAGCCTGTAGACCTACAACACAATCCTTAACCCAGGATCATGACGCCGCGTGTCACCACACACCGCATACAGTTACACTTAGCCATGCCATCAAACATCCAAAGACTCCAACCGAGTCCCTTCTCATCATACCAATCCCGTAATCAAAAGCACGCAAGGGCTCCACACTGAGTCCCTTATCATCATACAAATCATATGCTCAAAAGCACGTAAGGGCTCCAAAGTGAGTCCCTTATCATCATACCAATCCCGTGCTCAAATGCATGCAAAGGCTCCACATTGAGTCCCTTATAATCATACCAATCTCGTGCTTAAAAGCACACAATGGCTCCATACTGATTCCCTTATCATCATACCAATCTTATGCTCAAAAGCACGAAGGCCTACTTTAGCATGGGAGACTAATCCTCTTACTTATCAATCCCATCATATCTTCATTACATAAGATAAGTGACTAACACATCACATGGACATTAGTGTTTTCTCATCTATCCCTTTTTAATAATTTAGCATGCATTTGTAAGTCGAATCATTCATTTTTTCCTAGATTCTATATCATTAAACATTCAATCATGACATTTATGTTTCTACATGATTTGCACGATTTTACAAAGAATTCATCACATGTTCTTCCAATGATTGTAAATCACCACATAGTTATAGATTACACATTCATGCATCATGCATCACAAATTCTTCCAAAACATATAACATTCATTACATTGTTATTAAGTGCATCTTTTCCGGATTTCATAAGTAAATCATTTGTACAACCAAGGTCCATCCAAAACCATTAGCTTATCACGGTTATATATAAATAAATTCATCCAATCCAAAATATCATTTGGCTATGATATTCCTACTGAGTCCAAAAATTCGGATGCATGACTAACACATAACTTACTTAGACAGAAAGTCTAATCCTACCTTATGATAGTTTAAAGTATCAACTTCTGTTGCACTTTACGGGAGCCACATTACTCACTAGAAAATGTGCAACCATCCGTTCGAAAGGTCTTTCCGAGGGATACAACTTCTGTGTTCATTCTAAGACCTAGAAGTGCTCGGATCATGTCTTAAATCAAACATAAAGCCGATTGTGTACGTAAATCAGATTTCTGCACGCATCGTAAAGTCGAATGAATGGCAACAGTTCGTTTCTTCCTCTGGCTATTCATACAAAGTTACATTCAGCTCTTACTCCTCCCTTATTCACCCTCAATAGACCATCATTCATCACGAAACCAAGTACATCGTCTTCATAATGAAGAGAGGAAAGGTTGAATACAACAAAACCCTAGGACAAAGGTGCTTGCGTGGTCCCTTCCTAGGAGATCTTCATTACGCACCAAAGTTAAGCTCTCTTGAGTGGACATATCTCTTATAATAGATCTAAAGATCTAGCACCAAGGGAGAGGGTAATAAGCTCACCTCATTTCCGACAATAGATCTCGTTCTTCTTCTTGGCGGCATGATGACGTATGACCCTCTTATAATCACTCTCCTGGAAATCCACCACCGGCAACCACTTTGTCCTCGTCGAGCTTGACACTGAAAGAACAACTCGCCAAGGAAGTGTTCGGCTAAGGTTTTCCGTGTATTCCTTTTTATAAGGAAGACTTAGGGTTTAGGTTACTTCGCCACGTGTCGCTACATAAAATAAGTCTTACTGAAAAGACTGGTCATAAAGAGTCACTCAACACATATCTCGAACCCATTTTAGCCCATACACATTGATCAAAAAACACAGCCTCGGCCGAAATTCTTCTAAGTCAAATGAATCATATGCGTCGAATGCGTCATATGCGTCGAGCATCACTCGATGAATTCCGACGAATCCTTCAAAATTCTACTAGCTGAAAATATTAAGTCAATGCGTCATATGCGTCGAGTATTACTAAATGCTTTTTGAATACAGTCGATGCACTCGATTCTTTTTGAATCCAGTCGACGAACTCGATGCTTTTTTTGAATCCAGTCGATACACTTGATGCTTTAGAATCCAGTCGATGCTCTCAATACTTTTTGACTCCAGTCGATGCATTCAACACTTCCTGAATCCAGTATTCTTCTAATTCAAATACATCTTATGCGTCGAGTATCACACGATGCTTCCCTAATCCAGAATTCTTCTAAGTCAAATTCGTCTTATACTTAGAGTATCACTCGACGCTTCCCAAATCCAGTCAACGTACTCGACACTTCCAGAATCCAGAATTCTTCTAAGTTAAATTTGTATTAGTCTAGTGTCACTCGACGCTTCCAGAATCCAGAATTCTTCTAAGTTAATTTGCCTTATGCGTCGAGTATCACTCGATGCTTCCTAAATCCAGTCGACAAACTTGATGCTTGTCAAGAGGCATCGTGATCACTTAACCCCTTCCCACAAGTCAATACACTCGACTCCTGAGTTAACTCTCTTTACTCAAAAACATGTGCGAGGGGTCTAGCACGAGTCGGGACGTCACATCTTCAATGACAGGTGTTAAGAGGTTTAGAAGGAACCACAAGTTGGATCCGAGGTATGTGGGACCTTTTTAGATTGTTGAGCGCATCAGAGTGTCATCATATAGGCTAGTTTGGCTCGCTACTTTCCCTGATGTTTATGATGTGTTTCATATGAGAAAGCTTAGAAAGTTTGTTCTTAATGATCATCATGTCCTTGACGCGGGTCCCCAGTTGCAGCCAAATATTTTTTATGTCAAAGCGCCTATTCATATTCTAGAGACTCAGGATCGGGTGTTGTGGAGGAAGACGATTCACATGGTCAAGGTTCTTTGGCAAAACCAAGGAATCGAGAGTAAGACTTGGGAGTTGGTATCAGCAATGAGAGAATCTCATCATCATATTTTCTCCTAGTTTCCTTTGGTAAGTATATTTCATTTGATAACCTTTGATTACTCCTTTTTTACTTTGGTTTTGATCTGTATATCAAGTTTTGGAACGAAACTTCTTTTTAGGTGGAGTGGCTGTAATGCCCCGGAATTTTCTATAACTATTTTAATCTCTTTAGTGGTGTAATAATGGCGTAAGGGCGTTACGTTTGCTTGTAATAAATGGTTCTTCGACGTTAGTACATGGTTGCGTCTATTGGGCCTAGTTGGCTAGATTTTAGACTCATCGAAATTGGGGTTTTAAGCTTTAGAAAATTAAAGTATTTGATCCGAGTCGTGCAAGTAAAGTTTTATGGAGATCCGGGTCAATTTAAATTCTTAGTGAATTTTATAAGGATTATTGTTATTTTAAATTCGAGGAATTTTAACCCAAGTTTGGTTTATTATATCTTGATTTTGGCTTCTCCGTTGGATTTGTAGCACAAATATTTAGCTTTGGGGCGAATTTCATCAAAAAATGAGCTGATTTTGTCACTCTGGTTGTTCGAGTTTTTCTAGTTAATTATATTAATAATATAATACTATATATATAATTATAAAACCCTATTCATCCTTCTTTCCCAAAAGGGTTTTATCGAGAGGGTCGCGAGAGAGACGGCGAGTTTGTCATCGTGAACCTTCCGTCAGCCGTTTCGGGAGCTCCGGTGGGCGAAATCTTTAGCGGAGCATAGATTTGGAAAGCTCTCGCTGAGATCTGCGTGTTGGTGGTGGGTAATTTTGTTTTTTTGGACTTTTGTCATTGGGGTGTGTGGCCCTAAACTTCTGTTTTGTCAAAATCTCTCCAGATTTCATTGTCGCACTTTCTTTTTCGGCCAATCAGTACCGTGGAGTGTTCAGAAGGTTGAGATAAGGAGGTTTAAGGCAAGTGGTGGTTCCTCCCCAATTTCTAGCTCTTTTGCCCCTGTTATCCCTTTTTCTTTCCTACATAGAACTTAGGAGTAGGGCATGGGTTAGTTCTTGTTGAATCTGCGTAGTGTAGGATTCGGTCAAAGTTTAAATCAACGAGTGTTAGATTTGCGTCAAGTGAAGCAGTCTTGGCGTCGAGTGCATCAAGTGAAGAAATCTTTGCTTCGAGTGTGTCGAGTGAAGCAGTCTTGGAATCGAGTGTGTTGAGTGATGCAGTCTTGGCATCAAGTGCATCGAGTGAAGCAGTCTTGGCGTCGAGTGCGTCGAGTGAAGCTATCTTGGCATCGAGTGAAGCAGTCTTGGAGTCGAGTGCATAAAGGGAAGCAATCTTAGCGTCGAGTGTATCGAGTGAAGCAGTCTTGGCATTGTGTGTGTAGAGTGAAGCAGTCTTAGCATTGATTGCATAGAGTGAAGCAGTCTTGGCATCGAGTGATGAAGAGAGGCGTCGAGTGTCTACAGTCTTGGCGTCAAGAGTTGCCTTGGTGTCGAGTAATTTAAGAGTTGTCGTCGAGTAATTTTATTGTATTCGTAGAGTGTCTTCCAATTTGTCGAGTCAGTTCGTGGAGTCTAACTCCAATTCATCGAGTATTCTCGATGAATTGGTGTGTACTTAGAACTTTTCATTAGGTGAAATCCAATTTGTTGAGTATACCTGAGGAATTTTTTTTTTTCTTCCCTTTGCGTCGTTGTGGAAATTTGATGATGAGTCTTGGGTTATTCTTTCATTATCAGTACTTTTGGAATTTTATTTGTGGTCTTGGGTTGGCAGTGGATAAAGGACCACCACCTCAGGGTCGACTTATGAATCATTACACCTAGTAGGTTTTAATGGACTGTTGGGTTGTGTTGGATAGATGGCCACAGCCCTAGTGCCTTTTTAAGTTGTTTGGTTTTATAGTTAATGTTGGAGAAGTGGCCATCGCCTTAGTAACGTGTTTCTTTCATTGGTGAAAATGATTCACGCTTTTTAACTGATTTGTGTTTTTGTATATATATACATATGTTTGTAAGCTTACTCTTGCAGATGTTAATGAGGCATATCTCTATATCGCACTTGGTGAAACTTTACATATTTAACCCCCTTGAATTTTTCATTACTTACTGTATTTTGATTTAGGTGCTGTGTTTTGACAACTAATCTATTTGGGTTGGTAACCCTCTAAATGGGTCTAAATATTTGATTTTTATCTTTGGTGCCACTTGTATTTATTTTTTCTGAGGCATTCTTTTCTTTTGAATGCCACAGGCCCGAAGTAGTAACAGTCTGAGCAGCTTGAGTCGGTGGTCTCAGGAATTTTGTAGTAGTAATAATGGTTCTTCCCTCACCTCCGTGAGGTAGTTTTTTTTCTTCTTATTTTATTTTAGATATACACTTTGTTTTATTTGTTCATGTTAGGTTATTGACGCCCACAGTGAATTATTATAGATGTTAGACTATTTGCTAGCTGCTATGCTATTTTCTAGTTATTTTGTCTTACCTACTTGCTCTCTGAGAAGGATTTATGCTAAGTTGCATATTAGTTATTTTCAAAAGTATAAAATGATCAATGTTCTTAGCTCATACTTATAGCATCTCTTTAAATCAAATGCAACTCTACTTTAACGAACATAAAAGCTCTTTTTGTACTTATATTAAAACTAGAGGTGTGCATATCATGAAGTATCCTTTTGGATCTTCATACTCATATTGGATAATAAATAAAATAAACCAAGTATTTTTCACTGCGTACATGCATATTTTCACCTGTGGACTAGTTGATCCACTAAGCCGAGGGACACGACCATTAAAACTTAAAGTCAAACTATATTTTCATCATAACAAACTTGAGAATATCATGAAAAGTGTTAGGAGTAGGTTTATGCCTGAGCGTATGTAGTTGTCCCTTGCACGGCGTGGTATCACGACGCGTATTTTCTCTTATTCTGATATATTATTTAATCCTTAGAAAATGCGGGTTATGACATTGACTACGCCAAATGGTTCTTAGTTGCGCGATTTTGTGCTTGTAAGGGAGTTGAGTGTGTGTTTACTCATGAGAGGTCGCGTCTTAGTGTCTTTTCCTCTTTTTGTTGTGGCTATAAAAAGAGGACCCACCACCCTTCTTTTACTCTAAAAAATATTAGCACCTTCTTAAGAAATGGCGTGAACTCCTCCTTCGCCTAAATCTCGATGCACTGCTGCCTTTTAAAGTGAAAAACCACAGCACCCAACCATAGATCGTATATACGTGGTTTTCTTCCTTTGCTAGTATCCATTGGGAGGGACCCTATCCCCACATCCACCGAACTGATAAGAAAGGGTGAACTCAGTATATAAGAGAACTTGTAGTTCCCCTTGACAATTTTTGAGCAGGCTGAACCCTTCTGATTTTTCCCGAGGTCGCTGAGATCTTGATCTACTATGAGATCTTAACAGCCTAGTTGTTGCCTAACTCAGTGGTAACCATTATGTCCTTCTTGACATAATTGAAGCTAAAGAGAATAGTGTTGGGTACATTGACCACAATGTCCCAGATTTGAAAAGGTCATAAGTCAATAATATACACAACATATATTTGATATTTGTCTAAGTTCATATGTGCAGGATAGTGGTTATTATGTGATTAGACAGGTTAATTGTATTAGTAGCATGGCTGGAAAGAAGTCAGCATGGTCATGAAAGTCAGGAAAATGACTAAGTCCAAAATTGTTGAGTGACTACACATAACTCAAATCCTGAGGGCAAAAAGCACTGATAGTTCATGTTGGGTCCATAGATCCCAATGTCCCAGATTTGTAAGAAGTCAAACAAGTCAATGACATACACATTGTTGTATTTGATGTGTATTTAAGTTCATGCATGCAGGTTAGTCCTTATCATATTGATTAGACAGGTGGACACAAAGTAGGCAAAATTCTACAATGTCTACAGGCGTTGAGTGGAACAAGCTCACTCAATACCAGATGCCTTAAGGAAGATAGGTGGACAGAGAAATTATGCTAAGTCCACAGGCGTTGAGTGAAGCCAGTTCACTCAACGGCATATGCCAAAGAGCGTTGAATCAGGTGTGGACAGTCAAAGGCTAAGCATTAGTAAGTATAAAAATTGACAAAGCCACAGGCATTGAGTGATGTCAACTCACTCAACGCCATACAACTTATTTGTCGAGTAAAGCTCACTATGTCAAAGCCACTGAGATTCTGCCAAAGAAAATGATTCTAAGTCCAGAGGCATTGAGTGAAGCCAGGTCACTCAATGCCATGCTGATTTTGTCAATGCCAGATGACAGAAGCATTGAGTCATGCTGCTGTAGTCAAAGCCTAAGAAAAAAGAAGAATTTGACTAAGTCCACAAGCATTTAGTGAAACCAGTTCACTTGATGACTTGTCAAAAGTTGAGGCAGAAGTAGAAAGCGTTGAGTGAAGTTAACACACTCAACGCCTTCATAAAGGGCAAAAAATATTCTAAGTTCAAAAGAATTTAGTAAAACAAGTTCACTAAACGCCTCAGCAAGATGGCAGTATTTTAAGTAGTGGCTAAGGAGAAAAGTGTTGAGTGAAGCCCATTCACTCAACGCTCTCAACTCTAAGGATGCTAAAAGGGATGAAGTATAAGCTAAGGCAAATGACGTTGAGTGAAGATCATTCACTCAACACACTCAACGCCTGGAGTTGATTTTGTGAATTTGGTTAAGTCCAGAATGGCTGATGTCAGCAAAGGTCAACAAAGTCAACACAATTCAAATTCTTAGCGGGAAAGCTGGAGTATGCCTTTAATGGCATCGGCGGCCAGCTGTTGTCATTTTCTACAAAGAAAGGTGGTAACTTATCCTTTATTGCTGGGCCTAGAGAACAAAGAGCCATTAATCAACTGACTATAAAAGGATAACTTTGGCTGAAAGGAAAAGAAGCTTTTATGGTTTTCTGATTACGCATTGTGGCTGAACATCATCGTCTTCATCGAAATTATTAACGAGCCTGAAGGTCTTATTCTATTCACAGAACTTGAAAGCAACAAGAGTTAACAATTGCAATCTTCACCAGTGACAATAGCTAAGAAAAGATTCCTGATAAAGAAGGGGAGCAGAGCTTTAGAATTCCTGTAAGCCCAAATAGCTGTTTGAAGGAGAAAAGAACTGTTGCATACTTAGTCTTCAACGGCAGATAAGAATATTTATTCTGAGATTATTCAAGCACAAAAAGCAGTTTACTGAAGATATTTTTATCTTGTTGCTGAGAAGATGTTAGGGCTGATAACTTCACAGCCCAAGATGATAGACACAGGGAAATCTTTCTGGTGTCAAATCATTTCACCCAACTTTCATTTTTTGTAGGATCCAGTCTTGGATCTGAGTATAAGATTCTAGTGTGAATCTCAGTTGTACGCCTATGTTATAAAGGCTGAGGTAGGATCTAGTTTGGATCTGAGTGTAGGGATGTCCTTCCAGCCTGAGTTTTAGGGCCTTTGGGCCTAAGGTAGGTGATTATTTAAACACTGAGTGGTAAGGCTTAGTGCCTCAGTTGTAGATCTTGAAGGTGACTGAGTGGTCCTGCAGGATCGAGTTATAAGATCCTTGGAGCTGAGAAATTGGTGTAGAGCCTTGTCTAGCAACCTGTTAGAAAGGTGGGAGGGGCAGTGGACGTACCCATAATATAGGGAACCACTATAAAATATCTGTCTTCTGTGTGTGTATCTTGAAAGCCAAACCAACTAATCACAAAGCACATCATAATCTAAAAAAGGTCTAAAGAACTTAAAAGAGACCAAAAACCTATTCCCCCCCCCCCTCTAGGTGTTTAGCTCACCATAAAAACAAAGACTTTCAGTTCAACTATCACTCAGAGCCTTAGAGAAGAAGCTCAAAAATCTGCTAAGTATAGAAGCGTCGAGTGAAGGGCTTACACTCGACGCTTTATCAAAGAAAAGTTGTCAGGTATAAATGTGTCGATTGAAGGACTAACATGCAATGCCTTATTAAATAAAGTATATTAAGTACATAAGCGTTGAGTGAAGGACTTACACTCGACGCCTTCTCTAAGCAAATCTAGTTAAGTAATAATGCGTCGAGTGAAGTGTTGGAGGATACGTCAAATGCTTCTTGGTTTGCTAATAACAAATATCAGTTGTATTTTATCATAATGTGTATATGGTGTGCAAATATATCAATTCTAACACTCTAATTTTGGGCTTATATTCGAGATTGAAAAGAGAATTTGTGGTGATATTGTAAGACCCCCCCTCCCGGAACACAAAACAGGGCTCGAGGGGAGTCTTATGCCCAGAACAGCCGTCATGCTGTAGCACTAGCACTCAGGCTAACCTGTACTACAAGACGTCTATTCTGCCGGCCTTCACCAATATCAAACATTGTCAACCAAACCAAAATAAAATCAGAAGTCAAATCCACACAAGCATATAATTGTCCAAAAATACAAACAATAAAAGAAGCTACATCAAGCTTTTATACTATCAGAGTACGAGTAAACTTGCCCAAAAGGGGCTACAACAAGAGTCTCTCAAAGACTCACATCAGTCACTGACGGTAGCGACGGTACCGTCCCCTTAGGCCCTGTCGTCCTGGTCTAGCTGTCCTGCTGCAAAACCTGTTGCTGCCCTGTCTGCGGGGTTTC
Source organism: Platanthera zijinensis (assembly GCA_039513925.1). NCBI lineage: Eukaryota > Viridiplantae > Streptophyta > Magnoliopsida > Asparagales > Orchidaceae > Platanthera > Platanthera zijinensis. Next base: position 78,058,134 of record CM077091.1, read on the forward strand.
CTCCTAAAAAGGAAGATGTAGAAACCGTTAGTCATAAATACTAAGTGGCTATCACATCCACTCCCCCGACGACTCCTCGGCACCGGTAGGAGAAAGGTACAAGGTACAATATAGGTATATCAAGTATAGTACAAACAGATGGAATGAAGTGATCCGTAAACAATATATATATATAGCTGCATTGTAAAAGGGAAAACACATTGCCCTAACAGTTCCAACATCTATAGCAGAAAATAAAAGTGTAAAGCTACAACAGAAAGTAACTCAACTTATAAGAATGCCCATACAGACATATAAGTTGAGGTTCGGCTCAACAGTAAAGTAACTCTTCGTATAAGAGTTCCCATACAAACTTATACCATGAGGATCGTTTGTATGCGATGTAATGCAATGCCATAAATGCTATGCAATGACTCACCCATGATCACGCACAAACAATTGCTGTGTCGACATAGACTCTTAGTTCCCACTTTTCGAGTAGATAGCTAACCTCTCAAGCGTCATCCGTTGTGGCAAGACAGTGATAGTAGAGCGGGCATCTCCACTACTAGGCTGGTCTCCACCCTACCTTGCCTAGGCCTTTGTATGCCTCTTTAGTAAGAACACAACAGCGGAGCTCACACGTGTACAACGGCTCAGCAGAAGTCTCGGGTAGGTGTGCACAGAGAACTAAGACCCATGCTGGCCTAAGATGTGATCCAGAAGGAGCCTCGAAAAAAGAACGAGGACCAAGCCCATCCATTCACCTGGCACGGAAGGAGCCCCGGGAATGAGCACCGAGGACCAAGCCCCACCGCCCAAGGTCTAACCGTCAACTCCCATCAGTGTGACGATTGGAGAGCCCGTAGACCTACCACACTATCCTTAACCCAGGATTATGACACCACGTGTTGACTCACACCGCATGCCAATTTCACATTTCGTGCTCAACAGCTCACAAGGGCTCCTCACCGAGTCCCTTATCAACACAATCGATCAAGTGCGGCAAACACTCAAGCACCATCAGCCCTTCAACATATTCATGCACTAACCTTATCCAATCCTCTTCCAATCAATATTCATCACCTTGCTAGTATTTAGCTCATCTTACCGATTCACGTATCTAGTTTGTTTATACAATCCAACTCGCCTACCCACTAGTTCACCTAAGGGTCTATCAACCAAACCATCTCAAACTAGTACGTTTCAGTTTGTCATTTGATTACAAAGGATTAATCAAACTACTCACAACAAACTTCACACTAACTAAACACAATCATTCTAATAGTTCTAAATTAGGTTTACATAACCAAAAGAGCAAAGCATGCAGGAATAGTATAAAGTACAAAACTTCAACCTAGGATTCCTGATGCTATAGGAATCAAGTGAAAACCTTTAACCCCTTGTTGGAAGGGTATTTCTGAGGGATATGACCATCATGTTTAGTCGGAAGCCAAGATTTGGACGTATCACACTTGAAATCGGCTTCTTAGACTGCTACGTTTAGATTACAGTTTCTGCACGTTTACATTATCAGCCATCAATTTCAATCAAACTTTCCCGTGGCTACATAACTCGCCTGAAGACGTTCAACCACTCATTGGAAAGGTATTTCCATGGGCTACGACTTTTGTGTTAGGTTGAAAGCCCAGATCTGGCCGTTTCATATCTAAAAATGGCCACGAATATCGCAGCGCGCAGAAAGCAGATTTCTTCACGCATCTTAAGGCGTAACGAACGACATTGGTCCTTATTCCTCCTCTAACCGATCTTCCCAAGTCACAACCAGAAATTCCTTCTCCCTTATTCACCCTCATAAGTCCACTTCTCTTCACGAGACCATCCCCCATAATCACATTGAAGGAAGGAGAGGTTGAAGATGACTAAACCCTAGAACACAAGTTTTAGCATGGCCTCTTCCTAGAAATCTTCATCTCACACGTCAAGACTCTTTTGAGTCGATATCTCTCCTAGGAATAACTAGATATCTAGGACAAAGGGAGAGGGGAGGAAGCTCGCCTCAATTCCGGCATTTCCATCATTTCTGGCCATGGATCTCGTCACCCTTTGCGGTGGCATCTTCTTCTCCTCAGCAGCGTCGGTTCTCCACAGGAAGAAAATTGCTCCAGCACCAGTCCCTCCACAGAAAAGGCTTGGGAAGAGAATGAAAAACGACAAAGTTTCAGAACTCCTATATACATAAGAAAAAAACGCGTAGGGACACGCCCGTGTCCCTACCCGTGTCCTGCTCGGGTGAATCGGCGTTGACGGTTACAGTGTCGTTTGGACAATAACACAGGCAGGGACATGCCCATATCCACTACCCGTGTCACGTGTAATGCCCCAAAACTTAAAAGCAAAATAGGCGGTGTTCGAACCAAGTTTGGGCCTTGGTAGGGTGAACACGACGTGTGACACAAGAGTGTCACATGGCCGTGTCGTGCTCGGGTGGTCAAGTTGAGGTCGACGAGCATCGAGTGCTCGAACACGGCCTGTTAGACAGGCATGTCATAGGGCGTGTCATGCACACGGCATGTGAAACGGCCGTGTCACATGGCCGGGTACTCTTCGGGAGAGCCTGTCCTGTGTCGACTGTAGGACACGGCCCCGAACACGGGCGTGTACTTGTTTACATGAGCGTGTCGTGTGTGACACGGGCATGTTGCCACCCGTTTCCACCAAGCGACGTGTTGGTTGGCATGGCGGTTATGCGTGACACGCCCCTGATCACGGGTGTGTCGAGGAACCGACATGGGCGTGTTAGGGTTGGGATACGTGTGTATCCTAACCCTTGTCCTTTTTTGTGCTCGATTTTCGTGGCTGGATCGAGGCATAGGGACTGGGACACGGTCGTGTGCAAAGCCGTGTTCGGCTACGATTTATGAAAAATTAGGCTAATCTGAGGCGTCCGTTTTCTTTAAGTGTGATCTTACGGCCTTGGTGTGTTCCTACTGGGAAAAGTTCGGAAATGGGGATTAACTCCTCATTTTCATCCTTAACACTCTCTTTCTAAGGACTTAGAGATAGAGGAAGAGGGAGATGAGGAATCCGAACGCCGGCGGAGAATCGAAGCACCAGTTTGAGATCCGAGACCGGATCTGCGGAGGGAATTCCATTGCAAATCCTTTCATCTGACTAGTTTCTCATGGCTCCAAAATGGACTTCAAGGGTAACGATTCTCAACATGGACATATGAAGTCCTCTTCCTTTCTGCATGGGAAACCCGCTCCCGCGAGTGTGCATTGAGTGCGCGGTGTTCCTTGGGGTAGATATATGAAGTCACCCTTGTTTAGAGTCCAGAATCAAATTACGGGCATAGGCATTGTGTGTGAAGCCTACCCGGACGTGTTTGTCCGGATCGGTGACGTTGCATTGTGCATTGATTGTCGGAGAAGACTCCGTAATGTGTTGTTCTTTGGTTTTTCTACACTGTAGATTGCAACAGGGAGATTTGGGGATTAACTCTAAGGTGCACCCGAAAAACTGGGCGGAAACGCATTTCTTCCAACTAGGTGGCCTTGGGCCAACCTTGTATAATTGGGATTGTATGTGCGAGGCCTGTCTTTAGGAGACATGTAGGGTCTTTCTTTGGAAACGGTGAGCCCATGGGGTTCAGAATTATTAGGCCAGGGAGCCGAACAGGAAAGGTAAAGGCGACACGTGCCCTGCAAGTTTGTCCATGAGTACTACGGTATTCGGAGACAGTAGGGCGACTTGAGCAACGGGAAATGGTGGAGCTGTACCTGCGTTATGTGGACTATGATATGAGAGTAGCAGAAATTTGCTCTCGTCGGTGGTATAATGAGAGTCTCATGCTAGGGGCCGTAAAGACTGAAATGCTCAGAGTAATCCGTCAAGTCAAGGACCTCTGAATGGAGGTGGTAACTGGGAAGTCCGGTACACCGTCAAAGTGCCTTGAGTACACGGGGTGGGCGGCCGTGCGAGCCTCCACCTGTGGTGAACTGTGCTAGGTTGTACTTTCACTAGGAATTTTGGATGGTAGTGAAGCCACAGAATTGACCAGATTCACTAAGAATGTGCCCTGAGTGCACGGGGTGTTTGGCCGAGCGACCCTACACTTGTGGCGAAATTTACTTATGCACTTAATTGTTTAGCTGGACTAATTTAATGCAGGGAAGGAGCACCGCCATCCCGAATAAGGGGCAGGGTGATTATAATTTGGTCATCCTTTGCTGACCGTTGCTTTGTTTGCCACCGTACGGTGGAATGTTGCTTGCAGGTGTGGCGAACCAGGTACCAAATAGCGGGATAAAGCCCAAGTTATTGTGCTGGCCCTCGAAGGCCAAAGTGAACTGTTGTTTTATTTCTGTCATGAGTGGCCGTCCTGTGAGCCGATGTCTGTAAAACACTATGTTGTTAAGTGAACATTTGTAAGGCCATAAGGCCAAGTACTTTTGTGTATTTTAGTATTTCATTCCTATTGTGGTTGGTGGACATTCATGATAAATATTATTTGTTATTGGGTTCTTTCAACTACTTAAAAGATTCCGCTAGTTGCTCTGTGTAGGATGTTTGTGTTTGGGAGAATGGTTTCATTCTGTAACCCTTCGGCCTGTCTGTAGTATATGGCGTCGGGCCCCGGCCGGACCTACTGCTATATACCATGTGACGGATAGGGGCGTTACAATTTGGCATTATACTACTGGTTTCGGTCTTGCTTATTGGAATTTGTGGGCGAATTCTTTTAAGGGGTGGTGAGCACATGTATGTGCGTCATCGTTATAACATAAACAGAACCCATGAATGTCCACTTAGGAATGAAAATACACTTGTTTTTGAGTAACCTAAGTGTTCCAATGATTGCTTTTAGCAATTTGTATATCGCCTAATCGATGGTTATGCTATATAGGGGACTACGAGTGGTGCGGGGCAGTCGCAAGTTCAGCACTCAACGGAGAATAGTGCACTTAACAGAGTGCCTAAGACCCTGCTTTTTGTTGAAACCATAAGAATGATAGTTGAAGTGGTGTTCGCAGTGACTAAAGAACAACTTGGAGGGAAAGTGCAACCCCCTTTCCCTAGGGTGACTTCAACTCCGAGTGGTGTGATGGAACAACTGGCATGTATAAGACCTTTTGATCAGCAGTTGAACATGCTTTTAGTGCAGGGTACGCATTCAGTTGAGGAGTATTTGCAGGCATTTCTTATTATAAGGCGCTACCCAGGGTTTGATCTGGAGAACTAGCAGACTATAGTTAATAGATTCTACAACGGTCTGTGTGATGAATTACAACTACTACTCGTAGGACCAAAGCTACTCGGATTCCGAGCGTTAGTGGAGGCGGCTAGAACTTTGGAAGCAGATCTGGCCAGAATAAACCAGACGTTAGGGTGCAGGTTACCAAACTCCCCAGATCCCACAAAGTATGTACACCGAAAGTGGAGTAAAGTGAGGCCTGACGTATCTGCTAATCAAACTCTATATTACTGTTATAATTGTGGAAGGTTTGGTCACTTTGCTCGAGATTATCGTAAATTCGATCGGGGTATAGAGAAAGCTTTGAAGGGAGTCCAAGAGAAGAAAGACTCCAGTGCTGAGAAGATAGAGTTAAAAGCTCTACCCACCTCGAAGTCTGGTTTCCATAAATGGTGTAAGAAGGTAAGGAGGTCAGGTCAAGTTTCTTCTTTTTGTGCATCTGGAACAACTATTGGCCGAGACCCGGACGCATGCTTTTGTTGTGGAAAGCTGGGATACTTTGCCCGAGAGTGTCGAAGTAGATGTTTAGAGTCTGAGAAGAAGCCTAGAGCGACCTACAAAGAGAAAGGCAAGGGGTTGGAGGCAGCTACATCTTAGTATGCTCTATCCCAACCTAGAGGATACAACTTTGGCCATCAGAAGGTTATGGAATAGGCTAACATGGTGACTTGCATGATTTAAATTTTTGGTATGTCAGTTTTAGATACTTGATTCCTTATGCATATTAGCCTATGTTTGGTTATGATAGGATTTGTATTGATTTTCTGAGTGTCCGACGAAATCACTGTTCGTTATGGGAACTTCCCATTCCTTTTTGTCCGAAGGACGTGTATCGTGCATCAGAGCTCCTTCTTCGATGGCAAGAGAAAAATCGAGAGTATTGCTGCCTAATGGGTACCCTTTACACCCGAATAGAGCCTGTTGTTTGAAGTACGGATAGGGAGTCAGAAGTTTGACTTCCAAGCGTCTCTACTGCTGTTTGTAGAATTCGACGTAAACTTGGGTAGAGTTGGCTCTCGGAGCAGTATGCGAACATCAATTTCAAACGTAAGGTGGTCAGTTGGGTACTAACTATATGTTGTGGGATGTTAGAAATGAAGTATTACTTCAAGAGCTGGTGGAACAGGGTTTTGTGCATCCAAGTTTACTGTCTTGGAGCACACCAGTCCCCTGGTTAAAAGAGGATGGAAACTTACAACTCTGTAATGGTTATTAGAAGTTGATTATATTAACGGGAAAAGAATAGGTATCCAATCCTAAGTAGTGATATTTGTTCGATTAACTCCATGGGTCAAGTGTGTACTCAAGTTGAACCCGAAGTCCGGATACTAGTATTTGTCGCTAAGGGAAAGTGTTATTCCCAAAACGGCCTTCAACACACGCAATGGGTATTATGAGTTCATTGTTATGCCGCTTGTGCTGACAAATGCATCGTCCGTGTTTTGGATGTGAGGTATGGAGCATTCAGTGAGTACCTAAACCAGTTCGTGATAACCTTTATCGACGACATACTGTTATACTTTAAGTATGAGGGTGATCATTCCAAGCATCTGGATTCGGTATTGGAGACATTAAGGAGAAATCAGTTGTATGCCAAATGCTCCAAATGCGAGCTTTGGGTACTCTCAGTAGCGTTTCTTGGTCACATCTTGAGTGGAGAAAGTATCGGAGTGGACCCGTCAAAGATATTTGCGATACGTGAGTTGGTTATGTTATCTGCATTGGCGAAAAGTCTGAAGTTTATAGGACTGGCCGGCTAGTACAGACGCTTCATATAGAACCCCTAGCAGATAATATTACCCCTCACAATTTTGGCAAAGAAAGATCAAAATTTTGTGTGGTTGCTGGAGTGCGCGCAAGCTTTTGAAGAGCTGAAAAGTCGGTTGACCTCGGTAACTATTCCATGTTCATCGAGTAGAACCGAAGAAGTTGAGGTTTATCGCGTTGCATGGGGCAGTGGCTTGTGTTATGTTCTGCTCCAGCATGGGAGTGTAATAATTTACTGCTCGCGTTAGTTGGAGGTACGCGAGAGGATTTATCCGGTCCATGAATTGGAGTTAGCGGCCGTGATATTCACCCTGAAGCTTTAAAGGCGCTACCTAAATAGCGTGAAGGTCGGTATCTAAATCGATCTTAGGAGTCTGAAGTACTTATTGGATAAAAAGGATTTAAACTTGTGTCAGCGGAGGTGGATGAATTTATTGGGGGACAACACCTTAAACATACATCTTGACACAGGTTTCAGAGATATTTGAGATCTCTCGCATGGACAAGTAGATCACAGATGATGCTTTTGATTGGTCAAATCCCCAATATGGTTTTTGAAGACTGACTGTTGTGGAAGAACATTCGTCTGTGCTCCCCAAGTGTGGAGAGTTAGTGTCAGGAGTTGATGTACGAGGCTCAACATACCAAGTACTCAATTCACCGCGAGTGAACAAAATGTTTAGAGGTTTGAAGAAGTTGTTCTGGTGCCTAGGACTGAAAAATGATGATCCGGTGGAAAAGTTAGCCAAACTCTACATGGATAACATTGTTCGGTTGTATGGTGCACCCCACAGTATTGTAAGTGACTGAGATGAACGCTTCACATCTAACGATACCAAGCTGGTGCATAAATTGTTGGTAACTAAGCTAAGCTTCAGTACGGTCTTCCATTCGTAGACGGATGGTAAGACCGAATGGGTAAACAAAGTGATAGAGGACATGCTTCACATATGCGTCTTGGATTATTGAAAGCAGTGGTAAGATCCCTTGTGCATGGTTGAGTTTGCATATGACAACCGTTACAAGCCGAGTAAATAAATGGCGCCTGTCGAGACCTTGTATGGGAGTAAATGGTCGCACTCCGTCGTCTTGGTTGGAGACGGGTGATTCGATGTTGTACAAACGTCAGACAGTGTAAGACGCCACTTCAACGGTACATATAGTTCAGGTATGGTTGCAGATCGATCATGACAAAATGGCAGAATACTACAACGCCAAAGCATAGGAACATGGAGTTCGCTGTTGCCGATTGGTCATAGTTCAAAATCAAGTCGTTCAATGGTGTCTCACGAGCTCGACTCCTGAGGAGGCTGAGTCCGAGGTACCTTGGACCGTTTGAGCTCCTGGAGCAGAGTGGTGAAGCAGGGTATTGACTGAAGTTGTCAGAAAACTTGAGTGGGCTACAAAGGTGTTCCACTTATCGGGGTTGCGGAAGGCAGTACTAGAGCCTTTGCATGTGGTTGTAGTTGATTAGGTGCCGGTTGATTGTGGGGTGACGACGAAGGTCAAACCTGTATGTATTGAAGACCTTGAAGTCACACAACGCCGCAATAAGAAGTTTTGGAATGGTTTAAAAGCCCGTTGAAATAATTGCAGTCGTGAGGAGCTTTCATGGGATCGAGAGCAGGTTATGTTGGAGGAATACCCCGAGTTATTTCGTTTGGGTAAAACTTGGGTTATGTACCTTTACAAAATTTCGTAGACGAAATTCTTTAAGTGGGGGAGAATTATAACATCCTGAAACTTAAAAGCAAAATGGGCGGTGTTCGAACCAAGTTTGGGACTTGGTAGGGTGAACACAGCGTCTGACACGGGCGTGTCACATGGCCGTATCGTGCTCGGGTGGTCGAGTTGAGGTCGACGAGCGTCGAGTGCTCGAACATGGCTTGTGACACGGGCGTATCATAGGGCGTGTTAGGCACACGGCATGTGACACGGCCGTGTCACATGGCTGTGTACTCTTTGGGAGAGTTTGTCCAGTGTCGAATGGAATACACGACCCCGAACACGGGCGTGTACTGGTTGACACGGGCTTGTCACGTGTGACACGGGCATATCGCCGCCCGTGTCCACCAAGCGATGTGTCGGTTGGCGTGGCGGTTATGCGTTACATGCCCCTGGTCACGGGCGTGTCGAGGACACGACACGGGCGTGTCAGGGTTGGGACATGGGCGCGTCCTAACCCGTGTCCTTTTCTGTGCTCGATTTTCGTGGATGGATCGATACATACATCCTGGGACACGGCCGTGTGCAAAGCCGTGTTCGGCTCAGATTTATGAAAAATTTGGCTAATCTGAGCCGTCCGTTTTCTTTAAGTGTGATCTGACGGCCCTAGTGTGTTCCTGTTGGGTTAAGTTCGGAAATGGGGATTAACTCCTCATTTTCATCCTTAAAACTCTCTTTCTAAGGAGTTAGAGAGAGAGGAAGAGGGAGAGGAGGAATCTGACCGCCGAAGGAGCATCGGAGCACCATTTTGAGATCCGAGACCGGATCTGTAGAGGGAATTCCATTGCGAAGCCTTTCATCCGACTAGTTTCTAATGGCTCAAAATAGACTTCAAGGGTAACGATTCTCAACTTGGACATGTGAAGTCCTCTTCCTTTCTATATGGGAAACCCGCTCCCGCGAGTGTGCGTTGAGTGCGCGGTGTTCTTTGGGGTAGATATGTGAAGTCCCCCTTGTTTAGAGTCCGGAATCAAAGTACAAGCATAGGCATTGTGTGTGAAGCCAAGCCGGACGTGTTTGTCTGGATCGATGATGTTGCATTATGCATTGAATGTCGGAGAAGACTTTGTATTGTGTTGTTCTTCGTGTTTTCTACACGGTAGATTTCAACAGGGAGCTTTGGGGATTAAATCTAAGGTACACCCGAAATACTGGGCAGAAACGAATTTCTGCCAACTAGGTTGCCTAGGGCCAACCTTGTATAATTAGGATTGTATGTGCGAGGCCTGTCTCCAGGAGATATGTAGGGTCTTTCTTTGGAAAAAGGTGAGCCCATGGGGTTCAGAATTATTAGGCCAGGGAGCCGAATAGGAAAGGCAAAACCTACCCGCGCCCTGATGGTTTGGCCATGAGTACTATGGTATTCGGAGACGGTAGGGCGACTTGAGCAACGGGAAATGGCTGAGCTGTACCTGCGTTATGTGGACTATGACATGAGAGTAGCGGAAATTAGCTCTCATCGATGTCATAATGAGAGTCTCAGGCCAGGGGCCGTAAAAAATGAAATGCTCAAAGTAATCCGTCAAGTCAAGGACCTCTGAACGGAGGTGGTATCCGGGAAGTCCGGTACACCGTCAATGTACCCTGAGTGCACGCGGTGGGCGGCCGTGCGAGCCTCCACCTGTGGTGAACTGTGTTAGGTTGTACTTTCACTAGGATTTTTGGATGGTAGTGAAGCCACGGAATTGACTAGATTCACTAAGAATGTGCCCTTAGTGCACGGGGTGTTTGGCTGAGCGAGCCTACACCTGTGGCGAAATTTACTTATGCACTTATTTGTTTAGCTGGGATAATGTAATGCAGGGAAGGAGCACCGCCGTCCGAAATAAGGGGTGGGGTCGTTATAATTTGGTCAGCCTTAGCTGAACATTGCTTTGTTTTCCACCGTACGGTGGAATGTTGCTTGCAGGTGTGGCGAACCAGGTACAAAATAGCGGGTTGAAGCACAAGCTGCTGTGCTGTCCCTTGAAGGCCAAAGTCAACTGTTGTTTTATTTCAGTCATGTATGGCCGGCCTGCGAGCCGATGTCTGTAAAACACTCTGTTGTTAAGTGAACATTTGTAAGGCCATAAGGCTAAGTACTTTTCTGTATTTTGGTATTTCATTCCTATTGTGGTTGGTGGACATTCCTGATAAATATGATTTGTTATTGGGTTCTTTCAACTACTCAAAAGCTTCCGCTAGTTGCTCTGTATAGGACATTTGTGTTTGGGAGAATGGTTTCATTTTGTAACCCTTCGTTCTATCTGTAGTATATGGCATCGGGCCCCGACCGGACCTACTGCTATATACCATGTGATAGATAGTGGAGTTACATCACAAGACATGGTCGTGTTCATGCCCATTTTCTACCCGTGTCCTGCTCGGGAGATATGACCGGCTTCCTGGAGATATGCACACGGGAAGGGACACGCCCGTGTCTCTACCTATGTCTTGCTCGGGAAACTCGATCAATGATGGAATTTACATACACATGGGTAGGGGACACGCCCGTGCCTCTACCCATGTCCACATAAATACGGGTAGGGACACGCCTGTTTCACTACCCGTGTCCTTCTCTAGAAACTTCACGAATTTCCATCCATGTACCAGAGACCCATACGGGTCTGGACACGTCTGTGTCACTACCCGTGTCCTTTTCTGGACTGACTTCTCTTCCCTTACACGAGTGTAAGACAAGTTGCCAGCACTTCCTGAGCCCAAATCATTCCTCCTAACTCAAAAGCGTGAATGAGGGGTCTAGCGCGAATTGGGTCGTAACAATTCTTATAAACAAAATAAAATATTTCGTCCCCAAAATCAAGCTAAGGCTATGGGGAGAGGAAAGCGTGAAAAATAAATTAAAACTTGCTTTTAAATTTTACCTGAAGGAAACAACTCTGGGTAGCGCTTTGGCATCAAGTTCACTGGCTCCCAGGTATACTCCTTCTTCCCATGATTAGACCATAGTACTTTTACCAAAGGAACCCTCTTGCGATGTAAAATCCTTGTCTCGTTGTCTACTATCTACAATGGCTCTAGTCGTATAGATCTATCGGCCGCTACTGCTCCATCAATGGTGGGAATATGTTGATCGGGCCACAACAGCGCCTTCCGGATAGACGACATATGGAATACGTAATTAAGATTCTCCAGCTCTGGTGGTAACTCAAACCGGTAGGCCAAAGGGTCAATATTTTCTAATATAGTGTAAGGCCCAACATACCTTGGGCTGAGCTTACTCATACCACGTGCCGGTGACACTCCATGCATCGGCCGGATCTTCAGGAACACTTTGTCACCCACTTGAAATTATACCACCCGGTGCTCTACATTATAGTATTTAGCCTATCGACTTTGAGCCTCAAGCATGCGGTCTCGTATTAGCCTAACCAGCGCATTAGTGTCATCGATGTATTCAATACCCAAAACCTTCGGGTCTTCAACTTGTACCCATGACAAGGGGGTTCTACACCTTCCGAAAAGGGCTTCATGGTGTGCCATTCCGATAGTATCTTAGTGATTGTTGTTTATGAAAATTCAACCAGGGGTAAGAGCCTTTTCCACGGCTCTCCTCTATCCAATACGCACAGCCTCAATAGATCCTCCAATGTTCTGTTTGTCCTTTCAGATTTCTCGTCCTTCTGAGGATGAAATACTGTGCTAAAGGTAAGACGTGAACCCAAATACGCCTGCACCATCTTCCATTCTTTAGAGGTAAACCGACCATCCCAATCAGAAATAATGGTCTTTGGCACACCATGATATCATACGAACTGCTCCACAAAGAGGCGTACCAAAACATCCACATGAGCTTCTTTCTTCATAGGAATAATCGGGCTACCTTCGTCAGGCGGTCAACGATTACCCATACTAGATCATTCCCTGGGCGTGAGCGAGGCAAACCGTGGACGAAGTCCATGGAGACATCCTCGAACTTCTACTCGGGGATGGGCAATGACTGTAATAACCCACTGGGGCTCCTACATTCTGATTTCACCCTTTGAAAGGCCTCACAATGTGTAACAAAATATCGGACATCCCTCTTCATTCCCGGCCAAAACATGGTCTTCCGTAGGTCGGCGTACATCTTGGCAATCCCAGGATGCACAGAATACTGGGTGCAGTGTGCCTCTCTCAGGATATCTTCCCGAATTTTAACGCCCTTGGGAATGTAAAGCCGGCCATGGAGATGAACGAGGTCGTCTTTTAGGGAGTATTCATCAGTTGTCCCATCTTCAATTGACTTGATTGCCAGTGCCAAAGCCGCATCCTTTCCTTGCTCCACCCGGATTCGGTCTCGAATATGGCAGACTATGCTCATCGCTGTTAAGTACTCCGTATACCCTTCTGATTGGTCTTTATATACCATGGTGATCTCAATCTCTTCGAGCATCCGGGCTAACTCCATTCTCATCAATTTGGACTCTAAGTTCGATTCCAGTAACTTTCTGCTCAAAGCATCAGCTACGGAGTTTGCTTTTTTGGGGTGGTAGTTCAAAGTGAATTCATAATCTCACAAAAACTCTAACCACCGCCGCTATCTCAAATTCAATTCCTTCTGTGTATGTACGTACTTTAGATTCTTGTGGTCTGAAAAGATCTCGCAGTGGACGCCGTATAGATAGTGTCTCCAAACCTTCAAGGTGAACACCACCGCTCCAAATTCTAGATCATGTACCGGGTAGTTGATTTCATGCTTCTTCAGCTGTCTTGAAGCATATGCAATCACCTGTTCATGCTTCATCAATATCGCTCCCATTCCTTGATACGATGCGTCAGTGTAAACTTGAAATCCTTCCTTCCCGGATGGAAGGGCTAGGATTGGTGCGGATGTAAGTTGGTCTTCTAGTTCCTGAAACATAGGTTCACAATGGGTTGTCCACTCATACGGTACACCTTTCTTTGTCAGCGTAGTAAGAGGAAGGGCGAAATTTAAGAAGCCTTTTACAAACTTGTGATAGTACCTGACAAGTCCAAGGAAGCTCCGCACATCGGCCGTTGACTTTAAGGGCGACCACTCCTTCACAACACGCACTTTGGCCAGATCCACAGCTAACCCAGCCCCACTGATCACATGGCCCAAGAAGGCAATCTCTTAGAGCCAAAATTTGCACTTGCTGAACATGGAACACAAGGCGTGCTCTTTTAGCTTCTTCAGTACCAAGGTCAGATGTTCGACATGCTCTTCCTCCGTCTTAGAGTAGACCAACATGTCATCGATTAAAATGATGATGAAGACATCTAGATAAGGCTCGAACACTTTGTTCATCAGACTCATGAAAGCTGAAGGGGCATTTGTGAGCCCAAACGACATCACAGTGAACTCGTACATGCTGTACCTTTAGCTAAAAGCCATTTTCTGAATGTCTTCCTCCTGTATTCTCAACTGATAATACCCCAAGTGCAAATCCAATATGGAAAACCAATGCGCTCCTACCAATTGGTCGAACAACACATCGATCCGAGGTAGCGGATATGTGTTCTGTACTGTTAGTCGGTTGAGCGCCCGATAGTCTATACATAATCACAAGGTTCCATCCTTTTTCTTAAGAAACGGAATAGGGGCTCCCCAAGGTGATGAGCTGGGGCGAACAAACCCTGATTCTACCAACTCTTGCAACTGTACTATATACTCTGTGAGTTCCTTCGGGGTCATCCGGTAAGGGGTCCTGGAGACGGGCTTGGCTCCTTGTACTAGCTTGATTTGAAAATCCACCTCTCTATGCGGGGGTAAACCTGGCAATTTCTCCGGAAATACCTCGGGAAAATCTCGCACCACCCGCACGTCCTTCATATCTATTTTCATCTCCTTCAGTTCGAAACATATCATGTAAACTTCATCCCCTCTCATGTAAGCTTTCAAGGTCTGAATCGAAGATAATAATAAACGTGGTGCGAATTTTATACCTTGGAAGATTACATCAGTATCCCCATGTATCAAGTAGATTCGCATCTCTGTGCAGTTAATTCTTGCGTAGTGCTAATCCAGCCATACCATGCCTAAAATGAGGTCGAACTCTGGCATTCTCAAAACTATGGAAGGGGTATTAAAGATATTTCCTCCAATGAGTATCTTTAATTCGCACTTGGCAGTTGCAGTCATCTTAGAGCCGTCTGGGAGGCGTACTCTTCAAGCAATACCCGTGAAGGATTGCACTCCTTCCAGGTCTTTAATGAAGTCCGCAGACATAAATTAGTGTGAGGCACCGGTATCGAATAACGTATAGGCCGGTTTCCCGTCAACCACCACGGTGCCTAAGTACCAATAGCAATACTCAAAGCTAGTTATCTAGTATGTCTTAAGCAACTTAAGATTAACAATGAAAATGTGATAACTTACTGTAACATACATGCAATCACCTCCTAAGAGTTCCGCTCCTGTGTCATGTCCAGCGTGAACTCCTGGTTCCGAGCAGGTTCAGGTTTTACTCTTTGTGGTCCTCATCCTCGACCATGCATGTGCCCCCAACCTCGAGGAACTGCCGGAGGTAGAGCAAGAGGCGCATTTCCAAATAGTTACGGGCAATAGCGTCGAATGTGGCCCGGTTGGTTGCATTCGAAGAACACTTGTTCCTGCCGCCCACCAGGTTGCTAAAACTGTTGAGGTTGTGGTGGTGGAGGCAATGCTGGCGGCTGTGGAACCGGGTGCTCCACTCTATAATTCCAGTGGAAACGCCTGCCACCTCTCAGATGTCCTCTTCCTCCTCTGAAGTCGTGTCTCCTTTTATTGCTAGGGTCAGCTTCCATCATACCCTCAATAGGTCTTTTACCACTTCCCAAGTGGTCTGCTTCTAGCCTCTTCGCCATGTCAATAATTTCTGCCAGGCTGGAGTCCTCTATAAACAAAAGGGCTTTCCTCAGGGGGTCTCGCAACCCTTTGTAGAACCTTTTTTCATATCCTTTGTCATCCAACTCATAGGAGTCAGCAAATCTAGCCAGATGCTAAAACTCCCGCTGGTACTCTGTCACTGACTTGGACCCTTGCTTTAGCTATAGGAATCTCTCTTCGAGTTCATCTCGAGAAGACGAGGGAATTAAGTGCTCTAAAAAGGCTCCTGAGAACTCATTCCAACTGATCTCCGTATACACTCATCCATGAAATGTGGAGCCCATGAGGGTCTTCAACCAACTCTTGGCGTGCTTTTCTAGGAGTGTCATAACCAGGGTCACAACCATGTTGCTTGGGCATCTAATTCTTGCCTGCAGTACTTGCACGGTGTCGAGCCATTCCTCCGTACGCACTGTCGACTCTGTCCCAAGGTAAGCAGGATGGGAGAGAGCTCAGAAAGTGCTCACCCAATTGAAGCCCGGACCTTATTGTTGTATGGGGGCTTATTGCGATCTGAAGGCATCAAGGATAGTTGTGAGCGTCTACCCTTGCTCCAATTATTGAAATTGTGTGGGTATGGATGGGGGGGGGGGGTGCCCCCCATTGGCTCAACGTGCACTCGGATCTACACGTAGAATACAAGACTAAGGTCAGGTTGGCTAATCTAAAGGTCAAAGTTGGACATACTTAGTGTGAATTACATATGGGAAAACCACTACTTCCGTTAAGTCAGTTTTTCCCCAAACTGACTAATCGATGGGGGTGACACCATTGTTGAATGACTTCTTCAGTTCAGGATCGTAGCAAGCTGATACTATTTGTAAGACCCCCCACCTCCCGGAACATAAAACACAGCTCGAGGGGAGTCTTATGCCCAGAACAGCCGCCTTGTAGTAGTACTAGCAATCGGTCTATCCTGTGCTACAAGACGCTTATTCTGCCGGCCTTCACCAATATCAAATATTTCCAACCAAACCAGAATAAAATCAGAAGTCAAATCCACACAAGTATATAATAGTCAAAAAAATACAAATAATAAAAGAAGCTACATTAAGCTTCTATACTATCAGAGTACGAGTAAACTTGCCCAAAAGGGGCTACAACAAGAGTCTCTCAAAGAATCACACTAGACACTGACGGTAGCGACGGTACCGTCCCCTCAGGCCCTGTCGTCCAGGCCTTGTTGTCCTTCTACAAAACCTGCTGCTTCTCCATCTACAGGGTTTCTCCTAAAAAGGAAGACGTAGCAACCATTAGTCATAAAGACTAAGTGGCTATCACATCCACTCCCCCGACGACTCCTCGGCACAGGGCGGAGAAAGGAACAGGGTACAATATAAGTATATAAGCAATAGTACAAATAGGTGGAATGAAGTGATCCGTAAACAATGTATATATATATCAGCATAGTAAATGAACAAACACATTGCCCTAACAGTTCCAACATCTACAGCAGAAAATAAAAGTGTAAAGCTATAACAGAAAGTAACTCAACTTATACGAATGCCCATACAGACATATTAGTTGAGGTTTGGCTCAATAGTAACGTAACTCAACGTATAAGAGTGCCCATACAAACTTATACCATGAGGATCTTGTGTATGCGATGTAATGCAATGCAATGCAATAAATGCTATGTAATGACTCACCCATGATCACGCACAAGCAATTGCTGTATCGAAACAGACTTCTAGTTCTTACTTTTCGAGTAGGTAGCTAACCTCTCGAGCATCATCCGTTGTGGCAAGACGGTGATAGTAGAGAGGGCATCTCCACTACTAGGCTGGTCTCTACACTGCCTGGCCTAAGACTCCGTATGCTTCAATGCTAAGAACACACCAACAGAGCTCACACACGTACTACGACTCAGCAGGAGTCTCAAGTAGATGTGCATCAAGAACCAAGCCCCGAACTGGCCTAAGATGTGACCTGTAAGGAGCCTCAAAAAAAGCACAAGGACCAAGCCCAACCATTCACCTAGCACAGAAGGAGCCCCGGGAATGTGCACCGAGGACTAAGCCCAACCGCCCAAGGTCTAACTGTCAACTCCCATCGGTGTGATGACTGGCGAGCCCATAGACCTGCAACACTATCCTTAACCCAGGATTACGAAACCACGTGTCGACTCACACCGCATGCCAATTTCACATTTCGAGCTCAACAGCTCACAAGGGCTCCTCACCGAGTCCCTTATCAACACAATCGATAAAGTACGGCAAACACTCACACACCATCAACCCTTACACATATTCATACACTAACCTTATCCAATCCTCTTCCACACAGTATTCATCACCTTGCTAGTATTTAGCTCATCTTACCGATTCACGTATCTAGTTTGTTAATACAATCCAACTTGCCTACCAACTAGTTCACCTAGGGGTCTATCAACCAAAACATCTCAAACTAGTACGTTTCGGTTCGTCATTTGATTACAAAGGATAAAACCAACTACTTATAACAAACTTCACACTAACTATCCACAATCTCTCTAATAGTTCTAAATTAGGTTTACATAACCAAAAGAACAAAGCATGTAGGAATAGTATAAAGTACAGAACTTACACTTGGGATTCCTTATGCTACAGGAATCCGGTTAAAATTTTTAACCCCTCGTTGGAAAGGTATTTCTAAGGGCTACGACTTTTGTGTTTACTCAGAAGCCCAGATTTGGCCGTATCACACTTGAAATCGGCTTCTAAGACTGCTACGTTCAGATTACAATTTCTGCACGTTAACATTATCAGCCATCAATTTTGATCAGACTTTACCGTGGCTACAGACCTTGCCTGAAGACGTTAAACCACTCGTTGGAAAGGTATTTCCATGGGCTATGACTTTCATGTTAGGTCGAAAGCCCAAATCTGGCTGTTTCATATCTAAAAATGGCCACAAAGATCGCAGCGCGCAGAAAGCAGATTTTTGCGCGCATCTTAAGGCGTAACGAATTGCATCAGTCCTTCTTCCTCCTCTAACTGATCTTCCCAAGTCAAAACCGAAAATTCCTCCACCCTTATTCACCCTCATAAGGCCATTTCTCTTCACGAGACCATCCCCCATCATCACATTGAAGGAAGGCGAGGTTGAAGATGACTAAACCCTATAACACAAGTTCTAGCATGGCCTCTTCCTAGAAATCTTCATCTCACACATCATGACTCTTTTGAGTCGATATCTCGCCTAGGAATAACTAGAGATGTAGCACCAAGGGAGAGGGGAGGAAGCTCACCTCGATTCCGGCATTTCCATCATTTCCGACCATGGATCTCGTCACCCTTTGCGGCGACATCTTCTTCTCCTCGGTGGCGTCGGTTCTCCATAGGAAGAAAGTTGCTCCAGCACCAGTCCCTCAACAGAAAAGGCTTGGGAAGAGAATGAAAAATGGCCAAGTTTCAGAAATCTTATATATATAGGACAAACACGGGTAGGGATACGCCTGTGTCCCTACCCGTGTCCATCTCGGGTGAATCGGCATCTACAGTTATAGTGTCATTTGGACACAAACACGGGTAGGGACATGCCTTTGTCTACTACCCGTGTCAGGCGACATGGCTGTGTTCATTCTCGTTTTCTACCCGTGTCCTGCTCGGGAGACACGGTCGGCTTCCTGGAGATATGCACATGGGTAGGGACATGCCCGTGTCTCTACCCGTGTCCTGCTCGGGAAACTCGATCAACGATGGCAGTAACACACACACATGGGTAGGGGACACGCCCGTGCCGCTACCCATGTCCACATACACACGGGTAGGGACACGCCCGTGTCACTACCCATGTCCTTCACTTGAAATTCTACGAATTTCCACCCATGTACCAAAGCACCATACAGGTAATGACACGCCCGTGTCACTACCCGTGTCATTTTCTGGACTGACTTCTCTTCCCTTACATGAGTGTAAGCCTAGTTTCTAGCACTCCCTGAGCCCAAATCATTTCTCCTGACTCAAAAGCATGCAGGAGGGTTCTAACGCGAATTGGGATGTTACAAATATCACCTGGCGATATCCAGTATCGCCACGAGACGATAACTCAAGCGACAGTTACCACATGATCTCCATGGTGTACAGTTACATATTATATCGCCTGGCGATATCGATATCGCCCATGTGATAGCTCACAATTTTCCATGATCGGATCATCCGGCAGAAATCTCAGAATCATGGGACATGTGGAAACTAGATATGATATCGCTTACAGGCGATAGCTTGTATCGCTGGTGATAGCTCCAATGTATAAATTTGGCTAAATTTTTTGTGGAGATCTCGACTTTCATAATCTGGAGTATTCCTTCCAGTGCATCCTGCACGGAGAGCTCCAACAGCCAGAAAACTCCATCTTGCGAATAAGGTTCAAGTACAAAAAAGTGACGACTCGTACGTGGCATCTCAAGCAACCTTTGCGAGGATTCATTATCATCTTCAAAACATCATTTAGAGGGAGTTTTTATTCTGAAAGTTTTTCTTTGTACTTCTTCATTTCATCATTGTAATCGTAGGAGGAAATCATCGCCTTGTGTGTGGCGTCTAAGTCTATGCTTAACTTAGGATAAAATCGCCGACTTGTGTAAGGTGTCTAAGTCCTTGCGTGGCTTTGGAGAAAATTGCAGCATTGTGCGTGGCGTTTAGGTATTTGTGTGACTTAGGGATTTTTCGCAGCCTTGTGTGCAACGACTAGATCGTGGTGAGATCTAGGGGAGGCTAGTAGCAAGATCTAGGGAGAGATACGCTATAACTGGTCTGTTCTTGGTAGAAAGAACGGTGAAATCAAAAGGAGTTTATATTTTTCATTGCCTCGATCTCTAGCTTTATAGAGATTCATTGTATTTTGTTTTTAACACTTATGAAATAAAATATAATCATATGTATTCTTATGATTTTCTAAGTGTTTAACTTTGGTTATGAAAAATTGGATTTGATTTCAGTAATTATTTCACTAAGTAGATTTGATTAAGAGCTAAATTTTGTTAACCCTTATTCACAACCCCCCTTCTAAGGGCACCTCACGATCCAACACTTGGTATTAGAAGAAGGTTACTCCAAATCGGTTTTACTACCATGAGTCATGGTGCAACATAATAAGGCTTTTATAGAGGGTCAAGGCAGTAGTAGACCACAAATTTTCACGGGCACTGACTACAGCTATTGGAAAACACGGATGTGTTGTTTTCTAATAGCATTAGACATCTATGTTTGGAACATGGTAAAACAAAGTTACACTTCACCCAAAATAGTCATTGGTAGAATAACCATGGAAAAACCTAAAGACCAGTGGGATGAGAATGACAAACTTAGATGTAAAAATAATGTTAAGGCAATGAACGCATTATTCTGTGCATTATATAGAACAGGGTTTAATAGACTTTGTGTTTTTGAATCAGTTTTTGAAATTTGGAATTTATTAGAAGTTACTCATGAAGGTACTTCGTAGGTAAATGATTCAAAGCTATTCCAACTAGTGTCAGAATTTGAAAAGTTCAAAATGGAAGTGGATGAAGACATTGACACAATATACACACGATTTATGAAGATTATAAATGATTCAAAAGTCCATGGAAAGACATTTTCCAATGGTGATTTAGTAAGGAAAATTTTGAGATCACTTCCCCTGAAGTTCAGTTCTAAGGTGACCGCTATTTCAGAATCTCATGATCTTAAAACATTACAAAATGAGAGCCAACATGTGCTTGATGGGGAAGAGCATTTCACCATCAGAAGACAAATCTAGTGTCTAGAGCAACATTGAGGTAACTCCTCCAACTTATGATGAACTCTATACTGATTTTCTGCGCACTTGCACATTTTTAAAAAAGAGTCTTGAAGATATTTATCTTTTTAAATCTGAGAACAAAATATTATTAAAAGAAAAAAAAATTGACTAATGAACTGAAAGTGCTTGGAAGGGAGAAGATCTCTTGTCAAGAGTGCGATCACTTTTCGACAAGAGTGAAATAATTAGAAAACACTCTCACTAAGTCTTAATTGAAAATTAATACTCTTAACAAAGAGAAAAAGGACTTAGAGAGAACGTTAAAATATTCACAATCTTAAGTACAAAATGTTAAGAAGGCATTCTCAAATGGTGTGTCATGTTGGTAATAGAGAACGCCGCTTTGAAAGCTAAACTTAATGATCTAAATATGATAATTAAAAGTTTGAAGTTGGCCAAAAATCCCTGGATATGATATTAGCCAACCATTGTCATGGATCTGCTATGTTTGGACTTAGATACTTCATTGGAAGCTTTTGCTTGGCGATATCCATTATCTTTGGCAATTACAAAAATTCTCGAAAAGTGAATTTTTATAATAAAAATATTATTCATTTTGTCGATACTACCTCCTCTTCTAGCAAGAGTCCTCAAATACTATTGAAGAGAGCCTCATCTCTCTTTATTACTTGTGCCAAATATTATAGGTTTGGTAACACCATAGACACATGCAATAAGAAAGGTTCTTGTGATGTTAAATGAATCTGGGTACCTAAGAAGTCCACCTATTCTATGGGAGACACCACTTGGGTAACCAGATCATTACTCTCATCTTCCTCTTAGGTTTGTTAGCAGGCTAAGGATATAGAAGACACGTGGTACATGGACACAGGTTATTCCAAACACATGAGAGTAACAAATCAATGTTCCTTAGCTTAGAGATGAAGAAATGAGGTTTAATGACATTCAAAGACAACAATAAAGGAAAAAATCAAGGGCATTGGTGTAGTGGGTAACAATTTCTTCTCTACTTCAAATGTTTTATATGTTGAAGATTTGAAACACAATTTAATTTCTATAAGTCAACTACGTGATAGTGGCTTAAATGTTTCATTTGAATCATCTTCAAACGTTTGCAAAATCATAGATTATAAAACTAATAAATTGTTTTTACTGCACTAAGATTCAACAAAGTTTATACATTTACTTTTCATGATTTATCTTATTCTAGTGTTTATGTTTTATTTCCAAAAATGATGAATTAGAATTGTGGTATAGGAGACTAGGACATTCTAGTGCAAAACTTGTTGTAAAACTTTCCAAAAATAAATTGATTAAGGGATTACCTTTGCTAGATGAAAAGATTTCTTCTTTATGTTCATTTTGCAAAAAAGAAAAATTTTCTAAATCTTTGTTTAAAAGTAAGAATATTATTTCTACTACTAGGCCTTTGCAATTACTTCACATGGATTTATTTGGTCCAATAACTACACAAAGTCTAGGAGGTAAAAAATATACTTATGTTTTGATTGATGATTATTCTCGTTTTTTGGACATTATTTTTATCTTCTAAATCCGATGCGTATTCTAAATTTACAAAGTTATGTACTCTTATTCATAATGAACTTGAATTAAAAATTAAATGCATACGATCAGATCATGGTCGAGAATTTGAAATTAAAAAGTTTATTTCTTTTTGTATAAATTTTGGGAATAAGCATGAATTGTACCCTCCTCGCACACCACATCAAAATGGTGTAGTGGAGAGGAAAAATAGAACTATTCAAGAACTTGCATGTAACATGTTTTCTGAATTTAAATTATCTCGATCTTTTTTGGCTGAAGCCGTTAGTACTGCTTTTTTATGTTACAAATCGAGTCATGCTACGTCCTATATTTAAACTTACACCATATGAGTTATATTTTCAAAGAAAGTCTAATGTTTCTTACTTTAAGGTTTTTGAATGTAAATGCTTTATTTTAAATAAAAAAGTTGCTTTAGGTAAATTTGGTGAAAAATGTGATGTAGAAATATTCATTGGTTATTCTTCAACTAGTAAAGCATATTGAATTTTTAATAAAATAATGAAAATAGTTGAAGAATCTATTCATGTAAAATTTGATGAATCTGTTCCTTGTATAGTGGATACTAATTCTACAGGTGATGATGAAGAACCCCTTCCTCCTTTGCTCAAAGATGATGATGATGAATTATTTGGAGAACAAGATTCAAATAAGGAAAAAGAGTAAAAGAAATTGAAGAATATGTTCCTCCAAATCAACTTCGCTTCTCAAAAGATCATCCACAAGAATTGATAATTGGAGAACCATCAAGAGGTGTTAGTACACGCTCTTCTTTATATGATTTATTCTCAAACCTCTATTTTATATCTGATATAAAACAAAAAGATGTGCAAACCTCTTTAAAGGTTGATTCTTGGTTTTTAGCTATGAATGAGGAGCTTAGTCAATTTGAATGTAATAAGGTTTGGAAACTTGTAGAAAGGCCTTCAAATCATCCAGTTGTAGGTGTAAAGTGAATTTTTAGAAATAAAATGGATTGTGAATCTAGGGTCACTAGAAATAAAGCTAGGTTTGTAGCAGAAGAATATTCTCAAGTTGAGGGGATAAATTTTGATGATACTTTTGCACCGGTAGCACGTTAGACGTAGTTAGAATTTTTCTTACATTTCCTAGCTTTAAAAGATTTAAATTATTTCAAATGGATGTGAAAACTGCTTTAACAGGTATATTAAGGAAGAGGTTTATGTAGAACAACCTCCAGGCTTTGTTAATGAAAAATTTCCTGATCATGTATATAAATTAGAAAAGGCCCTTTATGGTTTAAAGCAAGCACCACGAGCATGGTATGATAGATTAACTTTATATTTATTAAATAATGATTACAAAATGAGTTGTGCTGATTGTACACTCTTCATTAAGCATGTTCATGATAATTTAGTAGTTTTACAAATTTATGTTGATGACATTATTTTTGGAGCCACTAATGAAGAGTTATGTGATGATTTAGTAAAAAATATGAAAAATGAATTTGAAATGAGCATGGTAAGGGAACTTACTTATTTTCTTGGTTTTTAAATTACACAAAGACCTGATGGTTTTTTTATTTGCCAATCTAAATATATTCATGTTGTTTTAAAAAGATTTGGATTTGAAAATCTTAAGCAAGCTAATACTCCTAGGAGTGTTTCTTTGAAATTAAGAAAAGATGAAAGTGGAATATTAATTGATCAGACAATATATAGAAGGATGATAGGATCACATTTATTTTTAACCGCATCTAGACCTGACATTGTGTTTGCAGTTTCCTTATGTGTTATATTTCAAGCTAATACTAAAGAATCACATTTAAAAGTAGTTAAACATATTTTTTGATATCTTATTGGTAATTCTAAAATAGGTTTGTGGTATCCACATAATGATACTTTCATTTTATATTATTATTATGATTCATATTATGCTGGATGTTATTTAGATCATAAGAGCACTAGTGGCACTTGTCACTTTCTAGGCCCATCACATATTTCATGGTCGAGTAGGAAATAGAATTTTTTTGCCCTATCCACCACCGAGGTTGAATACATTATACTAGGTAGTTGTTTTGCACAAGCTCTTTGGATAAAACAAACCTTAGAAGACTTTGGAATAAATCAAGAAACCATAGAACTAAGGTGTGATAATAAAAGTGAAATTCATTTTAATAACAACCTAGTTCATCACTCTACGTCTAAATATATAGATGTTCGCCATCATTTCATTAGATACCACAGAAAACAAAATTCAATAAAGATTAATTTCATCAACACAAATTCACAGCTTGCGAACATTTTCACAAAACCACTTCCAGACGCCCGTTTTTCAATGCTTATACTAGAATTAGGAAACCTAGACCTTTCAAGGAGATTAATTAACATAAATCTTATTAAAAATGAAATTAATAATTAACTAAAATTAATATTAAAACAACCAACAAATTAAAACATCATTGTACTGAGCATAAATTTAGAGTGTAATATCATAGTCTTACTGAAACAAATATTACAACATCAGTTCAATAAAAAAAAAGCAGACAACTGAACGAAATGCACTATCGCCTAGCGATATCGGGTATCATATGGAGATATCTTCATGAGGTCAAATTCTTCCTAAAGTCTATCAAAAATCAATGCTATCACCACCTCTGGTCTCTTCTAGTCGAGCTCTGACCGCTACTCCTTGTTCGATGAGGTTGGCACATTGATTCTCATGGTGGATCAACGACCATCCCATTCGATGAGGTCGGCACCTCTGGTCTCTTCTAGTCGAGCTCTGACCGCTACTCCTTGTTCGATGAGGTCGGCACATTGATTCTCGTGGTGGATCAACGACCATCCCATTCGCCCGCCTCTATCGGAGTTGGCTTTAGCTTTAGGCTCTTTGTCCGAAACTTTATGAATTTTTGCATTCCTGTATGATGTTGCTTCACCTCTCTCTTGTTCTCCTCGAATTCCTCATGCAAGTCATCTAACCCATCTCGAAGTGATCCACCTCTTATTAGTGGTGGATTTCTAATGGATGACGAGGGTTCACTACTATGCGTTCATGACGAACAAACACGAGTGTATGTGTCATTCGTATGAAAAATCACTGGTGCACAATCATCAAAATAAAACTCCTGCCCATTCCAACTGTACTTATAATCGATGATTCATTGGATGATAGCTCCCATTAGTAGTGTGTTTAGCTTTCTCCACATAGGATTTTTCAATCTATACGTATAATGGATGATGGATAGAATCAAGACCTCCACATCAAATTGCTCTCTCTAAAATCAGATACGTCACAAACCTTAATTGAGTAGTTATTTTTCTTGCGTCCCCGGATTTGAGCATAATAGTGTTTCTCAAAATTTCTTGCACTATACATGCATCCAGAGTGATTGTGGTCGTCGACGGGATCAGATTTTTCATGGAATTCCCATGTAAAACCATATTCAGAAGAGTCTAATCTCTATCCTTCTTATAGTTTTCAACTACATCCAATACATAGGTACACTCTATCAGTACAAACTCATCTATCAAATCTTTATGAGTTATCTCCACAATTTTCCCTTGCACTTTTGATCTCACTCCTCTGTATAACTCAGTGAAATTAGGATCTTTCAAACGGTTGTAAAATTGTCTAATTAACACTGATGAGAACAAATCTGGAACTATAATTGACATTCTACCTGCCATTGCTAGTAGATCATGGATGTGTGCATGCCAAACTTGATCGAATTCCATGACTTTGCACACTATGATGATTGCGTTCTCAATTCCCAAAAAAGTTTGATATGTAGAATGTGATTCAATCTCTATGCCCCTACTGACTTTAAAACCTGAAGCCATTCCTAAAAACTTAAACAAACTTATTATTTTAGACACTGTCATGATATCGTCAGGCGATAGTGACTATCGTCGGGCGATATCTAAAAAAACGTTCAAATCTCATAAAATAATCCATGAACTTCAAGAACTAAACATCATTTTCCCATAAACACAATCACACATAGTTTCATTATACAAAAATTATCAAGGTTTACATTAACACATTTTTTTAAGAAAAATACTATTCATCATCTTCTTCCCTAAGTTATTCAACCTTGTTAAGAGATCTACTCAACAAAAAGAAAAATTTCATTTTTACCTGCTCTACATTGCTAGATCGATGTTTATACTTCATCAAACCCTTAGATCCAGGCCCTCCTCACTCCAACATAACATTTTTTAAAATCATTCCTAAATCTACAAAAGGCAATCTCAAATCTGATATTTTTTCACTCAAAACTTCATGAAATCCCAACAAATCTTCCGCAATACATTTTAATCCACAAATACTTAGGAAAAGAAACCAAAATTACATGACAATACCTTTATTTGGGGATTTCACCGACGTCGGGTTTAGTTTTCGCTCGAGGGTTTCAAAAAAAATGATATAGCTGATGCCTTCATTCAAAATCTGATGCTATTTATTATTTGGTGCTATCACTGATCTGCGATATTTGATATCGCCAGGAGATAGCTCCAAATTACTAAAAACTTAGTTTGATCATATCTAAATATTTGTATGACTGCTACTATTCTTTTAATCCAAATATTATTGCTTTATCTTATTTAGGTATTGTACAATGTGTATTCACTTATATTGGGTTACCTCTAACATTGTTCTCCTATTCAGGTTTTTAATATCATTCTCTATATTCACCTAGTGTATTATAATTGTGTAATTATTTTTGTATGCCTCTAAGTCTGAGAAAAAATTTATTTATGATAATGTTCTCTTACACGCAATTTAGAAAATTTTCATATATGTTTACCTTTACTGCATATGTGAATTGTGTTTATTATAACATAACCACTAGAATTCCATAAACTCTTACTTTATCTCTTATTTTTTGCATAATTCAACTTTGATTACCATATATTGCCACAAAAGTGAATTAAGAGTCCTTTGTCATGCCTAAATTTTTTTATTATCCAAAAAAACCAAACAAAAACAAAAAATTGGATGACAAGGAACCTCCACCAAGCACTACTTACACTCCTGATAAGTCTTCATAAGCATTATGAAGTTGAGCACCTTGGAAAGAATTGTAAAGTGTCTTGTGTAATTCCTATATGGATGTTCATTCAATCAATGTGCTATGAATTCTTGGGTATAAGTACGGATATTTATGCATATTTCTATATTATGTTTTTACATTTACTTGTCTATGCATGTTTTAAGTTTCTACATATGTATTTTCATCTAACTCTCATATGTACACTACATTATCATCTATAACATTTCTTCTCATTAGAATTAGACCGAAAATAATTCTCATTCCTATATTCACTAGTGTATGTGTCCATGAAATATCTGGATGAATTTGATAATATTTGTGTTCACTCGCATTCATCGTTACTATACATTGTTTCACATGTCCTACACTAGTCTAATTTTCGTTTTCATATTTTGCTTCCTCAGGAACTCTCTATATTCACTATATACTCTCAACATTACTTTTTCAATTCTTTACATCACCTCTTGTGATCTCAAATTTATTTTGATAATACCAAAAGGGGGAGAATTTTCTGAGAAACCATTAATTATTTATGATCCTCATAGCGGGAGACTTATAAACTTAACTTAAATTGCTACCTAACTTAAATTACTGATTACTACCTGGTAAATAAATTTAAAAATGGTTCTATTTAGGGGGATTACACAAGTAGGGGGAGAGTAACATCCAAGTGGAGTTTATGCACAAGCAAGTGCTTAATCTTGCTCATCATATTTTATAACACTTTATAAGTCATTCAAGATTTCTTTCTAAGTGGATTTGTTATTATCAAAAGGGGGAGATTATTGGAGCATGTGTTCCATGCTTTTGGTTTGCTAATAACAAATCTCAATTATATTCAATCATAGTGTGTTTATGTTGTGCAGATATACCAGGTCTAACACTCTAATCATTTGGGATTGGATTCGGGATTAAAAAGAGAAGTTTAGGTGATATCGCCTTACGATATCCAGTATTACCACCAGGCAATAGCTCAAGGGACAGTTATCGCATGATTTCCACGATGTAGTTACAGACGATATTGCCCAACAATATCGATATCACCCAGGTGATAGCTCACGATTGTCCACAATCGGATCATCCCGTATAAACCTCTAAATCATTGGACACATGGCAGTCAGATAAGATATCGCAGGTAGGCGATAGCTAGTATCGCCAGCGATAACTCCTAAGTATAAATTTGGCTCATTTTCTATGGAGATCACGAATTTCAAAATTTGGAGTATTCCTTCCCGTGTATCTTGTCCAAAAAGCTCCAGCATCTAGAAAACTCCATCTTGTTAAGAAGGTTCAAGAGCAAAAAAGTGACGACTTGTACACGATATCTTAAGCAACCTTTGCGAGGATTCGTCGTCATCTTCAACACTTCATTTAGAGGTAGTTTTTAGTATGAAATTTATTCTTTGTACTTCTTCATTTCATCGTTGTAATCATAGGAGAAAATCGCTGCCTTGTGCGTGCCGTCTAAGTTCTTGCGTGGCTTAGGAGAAAATTATCGCCTTGTGCGTGGCGTTTAAGTTATTGCGTGGCTTAGGAGAAAATCGCCGCCTTGTGTGTTGAGTCTAGATCCTTATGTGACTTAGGGAATTTTCTCTGCCTTATGTGCAACGACAAGATTGTTGTTAGATCTAGGGGAGGCTATTAGCAAGATCTAGGGAGACATACGCTATAGCCAGCCGATTCTTGGTAAAAGAATCGGTGAAATAAAAAAGAGTTTATATTTTTCATAACCTCGATCTTTAGCTTTATAGAGATTCATTGTATTTTGTTTTTAACACTTATGAAATAAAATATAATCATTTATATTCTTATGATTTTCTATGTGTTTTTCTTTGGTTATGATAAATTGGATTTGATTTCTATAATTATTTCACTAAGTAGATTTGATTAAGTGCTAAATTTTGTTAACCCTTATTCACCCCCCACCCCCTCTCAGGATGCCTCATGATCCAACATGAAGAACTTGCACTCGATGCTTACTTAATAAAAGGTGTAAAGGACAAAAACATCGAGTGAACAAAATACACTCAATGCCTCAGAGATAGATAGAATTTATGTAAGTATAAAAGCGTCAAGTGAAGGCCATTCACTCAACACTTATTGAGATAATCATCATAGTACCAATTCATTGAGACAAGGCTTCACTCAACGCCTGTACAAAATCAGAAATTATTCTAAGTGTTTTGGCATCATATTAAATCTGATGACGTCATCCTTAAATTCAAATCGACGTAAATCTCGCTCTAAAAGATAAAGACCGCCATATTATTTGGGCAGTGATATCCTGGAATGAATCCCCACTATTAAAGAATTATATGATGTAGAGAAGAAAGACTGTCTGCTATACAGTCAAGGAAGAAGAAGACTCAAAAATTGATTTTGGAGTCATATTACTCAAACCTTTATTCTATTGTAGGATCTCACTGAGATCTAAGTGTAAGACTATTTTATAAGTGCTGAGTTATAGGACTGTAAGTAGACTTAGTGTAGGAGTGTGTGCACTCTGAGTTATAGGATCCTGTTTAGGATCTGAGGTAAGGCTTATGCCTAAGGTAGGATATCTATATAGATTTGAGGTAGGAGATCAGGGGTCTCTGAGTTATATGAGTTGGAAGACTCTAAGTTGTACTGCTATTTTTTCTTTGGTAGGATACCTGTGCTATCTCTGAGGTAAGACTATGAGCAGTCTAAGGTGTAAGACTTGTGTTCACTCTGAGTTATAAGATCTAGGGAAGGGATCTGAGGTGTAAGATCTATTGGATCTAAGATTTGGAGGAGTTGGCCAAATCCAACACACTACTAGATATGTGATGGGGGAAGTGGATGTATCCTAAATATGAGAACCACTATAAACTTTGTGTGTTTTTTGTGATCTTGAAAGCTAACAAACAAACATCAACACATAATAAGTACATAATTCAAAAAAGTTAAAACTTCAAAAAGAAACCTATTCACCCCCCCTCTTAGTATTCATCTACCCTTATAAAGACTTTCAAGTGGTATCAGAGGGAGGTTGTTCAAAAGAGACTTAATAGTCTGAACTAAATCTCCATGGGTATAAGGAGTATATCATTATGGTTTCTAGTGAGAACCATAAGGAGCTCAGTTCCATGAAGTTCCCTATATGTAGAAAGGGAAACTTTGGAATCTGGAAGGAAAAGGGTGAGGCTGTTCATGGAAGTCTCAGACCCTAGGATCTTCATCACTACGGAGGATGGACCTTTCATTCCTATGAAGGTCTCAATTATTGATGCAAACATCAAGAATCCTTAGAAATACTTAGAGATGACCAAAGATGAGGTGATACTGGCCACCCAAGATAAGAGGGCCCAGAAAATAATAGTTAGTGTCATAAATGATTTAAATTTTTAGAATCTGGTCCACTGCAAGACAGTTAAGGAGATTTGGGACTCACTAATAGTCTACATGGAGGGGATAAAGGAAGTGAGGGATGGTAGAAAATCCCTCCACATCCAGTAGTATGAGGCCTTCAAGCAAGGCAAGAAGGATTCTATAGCAGACTACCAGGAGAAGTTCTTCACGATAGTGAATAGTCTGATAACCTATGGCGGCAGTTCTATAATTATGAGCTGAATGATAAATCCCTGAGATCACTCAACAAAGTGTTGGATAAAAATATTTGTGCTATAAGGGAAGTAGGAATCTTGGCAAACACACTACCTCAAAATTTGTTTGGCAAGTTGCTATCTTATGAACTTTAGCTAAACTCCAGAAAAATTAAAGAGGATGCTGCCAGGTCCCTCAAAAAAGAAAAGTCTGTAGCCTTCAAAGCTAGAGACTCAAGAAGTAGCATGGAAAAGACACCTTCTCCACCAAGAAGGGCTGCTGAGTTAGACAGTTCTACACCCAGAACTTCTAGAGATGAGATGTCTAATAGATAACAGACCTTATTCTCCAAGCAGCTCAAGAAGATTTTGTGTAGAAGAATACAATGGAAGAATAAGGGCTCTTATAGCTCTAACACAATGAAGCTACAAAGTCAACCTAGACAAGTCCAGAAAAACAACTCTGGGGACAGGTATGATTCCAAACAGAACTAATTTTTTAAAACTAATGTGGTCTATTACTACCGTAATAACTCAGGACATGTCATTGCTGATTGTCCTGTTAAGAGGAAAGAGAACAAGAGGTATAATGATAAATGTTATCAAAAATACAAGAAGGTGGATATAGGCTTCTTAGCTAAGAAGAAGTTAAGCTTCTCAGACAGTGATTCTAAGACTTCAAAATCTGAAGATGAAGAGGCCTACATTAGTCTAATATCCATGGATGAGGATGCAGATCATCCTACTACCCAGGTGGGCATAAGGGAACCACTGTCTTCTACTAATAGTGACTGTATGGATGATGAAGATTACAGCCTCATGGGAACTACTGAAGAAAATCAGGACATTTTTTATCATGATCTGGTAATCTCTCACCCAACTTCTCTTTTTGATTCTAACTATGAGACTGGCCCAAATTCTGAGGCATCATCTTCATCTAATAAGAAGGATGGATCAGAACCTGATGAGGATGTCAATCATTTGGTTGACAATTATGGTGATCTCCTGGAAGATTTGAAGAAGAACAAGAAATTTGTCAAGAGGCAAGCTAAATAGATTGTTTCTCTACAACAAGCTAATTCCTTATAATCAGAGTCTACTTAACAATTAGCTTAGATGAGCAATGAAATTAGTTAATTGAAGACAATCACTATCATCCAAGTGGGCACCGTAAGCCAGAAATGCAAGATCATTAAGGATCATGAAGAGAAGCTACTCAAAGAGAGGATGCTAATGGAGAAGTTCTCTAATCCTAAAATAGTTCTACCACTGATAGACATATTCTCCTCTCAAAATAATAAGAGGGGATTGGGGTTTAAGTTGAATGCTAGACCTGCACATTCCAAAAGGAAAGGCAAGGCTCCAACTGTGCCTCAAACCACCTTTTAGAAGGTAGTTTTCCCATGTATCAGGTATGACCATGACAACATGTATGGCCACTGGAAGAATACAAGTTCTTCTTGTAAGGGAAATAGTGCACCTTATAATGGAAGAAGAAAGGGCATGGGGTTGAGTGCCTTGAAGGCTCCCCATGAAGAAATCAAAATGGCCCACCATAGACCATTAGTGTTTGATGCTCCAACACCCAATCTCAAGGGTAAGGTAGTGGCCTCCTCCCAAGTTCTTTCATCAAAGAATAAGGCTATGAGCAAGACTGCAAGTATGCCACACTTAGCTATTTCTGATTCCATCAACTCCTTTTCAACTGCAAAGTAAACACATATTGTTATCAGCAAGAATAAACCAAGTGATCCTACTAGCAGGCTAACCTTCAGCAAGATTCTAGCTGAAAGAAAGAGGAAGAAGGCTGATGCACTCCCCTCTGAATAGAAAAAGTTTGATGGATCACACACATCTAAGGCTGTTCAAAAGAGGAGATATAATATTCATGAGTCTTGGTGCAGTGGCAAGGTAGGACACTTTGCTATTGACTATTGGCATAACCCTAGTATGCCTGGTGCAAAGAAAAGCCTTCCTGTCAAGGTTATTGTTAGGAGAAGTATTCATTTTTATGCTAACAAGAACCAAGGACCCAAATCCTTTGGGTACCTAAGGTAATCTAATTCTGTGATTGCAGGTTAGTCCAAGTATCAATCAAATGCATATCTGGTAGTTGTACAGTGAATATTCCAAGCACATGACTAGAATAAGGAGCCATTTGAAATATTACACTCTAGTGAAAATGGACCTAATGTTATTTTTGGTGGTTCAGACAAAGGAGTTAAAAGGCAATGGTATGATCACTAATGACATAGTCTCTATTACAAAAGTTACTTATGTAGATGGATTGCAACACAATCCATCTAGATATATATATCTTTTTAGATATATATATATTATGATGTGATATTATAAACATTTTTTTCATTTACTTCTTTTCTCATTGACCTTGTGTTTGATTGTACTTGCTGGCATGATCAACTTCTTGTAGTGGCGACTAACCCATGTGTTGATGTCATCGCAAGGAGGCGGTTCTTGGCATAAAATCTTCCCTCGGGCGTGGCTAATTATCGGGAGGAGGGATCTTACAAATTGGTATGAGTTGAACAAATGATCTTAAGAGAAATAAGTCCACAGAAACACCGGGTTACCCCGCACGAGCATTAGATTAAGGACAAACTAAAGTAGTTGAAGCAATGTTGTGCCCATGTGTGAAATCACACAAAATAATCAATTATTTAATGGGTTAGGCCAACCCAACTAGGACACTACCTTGGTTTGACTTACCAAGATGATTTCATGGCATATCCAAGTCTAAAATCAACCTCAGGTATAGATTTGTTAAGGTATGAGGATACTCAAAGTTACTAAGGGAAGTGTTTAATGCGAGAATAGCTGCTTAAGGCTTAGACTCTGTTATTACAACTTCACATATCATGTGATATTATCACATCTAACCCAAGCTGATGGGACCGTCTCAAGGAGAACTAGTGTCTATAATCTATTAGTGGAATAGTAGGAGAATGATAAACACAATCCTTGTACTAATGACTTGTTTATATTGAAGAAATCACTGTAATAAATACCAGTGGTCGAATAAAAATTCAAATTTAGAGAAGACCCATTTTTGTTTTGGCCATATATTGACCTTGAGAAGGTTATCATAAATGGTAACCCTGAGGGCTTAAGGGGTGTGTTATATCAATAAATCTCAGGGTGAAACCCCAAGACTAAGATTACATGCCCTAAGATTTGTGTAAATTATATAGGATTAATGTACTATTGTGGAATCAAAGAAACTTAAACCAAAAGGTACATGGGCTTATCCTTTTGTGTATTGGGCTAAAAATGTACCGACTTGTGTTTCCCTAGGCCTTATTTAGAAATTATTATGTCACAAATGTAGTGATCTTTAAGTTTTGTGTATTCAAATGTTACTCGGGTGAAGATGAGACATTGTGTATGTACGATTGGTATGAAGATCAACCCTCTTTGGAAGTTTAGATCCTTGAAGAATTACTTCTTCTTAAGCAGTGCGGATTATTAATACTAAGTCTTGACCACTATAAATGTTTCTAGCAAAATAAGAGAATATAGCTTTTCAATAATGACGATTAATTCATTATATTGATCTCAGACTATGCAAATATATAAATAAAGAGAGAGGTAAACTAATTCTTTAGGATAAACATAGACGGTTGTCCACTTATAGGCACCTGTGACTCTGGGAATCAAGAAAGTCGGTATAAGACTTTAGGAAATTATCTCAATTTTTGAGTTTAATATAGTAGATAACCACTTAGTACACAACTATAATGACTCGAGCATTGGTCCCAAGCATCGCTATAGGGATGCAACCAATACAACCCAACCCATCACGGTGCTAGTTTTTGAACAACAGTAGGTTATTGAGGTCGGGCTTCGATTATGTGCCCCCTTTATAAGGCGCTCTTCCAATAGCTCTCATCACTAACTGCATCTCAGTTGGTGATGAGGGATGTTGGAAGAGCATCTTATAAAGGGGGCACAGGATTGAAGTCCGACCTCAACAACCACTATGGCTGAGAAATAAGTATAGTGATTGGTTGGGTGTATGGGTTACATCCCTGTAGCGATTCTTGGGACCGATGCCCGGGTTATTACAAAATTGTCCCTACCCCTATAAGTACTGATATGGTTGGTTATTATTGGATCTTTATAAAAAAGTTTACTCCTGATGGTACCATTGATCATTTCAAGGATCGACTTTTTGCCAAGGGTTTTACTCAGACTTATGATGTGGATTTCCTTGACACCTTCTCGCCCGTTGCTCGAATTACTACAATCCGAGTTCTCTTTTTTGTAGTTATTAACAGATATTGGGAGATGTCTCAGTTGGATGTCAATAATGTATTTCTTTATGGTGATTTATAAGAGACATTCTATAAGGAGCAACCTCCTGGGTATATTGCTGAAGGCGAGTCTCATGTTTGTAAATTAAGAAAGGTAATTGACGGCCTTAAGCAAAGTCTGCGAGCCTGGTTTGAGAACTTCACCGAAGTTATTTCTGTTATTGGGTTTGATCGAAGTGTTATAGATCACTCTCTATTTATACGCAAAACCTCAATATGGCTAGTTATTCTTGCTGTCTATGAGGATAACATTCTTCTTATAGGGGATGATAAAAAGGGGAATGACTTAACAAAAAAACATCTTCTTCAGTATTTTGTTACAAAAGATGTGGGGTCTCCCAAGTACTTCTTGAGGATTGAGATCTCCCGAAAGCCAATTCTGTAGTCCTTTCACAATGGAAATATGGCTTGGACCTTTTGAAAGAGACAGGTCTTCTTGAGGCTAAACCTGCTCGGTTTAAAATAGCTGTTGATGATGTCAAGTGCTGGAATGAGGATTCACCTCTCCTTGTAGACTTCACCAGGTATAGATAGCTTGTCAAAAAACTCATTTATCTAACAGTCATAAGACCAGATATCTGTTATGATATAAGAAGGGTAAGCCAGTTTATGTAATATCCAATGGAATGTCATCTACAATCAATTCTAAAGATCTTGGAATATGTGAAAGGGTCTTATGGAAACGGTTTGTGTTCTAGAAGAATGGTCAGTGGAGAATTGAGGCCTATTCTGATTCTAGCTATGCAAATGATAAGGAAGATAGGAAGTCTACGTCTAGTTTCTGTACCTTCATAGGAGGAAATCTGGTAACTAAAAGAAAACAAGGAAGTGGAAACCAAAAGCCATAAAGTTATTCAACAAAAGCCACATAAGCAGTGAGTATAATAGTATGAAAAAAAAATTGTCTAAAGAAAAAGCTAGCACTAAGTATAGTAAAATTGATCTTATAATTTTATAGATATATATGTATGTATATAATTGAGACTGATCAGCTCAAGAAAGTTCATCATTAACATCAATCTTAATTTTGCAATGAGGCAGTGGCTCATATTCCAACACAAACCTTCAAGACAAATCATGCTACAAAAAGGCACTGTGGCAGTGGCTATCTTTCCAACACAACCGAACAATCCAAACATCAAGAAAAGGCACTATGGTGGTGGTTATCTTTCCAACACAACCCAATAGTCCAAAACCAAGTCACCCAGTGTAATGATTCTCAAACATGCAATATAGCGGTGGTATAGTCCACTAATACCCACAGTCCAACCTATATAATTACATAAAGTAGGTACCGTGGTGGTGTCATCTTTCCCATTCACACTAACTGACCACCAAATTCTTGAAATTTGGAAAGGAATAACACAAGTGCTCCTAAGTAGAATCATACTCACATATTATTATTAAATTGAGCTATGCAGTTGAATTTAACCATATAGTCAATTAGAACTATGTAGCCGATTTTATACATAGACAGATTTTGACGTATACAGTCGAATTTGGATGATACAGTCAAATTTGGGTGATGTAGTCGAATTTAGACGATGTTGTCAAATTTCGACTTAGTGATGCGAAAAAATTTAGGATTAAATATATCTCTAAATTCTATGAACTATAAGCAAGAGCTATTGGATCGTGAGGCGCCCTTAGAGGGGGGGGGGGGGTGAATAAGGGTTAATTAATTTTTTAATCAAATAGGTTTAACTTAATGATAAACAAAAGATCACAAGACTAATTTTTCATAAACCAAAATGAACACTTGAAATCATATAAAAACAGAAACAATAATAATTTATTTCATAAAGCCAAATATGAATACAATAAATCTCTATAGAGCTAGAGTTAAGGCTTATGAAAAAAATACAATTTACTTTTGTTTTCGCCCGTCCTTCTACCAAGAACAGGTAGGCTAAAGCATATCTCTCCCTAGATCTTACAACTAGCCTATCCTAGACCTAACCCCGATCTAGACACTGCACACAAGGTAGCGATTTCTCCCTAAGCTGCACAAGGACTTGGATGCCACGCACAAGATAGCGATTTCCTCATAAGCCACGCAAGGACCTAGACGCCACACACAAGGCGGCGATTTTCTCCTAAGTATTACAATGAAAATAATGTTAAATATAATCTTTCGAATTGAAAACTCCCTCTTAACGATGCGGTGAAGATGCTGATGAATCCTTGTGAGGAATGTTTCGAGGTTCGCTTATGTGTCATCAATCTTTCGCACCTTAACCTTTTTGAGAGTATGGAAGTAATTCTTGATGATAGAGCTCTCTGGATGGAATGAACAGCAAGTAGTACTCCAGGTAATTCCAATCTGTAATGTCAACTGAAATTTTCATCAATTTTATACTTTGACGATATCGCCGGCGACAATGAATGTCGCCGATTGGCGACATTGCATATGCTGACGCGTGTCCCATAAAATCGCCATTTTCACAATTCAGATCGAACTCCTCCGAAACGTGCACTGTCGCCTAGTGACATCAATATCACGGGGTGACAATGACAAAAACTGTCATTCCTCTTGTCGTGGGCTAGCTGTCACTTTTGCTGTCGCCGGATGGCGATACTGGCTGTCGCTGGCGATAACTCCTTAGCTCTTTTTTTCTGTTCCTAATCAAAGATCAAATGTCACTTTGGTTAGACTTGTGTTATCTGCACACCAAACATCCATTAATCAAATACAAATGAGATTTATTATTAGCAAACCAAGAACCGTGGAACGTATGCTCCAACGATCTCCCCCTTTTGATAATAACAAATCTACTTAGACAAAAATCATGAATAATATATTAGGTGATACGATTAGCTCGTCTAACATATTAGGTCTAAGGTGCAATGTAAATTCTCCCCCTTGGTTGTAACACCCCAAAAATCTCAAAACTGGATTTGAGGTGCAGGAAGTTTGACATGGCCTGGGACACGCACGGGCGTGTCCCAGGGCGTGTCGGGGGTATACGGCCTGGGACACGGGCGTGTCCTAGGGCGTGTTTAGGATGGTCGACGATCGGTGGTCGACTATAGTCGAGCCTGGGACACGGCCTTGGACACGGGCGTGTCCCAGGGCGTGTCACTCAAGAAATTGCCTGATTGAGTCAGGGAAGTACATGGCCCGGAACCAAGCCTTGAACACGGCCATGTTAGATTTGACATGGGCGTGTCCGAGGGCGTGTGCCTACCCGTGTACTACTCTGTTGGTTTTAGAGCTCGTTGAGTACCGTGTAACAGGGGTGACACGGGCGTGTCACATGACTGACACAGGCATGTCAGGTTCGACACGGGCGTGTCGATGCCCGTGTTCTGTTAGATTTCAGTCGGTGCGTGTGGCGCGTGTGCCTCTTAAGGGTACACG
Source organism: Platanthera zijinensis (assembly GCA_039513925.1). Taxonomy (NCBI): domain Eukaryota; kingdom Viridiplantae; phylum Streptophyta; class Magnoliopsida; order Asparagales; family Orchidaceae; genus Platanthera; species Platanthera zijinensis. The sequence continues at coordinate 78,097,202 of CM077091.1, forward strand.
GCTTGTGACACGGGCATGTCACAGGCCATGTCAGCCAAAAAAAATGGAATTTTGGGAAAATCGTGGTCATTCCTTTTCTCTATTTGGATCCAAGGGCTCAGGTGATTCCTTGCTGGATTAACATAGTAGAGGCTTGATGAAGAGATCATTCTTCATTTGGCTAAGTGAAGAGAGAAAGAGAGAGGAGGAAGAAGAAGGAGGAGGACATCAAACCACCAGCGGAACTCCCGTGTTCCGATTCGAGATCCGAGGCCAGCGTTGTGAAGGCAAAGCTGCTGCGGTTCTTTCTCACCGGCGAGATTTCGATGGCTCCCAAGAGATCGTCAAGGGTAACGATCTCCGTTCTTGGATATGTGAAGTCCTTCTTTTCTGCATTGCATAGGGAAAACCCTTCCCCGCGAGTGTTGATGATACGTTTTGTAGCCTAAACTATTAGAGTACCTTTAGGTTTTAATACATAAACCATGTCTTGTATTTTCATTTTTTGACCTCTTTTTGTATATAATTTCATCACTAACATGTTTCTTTTTGTTTTTCAGGTTTTTGCCAGATTTTGCTGCGACACGCCCCCTGGTCACGCCCTCCTCGGGCGTGTACCAAGGGCGTGTAACCCAGTGGAATGAAGCCGCGGGTCCGAAGTCAATCTCCACCAGAAACTAGCTGTCACGCCCACTGACACGCCCAATGACACGCCCTACGTGGGCATGTCTGACAGGCGTGACCCGCCAAGTCCCAAGAAGTCAGTACCGAGCTCAATTTCAACGCGCCGAATCCGACACGTCCATATGGCATGCCCTCCAGGGGCGTGTTCGATGGGCGTGTAACTCAGCAACCACGCCAGCATTAAATGCCAACGCTCCAGATGTCGCACCGAATCAGACACGCCCTCCATGGGCGTGTCATAGGGCGTGACCCAGCCCGAAAAAATTCAATAAATAGGGATCATCTTCTAGTGTTTGGAACCCCGATTGGGAGAGAAAAGGTGCTGCTGTGCTGCTATTTAGTGTTCAAGTTTTCTCTTTACAAGCTTTTTAATTAGTTACTTTTTATGCAATTGCTTATAGCCTTTCTGTATTATTCTCTTATCATATTCATAATATTTGTGGAAGCTTTCTTAATAGTACATGTATGCCCGCCTTTTGACGCACCACTAAGAAATAAAATAGTTTGTCTTTCTCTTTCAATTCTGCTCGCTGTTATCTTTCAAAGTCTAAATATCATTTTCTTCCTCTATACCATGAGTAACTAATCCTCCTTGTACTCGATCTTGATGATCTGAGGTTCGAGCGATTAAGTTATGATGCCTTGAGATTTACCTTTTCTTTTTAGAGTCATCACCTTGGATTACTCTTGATTTATCTCAGGCAGAAGATATATCATCGATATATATATTTTTGCCTCTGCTTTCATTCTGGGTTAGCCGAGAGGCCAATAGAACGAAGTGAGCATTCAAGAGTAAAGGGAGTTGTACGCACCCCTCGAGAGAGGCAGACGTCCAAATCTCCTGGATTAGAGTAAAATCCAATAGTGGGATTCACCGCGTAAAGCGAGTTTTAGGCCTCCGATTTAGACGAAAGTCAGTCGGACCTTCCTAAACTCAGTTGGGCACGACTTCGAGAGAAGCGTGTTTAAAATTCAGGAATCTCCACGGTCAAGGCCTTTCATTCTATTAAGTTTAGGTTTATTATTATCGCATTTCTTAGCTAACTCTTGCCGAAGTGATTCTTGATCGAGTACTCTTCGATTTCATAGTTTCAGTCCTTTATTGCAATTAGTTTCTCAACGCAGTTTTCTTTTCGATAAAATAATAGTCTTCGTGTGAGTAAGTTTATTCAACAGTTCCCGGATTTCAATACGACACTTTTTGTCCCCTTGCTACAGTTCGATAGGTATACTTGCCTCATTAGATTGCTAGTTCGGCTGCTTTATTTTCTTCGAAACCCCATTTTGCACAATAAGTTTTTGGCGCCGTTGCCGGGGAGTCAACTCTTGTTGATATATTGAAAACACGAATCTATTACTTTTATCTTCCTTATTGCAAATCAAAAAAAATAAAAAATAATAATAATAATAATAATAAATATAATCATTTTCAATAGAAACCCACATCACAAGTTTTCTACACCAACAAAATCCTCTCAAAAAGGGCAATGCGGGTTTAAGTGCTGCTATCTTGTCTAGTACCTTGCGAACCCTTCATCAGGTAGTCCTTGGGAAGTTTGGGAACTAAAACATCTAAAAAAATCTAATCATTTTTTTAAATAAATTAAAAAAAAAACAGCCAATACTTCTCTCTTTCTTCTTCCAGTGCATGACCCGGGGAAGTCCATCGGTTATTTTGGACTTGGACCACGAAATTGAGCGTACTCTTCGGAGAAGATCGCGATTTCAAGGTCCTACTATCCAAGTGCCGGTTGAGGACTCCGAGTCATTTGCTACCTTAAGGATGGAAGAACCCATTGTGGATGAAGCCTTGCAAAGGACTATGTCCTATTATGCAAGACCAAACCTTGAGGGGACAGAATCTAGTATAGTCCGCCCTGCTATAGCAAATAACAACTTCGAATTAAAGCCTAGCATAATTCAAATGGTGCAGCAGTATGTGCAATTTGACGGACTTCAAGATGAAGATCTGAACGCACATATAGCTAGCTTTCTTGAAATTTGCGACACCTTCAAGATAAATGGTGTCACAAATGATGCAATCAGGCTGAGACTCTTCCCGTTCTCTCTTAGAACTAAAGCTAAGCAGTGGCTTAACACCCTTCCAAAGAATAGCATAACCACCTGGAATGAATTAACTGAAAAATTTTTGGCGAAGTATTTTCCGCCACCTAAAACTGTAAAACTTAGGAATGACATCTCTGCCTTTGGACAAATATATGCTGAAACCCTATATGAAACCTGGGAGAGATTTAAAGAATTATTAAGGCGATGCCCACATCACGCTCTGCCTGTATGGTTACAAGTGCAGACGTTTTATAACGGGCTAAATCAAAGCACAAAGCAAATGATAGACGCAGCTTCTGGCAGTACTTTAAATCATAAGACCCCGGAAGCCGCTCTTGAGCTTTTCGAGGACATGACCATGAACACTTATCAGTGGAATGTGCCTATGTCCCGCCCTAACAAGCCTGCAGGTATCTACGAAGTGGACAACATCTCACAACTCGCTCTACAAGTAGAAATCCTAAGCAAAAAGATAACAGAGATGACTGCTGCCTCCGCCTCTCAGGTATGGGAATCTATAACTCCCCCTCCCTCCGAACAATTGGACTATGTTAATAATATGCTTAGAAACGCATTTAATAATTTTTCTGCTACAAATTTTCATCCTCCAGGTTTTAATTTTCCAAATAGTTATAACCCTGCTTTAAGAAATCATCCGAACTTTTCATGGAGTAATCCATCGAATGCAATGCGCCCACCACCGCAAAATGATTTTTCTGCACCACCGCCACCACCACCTCTTCAAAATTTTCCAAAACCTCCAAGCTTGGAGGAATTACTTTCCAAATATATCACCACAAATGACGCTACGATAAGGACCCTAACCGGATCAGTAAAAAATCTTGAAAATCAAGTAGGAAAACTCGCAAAAATTATTTCTGAGCGACCCGCCGGGTCTCTTCCTGCCAATACCGAGCCCAACCAAAGAGAGCAAGCGAAAGCTATGACTCTTCGGAGTGGGAAGCGAAGTTCTGGCATGGTTTGCACAGAGCCCGAGGCAAGCTCCACCCCCATTTCAAAAAATCCAATTTCTTCCACGCCCTTTGCCAAAGAAGTTATCATCCCACTTTCCGCATTAGAAAAAGATCTCACTCCACCACCCACCTTTAAAAATGATCCAACCCAGCCTTACCCTTCCGAACTAAATAAACAACGTCAGGACGATCAATATTCTCGCTTCCTAGAAATCTTCAAGCAAATTCATATAAATCTGCCATTCCACGAAGCTATTTCGCAGATGCCGAAATACGCAAAGTATCTTAAAGATCTTCTTACCAACAAGAAGAAACTAGAAAACCTTTCGCATGTCACACTAAATGCCGAGTGCTCCGCTGTGTTAACAAACGGCCTGCCGAAGAAAATCAGTGACCCGGGTAGCTTTTCTATCCCGTGTGTCTTCGGTGACCTTTTTGTTAAACATGCGTTAGCCGACCTAGGCGCTAGTATAAACCTGATGCCCCTCTCATTGTTTAAAAAGTTAGGAATCGGTAGCCTAAATCCCACGCGTATGAGTATCCAGCTAGCTGACCGATCGGTCAAGTACCCGTTAGGAATAGTGGAGGACGTTCTAGTAAAAGTCGACAAGTTCATCTTCCCGGTGGACTTTGTCATTCTGGACATCGAAGAAGACGTCGAGGTTCCCCTGATCCTTGGCCGACCCTTCCTTGCCACCTCCAGAGCCATCATTGATGTAAGCAATGGTAAGCTCTTCCTTCGAGTAGGCGACGATGAGGTCACTTTTTCTATCACACCTTCGATGAAGAACACTCTGGCAAATGATGACTCATGTTTTTTCGTCGATGCCGTAAGTGATAAATCCCCCTACTACCTCTCCGACTTCGAAAAAGAATTTTCTGATTTTTGTCTTTCTTCTTCTCTTCCCCCTGAATCGCTGCAAGGAAGCAATGAATCTTCTGATTGCCGTCCTGACTTCGAAAAAGAATTTTCTAATTTTTGTTCTTCTTCTTTTCATCCAACTGAATCACTGCAAGAAGCTGTATTAGCTGCTAGCCCCACCCCTTATTATGTTCCATATAAAAAAATTTATGAAGATATTATTTTTGAAAAAGAAAGAATTTCTAAATCCTCGTATGAAGAACCCCCTACCCTAGAACTCAAACAACTTCCTGAACACCTTACATATGCTTTCCTTGAAAAAGAATCCAAGTTACCAGTTATCATTTCGGCCTACCTCATGGATACGCAAAATGACAAACTTCTTTTAGTTTTACGTAAGCATCGCCGAGCTATTGCTTGGCAAATTTCTGATATCAAGGGCATAAGCCCATCCTTCTGTACCCATAAAATTCTAATGGAAGATAATTCACATAACTCTATTCAACCTCAGCGCCGTATAAACCCGAATATGAAAGAAGTAGTTAAGGGCGAGGTTATGAAATTACTAGACGTAGGAATTATCTACCCTATATCGGATAGTAAGTGGGTTAGCCCCGTTCAGGTAGTACCTAAGAAGGGAGGGATAACAGTAGTTAGTAATAAAAATAATGAATTAATCCCGACACGAACGGTGACGGGTTGGCGTATGTGTATAGATTATCGTAAGTTGAACGATGCCACCCGCAAGGATCACTTCCCTCTACCATTTATCGACCAGATTTTAGAACGTTTGTCCGTCCATAGCTTTTACTGTTTTCTCGATGGACTCTCGGGGTACTTCCAAATACCTATCTCTCCCGAGGACCAAGAGAAAACTACGTTTACTTGTCCCTTCGGCACCTTCGCCTACCGAAGAATGCCGTTTGGATTGTGCAATGTGCCAGCTACATTCCAGCGATGTATGCTCGCTATATTCGACAAGTATGTAGAAAGCATTATGGAGGTTTTTATGGACGACTTCTCCGTGTTCGGCGATTCGTTTGATGGATGTTTAGAAAACCTCGAGAAAGTCCTGAAGCGATGCGAAGAAACTAACCTTGCCCTAAATTGGGAAAAATGCCATTTTATGGTAAGGGAAGGCTTAGTTTTGGGCCATAAAATTTCTGAGAAAGGTATTGAGGTAGACGTTGCTAAGATAGAGGTTATCGAGAAGCTACCGCCGCCTACAAACATAAAAGCCATAAGAAGTTTCCTAGGCCACGCAGGTTTCTACCGCCGCTTCATAAAGGACTTCTCTAAGATAACTAAGCCCCTCACCCATCTGCTAGAAAAAGACGCTCCATTTATTTTTAATGACTCCTGCCTTTCTGCCTTTAAACTAATTAAAGAAAAGTTAATTAATGCTCCAATTATGATAGCTCCGGTATGGGATCTTCCTTTCGAAATAATGTGCGATGCGAGTAGTTTTGCGGTGGGAGCCGTTTTAGGCCAACGCATATCTAAAAACTTCCACCCTATCTATTACGCTAGTAAGACGCTAACAGCTGCTCAGGAAAATTACACCACTACAGAGAAAGAACTCTTAGCTGTCGTCTTCGCATTTGATAAATTCTGCCCCTACATTACACTTTCAAAAATTATTGTTTTTACAGACCACTCGGCCCTAAAGTACCTTCTTACCAAAACAGATGCGAAACCGCGGTTGATTCGCTGGGTTTTACTCCTCCAGGAGTTTGACTTAGAAATCCGTGATAAGCGGGGAGCCGAAAACTTGGCTGCTGACCATCTATCCAGATTAGATAACCCCTTTATAGAAAAATTTAATGAAAACTCTTTTAACGATTATTTTCCTGATGAGAGGCTGTTGTCAATTCACACATCTACTTCTCCTTGGTTCGCACACATTGCAAACTATTTAGTAGCCCGGGTGCTCCCAAAAGAGTTCTCCTCGCAACAAAAGAAGAAATTCTTTTCTGAGCTGAAGAACTACTTTTGGGAAGACCCGCATCTTTTCAGAATCTGTGCGGATCAAGTGATCAGGAGATGTGTTTCCCATGATGAAGGAATCGATATTTTAAAACATTTGCATGAAGGTCCGACAGGTGGGCACTATCAAGCTGCTCGCACCGCTCACAAGGTGCTCTGCGCGGGTTTCTACTGGCCTAGCCTATTTAAAGACGCGCAAGCCTTTGTGAGCAGGTGTGATAGTTGCCAACGGTCGGGCAACATTTCTAATAAAAATGAAATGCCGCAAAATTATTTCTTAGAGTGCGAAATTTTCGACCTCTGGGGAATTGATTTTGTCGGCCCTCTTCCTTCCAGCTTCGGAAACAAATATATTTTAGTTGCCGTTGATTATGTTTCACGATGGGCTGAGGCCCAAGCTCTTCCCACGAACGACTCCCGAGTTGTTGTTATGTTTCTAAAAAAATTATTTTCTAGATTCGGTATGCCACGTGCAATCGTTAGCGATAGGGGCTCCCATTTCTGTAACGCACAATTTTCAAAAATTCTTACCAAATACGGCGTTACGCATAAGCTCTCAACTGCCTACCACCCCCAAACTAACGGACAAGTCGAAGTCGTTAATAGAGAAATAAAAAGAATATTAGAAAAAACTGTTTCAACTTCTAGAAAAGACTGGTCGGCTAAACTTGATGATGCTCTATGGGCCTACCGAACAGCATACAAAACCGCCCTCGGATGTACGCCATATCGTTTGGTCTATGGAAAATCGTGCCATCTGCCCGTTGAGTTAGAGCATCGCGCTTTTTGGGCCTTAAAACTTTTAAACTTCGACCCCCACTCAGTCGGTGACCTCCGTAAATTTCAATTAAATGAACTTGATGAGTGGCGCTCTTATGCATATGAAAATAATAAACTTTATAAAGAGCGGACGAAGCGTTTACACGATAAACACTTAAGGCATCCGAAGGCCTTTAAGCCAGGCGACCAAGTCCTTCTGTACAACTCTCGTTTACGTTTATTTCCTGGAAAATTAAAATCACGATGGTCTGGTCCGTTTTCTGTTTTGGAAGTTTTTTCTTATGGTACTGTTTTAATTTCACACCCTAATAAGGGAAATTTCAAAGTCAATGGTCAGCGTCTTAAACTTTATTTTTCTGGTGATGATGTCAGTCATAACACTCTTAAATATCTGCTGCACGAACTCTAATTTCGAACATTTATTCTTTTTTTTTTCAAAACAATTTTTGGACAATAAAATTCAGGACAATATTCTTTTGTTGGGTCGAGCTCAACGACCCTTATAAACAAAGGGCGCTCTTGGGAGGCAACCCAAGTTATCCTTTTTTCTGTTTCCTTTATTTTACAATTTTTACCCCGGACTGCATCGACAAGCTGAAGCTCCTGCAAACGCCTGCTCCAATGTGTTGATTCCATCATACTGTCCAAAGAAGATATTTGCGGGAGCAACATCACTCGAGTTCCGCAATATACAAATCCGGGGAAGTACCTGTTTTTCAATTCTGTTCTTCAGTATTGTACTTTACTTTTCTCTCCTTCTCCAATCCCCTTCTTTTTACATTGAGGACAATGTCCATTTTAAGCTTGGGGGAGAACTCCCTCCTATTTATTTGCTAAGGACTTCCTCCTTTCGAGTTTATGTTCTGCTTTTTGTGCATCTCTTTTTCAAAAATCCAATAGTTTAGGCATTTCCTTGGTATTTCAAAAGTACCCCTACTTTTGTTTTGTTTTTCTCAAAATCTTATATAAAGCAATTAGCTATTTATAAAATTTCTAATCCTTCTTTTTAATTATGTTTCACAAGTAAAATGTTGGTCATGCTGTGTTTCTAATTCATAGTAGCATGCTAAAGTGAAACGTTTTTTTTTCTAAAAAATTGTTTTTTTTTGAGGTTTTCTTTATTTATTTTCTTTACTTTTTTTTAAAAATTCATCATCCACTATTTCTCTTCTTTTCTTTTTAAATAATTTTTGCAAAGTCAACTTCTGATTAACATAGTAGATATGAACAACCTAAGACTCATATTATCCTAAGAATTAAACTAAGTTCATTAGTCTATATTAAAATTTAGGACCTACTTTTTGAACTTTTTCAAAACTAATGCTTTAGGAAAATTCTAGGTGCATGAAAATGATATAGGCCATTTTTATGCTCGTTTGAACCTTCTTGCCAACCCTTAAATTATCTCCCTAGTTAGCCTCTTTTGAGCCTTTTTCCGATTTCAATTGAAAGCTCCACATTTCGTTTTTACCAAAGCCAAAGTTCTCCAACCCTTCTGATCACGCTAAAATTTTGAGCTTCATAAATTTCATATTGTGATAAGTTTATTTTAGAATTTGTGGAAAGCCTTAAAAAAAAAAGATGCTCAGAAGAAATGTTTACGGTTGGTTGGCCAATTCAATATATATATAAAATGATGGCCTTTTTGAAAAAAAAAACACAAAAACACGGAATATAAAGAGGGAGAAGCTAACATTCCATTTATTTTGAAGCTCTTCATTTTGGTTTAGCAAAATTTTAAGCCTTCATGTTTATCTTTGGATTCCATTCCTAATTTTATGCCTAAACCAAACATTTTTGTCCTATAAAGTCCTGCTGATTCATGCCCCTAGATTTTCTTCGGAGCTAAGCAAGAAAAATAGTAGACTAGTAAAGTTTTGATTTGAAATATAGATTATTGTTCTTGTTTAATTTTGGTATAAAATGCCTCTTAAGATCAAGTAACATTTCAATTTGTTTTTCATTTTGTGGCTTTGTTTGAATTGTTTAAAGAATTCTGTTAAAATTTTGGATGATTTATTTTTGTTAAGTAAAGTTTATAAAAAATTAAACCATGATTAAATAAATTATTTTAGGTTTACGTTTCGCCTTCTCCCTACTTAGAATTTCGCATAGTACTTGTGATAACATAATTAGAACTTCTGATTAGTCACTTTCATGATAATCTAGTTTTTATATATTTGCTTGGGGACAAGCAAAACTTAAGCTTGGGGGAATTTGATGATACGTTTTGTAGCCTAAACTATTAGAGTACCTATAGGTTTTAATACATAAACCATGTCTTGTATTTTCATTTTTTGACCTCTTTTTGTATATAATTTCATCACTAACATGTTTCTTTTTGTTTTTCAGGTTTTTGCCAGATTTTGCTGCGACACGCCCCCTGGTCACGCCCTCCTCGGGCATGTATCAAGGGCGTGTAACCCAGTGGAATGAAGCCGCCGGTCCGAAGTCAATCTCCACCAGAAACTAGCTGTCACGCCCGCTGACACGCCCAATGACACGCCCAATGACACGCCCTACGTGGGCGTGTCTGACAGGCGTGACCCGCCAAGTCCCGAGAAGTCAGTACCGAGCTCAATTTCAACGCGCCGAATCCGACACGTCCATATGTCACGCCCTCCAGGGACGTGTTCGATGGGTGTGTAACTCAGCAACCGCGCCAGAATTAAATGCCAACGCTCCAGATGTCGCACCGAATCAGACACGCCCTATGGTCACGCCCTCCATGGGCGTGTCATAGGGCGTGACCCAGCCCGAAAAAATTCTATAAATAGGGATCATCTTCTAGTGTTTGGAACCCTGATTGGGAGAGAAAAGGTGCTGCTGTGCTGCTATTTAGTGTTCAAGTTTTCTCTTTACAAGCTTTTTAATTAGTTACTTTTTATGCAATTGTTTATAGCCTTTCTGTATTATTCTCTTATCATATTCATAATATTTGTGGAAGCTTTCTTAATAGTACATGTATGCCCGCCTTTTGACGCACCACTGAGAAATAAAATAGTTTGTCTTTCTCTTTCAATTCTGCTCGCTGTTATCTTTCAAAGTCTAAATATCATTTTCTTCCTCTATACCATGAGTAACTAATCCTCCTTGTACTCGATCTTGATGATCTGAGGTTCGAGCGATTAAGTTATGATGCCTTGAGATTTACCTTTTCTTTTTAGAGTCATCACCTTGGATTACTCTTGATTTATCTCAGGCAGAAGATATATCATCGATATATATATTTTTGCCTCTGCTTTCGTTCTGGGTTAGCCAAGAGGCCAATAGAAAAAAGTGAGCATTCAAGAGTAAAGGGAGTTGTACACACCCCTCGAGAGAGGCAGACGTCCAAATCTCCCGGATTGGAGTAAAATCCAATAGTGGGATTCACCGCGTAAAGCGAGTTTTAGGCCTCCGATTTAGACGAAAGTCAGTCGGACCTTCCTAAACTCAGTTGGGCACGACTTCGAGAGAAGCGTGTTTAAAATTCAGGAATCTCCACGGTCAAGGCCTTTCATTCTATTAAGTTTAGGTTTATTGTTATCGCATTTCTTAGCTAACTCTTGCCGAAGTGATTCTTGATCGAGTACTCTTCGATTTCATAGTTTCAGTCCTTTATTGAAATTAGTTTCTCAACGCAGTTTTCTTTTCGATAAAATAATAGTCTTTGTGTGAGTAAGTTTATTCAACAGTTCCCGGATTTCAATACGACACTTTTTGTCCCCTTGCTACAGTTCGATAGGTATACTTGCCTCATTGGATTGCTAGTTCGGCTACTTTATTTTCTTTGAAGCCCCGTTTTGCACAACAAGTGTGCGGTGGGTTGTGGCGTCCCTTGGGGTAGATATGTGAAGTCCCCCTTGTTAGAGTCCAGAATTGGAGTACGGATCTAGTCATGCTGTGTGAAGCCCATCTGGACATGTTGGTCTGGAATGGTGATGCTTGTTTGCATATCAGAGAAGACTCCGCGGTTATGGCTTGTTTGCCTTGTGCCTACCTGTTGCTTGGTGTAGCAGGAAGTACTGGATGACGTACAGGAAATGAAGAGGGTTGGATGCAACTCTTGTGGCCGTGCGTTGCCACTTTGTGTGTGGTTGAGCCGTTGGTCTGCAACTCGGTGAAAAGGCAGACTGCCGAACAGGAAAGGTGAAACCGACCTGCGCCTATAAATTGCCATGGATACTTCCGTATTCGAGGTGGCACGGCGACTTGAGCAACGGGGGGTGGCTGATCCGTACCTGCGTTATGTCCGTCCGACTTGGAAGCCTGGTTGTGGGTTTTGTTGGAGCGCATAATGAGAGTCATAGGCCCGCAAGCCAAAAAGACTAGAATGCTCAATACCGTGTAAACGGTGGTGTTGACCTTGGTTTTCCGGTGCACCAAGAATGTGCCCTGAGTGCACGGACTGTCGGGCCGTGTGGCCGACGATTGTGATGGCTTGAATGTGCCTGCGAGCACATAGTTGCTATTGTTGATACCATGCTGTGCAGGGAAGGACTGCTACTGCCCCGAGAAAGGGGTAGAATTGTTATAATTGGGTCAGCTGAATGCTGACCGTTGCCGTGTTTGCCACCGTTTGGGTGGATTGTCCCTATGCAGGTGCTGGAGAGCCAAGTGGTAAATGAAGGGCTGAAGCCCCTACTGCTGTTGCTGCTGCTGCTGCGGCTAGCCCTTGAAGGCTACGCGAATGGTTTTGTTTGTTTTACTTTTACTCATGTATGGCCAGCCTGCGCGCCGATGTTTATAATCCATGATATATGGAAAGAGGAACTGTATGGCCTTAAGGCCAACCCTTCACCTTTGTTGTATATTCCGTGGCTGTATATATAACTGTGGTTTATATATTGGACATTCCTGGTTAGAGTTCAAATTATATCTTAAAGCTTTCGCTAGAATGCTCTGTGTTAGGATACGTTTATGGTATTATTCTGTGACCTCACCGTCTGTTTGTGGCATATCGTGTAGGGCCCCGGCCGGACCTTCTACGATACGTCACGTAACGGATGGGGACGTTACATTGGTATTATCAAAAGAAAGCACAGAGATTGCGGAAGCAAAAGAAGAACAGTTAGAATGAGCAAACAAAGTATAGAAATAATGTATATAAGGGAATAATGAGAGTTATCACTAATATTGATACCAACGTTAATCCAGTTGAATTATAGACACATACTCTTGTGATGGATAAGTGTGAATCATTTTCGGTCCAATTCTCATAAGAAGAAATTTTAGAGAAGATAATGGGATGCACAAGTGAGAGTTTGTTGATAACACATATGGAGTCCTTATAAGTATATAAATATGTAGAATGTAAAAAAACAACAACATAACATAGATGTAGGCAGAATGAGCGAGACTTGCTCTGAGAATTTCATAGCACATTGAAGGAGATTAACCATATATAAAGTTACACAAGGCACTTTACAATTCTTACCAATGTGCTCAACCTCACAATGCTTATTAATACTTATCAAGAGGGTAAGTAGTGTTTGGTGGATGATCCTTGTCAGCCCAATTAATGCATTCTTGAAACCATCAACAGTTATGATGAATGGTTGAGGTGACCTGATGTCCCTTTTTTTTGTTATTATTGTTTTTTTTATTGGCATGACCAAGGTATCCGAATTCACTTGCGTGATTATATAGGCTAAATTAAACAAGTAGTGCACAAAAAATAAGGAGTAAGTGAGATAGTTAGCTCTAAATTCTAGTGGTTATGGTAGAACATTCTCAATTCACATATGCATGAAGGGGAAATCATATGTAGGTTGTCACAAACGTGAATGTGATACCATTATCAGAACTAAAATATTTCTCATACTTAGAGGCATGCGAAAGATAATTACATAAAGAGGGCACTAGAAGAGAAGTATAAAAAATAGGAGTTGGTTGAACGTTGTAACAATGAGATAGGTAACTCTTAAGTATGGATTATACAATGAATCTTGCTTAAAAACGCAAAAATGAAGAGAAAGTTGCCTAATTTTAAAAAATTCACTGTCACTGGCGACGACGGATAGCGCCGGTCGGCGATAGTGGGGAAATATAAAATGCGGCTTTTTAGGGTTAAGGCTATCGTGGAATCACTTCTTCTTGAACACCTGCGGCTAAAATCAAACCCTTCTTACAAGAAATCCAAAATCAAGGTATTTTTCATGAAATTTCTCTTTCATTTATGAAAATTTTTGTGATCTAAACCTTTGGTAGAGGAAAGGGGAGAAATAATGGAAAAAATTTCAGATTTTGGTTTGCTCTATGCTTGCGTTTTGGATTTTTATGTGAATGTGTGAGAGAAGATGACCTTTGGGAGAGATAAGGGCATAGAGCGAAGAACGGAGAGGAGTGGTGTGGGTATGTAGTGGAGAACACCTAATTCTTGACTGATATACAAAACACCACATTCAAAGTTCGATATTACGAATTTTTACTATCGCTGGCGACAGTGAGTGTCGCCCAGCGACAGTGTCTAATTTTGTTTTTATTTCGTTTGCATAAATGGCATCCAGTTCTAAGGCACGAAGTAGCACAGGAAGTGACCCGTATTCGTCATATCACACGTATACGGGAATTGAGAACGCAATTGTAGGAGTGGGCAAAGTTATTGAATTTGATCATATCCAGCATTCACACATCCATGACCTGTTAGCCATGGCAGGTATAATGTCAATCATACTCCCTGATTCGTTTTTGTCAGATTTGATTAGGGAGTTTTATAATCAGTTGATGGACCCTAATCATACGAATTTGAATGGTGGAGTATGATCTTTGATCCATGGAAAAGTAGTAGAAATAACACACCATGACCTTTGGGAGGAGTTCGGCTTAATTGCGCATGAGAATATGTTGGATGTGGTGGAGAAATATATGAAGGATAGAGACTGGACAATACTAATTATGGTGTTACACGGAAAATCCATGAAAACTTTAAACCACTCTACGGATACGCTTACTCCATATGCATGTTTAGTGCAAGAGATTTTGTGAAATACAGTGTTGCTCAAATCGAGTGATACAGGGGCAATCACAACTCAATTGAGCTATGTGACATATATGATATTTGAGCGAGAACCCTTTATATTACCGGACTTTATCCTATTGATTATCCGGTACACATTTTGGCTAAAAAGCCCTATGTTGAAAAAATTGAATACACTGCCTATGAGGGCGGTCATTCAACGTATCTTGCACAAGAAATACTCTTGGATAGATTCAGGTTTCTATTTGCATTACTGTGTGCCTGGTATCTACTATACATGTGGTACATCGACTTTTGGCCGATAAGCAAGAGGGGGTTCTACACAGAGCAGTGAACCAGTGATTGATATCTGAAACCAACCTATGTCAAGGGCTGGTTCATTACGTGAAAGTATGTATGATTTGCGAGAGTCGTTTGAGGAGCATAAGAGAGATGTTAACAAAAGTTTTTATGGTATTCAAAAGTTCTTTAAATTCTTGACCAAGAGTCTTAAATTAAAGCAGACTCTAGTGGAGGTGGCTGAATGGGAGAATATAGTTGCAGAGCCTCCTCGACAATCTACTCATCAACCTCGTCGCACACGAAACATTGGTCAATGCTCAGCTGAAGGCCAGGATGAATCAGGTGCAGTGGATAGCAGAGATTTCTGAAGAGTTTTGATGAATCTGGACAATTACCAAAATCGCTCGGCGACAGTCACTTTCGCTGGTGACAGTATTTTGTTATGTTTTTTCATATCTCTGTTTAGTATTTTGTGATGTAATATCTTATGAATTCAGATGTATTATTGCAGTTTATGACTCATGAAAATTAACGGATTTTAATGCTTTCATCATCATTTTTTTTTGTAATTAAGATTAGTTTTTTTTTAATTGTGTATTAATGCAAAGCATTAACTTGATAAATCTAGTATTCCTAGTTCTAGTCTAAGATTAGAGAAACGGGAGTATGGAAGTGGTTTTGTGAATATATCAGCTAGCTGTGGATCGGTGCTTATAAAACTAACCTTAATTATTTTTTGTTTAATATGGTCTCTTATAAAGTGATGACGAACGTCTATGTGTTTAGATCTAAAATGATGAACAGGATTATATGTTAAGTCAATTGCACTTTTGTTATCACATTTTAATTCAATTGATTCATGAAAAAATCCAAAGACCCCTAAAGTTTGTTTCATCCAAAGGGATTGTGCACAACAACTACCTAGTGCAATGTATTCAGCCTCAGTGGTGGATAAGGCAATAGAATTCTATTTCCTACTTGACCATGAAATTAGTGAAGGGACAAGAAAGTGACATGTGCCACTCGTGCTCTTACGGTCTAACGAACAACCAGCAATCTAAATCAAAAAAACCATGTAGAATAAAGGTATCATTGTGTGGATACCACAAGCCTAAATTAGATGTACCGATAGGATATCTAAAAATTCATTTAACCGCTTTTAAATAAGACTCTTTGGGATTAGTCTGAAATCTAGCACATAAACATACAACAAATATAATATCAGGTCTAGATGCGGTCAAATATAATAATGATCCTATCATTCCCCTATACAACGTTTGATCTATAAAAATACCACTTTCATCTTTTCCTAATTTCATTGAGACACTCATGCGGGTATTTGCTTGTTTTAGATTTTCAAATCCAAATCTTTTTAAAAATCATGATTATATTTTGATTTATTGATAAAAATACCATCATGTTTTTGAGAAATTTGAAATCCAAGAAAATAAGTGAGTTTGCCTGTCATGCTCATATAGAACTCATTTTTCATAATTTCAACTACACCATCACATAGGTTCTCATTTGTGGATCCAAAAATAATATCATCAACATATATTTGTAAAACTATAAGGTCATCATGAACATGTTTAATAAACAGAGTACAATCAACACTACTCATTTTGTAACAATTTTTTTAATAAATAAGCTGTCAATCGATCATACCACGCTCGGGGTGCTTGCTTCAAACCATAAAGGGCTTTTTCTAATTTTAAAACATGATCAGAATATTTAACATCAACAAAGCCAGGAGGTTTTTCTACATAAACCTCTTCTTTAATATACCCGTTTAGAAAAGTAGTTTTAACATCCATTTGAAATAGTCTAAACCGTTTATGGCTAGGATACGCAAGGAATATTCTAACGGCTTCTAAACATGCTACGGGTGCAAATGTTCCATCAAAGTCTATTCCTTCAATTTGTAAATACCCTTTTGCTACAAGTCTAGCTTTGTTTCTAGTGACCCTAGATTCACTATCAATTTTATTTTTGAATATCCACTTAACACCTACAACAAGATGATTAGGTGGTATTTCTACTAACTTCCAAACCTTATTACGTTCTAATTGATTAAGCTCATCAGTCATAGCTAAAAACCAAGAATTATAACTTAAAGCGGTTTCAACATTTTTAGGTTCTATATCAGAAATAAAACACATATTTGCAAATAAATCATGTAATGATGAACGAGTTCTTACCCCTCTTATTGGTTCTCCAATAACCAAATTTTGTGGATGATCTTTAGAGAATTTTAGCTCAGTTTGAGGAACATATTCTTGCACTTCTTCTACTTGTTCATTTTCTTTTTCTTCTTCTTTGTCTCCAAGAATTTCATCATCATCCGACTTTTGTAGAGGGAATGGCTCTTCATTTTGACCTGTATTATTAGTTTCTACACAAGGGAAAAACTCATCAAATTTAACATGAATAGATTCTTCAACCATCTTTGTCCTTTTATTATAAATCCTATAAGTTTTGCTTGTTGAAGAATAGCCAATAAAAATACCTTCATCACACTTTTCATCAAACTTGCCTAAATTATCCTTAGTGTTCAAAATAAAACATTTGCACCCAAAAACCTTAAAATAAGACACATTGGGTTTCTTTTGGAAATATAGTTCATAATGAGTGAATTTTAAGAAAGGTCGAAGCATAACTCGATTAATAACATAACATGCAGTACTAATTGCTTCGGCCAAAAATGACTTAGGTAATTTGTATTCTGATAACATAATACGAGCTAGTTCTTGCAAAGTTCTATTTTTCCTCTCTACCACACCATTTTGTTGCAGTGTGCAAGGAGTGGAAAATTCATGTTTAATACCTAACTCATTACAAAAGGATACAAATTTTTAATTAATAAACTCTCCTCCATGATCTGAACGAATGCATTATATTTTAAAATCAAGTTAATTTTGAACACGTATATATAATTTGGAAAACTCAAAAAATGCATAAGATTTAGACACTAAAAAGATTGTCCAACATAAACGAGAGAAATCATCAATTAAGACAAAAGTGTACTTTCTACCCCTAGGCTTTTTGTAGTAATTGGACCAAACAAATCCATATGATTCAATTGTAAAGGCCGAGTAGTGGAAACATCCTTTTTGCTCTTAAATGAAGATTTTGAACATTTTCCTTTTTGACATGGTGAACATAAAGAAGATAGATTTCTATGTAAAATAGGTAAGCCTTTTACTAGTTTATTTTGAGACAATGTTACAATTAGCTTGGATATAGAATGTCCAAGTCGTCTATGCCACAAATTTAATTCATCATTTTTAGACATAAAGCATTTTAAAGAAGAGTGTGATAAGTCATTAAATCTAATCATGTAAACATTTTGAAATCTAGGAGCAGTAAGAACAATATCGTTTGTCTTGGTATCAATAATCTTGTATAGGTTTGAAAATGAATCAAATAAGACATTTAAACCAACATCACATAATTGACTTATAGAAATTAAGTTGTGCTTCAAACCTTTAGCGAACAACACATTTGAAATAGTAAATGATTTGTTACCTACTACTCTGTTGGAACCCCTAGATGATTTGGTCTAGGTTCTCTTCTTAGGTTGTGATCCATGTTGTATAGAAGGATCAAATATTATGTGTTTTTAGAGTCTAGGCCATGCCCTTAAAGTAAATAGTAGAAAGGACCAGCCTCACACACTGCCAGAGACACAAGACTTAGAATATTCAAGACTTAATAAAAAGGAGATCTGCGTTCATCGAACTCCGGTCGACGATCGTCGTGCTCAGCTCGACTAACCCAGAGACAATTCTCTGAACTGAGCTCGACGAACTTAGATCTCAGCTCGATGATCTCTAAACAAAGTGATAAATCCTCTCTCAAACTTCAGTCGATGAACTAAGAACATCAGGTCGACGAACTCTGTCCTCAGTTCGACTAACACTTCAGCTCTCATAGACAAAGATCTTTAGGCACCAAAATTGACTCAGCGCTACAGTTCATTCAAAGCCAAAGTTTACTCAAAGCCAAAGTTAATTCAACGCTCTCAACGCTATCAATGACTCAATGCTCTTAAACGACTCAACTACAGAATGGTGATCTAACACTCAAATCCAGAGGACATCTCACTCAACACCAGATCAATACTTCAACACTCAATATTAGAAAATATTCTAAGTCCAGACTGCAGACTCAGTTCGACGATCTTGGATCTCAGCTCGACGAACAGCCGTTCTCAGGTCGACGAACTTAGTGCACAGAATCAGTCAGTTTATACAGTGCAGTTGTTCGTAGAGCTCAGGTCGACGAAAGTTGATTAGAGGTCGACGAAATCACAGGTCGACGAAATCAGTTCTCAGGTTGACGAAAGCTGTTCTCAAGTCGACGAAAACTGTAAGGCATATTGTCATTTATTCTTTCCTTTTATTTCTCCTTATTTTATACTATTATAGGCCGTTAATTCCCTAGATAATCAATGCTCTTATATCTTTTTAATTGAGCCATTACTGACAGCATTGATTATAAGTATCCTTCATGGAATTAACTACTTATATCTCGGGACAGACATAGAATAGAATATATGACAGCATACTTGCCGTTTTCATTTCCGAGATTCTGGCTAAGCATTTATTACAGGTTTTTGAATTCGTCCAAGCTGCAGTTATCATTCGAGGATCTCTTAGCAAAGATCACACAGAGAGCTAATAAAAATAGAGAAGAAAAGAGATACATAAAAACTCGTGTGCTATCAACGAGCAGGTTATAGGAAAAAGCATACTGACAACAAAAGTGCAGTAAAAATAGCTCTCAAAAAATCTACTACTCTCAAGAAAAGAAGAAGGAACAACCATCACCATCAAGAGTCCTTCTTCTTTCTCTCTTTGTTTTCAGGGATCTCAAGTCACAAGTTATTCAAATCAGTCAAGGATCTCTGAAGAGCTAAAAGTCCTACTCACCCTTTTGCAAAGCTTCAACTCCTGAACCAGTCAAGATCTCAGGGGGAGCTTTGACAACAACACAAATCCACTTAGTCTTCTCATTTTGATTTGAGAAAGAAGACTTCAATCAACCTTTCTTCCCACCTTTGTACAGGGTTTTAATTCCCTTCAAAATTATTCCTAGTTGCAAGTCTCCTAACCAAAAGACTTGAGGTTTGGTTTTTGAGCACCTGATCAAAAGCTCATTGGTGGCAGTCACCTGATCAAAACCTGTAGTGGATTCCTACATAGGGTGGTAGAAGAGTGGATGTACCCAAGTTTGGGGAACCACTATAAAATTCTTGTGTTATCTGTGTGGCTGTATTGTTTTTCCTTTATGCTTGTGCCGAAATATATTTTTATTGTGTAGCTTAGTTATCTCTCTCTAGTTTATCTGCTGCACTTGTGCACCTATACACTTATACTATAATAACATATTTTATAAAAGATCTTTTATTTAAGTAAAACTTAAAAGATTTCAATAACTCTATTCACCCCCCCCCCCCTCTAGAGTTTTTCAGATCTTACCCTATCTTTCAATTGGTATCAGCGGGTGGTTAATCACATTATACAGGCTCACACCTGGATTAATAAAGATCCTCAGGATAAACTACTAATAAGCTTTAGTAGTCTCTCTGATTATATTTTATTTTCTGATATCATGGCACCAAAAAAGGATTATGCCAGCACCAGACCTACAGTTTGCAACTTGCAAAAGTTTGGAATCTGGAAGGCAAGAATCAAGCTGTACATGAACTCTATTTATAAGGACATTTTTAATTTCATCTTGACAGGACCACCAGCTCCAGTGGCCTCTACTTCAACTCCAGCAAATCTTAGTGCAGTACCTCCTCTAGATCAAACTGATGCACATAAGAAGGCAAAAATTGCTGATGTTAGAGCTATGAATATACTGGCCCAAACTATGTTAGATGACATATTTTAGAAGGTTGCTGAATGTACATCTGCCAAAGCAATTTGGTATTCCCTCAACCAAAAGGTAGCAGGCTCTGCTGATGAGAGGAAGGACAGAAGATCAAACCTCATACCCCAATATGAGAACTTTAGGAAAGATGAAGCACAATAAATACAAGTAATGTACAACATGCTGAGCTCCATCATCAGTGAGCTCAGAACATTGGACAAAGAAATTACTCTGATAGAGGTCAATGATAAGATCCTCATGTGCTTCCCTAGCACATGGGACTCCAGAATCTGGCCCATCAGAGAAGCCAGAAGCATGGCTAAAATCTCAACAGAATCCTTACTTAGAAAGCTCAAATCCTATGAGCAACTGATCAAGTAAAGAGAAGCTACAGTTGAACCAAAGGCATCAACAACTGCTAGAAAGGAACAAAACTTAGCACTTAAAGCTGCAGAAGAATCTCCCAGCTTATAAGAACTTATGAGTCTCTTTGCTAAGAGATTCTATAAAATGGCAAGGAAGGACTTCAGGAAAAAGCCTTCAAGGAATAAAGATAAACCCAGGTATGACAAGAACCCTTCTAAAGAAGTTGTCTGTTTTGGATGAAGAAAACCTGGACATTGTATCTCAGAATGTCCAGAAGTTCAAAAGAAAGACAAAAGGCAAGAAAATGAGTCAAGAAGACATCAACACAGCAAGGCCTCCTCCAGTAAGTACAAAAAGAAGGAGAAGGGCTTTGTGGCTGAAACCTGGAGTGATACTGAAGATGAAACATCCTCATCCAGCTCAAGTGAAGATGATGAAGAAGAAAAGAAGGCAAGAGAAATGTGCCTTATGGCAATTGATGCTGGAAGCAACAGATCAGATTTAGAAGAATCAAGTGATGAAGAATTCCTCTCTGAAGAGGATCAGGTAATTGCTTCATATGATTTTCAGTCTAAAGAATTTCAATCTGAGTTTAAACTCTTATGTTTAGACATAATAGGATCTGAGAAGGAAATCAAACTTCTCAGGGAAAAACAGTTAGAACAAGAAAAATTCATTGATGAAAATGAAAAATTAACTGAAGAATAAAACCTGGCTAATCAACAAATAGTATTTCTAAAATTTGAATTAAGTAAGGCTAAGGAATTAGAAGAAACCTTAAATGGTAGAAGTTTACAACTGATAGATATAACTAGCACAGTTAACACAAGATCTAATAATAACAAACTCGGATTAGGAGCCACATCTAGTGAACCAATCCTAATTCAGAAAAATCAACTACCAAAACCTATTAACTTCATTTCTGAAAGTGGAAAGAAAAATACTGAACAAGTAGAGAAAGTTAATGAAGTTCTTAAACAATTAGAACCTAAGAAAACCAATCAGAAGAAGAAAAACAAACAACATGACTATGTTCAACAAATTTCGTCGAACTCAGAACGACGAAATGGGTATGGTTCGTCGAACTCAGAACGACGAACTCTGAACGCAAATAATAATGTAATTTATTCTTCGAACTAGGATCGATAAAACAAATATGGTTCGTCGACAAGAGATCGATGTTTTTGGGGCTCTGAGAATGGATATCTCCATTCTTCGAGCAGTGATCGACGAACTCAATCCCGATCGTCGAGCTCGGGTCGACGAACATATTCAAATTTTTCCAATTCAGTTCATAACCAGAGTAACCTAAAAACTGATAAACCTTTTAATACCTTTAGTCAGTGGGTCATACCTCCTAGAAGGTATCATCCTTTAGGTTATAGGGATCAACCTGAATGTTCATTCATTTCAAGCTTTAGTTTTGTCAAACAACAAGGACCCAAGGTGACCTAGGTCAAAAACAGCTAATCTCTTTTGCAGGTAGAAGAGAACCCTGTCACTCAAAACAAATGGTACCTGGATAGTGGTTGCTCTAAACATATGACAGGTTACAAAGAATGTCTAATCAACTATAAAGCCAAGATTGGACCTAAAGTAATCTTTGGGGACTCAGGCTTTGGACTAATAGAAGGCTATGGTGACTTCAACTGTGGAGTTGTCACATTCAAGAAAGTGACCTATGTGAATGGTCTCAAGCATAACCTGATATCAATAAGCCAACTATGTAATACAGGTTATCATGTAAGCTTTACTAACTCCTTATGTCTTATCTCTTTAAATAATACAATTGTTTTAACTTGAATTAGACAAGGCAACATCTACTTAATAAATTTTGAATCAGCTAAATCAGAAATTTGCTTATTCAATTTTGTTAGCATTCAAACAAACTTATGACATAAAAGACTAGGACATGTAAACCATAAAAATATAGCTAGGTTATCTAAAGACAATCTTGTTAGAGGTTTACCTTTTGGTCCCTACAGGAAGGAAGGCCTCTGTAGGGCTTGTCGGCTAGGAAAGCAAACAAAATCTAGTTTTAAATCCATTAATAAGAGTGATTCACCTAGAATCTTGTACTTGCTCCATATGG
Source organism: Platanthera zijinensis (assembly GCA_039513925.1). Classification (NCBI taxonomy): domain Eukaryota; kingdom Viridiplantae; phylum Streptophyta; class Magnoliopsida; order Asparagales; family Orchidaceae; genus Platanthera; species Platanthera zijinensis. The sequence continues at coordinate 78,120,112 of CM077091.1, forward strand.
TCCTTTTTGGCCATATTGCAGTACAGAGTCTAGGAGGAAAGTCTTATATATTAGTTATTGTAGATGACTTCTCTAGATTCACATGGGTTTTCTTTTTGAGAACTAAGTCAGATACTTTTAAAGTTCTCACTGATTTTCTCAAGAACATACAGACTGAGTACTCTACTCAAGTTGCATTGATCAGAAGTGATCATGGCACTGAGTTTAACACTCTTCTTATGCTAGAGTTCTATGAGAAGGAAGGTATCAGACATTTTTTCTCAGCTACAAGAACTCCTCAACAAAATGAGGTTGTTGAAAGGAAGAATAGAACACTCATTTAAGTTGTAGGTACATAGCTTGCAGATGCTTACATGCCTCTATCCTACTGGGCAGAAGCTGTAAGCACAACAAAATTTGTCCTGAATAGAAGCCTAATACATAAACTAAAGCTTAAGACTCCCTATAAATAACTCAAAGGGAAGAAACCTATAATAACCTATTTTAAAGTATTTGCATGTATATGTTATATTCACAATAATGACAAGAAACTTCTTAGAAAATTTTAAGCTAAGGCTGCAATGGGAATTTTTCTAGGATATTCCAAAGTCAGCAAGGCATATACGGTGTTTAATAAATAATCACTCAAAATTGAAGAATCTATGTATGTGACATTTGATGAATCTAACATGTTTTACAAGGAGAGAGATATCTCTACCAATAATAATCTGCAGGTACAGAATTTATGTGAGAGCTTAGATGATCTAACCTTTACCAAAAAGATTGAATCACACTCCTCTCCACAAGCTATATCAGAAGATGGAAGTGAAGAAGAGAATGTAGAAGAAATTAATTCCCCTCCAACAGTTGATACAATTCCACAAGAGGAATTAAATCAAATAACTGTTGCTGAACCAACTTCTCCTAATAATCTTGTCACACTTAGGGATCACCCTAGATCTCAAGTAATTGGAGACATATCATTAGGAGTGCAGAAAAGACATCAATGCAACCCTGATGTGATGCTTGCTTGCTTTCTCTCTCAAATTGAGCCTCAATCCATATCTGATGCAGAGCAAGATCCAAATTGGATCACTACAATGCAAGAGGAACTCAACCAGTTTGAGAGGTGTAAAGTTTGGGACTTAGTTCCATGGCCTAAAGGCTATCCAGTAATTTGGACTAAGTGGGTATTCAGAAACAAACTTGATGCCCATGGTGTGATAGTGAGGAACAAGGCAAGGCTTGTTGCTCAAGGATACATGCAAGAGGAAGGAATTGATTATGATCAAACCTTTGCTCAAGTTACCATACTTGAAGATATAAGGATCTTCTTAGCTTATGAAGCATTCAAGAAATTTAAAGTCTACCAGATGGATATAAAAAGTGCATTCTTAAATGGAGAACTCAAAGAAGAGGTTTATATTGAACAACCACCAGGTTTTATCTCTCCAACTCATCCCTCTTATGTCTTTAAATTGCATAAGGCTCTCTATGGTTTAAATAAAGCTCCAAGAGCTTTGTATGAGACCTTATCCAGCTTTCTTTTAGAGCATAGTTTTTCAAGAGGCATGGTTGATAGAACCCTTTTTATAAAATTGCATCATGATAAAATTCTATTAGTACAATTATATGTTGATGACATAATCTTTGGTTCTACTGATCCAAATCTGTGCAAAAGATTTTCTGATCTAATGCACTCAAGGTTTGAGATGAGTAGCATGGGTGAGTTATCATATTTCCTTGGTCTCCAAGTGAAACCCCTGAAGGAATCTTCATCTCTCAGTCTAAATATGCTAAAGAGCTTATTAAGAAGTTTGGGATGAATGATGCCTCTGTCATGAAAACTCCCATGGATGCAAATGCTGTTGTAGATGCTGATGAATCTAGAAAACCAATTGATCAGACCAAGTATAGGGCCATTGTTGGATCCCTACTGTACTTAACAACAAGCAGACTAGACATTATGTTTGCCACATATCTTTGTGCTTGGTTCCAGGTGAACCCTAAAAAATCTCACCTTATTTTCTTAAAAAGGATCATGAGATATATAAAAGGTTGTCCAGATCTAGGCCTCTTGTATCCAACAGAATCAGTATTTGTGTTAACTGGATTCTCTGATGCTGATTATGCTGGATGTAGAGAAGACTGGAAAAGCACCTCAAGAACTTGTCAGTTCCTTGGTGACAGACTTGTATCTTGGTTCTGTAGAAAGCAAATATCTGTTTCAATATCCACTGCTGAAGCTGAGTATATGGGTGCAGGCAGCTGCTGTTCACAGATTTTGTGGATACAAAATCAACTAACTGATTATGGTGTCAACCTAAATAATTCAACTATACTGTGTGATAATACAAGTGCTATTTCCATTGCACAAAATCCAGTATTGCATTCTAGAACTAAGCATATAGACATTAGAAATCATTTCAATAGAGATTGTGTTGACAAACAAAAGATTAAACTTGAATTTATCTCTACTGATTTGCAAAGAGCAGATATATTCACTAAGCCATTTGACTCATCCAAGCATCTGTTCTTTGTCAATCAGCTTGGTATGATAAATGGTAAGGATTTAATCTAATGCTCTGTCTATAGTGAAAGAATTGTCTCTGTTCGTCGACCTGAGATCGACAAACTGATAACTATTCTTGAGAATTTTCGTCGACCTAAGATCGACAAAATCTCCTAGTATAGCTCATTCGTCGACCAAAGATCACTGAATTCTTTCTTAGAAAGTTTTCTGTGAACGACGAAAACATTCCCTCTCTTCGTCCTTAGATCGATGAACTTTTTCCCTTTATGAAGTTTTCATCGACCTGAGATCGAAGAATCTTATGTTTCCGTCGGATTGAGATTGGAGATTTATATTCCAAAAACCTTTATTAAGGCTTTCTTCTTCGACCTCAATCCCGCGCTCTAGGAATTTCCCCTCCTGCACTTGATCTTGTGATTTCTCTTGCAGGTGCTCACTCTCTCTCATTCGATCTCAACTTCGCAAATGGCCGCTACTAGATCAACCGTCATGAAGTTCGATCATGGATTTGATATCGACTTCGACTCATTTCAACAGTCTAATCATGTTTTCCTAGACATTCTACAGCTATTCAAGGAACAAAAACGGAAGCAGTTTATGACTGAAAGGATCATGATACCTATAACTGAAATCAAGGAATGGGTTAGTTCTTCATCATCAACTGATACTGAAATGACTGGGACTATCTGCGGAAATTAGGTGATTCTTACTCCCACCGTTCTCTCTGAACTTTTTAATCTGAATACTGGAGAAGATGATCTAGAAATATATGATAAAGAATATAAGGTCATGCTGACTGTTATGGGTCACTTCGGTGAAAACCCTAACAAATTGCTTAAGAAAAATTTCTCCCCGGCATATAAATTTCATGCAGATATCGTTGGGAAGGTGCTGTTTGCTAAGCATACAAGACATGACTACATATCAAGGAAACAGTTCCTGGTTATGGCTGCTTTGGTCAGTAAGAAAATTGTGAACTGGGAACAGATCCTGTTTGACTTAATCAGGAAATAGAATAGCAAAAAGGAGGTTTGCTATGGAAGATTCTTGGGCTTGTTCCTGAAAGCAAAGGCTAATGAACTGCTAGTATCTCAGACAATATTCATTAATATCTCTAAGAGGGTATCATCTGCCCTCTTTAGCAGATGGAAGAGGACTATCACAAAGCCTTCTAAGGGCAAGTCCTCCTCTAAAACTTCTGAAAATACAAGGGCTGCACCAGCCTCTCCCCACCCCACTAAAGGGTTTATCTCCACCCCTCCACCTCCTCCTACCCCTCAAGTTCCATCCCAACCTAAAGACCAACCAACTCTACCCTCCACTATAATTCTAATACATACCCCAACACCTCCAGCATCTCCAATTCATTCTTCACATATACCATCAAATCCCTCTTACCCTCAGCATGACACATTCAATGCCAACACCTCCCCAATCTTCACTTCCATCTCATCTTGCTGATCTCCCATCTTTCAATCTGTTATCATCCCCCCTAAACACTCCTTCTCCTCAACATAAATTCCCTCCAGACACTTCAATTCCACTTACTCCACCAGCACCTACCATCAACACAACTATCCACCTTCCATCATCTTCTGCCAACACCTCTGCCTCAACAACTTTGGATCCCTCAATAATCCAACCACTATTTGAACTCCTTAAACCCCTCCTCCAAACCATCATAGCAGAGGCAATTTCCCCTCTTGCTGCCTCCATCTCAACTCTTTCTGCTCAAATCTCTGCCCTCACCTCTACCCTATCTTCATCTGGGGGCCTAGCTTCAGTATCTACTGAAACCAAATAGGGGGAGATATTTGATGATGAAGCAGCAGCAGTAGTAGAACCAGCAATTGTATCAGAAGTAGCAGAACCAGCAACAACAGCAGGAACAGCCATTGACATTGAAACAGACTTCTCGAATTTTTTGAACATGATATGGAAACAAATGATGCAGAGATACCTGACTCATTAGCAGATGTATATAATCAATGTACAGATATTGTAGTATCCAATGCTCAAGAGACCATCTTGCCAGAAGTTCTGCCTATAAGGGTCTACTTTATCAAATCTAAAGTGAATCTAGCTACTTTGCTGAAAATCTTTGGATCTTACATTCATTTCCGCCTCTCCTTCCCCACTCCATCATCAAGAGAAATTGTATGCTACACTTCCCCTATAAGCTCAGAAGTATTAGATACTATAAAGAAAAGTTTGATAGTTCTTCCAGAAGTATTGTATGAACAGAGATCTAGCCCTCCTAGGCCATCCTATATCATGGATGATAGCCCCCTCCTTAATCTGGATGATCTAATAAATCAGGACATTGCTATGGAAGTTGAAGCATCTCATACTGAAGTTGTTCCCACTCCAATAAGTAAAGAAATCCCCAAGGATATACTAAAAAGGATAGATGACTTGTATAACAATCCTCAAGGACAGTCTGATGATGATGACTCTGATGAGGAACCCAAGAAAAAGAAAGTCTCAAAGAAAAGGAAAGCTCCACCTCCTCCTGTTCCAAAAATAAATCCAATAAACTACACTCCTTATTACATTCTGCAGAATGTAACTCCTTATAAGGGTATGTCAGCTTGGATGTGGCTATCCAAAAATGAGCAAAAGAACAGAAAGAAATGCAGAAGGTATTCTCCTCCACCACAGAAGTTCAAAAGGGATCAACCTCCTCCTCCTCCTCCAGCTGCAGGTGCCTAAGGAACCATATCTCAAAGCTCAGATGCTTCTTCCAAGCCTAATCTTACCAAAACCTATCATAGGCAAGGAATACCATCTCAATCTTCTAGAGGTAGTCAGCACCAACATAGACATCAGACATCTTCTAGAAGTTCATTCAAAGCTCAACAGTCTGTTCTCAAGCCAACATTCTCTCCTCCATCATCTCCTGATAAAGCTAATAGCCGTGAAGAACCTCCAATTCAAGCCTATGATCCTGAAACTTGTCCAACCACCAGAATGGCTAGATTCAAAGAATCTGTGGCTCTATCTCAAATCAGGCAAGCTAGAGAAAAAGGTCAAGATTCCTCTCAGTTCTCAACTATATCAAGCAACAGGAAGAAAGTGTTTGAAAGATATCAAGTGGGAAAATTGTTCAATGCTGATGAATACATGAATCTACATCCTGAAGCTGTGGTTCCAAAAACCACCTCTCAAAAGACTCTTGGAGATGCTGACAAGACCATGACTTTTAGAAAAGCTCAAGATCCAAACAGGACCATCAAATTTGCTAAGTCTTTTGATTCTCACAAGAACATTTAGATTGTTTATTTTTTTTGTTTCTATGTTTACTGTGAACAATTTGAGTGCATAGCTTTATAAAGGTACTTATAGCTTATTTATTCTATCATTTATCTCAATTTTATGCTATGTTTACTTCATTTTGTATTGTGGTCTCTATATGTTTTTGTTTGAAGTAACCTCACCCAAATAGGGGGAGATTGTTGGAACCCCTAGGTGATTTGGGCTAGGTTCTCTTCTTAGGTTGTGACCCTTGTTGTATAGAAGGGTCAAATGTTATGTGTTTTTAGAGTCTAGGCCATGCCCTTAAAGTCAACAGTAGAAAGGAGCAGCCTCCAACACTGCCAGAGACTCAAGACTTAGAAGATTCAAGACTTAATAAAAGAAGATCTGCATTCGTTGAACATCGGTCGACAATCGTCATGCTCAGCTCGACTAACCCAGAGACAATTCACTTAACTGAGCTCGACGAACTTAGATCTCAGCTCGACGATCTCTGAACAAAGTGATAACTCCTCTGTCAAACTTCAGTCGATGAACTAAGAACATCAGGTCGACGAACTCTATCCTAAGTTCGACAAACACTTCAGCTCTCAGACCCAAAGATCTCTCAGCGCAAAAATTGACTAAGCGTCATAGTTCATTCAAAGCCAAAGTTTACTCAGAGCCAAAGTTCATTAAACGCTCTCAACGCAATCAATGACTCAACGCTCTTAAACGACTCAACTCTAGAATGGTGATCTAACACTCAAAGCCTGAGGACATCTCACTCAACGCCAAATCAATACTTCAACACTCAACATCAGAAAATATTCTAAGTCCAGACTGCAGACTCAGCTCGACGATCTTGGATCTCATCTCAACGAACATCCATTCTCAGGTCGACAAACTTAGTGCACAGAATAAGTCAGTTTATACAGTGTATTTATTCGTAGAGCTCAGGTCGACGAAAGCGGATCAGAGGTCGACAAAATCACAGGTCTACGAAAGAAATTCTCAGGTCGACGAAAGCTGTTCTCAGGTCGACGAAAACTGTAAGGCATATTGTCATTTATTCTTTCCTTTTCTGTCTCCTTATTTTATACTATTATAAGCCATTAATTCCCTGGATAATCAATGCTCTTATATCTTTTGAATTGAGCCATTACTGGCAGTATTGATTACAAATATCCTTCATGGAATTAACTACTTATATCTCATGGCAGACATAGAATAGAATATATGACAGAATACTTGTCGTTTTCATTTCCGAGATTCCAGCTAAGCATTTATTACAGGTTTTTGAATTCGTCCAAGCTGCAGTTATCATTCGAGGATCTCTTAGCAAAGATCACACAGAGAGATAAGAAAAATAGAGAAGAAAAGAGATACATAAAAACTCGTATTCTATCTACAAGCAAGTTACAGGAAAAAGCATACAGACAACAAAAGTGCAGTAAAAATAGCTCTCAAAAAATCTACTGTTCTCAAGAGAAGAAGAAGGAAAAACCATCACCATCAAGAGTCCTTCTTCCTTTATCTCTTTGTTTTCAGGGATCTCAAGTGACAAGTTATTCAAATCAGTCAAAGATCTCTGAAAAGCTAAAAGGCCAACTCACCCTTTTGCAAAGCTTCAACTCCTGAACCAGTCAAGATCTCAGGGGGAGCTTTGACAACAACATAAATCCACTTAGTCTTCTCATTTTGATTTGATAAAAGAAGACTTCCATCAACCTCTCTTACCACCTCTGTACAGGGTTTTAATTCCCTTTAAAATTATTCCTGGTTGCATGTCTCCTAACCAAAAGACTTGAGGTTTGGTTTTTGAGCACATGATCAAAATCTTATTGGTGGCAGTCACCTGATCAAAACCTGTAGTGGATTCCTACCTAGGGTGGTAGAAGAGTGGATGTACCCAAGTTTGGGGAACCACTATATAATTCTTGTGTTGTCTGTGTGGCTGTGTTGTTTTTCCTCTGTGCTTGTGCTGTGATATATTTTTATTGTATAGCTTAGTTATCTCTCTCTAGTTTATCTGCTGCACTTGGGCACCTATACACTTATACTATAGTAATATATTTTATAAAAGATCTTTTATTTCAGTAAAACTTAAAAGATTTCAATAACTCTATTCACCCCCCCCCCCTCTAGAGTTTTTCAGAGCTTACCCTATCTTTCATACTCCACTGCCGATGATCTTTCCTTTTCCGTTATCACCAAACGTAACTATGCCTCCTTTCTTCATCTCTAGGCTAAGGAACTTTGATTTGTTGCCCGTCATGTGTTTGGAGCACCCTGAGTCCAAGTACCACATGTCTTCTTTAACCTTATCCTGCCAACACACCTAGAAAGATGATGAGAGTAAAGATCCGGTTACCTAATGTATGACCCCATTTTTTTCTTCTTAAAATCACCGGGGTCTTAAGCCCAAAACCGTCGCTTTGCGGTGACACCTTCACACCCGAGAAGGTCGACACTACAAAACGCCGATCCTGTCGGCCAATCGATCGCAGAAGTGTAGAATAAAGTATAAGAGTAAGAATGAACTCAAAACTAGTCCACAAGAATCACATGTATATAAAATAAATATCTCCACGAAGGGAGTGTCCACAACATTAATATATAAAGTTCTGAAAATAGGGCTCATGCCAGATAAATCCAAATCCTCACTACAAGTCACTCATTGTGGAAGCAAAACTAGAACAACTACTAACGATCGGGACTCACTGTCCTAGCTGTCTGAACTCCAGTGCTAGACTATCCCGTCTCCACGCGCACTGACCTCTAGGGCTGCATCTCCAAGTTCGGCTTCACGATCCTCTAAAATAATTTGGTCCGAAAACTGTTAGTCTAAAAGACTAAGTCCTATCATCCCCCACCCCTCCCCCATGGCTCCTAGGCACCGAGCGGGTAGAAGGAAAGAGATGTTATGAAGGTGGAGAGTAACAAATGTAAGCATGTGGCGACGAAACTAATCTAGTAGTTCTATGAGAATAAGCAGAAGTAAAAAAAGTATGAAAGACAGAACATGAAATATGTAACCTTAACTTATATGAAAACACATAAGCTAAAGTATCTCCTACAAGGTTCCCATCGTATAAAAAGTCCCATACCAATTTATATGATGGGGTGTCGGTTTAAAAGCAAGCAATATCTATATACAGAATATAAACCTTAAGTTATAAGCATGCTCACGCGAACTTATAAGCCAAGGGTTCGTTTTATATGGCCTATTGTATAAAGCGTCCCATACCACTTTATACAATAGGTGTCAGGAGTTGATGCAATGATGATGCTATGAAATGCAAATATGCTATGATGTGATCATGCAAGTGAAACTCACCCACACGACTCTGTGCATACAGACCTTTTGTTCCCCCTTTCTGGAGCCTAACCTCCTAGGATACCTTCGTAGTGGCAAACAGAAGTGGTGGGTTGGGCCTCACCCAACTCTTAACTTGTATCAGCAATACCAGTCAGACCTATCGTATGCCTCAATGCTGGTGCACTAAGCGGAGATCTTGCCTACTCTTTGTCGGCTGGTCCATCGGACTTATTTGGCGAAGTGTAAATCCAGACCCGCCGAGTCAACGTATAGGTGTCGATGCGACGACTCTCCAATACCGAAGACCCACCACCTTATATCTTATGCACATGCAATATTAAAGAATTATCCACCGAGCAAAAGTTGCCCGGACTATCCTGTCCGTCACAGCCAACAACTGAGCCAAAGCTCCCCGGGCTATCCTTCCCGTCACAAATATCTATCGAGCCATCGGCTCACCGGGCAACCCTGCCCATTTCCACAACCACCGAGCATACCGACCGTACATCTTAGTCACCCTATCTTCCCGAGACACCGGGGTGTGTGAAAGTGAACCCCTAGTTATACTAGTTACTCTTTAACATTTATTATTCCTATGATTTACATTAGCCCAGGACTGCCCAAGGAATACCCCGTGAAGGGTTCTCGAGGGCACTAGGAACTACGATTGGCTGAAGCCCAAAGCTCCCTTTCGCAAGGCACTCAATATTATTGATTTCTACCCATGACCAATCCTCCCTTTTATTTCAGTGAGACTCCCCTAAGTGTGTTTAAGCTCTCCGAGCTAGCATATTTCAGTTCTATATACTATATGCAGACTGTGCTAAGCTACATGGTGCTCCCACTAGGGGGTACTCCATTTACTAATCCAACAGATCCATAACAATTTCTGGGAGTCTACCATGACCTATTTAGACAAACTCCAGAGTTTCATAATTTTCCTAATTATTTGGGCATTTAATCCAATTAACCTAAGACTCTGAATGCCCTACTTTGAACATGAAATGCACTTTAAAATCAGAAACAAATCACCACAAAATTATGATAAATACTAGGTAACATTTCTACAGCAAATCCAAGGTCTAAGAATTTTCAGAATTGTTTAGGCCCCAAATCCACAATTTAGTACATATAGTCAATATTACCATTTTAAGAAGCAAAGACCAACAATATTATTCTAAAAATTATAATAAAAATCCAGTAAGTCCATCATGGCCTAAAAACACTCTAGAAGTATTCTCCCAATTTTCCAATGAACAGTAGCCCCTAATTTAATTTTAAATCAATGATTCCATAGCCATTAGTTATTTAAGCAAGTACTGTAATAATTAATCTAATAATTATGACCCATTGACCTCACCAACCCTACATGGCACCTTGGAGGTCACTTGACCCTTAGTAAGGGCACTTTGACAACTTTGGGGTTAGAGTTGACTTGGGTCAACTTAGCCTTTTGGGTTGTCCCCAATGGGTCCTTGGTGACCCATTGACCTCACTTAAGGTCTAGGAAGACTTAGGTAGGGTTTGTTGGGCATATTGGAGGTCACCTGGCTCTTAATTAAGGCAGTTTGACCTTTTTAGTGCTAAGGTTGACTTGGGTCATCTCAGCCTCTAAAGTTGACCCCAATGGGTCTTGGGTGACCCATTGACATCACCCTAGGTTTGGGAAGACCTAGGTAGGGTTGGTTTGGCACATTAGGGGCACATTCACCTTAGTTAGGGCACCTTGCCCATTTTAGGCCTATGATGATCCTAGGTCAACTTGGCCACCCTGGGTTTATTATAAAGGATTCTTAGGGCCTTAATGGACCTTCCAATAGTTTAGGGATATTATGGCGGGGTCATGGAGTCATGGTAAAGCCCTATGGTCATCCTAAACTAGTGTTTAGAATTCTAGTATTTGCAGACAATGGTGATCTCCACCTTCATGCCTAAGCTCACTTGGTCTTCTTGGGCTTCTTAGGGTTTTCTCATGACCTAGTCATGACAAAACCACTCCTCGGGGTCTAGCTGAAAATGGGATGTTAAAAATCCCAATAAACAAAACAAAAATTTCATTCTTGAAATTCAAGTTAGGCCTTCGGGGTTTCTATTGAGGGTAACTGCTTGTAACATCCCATAGGAAGTTGAATGTATACTTTACCGGAAGAGATCCAAGTACCTCTGCTGCATAAGATTCGGTGGCTCCCAGGTATGTTCCTCCTTCCCATTGTTCATCTTCAAGACCTTGACTGGTGGGACCTTCTTATGCGGCAAGATCCGCACCGCTGTGTTATCTATCCTGACTGGCTCAATTTGTTACTGATTGATCAAAATCTGTAGAGCCATTTATGCCAAGAACCTGCTATTTCGACCGTAGTAGAGCCTTCCTGATTAAGGAGACCTGGAATACAGCATGCAAACCCGCTAACTCCGGCGGTAGCTCAAGCCTGTAAGCCAATGAACCGATCTGCTCCTGGCTCCTGTAATACCCCATACTCCATGGAATGAGCTTCTTCCGCCCGCGTACCCGCGAGACACCATTCACTAGACGTATCTTCAGGAATCATGGTCTCCATCTTGAGACTCTACTTGGCAATGTCGTGCATCGTAATATTTGGCTGGTCTGATCTGGGACTCCAACATCCTATCTAGAATTAGTCACACCCAGGTGTTTGGGTTCTTCATAAATTCTTAGTAGAGTGCCTTTGGATACTCATCCTAGATCCATGACAGTTGAATCCTTTACCTCCGTACGAGGGTGGAGAGCTGTATAGAATGTCAGTCGTGATTCCAGATAAGCCTGGACTGTCCTTTTCTCCTTGGACGTACACTATCCATCCTGATTCGACATGATCACCTTAAGCATACCATGATAATGGACATCTACTCCCAAACTTCATGAAACAACCACGAGAGTTTTCTTCCGGGTCGGGGTGACCCTAGCTTCCTCGACCATTCTATCCTCGATGTTCCCTGTATAATTATGCCCAGAGTGGGGATGAGGAATCATGTGCATGAAAATCCTTAATTATACCCTTGAACTTCAACTCTAACTCGAGCAACGTATGATAATTGTGCCTCTTTCTTCACTTCAGGGAGATACATGTTCTGAGATACACCATACTTCTGGTGGTACATCATAGCGATTAAATTTTTACATTCTCAGAAATCCTGAATCTTGTTACCCATCATCTAATTTTTTGTGATCATAGATAATCCTCGTCTTATCACCAAGTCATTGTCTTGGTAATGCTACAGGTCATCATTCAAAACACGTTTTTAAAAAATCTTATCTTCGCCCGAATAACGTTGAATTATATCGACTTCAATATCACTATGTTTGTTATGCCTCATTCTCTAAATTAGGTCTAAGGAAACCCAAGTCAATACTAATTCATATAATAAACAAAGGACAAGTCACAATAAACAAAAGGTAAGCCCCCCAAAAACAAAAGATAAGCCCCTACATACCTTGGGCTAAGTATCTTTGATATTACCATACTATATCTGTCCCAGTTGGGTGCACAATCCCTAGGGAATCAATCTTCGACTTGGGGATCTACCCCGAAACCTGTTGATATACTCCATAATCTAAACCCTCCGATTCACATTTATGACGACCTTATCGGGGTCAAAATGTTCCCAATCCCAAATGGGTATCTTCCAAACTTAAATTCCGATCCAACCCTCTGTGTTTGTCTCGGTGGTTGCCTCCAGGTAATTTTGTTACTGGTACGAGGGTCGAGATAAAATTTCTTCTGCCATTCTGCTAATAGATTATTGGCCTCAATTCTCCTTAAGGCTGCCTACCAATTTGAGTAATCCTTGATTGGGACAGTAGGGACACCTGAGTTTATGTCTTAGGTAGTCATTCTCGTGCTAAACTCCTCGTTTAGTTTCTTTAGGTATATCCTTACCTTAACCAAGGTCTATTTTTGACTAGGGCATACTATAAGTTGTCGTGGTTAGTTATGAGTCATACTGGGTTGAGTCTAACGCATTGACTAGAGAATTAAGAAGAGATTTTCGTAGCCAGAGGTGTTCCCTGCTGGGGGCAGGGTTTACCGCAGGCTACAAAGAATAATTCCAATTAATGAAGAAGTGGACATTTACATGTGATTTCTCTTATGGGCACACCATTACTTCCGCTGCTAGTTTGTCCTCAAACTAAGCTCGTGTAGGTGTGAACCAGGGTTAGTAGACTTCTACTTTTCCAATCGAGGTTTGCCTCTGATACCACTTGAAAGACCCCATTTTTTTCTTTTTAAAATCACAAGGGTCTTAGGCCCATAACCACTGCTTTGCGGTGGCACCTTCACACCCGGGAAGGTCGCCACTACAAAACTCTGATCCTGCCGGCTGATCGATCGTAGAAGTGTAGAATAAAGTATAAGAGTGAGAATGAACTCAAAACTAGTCCATAAGAATCACATGTATATAAAATAAATATCTCCACGAAGGGAGTGTCCACAACATTAATATATAAAGTACTGAAAATAGGGCTCATGCCAGATACATCCAAATACTAACTACAAGTCACTCATCGCGGAAGCAAAACTAGAACAACTACAAACAATTGGGACTCACTGTCCCAGCTATCTGAACTCCGGTGCAAGACAAACCCGTCTCAACGTGTATTGACCTCTAGGGCTGCATCTCTAAGTTCGGCTTCACGATCCCCTAAAATGATTTGGTCCGAAAACTGTTAGTATAAAAGACTAAGTCCTATCATCCCCTACCCCTCCCCCATTGCTCCTAAGCACCGAGCGGGGATAAGGAAAGGGAAGCTATGAAGGTGGAGATTAACAAATGTAAGCAGGTGGCAACAGAACTAATCTAGCAGTTCTATGAGAATAAGCAGCAGTAATAAAAGTATGAAAGACAGAACATGAAATATGTAACCTTAACTTATATGAATACACATAAGCTAAAGGATCTTCTGCAAGGCTACCATCGTATAAAAAGTCTCATACCAATTTATATGATGGGGTGTCGGTTTACAAGCAAGCAATATCTATATACAGAATATAAACCTTAACTTATAAGCACACTCATGCAAACTTATAAGCCAAGGGGTCATTTTACATGACATATTGCATAAAGCATCCTATACCACTTTATATAATAGGTGATAGGGGTTGATGCAATGATGATGCTATGACATGCAAATATGCTATGAAGTGATCATGCAAGTGAAACTCACCCACCCGACTCTTTGCACACAGACCTTTAGTTCCCACTTTTCTAGAGCCTAACCTCCCAAGATACCTCCGTAGTGGCAAACGGAAGAGGTGGGTTGGGCCTCGCCCACCTCTAAACCAGTATCAGTACTACCAGTAAGACCTATCATACGCCTTAACCCTGGTGCACTAAGCGGAGCTCCTGCGTACTCTTTGCCGTCTTGTCCACCAGACTTATTTGGCTAAGTGTAAAACCACACCCCCCGAGTCAACGTACTGGTTTCGGTGCGATGAATCTCTAATACCGAAGACCCACCACCTTATATCTTATGCACAGCCAACAACCGAGCCAAAGCTCCCCGGGCTATCCTGCCCGTCATAAATATCTACAGAGCCATCAGCTCACCGGGCTACCCTTCCCATTTCCACAACCACCGATCCTATCGCCCGTACATCCTTGTGACCCTATCTTCCCGAGACACCGGGGTGTGTGAAAGTGAACCCCTAGTTATACTAGTTACTCTTTAACATTTATTATTCCTATTGTTTACATTAGCCTAGGATTGCCCAAGACATGCCCCGTGAAGGGTTCTCGAGGGCACTAGGAACTACGATGGCTGAAGCCCAAAGCTCCCTTTTGCAAGACACTCAATATTATTGATTTCTACCCATGACCAATCCTCTCTTTTATTTAAGTGTGACTCCCCTAAGTGTGTTTAAGCTCTCCGAGCTAGCCTATTTCAGTTCTATGTACTATATGCAGACCGTGCTAAGCTACATGGTGCTCCCACTAGGGGGTACTTCATTTACTCATCCAACAGATCCATAATAATTTCTGGGAGTCTACTATGACTTATTTAGACAAACTCCAGAGTTTCATAATTTTCTTAATTGTTTGGGC
Source organism: Platanthera zijinensis (assembly GCA_039513925.1). Classification (NCBI taxonomy): domain Eukaryota; kingdom Viridiplantae; phylum Streptophyta; class Magnoliopsida; order Asparagales; family Orchidaceae; genus Platanthera; species Platanthera zijinensis. The sequence continues at coordinate 78,135,243 of CM077091.1, forward strand.
CTTTAATCTAATTAACCTAAGACTCTGAATGCCCTACTTTGAACATGAAATGCACTTTTAAATCCGAAACAAATCACCACAAAATTATGATAAATACTAGATAACATTTCTACAGCAAATCCAAGGTCAAAGAATTTTCGGAATTGTTTAGGCCATAAATCCATAATTTAGAACATATAGTCAATATTAACATTTTAAGAAGCAAAGGCCAGCAATATTATTTTAAAAATTATAATAAAACTACAGAAAGTCCATCATGGCCTAAAACACTCTAGAAGTGTTCTCCTAATTTTCCAGTGAACAGTAGCCCTAATTTAATTTTAAATCAATGATTCCATAGCCATTGGTTATTGAAGCAAGTACTGTAACAATTCATCTAATAATTATGAGAAAATTCTTGGAGATATATAATGATCTAAAACTAACTCTAACCAAGTTTTACAATTTTCTAAAATGTGAGGGGCTCTGAATCTAATTAAAAGTAATCTTTCAGATTTATAACTCTGTGAAACAAGTATTATTTTGAATCTCCTAAAAATTATGAGAAAATTCCAGAGCCAACATAGTTTTATAAAACACTTACTGACCAAGTTTCATAATTTTCATAGCAATATTAGGCTCTATATCTATTTTTGATCAGAAATCCACAATTCATTATGTATGAAAAAAGTACTTAAAATAATCATCTAAAAATTCTAATAAAAATATAGAGGGAACAAACATAATGTAAAACTTCCAAATACAAAATTTCACAACTTTTCAGTGGATAGCAATATCATAACAAGCAAAATAATCTTAAGTACACAACTAGGGTTATTAAGAAAGTACTGATTTATTAGCCCAAAAATTTCACCAAAATTATTTTAGGACTCTTTTTATTAGAGAAATACCCTTCTTAAGTTTCAAGTTATTGTGAGGTGTTTTGATTGCCTAAACCCAACTATTGGGCTTGTTCCCTAAACTAGGATTAGAGATTTGAGGGGGTTAAAGGCTTTTAAATTCAATAAAACATTAACCAGAGGACCATAGCACCCCTAGGATCCCTTCCACCAAGTTTAAAGTCATTCCAAGGTCATTTGTCCCCATGACCTTCAAACCCTAAAAATCTCCAAAAAAGGAGCCTACACTAGGGTTCTAGGGCTACCCTACCCCAAACCACCCCAAATCCCATTAGAGGGTGTAACATGCCATATAAAATAAGTGGCCAAAATATCAGCCTCTGTTGAGGGGATTTGACCACTCAAACACAAAAAAGAGCACTTTGACCTAAATAACCCTATAAGGATAAACCGAGGTTGGATTAATACCTAACCAAAACATCACCAAATGAAATGAGATTTTTACCAGAGCCCTAACATTCCCTCTAAGACCACCCACCCAAATTTGGGGTAGTTTTGAGATGTTTAGGGCACCTAATTTATTCATTCATAGATTATTAAATTTTTACAAAAACTATAAAACATTGTCCTCCAAAAATTCTCATTTTTGGATATGTTCTATATATATGTTAGAGTGAACACAATCCAAAATTTCAAGTCATTTAGATTGCTGGATTTGTGGAAGAACGCAAAATACTATATTGTCTAGCCTAGGTATAGACCCCACCAAAATGGGTGTTGTGGTCAAACCACATAGCCAAATAAGTTCAAACAAATTTTAACATAAACTAGACTTCACGGGCTATAACGTTGATATTGGTCACAGTTTCTGTAGGAGGGCCTAAGTAATTTAAATATTTAATTTAAAAGAGTCCAGTAAACAAGACAGAAAATTCAGAATTTAATATACATGATCCAGCACGAATCTTGAAGCAGATCAAATGCCTTCTGGTCATCTTCTTCCTCCAGCTAAGGGATGTGATTAGCCCGACCTGGAGCATATTCCAGCCCTTTTTCCCGGCCACTCCAACATCTCCCTGGCCGGCCACCACCGCCACCACCTTCGTTGAAGTGGGGGCTATCGCCGGGCGGCGGCAAGGCCGCCGGAGGGGAGGTTTCCGGCAAACCCGAGTGGTATAAAAACCATGAAAAATCTGAAATTTTGCTCACACGATCTGGCTCAATTGAGCCCGATTTCTCTCCTATTTGATTCCGAAGATCTATCCATAGAAGAAGGAGTAGAGGATGACCTTTAACCGTGCTTGCCGATGGGTTTGGTGGTGGTGCGCCATGTCCGGCGGTGGAGCTTTCTGATGCTTTACAACAACCCCGTGAACTCCCTCATTTTCTTCAGTGGGATGGTGGAAATGAATGCTCTTGGCCAAGGGGAGCTTTTAAAAGGGTGAAATGGGGGAGAGGAAGGGTCATGGCTTCAACGCCATTTATGGCCATGAAGGAGAAATTTTGGCCACCCCATATCCCTTGCATTCAGCCACCTAAAGGCTGCGGAAAACCCTTGGTCTCCTCTAACTAATGAGAGGAAGATGAATCAAGGCTTTGGAATCAATTGGAGAGGAACTCTTGCTCTCCCATGGCCATTAATGGCTTTCTCTCCCCTCTTTTTCTCTCTTCCTTATGGGAGAAATTAAATTCAGCCACTTTAATGGCTGGTTATGGTTATTAAACTCCTCAAAACTGATGAGGGAGAATATATTCAGCCCTTGGAATCAATTGGAGAGGCCCTTGGTCTCCCTTGGCCTTGAATGGCCCCTTTAAACCACTTTCTCTCTCCTCCATTAAAGGGTAAAATGGAGTTTTCTCTCCCCTAGTCATCAAGGACGAATTTGTTAATCTCCCTAGCCTATTGGCAGCCCATAACCCATATGAATAATAATAATGAGGTTAGTCTAAGTGGGGGAAATGGGTTTGATCTTGGGTTAGCCCATTTGGGCAAAATTGACCTATTTCAAGGATTGAGTTGACCTTGGTCACATTGACCATTTGGGTTGACTCCAATGGGTCCTTGGTGACCCATTGGCCTCCCATAAGGTCTAGGTAGGGTTGGGTAGGGTTGACTTGGCACCTTGGAGGTCACTTGACCCTTAGTAAGGGCAATTTGACAACTAAGGGGCTAGAGTTGACTTGGGTCAACTTAGCCTTTTGGGTTGTCCCCAATTGGTCATTGGTTACCCATTGACCTCACTTAAGGTCTAGGAAGACTTAGGTAGGGTTGATTGGGCATATTGGAGGTCACCTGCCTCATAATTAGGGCACTTTGACCTTTTTAGGGCTAAGGTTGACTTGGGTCAACTCAGCCTCTAAAGTTGACCCCAATGGGTCTTGGGTGACCCATTGACTTTACCCTAGGTCTGGGAAGACTTAGGTAGGGTTGGTTGGGCACATTAGGGGCACAATGACCTTAGTTAGGGCACCTTGCCCATTTTAGGCCTAGGATGATCCTAGGTCAACTTGGCCACCCTAGGTTGATTTCAATGGACCCTTAGGGCTCTAATGGACCTTCCAATAGTTTAGGGATATTGTGGTGGAGTCATGGAGTCATGGTGATGCCCTATGGTCATCCTAAACTAGTGTTTAGAATTCTACTATTTGCAGACCATGGTGATCTCCACCTTCATGCTTAAGCTCACTTGGTCTTCTTGGGCTTCTTAGGGTTTTGTCATGACCTAGTCATGACAAAACCACTCCTAGGAGTCTAGTTGGAAATGGGATGTTATAAATCCCAATAAACAACACTACAAGAAAAGTGACTTTCAGTGACAATATTTGTGACCAAATAAATTTCGCACTAAAATGAACTTTTTGTGACAGAATTTTATTTTCGTCACGAAATATTGCTGTTCATTTAATTGGTGATTAAAAGATTATTTAGTCACGAAAAATATGCAATTTTTGGGACGGAAATATATTTTGGTCACTAAATATTATTGTTCATTTAATTTGTGACTAGAAAATTATTTAGTCACAAAAAATATTTTTTTGTGATAAAAAAATTTTGTCACTAATAAACTTTGACCCTATATGCTATTATTTAGTGACCAAAAGTTTTTTTTTGACACTAGATAATTCTATTTAGTGAAAAAAATTTTGCCCGCAAATAAAGATACATGAATATTATTTAGTGATAACAAAATATTAATCACTGATAGAAACACTTAAAATTATTGGTCTTAGTGGCCAACAAATAGAAAATTCCTTACAAATGAAAATATTTCATAAGTTCTCTCATATAAATAAAATTCATTCTATTAAAAATATAATAAGTAATTATAAACCTCCAATTATTAGGTTAGTGCTCCCATCTATTTCAAATTCCCGCAGTAGTGCACCCAGCCTACTCACTAAAATTACTATCTTATATATAATTAGCTTAATTTTTTGTGAAAAATGAGAAGTTTTTTATTAAATAACATTGTTATTAACTTAATTAATGAATAAAATGATTATTTAGTCATTAAATTATTATATTTAGTGACTATATAAATATTTTGTCACTAAAAATAAAAATTAATATTTAGTAACAAGAAAATATTTTTACACTAAATAATACAATTAATGACAAACATAATTAGTCACTAATTGTTCATAATAAACAACCAACTATTTTGATCCACTTCCGATTATTTTATTTTTCTCTAGTACGTGCCCTAAGGTTGTTCTTTTCTCCTCCCTCATTATCTCGCTTCTCCCTGCCTCGCGTGCTAACCTTCATCCTCCAGAGCCTCTCGTTGCCGATCCTCTCCATAGTTGATCTTCTCTTCTCCTGTTACTACTGACTGTTATCTCCATTCTCCCGTGAATCTACTTTTGCCGAGAACCGGTTGTCATAGAACCCTCCATTGGCATTTCTGTTCAGCTTCCCTCAGAGCCCGCAGGTGATCCTCTTCATCAACATTCATGTCAGGTTTACTTGAGTGGACCTTAAAATATGAGGCCCCCATCTTCAATCAATGGCAGCAAAGATTTAAATTGTGTATGTATGGGCTTGTTACAGTTTTATCAGTACTCTAATCTGTTTTCCCCGCTCGCCTGCGAGGGTTTCGCCGCTCTGCTTCCTGCCCTTCATTTCCTAAGCGAATTGTCGGTAGTTTTTCGACTTTGTTTTTTATTTTCTTTATTTCTTCCCATTTTTGATTTTGTTTTCATTTCCGTTCATGTATTCATTTCTAATTTTAAGAAACAATTTTCTGTATGGTTGTTACAATCTTTATTTGATCCAAATCTAAAGAAAATATTTGCATTTCATTCAGTAGGATGCAGAAAAACTAACAAACCTTCTCAATTTAATGAGATGTTCGTATCAAGCTTGAGGTTGTGATGTAAATTACTGTGATCTGATTATATAGGTTGTAAGTTCTGCTACCCAATTTAACTCTGCTGCTTCTTTTATGTTTTTTCCTCATCCACATGCATACATTTTGTTTGATGAAAAGACAAAGATAATTTTTGGAAATTGTTTGTTTTTTTCCATTCCTTAGCTAAATACTTGGATGCTAGATCAATTATGATTTTATTTAGTTTCTTTATAATCACTATATGCTAGAGGAACTGCATCAATTGCCATATAAACAACTTCATCATTTGCCATATAAACAAATCAACCATTAAACCACATAATATAGATCAAAGAAAATTTAGTTTTGTTTTCAATATTATGTCATATAAAAAATTGAACTAATCTGATGCTTCTTCTAGATGATAACTAGATAAACTAAGGAGAAATAATTTTAGTTTTTGATGTTTTTTGTCCTAGGTTTACCCTTGAATTTAGGAAAGAAATCTCTCTAGCTACATATCTGATGTAAACCTAAACCTAGGGCTGAAGTTTTCGAGATAATAAATATGATCGCTTAAAATAATTGCAACGCGCGGGGATTTCGCGGGCTATTTCTAACGAATAAAACGGTTGAGGCGTCGCTCGCGAACGCAAGGCTATCGCACAATCGCATTAACGTCACGAGTCCCAATTCCACTGGCACAGAATATGAATATGGACAAACAAGGCAATGGAAAATAACGGTAATCAGACGATGAAATTAACTAGGGCAAGCTCAATTTAACCACTATTCATTTTAAATTTTAGGCATAAAATGTAACTAAAGGATGGAGCCAGGAGGTGCGAGGTATACCCAAGGTGGAGAGGCAGTAGCTGGAGAGGGGAAGGTGGTTGGAAGCTTCAGAGATTTGCTGGAGGAAATAGTTGGAGCAGGAATGGGTGGCTGCTGACTTGAAGCAGAGTGGATGCCGGTGGCTTGCTGGAGGTGCACTGAATCCGGCGGAGAAGGAAACAGGGGCCGTTGACGGAGCTCTAGGAAGACTCAGGAGGGCTCGACGGCGACTGGAGAGGCTTCGGGAAACAAATCTGGTGGCGGGGAGGGATTCCCTGGTGGATTCCGACGGTGAAGAAGAGGACGGGAAGGGGCGGCGAGGTTGTGTGGGCTTCCGCCATGGAGAAGACGCACGGTAAGGAGGCGGTGGTTTCGGGGTTTGCTCGACTGGCGTTGGTGGAGGCGTGGAAGTAGCGGCGAGGAGGACAGCATCGGATGGAGTCACAACAGGCAATGTCGCCGGGGAAGACGAAGTGCAACGATGACGATGTCGTCGGGTCGGCACAGTAGCGCGAGGCAGGACGGCGCTGGATCAAACCGAACAAATCAATAAGATTGTTCAGTTTAATTCCAGCTGCCGAACTGTGGAAGTGGGGATTGCTTTTTATAATAAGTAGGGTTAGGGTTTCGAGGAGGAAATTGGCCTTGATGGGCTTTGGAAGTGGGCTAGCTAGGTTCTCATTAGGGTGGGCTTATTTCTTATAAGGGGGTAGGATTAGGGTTTTTAAAATAATTAAATGGACTTTGGTGGTGGGGAAGTGGGCTTCAAGATGGGCCTACAGATATTAAACAACAATTAGACAGTTATCCGAATGAGGATTTCGAAGTGGATCGCTATAGGCATAAGGGACGTTACAACATAAAATAGTTAATTGAAAATAAGCTTGCCCTAAGCTAACCTACCTCCTAAAATACCGGACCTATGCATTTAGGGTCACGCTGGCCGGTCACACCAATGCGCCAAACCAAAACTTGCGCGAACGCGTGCGCGATACAAAATTACATCAAAATGCGCTAATAGCATGCGCGATACAACTCAACACAAAAAAACAACCCAAAAATGCGCGAAAGCGTGCGCTACAATAATAAACGACAAGTGCGATAAAAATAATAAAAATGAGGCGACACAGGTTGCATCAATTCTCCCGAGGTTTAAAGAGCTCGACCCCAACGAGACTCGATGTAACCTGTAGGTAGAAAATCCAAGCGTCGATCGGAGAGATACTGCATACTGTCCTGCTGATGTCATGGCTGCGACCCAAAACCTGCAAGTAACCCCTCATCTCCAAAGCTCGCAATCCATTTAGTCAAAATTTCATGCCAACTATTTAAATAAACAGTAATTATTAGAGCTTTCAGAGGATGATAGGGGCAGTGCGTGGGGAAAACATGTGGCAGTAGGGGGAATATGAAGCGAGTAGAATCATCCCGTGGAATCAGTAACTCATGACGCAACATGCTCTCATCCGATAGACATCTACGAAAGTCTACTATACCCGGATCAAATATCGTCCTAGTTTCACCTACTAACGTCCCACTCGAGTCACAAAATTTTAAGAAGGCCCCAATTAGACCGTGAAAAATTTTCCATAGAAATCCTTTGAAGCGGGTGTCCCGATGAGGAGAAAAAAATCTAAGTATTGTTTCGACTCTCTCTAGACTTCTAAACTTATATGCATCAGAACGCAGACGGTAGTGACGTGGTGGTGCAACATGTTGTCCTATATCTAAAGAGAAGTGATGTAGACCAAATGCGTGCTTGCCAAAAACAAAATCAATATGGGGTGGTAACTCGAGGGACACATGTGAGGAATCACCAAACACAATTTCTATGGGCGCAATTGTTTGTGGCGGTAGTGTGCTAAGAACGTCAGGACCAAAGACGCACGAGCCTGTGTCACCCAAGATGAGGGTCTCATCACTAACCAAATCCGTTGGGAGAAGATAAAGCGATGATGTGTCATCTGAGGTGAGTGACACATCACTAATAAGTCCTCCCGGGAGTGGGGACTCAGGAAACAACTCGGCGGCTGAAGGATATGAGTCAATGGGGGAAAGTGGATGCACCATGTCAATCGGGAGGAAGGAATAAGAGGGAAAGAACTCATCTTCCTGGAGCAGGGGCTCGAGAAGAACCTCCTCGATCGAAGGGGGTGCTAAAACGGAGACAGGTGGAGACACGACTTCAGTCAAGGTGGTAAAAATAGGAAGAAGCTCTTCTTCTTTGAGCATGGGCTCAGGAAGAATATCCTCGACTGAAGGGAGAGCTGTAATGGAGACACGTGGAGTCGCGACATCAGTTGGGGTGATAAAGATTGGAGGAAAATTTTCTTCCTGGAGCAGGGGCTCCGGAAGAAATTTCTCGACTGAAGTAAGCATCACAGCGGGAGTGGGTGGAGCTAAAGTGCTCGTTGTGCAACTGACGAGATGTGGGGGACTAACGAGACACCGAACCTCGGGTTCCACTATGTTATAGGATGTGTGGAGGTATGCAGGAGCAACATAATGCGTGTGCATTGTCGCCTCCAGGTTGTGAACAGAGGTGCACAACCAACGCAAATTCTGTCGGACGTCAGCAGTGACGTACTCAACATCTTTCATCAAAGATTTAATGCGTGCAACTAAATCACTCGTCATTTTTTTTAAATGAAAACAAAAATCAAAACTTAGAATTTGAAAATGACCGGCGCTCGGCTATCCCATGATAGGAGTGAGATATCCCAACAGCCATACCAAACTGATGTAAACCTAAACCTAGGGCTGAAGTTTTCGAGATAATAAATGTGATCGCTCAAAATAATTGCAACGCGCGGGGATTTCACGGGCTATTTCTAATGAATAAAACAGTTGAGGTGTCGCACGCGAACACAAGGCTATCACATATCCGCATTAACGTCACGAGTCCCAATTCTACAGACACAGAATATGAATATGGACAAACAAGGCAATGGAAAATAACGGTAATCAGGCGATGAAATTAACTAGGGCAAGCTCAATTTAACCACTATTCATTTTAAATTTTAGGCATAAAATGTAACTGAAGGATGGAGCCAGGAGGTGCGAGGTATACCCAAGGTGGAGAGGCAGTGGCTGGATAGGGGAAGGTGGTTGGAAGCTTCAGGGATTTGCTGGAGTAAATAGCTCGAGCAGGAAGGGGCAGCTGCTGACTTGAAGCAGAGTGGATGTCGGTGGCTTGCTGGAGGTGCACTGAATCCGGCGGAGAAGGAAACTGGGACCGTCGACGGAGCTCTAGGAAGACTCAGGCGGCCTCGACGACGACTAGAGAGGCTTTGGGCAGCAAATCTGGTGGCATGGAGGGCTTCCCTGGTGGATTCGAACAGTGAAGAATAGGACTGGAAGGGGCGGCGAGGTTGTGTGGGCTTCCGTAAGGGAGAAGACGCACAGGAAGGATGCAGTGGTTTCGGGGTTTGCTCGACTGGCGTTGGTGGAGGCATGGAAGTAGCGGCGAGGAGGACAGCACTGGATGGAGTCGCTGCAGGCAATGTCGTCGGGGAAGACAAAGTGCAGCGATGGCGATGTCGTCGGGTCGGCATAGTAGCGCGAGGCAGGACGGCGCTGGATCGAACCGAACAAATCAATAAGATTGTTCAGTTCAATTCAAGCTGCCGAACCGTGGAAGTGGGGATTGCTTTTTATAATAAGTAGGGTTAGGGTTTGGAGGAGGAAATGGGCCTTGATGGGCTTTGGAAGTTGGCTGGCTAGGTTCTCATTAGGGTGGGCTGATTTCTTATAAGGGGGTAGGATTAGGGTTTTTAAAATAATTAAATGGACTTTGGTGGTGGGGAAGTGGGCTTCAAGATGGGCCTACAGATATTAAACAACAATTAGACGGCTATCTGAATGAGGATTTCGAAGTGGATCGCTATAGGCATAAGGGACGTTACAACATAAAATAGTTAATTGAAAATAAGCTTGCCCTAAGCTAACCTACCTCCTAAAATACCGGACCTATGCATTTAGGGTAACGTTGGCCGGTCACACCAATACGCCAAACCAAAACTTGCGCGAACGCGTGCGCGATACAAAATTACATCAAAATGCGTTAATGGCGTGCGCGATACAACTCAACACAACAAAACAACCCAAAAATGCGCGAAAGCGTGCGCTACAATAATAAACGACATGTGCGATAAAAATAATAAAAATGAGGCGACGCAGGTTGCATCAATATCACATCCCAATAAATATTTTAGCCATCACCCAAGCATCCATACAGCCTACCAATTTTATACCAAACATTTAAGTGGAAAATTCTATGTGCTATTAGTTTAATGTCGTATCCAATAATGGAAACATGTGCCTTCTTCTTAATTTTTTATTAGCATGATTTATGTATTTTATAAGGTATTTGAGGATAAAACAGTATATCAAATTTTTAAAATTTTTTTTGAAATTTTAATATTCTTAAATGTGAGATTATGACAAAAGATAGGGCACAATGGCAACAAAGGATCCATATAGCCGACCCCACTATAGTGGGATAAAGGCTTGTGTGTTGTTGTTTTCTTATTCTTCATTGTGGTTTGGAACTTTATGTCTCAAAATAAGTTACTTTAAAGTAAAAGTATCGTGATTGGGTGAAACTTTCTCTTCAAAAACCTTCATTTGAATATGCATGCTCGTTTAGTGCTGATTATTGGTTATTACCTTTTTTTATCTTTCTTATTTTATAATTGTTAATTATTTCTTTTTTGAGCTACACGTACACAAGCGCACGCGCAAAAAATTCTTCTCTATATAATTTATTCAATTATAACAACTTCAATTACGTATGCATTCGATCCCTTATAATTCTTCAGTCCAATCCATTTTACCATTGAGACCCATTTTTTGTGTTTTGTTAGCTTTAACAATTGCCAAAGAACGCCTTTAATTTTCCTATGCCCGATTGAATTTTATATTCCTTCTTTCTTGAGAATTCAAAAATGGAAGTAAGTGTTGATTTTTGAAGATTACTTGAGTGAATATGGTTAAGTAAACCAAATTTTCAATGTGGATTCTGGGTAATCTATTAAAATTTTTCATCTAGAGGTATATGCATATTTTTATAACATATGTTCATTGTCAACATCAATTTTCATGCTTCTATCCCATAATGTTTAAAAAACTTGTGTTACTTTGTGAAGTAAGTCCCCAATATTACGTTTATGTTAATGTAATTTGTTTTTTTTAATTTATTTATCGCAGAATATTTGCTTATTTTTTGATTTATCTTAGCTGACCCTTTTTGCTCAATTGTGTAGGAAGCCAAATAGAAATTTCAGCATTTGTAGAAGGTGAAATCAATTTTAGGAGATGGGAGAAAAGCGCCTTATATGATTAGACTAGTTTGGTTATTGATAATGTTATTTCTTGGAGTGTGTTATAACATATTATCAAAATCATTTTCGATTGATCCATATGATGATCATAATTATTTTTTTATCTCTCAATAAATTGTTGGGGATGGAGCTGATAATCTTCAAGAGTACTTCTTATCAATGTATAAAATGGTAACTTTTGAAACTTTCCCTTATTAGTATATGAAATGTCATTATTTTGAACTTAACACTGTCTATGTTCAGGATAAAATAGATGCATTTAAACCATGATAGTTGATTCTTTCATCCAAAAGCCATCAACATTGTTGATGCCTATGACCGAATTTAGGTTGTTGGAACGGGTAAGGTCGCAACACTAAATCAGGCATGCTTGCTAGAACTATTATAGTATGAGATGTTCTATATTGGTATGGAATTTTTTTGCACATTAGAATTCTTTGATTTTTCCTACTTCGGAAATTTAGTTTTTGCACTGTTACTCTTCCAGGATGGTGTCGAACAGTGAGTCTGCGAGATAATTAAGAAAGAGAAAGTGGGCTTATTTGGCAGACCAAGAACTACATGTGTGTAAGTGTGTTTACATTATTTCTTTGTAGTGGATTGAAAAAAAAGATATTTCTACAACTTATATTTGGTTAATTAAAACTTACTGGAATGATAATACTTGCAGCTCAATGGATTGTTCTGATTGTATTCAAAATTTGAGTTAATAGTGATAACTATATAGGCATCCATTTGATGTATATGTAAGACAAAGCCTTAATCCCGGGTCCATATAATCTAACATTTAAAATGTAATAAATTTTTCTAGTTCCATCATTTTGTTGGTTGATAAAATTTGACAGATCTATTGGTCTACTTCTTTGGGTCTGCTCTATTGGTTTATTTCTCTTGTAAATTTTTTATTTAAATTTCCTGTGTTTGGAGTTGTTGGGAGAATCAGGGTGAGGAATTCTCTCAGTTGAGAAGTCTCAATGTCTTGTGCATTGTTGGTAAAATATTGATATTTTGGATTTGGACCTCTACTGCTTCTGATTTTGTGCAATTATAACATGTAGAATTCCAAATCACTTGTAGGTTGTTTTTGTAAGTTGTAATTTTTTAGTTTTATTTTTTATCTAGTAAAATATTTTTCGGTTTGTGCCCCTTTTTCAAACTGCGGGAACCATCTTTTGGAGTCCTATTTATTTGGTGTCTTCTGAGTCTTCTTGATGCCACAAATTATAGGAATGATTTAAGGCATTCTTTTCTCCAAATCATTTATAGGTTGCATAATAATTCAAGAAGTGGTTTTAATAAAAAATAGGGTTTATTTATGTTTCTTTTATTTGTGCTGATTTAGGAAGTTATAATATTCACGCATCTGATTAATTGGTATTTTTTTAAAACATAGGACAATGGTTATAATGTTTGATGGCACTGTAGTATTTTTCTCATAATAAATTCATCTTCAATTATGATACTTTATGTAAGAAGTAAAAAAGAACAAACATAAATTTTTTCATTAACACTTTCAAAAATCAGTTCATAAATATAATTTTCAAGTTAACCATTTTTTTGGTTTTATAGATTTATCCACAATCTTTGTTGGCATCCTTCATGTAGGTAACAATCAAAGAATTCATTTCTGAAGAGGTTATTTCACAATTTAGAGCCCATTCTCGTCCTGATATCTGCTCTTTGTTTTGATCCAAGTTGTACTATGCTAGTTATCACTTCTGTAAATGGGCACTACCTACTCCCAATAATTCCAACTTTCATGCCAAATGATTCAAATTTCACAAATTATGACTGGATTTTTTCGCAGGTACACTGCTATTACTTTGAAGATTTGAAGTTTACTATTTTTTAAAGATTTGAAGTTTACTTTTTTAAGTTTCTATTTTCCTCTCCTTTGGTTCTAGGTCATCCAAGACATCTATTTCAATCAGTACAATCAGTGGATTGGGATGATTTCAACTATTTCAGTCTTGCAATATTTCTTAGATCAATAACGAAAGAAGTAACTAAAGAAGCGAGGAGAAGATATAAGTTAGCTATCAAGATGTGCTAAAAAATGCACGTTTATAGATTTTTTCTCTTGTATTTCAGTTTAATTAGAGATGAAAACATTATTATTCTATATTGAGGGATTTTATCTATCTCCCACCCTCTCTGTATTATTAATAAAATAATCTTTGTTGAATAATCTTTTTATTGAAATTGAGTATCTTATTTATTATTGTGTTTGAATGTATAAAATTAAATTCTACTGAATATTAAATGAAATAATTTATGATATTTTATGAAAAAATGAACAAAATTTAGTTACAAATTATTACTATTTGTGTCATTTCTTTAGTGACCAAATATTTTGTCACTTAAAGTTTTTATTGGTGATTGTTAATTTAATCACTAAAAGTTGTCTTTTGGTGACCATTTTTTTATTTAGGGACCAAACAAATTGGTCGCTAAAACTCCATTTAGTGACCAAACTAATTTGGTCATCAAAACATCATTTAGTGACCCAATAATTACGGTCACTAAATCCCTTTTTTGTGACCGAAATTATTTTGATCACTAAATATGCACATTTTGTGACAAAACCTTTTTTGGTCACTAAAGAAATTTAGTGGCGGGGCTATTGTTACCACTTTGCGACAGGCTGAATTTGGTCACTAAATGTCTTTTGTGACCACAATTCAATATTTAGTGATGAAAAATTTTGTCACTAAAGGTCAATTTTCTAGTTGTGCAAAAACAAAAATTTCGTCCTCAAAATTCAAGTTAGGCCTGTGGGGTTTCTATTGAGGGTAACTGCTTGTAACATCCCATAGGAAGTTGAATGTATACTTTACCCGGAGAGATCCGGGTACCTCGCTGCATTAGATTTAGTGGCTCCCATGTATGTTCCTCCTTCCCATGGTTCGTCTACAATACCTTGACTAGTGGGACCTTTTTACGCCGCAAGACCCGCACCGCTGTGTCATCTATCCTGACCGACTCATCTTATTACCAATTGATCAAAATCTGTCGAGCCATCTATGCCAAGAACCTGCTGTTCTGGCCATAGTAGAGCCTTCCATATAAAGGAGACGTGGAATACATCATGCAAACCCGCTAACTCCGACGGGAGCACAAGCCTGTAAGCCAATGGGCCGATCTACTCCCGGATCTTGTAACACCCCATACTCCTTGGACTGAGCTTCTTCCGCTCGCATACCCACGAGACTCCATGCACCAGACATATCTTCAGGAATCATGGTCTCAATCTTGAGACTCTACTTGGCAATATCACGCATCGTAATATTTGGCTGGTCTGCTCTGGGCCTCCAGCATCCTATCTTGAATTAATCACACTACGGTGTCTGGGTTCTTCATAAATTCCGAGTCGAGTGCCTTTGGATCCTCGTCAAAGATCCATGACAGTGGAATCCTGTACCTCCATACGAGGGTGGATAGCTGTGTTGAATGTCAGTCGTGAGTTCAGATAAGCCTGGACTGACCTTTTCTCCTTAGACGTACATTATCCATCCTGATTCGACATGATCACCTTAAGAATGCCATGATAATGGCCTTCTACTCCCAAACTTCATGAAACAACCATGGGAGTTTTCTTCCAGGTCGGGGTGACCCTAGCTTCCTCGGCCATTCTATCCTCGATGTTCCCATTATAATTATTCTCGGAGTGGGGATGAGGAATCCTTTGTATGAAAATCCTTAATTATACCCTTTAACTTCAACTCTAACTCGGGCAGTGTATGATAATTGTGTCTCTTTCTTCATTTCGGGGAAATACATGTTCTGAGATACACCATAGTTCCGGTGATACATCATACCGATTAAATTTTTACCTTCTAGGATATCCTGAATCTTGTTACCCATCATCTAATTTTTTGTGATCATAGTTAATCCTCGTCTTATAACCAAGTCATTATCTTTATAATACTACAGGTCATCATTCCAAACACATTTTTCCAAAATCTTATCTTCTCCCGAATAACGTCGAATTATATCAACTTCAATCTCACTATGTTTGTTATGCCTCATTCTCTAAATTAGGTCTAAGCAAACCCAAGTCAATACTAATTCATCCAATAAATAAAGGACAGGTCCCCAATAAACAAAAGGTAAGCCCCCAAAAAACAAAAGATAAGCCCTTACCTACCTTGGGCTAAGTATCTTTGATATTACCATACTAGATCCATCCCAATTGGGTGCACAATCCCTAGGGAATCAATCTTCGACTTGGGGTTCCACCCCGAAACCTGTCTATATACTCCATACTCTAAACCCTCCGAGTCACATTTATGATGACCTTATCGGGGTCAAAATGTTCCCAATCCCAAATAGGTATCTTCCGAACTTGAATTCCTATCCGACCCTAAATTTTTGTCTCGGTGGTTGCCTCCAGGTAATTTTGTTACTGCTACGAGGGTCGAGATAAAATTTCTTCTGCCATTTTGCTAATAGATTATTAGCCTCAATTCTCCTTAATGCTGCCTACCAATTTGAGTAATCCTTGATTGGGACAGTAGGGACACCTGATTTTATGTCTTAGGTAGTCATTCTCGTGCTAAACTCCTCCTTTATTCTCTTTGTGTATCTCCTTACCTTAACCAAGGTCTATTTTTGACTAGGGCATACAATAATTTGTCGTGGTTAGTTATGAGTCATAGTGGGTTGAGTCTAACACATTAGCTAGAGAATTAAGATGAGATTTTCGCAGCCAGAGGTGTTCCCTGCTGGGGGCAGGGTTTACCGTAGGATACAAAGAAGAATTCCAATTAATTAAGAAGTGGACATTTACATGTTATTTCCCTTACGGGCACACCACTGCTTCTGCTGCTAGTTTGTCCTCAAACTAAGCTCGTGCGGGGGTGACCCAGGGTTAGTGGACTTCTACTTTTCCGAACGAGGATTGCCTCTAATACAACTTGTAAGACCCCATTTTTTTTCTTTTTAAAATCACCGGGGTCTTAGGCCAAGAACCGTCGCTTTGCGGTGGAACCTTCCCACCCGGGAAGATCAACACTACAAAACGCTGATCTTACCGGCTGATCGATCGCAGAAGTGTAGAATAAAGTATAAGAGTGAGAATGAACTCAAAACTAGTTCACAAGAATCACATGTATATAAAATAAATATCTCCACAAAGGGAGTGTCCACAACATTAATATATAAAGTACTGAAAATAGGGCTCATGCCAGATACATCCAAATCCTCACTAAAGGTCACTCATCGCGGAAGCAAAACTAGAATAACTACTAAAGATCGGGACTCACTATCCTAGCTGTCTGAACTCTGGTGCTAGACTGTCCTGTCTCCATGCTCATTGACCTCTAGGGCTGTATTTCCAAGTTCGGCTTCACGATCCCCTAAAATGTAAGCAGGTGGAGACGGAACTAATCTAGCAGTTCTATGAGAATAAGCAGCAGTAATTAAAGTATGAAAGACAGAACATGAAATATGTAACCTTAACTTATACGAAAAACACATAAGCTAAAGGATCATCTGCAAGCCTCCCATCATATAAAAAGTCCCATACAAATTTATACGATGGGGTGTCGGTTTATAAGCAAGCAATATCTATATACAAAATATAAACCTTAACTTATAAGCATGCTCACGCGAACTTATAAGCCAAGGGGTCGTTTTACAGGACATATTGTATAAAGCGTCCCATACCACTTTATACAATAGGTGTCAGAGGTTGATGTAATGATGATGCTATGACATACAAATATGCTATGATGTGATCATGCAAGTGAAACTCACCCACCCGACTCTTTGCAATATAAATCTTTCTTTAGTACTAGGAGGTAACTTCTTTTCAGTCCCATGCTGCACTTCCTAAATATTAGCCTGCTACCCCTCAACTATTGCTCCCTCTATGTCTGGAAACAACTCTTCCATAGTGAACTCTTGTTGGTTATGAACTGGTGAGAGTTCTTTTTCAGCAACATCAGCAAGTCCAGAAGTATCAAGATCTGTTTGTAGAACTATTTCTTCTGATAAGTTGATTCTGTCTTCCTCCTGCACCTGTGCAGACTGTAGCTCCCCCTGCAACTGTGCAGTAACTGTCTCCTCAAGGACTTGGGCATTTTCAGTCAGGTCCTGGACCTGTTCCCTAACTTTCTCCCCCTACACATGTGCATTCAATGTGTCTTCCTACACATGATCAATATAAGTACTGTTATGGACTGGTGATTTAGCTGTAGTCTCTTGGGTATCCAAATCAGGTGTGTCCTTGGAGAGGACCCTATCCCATCTGGATATGATCCTGATGTCCATCCTTTTTATATGATTTACTTTAGATCCTAGAAGCTGATGCATTACCTCTTGAATTGCTCCAGCCAGGTATAAACTCATTAATCTAGCCAAATTAGGCTTCTTGATTCCTTCCTTTATCTTGTCAAACAAAACTGCAGACCAATCTGTGGTAATCTTATAGATTATCCTGATCATCATATTGAACATATTGGCAGAGATCCAATCATGGCCTCCTGGTTTACAAAAAATCACCTTCCCTACCACTTTAGATAGAAATTTTCCTTGTTGATTCATTCCTTTTCGGTTTATGGCTGCTCCAATCTTCATGGTTGGATCCAATCCACACCACTGAAGAGCTTCCCTTGTCTTTTAGGCTGGGACCTCTTCTTCATCCTGGATTCTTGGAAGGTGAAGAATCTTTCTTAAACTCTTCAGAGTAAGTTTGACTCTGTTACAATGAACTGTCGATTTAATCTTTAGTCCAGTGGAATCCACTGTTGCAGCAGTAAAGAATTAAAATACTTCTTTCTTCCAGATCTTGGTTGGTTCAGAAACAAGAAACTCTAACCCAGAATCAGTAACTAGGGTAATGACCCCTTTAATATCTGTCGCCGCATCATCAAAAGCATTGCGCACCAGCTCGTAGCCTTCATTAATGTTATCTTCAATCTTTGGCGCCATTGGAAAGGAGAGAAATCTTGAATTGAGAGAAGAGAGTTTGTCGACACAAGGGTTTAGTCTCGAAAATCTGGTGAGCGTGTCGACAGAATATGTTCTCGACCTATTTATACCCTTTCAAACAAAGGAGGTCAAAAGGCGGGCAAAACTGTCTAAATGTGTCGACACAGTTGGAAAGTGTCGACACATACTTCTATTGTCTCGACCACGGCGATGACTACTATGTGTCGACATCAATTGATGATATGTCGACACAGGACATACTTAGTAGACCATCAGAAATTCTGTGTCGACTCTTATTGCAAGTGTCGACACAATTTCTGGAAGTGTCGACACCATTACTCTGGTTGTGTCGACACTACTTTTCTGGATGTGTCGACACATTGTCCCTTAGGTGTCGACACTACGATAGTGTGTCGACACAATTTCTCTGAATTGTCGACACAAATCCTCTGTGTCGACACATTATTACTGAATGTGTCAACATAATTTTACTTAGCCACTTATGTTAATCTAACATATGGTCAACATTCCTAATTCCATTTTAAATCTATTGAATTTAGTTTCATCTAGAGGCTTAGTAAATATATCTGCAATTTGATAATCTGTCTTAACAAACTCTAGTGAGATGTCCTCTTTCTCTACATCTTCTCTAAGAAAATGGTATCTTATTTCTATATGCTTAGTCCTACTATGTGAAACAGGATTATTAGCAATAGAAATAGCACTAGTAGAATCACAAAACAATGGTGTTCTACTTACCTGAATACCATAGTCTTCTAGCTGGTGTTGAATCCATAACAGCTATGCACAACAACTTCCTGCTGCCACATATTCAGACTCAGCTGTGGATATTGCCACACTAGTCTGCTTCTTACTGCTCCAAGATATCAATCTTCCTCCTAGAAATTGACATGTACCTGTAGTACTTTTCCTATCTTCTTTACAACCTGCAAAGTATGCATCTGAATAGCCTATTAGTAGAAAATCTCCATTCCTAGGGTACTAAAGGCATAAATTAGGTGTGCCCTTTAGGTATCTCAAAATCCTTTTTACTGCAGTGTAATGAGATTCTTTTGGGCATGATTGGTACCTAGAACAGACACATGTTGCATACATAATGTCTGGTCTACTAGCAGTGAGATATAGTAGAGAGCCAATTATTCCTCTATACAAAGACTCATCTACAGGTTTACCTGCATCATCTTTGCATATAGGCATACTTGTTCCCATAGGAGTTCTCATGGTGGAGGATGATTCCATACCATACTTCTTAATTAACTCCTTGGTGAACTTAGACTGTGATATGGTCAACCCATCATCAGTCTATCTTATTTGGAGTCTCAAGAAGAACTTAAGTTCCCCCATACTTCTCATTTCAAACTTCCCTTGCATAAGTTTAACAAACTTCTTGCAAAGGTTATTTTCAGTAGATCTAAAAATTATGTCATCTACATAAATATGAACTAAGATTATCTTACCTTTGGATTCCCTTAGGAATAGAGTTTTGTCTATTTTCCCTCTTGAGAATTTTTTCTCAATAAGGAAAGTATACAGGGTTTCATACCAAGCCCTTGGGGCTTGCTTTAACCCATACAAAGCTTTCCTGGGTCTATAAATATAATCAGGTTTGAGAGAATCTACAAAACCTGAGGGCTGCTCTACATAGACTTGTTCTTTTAGATTTCCATTCAGGAATGCTGATTTTACATCCATTTGGAATACTTTGAATCCTTGATATGCTGCATAGGCAAGGAACATTCTAATGGCTTCCAGTCTTGCTATTGGGGCAAAGGTTTGATCAAAGTCAATACCCTCTTCCTGTCTGTATCCTTTTGCAACAAGTCTTGCTTTGTTCTTCACAATGATTCCATTCTCATCCAGTTTGTTCCTAAAGATCCACTTTGTTCCAATAATGTTGTGGTCTCTTGGTTTAGGAACTAACTCCCAGACCTATCATCTTCTGAACTAATTCAGCTCCTCTTACATAGCATTAATCTAATGTGGGTCTAGGATAGCTTCTTCAAATTTCTTTGGCTTTAGTTGAGATAGGAAGCTTGAGCATAGCACTGTGTTCAAGTTCTTGCTTCTGGTGTGCACTCCATGTCTTAGATTACCAATTATCTGATTTGATGGATGATCCTTTAAGTGTCTAACAGTTGGAGGTAGACTGTCTTCTGGTTGAACACCTCCAGTCTCTTCAATATGTTGTACCTCTTGATGTACTTCAGTATCTAGAGAGTCCTGTACTCCCCCTGGACAGTAGCCACTATTTTCCATTTGTTGATCTGCAGTTGAATCTTCTACAATGGAAAGCTTGTCCATTCTCTCATTTATACATGTTGGACTGCAAGAACTATAAGGCAACTCACTGTTGATTAATCTAGTTTCATCAAATACAACATGTACAGATTCTTCTACAACTTGAGTAATCAAGTTGTAGACTCTATAAGCCTTACTATTATTATTGTACCCAACAAATATCCCATCTTGGGATTTCGCAGCAAACTTAGTTAGATAAGACTTGCCATTGTTAAGGATATAGCACTTACAACCAAAGATCCTAAAATAGGATAAATTTGGTTTTCTACCTTTCATGATCTCATAGGGTGTTTTTTTGTGGCATTTGGTGATAGAAGCCCTGTTGATCACATGACATGCAGTATTTACTGCCTCCGCCCAGAAATATTCTGGGAGAGAAGTGACACTCAATAGAGTTCTACCAGCCTCAATCAATGTTCTATTCTTCCTTTCAGCAATACCATTTTGCTGTGGTGTTCTAGGTGAGGAGAACTCTTGAAAAATCCCAAATTCTTCACACAGTCTTGTCATACTTTCAGATTGAAATTCAGTGCCATGGTCACTTCTGATTTTGACCAATATACTGTCCAGTTAATTCTGAATTTGTTTGACAAAACTATGTAAAACACTTGGGGTTTCTTATTTATATCTCAGAAAGAACACCCAGGAATATCTAGAATAGTCATCTACTACCAAAAAAGTGTAGACCTTCCTACCTAGACTATGAACTGGCATATGACAAAAAAGATCCATATGTAAGAGGTATAGACACCTCACTGAATCCTTTTTTCAAGGCTATGAAAGGAGGATTTGGTCTGCTTGCCCTTTTGACAAGCTGAACATATCCCTTTCTTTATACACTTAACTTGAGGACCATTCCTCACTAACTCTTTGCTAAAGAGTTGGCCAATTATTTTGTAGTTAATATGGGCCAGCCTCTTGTGCCATTTGACACAATGAGAAGCTCTCTAATCAGCTACAAGATAAATAGGAGAACCTTTATTCTCACACTCAAAATTGAGACAGTACACATTCCTCTTTCTATATCCTGTCAAAATGATCTTTTGATCACTTGACCTTTTGATATGACATCCATTCTTAACAAATGAAATGTCATATCCTAGATCACTCAGCTGACTTATGCTTATAAGGTTGTGTTTCAAACCCTTCACATAGGCCACTTGAGTGATAGTAATCTTGTTACTAGAGATGTTACCAAATCCTTTGATGATGCCTTTTTCAGAGCCACCAAAGATCACTTTAGGCCCATTTATGATAGGTAAGTACTCCTTCAGCAATCCCTTTGTTCTAGTCATGTTCCTGGAACATCCACTATCCAAGTACCATATAGGGGTATTGTGACTTGGACTCACCTACAATAAAGAATTACTTTCCCTTAGAACCCAAGTAAGTCTTGGGTCCTTAGTTCAAGTTAGCTTCATACTTGCCAAATCTACCTGCTGCTCTTCTAACAGGTAGACTGTTGTTCTTCCTGACACTAGTGTTGTGCCAACAATCTATGATATAATGACCTGTCTTGCCACAGCACCAGCATTCATACTTGTTATATCTATTTTTAGATACATCAACTCTTTTGTATTGTGTTGGTACTGCTGCAGCTACACCCACCATTTTCTTAAAAACATGGGGTTTATGAACATGGGCTGCCTTATTTACATAAGCACCCTTGTCATTCAGAACATCAGTCTTACCATGACCTTGAGTATTCTCAAAGTCATACTTGTTAGAAGGCTCATGCACCTTTCTAAAAACTACAGGGACTTTAAAATTCAGTGGCTGGACTGAGGCTTTTCCTTTTCTCTTGAATTGAATAGCCCTAGTGTTACCCTTAAAGCCTATTCCAGCCTTACCCTTTTGAGCCACAAACTCATCTATTAAGGGTAAAATTGGTTTTTGCTTGGAATAACTAGCGACCAAATCTTTCTCCTTTTGAAGTCTGACTTCCAGACTTTTAATTTGATCATTTTTTTATGTGATTGTGCCCATCCGAATAACAGTTATAGTTTTCAGCTTGGCAATCTCATTCAATTTTTGATCTAACTCTTTCTCTAAACTAGATGCAGCCACCTTAAGATCTTCAATTTCCTTAGCCTGAGTTTTGGCCATGTTCTTGCTTTTCTTTAGTGCTTGCAACAAGTCCCCATATTCATATATCAGCTAATGAATATCACCTTCAGACTTAGATCCATCCACATCACTTGATGCAGATGTAGCTGACTCTATGCCAGTACTACAAACTGAATTACTAGACAAACATTGTACCTTACTAGGACCAGGCTGATCCTGGCATTTGTCTTCTTCTGATACAACCATCAGTCCAATACACTGATGGTCTTCTTGTCATAGATGGAGTCCATCAATTGCATAAACTCATCTTCTTCATCAGCTGCATAAAGACCTATGTATGCCTCAGCTTTAGATTCAGACTCTGAAGTTGATTGGTTTGTCAAGCTCTACTCCTTCTTAGGAACAAAGGATTTCTCCTTCTTGCTCTTTTGTTGATTCTTTCTTTTATCAGCAGACTCCATTCTTTTGTCAGGGCATTCAGCCACAACATGTCCAGTCTTATTAAAGCAGTAGAAAACATTCTTTGATGTTGTAGATTTGCTAGGCTTAGACCTGCTCCTGTCCTTCCTTGATGACTTTCTCTTTTGATAATAGTCATCAACTTGTTGTTATGTTGAAGGCCTAGATTTCCACTGCTTCTTCTTCAACAATCTCTGAAACTGCCTTGTAAAGGCAGCAAAATCTGCATCTGAATCACTATTATCTGAATTTTGGTTGTCTGAATTATCTAGGGTAATTTCAGCAACTTCCCTAGGAGGTGATGGAGACATCCTCCTATTCTTTCTAGTGGCTTCAACCTTGAAGGCCACAGACTTTTCTCTATGATCCCCTTTAGCATTTCTTTCCTCCTCTTTTCTAGTCATTACTTTCATTTCATAAGACAACAACTTTCCAAATAAAGTTAGAGGAGAAATATCTGTAAGCTTGGCCACTTCCCTAATGGCACAAATCTGGGTGTTCCAATCCTTTGTCAAGGATCTCAGGAATTTGTCATTCAGTTCATATGTACTGAAGACCCTTCCATAAGACATCAGCTCATTAACTATTCTATAGAACTTCTTATAGCACTCAGATATGCTATATGACTTCCCTTGTCTGAAGCTTTCATATTCCTGATTTAGCATAGACTTTCTATCTTGTGTAACTTCTTCAGAACCCTCCATGTAGACTATAAAAGTGTCCCACATTTCCTTGGAGGTCTTGTAGTGAATCAAATTCTGAAATGTTGAATAATCTATGATACTTACTATGATATTCTGGGTTGTTTTATCCATAGTTGCTAGAATGATTTCTTCCTTAGTCATTTCTGAAAAATCCTTGGGAGTACTCTGGTTTGCATCTAGAACAGATACCTTCATTGGAACATAAGGACCTTCTTTTACAGTAATATAGATCCTTGGGTCAGAAGCATCTATAAACAACCAAACCTTTTCTTTCCATATCCCAAATATCTCTTTCTTGCAGATGGGTAGTTTCATAGAATCTTATTCCTTGTGATTTTCTCCAAAACCCATTTTCTTGATTCTTGATTCTGCCTTAGGGATCTAACTCAGACTGTTAAGTCCTTCTTTGAGTAACCTCCCTCTGATACCACTTGATAGTTTTAACTTCAAGACAACCTAAACACCTAGAGGGGGAGGGGGAGAATAGGTTCTTTTCCTTGTTTTAAATATAGGCAGAATATAGCTACAGATCTTTAATATAAAGCTCAAATCTCTACAGCTATAACAACATATACAATCACAGAATCTATAATAACACAAGCATCACAGATAGCATATAGCTTAATAGTGGTTCCCCATGGTCTGGGTACATCCACTTTCCCCCTTCACCTATCAAGCAGTGTTCTAGATTCGGCCTAACTTCTTCCTTCTTCTCATATCCACAGATCTTACTGCTCAGAACCCTGAAAGGTTCCTATAACTCAGAACCCTATAAGGTTCCTACAACTCAGGCTAACAGCCCTACCTCAGCCTTGCCACAAGACCTACAACTCAGAGAACAAATTCTCCTACACTCAGGCTCAATCAGCCTTACCTCAGCCTTGCCACAAGGCCTACAACTCAGAGAACCAATTCTCCTACACTCAGGCTCAATCAGCCTTACCTCAGCCTTACAACAAGGCCTACAACTCAGAGAACAATTTCTCCTACACTCAGCCTTTATAACATAGGCTTACAACTCAGATCTTTGAAAAGATCCTACAGAATTTGATAAGTAGTTTGTTGGTCTCTTACCCTTGTTGAGAGAGAAAGGATAAGAGAATTCTTGATCAGCTTCTTGATGAACCTTATGACATAAATCAACCTGTTCTTAGCTTTCTTCAAAGATTCTTGAATCTAAACTTAGTAGGGTTGATCTTCTTTGAAGTTGACTGACTTGCAACTTTCTTCTTGGATTCCAGATATGGATCTGGATCTTCTTAGTAGATTAGTTCAGGATCTACTTCTTAAGATACTTGTGCTTGTCTCCTTCTTGACCTCAAAATAGCTAGAGCTCTCTCCCCAAACATTCTGAAGTTTCTTCTGAATTCCTGAATGAATTCCCCTTAGACAAAATCTAAGTGGATGAACACTTCAGAATGTCTTCTTAGATCTTCTCACGAAGATCTTCTTCTGTAACTTGCACTTTCTTGATCAGAGATAAATCTCATAATAGTTGAGTTAGTTGTATGTCAATTCCTCTTTATCTTCTTCTGAATCCATCTATATATATACTTCATCAAGGATAACCGGCTGATCCAGTTTCTAACTAACTTCTGACAAGTCTGACAGCTTCAGTAAACCTGTTGTAACTCACAGCTGTCAAGTCCTCAAACAGTTCTTGAGCCTTTGTCTCTGTTTGCAAAGCATTGAGACTGACTGTCTTAAAGTGTCGAGACAATCTGTCAATATGTGTCGACACAAGTGACTTAAGTGTCGACACAGACTTTGGTGATGTCGACATAGCTGCCTTGATGTCGACACAACTTCTTGACACTGTATCTTGAGAATGTGTCGATACTGATTGTTTTTGTCGACACAATCACTTCTTCACTCTACAACAATCAACTATGTTGAAGCTCTGCTGTGTATCGACACAAGTCCTGTGTGTCGACACAGTTGTTGTAGACTAAGAATTCAGTATGTCGACACAGCCTTCAGGTGTCGACACAGTTGATGTCGACTCTGCTACTATGTGTCGACACAGTCTCCCAGTGTCGACACAGTTGATGTCAACTATCTATTCTGTGCGTCGACACAGCCTTTCCTAAGTGTCGACACAAACTTGCTGAAGTGTCGACACAACTTTCTCTGGCGTCGACACATGGACTTAGAAACTTTTTCCTGCATTTTAGCCAGTACTTATCCTGCACATATAAACTCAAAATAACATCAAATACACCTTGATGTATATCATTGAGCTAAGTGAGGCTTCTCCAAATCAGGTACACATTTTCCAATGTACCCAACAATCGGGAACTGCCTCTTACCCTAATATCGCATGAGGACTCAACTTACTGCTCCTGTCCCTACCCCCAGGTAAAGGAACAAACTCTCTCCCTCCATGGGCCTTGGAGTAGCGGCGTTTGGGTGAGCTATTGCTTTAAAGCTAGAAAATCCTTCTCATATTCAGAGGTCCATTCAAATTTCTTTCCTCCTCTCAACATTCGAATGAAAGGTGAGCTCCTCTCTCCAGCTCTGGAGAGGAACCTGCACAATCTAGCCAACTTATCAGTGAGACGTTGGACCTCTTTGGCATTCTTCGGAGATTCCAACTCTAAGATTGCTTTCACTTTGTCTGGGTTAGGCTCTACTCCTGAGGGAGTGAGGAGGGGTCCCAAGAACTTCCCCATGCTGTCCTCGAATACGCACTTCTAAGGGTTGAGCCTCATCTTGTATTTTCTTATAGTTCCAAAGGTTTCTTCTAGATCTAGGACATGAGACCCGAGGTCTCGACTCTTGATCATCAGGTCGTGTACGTAAACCTCGACTTTCCGCCCCTTCTGCTCCCGGAAGATCCGGACCATAATCCTCTGATAAGTTGCCCCCGCATTCTTCAACCTTAAGGGCATCATATTGTAACTAAATCACCCATCCTCGGTGATGAAGGTGACATCCTTGACGTCTGGGGGGTGCATATGTATTTGGTGGTATCCTGAAAAGGCATCTAGAAAACTCATTAGTGAAAAACTGACGGCTGAATCAACCAATGCGTCGATTCGAGGAAGAGGGTAACAATCCTTAGAGCATGCTTTATTTAAAAGGTAAAAATCGACACACATCCTCCACTTCCCCTCCCCTTTCTTCACCATTATAACATTACTCACCCACCCAGGATACTTGTTTGCTGATATGACCCCTGCTTGGAGCAGGTTCTCCACCTCCTCTTTGATGGGCCTGGCCATCTTTTTCTATTGAATGGAACGAGCCTTGGGGTCAAGGTTGAGACGATGGCATGCCACGTCCGCATCGACCCCCGGCATGTTTGTTGTGCTCCAGGCGAAGACGTCGATGCTCTACTGTACGCAATCCCTGATTTTCTTCCGATCCTCAGGGCTGAGCTCTCCACTAACTTTTATTTTTTCCTTCCTTCCCTTCTTGATGAGGACTTCCACCTCCAGCACCTCAACTGCCGCCTCTAGCCTCGAAGGCTCCTCCTCTCCCTCCTGCTCCCTTAGCTCATGCTCTATGGCTTCACGCTACTCAACGGCCGTAGCCACCTCCCTTAAGAACCTCTCCACCTCTTCATCAACACCCCTTCCTTGCGACGTACCTCCTCTCCTCCCTGGCTGAGCCTCCCCCTTTGGACGACTCCCCCCTTCCATTATATTTCTTTTTCTTCCTCCTGCCACTTCTACCTCATCTCCAACCTCCTACTCTCCTGCCATTTCTTGCTCCTCCGCAATGCCACTCTCCACTCTTACGGCTTCTCTCTCCTCTTCCACCTCTCCTCTAACCTCCTGCTCTCCCACCATTTCTGGCTCCCCCGCAATTCCACTCTCCACTCCTACGACTTCTCTCTCCTCTTCCACCTTCCTCCGACCTTCTGCTCTTCCGCCATTTTTGGCTCCTCCATAATGCCACTCTCCACTCCTACGACTTCTCTCTCCTCTTCCACCTCTCCTCCAACCTCCTACTCTCCCGCCATTTTTGGCTCCCCCCCAATGCCACTCTCCACTCCTATGACTTCTCTCTCCTCTTCTACCTCTCCTCCGACCTCCTGCTCTCTCGCCATTTCTGGCTCCTCTGAAATGCCACTCTCCACTCCTACGGCTTCTCTCTCCTCTTCCACCTCTCCTCCGACCTACTGGTCTCCCGCCATTTCTGGCTCCTCCTCAATGCCACTCTCCACTCCTATGGCTTCTCTCTCCTCTTCCACCTCTCCTCTGACCTCGTGCTCTCCCGCCATTTCTGGCTCCCCCGCAATGCCACTCTCCACTCCTACAACATCTCTCTCATTTTCCACCTCTCCTCTAACCTCCTTCTCGCCCGCCATTTTTGGCTCCCCCGCAATGCCACTCTCCACTCCTATGGCTTCTCTCTCCTCTTCCACCTCTCCTCCGACCTCCTGCTCTCCCGCCATTTCTAGCTCCTCTACAATGCCACTCTGCACTCCTACGGCTTCTCTCTCCTCTTCCACTCTCCTCCGACCTCCTACTCTCCTTCCATTTCTGGCTCCTCCGAAATGCCACTCTCCACTCCTATAGCTTCTCTCTCCTCTTGATCCCACTGCTCCATTATCTTCTCTAGCTCCTAAACATCACCTTTCCAAGAAATGGTGTTCACCGCTGTCACATAGCATTCTCTGGCTGTCTTTGGATCTCCTCGCACCTTGATCTGAGTCCCCCTTGAGTTGAGCTTCAAGAATTGATGGAAAGATGATGGTATGCATCTGAAGGCGCTAATCAAAGGGCGTTTAAAGATGGCGTTATAACTGCTGGGAGCGTCCACTATCACAAAGCGGTAATTCCTGGACAACCCTCCAAGAGTCACTTTTAGTCCCACTCCTCCCTCGACCTCCTTCCTTTCTCCTAAAAACCCGAACAGTGGTATGTCTGCTGCAAACACCCTCCTGGTCTCTACCCTCATCTCCTTGAATGCCTTCCTAAAAATGACATTCACTGAGCTCCCAATATTTACCAAGATCCTTGACACCGTGAAGTTTTCGATGGCGGTCTGAATCACTAATGCATCGCAGAATGGATCCTCGTGATCTGGCAAGTCCTTCCTGGAAAAAGTGATCTTCTCGTACGTGGGTGGGGCTTGTGACGTCGAGGCAATGCTCCCACGGTATATGGTATGAAGGCTGGCCTTGCGGGTAGCCTCAATCCCAATCCCCCTCCATGGATAACCCTAATCCCCCTTGATCTCCCACATCCGATCGATCCACACATCAATCCTCCTCCCCAGTTCCAGTCACCTCTACTATCCACATTGGTAGCTGCTGCTCACCTGCTCCTCTTACCCCCTTCAATTAAAGAAACTCTAGGCAGGTAGTCGTAACGTTGCCTTCCTCCTCGTGGAAGTCATATTATGGCAAGGCTACCTGCCCCTCCCGCCTTCCCTCCGGGTGGTTCCTCCTTCTCCCTGATCCAGCTCCCGCTCTTCCCCGCTCTATTCCTCTTCCTCGCCCTCGGCCGATGGCCATAGTTTGCTGAGGCGGGGGTGGGAGTGGTCTAGGACCATGTCCCCACACTAGCTGATTTAACCTCCTTGGTCCTCCCTGGTAGTAGTTCCTTCCCCCTTGGGGGAAACCCTTTCCCTGCCTTTAGACAGGGCCTCCTGGCTACCTCCAACCAAACTCCTGATGCACCGGACCCCCCAGCACTTTCATCCTCCTTCCTTCCTACTGCCTCGCGCCTCCTGGTTCCCCAGACTCCACCTTCGTCAACCTTGCCAACTTCTTTGCAAACGCCGGGTTTGCTTCCTCCATCGCTATCTCCTTCGCTGCCTTCTCCATCAACCCATCGAACGAAAATGTTGCCTTCCTTGTCAGGCTCATCTTGAAGAAGCCCTCCCTCAGCCCCATGGTGAATTCCATCTGGAGAGCAAATCCTGGCACCTCCTAAATGTCTAGGATTTCCTCCTTGAAGCGATCCACGTACTGGGACAAGGACTCGTCGGCCTTCTGCTTGACCAGAAAAATAGACTCCGAATTCTTCTTCATCTTCTTCGAGGTTGAGAAGCCAAACTAGAAGCTCCTACTCAAGTCCTCAAAACCATATATCAAACCTGCCAGGAGTTGATGAAACTAGTCCTTGGCTTTGTCCTTCAAGGTGATGGCAATGAGGTGGCACTTGAATGTGTTCGTCATCGTCCTGATGGAGACCGCGTCTTCGAAAAATTGCAAGTGCTGGAAGGGGTCATCTTTCCCCACATAGTAGGTCATCTCTGGCTCGCGAAACCCCTCTGGGATGGGAGCCGTAAGAATCAAATCGCAAAAGGGAGACCCTCTTGCTGGAGGTCTTGCCACTTCCACTTGTGCGACCATCTCCCCTGGCGAGACGGCACTCGCGGGACTAGAGAAGAGCTCCCTTCCCTCCAGGTCTCGCTGGCTTCCTTCTACCACCTTCTCCTTCCGTGGTATCCCCCCGGTGCGTCCTCGCCTACTCTTGCCGAGACGATCCCCTCATGAGGCGCGAGACCAGGAGCCCGAGGTGGGGGGGGGAGGTTATGTAATCACCTCGCTGTGAGATCTGCTGCAGCATGTACATGATGCCTCCAATGGATGCCATGAACTCCTTTCTTCGAACGTATCCTCTCAGGTTCTAGGACCCGCCCTCGTCTCCTTCTCAAAGATCTCCTGCCATTAAGTAGTCCAAGGTTCTTCTGTGTAGGCTGCGATGCACGATCACAGCATTAAAAATGTTGGAGCCAGTAAACCTGACTCCCCCTAAAGCTCGGATCTAAAACTGCAGCTTACACTTACTCTTCTTGAACCACCCCCTGGACAAGAATCTCAAAGGAACAGACCGTGGGCTTCAGCGCAGAGGTCCCACCTCTTACCCGGAAGAACTATCAATTCTCCCCCTCCCTAGCCAATGTTGAGCTAGGTGCCTTAGAAGAATAAAAGAAGGTGCAAAAACCTTCTATTAGGAACCTTACCGGTCTATTTATAGGCCTTTGAATCTGAACTACAAATAACTAAACTGAACCAACTGGAAATTACCAAAATACCCTTTGTCGGGTCTGCCAATCGCCAAACTTCGTTGTTCATAGGGGTTATATGCAGACCACCCTGGGTAAAAGTGTAAAATCACATGGGACTAAAAAGGTAAACCCCTCTCTACCAGAACCGACCTTTGACTGAACACTGAACCAGTCACTAGGCCTCTCGCCAAATCGGGGCTTGGCGAGAGCGTCATCTCGCGGGCGAGAGCTCCCCCCCCCCTCTGAAGCCCTCTCGCCTAGCGAGTCGTCTCTTGCCTCAACCCCTCTCGCCTAGTGAGCAGCTTTAGCCCCGCGAGTGGTCCTTTCCCCGCGATCCACTCGCCTAGCGAGTCGACTCTCGCTTGGGTCCATCTCGCCCAGCAAAATAGCAATCTCTAAACCCATCTCGCCTTCTGCCCCTGCGAGCCCGAAGTTGTACATACATGGGTTTTGATATAGATTTTGAGTCATTCCAACATTCCGACCAGATTTTCTTGGAAATTCTGAAATTATTTGAAAATCAGCTGTTAAAGAATCTGATGACCACAAGAATGAAGATAGCTGCAACAAAAGTTCGGGAATGGGTTTTCACTTCTTCCTCTCCAGATACTGATACTATGTCGGGAACCATATCGAGTAACGTTGTCTCACTTACCCCCGCCATCTTGACTGATATTTTTGGATTAGTTAATGAAGAAGAATAGTTAGAGATCGACAGTACTAAATTTTATGAGATGTTGATTAAGATGGGGTATTCTGGAGAAACACCCCATAAACTACTGAAGAAACATTTATCCACTGACTACAAGTTTCTAGCAGATATTATAGGCAAGATACTACTGGGCAAGCACATAGCCCATGATTACATAACTAGGAAGCAATTCCTTGTGATGTGTGATGTTGTGAGCAAGAAGCCGGTGAATTGGGTTAGAGTCATGTTTGAGATGATTAAGAAGAATAATACCAAAAAAGAGGTGTATTTTGGAAGAATTCTTGGAATCTTCCTTCAGTCAAAGGCTGCTGAATCCCTAGTCTCACCGACCATATTCATTAATGCCTCCAAGAGGCTTACTCGCGCTTTATTTGGCAGGTGGTACAGGAATATCTCCAAGTAATCCAAGGCTTCCTGCTCTTAGTCAAGACCTTATGAGAGTACTAGGGCTGCTCCAGCCACTCCCCACCCTGCTGAAGATGTTTCCATTCCACCTCCACCTCCTCATGACCAAACAACTTCAACATCCCTCCAGCATACTTATACTTCTCAAGCCTATACACCAACTCCTCCAGCTTCCCCAATCCATCTTTCTTCACAAGTTCATACTCCTGCCCATTATCCTTCACCACATCAATTCCCTGAACATAAACCATCACCAATTCAATCTCCAGTGCATGCTACTACACCTGAGCATATTACTCCTCCTTTGACTCCTCTTCCTCCACATCTTACTGATACCCCCCCTCACAACATATCTTCCTTACCATCATTTGAACTGATGTCATCCCTCCTCCTTACTTCATCACCTCAAGATGAGCCAATGCCAGATTCCTCACCCTTTCATCCATCATCATACTCCATTAAACCATCTATATCCACTCAAACCCCTCCTGAGTTCATGGTCATATATTCTCCGTTCATTGTCTCCATCCTGGACCACATCACTCCAATCTTAAAACAACTCATAGTAGAGGCTATTTCACCTCTTGCTGCCTCCATTTCATCTCTTGCTGCCCTACTTTCTGCCTCCTTTATCCCCCCTTCTTCAACAAGGGGTCTGGTTCAAGTACTTACTGAAACCAGGCAGGGGAGATACTCAATGAAGAATCAGCTCCAACAGTAGTAGAAATAGCTCCAGTAGCAGTAGAAATAGTTTCAGCAGCAACAACAATAGTTTTGCAGATAGTTGAGGTCACAACAACAGATGTAGATTTGGTTTCATAGGCTGATATATTGGATGTAGATCTGTTGATTGCAGATATTGTTACTGATGGTGATTGTTATATCAATCCCTTAGTAGACAATTATGGTTTATTACATTCTTTCAGTATAATTTATCTGAACTCTTTACTTCCAGCGGTTAAGACACCCTTGGCTATAGTTTGCTACACATCTCCTATAAGTCTTGAAGTTGTTAGTCAATTGAAGGCAAGTTTTGCTGTTAACATGATTGTGGAATCTGTAGGCCCAACCAATGTAATGGATAATAGCACTATCCCCAGTTTAGATCATCTGATTGCACAAGATGTTGCACAAGAGATTGCACAGATGCAGAATGATCTTGAGCTGAATGAGTTTCTATTGACTGATAAAGATTTAGAAGATTCTCAGATGATTATAGAGAATGTTGCTCCACCTACAGTTTCTCCACCTCAAGCTCTTCCTCAGGCTGAAAGATAGATTTCAAAGGAAACTTTAAAAGAGGTACATGTATTATATGATAACCCTCAAGATTCTTCTGATGAGGACATAGATGATGATTCTAATGGATCTGATGATCCTAAATCTAAGAAGATAGCTGCAAAGAAGAGAAAGATTATTCCCAAGGCTGCTCCAAAGCCTAATCCGACCAATGACACCCCTTACTATATCTTGCAAAAGATAACTCCATACCCAGGGATGCCTCAGTGGATGTGGCTATCCAAGAATAAGTAGAAAGGAAGGAAGAAGAGGAGAAGGTACAGGTCTCCTCCTAGGCAATTTAGGAAATACCCTCCTCCTCCTCCTCCTCCATCTTCAGGTGCCTCTGACAATGTCTCTCAAAAATATGCTCGAGTGACCAAGTCCTATCAAAGACATTTCAGGCATGGCAGTCATCAACAATCTTCTCAAAGCCATCCTCCTCCAACTTCATTCAAGAGAACTCCTACAGATTCTGTTGCTGAATCAAAGTAGGACTCAAGTCCAAAAAGGCCAGAGTCTCCTCCAATTCCCTTTGTAGATCCAGAATAGGAGACTTCAGCTAAAATGGCAAAATTTCATGAGCTGGTTGGACTCTCTCAATATTAACAAAGCCAAAGCTGAAGGAAAGGATCCTTCTCAATTTTCAACCATGTCTTCATTATGAAAAGAAGAACTTCAAAGGTATGCAAAGGCAAATAAATTTTTCAATGTTGATGATTACATGAAACAACATCCAAAAGCTGAGTGCCCAGAGTAACTTCTCTCAACATCATTGGTGCATCTGACATGACAATGTCTAAGAAAGAAGATGCTAATCCAAACAGAGAAATCATCTTCAGACAGCCTGCTGAGAAGCTAGAGAAAGAAAATCCTAAGCAGAAACAGTGATTTTGTTTGTGTTTTGTTCTTATTTTTGAACTCTATACTGGTTAATCATGAAGCACATCTTGTAAATATCTATTGAATGTTTTAATTCTGTCAGATATATGTTTTCATGCTTTATGACTGATTCTTTTGTTTTGCTTTACTGACCTCACCCAAATATGGGGAGATTGTTGGATCCCTAGCTAGATTTGGGCTAGGTTCACTAAATTAGGTTAAGTCTGACCCACCTTGTATAGCCATGGTCAAGTCTAGTAGTCTTAGAGTTTAGGCTAAGTCTTTAGGTTCAACCTTCATGGACCAGCCATCAGAGGACCTTAGCAGACTCAGACTTAGAAGATTCGGATAACAAATTGTTCAATTCGAAGTTCTTTGAACTCAGCTCGATGATCGTCGATCTCAGATTGACGAACTCTGAGTTATTTCTCTGAGCTGAGCTCGACGATATTCGAGCTCAGGTCGACGATTAGTTTTCTTCAGACAGATTCTCAGCACGACGAACTCAGAGTGCAGATTTTGCAAGTCATTCTCAGTACACAGTTCGCAGAGCTCAGGTCAATGAACTGGAATTCCCATGTCGAAGATCTTGGATCTAGGGTCGACGAATTCCGTTCTTTGGTCGACGATTTCTGCCCCGCTCCAAAATGATAAGTTTTCTTCCTTCTGTCCCCTACTTTCTATATTAATTAGCAGTAATATTCCCGAGTAATTAATGCTCATATTCCTTTGAATATAGTCGTTATTAGCAGCATTATTTATGGTATTCATCAGGATAATTACTTGCTTATTTTATTAGAGACAGTTGGGGAAACTAATTTATGACAGATATTCTAGCCGTTTGTATTCTCTAGATTAGCCAGCAATTAATGCCTGAATTCCAAATTCAAAGGACAAATTGACTGCAAAATATAAAAGAGTTTTCTTCTTTCAGTCTAGCATCCATCAGCCCCAAAAAGTGACAGAAATCAAATAAAGAAATGACTGCACATAAGAAAATATAGAGACAGAGACTGAACCTTTAGAACTCTCTCACAGTGCAATCTACTTTCATCCTTAATAATCTTGAAATCTGAAGAACATTCAACACAAATCAAGAGTCTTCTTCATCTTCAGAGCAAGGAATCTTCAGAGATATTCTTTCAATATCTATCTACTAGATTCCTGGTTATTGACAAAACAAGGCTGAAGACCTACACCCTGAAGCAAAGCTCCAGTCTTCCTGAACCATTCAACTTCTCAGGGGAGCTTTGTCAACATCAAAGATCCACTAGTCTTCTCTGTTGATTAGAGAAAGAGAAGACACCATCACCTCCTCTCACCTCCTATAAAAGGGTTTTAAATCCCTTCAAAAGTTAACCACATGGTTGTCAAGTCATCTGATCAAAAGACTTGGTTATTTTTGGGAACCTGATCAAAATCCTAAAGGGTTGTGATATCTCCCTGCAAATAGATATTGTGGTGGCAGTCACCTGATCAAAACCTGCTAGTGGATTCCTACCAGGGTGGTAGAAGAGTGGATGTACCCAGTTAGGGAAGCACAAAAAAATTCTTATGTTGTCTGGTTGTGCTCATTTTTTGTTTTGTTCTTATTGTGGATGTGATAGATAGAATAACTTAACCTGTTTTTCTTTTCTTTATATATTATTAGCATCACTTACTTGCACTTTGATATAAAAGTTTAAAACAGCCAAAATTTTTAATACTCTATTCACCTCCCCCCTAGAGTAAGTCAGATCTAACCCCTCCTTTCACAGGTATGACCTTGAGAGCCTTCATAGTCACTGGGAGTATGGTGTTAGGAATGGCAAGGGTGCTAGTTCCTATAAGGCAGCCCATAAAGAAATCCAAAGGGCCCATCCTTGATCATTTGTGTTTGGTGTACCAGCCCTAACACTCAAAAATAAGGCTGCAGCTCATTCTCAAAGTCTGCCAGTCCACAATCAGACTAAAGGAAAGTCTGTCAGTGCACCAGACTTGGGTATATCTAAATCCATCAGGAGTTTGAACTCTGAAAAGAAGGCAGTTGTTGATAGGGTCCATGATATCCTAAGTACCTCTGCTGACAGACATATCCCAAATAAAGCTATGGTTGTAAGACTTAAGAAAAAGGTTGTTGTACCAGCTGGACTGAGAGCTGCTAACAACAATACTATTAAGCAATCCCTTAAAAGAAGGTACAATATGTATGAGTGTTGGTGTTGTGGCAAAGTGGGCCACTATACTATTGATTGATAGCATAATAAGAGTGTCCAGAGAGATAAGACTAGCTTACCGGTTAGAAGAGCTATAGGTAGGCATGTTCAATTTCAGTCTAACCTGCACCTAGGACCCCATAAAAATTGGGGTCCTAAGGAAAGATGATTTATTTGTTGCAGGTGAGTTCAAGTGGCAATACCCCTATATGGTACATGGACAGTGGATGTTCCAGGTACATGAATGGAATAAGGAGCATGCTGAAGGAGTACACTCCATTTGAAAATTGGCCCAATGTCATCTTTGGTAGTTTAGAAAAAAAAAGTAACTAAAGGGTTTGGTAAGATATCTAATTACATAATCACTATCACACAAGTAACTTATGTGAAAGGTTTACAACATAACCTGATAAGCATAAGCTAACTATGTGATCTTGGCTATGACATTTCTTTCTCAAGGATGAGTGACAAATTAGGAGGTCAAGTGACCAAGGGGTCATCTTGATAGGCACTAGGAGAGAAAATGTCTATTGTATCAATTTTTTTTGTGAGAGTAAGGACTCTCCTATATGCCTAGTTGTAGATGAGAAAGCTTCATATTTTGTCCAATGGTACAACAGGCTAGGTCATCTGAATAACAAGACCAAAGACAAACTCTTTTGTGAAGAGTTAGTGAGAAATGGTTCTAAGGTGAAGTGCATCAAGGAGGGTATCTGCTCAGCATGTCAAAAGGGCAAGTAGACCAGGACCTCCTTCCAGAGCCTTGATACCAAAAACTCAGTGAGGTGTTTTACCTCCTGAATATGGATCTATTTGGTCATATGCCAGTTCATAGTCTAGGTAGGAAAGTCTAAACCCTTGTGGTTGTTGATGACTTTTCAAGATTTGTCTGGGTGTTCTTTCTAAGGAAGAAATCTGAAACCCCTGATGTCTTCCAGAAATTTGTTAGAAAAATTCAGAATGAACTTAATAGTACTATGGTCAAAATAAGAAGTGACCATTAGACTGAGTTTTAGTTTGAATGCATGACAAGATTCTGTGAATAGCTTGGGATTTATCAAGAGTTTTCCTCTCCTAGAACACCCCAGCCAAATGGAATTACGAAGAGGAAAAATGAACTCTCATTGAGGCTGGTAGAACCTTGTTAAGTGACACATCTGTCCAGAATATTTCTAGGCTGAGGCAGTAAACACTGCATGTCATGTCCATAACAGGGCTTCCATCACCAAAATCCACAAGAAGACTCCCTATGAGATTCTGAAAGGCAGAAAACCAAACTTATCCTACTTCAGGATTTTTGGTATTAAGTGCTATGTTCAAAACAATGGTAAGTCTTATGTGACTAAATTTGCGCCAAGTCCCAAGAAGGGATATTTGTTGGGTACATCAACAATAGTAGGGCATATAGGATCAATAACTTGACTAATCAAGTTGTAGAAGAATCAGTACATATTGTCTTTGATGAGTCAAACCTAATTAACTGTGAGCTGTCAAGGAGCTCTTCTAGTTATGCAGGTTTAAAGGATGTGACAGTCAAGCTTACCATTAGGGAAATGTATCCATCATGACAAGATAAGGAAGAAGATGGGTGTAATCCAGGGGGAGCTCAAGACTCACAAGCTGAGGATGATGAACAGTCAGCTAAAAACAATGCATTAAAGCCAGCTAAAGACAATGAAGTTCAGCTAGCTGAGAACGATGCAGAACAGCGTGCTGAAGCAAGGATGCCTTCATCTGAGAGACATTTGAGAGACCATCCAGCACACCAAATCATTGGTGATGTAAGACATGGTGTCCAGATAAGGAGAAAGAACATCAACATAGCTCTATGTTCAAGCATCCTATCACAAATAGATCCCAAGAAGCTTGAAGAGGCTATCAAAGACTCTCAATGTATTGGAGCTATGCAGGAAGAGTTGAACCAGTTCAAAAGGTGTAAAGTCTGTAAGCTTATTCCCAGATCAAAGGGACATAATCTTATAGGAACAAAGTGGATCTACAGGAACAAGCTAGATGAGAATGACATTATTGTCAAAAATAAGGCCAGATTGGTGGCAAAAGGATACAGGCAAGAAGAAGGAATAGATTTTGACAAGACCTTTGCCCCAGTAGCAAGGCTGGAAGTAATAAGGTTATTCCTTGCTTTTACTGCCTATCAAGGATTCAAAGTCTTTCAGATGGATGTGAAGTCAGTATTCTTGAATGGAGACTTAGAATAGGAAGTATATGTGGATCAGCCACCAGGTTTTGTAGATCTTCACTTTCCTGATTATGTTTATAGGCTTAAGAAAGCTCTATATGGCACTACTAGAAAATAGAGTTTGGCTAGGGCAAATTGCCCTGGCAAAAGTCCAAAACTGTGGATAAAAAGCTATAGCCACGGTCTAGCAACGGGAAAAATCCATGCTAAAGTCAGCGTGGCTAAAAAATTTAAGCCACCGATTGGTCGTATCAAATAGTATTAGTCATGGGGAAAACTATCGCTACAAATAAGCCATCTATTAGCCACGGTATGAAACCCTGGCAAAAAGTGAACTCATCATTATTTTAAAAAACTATTTTCCACAGTTGCAAGCCGTGGCAAATATTAATTCAAGTTTTTTTAAAAAAAATACATTCAAAGTACTGTAATGCTAGACATGTGCTCCCCTCATTGTAACATGGTACTGCAACAAGATTTATTGGCATAGAAATTATCAAAAACAATTCTCCATAGAGATCTTTGTGAATTTCAAAGGCATAAAATAGAGTATATACTAACTCACAATGACTAAAGATATGTAATATGATGACGAACAAACTGACCAAGTTCAAAATAACATGATTGAAACATGTTCCATTAAAACATTAATGTCGAAAAAATAGTAGCAAACATGTAAGACCCCAACCTCGGAGATGATCGCGGGGCGATCAAACGGCACTTTTGGAGGTCTGAACAGGGGCACACGGCCAGGCACACGGCCGTGTGCCTACCCGTGTTCAGTGATTTATTGTGTTTTTGTGCTGTCTCGAGTCAGAGATGTACACGGCCTGAGACACACGGCCGTGTCTCAAGCCGTGTGTGGGGCACACGGCCTCGAACACGGCCGTGTTCGAAGCCGTGTTCATGAAGCCCGACGATCGTCCTGAAGCTCCAGGTAGCACGGCCCGTGGCACACGGCCGTGTCAGGACCCGTGTGGATCGGCGTAACTGATATTTTGGGTTGAATCCGAGCCGTCCGGATCTTTTATTTTGGATCTAACGGCTGGAGGTTAACCTAGGGGGTATTAGGGTTGAGTTTGGGGCTGAATTCCCTCATTCCAACCCAACCCTTTCTCTTTCTAAACTCTTAGAGAGAGGTGAGAGCCAAGTGGAGGAGGAGCAAAGTTCCGGCCGCCGGCGGAGCACCGGAGCACCGATTCGCGATCTGAGTCCGGATCCTCGAAGGCAAGGGCGAGGCGAAGCTTTCCATCCGACTACATCTTCATGGCGCCGCGGAAATCTTCGAGGGTAACGATCCTCTTCTTAGGGCATGTGTAGTCGCCCTTCTTTCTATGCATGGGGAAATCCCCCTCTCGCGAGTGAGCGTTGAGGCGCGGAATCCCTTCGGGTAGATATGTAAAGTCCCCGTTGTTAGAGCCCGGAATCGGAATACGGGCGTAGGCATTGTGTGTGAAGCCTATTCGGGTTTAACCCGGATCGGTGATGTTTGCATTGCATGGCCGGAGAAGACTCCGCGCCGATGATTTTAGTTTTCCGAAATTTCTACGCGGTAGATTGCATACAGGGATCCTTGGGGGTTAACCTCGAGGCGCACCCGGAAAGCTTGGGCGGAATCGCATTGCCGCCACGATGTTGCCTTGGAGGGCAGATCGGTACATAACGGGGTTATGTGCGTGTTTTGATCGACTGTGGGAATGAGGAAAAACTTGGCCCGCACCGATGGCTAAATGGCCGTGGTGAAGTGAGCAACGGGTGGGTGGAACTCTACCCATTCCAAGTGGTCTCGGTAGAAGCGACCGAAAGTACATGGGACTTCCCGGGGGGCTGGAAACGGGCCTAGGCTTCGGCTGAAAGGGCTAAATGCTCACGAGTGTTGCCATCCGAGGGATGGTGGTGGAATCGCGGTGTCGGGCTGGGTCCGGACCGGGTTCACCGATTAGTGCCCTGAGAGCACGGAGTGTGTGGCCGTGCGTGCCGACACTTGTGGCGAATAGAATACTTTATAGAATTGCTATGGTAGTTTTATATGCAGGGAAGGAGCACCGCCGTCCCGAGAAATGGGACGGGGTCGTTATAATTTGGTCAGCTTTGCTGACCGTGAAAGTGAGGGGATAAGTTGTAAACTACTCTAGAGGGGGGGTGAATAGAGTATTCAAATTTTATGAATAACTAGTCAGCTCCCTTGGAGTTGATTTGCGGAATAAAATAATCTGATACTTGAACCCTAAGAGCCTAACACAGTGAAGTGCACAAGTGAGAGAGTTAACTGAAATTTCAGTTTAACTATAAGCCTATCACAGCAACTAGCAATCCTAGGTAGTTCTATCACAGCCACAGAATAAGATGAATAAGCAAGATAACCAGATGGACACAGGATATATAGTGGTTCCCTCTTAATAGGTACTCCACTCTTCTACCACCCTGGTAGGAATCCACTACAGGTTTTTGCTAAGGTGCCCTGCCACCAATGATCTTCTTCAGGTAGATCAAACAGACCCTTTGAGCTTTTGATAAGGATGCTCAACCACAGGTTGTTGATAAGGTGCCCTGTCACCAACGTTCACTTTTGAAGAGGTGTGAACAAACTCTTTTTACAAAGGGGT
The DNA here is from genome assembly GCA_039513925.1 of Platanthera zijinensis. NCBI lineage: Eukaryota > Viridiplantae > Streptophyta > Magnoliopsida > Asparagales > Orchidaceae > Platanthera > Platanthera zijinensis. The sequence continues at coordinate 78,176,318 of CM077091.1, forward strand.
TGAGAGGGTTAGATTATCTTCTCTGTTGTGAATACAGATTAGAGAAGACTTGTGGATTCTCTAAAGAATCAAAGTCTCCCCTGGCTTAGTGAAAGTCCAGGGAAAGCCTTTGCTTCAGGATGAAGGAGTTTCAGATAAACTGAAACTAAATCCTCAGAGATCTGAAGACTGATTTTTATCAGGTCTTAAGATTCTGGAGCACTTGAAGCAGAACTGGAGCTCTTTCTGAAGTCTTGAAAACTCTAAGCAGATGCTCAGGAGACTTGAGAATGAAAGATGATTGCTCTGGGATTTTGCTTCAGGAAAACTTTTCTTCTTCTTGTTGTGAGATTGTGAAGAGCTGCTCTGATGATGCTTGAGCGAATGAATAATATTTCTCTGTGTCTGTAACTTCTCTTTTGCTGAGAGAAGAATCTCTCTTAAATATGTCTTCACGTTTTTCCTTTGGAACGACTCTATTGATTTGAATTCTCGAGCCCTGCAACAGATTATCTCAAAATAGAATATAGCAATAGGAATAGAATGGCCTATTAACTTTCTGTCAGTCCCAATAAGGAATAAAATAAGCGGGAAAAATATCTCAGCATAAAGACGTACCATTCTTGGAAATAGTACATAGTACCAACGGCTAGAAAACAAGCTGGAAAGATAAAGTCAACGCAATTTGTATAATAGGACAAAATGCTTTATCAAGAATACTGAATCCCGTGATTTATGCTTGACAAATTTTGTAAATAATTCATTTGAATTTAAGCCATAAATTTAGCAACAAATAACTTCAGAAAATCTTTCTAACCACAAGCTAACACACTTGGAAATAAACCAAGGAATAGCATAAATACAAATAGATAAAAGCAGACAGAAATCGTCGAACAGGAGTTCGATGATCGTCGACCTGCAAACAGATCGTCGACTAATAGCAGGAATCTGTCGGAATAGAAATCGTCGACCAGAAATCGTCGACCAGAAATCGTCGACCAGCTAATAGATCGTCGACCGGCTAACAGATAGTCGACCAGCAAAGGCAAATATCTGTCGAGACAGAAATCGTGAAGCAAGAACACGATCGTCGATCTGTTGATGACAGATCGTCGACCAACCTTCAGAGCGTAGTAAGCTTGCTCTGAGATCGTCGACCAACGGTCGACGATAATTGTCTTGACTTCAACGATTCAATAGCCCTGCTATCGTCGACCAATGATCGACGATCGCGAGGCCTCGTTCGACGATGGTCGAACGGAAAAGCCTTAACCACAAAAACATCTAGAACTTCTAACCTAAGCTCTAGGTCAGTTTATAAACTGCCCTAGGGAGACTAAACAGAGTCTAAACATGATCATATATCTTTATATGGATCAAGAGGGGCTGGAAAGGGATTACATAAGCCAAATCACATCTAGGGTACCAACAATCTCCCCCTATTTGGGTTATGTTATCCAATCCAATCTAAAAACTAAAGCACACAGCAACAAAAACAGATATTAACCAAAATAAAACACAGGCAATCCACAGAAAAAAAACATAAATCAGCAGAACTATAAAGTATCAAGCAGATTTATCAGAGGTTTTAGCATCAGATGAGTTTTTAGGGGTTACAGCTGGTTTGAAAATAATCTCTCTGTTAGGATTTGCTGCTTGTCTTTTAGATATTATTAGGTCATGTTCACCAATGATTTTCTTTTCAGCATAGCTTGGTAGAACTGCAGCAGGATGTAGCTTCATGTATTCTTCAGTATTAAAAGCTTCTGGATTGACTTGAAATTTGCTGAGTTCCTTTTCTCTGAATTCAGACATAGTTGTATATGCTGTAGGGTCTAGTCCTTGAGCTTTGGCTCTCTCCATCATGCTTAGAGCAATAGATTCCTTAAATCTTGCCATAGAGGCAATCCTTTCAGTTTCAGTTATATCTGATGGAGAGGGTGGTCTGTCAATATCAGCTTGAGCTGCAATCTCCATGTTTCTTTGAAGAGCTGTGACTATTTTCCTTGAATCAAGATAAATCTGTGCAGCCTTCTTAGGATCTGTTTCAGCATATAGAGATTTTGGAGGAGCAAGTTCAATGAACTTCTTATGGGATTTCTTTGAAAGGACCACTCTTTTTCCTTTTGATTCAGTTGTCTCAGCAGCAGCAGGTTTTCTTGAAGAAGAGGATGGACCTTTCCTGGGAGGAGAAGGTTTCCATTCTGAAATTTTCTTTTTAGGAGAGGGAGGAGGAGAGAAGGTAGGTTGTTGAAAAGTCATCTCCTTTATTTGTTCCACGAGAGCATTGTCATTTCTTTTTCTTCCCTGTCCTGATACATCTTGGCCTCCCTGGCTTTGGTTACTCCTTCTTTGGTAGGTCTGAGAAGTGTTAGAACTGGCTGACCTTGCAGAGGGGGCAGAAGAGAGACTTCCAGAGGCTCCAGCACTAGGAGGTGGAGGAGGACCTCTGGGGGGAATTTCTGAACAGGAGTGTCATATCTTTTTCTTCTCTTATTCTCTCTTGTCTGATTCTTTGAAAGTCTCATCCAAGGCTGAAATTCTTTGCTCTTGGGATCAATTCCCTTCAGAATAAAATAGGGAACATCCTTGTCTGGATTAGCAGCAGGAGGAGCAGATGCCTTTCTTTTCTGGGCTACAGCCTTTTTCTTCTTTTGGGAGCTATCAGAATTTTCAGGATCATCATCATCAGAGGAGTGGGATGAGGTTCTGCCAGCATAATCATCAAAGTTTTGTTCAGAAGGATCCTTGGCAGCAGGTTCAGCTTTGTCTTTCTTTTCTCTTTCTTCTTTCTCTTTAGCTTCCTCAATGGCATCTTGCCTAAGGAGGGCATCAAGATCCACATTTGGAGACCTCTTCCAGAGTTCTGATTCTGGATACAACTCAGGAACTGTCTTGGGGACCAGTTCTGCAATAGAAGGAATGGATAGAGGATAGGTAAGGATAGGTGGAGAAAAGATGACGATATCTGCAGGGGCAGATGCTTTCTCTAGAGAGATGGCTAGGGAATCCAGATGATAATTAGCCATCCCTTCAATGTACTCAGAGGCAATATTTTCAGCCACAAAGGCTATATATTGGTCAATGTTTAGAGTACCTGAGCTTGAGTCCATTTCAGTCATCTTGGGAGCATTGTCTGCCCTATCTTGCACATCTTCAATTTCTTCAGCAGCAGCATCAGCAGGGATGTTGATGTCTTCAGCAGCAGTAGCATTTATGGTTGTGCCTGCATGCAAAGAAAGATAGGTTAACAACCAAGTGGGAATAAAATATTCCCCCCAAGGTGAACAAACAACAGGTAATAGATAGGATTACCTGAAGATCTACACAGGATACCACTTTGCATCTAGGAAGGAGGTTATAATTCCTTCTAGATGTTCAGTGACATCAGGGATAGACACCTCTGCAAGGCACAAGAGGAGTGCCATACAGGAAAAGAAAAGAGTATCTTTGACCAAGGGGTCATCAAGGTACTCAGGTCTATAAGGGACCACTATCTCTTGAGGAGGAAGAACAAAAGGAGTAGATGTGAGTGAGAACTCACAGTCTGAGTTAAGAAATGATTCCAAGTCTTTATCAGAATCAAAGGACTTAGCAGCATCAACTTGCAATACTGATGTAAGGTCATCAACAGCTGTGATGGAAAGGAAGGGATAAGAAATTAACTCTAAGTTGGAGTTTGAATTAATTAGAATCTTAAATAAAGCTATACCATCAGGTTGAGCAGCATCATACTCACAGGTGTCCATGGGGACTTCCTCATTTTCTTTTTCAGGAACTTCTTCCTCAGAAACTAGATTCACTAGGGAGTGAATGTCTTTGTTAGATACAAATATCAAATTGAAGTCCTGATTATAACCTTTGGAGGAAGAATTTTAAGGTTTACCTTCTGGTTCTTTCTCTGGAATCTCTTGAGGTTCTTCTACAGTTCCTTGAAGGGGAAGAGAAGAATTGTCCTGAAGGGTCAGGGCATCACCTGAGACCACTTCAACAGACATCTCCCCCTGCATGACTTCAGTGGGGACTGGAGTCATGCATCTTACTAAAGAGGGCTCAGCAGAGGGATGAGATGATTTTATGGCTTGAGTAAGGGCATTGATGGATGCAATGAGAGGGGCATTGGCAGCCTCAATCATTTTTTGGATGGAGGGAGTAATGAGCTCGACAATATGTGCAAGCAATTCAGGAGTTATCTGAAATGCTGATGATGTGGAGGTGGATGGAATGGAAGCAGGATGATCTGCCACATGATCAAATGAGTCATGTGGAGATGGGTGAACATCAACATGAGTGTGGGATTCATGTTGAGAAAGATGCGTGAGGATGGTAGCAGTCACCATGTCAACACTGGCTGAAGCTGCCAGATGTTGTGGTGTTGGTGACTGGTGTGGAGATGCAGGTGGAATGAAGGATGCATGTTGTGGTGGCACTGCAGGTGTTGTAGAGGAAAGTAATGCAGGAGAAGAGGATGCAGGGATAGAGAGGGAGGAAGGAGGGATTACTGAGCCTTCCCCAGTAAGCGGGAGAGCGGCCGAATCAGCCCTTGTGTCTGAAGGAGGGTTAGGATCAACCCTGGCTGACTTCTTGATAATCCTTTGGGATTTCTTGAATAGAGAGGGGTCCAACCTCTTGCTGGCGTTGACTGCGGAGGGTGCAGACACAAGCAGCAGGGGTGCTTTCACATATAGAAACACACCCAATACCCTGGCAAGATTTACTTCTTTCTGATTGTTCTTTCTCCTTATTAGTTCAAACAGAACTTTTCCCCAGGCAATCTGTGCCTTATTCACCAAAGCTAACATCAGGGCAAATTGTTGCCTGTTGATGTTGTCGTGAGCCGAGTGTTTTCCCAAAACAACCTTGCCCACCAGGTCTGCCAGAAACTTGTACTCTGGAGACAGGTTTATCTTTAGCAGCTTAGCTGGAACACCCTCAGCATGGCCCATCACAGATAGCATGTGGCCATATTCTTCTGCAGTTTGCTCATAGTCCTCAGTTCCTGTTGGCAGTCCAAACAGCTCAGTCAATACTTCAGGAGTCAGAATGACCTCCTCACCATTTATCTTTCCTGTCATGGCGTCGTCGCTGGAGGACGAAGTATATACCCATTCACGAATCTCTGGTATATGAATCTTAGGAGAGAACGACATAAATTTCTTGAGGCCTTGGTCTTCACACAGCTGCAGAATATCTTGGATTGGTTGATCACATCGGCTGAAAGAATCAAAGTCGACACAGAATCCAGTGTCGAACTTCATTCCGAAGAGAACAGCAGAAGGAATCGCCATAGGATTTGAGAGAAGATGGCGAATCGAGAAGCAAAACAGGGGAGAAGAGAATCGCGCGGGATTAGAGTTCGAGAGCGAATTCTAAGCCAGAAGAAGGAATATGAAAAGACGGAGCGGAAGGACGACGATCTTCAGACCTAAATCGACTATTTTATATAAATCTGCGATCGTCGAACCCGGAATAAAATCGGTCGTCGAACACAGACCGACGATAGTCAATGTTTGACTAATCGGTAAACATCGACCGACAACACGCAATTACCACGATCGTCGATCAATAAATGTTTGGTCGACGATTTTCCACCCAGCACAGAAAATCTGTCATCGACCATTGGTCGACGATAGATACCTAAGGAGAGATCGTTGACCAGTTGGTCGACGATTTCTGCCTTACTACAGAACGAGCTGTCGTCGACGGTTGGTCGACGATAGTTCTGACCTGGTCGAAGATCGTCGAGCAGTCGTTCGACGATTTTAGACAGAAAACAAAACTAACCAAATTTTCACTACTCTGAACCATTAATCATGCCAAGCTGGTTCAGGAAGAACAAATGCTTTTGTTCATCAAGGGGCTTAGTGAAAATATCTCCTCTCTGCAGGTCGGTGGATATAAATTCCATTACTATCTTGTTCTTTTCCACATTATCTCTCAGAAAGTGATGTCTAATCTCAATGTGCTTGGTCCTGGAATGGTGCACAGGATTTTGAGCAATTGATATTGCACTGGTACTGTCACACAGAATTTTTGTGTTTGAGTGTGTGTACCCATAATCCACTAGCTGATTTTGAATCCACAGGATCTGTGAACAGCAACTAGCTGCTGCTATATATTCAGCCTCAGCAGTTGAAGTAGACACAGATGCCTGTTTCTTGCAAAACCAAGAGACAAGTCTCTCTCCTAGGAACTGACAAGTCCCTGAGGTGCTTTTCCTGTCAACTCTACAACCAGCATAATCAGCATCTGAATATCCAATTAATTCAAATCCTGACTCAGCTGGGTACCACAGTCCTAAGTTAGGGCATCCCTTAAGGTATCTCAAAATCCTCTTGAGAAGAGTTAAGTGAGATTCCTTTGGGTTGACCTGAAACCTAGCACATAGGCATGTAGCAAACATTATGTCAGGCCTACTTGCAGTCAAATACAGCAGGGAACCAACAATGGCTCTAAAGTTCTTTTGATCAACAGGCTTGCCATTAACATCAGAATCAATAACTGCATTTGAGGCCATAGGTGTGCTCATTGATGAAGCATCAGACATTCCAAATCTTTTAACCAGCTCTCTGGCATATTTTGATTGAGAAATGAAAATGCCATCAACACTCTGTTTCACTTGGAGACCAAGGAAATAGGATAACTCACCCATGCTGCTCATCTCAAACTTAGAGTGCATTAGTTCAGAGAACCTCTTGCATAGTTTGGGATCAGTAGAGCCAAATATAATGTCATCTACATAGATTTGAACTAACAGTTGTGAGTCCTTATGATGTCTAATGAACAGGGTTCTATCTACTACACCTCTCACAAACTTGTGTTCTAGAAGAAAATTTGCTAAGGTCTCATACCAAGCTCTAGGAGCTTGCTTGAGTCCATAGAGAGCCTTTTGGAGTTTGAACACATGAGTGGGTAAGGTTGATGAAACAAACCCTGGTGGTTGTTCAACAAACACTTCTTCCTTTAAATCTCCATTGAGGAAGGCACTCTTCACATCCATTTGGAAGACCTTAAATCTTTTATAGGCAGCATAGGCTAGGAAAATCCTAATGGCTTCTAGTCTAGCTACAGGGGCAAAAGTCTGATCATAGTCTATGCCTTCCTCCTGTCTATAGCCTTGAGCTACTAGCCTAGCCTTATTCCTAACTACTATGCCTTGGGCATCAAGCTTGTTTCTAAACACCCACTTGGTGCCTATGATCCGTTGGCCTCTTGGTCTTGGAACCAAGGTCCAAACTTTACATCTTTCAAACTGGTTAAGCTCCTCTTGCATTGCTATAATCCAGTGGGGATCAAGCTCAGCATCTTTAATGGTTAGGGGCTCAACCTGAGAAAGGAAACAAGCAAACATCACATTTTTGTTGAGTTGATGTCTTGTCTGGACTCCTGCTAAAATGTCTCCAATCACTTGAGATACAGGGTGATCTCTAAGTGTGACAAGATCAGTAGGTTCAACAATGATCTGATCTTCAACAGTTTCAAGATTTAATTCCTCATGTGGAATTTGATCAACTGTTGGAGCAGGTGCTTTAACTTCAAGAAGTTCTACATCAGATTCAGAATCTGAGGGAGCAACCTGAGGAGTTTGTTGGGGATGATTCTCCTGTGTGAGTCTCAAACCTTCCAAATCCTTACTTACTCCTAGGACTTGTACTGTACTATTAGAGGAAGAGTCCTTCTCCTTATAATACATGACTGTCTCATCAAAAGAGACATGTGCAGACTCTTCTATCTTGAGAGAGGATTTATTAAGGACCCTATAGGCTTTGCTTACTTGAGAGTATCCTAGAAAAACTCCCATTGATGCTTTTGCCTCAAATTTTCTAAGGTATTCTTTGTTATTGTTATGAACAAAAGCAACACAACCAAATACTCTAAAGTAGTCTATTTTAGGTTTCACTTGCTTAAGTAACTCATAGGGAGTCTTACCCTTAAGTTTATGTATCAGACTTCTGTTCAATACATAGTTAGCTGTGCTGACTGCTTCAGCCCAAAAGGACAGAGGCATGTTAGCATCGGACAACAATGTACTTGTAGCTTCAATTAGGGTTCTGTTTTTCCTTTCAACTACTCCATTTTGTTGAGGAGTTCTAGGAGCAGAGAAGCTATGTTTGATACCTTCCTTCTCACAGAATTCTTGCATAAGAAGAGACTCAAACTCAGTACCATGATCACTTCTGATCAAGGCAATCTGAGTAGAATACTCACTCTGTATACACTTTAGAAAATCTGTAAGAACCTTGAAGTTATCAGCCTTAGTTCTCAGGAAGAATACCCAAGTGAACCTAGAGAAGTCATCTACAATTACTAGAGTGTAAGACTTTCCTCCAAGACTCTGTACAGCAATAGGACCAAATAAATCCAAATGTAGCAAGTACAGAATCCTGGGAGAATCACTTTTATTAACTGATTTAAAGCTATTTCTTGTTTGCTTACCTAATTGACAAGCTTTGCAAAGGCCTTCCTTCTTGTAGGGGCAAGAAGGTAAACCTCGTACAAGATTGTATTTAGCCAACCTAGAAATGTTTTTCAAATTTACATGACTAAGTCTCTTATGCCAAAGGGTATTATTACTGGTTACTTCATTAAATAAGCATACTTCAGATTTGGATGAATTAAAGTCTACAACATAAACATTTCCAATTCTAATACCTGCTAACATAACAGTATTATTTAAAGAAATATTGCAAGCAGTGTCAGTAAACCATACCTTGTACCCAGCATCACACATTTGACTTACAGAGATTAGGTTGTGCTTTAGTCCTGAGACATAAGCTACTTTCTTGAAGGTTACAGCTCCTATGGTGAAGCTGCCATACCCTTCAGTCTGTCCACAGCTGGAATCCCCAAATACAACTTTTGGTCCCAGCTTAGCTTTGAAACCTGACAGGTTCTTCTTCTTTCCTGTCATATGCTTTGAGCATCCACTATCCAGATACCATTTGTCATGTATGACTGGATAGGTCTTCACCTGCAGAAAGAACAGTTATACATTGTGGACCCAGGTTACCTTGGGTCCAGTATTCTTCACAAAAGAAAAACTAGATATAAAAGATTTTGCAGGCTTAGATTTATATCCTAAAGGGTGTGATCTCCTAGGTGGGATAATCCATTCAGTTGAAGGATTAAACAACCTGGGGTGGTGATTAGGATTTGAAGTTCTGGAAGTTTGATTTTTATTTTCCAGCTTAAGTCCAGATCGTCGATCAATGGTCGACGATCGCAAGCCATATCGTCGATCATTTATGGTAGAACGATGTTCTGGATTCCACGATCGTCGATCACTGGTCGACGACTCAAGATGAGATCGTCGACCTCCTGCACCAAAGCTATTATACTCAGTGTAGTTGTTCAGCGATCGTCGATAGTCGTTCGACGATTGGTTTGACGATCGTCGATTAATGTTCGACGATTTTTGTAAAGCTAGAAATTTTTTCTTCCTATTCTCTTTCTTAATCTTATTCTGAATTTTCTTGCATTTTTCAATTTCCTCAGTATTCTTCATTCCTGATTCAGAAACAAATTTTACTGGAGTGCTAAATCTCTCCTTTGTGAGGAGGATGGGTTCACTAGGTGTAGCACCTAAGCCTAGTTTATCATTACCAACCCTAGTGTTTGCCATACTGGTAATTTCAGACAGTTTAAGGCTTCTGCCATTTAATTTTTCTTCTAACCTCTTAGATTTAGCTAGTTCTAATTTTAGAACTGTTACTTCTTCTCTTAAGCTTTCTAATTCCTTTTCTAATCTGATTATTTCAATACCTTCCATGTCTAGTTCCATTATTTTTAATCTAAGTGACTTAATTTCTTTTTCAGATAATAGTAAATCTAAACATAGAGTTTTAAATTTTAGTTTGAACTCAGGAGATGAGAAGTCAAATGAGTCGATTACCTGGTCCTCCATAAAGGAATCTTCTTCATTGTCTCCTTCTTCTTCAGAATTCTCTGCAGCTGACAGAGAGCTGCAGGCATCAATGGCCATGAGGCAGACCTCTTTGGCTTTCTTCTCTTCTTCTTCTTCAGAATCACTGGAGCTAGAGGAGCAGGTATCCTCTTCTGTTTCACTCCAGGTAGCAGCCACAAATCCCTTGTCATTCTTCTTGTATTTGTGTGATGAGGACTTGGAGTGGTGCTTCCTGTACTCTTTCTCATGTTTCTTCTCCTTGTACTTCTTCTCTGGACAATCTGGGGCAATGTGTCCAGGCTTGCTGCAAACATAACAAATGATTTCTTTAGATGGAGTCTTGTCATACCTTGGCTTGTCCTCATGCTTGGAGAACTTCTTTCTGAGGTCTCTTCTTCCCATGTTGAAGAATCTCTTGGCAATGAGTGCCAGTAACTCCTCATTTGATTGACTTCCTTCAGAAGTCTCAGCAGCCTTAAGAGCTAGAGAATGCTCTTTCTTTGTTGGTGTTGGAGTTTTTACTTCAATTGCAGCAGCTCTGCTCTTTAGAGTTTGCTCATATGACTTGAGCTTTCCCAACAGAGCTTCTGTGGAGAGTTCCACAGTGTTTCTTCCATCCTTGATGGGCCATATCCTTGAGTCCCAAGAGATGGGAAGGCACATCAGGATCTTATCATTTACTTCTGACAAAGTTATCTCCTTGTCCAAAGACCTCAGTTCACTTATTATTGAACTGAGTCTTGTGTACATTGTGTCAATGTCTTCAGCATCATCCTTCTTGAAATTTTCATACTGAGAGGTGAGATTGGATCTCCTGTCCTTCCTCTCATCAGCTGAGCCAGCAACTATGTGGTTGAGGGAATCCCACATAGCTTTGGCTGAGGTGCATTCAGCCAGCTTCTGGAATATCTCATCAGACATTGTCTGAGCTAGGATATTCATTGCCTTAACATCAGCTTCTTTTGCCTTCTTGTAAGTTTCATTGTAGTCAGGTGGTGGCACAGCACTGAGATCAGCAGAAGTGGAAGCAGCAGCAGGCCTAGCAGGTGGTCCTGTCAAGATAGAAGAAAAGATATCTTCATCAATAGAATTCATGTATAGTCTTATCCTGGCCTTCCATATGCCAAACTTGGACAAGTTGCATACAGGAGGTCTGGTGCTTGAATAATCCTTAGACTGGGCCATGTGTGAAAGTGTTTGTGAATGGTATCAGGAAACAACTTATCACAGGATCTTTTAACTCAGGTGTTAGCCTGTATGAACAGCCAACCTCCCTCTGATACCAATTGAAAGTGAGGGGATAAGTTGTAAACTACTCTAGAGGGGGGGTGAATAGAGTATTCAAATTTTATGAATAACTAGTCAGCTCCCTTGGAGTTGATTTGCGGAATAAAATAATCTGATACTTGAACCCTAAGAGCCTAACACAGTGAAGTGCACAAGTGAGAGAGTTAACTGAAATTTCAGTTTAACTATAAGCCTATCACAGCAACTAGCAATCCTAGGTAGTTCTATCACAGCCACAGAATAAGATGAATAAGCAAGATAACCAGATGGACACAGGATATATAGTGGTTCCCTCTTAATAGGTACTCCACTCTTCTACCACCCTGGTAGGAATCCACTACAGGTTTTTGCTAAGGTGCCCTGCCACCAATGATCTTCTTCAGGTAGATCAAACAGACCCTTTGAGCTTTTGATAAGGATGCTCAACCACAGGTTGTTGATAAGGTGCCCTGTCACCAACGTTCACTTTTGAAGAGGTGTGAACAAACTCTTTTTACAAAGGGGTTGAGAGGGTTAGATTATCTTCTCTGTTGTGAATACAGATTAGAGAAGACTTGTGGATTCTCTAAAGAATCAAAGTCTCCCCCTGGCTCAGTGAAAGTCCAGGGAAAGCCTTTGCTTCAGGATGAAGGAGTTTCAGATAAACTGAAACTAAATCCTCAGAGATCTGAAGACTGATTTTTATCAGGTCTTAAGATTCTGGAGCACTTGAAGCAGAACTGGAGCTCTTTCTGAAGTCTTGAAAACTCTAAGCAGATGCTCAGGAGACTTGAGAATGAAAGATGATTGCTCTGGGCTTTTGCTTCAGGAAAACTTTTCTTCTTCTTGTTGTGAGATTGTGAAGAGCTGCTCTGATGATGCTTGAGCGAATGAATAATATTTCTCTGTGTCTGTAACTTCTCTTTTGCTGAGAGAAGAATCTCTCTTAAATATGTCTTCACGTTTTTCCTTTGGAACGGCTCTATTGATTTGAATTCTCGAGCCCTGCAACAGATTATCTCAAAATAGAATATAGCAATAGGAATAGAATGGCCTATTAACTTTCTGTCAGTCCCAATAAGGAATAAAATAAGCGGGAAAAATATCTCAGCATAAAGACGTACCATTCTTGGAAATAGTACATAGTACCAACGGCTAGAAAACAAGCTGGAAAGATAAAGTCAACGCAATTTGTATAATAGGACAAAATGCTTTATCAAGAATACTGAATCCCGTGATTTATGCTTGACAAATTTTGTAAATAATTCATTTGAATTTAAGCCATAAATTTAGCAACAAATAACTTCAGAAAATCTTTCTAACCACAAGCTAACACACTTGGAAATAAACCAAGGAATAGCATAAATACAAATAGATAAAAGCAGACAGAAATCGTCGAACAGGAGTTCGATGATCGTCGACCTGCAAACAGATCGTCGACTAATAGCAGGAATCTGTCGGAACAGAAATCGTCGACCAGAAATCGTCGACCAGAAATCGTCGACCAGCTAATAGATCGTGGACCGGCTAACAGATAATCGACCAGCAAAGGCAAATATCTGTCGAGACAGAAATCGTGAAGCAAGAACACGATCGTCGATCTGTTGATGACAGATCGTCGACCAACCTTCAGAGCGTAGTAAGCTTGCTCTGAGATCGTCGACCAACGGTCGACGATAATTGTCTTGACTTCAACGATTCAATAGCCCTGCTATCGTCGACCAATGATCGACGATCGCGAGGCCTCGTTCGACGATGGTCGAACGGAAAAGCCTTAACCACAAAAACATCTAGAACTTCTAACCTAAGCTCTAGGTCAGTTTATAAACTGCCCTAGGGAGACTAAACAGAGTCTAAACATGATCATATATCTTTATATGGATCAAGAGGGGCTGGAAAGGGATTACATAAGCCAAATCACATCTAGGGTACCAACAGACCGTTGCCCTTTTGTATAGCCACCTCTTGGGTGGGTTGTTTTCTACAGGTGCTGCTGCGGAGCCAAGCGGCAAATAGCGGGCTAAAGCCCAAGTTGCAGCGCCAGCCCTCGAAGGCTTAGTTATTAGCTTTTTCATATTCATGTATGGTCGGCCTGCGCGCCGATGTATGAAAGACGCTATCTTGTTAAGCGAACACTTTTGTAAGGCCTTAAGGCCGTGAACTCTTTTGTGTATTTTCATGTTCGTCATTCCTTTGTGGTAAATTTATTACTAGTGGACATTCATGCCTTATGGGGGTTCTTTGTTTAACTTTAAAATGCTTCCGTTAGAATGCGTTGTGTAGGACGTTGTTGTTGAATTGGTTGGAATGGTTTTCCATATTCGTAACCTTCCGGTCTATCCGTAGTATATGGCGTCGGGCCCCGGCCGGACCTACTGCTATATTCTATGCGACGGATAGGGGTGTTACAAATTGGTATCAGACTACCGGTTTCGGTCTAGCTTATTGGAATTCGCGGACGAATTCTTTTAAGGGGTGGTGAGCACGGTCACGTGCGTCATCGTTATAACATGAAAAAGAACCCATGAATGTCCACTTAGGAATGAAAATACACTTGTTGAGGAACCTGCGTGTTCATTTAATTGCTGTTTGCAGTAATGTTTGGTCGCTTATCGGTGTTTTTGCACGAATATAGGTGACCAGAAGTGGTGCTGGGCCGTCTGAACGGCCAGGTTCTGAGGCGAGCAGTGCGCCAAGAGATACGCCTGCAACACCTTTGTCTGCCGAGACCATTAGGTTGGTGGCGGAAGTGGTCATGGCAATGATTAATGCGCAGCCTGCAAGGCAGGTGCAGCAGCCTGCTCCTGCTGTGGAGCAAGTACCGGTTCAGACGGCAGAGCGAAGGAGGGTTGAGCAAGTTGTGTTGGAGCCAGAGTTGCCGCGGAGAGCAACTGAAAGACAACTGAAGCATGTCATGGGCTTTCATCCACCGGTGTTCACGGGGGCAGAAACCCCGACCCAAGCAGAGGATTGGCTCTCAAGGGTCAACAGGGTGATGACTGCGACGGAAACTGAAGAGTGGAAGAAGACCACTATAGCGACGTTCCTTTTGGATGGGGACGCAAGACTGTGGTGGGAGGGCCTAGAGCTGCATCAGTTGAGGGGAAGCCATTGGCCGAAGTCCCGATGGAGGAGTTTGCGAGACTATTTATAGCTCGATACCTCCCCTCGGCGCAGAGGATCGCGCTAGAGAGTGAATTCCAGAAGTTGATGCAGGGTGATAGCACCGTTGATGAATACCTCCACGAGTTTACTCGGTTGGGGAGATATGCCGGCGCTACCTTCGCAGACGAGGAGCGCAAGACGAGCCGCTTTTATGAAGGGCTAAGGGATGATTTGAGGTTGCTGCTGTCGGGGCCCAAGGCCCAGGGTTTCATGACCCTGGTCAGTTCGGCCCGATCCTTGGAGAAGGATATGAGAAACGTGCAAGCGAAGAAGGAGAGGGAATCTGGTGGCAAGAGATCAGAGTTCAAGGCGCCGACTACGTCGAAGTCGGGCTACCGCAGATTCTCCAAGAAGTCTAGGACGTCGGGTCCAGCTTCTTCTGTAGGTGCCTCGGGGGCAACTACCAATCGAACCTCGGGCGCTTGCTTCACGTGTGGAAAGCCGGGGCACTTTGCCCGTGACTGCTGGAGTGGACGCTCAAAGTCCGAAAGGAAACAAGGAGCCACCTACGAGGAAAAGGGCAAAGCGGTGGAGTCGACCGCGTCCCATTATGCTCCGACTCAGCCTAGAGTCTACAACTTGGGCCAGCAGGAGGCCATCAAGCAAGCGGATGTGGTGACAGGTATGAGTTAATTTATGCAAGTTGACTTGAGAATACTATTACCTATTGCTTGTTAAGCTAATGCCTTTTGCTTAGGCTTTGTGGTGATTAGCGATAGTCCGGCACGGGCACTGTTCGACACTGGTGCTTCGCATTCTTTCTTGTCCGAATAGTTTATATCGCGTATCGGAGTCCCTTCTTCGATGGCGAAGGACAAGTTAGATATGTTGCTACCGAATGGGTGCTCGATGCGTGCGGACAGAGTGTGCGCCGTGAAGGTTCACATAGGGAGCCAAGAGTTCGACTTGCTAGCGTCATTACTGCCGTTAGTAGAGTTCGATGTTATCTTTGGAATGGATTGGTTGTTAGAGCAGAAGGCTTGGATCGATTGCGACCATAAGGAGGTCAAGCTGGGTGTAGGGCGGGAGACTACGTTCGAGGGGCTTAAGGGGTCGAGCAAGACACTGATGTCTGCTCTTCAGGTGGTGAAGGCGGTTCGTGCTGGTGCAGAGCTGTTCTTCGCATTAGTGGAGGCCGCAAAGCCGAAGTCCACTTTGGATGAGATCCCCGTGGTATGCGAGTACCCAGATGTGTTCCCAGATAGCCTTCCTGGAGCCCCACCGCAGCGAGAGATTGATTTTACGATCGAGCTCGTGCCGGGTGCCAAACCCGTGTCACGTGCTCCTTATAGGTTGGCGCCAAAGGAGATGGCGGAGTTGAAGGTTCAGCTGGAGGAGCTGATGGAGCAAGGTTATGTGCGTCCAAGTTCGTCGCCTTGGAGCGCACCGGTCCTCTTCGTTAAAAAGAAGGACGGTAGTATGCGGCTGTGCATCGACTACAGAGAATTGAACAAGTTGACGGAGAAGAACAAGTACCCGATCCCGAGGATTGATGATCTCTTTGATCAGTTAGTCGGATCATCTGTATACTCCAAGTTGGACTTGAAGTCGGGGTACTATCAGCTGAGGATCAGGGAATGTGATATCCCAAAGACGGCGTTCAGTACGAGGTATGGGCATTTCGAGTTCACGGTCATGCCGTTTGGACTGACGAATGCGCCATCGGTGTTTATGGATCTGATGAACAGGACGTTCAGAGATTTCCTGGATCGCTTTGTGATCGTCTTTATTGACGATATTTTGGTGTACTCGCAGTGCGAGGAAGACCACTTCAAGCATTTGCATTTGGTGTTGGAGACTTTGAGGAGGAATGAGCTTTACGCAAAGTTCTCCAAGTGCGAGTTCTGGCTACCCTCGGTAGCGTTCCTTGGTCATATAGTGAGTGGAGAAGGTATAGCGGTGGATCCGGCGAAGATTGTTGCGATACGGGAGTGGCCTGCGTTATCTTCTGTCGCGGAAGTCCATAGTTTTCTCGGTCTTGCCGGATATTACAGGCGCTTCGTAGAGAACTTCTCGCGGGTAGCGTTACCTCTCACGAAGTTGACAAGGAAGGATCAGAAATTCTTGTGGACGCAAGAGTGCGTGCAAGCTTTTGAGGAGCTGAAGAGGCGGTTGACCACGGCGCCAGTGCTTAGTTCGCCGAGTGGGACCGAGGGATTTGAGGTGTATAGCGACGCTTCGAGTAGCGGTTTGGGCTGCGTGTTGTTGCAGCATGGTAGCGTGATA
Organism: Platanthera zijinensis; assembly: GCA_039513925.1. Lineage (NCBI taxonomy): Eukaryota > Viridiplantae > Streptophyta > Magnoliopsida > Asparagales > Orchidaceae > Platanthera > Platanthera zijinensis. Next base: position 78,192,858 of record CM077091.1, read on the forward strand.
GCGTATGGATCGCGTCAGCTAAAGGTGCATGAAAGAAATTATCCGGTGCACGACTTAGAGTTGGCGGCCGTGATATTTGCACTCAAGTTATGGAGGCACTACCTATACGGAGTGAGGGTCGACATATACACCGATCACAAGAGCCTAAAATACTTGTTGGATCAAAAGGATCTCAATATGAGGCAGAGGAGGTGGATGGAGTTCCTAGGGGACTACACTTTCAAGATACAGTATGTACCCGGGAAGGGCAACGCAGTTGCGGATGCGTTGAGCCGCAGCGCTCCCGCCCAAGCCAACTGGTTGTCGGTGCATGATGAGCGGCTAGTACGGGAGTTGGAGAAGCTTGAGATCTGTTGCGTTGACAAACAGTCGAGCGCCAAGGCAATGTTAAACTGGACAGAGGTGCAGTATGACCTGGCTGACCGGGTTCGGCAGGCATTGGAGTTGGATGATTCCATGAAGGAGCTTTTGGAGGCCGCTTTGGATGGGTCAAATTCCTAGTTCTCGGTAGAAGATGGGTTATTAAGGAAGGATCATCGTTTGTGCGTCCCAAGTGGGGGCAACCTCCGGGCGGAGTTGATGTACGAGGCTCATCATACCAAGTACTCAATCCACCCAGGGAGCACGAAGATGTATCGTGATCTTAAAAAGTTGTTTTGGTGGCCGGGACTTAAGAAAGATGTGGCGTTGTATGTGGCCAAATGTCAAGCGTGCGCCTTGGTGAAGGCGGAGTGCCAAAAGCAGGGCGGATTTCTGAAGTCCTTGCCTATACCGGAGTGGAAATTCGACGACATATCCATGGATTTTGTGCATGGATTGCCAAGATCACAGAAGGGAAACGACGCCATTTGGGTGATCGTTGACAGATTGACGAAAGTGTCGCATTTCTTACCAATGAGGAAGGATGATCCAGTAGAGAAGTTGGCAAAGCTCTATGTGGATAGCATTGTGCGCTTGCACGGGGTGCCCCGCAGTATTGTGAGTGATCGCGATGGGCGTTTCACGTCCAACGACTGGAGGCTAGTGCATCAAATGTTGGGCTCCAAACTGAAGTTTAGCACGGCGTTTCATCCGCAGACGGATGGCCAGACCGAGAGAGTCAACAGAACCTTGGAAGACATGCTCCGCATGTGTACGTTGGACTTCGGAAAGAGGTGGGAGGACCACCTATACTTGGTCGAATTTGCTTATAACAATAGTTATCAAGCAAGCATTCAGATGGCGCCGTTCGAAGCTCTTTACGGAAGAAAATGTCGCACGCCGTTGTCGTGGTTAGAAACGGGTGAGTCCAAGCTTTATCAGCGTCAAGACATTGAAGATGCCACTTCTTTAGTGCATACTATACGGGAGCGGTTGCGGATTGCCCAGGATATGCAAGCCAAGTATTATAATGCCAAGCATAGGAACGTGGAATTCAGTGTTGGCGATTGGGTGTACTTGAAGATCAAGCCGTTCAAGGGTGTCTCACGGATTCGACGCTTGAAATAGTTGAGTCCGAGATACCTTGGGCCATTTGAGATTCTGGAGAGGATCGGAGAAGCAGCTTATAGGTTGAGGTTATCAGCAGAGTTAAGTGCTTTGCACGATGTATTCCACATCTCGTTTTTGCGGAAGGCAGTGCAAGAACCTTCGCAGGTGTTAGCGGCCGACCAAGTACCGGTTGAGGAAGGATTGACAACGAAAGTCAAGCCTATATCTATTGAGGATTTCGAAGTCAAACGGCTTCGGAACAAGGAGATCAGAATGGTGAAGGTCCGTTGGAATAACTGCAGACGCGAGGAGCTCTCTTGGGAGCGAGAGCAGACAATGCGCGAGGAGTACCCCGAGTTGTTCCCCTCAGGTACTCGTTATGTATATTCTTTTTGTGTAGTCTCTGTTCTTAATTTCGGGACGAAATTCTCTTAAGGGGGAGGGAGTTGTAAGACCCCAACCTCGGAGATGATCGCGGGGCGATCAAACGGCACTTTTGGAGGTCTGAACAGGGGCACACGGCCAGGCACACGGCCGTGTGCCTACCCGTGTTCAGTGATTTATTGTGTTTTTGTGTTGTCTCGAGTCAGAGAAGTACACGGCCTGAGACACACGGCCGTGTCTCAAGCCGTGTGTGGGGCACACGGCCTCGAACACGGCCGTGTTCGAAGCCGTGTTCATGAAGCCCGACGATCGTCCTGAAGCTCCAGGTAACACGGCCCGTGGCACACGGCCGTGTCAGGACCCGTGTGGATCGGCGTAACTGATATTTTGGGTTGAATCCGAGCCATCCGGATCTTTTATTTTGGATCTAATGGCTGGAGGTTAACCTAGGGGGTATTAGGGTTGAGTTTGGGACTGAATTCCCTCATTCCAACCCAACCCTTTCTCTTTCTAAACTCTTAGAGAGAGGTGAGAGCCAAGTGGAGGAGGAGCAAAGTTCCGGCCGCCGGCGGAGCACCGGAGCACCGATTCGCGATCCGAGTCCGTATCCTCGAAGGCAAGGGCGAGGCGAAGCTTTCCATCCGACTACATCTTCATGGCGCCGTGGAAATCTTCGAGGGTAACGATCCTCTTCTTAGGGCATGTGTAGTCGCCCTTCTTTCTATGCATGGGGAAATCCCCCTCTCGCGAGTGAGCGTTGAGGCGTGGAATCCCTTCGGGTAGATATGTAAAGTCCCCGTTGTTAGAGCCCGGAATCGGAGTACGGGCGTAGGCATTGTGTGTGAAGCCTATTCGGGTTTAACCCGGATCGGTGATGTTTGCATTGTATGGCCGGAGAAGACTCCGCGCCGATGATTTTAGTTTTCCGAAATTTCTACGCGGTAGATTGCATACAGGGATCCTTGGGGGTTAACCTCGAGGCGCACCCGGAAAGCTTGGGCGGAATCGCATTGCCGCCACGATGTTGCCTTGGAGGGCAGATCGGTACATAACGGGGTTATGTGCGTGTTTTGATCGACTGTGGGAATGAGGAGAAACTTGGCCCGCACCGATGGCTAAATGGCCGTGGTGAAGTGAGCAACGGGCGGGTGGAACTCTACCCATTCCAAGTGGTCTCGGTAGAAGCGACCAAAAGTACATGGGACTTCCCGGGGGGCTGGAAACGGGCCTAGGCTTCGGCTGAAAGGGCTAAATGCTCACGAGTGTTGCCATCCGAGGGATGGTGGTGGAATCGCGGTGTCGGGCTGGGTCCGGACCGGGTTCACCGATTAGTGCCCTGAGAGCACGGAGTGTGCGGCCGTGCGTGCCGACACTTGTGGCGAATAGAATACTTTATAGAATTGCTATGGTAGTTTTATATGCAGGGAAGGAGCACCGCCGTCCCGAGAAATGGGACGGGGTCGTTATAATTTGGTCAGCTTTGCTGACCGTTGCCCTTTTGTATTGCCACCTCTTGGGTGGGTTGTTTTCTACAGGTGCTGCTGCGGAGCCAAGCGGCAAATAGCGGGCTAAAGCCCAAGTTGCAGCGCCAGCCCTCAAAGGCTTAGTTATTAGCTTTTTCATATTCATGTATGGCCGGCCTGCGCGCCGATGTATGAAAGACGCTATCTTGTTAAGCGAACACTTTTGTAAGGCCTTAAGGCCGTGAACTCTTTTGTGTATTTTCATGTTCGTCATTCCTTTGTGGTAAATTTATTACTAGTGGACATTCATGCCTTATGGGGGTTCTTTGTTTAACTTTAAAATGCTTCCGTTAGAATGCGTTGTGTAGGACGTTGTTGTTGAATTGGTTGGAATGGTTTTCCATATTCGTAACCTTCCGGTCTGTTCGTAGTATATGGCGTCGGGCCCCGGCCGGACCTACTGCTATATTCTATGCGACGGATAGGGGTGTTACAAAACATACCTAGCATACTTTACGAAATACTTGCTCTAGTTGATCAACATTGGCTTAGCATAATATCTAGCGATTGTGTGATGTTCCTCATCTAAAGACTGGTGGTTCCTGAGAACAATGATAATGATAAATTTTTAACTAGATAAGACTAAATGCCTGAAAAAAATGCCTTCTGAACTAAATAGACTGACTAGTGCCTGAAAATAATACCTTCTGAATCTAAAATAAACCATGGTGTCTGAGAATAATAACCTATCTGTCATATGGGTGGTACCGACCGGTTGGTCCAGCACAAGCACCATAGCTTCCCCTACCTTCATACAATCCACAACCACCACCACCACCTAAGCCAAAACCAGTACCTGGACCATAGTAAAAACCACCACCATAACCAGAGCCTCCGTAACCACCAATCCCCCCTCATCATGACCATAAGCCCCACCACCGAAGCCACCACCACCTCCACCATACCCTCCACCAAAACCTCCAGCACCACCATAAGAGCCAAGCCTACTAGAATAGCCACCGAGTGATGGCACGCCTCTATAACCACCTAAACTGCCGCCGCCACCAAAACCTCAATAACCACCACCACCAAACTCTTCATCACCACCACCACCATAACCTCCAACCCTAGTACCCAAACCTCCAGCTCCTCTATAGGATGGACTGAATCCAAATAATCTAGATAAACAATAAAAACTCATTGAAAAAATAAATCAATCTACAACAAAAAGATCATTGGAGGATGACACTCAATTTTTTCGGTTAATCAAATTAACCCAAATACTCCAAAAGTGCACTTCAAACCTAATTAATATGCCTATGATGGAGTTCATTCTTATATGCATTCTAACATTAAAAATACATTCCAAAAAGATTTAAAATAATTTCAAAATAGAATTTAGACTTCATATTACATTAGTACTTTACTAATTACTAAATATATATTTAACAAAATGCATGGGATTATTTGCTTGTATCCATCTAATTAAGACACTAGAACATAAAACTGAAAATAAATTTGATCAAACTGAAAAAAGTAAGATGAAACATACAAAACTTAAGAATAAATTGGAGATAGAAATTTCTGACAAAACCAATGATAAACTCAAGAATTATGCAGCCCCAACATTCTAAAAAAACTAGGCAACCTAAACACCTGATTACACGCAATACAGAACTCACCTGACTACAAGATATCTCTATCATATTCCCCTTGGAATATAGTTCATCGACTACTTTTCAGAATCAAAGATTACAAAACCAAATCCTCGGGATCGCATCGTAACATGATCAGTGATGATTTCATGCTCAACAACCATACCATACTTCGAGAAGAAACTCTTGAACTCATCTAAAAATAAGGAAAGTAAAAGATAGTTATTGCAACAGCACCAATAAACTAACATTAAAGGAATAAGGAAAGACCTGATGTTACAAATGAGGGTATGCCTCCAACAAAAATGTTCTTTGTTTTAAAATCTTTGGACTGAGCCGAGCCTTTTGGAATTGTTCGCTTAATCTCAACCTTCGCAATAGAAAACAAAAATGCGAAATAATAGAAACCAATAGCAATTAATAAAAAAAAATTAGAAGAAATAAATTAAGAAAATATATGTTACTGAAACAACTATACAAGTGCAGCAAGAAATATTAATTGTTTTCATGAAGCACGAAAAGTAATTAAATTTTTTACAAGTGCAGCAAGAAATATTAATTGTTTTCACGAAGGACAAAAAGTAATTAAATTTTTTATATTTAAAATTCTATAAAAAAAACTAAACCATCCACCAATAAGTAATTAAGAATTTGATACTAAAATATCTTAGCTATATCGTGTCAGGAAAAAACAACCGAAACATTTTGTACTGATATCAGAATGAAGATGACAATATATCTCTCCTTCTCAAAATTCAAAGAAATAGCCCTGCGGTCTTCGATGTTTTAGTAATGTAAACATGTTTCATCTCAAAAATTGGTAATTCTAATTTTTGAGTTATGAAATAAAAGAAATGGGAAGAACAAAATCTCAGACAAATTCATCAAATGAAAGCAACTTAAATCAAATGAATTCAACTTATATACATGAATATATATGCATTGAATTCTTTTACCACTTATAATATTTTAAAAAAATCTTCATTTCTCTTTTTTCAAACAAAAAGTTTATCACAATAAAAAACAAATACATGTACATGCATATACATTGATATATATATATATATATATATATATATATATATATAATATTCATTCAATTATTTTATCATTTCAATTCATATAATTTGTTCCTTCATTTTCCATTTTTTACTACAGAAAGCTCGGGAGAAGGTATGATTTGCAAGTTGCAAGATCTATAATGTTATGTAAAAGTCACTTGAAATTGTTTGGTGATTGGTTTTGTTATCCTTTTTTCCAATCAAAAAGCCTGATTGATTTGCAAGAGTCTATAATGCTCTATCAATGTTATTTAAAGTTTACTTGGTAATTGGTTTGGAATTGGACCAATCCGAGGATAATTCAAACTAAAAAATGAAAAGGAGCAGGTGTTTGTTGCTGCTCTAACTACATCTACTATGGTTTTGACAAAACTTGGTCTGCCAGAGATCCAATTCAATCTGTGTGGTGTTTCTTATTTTTTATTTTTATGGACTGTAATATCATATTGAGACTATGTAATCAAAATTTCAATTCTTGTTGTTGAATTTCAACTCAAGTGACTGAATTTTTACTTGTAACCAAACAATAGATTTTGAATTGGCCTGAGCCAACTTAAATTCCCACCAATCAATCCCCCTTCCGCACAGATTAAGCTTGGAGGTATTTTCATAATTATGCAGTATTAAAACACACATAATTAAGTGGAATGAAAACATAATTTTTACCCTAAAATATCCACAAAGAAGAATAATATTACTAAAGGAAAGGCATAATTTTGTCAATAAATACATTGGGGTTTTAAAATTTTAAAACAATGTTTCAGAAATTTTGCAAGAATAATTACCTGCTTCCCATTAATGATATGGTTTTCTTCTATGACTTGATCAACAACGGAAGGGACAACATATGTTATGAACCCAAATCCTCTGGGTTGTTGTGTATGTCGATCCTTCATGATCACTGAATCTACTATCTCACCATATTTTCCAAAATGCTTCATGAATGTAGCTATTAAATCAAAAAAGAAAAGTAAAATATTGAATAACCAAATATCAGACAGCATTAAGATGTCCTTAATTTTTATAAAACTCTTAAGACAAATAAAATATTAAAAAAAATATAAGACTACTGCTAACTGAAATGATTTCAAAGGGTGGATCTAAAAAACAAGAATTTCTATCATAACCTAAGCAAGATGAGATATTTAAAAAAATGTTACTATTTCAAATTAGAATGCATGCAAATTTGATAATGATAAGACCATAAATTTTCAACATAGAACATATTTATCCTTATGAAAATAAAAGGACCAACTTAGTAGTAGTCTTGAGAACAAGAGGAATAACAAATGATGTTTAATCAAAGGATCCAAGAATAGTTCTCAAAACACACTAATTGCATAGGACATTTAAAAGTTATATGCATCCTTTTTATGCAAATGTAATCAGATCATCCAAAATTGTTAAGACATAGACATGTTGAATGATAGAGGGTGCATTGTTTGAAATAAAAAGACGAACTTGACCCGACTACCAAGTAAAAAAAAAATTGTTCTTAAATGGATGATTTGGTTGTTAATTCTACTTTTTATTTTATTCACTTTTGAACATTGCTTGGTGCTCTAAAAACAAAAGAAACTAAACACAAATAATATTATGTTTATAAAAATTTCTTTATTTTGAGTGATAGACATGATGAATTCTAGCTTGATCATATTATTTTGAGTGATAGATGAGATGAATTCTAGCTTGATCAAAAATTACTTTATTTTGAATTTCTAGCTTCTCGGCATCATCAAATGTCACATACCAATATCACATAACTATATGGATGCATAATAGGAGTCATCATTCTCTCTTGAACTTTGTTGAAACATGATTGAAAGCACAAATGTGTATTGGAGCCACAAATCACATGAACATACTTGATCCTAATCAAACCATAGACTTTGATACACTTTGTTAAAGAGTATGAACTGAAGGTGGATGGCAGACTCCATAGTTGGGTTTGATATATTAGTTTTCAAACCTGTTTTAAACACTAAAGCTAATCCCAGTAATGAGGCCAACCACTTTATCATATAAGAGTTATGTTTAAAAAAATTCCTTTCATTGTTTAGAATGTCAAATACACCATATAATACTCCTTCATTGTTTAGAATGTCAAATACACCGTACAATACTCCTTCAGCAACACATTTTCATTCTTAAACCACACATTTTGTCAGTGTAGTGAGCTAACAAATGGGCTACATTCTTATTGTTATGTTGTTATTATGAGTTTGTTGTCTTGTCAACTTTATGTGGAAAGGGATTAAAGCAGGATAGTTACATAAGTAGCCTATGTGTTTGGATGTAGGTGTAAAAATGTTTACTTCTATTCCACCCAAGGTGTTCTTAAATTACATTTTTGCATTGGACGTCTGCATACATACCAGCAGAATATTTATCTGATTGTAAGAACAAATCATCTAGATGCTCCACACTTGAAACTGTTATTGTTGGCTGTATTATTATCGGAAAAAAACTGATCGTTTAACGGATTAATATGATTTGAATTCCACAAAAAAGCATCATCAATTTCCGCGCTGTTTGCAACAAGAATACGTTCCCAAAACTAGTATTATATTTATGCATGTGTACTTTAGACAGATAATGTTCAAAAGTTTTTTGTAGGAAGGAAACAAAAAATAGAGATAGGCATTTGAGTACATAGAGATAGACATTTGAAAAGCTCAGGTTGCAGTTCTACCTGATATAGGGCTTTCCTACAAATGTTGGTGCTGGGAAGACAAACAGAGGAATGCTTGAGGAGGACCTGCATCGGAGAGGGAAATGATTTTCCACATAAAAGAGTGTTAAAACATTCTTAAGATACATAGAGATAAAAGAATTAAACAGTCAAGTTTTCACATTGGCATCCTATTTCACAGTAAACTAAAAGCTGAACTAAAGTTGAACTAAAATAGTCAAGTTTTCATAGTCCTATTTCATAGTCCAATTGAACTAAAAGCTGAACTAAAGTTGAACTAAAGTTGAACTAAAAGCTAAACATTCTAAAGTTGAACTAAAAGCTAAACTAAAGTTGAACTAAAACTTTAGCATCCTATTTCACAGTCTAATTAAATAGTCTAGTTTTAACTAAAATCTGAACTAAAGTTAACTGAACTGTTAACTTTAGCATCCTATTTCACCGTTCAGATTTTTAAACATTCTTAATGATGCAGTTAGCAAGATGAAGAAACTGAATTAAACAAAAAAACATAGAGTAAGGCATTTGAGATACATAGAGACAAACATTTGAAAAGCTCAGGTTATAGTTATACCTGATATAGGGATTTCCTACAAATGTTGGTTCTAGGAAGATAAACAAAGGAGTGCTTGAGGAGGACCTACATGGGAGATGGAAATGATTTTCAGCTTGAAAGAGAGGTAAATGGGAGTGAAAGTACCTCCGATGTGTAGGAGCAGGCAGCCAGAGAGGTTAAGGGGAGTAAAAATACCTGCGTTGGAGAGGTAAATGGAGGTAAAGGGAGCTTAGGTGGCAAAAATCGCAATGGGTGGGAGCAGCGTGTTGAAGAAGGGTGAGAAAATGGCGTGAGATGTAGCAGCTGACGGCCTTGGCAGGAATCGTGAGATGCTAAAGCAGGGAGCCAAAGAAGGGAGAGCCGATGGAATGAGGAGTAGTTGAAGGCAGTTGCACTTTGAATGATGCCCTAGAAAATGGAACAGGGAACCCCGCATTCACCAGAATGCAAACTAAGATAGAACGGCGAACCCTTCTAATGTCGGCAAAGACTTCGAATGCAGACGATTTTTGTCGGCAAACCCTTTAAATGCGGGTTATATTTGTCAGCGATGCCTTGTATTGCCGGTGAACACTTCAAAATCCGGCAATTTGTGGAGCACGGGCGTTGGGGATCTCGGCAAGAAGGAGATATGAAGGAATGTGTGAGCAGGAAAGAGGGTTTTATGCGAAAGTTAAGGCCTCCAGAAAGCCTCTCTCAATTATGTAAGTTTTATTATCCACGTTTTTTGCAATCGTTGCTAATATCAGTGTATTAGCCATGATTTTTAGTCCTTGGCCAAAAAAAGTGTAGGCAATACTCACTTTTCTAGGAGTGTGGGTTGAAGCAAGCCCCAAGAGCATGGTATGAGACATTGTATACTTTCATCATTGAGAACAAATTCTCAAGGGAGAAAATAGACAAGACCCTATTCCTAAGGGAATCTAAGGGTAAGATCATCCTAGTCCAGATATATGTCGATGACATTATCTTTGGATCTACTGAAAACAATATTTGCAGGAAGTTTGCCAAACTTATGTGAGGGAAGTTTGAGATGAGAAGCATGGGTGAGCTAAAATTCTTCTTGGGACTCCAAGTAAGACAAACTTATGATAGCTTGTGCGTATCCCAGTCTAAGTTCACAAGAGAGTTAATTAAGAAATATGTTATAGAGAATGCCTCCACCATAAGAACTCCAATGGGGTCAAGTATGCTTGTAGACAAAGATGAGGCAGGGAAACCTGTTGATGAGTCTTTGTATAGAGGGATAATTATCTCCCTTTTATACTTGACTGCTAGTAAGCCTGACATCATGTATACTACATGTGTCTGTGCTAGGTATCAAGCATGCCCTAAAGAATCTCATTATTATGCTACAAAGAGAATTTTAAGGTATCTTAAGGGGACACCAGATCTTGGTCTATGGTACCCTAGGAATAGAGATTTGAGCTAACTGGATTTTCAGATGCATATTTTGCAGGTTGCAAGGAAGACAGGAAAAGTATCACTAGTACATGTCAATTCTTAGGTGGAAGACTAGTGTCATGGAGCAACAAGAAGCAGACTAGTGTTGCTATCTCCACTACAGAGTTAGAGTACATTACAGTAGGTAGTTATTGTGCTCAATTGCTATGGATAAAACATCAGCTTAAAGACTATAACATTAAGATGAGTAGAACTCCTCTATATTGTGATTCTACTAATGCAATTTCTATTGCTAGGAATCCTGTTTCACATAGCAGGACTAAGCATATAGAAATTAAGTATTATTTTATTAGGGAGCATGTTGAGAAGAAGACATTTGTATAGAGTTTGTCTCCACTGACAAGCAAGTAGCCGATATCTTCACTATGTCACTAGATGAAGCCAAGTTCAACACCTTCAAAATTGATTTGGGTATGTTGAACTTTGAATAGCTTCAGGTACTCCCTAAGGTATTATGTTTGGCACAGGTTTGTTCTTTTTGCAAGTGCTGTAGACCTTGTGGAGAACAAGATGAGAGCAGGTGCTCCTATTAAGGGGGAGCAAGTCTGGCAGCTATAGAACTAAAGGCTTTCAAGCTTAGAGCAGATGCTTCTTATCAAGAGGTATCAGCAGCTGCAGGTCTAGGGACTTTCAAATGGTCTTTTTAAGTGGTATCAAGAGTGGTGTAGATACTTTCAGTAATACTTAATTTCAAGTGTTGTCAAGTGGTATCAAGTGGTATCTAGACAGCCCTTTATAAGGGGCAAGTTGGCAGCTGCACTCCTGGATTCCTCTACATCAGCTAGGGGGAAAACATAAGGGGAGAGATAGACCTTTTGCACTTTCCTGACTATTTGAAGAGGTCAAAAAGGGGGAGAGATAAGACTGATCAAGCTCAAAGGGGAGATATAGAAGATGACTCTCTTAAAAGATCAAGCTCTTTCATGGCAGAAACATAAGGGGAGAAAGTCATGGGGAGAAAAGGTAGATCAAGCATGAAAAGTTCAAGCTAATAGGTAATCCTCTAAGGTAACACACCCTGTAGAAATCCAGGGGGAGTAGGTAACTCACCCTACAGCAATCCAGAGGGAGTAGGAATATTGATTTATGACTTCTATTGGTAGGACCAATGTTATTTTGATTCTGAGCGTTGGTGGAGTCGGCTAGATCTTTGGAAGTAGATTTGGTAAAAGTCCACCAGACGTCAGTGTGCAGGGTACCAAACCATACAAGTCCTGCACAGATTAAAAACTATGGGAGGATGAGGAAAAAATATAAAACATCGACTAGTCTAGCTCCTTATGCTTTCCCTACTTGTGGCAAGTTAGGACACCTTGCCCGTGATTATCGTGATGATGTACCGAAGACAAAGAAAGCTAAGTCAGGAGCAGTTGTAGGGAGAGTTCCACTTACTTGCTATACGTGTGGAAAGATAGGGCATTTGGCCAAAGAATGTCAGATTGGTACTCCAGAAGCAAAGGAGACTGGGTTTGGAGCAACCATTGGGCGAGATGGCCCAATCCATTGTTATAACTATGGCAAGCCGGGACATATACCCCGTGACTTTTGGAGTGGGCTTCCAAAGCCAAGGGATAAGGTAGGAGGCCTAAAGCAAAGGGACGAGATGACAGGTATGGTTTAGATTTTAGCTTTTATACATGTGACATGTTTAGTTACTAGGCTATGACTTATTTATATTAAGCTTTTCTCTACACTTGGTTGTAGAGAGCACTATTCGTTGAAGGGGCTTCTCGCTCCTTAGCATCTAAGGTCTTCGTTTGGTTCGTTGTAGTGCCTTCCATTATATTGATTAAGTAGTTATAAACCAAATAAATGCATGGTTGTTTAAAAATTATTCGTAGCATGACCTTAGGCATAGACTGGCTCTCAGAGAAGCATGCTTATGCTGAATACAACTCGAAGGAGTCACACTAAGATAAAATATAGAACGCGAGACTAAACTAGTAAGTACTTCCTAAGGATCTCCCTGTGATCTCACTGTAAAGAGAGAGATCTATGTCACCATCGAGTCAATGCTAGGTGCCAAACCTGTATCGCAGTTTCCTTACTTCGTAGCACCAAGAGTGATGGAAGAACTAAAGTCGCAACTTCAATAATTGATAGAGAAAGGGTTTTTGCGTCCAAGTTCGTCACCTTGGAGCACCCCGGTCCTCTTCGTGAAGAAGAAGGTCGGAATTCTGTGACTATGTATCGACTATCACGAATTGAATTAGCTAACGTAGAAGAACAAGTACCAAATTCCGAGGATCTATGATCTTTTCGACCAGCTAGTTGGGTCGATAGTGTATTAAAAGCTGGATTTGAAGTCTGGTTACTATCAGCTGAGAATTAGGGATAGATATATTTCCAAGATGGCGTTCAGTACACGTTATGGGCATTACGAGTTCACAGTCATGCCTTTTGGGCTGACTAATGCGCCATCCGTGTTCTTAGACTTGATGAACCAGACGTTTGGGGAGTTTTGGATCGGTTCGTGATAGTCTTTATCGATGATATCCTGGTGTACTCCCAGTCCGAGTTTGACCATGCAGAGCATATACATATTTTTCTGAAGACCCTGAGAAGCAATCAGTTGTATGCCAAGTTCTCAAAGTGTGAGTTATGGCTTTCTTCGGTATCATTCCTTGGATATATCATTAGTGGAGAGGGAATCACAATGGATTTGGCAAAGATTGTTGTGATACGAGAGTGGCCTGTATTGTATTCATTGGAGGAATTCTGCAGTTTTCTAGGAAATGTTGGCTACTATAGGCGCTTCGTGAAAAACTTCTCGTGGATAGCGTTACCCCTCACGACCCAGACAAGGAAGGATTAGAAGTTTGTGTGGTCTCCAGCATGAACTCAAGCTTTTGAAGAATTGAAAAGTCATCTGACCACGACACCTATTCTGTGTTCGCCATGTGGGACAGAAGGTTATGAGATTTACATCAATGCTTCAAGGAGTGGCTTAGGTTGTGTGGTTCTTCAACATAGTAAAGTGATAGCGTACGACTCACGCCAATTAAAGGTATACGAGAGTAATTATCTAGTCTATGACTTGGAGTTGGTGGTCGTGATATTTGCTTTGAAGCTATGGAGACACTTCCTTGATAGCGTGATGGTCGATATTTACACAGACCATAAGAGCCTGAAGTACCTCTTGGATCAGAAGGATCTGAATATGCGACATCGAAGGTGGTTGGAGTTCTTTGGGGACTAAACCTTCAAGATACTGGTGGAGACGACGAACCACATCTTGCTGAAGACCCTCCCTCATCTCCAACAAAGGACTCGCGTCGCCATGGTGCCCACTCGGGGAGACGTTATAATCTTCGCCCTCGGCTCAAGCCCGTCTAATCATTTTATTTATGTCATTTTATTTATCGTATTTGTTGTGCCACTTGTTTAGGCATCTTTTATTAGTCTCTTTAAATTTAACAAAAACATTATTAGCTTTATTTTCATTTTGGGCTGCTAATAGCCGGATGATGGTTGTAAGCCTATATATAGGCATAGGATGTTTCCTTTTGAAGTATTGAAGAAGAAAATTGAAAACCCTAAACCTATCTCTCCTCTTCTAGCCGCCCCCTACTCTCTCTCTCTCTCTTCCTCCTCTCTAATTCGGCCGCCCCCCTCTCTCCATTCCCCAAAGCCGCCCCCCTTCCTCTTCCCTTCTCCCCTCTTCCAATCTACATCCTCAACACCACCTCCTCCTCACAAGCCGCCCCTTACCCGGCTATCCTCCTTCAACCCGATCGGCCACCACCATCCAAGGCCGACCACCTTCTCCATCCATCTTGGCCGACTACCTCCCTTTGGGTGGAGGTGGAGTACTTCTTGCTCCGAGGAACTTGGAAGCGGCGTGACGCGGCGACGGAGGAATCTCTTACTCCATCCGGTACAACTCCAACGGAACCGCGGCCGAGTGATCTCTTGGTAAAACAGTCGGAATCATCCATTCCGACTTGGGTAATGAATCTCTCCACTTCCGTGTGTTTCCCTCTTGATATTCTAGCGGCTGGAGTAATTTTTGCGTTGCTTGCGAATCGTTGATTTTCGTGGGTTTTGCTTTAAGTGTTGCAACAACACTACGCTTTATTTCCGAATAGGGTTTGGCGAACCCCGCACCTTTTTGTTGGGGGAGATCTACCGTTTCTCGATCATGTTTTCGGGTAGATCTTCTTTGGTACAACATCGCTCGTCCGGACCGGGTGGGTCCCTTTTGCTTGAAAGGATAACAGCCTTTAGCCGCTTGTCCGATCTTTCCGACGGTGTGGCTACCGTGTTGGTTTACTTGTTTAGTTTGCATATTAGTGCGCTGCGTTTGAGTTTTGTGTGGTTAGCGTCGTGGGTGTTAGACGTCTCGCGCGTTAGAACGCTAAGGTATTCACGTTGGCGGATAGTGGCCTGTATCAATTTGGTATCAGAGGGAGGTTCGTGTCAATTTCTTAATTGAACCCCTCCCCTTTCTTGCCTTTCACTTTTCTCCCACGTTAGGGTGCGTTTTGTGTCAAAAAAAAATCAAAAAAAAAATTTTCCTTGGTCTGCCAATAGCGTCCTAGATTTTTAATTTTCTTCAAAAAAATCAAAAAAAAAATATTTTAATAATCCTCTATTTTTTTCCTGTAGGAATTTCAAAAAAAAAAATCTTTTTTCTAAAGTCACCTATCGGGATTAATTCATAGTTCGTTTGTCTAAATTGGCTGTCAACTTGTTGCATGCGCACAAGGCTTGGAACGGAGTATTTCCCATCGTCTTCCACCATGGACGACGACCCGGGTAACGTCTGTGGCCTCAATGAGATTGAGGAGCTCCGGCAAGACTTTACGGAGCAAATGACGGCCATTAGAGAGGCCCTACATGCTCTAGGTGTCCAGCAAGGGGGACCCCGTCATCCCCCCGCTCACCAACGAGTGGAAGGAGATCACCAAGCCAACCCCAATCACCCGCAGGAACACGCTCCTCGAGCCCCCTTCGAGTTTGACCTTACTCGGGCCATCCAAGTCAAGCCACCCTCCTATGATGGGTTGGGAGATCCTCAAGTCTTCCAAGATTGGGTCTTGGAAATCGAGTGTTACTTCGAATGGTACGCTCTCAACGATGCGGACAAGGTGTGTGTGGCGAGAATGAAATTATTGGGGCGAGCCAAGATCTTTTGGTTGAATGAAGAGAGGCGCTTGCGAGTAGAGAATGGTGCAAGGCCCATCAGTTGGGAAGATATGAAGGCTAGGTTGACCGAGCAATACGTTCCCACGTACCATCGAACACAAATGTTCGATGATTTGGCTACCCTTAAGCAAGGGGCGAGGTCAGTTTCTGAGTACATGAGTTTGCTCAAGGATATGATGGTCTGTTGTGACGTGAAGGAGATGCCCGAGGTCACCCTATCCAGGTTCCGTAAGGGCCTCAACCCCGATATCCAAGGAAAGCTATTGCGATACGGCCACACGGACTTACACGTGACATTCAACGCTGCGTTAGATATCGAAAAACACAATGCGCATAAAGGAAAGTCACGTCCGTTCCAGAAGGGCAAGTCCATCTTAGGACCGCCCCCTGCAACCAGCTATAAGGATAAAGGAAAGTACCGGTCCTCCGATTCATCCTCCATTGTGGTGACGGCTAAAAACAATAGGAGTCCGACTGGGGAAAGAGTGTCGATAGGGAGAGTCAGCAGGACGAACGTCACCTGTTTTGCTTGCGGGGTTCAAGGACACTATGCTAGTGATTGTCCTACAAAACCCAAGCCCCTAGCCCTGTTAGATGTCGCGGGCGGGTCTGACGACCTTACTTACGAAGCAGGTGATTTTAGTGAGTCGGACGGCGTGCCGAGTGACATGGATGACGAATCCCACATGATGGTGATGAGATGTATTTTAGCCACCCCGCGGCCGTTAGACGAATGGAATAGGACAAATATCTTCACGTTAAATTTCAAGAGCGGTGAAAAGTGGTGTAGGCAGATCATAGATAGCGGTAGTTGCATGAATATCGTTTCTGAAGCCGCCATAAAACGCATGTCCCTAGTTGCTGAACCACACCCTCACCCGTATAAGGTGGCGTGGGTGAACAAGTCTTCCCTCCCCGTGGCGAAGCGTTGTCTAGTTCCCCTCACCATCAAGGCATACACCGAATCGGTTTGGTGTGATGTCATCCCCATGGATGCGTGTCACGTCTTACTTGGGCGCCCTTGGTTGTTTGATCATGACGTCACCCACTATGGTCAGGCTAACACTTATGAATTCAAGTTTAATGGACGCGTCATTGTCTTGAAGCCCTCTCCTCGGAAGGACCCTTCGACCCCGTCCAAGGACACCGTCATCCCAGTCGAGAAGAGAGTGTTGGGTCTTATTGGTAGGAAGTAACTTACCCGGACTACCTTCATGGACGGAGTCCTTTATGCTTTAGTTTGCCTCCAAGTCAAGGACGATGCGGCGGTATGTGAGAGCTTACCCCCGGCATTGAAGTCGCTCCTAGAAGAATTTGTGGATGTGTATCCGGACGAGCTACCGTCTGAGTTACCCCCCATACGTGACATCCAACACGCCATCGACTTCATCCCCGGCTCCTCCCTGCCCAACCTTCCCCATTATCGCCTCAATCCGTCCGCGCATTTAGAACTACAAACCCAGATCTCGGAATTATTGCGAAAGGGATTTATCCGCCATTGCATGAGTCCATGCGCCGTGCCCGCTCTACTTGCCCCCAAGAAGGACGGCTCGTGGAGGATGTGTGTGGATAGCCGGGCCATAAACAAAATCTCTGTCAAGTACCGATTCCCCATCCCCCGTCTCGACGATTTGTTAGATATGTTGGCCGGCGCCACAATCTTCTCCAAGTTGGATCTTAGGAGTGGTTACCACCAGATCCGAATTAGAGAAGGGGATGAGTGGAAGACCGCCTTTAAATCTAAGGAGGGCCTTTATGAGTGGTTAGTGATGCCATTTGGGCTATCCAACATGCCCAGCACGTTTTCTAGGATGATGACCCATGTTTTCCAACCTTATATAGGGAAATTCATTGTGGTGTACTTCGATGACATCCTGATTTTTAGCACCTCCACGAGGGATCATGAGACGCATTTAAGAATCATCCTAACCACGTTAAGATCAGAAAAATTATTCGTGAACATTAAAAAATGTACCTTCCACGTAACATCCGTCGAATTCCTCGGTTACATCGTTAGTTCAAAGGGAATCCATGTAGATCCTAAGAAGGTGCAAGCCATAAAGGATTAGCCCGCGCCCGCCAACATTCGGGATGTGCGGAGTTTCCACGGACTCGCCACCTTCTATAGACGGTTCATTAAGGATTTTAGTAGCATAATGGCCCCCGTAACGGAGTGCATGAAGAAGGGTGAGTTTTCTTGGACGAAGTCGGCCGCCAAGGCTTTTCAATTAATTAAGGCGCGCATGTCTGAAGCCCCCCTCTTGCGTCTCCCAGATTTCTCCAAGGTTTTTGAATTATCTTGTGATGCTTCGGGAGTGGGGATTGGGGGCGTTTTAAGCCAAGAGGGTCACCCGGTGGGGTACTTCAGTGAGAAGCTTGTCGGCCCGAAATTGAACTATTCTAACTATGATCGGGAATTCTACGCGGTCATCCGATGCCTCCGACATTGGCGGCATTACTTGCTTCCCAAGGAGTTCGTCTTCCTATCCGATCACGAGGCGTTACGATTTATTAATTCGCAACCAAAAGTGAGCCCGCGACATGCTAAATGGGTCTCCTATCTTCAGGAGTACACATTCATCATCAAGCATCTGAAGGGTACCCTCAATCGCGTAGCGGACGCTCTTAGTCGTGTCACGTTATTACTATCCACATTAGAAATTAAGGTGGTGGGCTTTGATAGGATTAAGGACGAATATGTCCACTGTCCAGATTTCAAGGACATATATTTCACCACTCAGGATAACCTGCCCACAACCATTTCCGCGTTTTACATTCGTGACGGGTATCTTTTCAACCACTCAAAGCTATGTATTCCCCGCTCATCCCTACGTCACTTCATTGTGTGGGAACTACATAGCGGTGGGTTAGGAGGCCATTTTGGCCGTGACAAGACTATCGCATTAGTTGAGGACAAATTTTATTGGCCCGGCCTTAAGACCATGGTTAGTAAAATCATGTGGAGTTGTCGGGCGTGCCAGTTGGCAAAGGGGAACAAGACGAACGCGGGGCTTTATACCCCTCTCCCGATCCCTTCGACGCCTTGGGAAGATGTTAGCATGGACTTCATTCTAGGCCTTCCGATCACGTTTAGGCGTCATGATTCGATCTTAGTTGACCGTTTTTCTAAGATGGCTTATTTTATCGCTTGCAATAAAACTAACGACGTGTAATATGTCGCTCAACTTTATTTTAAGGAGGTAGTGGGTCACCGCGGCGTTCCAAAATCAATAGTTACTGATAGGGACGTAAAGTTCACGAGCTATTTTTGGAAAACTTTGTGGAGGATAATGGGCACCAAGCTCCTATTTTCTTCGGCCTACCATCCGCAGACGGATGGGCAAACGGAGGTTGTAAATAGAAGTTTGGGTAGTCTGCTGCGCTGCCTTATGGGAGACCACAAGGGTACATGGGATCTTATCCTTCTGCATGCTCAATTGGCATATAATAATTCCAAAAATAGGTCCACGGGTCTGTCCCCGAATGAAATTGTGCATGGCTATAAGGCCCCGGTGCCACTTGACTTGATTCTGTTACCCCCATCTTTTAAATCAAGCCAATTCACACAAGATTTTGCCTCTTACATCCATGACCTGCATAAACACATTAATGAGACGCTTACCGCTCAATATGCGTCCTATCAAGTTCATGCCAACACACATAAACGAGCGTCTCCCCTGAAAGTCGGCGATTTAGTCATGGTCCGTCTCATCCCTGAACGGTTGCCTACGGGCACCTTAAAAAGTTAGCGGACCGGCGAGCTGGTCCTTTTCGGATCTTAAAGCAGTTAGGCGAAAATGCATTTCTTTTGGAATTACCCACTGATTGGGGTATTTCCCCTATTTTTAATGTTTCAGACTTAACGCCATATATTGCTCCGCCGCTAGAATTATCTTCCTCTCTGTTTACATCTACTACAAATTCTCTTAGGCGTAAGACTGAGTGGGGTACGGGATCACTCGTTCCGTCGGTCTCCAAAGGAGGTACGCCGTATGTCGATGAATTAGATTTTCCCCCGTTACTGCCTAATGCTTTTCCCAGGTTTGCCAGGACAGCTTTCTTACCCGACAGGATTCTACTGGATGATGTACTTCCCAGTCCGGATGGCGACATGCGACGTTTCTTGGTTCGTTGGCATGGTCGCCCTGCCTCGGATGACTCTTGGCTCCCAGAATCCGAGGTCGCGCTCTTGGATGATGCTCTTCTACGACGATATCTGCAGGACAACTCATCGGTGATGAGTCCTTTTAAGGGGGGAGGATTGGTGGAGATGACGAACCACAGCTTGCTGAAGACCCTCCCTCGTCTCCAACAAAGGACTCGCGTCGCCATGGTGCCCACTCGGGGAGACGTTATAATCTCCGCCCTCGGCTCAAGCCCGTCTAATCATTTTATTTATGTCATTTTATTTATCGTATTTGTTGTGCCACTTGTTTAGGCATCTTTTATTAGTCTCTTTAAATTTAACAAAAACATTATTAGTTTTATTTTCATTTTGGGCTGCTAATAGCCGGATGATGGTTGTAAGCCTATATATAGGCATAGGATGTTTCCTTTTGAAGTATTGAAGAAGAAAATTGAAAACCCTAAACCTATCTCTCCTCTTCTAGCCGCCCCCTACTCTCTCTCTCTCTTCCTCCTCTCTAATTCGGCCGCCCCCCTCTCTCCATTCCCAAAAGCCGCCCCCCTTCCTCTTCCCTTCTCCCCTCTTCCAATCTACATCCTCAACACCACCTCCTCCTCACAAGCCGCCCCCTTACCCGGCTATCCTCCTTCAACCCGATCGGCCACTACCATCCAAGGCCGACCACCTTCTCCATCCATCTTGGCCGACTACCTCCCTTTGGGTGGAGGTGGAGTACTTCTTGCTCCGAGGAACTTGAAAGCGGCGTGACGCGGCGATGGAGGAATCTCTTACTCCATCCGGTACAACTCCAACAGAACCGCGGGCGAGTGATCTCTTGATAAAACAGTCGGAATCATCCATTCCGACTTGGGTAACGAATCTCTCCACTTCCGTGTGTTTCCCTCTTGATTTTCTAGAGGCTGGAGTAATTTTTGCGTTGCTTGCGAATCGTTGATTTTCGTGGGTTTTGCTTTAAGTGTTGCAACATCACTACGCTTTATTTCCGAATAAGGTTTGGCAAACCCCGTACCTTTTTGTTGGGGGAGATCTACCGTTTCTCGATCGTGTTTTCGGGTAGATCTTCTTTGGTACAACATCGCTCGTCCGGACCAGGTGGGTCCCTTTTGCTTGAAAGGATAACGGCCTTTAGCCGCTTGTCCGATCTTTCCGACGGTGTGGCTACCGTGTTTGTTTACTTGTTTAGTTTGCATATTAGTGCGCTGCGTTTGAGTTTTGTGTGGTTAGCGTCGTGGGTGTTAGACGTCTCGCGTGTTAGAACGCTAAGGTATTCACGTTGGCGGATAGTGGCCTGCATCAGATACACTATGTACCGGGTAAAGGTAATATAGTTGCGGATGCGTTGAGTCTTATGGTTCCCGTACAGGCTAACTGGATATAGCTTCATGATTAGCACCTTATTCGAGATTTGGAGGCCTCGGAGATCTCTTGTGTCGATAGGAGGTCTAGTGCTGAAGCACGATTGAACTGGACAGATGTGTAGTATGACCTGGCTGATCCGATTCGACAAGCTTTGGTGTTGGAAGATATCATGAAGCAGTTCATAACCGAGGCTTTGGATGGGTCAAATGCCCAATTTAATATCGATGATGGGCTGTTGTAGAAGAACTGTCGTTTGTGCATCCCAAAGGTGGGCAAATTACCGAAAGAATTGATGTATGAGGCTCATTACACCAAGTATTCGATTCACTCGGGGAGCATAAAGATGTACAAAGATATAAAAAAGCTGTTCTGGTGGCTTGGACTGAAAAAGGACATAGAATTGTACATGGAGAAATGTCAAACTTACGCCTTAGTGAAGGCTGAATGCTAGAAGCTCGGAGGATTTTTGAAGTATTTGTCTATACTGGAATGGAAGCTCTACGATATATCCATGGATTTCATGCATGATTTTCCGATATAACAGAAAGGAAATGACGTCATTTTGGTGAACATTGATCATTTGACGAAAGTGTCAGACTTCATCCCGAATAGGAGGGACTATTCGGTGCAAAAGTTGGCAAAGATGTTTATGGATAATATAGTACGACTACACGGTGTGCCTAGTAGCATCGTGAGTGACCGAGATGGGCGCTTCATGTCTAACAACTGGAGGTTGGTGCATCAACTATTGGGGACAAAACTAAAGTTCAGAACGTCGTTTCATCCGTAGACGGATGGTCATACCAAGAGGGTCAACAAGACGATGGAGGACATGATATGCATGTGCGCTGAGTATTTTGGAAAGAGGTGGGAGGATCACCTATATATGATTGAGTCCGCTTACAAAGATAGCTACAAGGCAAGCATTCAAATGGCACCCATTGAGGCCCTTTATGGTAGGAAGTGTCGTACTCCGTTATCATGGTTGGAAATGGGCGAGTCAAAGTTGAATAAGCAGAAGGAGGTCGAAGATGCAACTTCGATTGTGCGAACAATCTGGGAGCGATTACTTATTGCTCAGGATAGGCATGCTAAGTACTATAACGCCAAGCATAGGAATGTCGAGTTCACCGTGGGCGATTGGGTATATCTGAAGATCAAGCCGTTTAAAGGGGTGTCTAGGATTCGACGCTTGAAGAAGCTGAGTCCAAGATACCTTGGACTGTTTGAGATACTGGAGCGTGTTGGAGATGCCGCCTATTGGTTGAAACTATCCACAAAACTCAGTAGTCTGCACGACGTATATAATATATCAGTGTTGCGGAAGGTGGTGCAAGAGCCTATGCAAGTGGTTGTTTTAAATCAATTCTCGGTGGATGGTTTGTTAACAACGAAGGTCAAACCTTTTCGTATTGAGGATGTAGAAGTCAATAAACTTCGTAATATGGAAATTATAATGGTCAAGGTCCGTTGGGACAACTATGGCCGAGAGGAGCTATCATGGAGCAGGAGCAAACTACGAAGTTGGAGTTCCCCGAGTTATTCGACATAGGTACACATTTTTAATGTAGATACTTCTATAGTTTTTCCTGCACTGCTTAATTTTGGGACAAAATTCTTTAAGTGGCAGAGATTTGTAACGCCCAAGGATTTCCAAAGCAGGAAAGATACTTCTGGGAGAAACAGCCCGACGGTAGTGTTAACGCTGGCGGTAGCTCCTAGATATTTCAGCTAGAGTCATTAAGAGTGCCAAGTAAGGCCAGTTTACTCGACGCATTGAATTCCGCGTGGCGGTAAGCTGATACCGCTCAATAGTAGTGTGAGGCGCTAAGAGCGTTGAGTGAGAAAGGTTGACTCAACGCCTAGTCTACTGCGCGGCGATAGATGGTTATCATGCGGCGTTAGCCATTTTAATAGGCAGAGCTCTCGAGAAGTTATCTCCCAGTAGTAGGGATACCGCAGACACTAGCTTGGCACTTTATTTTCTAGAGCACTTGGGTTTCTAACGCGCGACGGTAGTAGCTATCGCGTGGCGGTAGCAGGAGCAGTCGAGTTGTAACCGTTGCTAGCTCCAACGAGGCGTTACATCCTATCGTGTGGCGTTAGCGAAGCTGTAATGACGTGACCACGTGTCATCCTATAGTTTGAGGGCCTGGGTGGTCAAATGCAAATCGAGGCATTGAATAATGGTATCGCACGATGGTAGTTTGGTATTGCACGTCGGTAACTTGGTTTACAGTACTGGTTTGGTCATTTCACTTCATTTTCCATTGGAGTTGAGAACTTGGTTGGATCTTTTGGAGGAGGAGCAGTAGTGCCGAAAAGGAGATCTCGCCTCCGTATGGGTTTCAGGGCTCGGATTTGCAAGGCGAGTTCGGATCTATGGAGGAAAAGCCAGAGCGGTTGATTCTAACCGTCTATATTTTCTCCTATGGAGCCAAAACAGATTCCTAGGGTAACGATCCTCTTCCTTGGACATATGAAGTACTTTGTATGCAATTTTAGGGTAGAAGTTCCACGATCACGTGGAAGTGGTTCTCCCGACTGGAAGATCCATGTATCCCCACTAGAATTATATTTAGATCCGGAATCGAAGTACAAAATAGACATGTTGTGTGAAGCCCATACAGACGGGTTGGTCTGGATTGGTGATGTTTATATGTTTTGTATGTCGGAGAAAACTCTGTGGTAATCGTGAATATTTTTGAGTCAAGGGGTGTGTAAATGGCTGCAGTGAGAGTACTAGAGTTAGTCTCCAGGAAAACACCCAAAAAAGGGGAAGAAACGATAGTATGTCCCCCACCACACGGTTGTATTACTACCACTGGCGATAGCTCCCAGTGAGCTATGTATTTGTGAGGCCTGTCTCGGGGAGATCCATATGATATAATTTTGGATGAGCGTGAGCTGAATTTGCTCAGCTTATGAGGCATGTCTTGTGGGACCTAGGGGCCGTGTATAAGGGCTGTCTCTCGAAGACCTATGGGGCCATTGTGGTGGGCGTGAGCTTAATTTGCTCAACCAAGGTAGCCATAAGAGATATCCTAGGATTATAACGGGGTTATGAATCATACGGTAATGGGAAAGGGGATGATGAACCGAGTCGTGATTGTCGCGCCTGACGATTTGAGCACGGGATATGGCTGAACTATACCCAACCCTAGTCATTCATATTGGATTGAGTCATACCTTTGATCTATAGATTGTCATGACTTTGCTAGAGGCTAGGGATGTTGTCTTCGGCTTCAGTTTCAAAAGTCTAAAGCTCAAACATTGCTGACCGTTACAAAGAATGGTCGAGTGACCCTTGAGGTCTTGTACACCAAGAGTGTGCCCTGTGAGCATGGGGCATTGGGCGTTTGGGCCAACATTTGTGGAGAATGGTGCTTAAGTTGCACGTTCTGATTTATATATTATGTTTACGTTTTTGCCTGCAGGGAAGGAGCACCGCCACCCCGAGTGAGGGGTGGGGTCATTATAATTTGGTCTGTTAATGATGACCGTTTCTTTTGTTTGCCACCGTTGTGGTGGAATGTTCTTGCAGGTGCAGCTGAGCTAAGCGGGAAATAGAGGGATGAAGCCCAGGATAGCTAAGATGGACCTCAAAGTCCAAAGCAAATTGCCCGTTTTTTTTATTTGTTATTCATGTGTGGCCGGCCTGTGTGCCGAAGTATGCAAGATAGTTTAATTTGGTTAAACATTATAAGGCATTAAGGCCAAGACTATTATTGTGTGTTTGGTTATTCATTCCTATTTCTTGATAATGGACATTCATATGGTTTGGTTCTATTTTATAACCCTTAATTAACTTCCACTAGAATGCACTCTGAGTTAGGATACAAAATAGTGGATTATGATTTCAATTTGGTAACTCCTTGGTCTATCCATGGTATATAGAGTCGGCCCCCGGCCGGACCTACTGCTATATACTATGTGATGGATGGGGGTGTTATAATGTGCGTCCATGTTCATCACCTTGGAGTGCACAGGTCCTCTTTGTGAAGAAGAGGACGGAATTATGTGTCTATGTATCGATTATCAGGAATTGAATAAGCTAACAGAGAAGAACAAGTACCCGATTACGAGGATCAATGATCTTTTCGACCAGCTGGTTGAATCGACTATGTATTCGAAGCTAGATTTGAAGTCAAGATATTATCGGTTGAGAATTTGGGAAATCGACATTCCCAAGACGGCGTTCATTACACGATATGGGCGTTATGAGTTCATTGTCTTGCCTTTTGGGCTGACGAATCTACCATCAGTGTTTATGGACCAAATGAATCAAACGTTTAGGGAGTACTTGGATCGGTTCATGATAATCTTTATTGATGACATCCTGGTGTATTCCCAGTCTGAGGATGAGCATCTGTAGCATTTACATACTGTTCTGGAGACCCTGAGGAATAACCAGTTGTACGCCAAGTTCTCTAAGTGTGAGTTTTGGCTATCTTTAGTGCCATTCCTTGGTCATATTGTTAGTGGAGATGGAATCGTGGTGGATCTGGCAAAGATTGCTGCAATACGTGAGTGGCATGTGTTGTCTTGTGTGGCGGAAGTACGGAGTTTTCTAGGACTTGTCGGCTAGTACAAGAGCTTCTTGGAGGACTTCTTATGGATAGCGTTATCCCTCACAACCCTGATAAGGAAAGATTAGAAGTTTGTGTGGTCACCAGCATGCGCGCAAGCTTTCAAAGAATTGAAGAGTCGTCTGACCATGACACCTATTCTGTGTTCGCCATATAGAATAGAGGGCTATAAGATTTACAGCGAAGCTCCAGGGAGCGGCTTAGGATGTGTGTTGCTACAGTATGGAAAAGTGATAGCGTTTTGCTCGCGCAAGTTGAAAGTGCACGAGAGGAACTATTCGGTCCTTAACTTGGAGTTGACGGCCATAATATTTGCTATGAAGCGCTTGAGGCACTATGTGTATGGCGTGAAGGTAGATATATACAAAGACCATAAGATCCATAAGTATCTATTGGATCAGAAGGACTTAAATATATGCAAGGGTAGGTGGATGGAGTTCCTTGGGGAGTACACCTTCAAGATATATTTTATTCCTAGCAAATGTAATGTGGTTGCAGATGCATTAAGTCACAGGGTTATCGCGTAGGCCATTTGGATACAGATGCATGACGAGCATCTCGTTCGAGATTTGGAGGCCTTGGAGATCTCTTGCGTTAATAGGATGTCTAGTGTTGAAGCACGTTTGAACTGGACTGAGGTGCAGTGTGACCTTGCTGATAGGGTTTAGCAGACTTGGAACTGGATGACAACATGAAGCACTATATGGCTGAGTCCTTGGATGGGTCAAATGCCAAGTTTATCGTTGATGATGGGCTGTTGTTGAAGAACTATCGTTTGTGCATCCCAAAGGTGGGAAAACTATGAGAAGAATTGATGTACGAGGCTCATTATACCAAGTACTTGGTTCACCCAGGGAGCACAAAGATGTATAGAGATATGAAAAAGCTATTCTGGTGGCCAGGACTGAAAAAGGACATAACGTTGTATGTGGCGAAGTGTCAAACTTGTGCCTTGGTGGCGGCCGAATGCAAAAAGCCCAGTGGATTTTTGAAGTATTTGCCTATACTGGAATGGAAGTTCGATGATATATCCATGTATTTTGTGCATGGTTTGCCGAGATCACAGAAGGAAAATGACGCCATTTGGGTGATCATTGATCAGTTGACGAAAGTTTAACACTTCATCCCCGTAGCATCGTGTGCCCCGTAGCATCGTGTGTGAACAAGAAGGGCGCTTCACGTCTAACGACTGGAGACCGGTGCATCGACTGTTGGGTTCTAAACTGAAGCTCAGTACAACCTTTCATTTGCAGACGGATGGTCAAACCGAGAGAGAAAAAATGACAATGGAGGACATGCTTCACATGTGCGCCCTAGATTTTAGGAAACAATGGGAGGATCACTTGTATATGATCGAGTTCACTTACAACAATATCTACCAAGCAAGCATTCAAACTTTGCCCTTCAAAGCCCTTTATGGTAGCAAGTGCCATACTTCATTGTCGTGTCTAAAGACGGGCGAGTCAAAGTTGTATAAGTCAAAATAGGTCGAGGATGAGACTTCGATTGTTTGAACAATCAGGGAGCGGTTGTTGATTGCTCAAGACACACAGGAAAAGTACTATAACACCAAGCAAAGAAATGTTGAGTTTGTTGTGGGAGATTGGGTATATTTGAAGATCAAACTGTTCAAAGGTGTGTCAAGGATTCGATGCTTGAAGAAGCGGAGTCAAATATACCTTGGTCCATTTGAGATACTGGAGTGTGTTGGTGAAGCCGCCTATCGGTTGAAACATTCAATGGAACTAAGTGGTCTACATGATGTATTCCACATATCCGTGTTGCGAAAAGCTGTGAAAGAGCCTACACAAGTGGTTGTTGCGGATTAGGTACCAGTTGAGGTTGGGTTGACAACAAAGGTCAAGCCCATACGTATTGAGGATGAGGAAGTCAAGCAACTTCACTTTAAGTCCATCAGGATGGTCAAGGTCCGATGGGACAACTATGGCCGAGAGGAGCTATCATTGGAGTGGGAGCACACTATGAAGTCAGAGTTCCCCGAGTTGTTTGACTGAGGTACACATTTTAATGTAGATTCTTTTATAGTTTTTACTACATTACATAATTTCGGGACAAAATTCTTTAAGTGGGGGAGATTTGTAATGCCCCAAGATTTCCGAAGCAGTAAAATGGTTTCTGGGAGATACCGTCTGGCAGTAGTGTTAAGGACGGCGGTAGCTTTGGGAATTAAATGGCAAAGCTTTCAGGAAGCTACTGCCCAGCGGTAGTGATACCGCTGACGATAACAAGGTCAATTTAATTGACGAGGATCTCAGGATGATACCGCGTGATGGTAACAGGTATCGCGCGACAATAGCGGTAGTAGTCGTGTCGTAACCTATGCTAGATACCGCGTGACGGTAGTTACCTATCGCGCGGCGATAACAAAACTGTAACGGAGTGGACACGTATCGGCCTGTGATTGGAGGCGTTAATTAACGGTACCGTACAACGGTATCTAGTTACCGTGCGGCGGTAGCTTGGTTTATAGTATTGGAATGGCTGTTTTCTCTTCATTCTTTTGGAGTTTTAGAACCTTGGGCTGAACAATTGGAGGAGGAGCAGTAGCACCGGACTGAGAAGATTCCGCCGCTTTTCGATATTCGGAGTTTGGATTCGCGGGGCGATTTAAGATCTTTCGAGGCAAAGCCGAAACGATCATTTCCATTTGGCTAGAATTTCTCCCATGGTGCCGAAATCGACTTCTAGGGTAATGATGCTCTTCCTTGGACATGTGAAGTCCTTTGTTTTGGCATATAAGTGTATACGCTCAACAAATATGTGAAAAGTGGTTCGCCCGACGGGTAGATACTTGTATCCCTGTTGTATTACATTTAGATCCGGAATTGATGTTCGGAATAGGAATGTTGTGTGAAGCCCCTCTGGATGGGTTGGTCTGGATTGGTGATGTTTTTATGCTTTGTATGTTAGAGAAGAGTCCATTGTAATCGTGTAGAATTCAGAGTCATGAGGTTTGCAGATTGCTACGTTGAGAGTACTGGAGCAGGTCTCCAGGAAAACACCCGAAAATGGGGGAAGAATCGATAGTCTGTCCCCTATCGCCCATCGGTAGCGCTACTGCCGGCGGTAGCTCCCAGTGAGCACTGTATTGTTTGAAAATCCTGTCTGATAGAGACCTGTGGGCTATATTGTGAGGCCTATCTTGTGAGACCGGGGGGCCATCTGTGGAGGCCTGTCTCTTGAAGACCGGGGGACCAATGTATTGTGCTTAGAGCCTTTGTGGCCCAGCTTAGACAGCCGTGAGTGCTAGCCTGGGATCATAACGGGGTTATGAATAATATTGTAATGGGAAAGGGGGTGCTGACCCGTATTGTGGCTGACGTGCCTGACGAATTGAGCATGGAAAATAGCTGAACTGTACCCAACCCTAGTCGTTCGTCTTGAAGTGAATCAAAGTGTGATTCTGAAGTCACCATGACATTACCGAAGGCTAGGGGCTATGTCTACGGCTTGGGTCTTGAAATACTAAAAGCTCAAACGTTGCTGACCGTTGACAAGAATGGGGGTGTGACCCATGAGGTCTCGTGCACCAAGAATGTGCCCTGAGAGCACGGGCATTGGTCATTTATGCCAATGTCTGTGGCGATTGGTGCTTAGTTTCACATTCTTATTGCCATGATATGTATATGTTAATGTCTGCAGGGAAGGAGCACCGCCACCCCGAGAGAGGGTTGGGGTCATTATAATTTGGTCAGCTAATGCTGACTGTTTCTATTGTTTGTCGCCGCTGTGGTGGAATGTTTCGTGCAGGTGCAGGCGAGCCAAGCGTGAAATAACAGGCGGTAGCTTTGGATTACTAAGCTTGCCCTTCAAGGCCAAAGCAAATTACCCATTAGTTGTATCGTTCATGTGTGATTGTCCTGCGTGCTGATGTATGCAACACAATTTATATTATAAGTTGAATATTGTTAGCCTTAAGGCCATAATCGGTGTATATTTTTTCCCTCATTCCTATTTTTATTTTAGTGGTCATTCGATTGGTTAAGTTCTTCAAAACCTTTAATTGACTTTCGCTAGAATGCACTCGGTGTCAAGATGCGTGAAATTGGATTATGGTTTCAATTAGTAACTTCATTAACTGTCTGTAGTATATGGCGTCGAGCCCCGGTCGGACCTATTATTATATGCTATGTGATGAATGGGGGGTGTTAAAACTGTTCCTTCCTTCAGCCCCACCACTCAACAACTATCAAAGAGAAAATACAAGTCTGTTGCAGAGGAAGATGCTAAGACCAGGCTAAGCAAGAAAAGATATAGTGAAGAGATGGAGTCCAGGCCTGACTTTGAGATATGGAGACCTAAATCTAGGACTATCACTCTTTCAGCCTGGGACAAGATAAGAAAACAAGAATGAAAGAGGAAAACTATACAACTCTATAGTGTGGGCCAAGTATGAAAGACACGAAGAGCTAAGTATGAAATTCAGAAGAGATAAGAGAGATTGTACTGTTCCATCAGATGCTCCTGAGCCTAGAAGATACTTTCCAAAACCATACAACTACTTTGAAAGGAAAAGGGAAAATAAGAAAGAAACTGGGGAAAAGGCTGCAAAAAGATCCAGCAGAGGCATAGTGATCAAGGAACCTAATACCTAAAAATGATATTTATAATAGGTTCCTTAGGGCCTTAGGGATATGAAACATTATTGTGGGAAAACACTCTGGTTTATAATTATCATTTTTGTGTTAATCATATTTTGATTGTGTGTTATTTATTGCTCTTCAATTCTTTGAATTTATCTTTTTTGTGGGTTAGTGTATATCATTGATTAGGGTTCTAACTTCTTCAAATAGTGGGAGATTGTTGGGTCCATTAATCACAATGTCCCAGATATGAAGATGGCCCACAAGTCAATAGTATATAAATGTTTGTATTTGATATATGTTCAAGTTCAATATTTGAAGGTTTTTTACTGTTCATTGATTGGATAGGTTGATAGGGTAAGAACTTTGGTTGGACTCAAGACAGGATACTATAGAGTGGAAAAAAATTTCTTAAGCCCAGAAGCGTTGAGTGATTACTCATCACTCAATGCCTGAGGCCTAAAAGCATTGACAGAAGCTAAGGCATTCAAAGCCTCAGTGGAGCTTGACTCAAATCTTGCTAAGTCCAGAAGCATTGAGTGAAGATGATTCACTCAATGCCTACTCAAAGAAAATATGTCTACGTACAAAAGCATTGAGTGAAGAAGGCTCACTCAATGCCCTCACAAAGAAAGCAGCTAAGTCCAGAAGCATGAGTGTAGAAGGTTCACTCAATGCCTTCAATCAGAATTCTTTATAAGTCCAGAAGCATTGAGTGTGGAAGATTCACTCAACACCTTCAGTCAGGATAACTACCAAGTCCAGAAGCATTGAGTGAAGAAGGTTCACTCAATGCCTTCAACCAGAAGAATTTTGTTAAGTACAAAAGATTGAGTGATGAAGGTTCACTTAATGCCTTATCAGTTAAGCTGTCAAAGGCAACAATGTTAAGTAACGAAGGGTCACTTAACGCCTCATAAGTTAGATAGTTATTCTGCTAATTGTTTTAGCGTTGAGTAAAGACTTACTCATAGACGCTTCAGCAGTTAACACTTAAAGAATATATGCATTGAGTCTCAAGGAAACACTCAACGCCTATGTTGACTGTATGGTGAAAGTTGCTAAGTCCACAAGAGCTGAGGCATGTTGACTGTTAGTGTTACCAATGTGATCTAGAAATGATCAAGCAAGTAGTCTCACTACCAACGCAATATGTGCCTATCAGAGTCGCACATAAGAGTGTTTGGAGAATTTGGAAGAATGGATTATTGTGGTCTTACTCATGTGATGAGTGAATGACCAAGTACTGACAGGAATTGAATGTGTTGAGACCAAGCACACCCAGGCATTGAGTGAGTCGAGACTACTCGATACTTCATTGAGTCAAGTGTTGATTCGTCGAGTTAGTCATTGAGTCCGTCGAGACCACTCGACGCCTCATCTAGTCAAATATTGATTCGTAGAGTTAGGTGTTGAGTGCATTGAGTCCACTCGACGCTTCGTCGAGTCAAGTGTTGATTCGTCGAGGCATTGAGAGCACCGAGGCCACTCGACGCTTCATCGAGTCAAGTGTTGATTCGTCAAGGCATTGAAAGCATTATTTCCACTCGACAATTCATTGAGTCAAATGTTGGTTAGTCGAGTCAAGTGTTAGGGTCCTTGCCAGGCAATGAGTGCCTTGTGACACTCGGCAATTCTTCGAGTCAAGTCTTGATTCGTTGAATCGATGTTCCATATATTATGGGTCTGCCGACAGCGATAAATTTCTACTATTTATTCTTTTGGGTATAAATTGAAGATGTCTTAGGGTTTTCCAAGACATATGAACCCAACCGTGAAAGCCGAGAGGAAAAGGCCAACGAAAATTGTTTCCGAAAGTACCGATCTCATCGCCATCGCTCAATAAATTTCCAATGCCCGTCGCCGCTGCCTCTTCTAGAGAAAACCTAGTATTCTATAAAGACACAAAGTGCTTTCTTCCAACCTAAATCTTGTGTGACAAGAGTCTATGGGTTCTCAAATTTGTGTGGATCACTTATAGAGACGTGGACATTATTCTGTGCTCGGATCACTAGCATCTAGTGATCTTCAGATTTCTTGGAGCATCTCAGTTGAGTAGTGACTCAATCTCGCAAAGGTAAATTTTATTTACAGCACTTTACTTCTTGATCAATGTTTATCACAAGATCCATTTCTTTTGGGGTTTTCTAGTTCCTTATTCCGCTACGTACAACTGTTGTGATGTATAGAAAAACATAATAGTGGTATCAAAGGGAGGTTGCTTGATTTTATTTGTTTTAGAAGTTGCAAAATCTATTGCGTGTAGATCTGGAAATTTAGAAGTGTTTTAAATGCACAAATCTATTATTGGAACCCTGCCAAGAACGCATGTGATTTTGTTGTGATATTTTGTTTCTCCTTAACAGTAACTGTCCCTCTTGTTTGTTTGTGAAACTAAGTGTGTTAGATTTTGAACCTCACATAGAGGGACGAGCTTGTATTAAGTGTAAGTAGAGTTTGTGTTGCTCATGCTCAGTGCATGTAAAACTGAAGATTTAGAAGGTTTCTAGATGTTCAGATTTAGCCCAGTTCGTCAATTATTGATGATTTTTTTTGTGCACATCTGGGATGCATTTGGATTATGAATACTGTATGTTTTATTTTCTGAATGTGCACATTGGTTAATTGTTATCCATGGTTAAGTGTTAACCAATTATCTTAAAATTCCCTTATGAATTAAGTATTTGGCTGTCTCCCGATGGATAACACTTCCTGCCTCGATCGATGAAGTGTGGGCTTGCCAAAATAAGGTGCATTAATCTATATTGGTAAGGGTGCGAACGGATAATTGTGATATCCCACTATCGACATCGGGTCAAACTTAACTTAGTTACCTCAAAGGTTGAGTGCCCAGAGGCATAGGGTTGGCATGCACCATATGATGGATGTGAATAAAGTGTTATTCACCAAACATACAAGAGTTGCATAATGACGCAACAGGCAAGCGTTGCCTACCTAAATAACTGCATTGCAAGAGAAAATCCAAAGCTAACTCATGGTGTTGGTGAAATACGGATCATGTCCGCTAATAGAGTAGCACACATAAACTCTCTGAATTGATATTGAGGGTTATTAGTTTGATTAAAATAGTGGGACTTGAAAGCCTTTGTTTTCAAGGATAGCTAAATTACCTAGAGGGGGGATGAATAGGTTTCTTGATCCTGAGTAACTATCAATTATTTTCTTTGATTTGGAAGCCTAATTAGATGATTAAGTTCTGCTTTCAAGACATGCAACCTGCACAAAGAAAACAACATAGAAAAGCACACATAGATTTATAGTGGTTCCCCTAATAAGGGTACATTCACTTTCCGTCCCACCTATCCAACTATCTCGATGGACTAGGCACTTCTCCAAACCTCTGCTCCAAAGAGCTTACACCTCAGATCCCCCAGGATCTCTCAGTCTCCTTCGAGACTTACAACTCAGCCACAAGGTCCTACAACTCAGTGATCAGCTGATCACCTACCTCAGACCAAAGGTCCTACACTCAGGCTGGGAGGATAGCCCTACCTCAGATCCACTAGGGATCCTACCTCAGAGCAAACTTGCTCCTACCACTCAGATACAAGAGGATCCTACAAGATGGAAATGGGTTGGTGAGTCTTGATTGTACACAAGAGAAATTTCTCTTTGCCAATCTACATTGACTGAGATAGACTTTGCCCTACTTTGACTCCAGGAATATATTTCCCGAGTCTACCTTTACTTGAACTGAGATTTACACAGTCCTAACTTCTTCTTCACAACACTTGGGATTTTTCCTGCTAGAACTGTGAAGTGACTGCAGTAAAACTAGCTGCTAACTGAGCTGAAATATTCTTAGCTCAACTTCTTCACAATAATAAGGATGAGGAGACTTGTGCTTGAAGCAACTTAAAGACAACAGTTTTTCTTCCACTTTATTTCTTGGGCTGAGGAGATTCAGCCCTCACTTCCTCTTCATAGCCTCTAGTAAAAGATCTTCAGAGTAGAAGCTGGATCTATAAAGACCTTGCTAGTATTGATAGAAAATGACACTAGCTAACTTTCTTTTTCCTCTTCATAGATCTGCTCAGATCTTGCTATAGTCGATGATGAAGACTAACAGCTAACATGTTTTGCTCTTAGTCTTGCTGACTTGATCTTCCTTTTCTTTAGTCACAACAATAATGGTGGTGAGGAAGAACGACTTCACCTCCTCTAAAAAGCTTTTCCTTTTATCAATTCTGTCCATACGACTCTTTGAGCAATGAGCCCCACACTTTTAATGACAACTACAACCTTGCTTTAACGCCAACTGTCGTGCAGTAGCTTAGCGGAGCCTTTTGGATTGTACTATAGCTTTCCTGCTATACAACCCTGTATCTGGAGAGTGGCGAGTGGGTTGACAGGAGCCCCGACCATTCAGTTTAGACCGCCCAAGTCCCATGCGAGCTTCGTAGGGAAATGTGTTGTCCGAGCTGAGCATGCCAAGCTCAACCTCCGCCAGGCCGAGCTCGAAGTTCGCCAAGCCAAGCATACCGGGCTGAGCTCGGAGTTTACCGACCCGAGCACGCCGAGCTCGACTGTTGCCGAGCCGGGTCCAGCATTCGTCGAGCCGAGCTCGGAGTTCGTCGAGCCGAGCATGACGAATGGGAGTTGGATGTCAGACGAGCAGAGACGGTCGAGCCTATACTCACCCGAGAACCTGGAGGAGAGGAGGGTGCGAGCTCCACCGGGCACTCCCCCCTCCAGGGCGAGCAAATACTTAAGAGGATTGTTCTCCCAGGTCCATACTGTGTTTTTATTTCATTGCCCCATTGGTCTGCCCCTAGCCCCTCAGAATAGTGGAGTTATGTTGTTGGCAGACTGACCTGGTCTACACATAGATATTCAAAACTCGGGATCTGGTAATTTGCAGGCCGTTTGTAGAATCCTATAAATAGTACCTAAGGGGTATCTCAAAAAGGCATGCTCACATGTGCCCGGTCTTCAAGCGCTTTCTAAGATACCTAAGATTCAGCACTTGGCTAAGGAGGGGAAGCGCTCTAAGAACTTTTGAGTGTATGGAGGGACCTCCATACTTGAGCCTTGGGTCTGTCCCTAGTTCTTCTTCCTCGATTTCTTTTGGGCTCATGGGAGAGAAGTAAGTGTGCGATCACCCCTTCCCCAAGGGTGAACTCGAGACCGACTTTTCGGTTTTAACACCCGCTATCAATTTGAATAATGTTGTCATACTGACGTCACCAACTATGGACTTAGCCAAAATAAAGCAACATTACCATAGGCATTGAGTGAGTTAGCTTCATTCAACACCAAATTACTTGGATATAATTCTGTCAATCTAGGCATTGACAGCGTTGAGTGATCAAACCCCACTCAATGCTTTTTGCCTTAGCATATTCTTCACCCACCTCTGTATGCTTAGCATTGAGAGCGTTGTATGAGCACGCCTCACTCATCGCTTTTTTCCTTAGCCAATTTTCTACGTCTGCAGCATCTTAAGCACTGAGAGCATTGAGTGATCATGCCTCACTTAATGCTTTTTGCATTGGCAAGATTTACTGCTACTTGGCATTGAGTGAGTAATCTCCACTCAACGCCAAACTACTTAACAGACATTTATGTTATCTGGCATTTAGTGAGTGAGCTACACTCAACGCATTTGAACTTAGAAAATTTTTTGTGTCTAAAAAAGAACACTCCCTTTGAGCATTAGTAAACACATTATCACATGGCATTGTGTGAGCTTGCCTTACTCAGCGCCTATGGACATGGTAAATATTAATAGTTTTCCTGTGGCATTGACTGATAGAGCTATACTCAATGATTATGAAGCTATGACATTGAGTGAGTGAGCTACACTCAACGCCTGTGGACTTAGCCACTTTTTTGCTCATTTCTACTTAGGCTATTAAAGCATTAGCCTATCTCACAACCTTTTGTTGTATGAAATTGAGTGAGTTAACTTCACTCAATGCCTATGGATCATGTGGTTCTTCCTCATCAGAAGAACTGCTAGTGGAGTTGGGCTCTGGAATAGCTATCTTCTTTCCTTTCTTTTCTACAGTTGATGGTCCATGGGGTTGAAGTACCCTGTCCCACCTCTCAAGCATTTTGATGTCCATTCTTCGCATGTGGTGTATTCTTGCCCCAAGCTTCATGTTAGAGATTAATGGGACCGTCTATCGCAGGAATAAGGATAGAATTCTCCCTAAGTTTGGTTCAGCAATGCATTCCATTATCCTTTCAAACACTATTCTTCCCCAGTCAGTCCTTTAGGATAGAATGACCCTTGTCATTAACTCAAACATATTCTTTGATATTTTGTCATGGGAGCCTGGTTTGTATATCAGAGCCTTCCCGATGATAACTGCCAGAAACTTTCCCCTTAGGTTTAGTTCCTTTCTCAAGATGGAGCCTGTAGCGTGCTTATACAATCCACATCATTTTACTACAGACTTTATGTAATCCTGCATCAATTCATCTTCCTCATCAGTTTTAGTGAACCTATATAGGCAACTGCAGTGCCTTGCTTAATCTCCGCGGAGTGATTTTGATCTTCTTTCCACTCACCATAGTCTTGAGTTTGCCTCTAGATACATATGCTTTGGCATTGGAGAATAATTCTATGACTTCTCACTTCCATAGTAAACAAGGCTCCGTCAAGATGAACCCTAGGTTAAATACAAGGAGAAGATGAAGAGCCTGTTGCACTTCCTCTAGCGCATTTGTGAATCCATTTCGAACTACTTCTGACCCTTCAAAGAGGAAATCTTGTCCCTTGGGCGTCATTTTGCTTGCAAATTTTTGATACCTAGCGAGAATGGCTTTCCGTCGATATGGCGAATACGGGCGGGAGAGGGTAATGAATAGTGCTTTTGCTTTATGCACAAGATCTACTATTTATAGTTATATCTTAAGAGAAGGCGGAAAGCCACTTACACGTTTGAGATCAAAGATATGATCAACGACTTGGGTTAACTTCTGCTACTTAGCTGCAGACTGACTAATCGATAGATTTTGTTGAGTAAGCTTATTCTCCTCAACCTTTGACTTCTTGGTCTTAATTGATTCACTATTTCTTTAGCAATTGAATTGCCTTTGACTTCTTAAGTAAAACTAAATTTGCCTAATCAGGGATTAAGATTACATGTAATGCACATTATACTGTGTCCTAGTGGGGTGCAATTAGAAATTAACTCAACATCCCTATGCCAAGTTTGAGGATGTTGAGCATAGTTGCATCTTGTGGCATAGTGACCATGAGAGCCACTAAACTATTTAATTAGACAAGTATTTAAATAATTGTCTTATATCTTCTCAGACTTTAAGTACAACTATCTTATCTCCAAAATGCACATGTCTTGCAATCAAGAGACATTTAGTAGAGTCATAAACAAGATGAATTCTACTTATCTCTGTCTAGTGGACTAGGAGCTGATAATGGATTCACAGCCTCTGAGCACACAAGCTTTCTTGATCCTGAACTTTATCCATTGATATGCATCTGGCTTTCTTTTGCAAGCTCCCACCTTAATAATTGCACATGTGTTAGGCATCTTGTGTATGCTAGTCAATTCATCCAATCCTTTTACCAAGACTTAGGTCTGGTATAACTCTGTCCAAGGACCATATATGGGCATGGCAACTTGGACAATCATGTAAGAAATAATTTACCTTACCTTAGGAACCCAATATGACTTGGTTCCTAGGTTCCTGTTAGCATAAGAATGCATATGTCTACCTACAAGAGTCCTGTCAGGAAGACACTGCCTTGCCTTTTGTACACAGGGGTTTTGCAAAAAATCTATGGCAAAGTGGCCCACTTTGTCACATCACCAACATTCATTGGATGTTGTATCTCCTTTTCTGAACACACCTTGAAGTGTGTCAAGCAACTTCAGGCTGCCTTTTCAGTGTAGGGATGAACTGTGTCCTTCTTTCCATTGTTTCTTTCAGCAAGTGCTTGACAAAAAGTGAGTCTACCACTAGAGGAACTTGGCTTACTCTGAACATCATTAGCAATAGCCTTCTTTGTAGATGGAATGTTCTTCAAGGATTCAGGGTCAGCCATGGTAGCCTCACTAACTGGCTTCCATTGGTTTGTTTCTTGCTGGAAGAACATTAGAAGGGGCCATGGACACATCCATGAATGAGGGGGCTGTGGAACAAAATACAAAAGGTCTAGGCTGGGCCTTTTGAACTTCTATATGGGGAGCCTTCATATCACTCCAATCCCATGAACCTCTTCTTCTTCCTTTCCATTGTAAGATACTTTAGTAATCTTACAAGAAAGATTTCCAAACCTCTAATGACCATACTTACAGTCTTGGTCATTCCTGTTGGATGGTAGAATTATCTTGTGAGAGGTTGACTGAGGCTAGATAGGAGCTTGGCCTCTCCTCTGAGATTGGGTAACTTTAGAAATCCACTCAGATTTAGATTTTTTTCTTGATAGCATTTATCTTAGAGAAATTGGCGAAAATTCTCTTCTCCCTTTCAAGTTTCTCTTCAAGATCCTTGAATAGAGTCCTTATATTTAATGGACTCAACATGGATATCTACCATGTTCTTCAGATGAGCTACTTCCCTTACTTTTAGATATAGCAAAGATGAACTCTCATCTTGCTGGGAAGCAGCCTGCTATAGGGAGGCAATTTCCTCTGCTTGTTTCTTAACAAGCATCTTGCTTTTATCGAAAGCTTTTAGAAGTGCAGCATGATATTCAATCAATTGATTGATATCATCTTCTGATAGAGGACTCTTATCATCACTTGATAAAGATGCATTAGAGACAGAGCAGGATTTATATCCAGACTCTGAGGATGAGCTTAATGGGGAATATACCTCATTTTGTCCAGATGATCCTGACAGGATTCTTCTTCTAGGGTAGTTATCGACTTATATCATCTGCATTCACCTTCCTTAGTTTCATCCACCTATGAGTCACTATCTGAGTGTGACAGAGAGGCCCTGATCTTTGCTCTTGTATCGGGATAGACTTTGTCTTCTGTAAGAGAAGTCAACAACCCAATGTTGTTTTTGTTCTCCCTGTAGACTTGGAGCTCCATTGATCTCCACACCTTATGTTCACTTTTGAACATACATGTATAAACCTTTTTTGCTATCCTTTAAGGTCTACTCAGACGGTTAGGTTTTTTGAGTAAACTCTCTCTGATACCACTTGAAGTCTTGTTTTCAAAATATCTAAATCAAATAGAGGGAGTTGAATAGGTTTCTTGATCCTGAGTAACTATCTTTTACTTTATTTTATTTGGAAGCCTTATTAGATGATTAAGTTCTGCTTTCAAGACATGCAACCTGCACAAAGAGAACAACACAGAAAAGCACACATAGATTTATAATGGTTCCCCTAACAAGGGTACATCCACTTCCCTCCCACCTATCCAAATATCTTGATGGACTAGGCACTTCTCCAAACCTCTTCTCCAAAGAGCTTGCACATCAGATCCCTCAGGATATCACAGTCTCCTCCAAGACTCACAACTAAGCCACAAGGGCCTATAACTCAGTGATCAGCTGATCACCTACCTTAGAACAAAGGTCCTACACTCAGTTAGGAGGATAGCCCTACCTCAAATCCACTAGGGATCCTACCTCAGAGCAAACTTGCTCCTACCACTCAGATCAAAGAGGATCCTATAAGATAGAATGGGTTGCTCAGTCTTGATTGGATACAAGAGAAATTTTTCTGTGCCAATCTACCTTAACTGAGATAGACTTAGCCCTACTTTGACTAGGGAATGTATTTTCTGAGTCTACCTTTACTTGAACTGATATATACTCAGTCCTAACTTCTTCTTCACAGCACCAGAGATTTTTCCTGCTCGAACTATGAAGTGACTACAACAAAACTAGTTGCTAACTGGCTGAAGGATTCTTAGCTCAACTTCTTCACAGTAATAAGGATGAGGAGGCTTGTGCTAGAAGCAAATTGCAGACAATAGTTATGCTTCCACTTTCTTTCCTAGGTTAGGAGAATCAGCCCTGACTTCTCTTCACAGCCTCCAGTAATAGATCTTTAGAGTAGAAGATGGATCTGTGAATACCTTGCTGGTGCAGATAGAAAATGACACCAGCTAACTTTCTTTTTCCTCTTCAGAGATCTGCTCAGATCTTGTTGTAGTCGATGATGAAGACAAACAATTAACTTGTTTTGCTCTTAGTCTTGCTGACTTGAGCTTCCTGTTCTTCAGTCACAACAATAATGGCGGTGAGGAAGAATGACTTCATCTCCTCTAGAAAGCTTTTCCTTTTATCAATTTTGTCCCAACGGCTCTTTGAGTAGTGGGCCCCACACTTTTAATACCAGCTGTAACCTTGCTTTAATGCCAATTGTCGTATAGTAGCTCAGCGGCACCTTTTGGCTTGTACTGTAGCTTTCCCGCTATCAATTTGAAAATTGTTTACTTGTTGACTTGCTGACGTCACCAGCTGTGGACTTAGCCAAAATCAAGAAACATTAGCATAGGCGTTGAGTGAGTCAGCTTCACTCAATGCAAAATTACTTGGACAAAATTATGTCAATCTAAGCATTAACAGCGTTGAGTGAGCAAGCCCCACTCAATGCTTTTTGCCTTAGCATGTTCTTCAGCCACTTCTGCATGCCTGGTGTTGATAGCGTTTAGTGAGCATGCCTAACTCAACGCTTTTTTCCTTAGCCAATTTTTTGCGTATGCAGCATCTTAAGCACTGAGAGCGTTGAGTGAGCATGCCTCACTCAACGCTTTTTGCCTTGGCCAGATTTACTGCTACTTGGCATTGAGTGAGTATACTCCACTCAACGCCAAATACCTTAACAAACATTTTTGTTATCTGGCGGTGAGTGAGTGAGCTACACTCAATGCATTTGGACTTAGCAAAATTTTTGTGTCTAAAAAAGAACACTCCCTTTGGGAATTAGCCAACACATTATCACATGGCGTTGAGTGAGCTTCCCTCACTCAATGCCTGTGGACCATGTAAGTATTCACAGTTTTCCTATGGCGTTGATTGACTGAGATATACTCAATGATTATGAAGCTATATCGTTGAGTGAGTGAGCTACACTCAACGCATGTGGACTTAGCCACTTTTCTGCTCATTTCTACTTAGGCTATTACAGCATTAACCTGTCTCACAACCTTTTGTTATATGGCATTGAGTGAGTTAACTTCACTCAATGCCTGTGGACATAACCACTTTTCCAGCCTGCCATTATTTGTCTTTGACTATATAGGCTCCACTCAGCGCTATAAGTCACCTGGCGTTGAGTGATTAGCCTTCACTCAACGCCTGTGGACATAGACAGATTTCTATCTATCACACCTTAGGTAAGAGTTTACCTGACTTAGCCACTTAGGCTATCTGTCCCATCAATATTATAGGACAACCTGCAATCACTAAACTTTAGCACAAGTTAGATCACACATGTGTATACATTGTATGCTAGGCCTTCTTCAAATCCAGGACATTGGGATCAATGGACCCAACTAGAGTAATTTTAATTAAAGTCCTAATTGAAATAAAAATGTATTTTGAAATATAGTACTGAGTTTTTCTTTGCATAAATTCTTGTATAATTTCCATGGAAAGTGGATCTCATTCCATTCCGTCCCTCAAAGTTATCCTTGAGAAGGAGAAACTGAGCGGGACAAATTATTTGGACTTGTATAGAAACCAGAGAATTGTTCTCAGGAAAGTGCGTAAGCTCTATGTTTTGGAAGTGGAATCCCCTTAAGAGCTAGTCGAGAATGCATCCTGATCTCAAAAGTATGCTTATAAGAAGTATCAAAAGGACTCCTTGGATGTCGAATGCCTCATTCTGGCAACCATGAAATCTGAGCTTCAAAAGCAACATGAGAATATGGGTTGTATAGAAATTGACGAGCATCTCAAGAAAATCTTTCAAGGGCAAGCTTGGCAAGAGAGGTTTGACTTCACCAAGGCATTGTTTCAGTCTAAGATGTGAGCTCGAGACCTAGTCGGGACTCACATACTCAAGATGATTGGGTATATAAGATCCTTAAGAGACTAGGCTTTCCTTGGGCCAAGAGTTCGGTACAGATCTGATCCCATCGTTGCCAGACAGTTATTAACATTTTTCTTGAATTACAATATGAATGAAATAGACAAGACACTGCCCGAGCTCCTAGGCATTTTGAGAACTGCCAAGATCAATATGAGGAAGTTCAAGCATGTTAGCTCTATACTGATGGTGTATAAAGGCAAGGGCAAGACCAAAGGTTTCAAGAAGACTAAGGTTGGACCTAAGTCATCTCTTAATCCCAAGTCCTCAACACTGAAGAAGATAGGCTTGATGAAAGAAGGGAAATGACACCACGGGCAAGGCTGGTCATTGGAGGAGGAACTGCCCTTCTTATATTGAGGGTTTATGGAAAATGAAGGGAGGTATGACTTCCACTTAAGGTTTTATTTCATAAAGATAAACCATTCTGCTCCTTCATCCTGGATATTGGATACCAGATGTGGTTCTAACATTTGTATAAATGTGCAGAACTGGGAAGGAGAATAATATTGAGTAAAGGAGAGGTGGACCTGTGTGTTGATAATGGGAAAGAGTTGTTGTTGTCACCGTAGGAGTTTACCGGCTTTCTTTTCAAGTGGGCTTATAATAGAACTTGATAATTGTTATTATGTTACTTCAATAACTAGAAACATTATATCCATAACATGTCTTTAAATGAAAGTATTTTTGTTTATAATTAAGAATAATTGTTTGTTCATTTTTATGAATGATGTTTGTTATGGTGTAGCCCAAATGTTTAATGGTTTATATGTTTTGAACTTACACCATCAGATCTATAATATAGAAAACACTAAAAGACTAAAAACAAATGACTCAAATCCTATGTACCTTTGGCATTGTTGTTTGGGTCATATAAATGAGAAGCGATATCCAAGATCTATAAAGATGGACTACTGGGCTCATTTGACTATGAATTATTTGTGAGATTTGAATCCTATTTGCTGGCAAGATGACTAAAGTCCCTTTCCCTGGTTTTAATGAGAGGGTTGATTATCTCTTGGGTATAATAAATAGTGATGTATGCGGACCAATGAGTTTTATGGAAAGAGTTGGGTACTTCTACTTTATTACATTTACTG
The DNA here is from genome assembly GCA_039513925.1 of Platanthera zijinensis. Taxonomy (NCBI): domain Eukaryota; kingdom Viridiplantae; phylum Streptophyta; class Magnoliopsida; order Asparagales; family Orchidaceae; genus Platanthera; species Platanthera zijinensis. The sequence goes on from CM077091.1 coordinate 78,236,542, forward strand.
ATGATTTCAGTAGATACGGACATGTCACTACAACAAAAATGCACATTATAGTAAGACCTAAATCGTTACAATAAGTACCAAAAATCGTTATAAAAACTCTTTGGTAACGAAAAAAAATTTATGTAACGGTCGTCCTCTAAAGCTCGACGCTAATACTTCTTGTCACGAATGTATGTGTGTCGTTACAATAAATTAGTTACAATAGTAAAAAAGATGCCGTCGGCCGGCCGCCACCGCCGCCCGTCGCCCGCCGCCGTCGTCGACCGCCGCGCCTGCCCGCGAGCCCAGCATATTTCAAAAATTCATTGTGGAATGGGAATATAAACCCAAAATTTATGTTTTAACTGGCAGTGTGGGACTAAAAATGGCCAAACATATTGTGAGAAAAAATTACTATTTGTATTACATTAGTGTTGTTACAAATACTTATATTTATAGTAACAAATTAATTTTTATTGTAACAAAATATAAAATATTCGTTACACAAAGTACTTTTTGGTAAAAACAGAAAATATTTGTTACTAAATATAGCTATTAGTAACAAACTATGTTTTAGTTATATTTTAGTCCTTACAACATGTGCAGTTTGTTGTAGTGTGTGTATCTTATGAAGTGCAAATCCGAAAACTTTGAAAAGTTTCAAAGAGTTTAAGAATGAAATAGCGAACTAGGTGGGTATGAGGGTTAATCACTCGATCTGATCGAGGTGGCAAATACCTAAGTCATGAGTTTTATGATCATCATAAAGAGCGTGGTATTGTATCACAGCTCACTCCACCCAGGACGCCACAACATAATGGTGTTTCTGAGTGGAGGAATCATACTCTATTAAACATAGCACAGTCGATGATGAGTCATCCATATCAGCACGTTTCCTTTTGTGGTTTTGCTCTAGAGATTGCTACTTTTACACTAAATCGTGCTCCAACAAAAACGGTTCTAAAGACACCATATGAAATATAGACTGGGAAGCGTCCTAGTATGTCTTTCATTAAGATTTGGGGTTGTGAGGCATACGGGAGACGTCAAATACCTGACAAGCTGGAACCCAAGTCGGATAAATGTTATCTTGTGGGGTATCATAAGGAAACTAAAGGGCACTACCTACCGTTTGAGGTCAAAGTGTATGTCACGAGGACTGGTGTCTTTCTTGAGAAAGAGTTCTTAAGTAGAAAAACTACCAGGGTAGAACTTGAAGAAGTTCAAGAACCAGAAATAGTGAATGAACTGGAATTGAACCTGAACCAGGACTACAAGATGTTATAGCTAGAGAACCTGCTCAAGAAACACAAGTTTCATGTAGATCTGGTAGACCAAGGTTTGAGCCTGAGAGATATGGATTTCTCATGTCTAAAATAGGTAATGTGTTGCTTATGGATCATAATGATGAGCTTGCAACCTACCAAGAGGCTATAAGTGAACCGAACTCCGAGAAGTGGCTTGACGCCATGAAATCGAAAATGGACTCCATGTATGCAAACCAAGTTTGGACCTTAGTGGAACCACCTAAAGAGGTACGACCCATAGGGTCCAAGTGGGTCTTCAGAAGAAGATCAACATGGATGGGAATGTACAGACATTCAAAGGGCAAATGATGGCTATAGGTTTCAAGCAAATTCATGATATTAACTATGATAAGACCTTTTACCCTATTGTAATGGTTAAGTCCATCAGGATTCGCTTGCTATTGATTTGTATTATACCTACGAGATCTGAAGATGGATGTCAAAATAGCTATCCTTAATGAAAACCTCCTTGAGGAAGTGTATATGACATAACCTGAGGTTTTATATCTCCAGGTGAAGCCACTAAAATATACAAGTTGCAGAGATCCATTTATGGATTAAAATAGTCTTCTCGAAGTTGGAATCTTTGTTTTGGTGAAAAATCAAAGAGTTTGGTTTTATCAAGAACGAGGATGAACCGTGTGTTTACAAGATGATTAGTGGGAGCATTGTTGTCTTCCTGATATTGTATGTAGATGACATACTACTGATTGTGAATGACAAACCGACACTATATAAGTTATTAAGAACAACCTAGAGAACTGCTTTTCTATGAAAGACTTGGGTGAAGCGACTTTTATACTTGGTATTAAGATCTATAGAGATGGATCGAAGAAATTGTTGGGTTTGACCCAAATTACGTACATTGAGAAGGTGTTGAACGGTTCAGCATGTTTGAGTCCAAGAAAGTATTCTTACCCATTTCTCATGTGTGACTCTCTCTAAGGACCAGTTTCCTAAATTTTGTGAAGATAAGGACTACATGAAGTTGATTCCATATGCTTCGACAATTGGATCAATCATGTATGCAATGATATGTACTCAACCCGATGTTTTTATGTTTTGATCATGACTAGCATGTATTCTGATCCGGTGATAGTCACTAGATAGCCGTCAAATAACCTACAGTACTTGAGAAGGACTAAGGATACATTCTTGGTAATTGTAGAGAGGAAGAGTTCGTTATAAAGGGTTACACGGATGCTAGCTTCCAAACTGATAGGGATGACTCAAAGTCTTAGTCAGGTTTGTATTTTGCCTAAATGGAGGATATGTTAGCTAGGAAGAGTTCCAAGCAGGAGACAATTGCGATTCTATAACTAATGCCGAGTATATCGCCGCTGCAAATGTGGCGAAGGAGGCTGTATGGATTAGGAAATTCATTGGCGAGTTAGATGTAGTTCCAAGCATTGTTTGTCTCGTAGTTCTATACTGTGACAACAACGGTGCAATTGCACTTGCTTCGGAACCTCGATCTCATCAGCGCTCCAAGCACATATTTCGGCGGTTCAGTCTTACTCGGGAGATTGTCGATCGAGTAGATGTGAATATTTGCAGATTGAGACTGAAGAAAATATTGCGGATCCATGACAAAGCCTCTCATATAGAGAAAGAATGATGGTCATGTTATATCATTGGGTATAAGATACCTGAATTATCAACTCTAGTAGGAGTTTTGTGGATTATATATTTGTTTGATTGTTGTAATAAATTCATTTGATGAATAGAGTACTATACATTTCAATTTTATATTTTAGTAAATTCTTTTATTGTGTATATTTATTTCTATTGTGATATATTAATTAACGTAACAAAATGCCCTTAGGATGTTTGCTTCCATAGGAATCAAGTTGATGATTGAATATTAGAGCCTCTGTTCTTAGAAGCTTCACATTCTTTAAATGGTCCTTGAGTCGGTGTATCATCTTAGAAGCTGCAGGCTGATGATGATACATTAAACTAACATGTGCATTGACTGATGACCGGTTCTCACAGGTCATGATATTGGTGATATCAAGTCATCACATGGGTACTTGTTAGTGACCAATTTGTACTGGAAATACCCACCATGAAGAATACTTTTGGAATTATTATTGAACGTGTCACAATTATGGCTCAGTTGCAATGGAATTTGTGGTCCATTTGACCTGAAGTCACAATATTTATCAAGTGAGGAAGATGCATCC